>CM061483.1:9334739-11734739 GCA_030770085.1 Oryza coarctata | reverse complement strand
TTAATTCAGGCTTTCCTTGACTCCCAGCGCGTGTAGTCCCGCCGCGCAGCTCCGCCGCAGCAACTGGCGCTGCATGTCTCACTCCTGTGGCAAAAGGTGATTGGCAGCATGCATACTCGGTCGCTTGGTTATCCAACAGACCATATCTTTTAAATCCTAGTATATGTCCATACATTATACTTATATGATTCAACTAGGGATGAACTGATAGTGTGGATCACCCATAAAGCATTAGATCTAACAATTTTTTTTTTAACCAATGGCTTGGTTTTTTTCGATTTTCTCGAGGGAGACAGTGGTTGCGTATTTCGTGTAATGTGGAGAGAAGAGTGCAGTGGACTCTGCTTTTAATTAGCAGAGATATATATGTCCTACTGTTTGTTTGAAGTTTTATCCCTGTCAATAAACCAATAATTATCGATCCATGAGATGATCTGTCGAGATGCAGAAAGAACAATGGAGGTTCAGCTATGGTGTATAATAAGACTAAAACCTCAGAGGTCGGGTCTATATATAATATATATACAGTCTAGTGATCCAGTGGTCTAACAACCTCTCATAATCGTAGTGGAAGAGGAACGGACGTAGAGGCTGGATTGAAAACTGATGAACAAAGATACGAAGAGGCCTTTGATCATAATATCGACGAACTGGTGCATCGATGGTATATGAAGCACGTGAACCGTCCTAGTGTGATCTTATCATGGGGTGAAAACAAAGGAGGGGAGAGGGTGGTGGAGAAGGAGAAGACCGTCTATGGAGGAGACGGGGAGAAGAGAGAGTCCAGACGAGAAAGCAGAGAAGTAATATTGAGAAGGAGATTTGTGATGGGAAGGAAACGTCGACTCGTCGGTGAAAGGATGCTAGCGCGTTAGGGATGTCTAGACCTACTCTGATAACATGTAAGAATATGGTGTATAGTAAAATTAAGATTCTACTCTGTATAGGTCGAGTCTATATATATATACAGCAGTAAATCACTGATTTTCCGGTACTTTGTTGCAAGTTTGTTGGATAATCAGCATCAGATTTCGATGTTAAAGTTACACCTGAATTTCTAGATATTTTAAGTTTGGTCGTTTCGACCAAAAAAAAAGATGATATGTTAAGTTTAGTGAGTTGATTCCGATTATTCTCAGCGCCATAGCTCGGCCAATGATGCTCTAGAATGTTTATTTAGTTCATACTCCTTGTCCAGTTCATAGACTTAATTTCACAAGGCATTGCAGCGGCCATAGATAGTGCTACAACAAGATTTTGCTAAAAAATATTCTCTAAATTTTTCGCTGATGTGGATGACCTTGCATACTGCACAAACTTAAGCTTATGATGGGGACAGTGAGGTTACAGTTTTGCAAGAACAGGCTATCAATCTGGAGTTTCTGAATCTCTGTCGTGAGATAGCTCTTGGAGCTGGCCCTGATCTGTTGTTGTGTAATTGACAGACACACCAGGTGAAACTGCGAACAAGACGATGGATACATGATTGTTTCAGAACTGAATCTTCCTTCAAAGCTTGATTTTTTTTTCATGTAGCTGATCATAGGAATGTCGTTCTAACAAGCGGGTGGTTTTCATTTCATCATTTGTGTGTGGATTTGATTGCTCCCTGTGGGTGAGTTGATGAATGAAAGCTCAAAGTGGGTCTGAATTTTGCCGCTGGGAGTGGCAGGCACTTCTGTTGCAGATCTTCTGGGCACAACGAATTACTTGAGTTCATTAATCAGCTTGATATAATTAAGATAGGCTATACGATCCATATGAAAAAATTTTAAACTAATAGTTTGTTTTTCTTAGTCTTTTTTTAAGTCAGTGATTATATGCTACATGCGAGGATAAGGGGGAGATGACGAATGACTACGCACCTTTTTTAAAAGTAGTAGAAAAATATTATTAGAAAGTAGTTTCTCATTTTTAAATAATATTATTAGTGATATAATGATACTTAGGAATTATTGCCCCTTTGTTAAAAGCAAACTCCATCATCGCCTTACCCACTTCCTTCCGTCCGGTATGACAGAGATGAGGTTGCATCTGGAGCGTCCATATTTTTGCTACAGTAAAAAGGGCGCTAGGGCTGAGCTCCGGCACGAGTCGCAGAAAGAGCTCCACCACAAGTTGCAGAGGTAGCAACGGTAGCAGAGCTGCAGAGGGTCGCCATCCCTGACCACCTCACTTAGCACGGCTCTTGCCCATGACCTCTCGGAGCTGGTCAACGCTGAACTACCTGCAGCTATCTCCGGCTACCGCCGCCGCTTCCCTCGGCGTCCCGGTTGCTCCGCTGGCAGGGCGAGCGGTGCTGAGGTTCGTTCGCTTCGGATGGGCCGATATATTAGTTTCCTTTGTGCTTGTTCCATAGCTTGATTTTGGAGATCGGTCGCAGGGTCTCGCCGTCGGAAGCTGCCGGCGATCCCAGTTTCCTCTGGTGTTTTGGGAGGCCTAGTCGCCTCGCCTCCTTCCTGGACACGCTTGCCGACGCCTGCACGAGCCACGCCCAGGTTTCAACTGCAACGTATTCAAGTTTTCCACATAGGAGCAAACTTGTTACAGGTGAGAGGGAGCGAAGATGCAGGTGGTGACGGGGGCGATGGGCACTCTGCTGCCCAAGCTGGCCAGCCTTCTCACCGAGGAATACAGGCTGCACAAGAACCTCAGGGGTGAGATCGTGTTCCTCAAAGCTGAGTTGGAGAGCATGGAGGCTGCACTCCTCAAGGTTACCGAGGCGCCGATTGACCAACCGCCTGACAATCAAGTGAAGCTTTGGGCTAGGGATGTTAAGGAGCTGTCGTATGATATCGAGGACAGCATTGACAAATTCATGGCGCGCATCGAAACTCGTGCGCCAAACAAGTTGCATAGCTTCAGAGGCTTCATTGACACAAGCCTGAATTTGCTAGCTATGGCCAAGATTCTCCATAAGATCGGCACCGACATCAAAGAGATCAAGATCCACATCAAGAATGTGAGCGAGCGGCGTGATAGGTACAAGGTTGACGGTGTTGCTGTCAAGCCTATCGGGACCTCTACTGATGATCTTCGCCAGCACACACTGCTCAAGAAAGTGACGGAGCTTGTTGGTACAGATGAAGCACGGGATGATATAATCAGTAAGCTGATGGAGGGAGACGAGACATCGCAGAAGGGACAAAAGATCATCAACATTGTTGGATTTGGGGGATTAGGGAAGACGACTGTTGCCAATGTAGTATACCAAAAGCTTAAATCCCAATGTGATTGTGGAGCTTTTGTTTCAGTGTCTGTCAATCCTAGCATGGATAAGATTTTCAAGAACATGCTCCGACAATTTGACGAGGAAAAGTTTGGGGGAATCATGGAACAAACATGGGATATTGTACAACTCATTGGAATATTAACTGAATTTCTTCGAGATAAAAGGTAAGCTTGCAAGTGTTTTAATACATTCCAGTGGTGGAGGCCCTTGAATATCTATGCCATAGCATATATTGTATGTTCTATCATGAGGTGTAGATTGCTAAACTTTATTTCAGTTCGGACATTATACCAAAAATCGATATTTCTTAGGACATCCATTATTAACTAAGTACTTGTACAATTAGTTGCCATCACAATCAACTAAATGCCATGGGACCTCAGTTACCCCTTGCGAAAAGCCCATTTTACAACTATACTATAGCAATCATTCAGCAAGGATTCTGGCGGTATACAATGCTCTCAAGGATATTTTGCCCATTATGCAAAACTTGAGAATGGAATATTATGTTTAGTTGACGGTGATGACAAAAAGTGAAGAAAATCACTTGTATGATGGCATATGGTAGTACTCATGTTTGCCACAACATTCCATAGAATCAAGTACTTATTAATGGCAAATCATATTACTAATTAAATTGTAGAACTCGTGGAAACCTGCTTTTTTTTAAATTCTGAATTCGGACAATATATGTTCATCTGTTATTAAAAATAATTAGAGACCAATTAAACTCCCAAAGTTTAAAAATAACCACAGAAACTACAGAAAAAAACAAAATAGAGGTTTATCTACAAGACTCATGGATGCGTCACTTGAGACCAAACTCGACATTGTGCTAGTTCTCTTCGGTCCGTTTGCATTATAGATTGGAGAGTAGTTGACACAAGAGAGTGGTGTAAGAGAGATAAAGATGTAGCAGAGACATCAATAACAACCCATCATAAAATAAACATATGACGAATATGTTCTACATCTGTGTAATTTAGAGATTGCTTTTTTGCCAAAAAGTTCATTGGAAATTCGTTCAGCCTAACCATCCACCTATTGTTTCTCCAACTCCAAACAACACCTCTTTTTTTTTCGGGGAAGCACCTCGGTGCTTGACCTCCTCACTGCACCACAAAGGGCATCGGGAGTGGCAGAGAGGGCCATATTGTAGTTCAGAATTAAAATGAACCATCAGCACGAGTCAAATAATATTTCTGTTTTCATTTTTTGGAGCAAAGTAGAATATTAACTTGGTAGTAAGTTGAACCTGTTCAAACAAACTCAGTAGTTGCTGGAGTTTATTTTCCTTTAAAATGTTCAATTTTTTGGCATAGGTACGGCAAGCACTATCTTATCATGTCAGAAAAAGGTTCAATTTGTCGGCAAAAACTTTGCTGACTGGTGGACCACGGACAGATGGCTCATTTATTGACTAACTATTACGGAGAGTTTTTTTTTCCTGAGGTTCACAGAGAGTTTATTTGGCTATATTTTTTGACGTGAAAGTTTATTTGTCACTGAACAGACCTTTGGACAAGGGATAGCTGTGTTGGAAAATGTTCCCCGTTGTGTTGTGTACTTGGAAAGGGCAATTTTACTATCTTTCAGAAGATACCGGGAGCTATCATATTTTTCTAGTATAAAATTTGGTATCTTTAAATACTATGTGCATCAAGGTATTAAAAGTTGGGATGTAAATTTTGATACTTAGATATACTTTTTTAAGGATGCCCAATTGAAAATATTTATTTGCAATTTTTTTTGGAAAACCAGCTGAACTGAAAATCATAATCACAAACATAATGCAACCTAGAGAGAATTTTAGATTCATAGAGCTTTGCTAATGTTTGGTCAAATTTGTATGTTCCTGCAGTTTCTTTGTTGTTATTGATGACATATGGGATAATTCTACGTGGGAGACAATAAAGTATGCTTTGGTTGAGAATCACTTTGGAAGTAGAGTAATCACAACAACTCGGATCCTTGATGTTGCCAAACATATTGGTGGTGTTTATCAACTAAAGCCTCTTTCCCATATTAATTCGAGGAAGTTATTCTTTCAAAGAATATTTGGTTCTGAACACAAATATCCTCCTAATCATTTAGCTGGAATATCTGAAAATATTTTGAAGAAATGTGACGGCATACCATTAGCTATTATGACAGTAGCTAGTATGTTGGCTGATAAAAAGAATGAAAATATGCAAATGTGCTGGTCTATGGTGTACCAATCTATGGGCTCTGGGCTGGAAGATAGTCTTCATGTCAAAAATATGAGAAGGATATTATCTGTCAGCTACTACGATCTACCTCCAGATCTGAGGACTTGCCTATTGTATCTTTGTCTATATCCAGAAGGTTATGAGATTTATTCCGAGGATTTGATATGGAAATGGGTAGGTGAAGGTTTTGTCCATGAGGAACCAGGGAAGAGCTTGCATGAAGTTGGAAAAGATTACTGCACAGAGCTTATTAACAAAAGCTTGATTCAGCCAGTAAGATTTGATACTGATAGTGACGATAATGATAAATTGGGTTGTTTCCATGTACATGATATGGTGCATGATTTCATCACTTGGCTGTCAAATGAAGAACATTTTCTGACAATATTAGGTGGTCAGCAGCCCATGTCTGTACCAAGTAAGATCCATCGACTTTCCATCCAGATTAGCAAGGAAGAGGATTTCAAGCAGCTGTCAACCATGAACTTGTCACATGTGAGGTCACTATATGTGTCCAATCAAGCTTTCAGCTTGTTGCCGGCCCTTTCCAGCTTTCCAGTTCTACGTGTATTGGATTTAAGAAACTGCAAACAAGTGGACAACCATCATTTTAAGTTAATCTGCAACTTGTTTCACCTAAGGTACTTGTGCTTACAAGGGACATCTTCTATCACTGAAATCCCAAAGCAGATTCGGAATCTACAGCTTTTGAGGGTACTGAACATTAGGTCAACTAACATAAGAGAGCTTCCACCAACCTTTATTCACCTCCAGCAACTGATGTACCTTTATGCTGACTTCTATAGTGAATTTAAGATACCAGATGAGTTTGGGAATCTGAAATCTCTAGAAAAAATCGTAGGCATTATCACCGTCGAATCTCCAGCCACGCTGGGTGATCTCGGCAATCTGACCAAATGGGACAACAGTTACAAGGAGCCATTTCTGATGTGCGTATTCAATCTTGTCAACCTCGAAATCCTTGGATTCATGGGCTGCCATGGCGACTTAAATTACTCCCAGTGTGACAATCTCAATCTGTCAACTGGACGTCTACGCCTTTCTCAAATATGGATGGTCGATAATAACCCTATCGACACAGTGCCAAAGTGGTTTTCCTCACTCTCCTTTCTCTGCTACCTTAAAATCAACGTTAGTACATTGAGCGTGAAAGACCTTGAAGTTCTTGGGAGTATACCTTCTCTCGATGATCTCTACATTGTTTTAGAAGAAACCACAGAATCCAGGGACAAAAGGCTGCTCATTTCAGATGGCTATCCCTTCAGGCGTCTGACAAGCTTGAAATTGGAGAGTAAGGCCATGGAGGTGGCGTTTGCAGAGGGAGCCATGCGCAGGCTCCAAGCCATTTATTTGGAATTTGAGGCACAGCCGACGAAGGACCGGTTTGGTGATTTCGTCTTCGGCCTGGAGAACCTCTCTTCGCTCAAGCGTGCAACCGTTCGTGTCGTCTGGTGTTCTGATGACAAGCCTGGAGTGGCCGACGGTGCGGTTGCTGCCATTCAGGAAGCAATAGACAAAAATCCCAACAAACCAACACTAGGTTTGAAACGTACGGAGGTAACTACACTAGTTCAAAACCTTCAGCAACACATGGTTACTAATTTATTATGCCAAAATTCGTTTTCAACATGTAGCATAGTGGTAATGCTTTCAAGTGGAAAGCTACCGACCAGATTCAAATATTGTTTTTTTTTTAAAAAAAAGCACTCACCGATTCTTAAAAAATATGGGTTAAGAAGTGTACATCAAGGTCTTTGACGTGGGGCTGAGTTTTTTTTATGTCAAAATTAGTTATATAATTTATTCATTGTTCATCTCTTACTTGAGTTGCGTTTTGTCTTTGTAGTGGTGGTGACTATCCGTTTCTGTGTCGCAAGTCCGCGAGATGAGTTTCCGAGCGAAATTGCAACCTGGCAGCTGATCGGAGGGGAATCGGATGTGGATCTGCATTTGTGGAGCACCCGGCTACATGGTGTAGTGATGAGAGTGGATCGGATACTGTCTAATTTGATCCGCTCCGAATCTGGTTGGAGTAGGCATAAGCTATGCTTTTATATAGTCTAGCGGATTCAGATATGGATGCGGATTGTATGGTGTCTACTTAAATTCGGATGTGGTATTGAAAAATTCGGTTGATACGGATTATCCAGTATTTTGATAGGATTGTCCGGTAAACTGTGCAGTAAATAATCCAACTTCTTCCGTCTACCATGTAATCAGCTGGTTGCTGCTCCATGAAAATAGTACATTGAACATCCCAATCCATAAATGAAATTCATCAATTAATCTAACTCTTACCTCACCATCTTAACTTTTCTGTCTCACACATGCGTCTCAAGACACCGTTGCCTCCCACACCCGACAGCGGACGGCCGACGCAATGCTACTACCGCGCCCCCATCAAGCCAAGTATTTCTTAGCTCCAATACTATAAACCTGAAGTGTTTACGAGCATCAGCATCCAGTATTCATAATGTATCATGTGTTCATACTTTAATTAATTTGTGAAGTTGAATGCTAACTTTTGTATATGTTATACCAATCCCCATCAATTCTTCAAAAGAAAACGTTAATATAGCTTTCATAATTCTTCAAAAAGGAAACAGATCTTTCAGCGAGATTATGGTGATTGATCTCATCTTCCTAGGAGCGCTGCTCATGAAAGGTGTTGCGGACTAAGTATCAAACGAGTTTGGTCTACGTTTCTAATACCATATGAAAATATTCAACATGATAAACCATAATAATCTGTTATGTATTAAATTAACCTACATGAGGAGGTTGAGACTTTTACATAACAATTTAGTAACCTACATGAGGAGGTTGAGACTTTTACATAACAATTTAGGGTAGGTTTAAATCCACTATATCTCTAGGATTATGTCTTTATATCTCTATGATTATATCTTTATCTTTAAAGTTTATATTCAGCTTTGTTATCTCTAACCGTACCTGTACTTCTAACAAATTGAACTAAATTTCGTGAAAGTTCTGTAGAATTCATGCATTACATGTACGGGACTGAGGTGCTGTCTCCGAGGCAATGACTTGGTCGTGTAGATCATGAGATCAGATTATCAATATACCTACGTGCACTTGTCTGCCATAAAGACCTATGTTTTCTGTTGGAACACTGCAACTAAATTTCTGTCTATTTATATTTTAACAGCCATAATGCACTATGTAAGTGTTGGGTCAAAATATCGTCATAAATTCTGGTTTGTCGAAGACGTACCAGTTAATTTAATCATATAATTAAAAAAACTATAGACAAAACTCCAAACCTTAAGACAATCGGTCTAATGATCAATACGAGCTACTTCAATCAACCAATAGTCGATGAGAATGATAGTACTTGCATACTAGCGAGAAGACCGATATAGGTATAAAAATACATACAAAATGATATAAACTAATAAGCTTATTAGCTATCTTTGCCGATGTAAAGAATAAACCTAATAAATTATGATGCTAGCCTTATTAAAGATAATATCGATAGATCAGATTAAATCAAAATAATATAAGATTGAATCTAGAAAAATCAGATTGATCAATAGTAGATTAATTATTAAAATAAAAGATGAATATCGATTGGTGGTCCAATATATATAAAAACAACTTATGATAAAGATAGATTTATCAGTTAGAGGTTCGGTACATATTAAATTTGAAGCTTAATTATAAAGATATCTCACCAACTAGATATCTAATATCGAAGATAATAAGAAAAGACCGCTTAGCCGAAAGATCCAACATAAATGTGATACATACACTAGATCAATCTAAGAGATCGAAACAATACACTCTTAGACAAAACCGATATATTAAGGTAAACCGATAACTGTATCAACCGAACTAGAAAAATCTAAGAAATCGAAACGATACAAACCTAGATAAGACCAATCTAACCGATATAACTGTTGGGTGGTGGGATTTATCTATTTACCAAAGATCAAAATGATACAACCCCGTGTTAAGAGTTAGAACCCACTAAAAAGCCTAGTACTAGGGTTGCTGATGTGTTAAAATTATATTATATTGATCAAGAGATAATTTACAAGACGATAGGGTATTTGTACTTTCACCCTAGAATTACATAAGTTACCAGCAATCCGTTCGGATATTAATTAAAAATAATAAAAACTTGCTTATCTATAATACATTCAAAATAACCAATCTTTAACCGAATGGAACATACCAAATTTTAACGTTAGCTTGCAATGTTACACATATTTACCACATATATAATAGATAAGGTAGGCCAAACTTTTGCTTAAGAGTAAATTGCGCTAGCAGTAAAAAAATTGTTAAGTAGATGTAATTAGGTGCAAGAAATTTAGAACTGAATATTAGCGATATAACAGTGGGTGCGTTCATAGTTCAAAAGGTTGCCACGGAAGAATTTTTGCCTTGTCACTGCTTCACCTAAGTGAGAATGCCATGTCAGCGTTGACACGTGAGGGAGATTCTCTCCCATCTCATTTTACGGAAAACCTCTAGTAGTTTTTATGTTGCAATTACTTCTGCTTTAACTCAAAACACAACAGACGTGGTATCTCTACAACCCTCTGTTTCTTGACGTGATTTCATCAAAATATCGGGCGGCAGCGATTGCGAGGGAAACTACACAAGTACGTTGCGTCGGCTACGAGGCCCCGTGTGCGAGGGAAACTTCTTCAGGCACAAAAAGCACACCAGATTTCCTACCTAATTTTACAACAGAGGCGAGTATCCTGATGCCAACTCATGCAGCTGGTTCTTCAGAATAACGTCCTATGTAAAGCTGAACAATCACATGCAAGATCGTTTGCCTGAAAAAACGATCACATGCAAGATTTTTTTTTCTTCACATGCAACTCGACATGGTAGATTCGTGGATGGGTGCCAGGAACTGCTTTCGTTCAAGTAAAAAAAAAGCTTTCGACACCCTTTTTATGATGTTGTGTTGGCTTACTTGGAATGAGCGCAACACTCGAGTTTTCAAAGAGCAATACTGAACAGCAGATCAACTCTTCAATGACATCAGAGAAGACATTGTGATCTAGAAAGAGGCAGGAATTTTTAAAGCTTGTACGGAGTAGCCTATAGTTCGTGTCGTTGCTGTTGTTCGAGATTCTTTTTCTAGGTGTGAGGCCTGTGTCTGAACACTTGGATTATTGAAAGCTTCCTGTCGATGGTTAGTACATTGTAACTTTTAACTCTCTCTCTTTTAATCTTAATTTGTTCGGCCAATCTTTCGGCCGACCTGGTAAAAAAAAAGATAGTCTGCCTGTGTCCCTTAAACAGTGAAGAAAAAAAACCTGAAAAAACTACAGTTAAGATTGGGTTGCGTTTAGTACTTCTCTAATCTACTCTACTGTTAGATCAAATAGAAATGAAGTACCTGCACTGTCGTCGGCTTCAAGGGCCTGCTGCTGCCGGTGCAGAGGAGGTCGCTGCCGCTGGCTATTGCAGCTGATCTGAGTCCCCATGACGACTGTCGCTTGATTTGAGACCTGACGACAGACGCCGTTGGCTGCGAGTCCCAACTGCCGCCGCCATCGCTTGATTTGAGGCTTGACGGCCGACGCCGCCGGCTGCGAGTCCCAACTGCCACCGTCCTCTTCGAGGATCCATGCACAGCCTTAATTAAATACTGACAGCAGCCATGGTCATCACCTTCAATCTTGAGGGAACTGTTTACGTCAGATCTCGCATGCTTCATATGAACACGTCAACGCTAAGTAGATCTGCTTAGCTTTAGTGTAGACCGATCGACTTTTCTCCATTACTCAAAGTACGCGTACGGGGATCTATGGGGTTCACTCGGCTCCAGCGCGACGGTGTGGGTGTGAGCATGCCAGTCAATTAAACTCTGCAATTGACAAGGAGATGAAACGAACGAATCAGTCGAACAATGGGTCGATACGAGTCCTCACTATCGGCTGGTTGCCGATAGGATCGAGTCGATCATCGGCCACGTCCGAAAGACTCTTGCTATCAGCTAGTCACCGATAAAAATTAGGACACTCTTTCATCGACTGAAAAACCGATGAAGACATGGACAAGTGTCGACGAAGGGTACGATGGCTCCAGGTGTAGTAAAAGCGAAATCCTAATTCATCGGCCGCAGAGCCGATGGATGCACCGGAGTATATTCAGAGAATAACAAAGCGCACAAGATCCCTCTTGGTAGTCGACGGAAGTTGTAGCGGTCGTTCATCGGCTGGAAAGCCGATGAAGGCATATACGAACTGACAAGGAATCATATAAAAGGCACCGGCTGCAAAGCCGATGTCGTTACGGAGATGGCAGCACGAGACCTGTCGCCCGCCGTGACGACGCCACTAACATCGAATCTCGAAGATCGTACTTAATCGAGGCAGTACGAGACCGAAGCCAATGACAATGAGACAGTGGACGCCGGATCGGTTGTGCTAAAGTAAGGGCAAAGCGAACCCATCGACTAGCTAAGCTGATGAGAGGATATCTCTCTAAAGACAGACACACATCGGCTAGAAGGTCGATGCACTTGGCATGACGCTCAAGGGAAGTCTCTGAAGACTGGTGCGTATTGGCTGAGGAACCGATATGCTGGGCGTGGTGCTCAACGTATAGAGAACTCATCGGCTAAGACCGACGACGGTGGAGGGAGCTTAATAGACCGATAGATCATGCACGGACATGATGCGATACATTCGATCGGCCTAAGAAGTCGAATCTAACCGATACAGCTTTAGATAGAGCAAGACATATCGAGAGAGTGATAGGACTTACCTCTTAACCGAAGATAAAAGTTAACCGATGTAACCATATGTCGAGAGCCAGACCCTATCGGTAAAAACCTATATAGAGTAGGATGGCGATGCGCCGAAGTTGTATTGATCGAAGGATGATTTTATATGTCTTTAGGGGTTTATATTTATACTCCGGATTTATAGAGTTCGACGCATTTATAATAATCATCGGATGTTATCACTTCACACAGATAAAAGAAAATATGTGAAAGATAGTGAATAAACTAACTAAACATTCCTAATTATATAAAATACGATTTAAAGAGATATAATACACGGTGAGTTACACGACTTTTTCTCAAATTCGGTTTTATCTAAATATTCTTAAGTGGATCATTTTTTCAATCTGTTGTTTGAATTTTAGCGTTAAACAGCAACCACTGTTGCTTGATGTCCCTCTCACGCTAGCCTAGTGGACCTCGCGGTTGATTCAACCGGAAGAAAAAAAAATACTCAAACAAGAATGAGGGTAGTTGGTTTTTGCAAAATAAGCAGATGTGTAAAGGGGTGCCCCACACGGCTGATGTGGCAATCTCGCTGAGGTGGAGCAGCGATATGGCAAAATTTCTTACATGGAAACCTTTTGCACTACGAACACACCAACCTAGGCAAGTTGTTATACCGATATGTTCAGTTTTTAACCTTTTGCAATGTACTCTTTGCTTAATCTGCGTCTGCCTTCGATCTCTGATAATATGCCATCTGGACATGACTGAGTGCACTAATTTCTTCCCTGTTTAGATACTGGATAGGCCCTGAATTTTTCACCCAGCCGGATGCAATTCTGCATGCTTTGCTGATGACTCCAGTACTTTGCTGTCAGTTGAGGTGTGAATGTAGAGAAGTAGCACCGAATCACTGATTCTCTGGTACTTTGTTGCAAGTAAATTTGCAAGACAGTCAACATCAGATTTCGATGTTACAGTTACTCAAGCCCTGCTTTCTTAGACATTACGTCTTAATTGTCCATCGTGCTTACCCGTGGTGGCATCAGCCTAGTTGTTGTAAGCAACGACAGAGGCAAACCTCTTGTTGATTTGGATGACTCAGAATGCTGCGCAAACTTTGAGCTTACGATGGAGAGAGTAGGGTACAGTTTTCCAAGAGCATGTTGGACAGTTGAGAGCAAAGGATGCAAATGTGAAGCCCACAAGGGGATACTATTACTACGCTAAATCAAAAGCTTGGAATATGTAGTGCTCTTTCTTATCTCGTCTCTCTATTTTCATCCTGCAGGTGGGCCGAGATTCTCATGGAAATGGGTACCATGCAAAGCATCGGTTCTATGCCAGGAAACAACTCTATTTTTAAGCAAAGTATATATTCGGTCCTACCGATCTCTTCCAGTACCCTCTCTCCTAAATCCTAATTCAACACTGCGGAAGGATGAAGCTCAATGCATGAGTTTCTCGTGCTTAAGTTGGGATGCTTGCCAGCTTTGCTAGAGATTGACGTACGTGTGGCTTTCTTTTGCTAAGGGAAACTCAATTATTGCCTGTTCCCTTTAGAACAATTCTTATGTTAATATTATTGTGATATAATAGGTATATCCGTTCAACTATGTAACATACTACTATTATTATATAATAAATAAGAATTATAATAATTAATTAGACTTTTTTAATATTAGTTTGGATTTTTATGACTGTTATACGAGTGCAGTATATTGATGTAATGCGCTTCTAGAAATGGCAGGAGAGAGTGTTGAGCTAATCAGGAGGATAATATTGTATATGAGAGGATTAAAACATAATTTGATTGTGTTGCTTTTTTTTTCAGTCTCTCTTATTCCTGACATGGAGAAGATGTTCAAGAACATGCTCCATCAATTTGGCAACGGAAAGTATTCTGACATCTACCAGAAAACATGGGACGAAGCAGGACTCATGAGCG
Source organism: Oryza coarctata (assembly GCA_030770085.1). NCBI lineage: Eukaryota > Viridiplantae > Streptophyta > Magnoliopsida > Poales > Poaceae > Oryza > Oryza coarctata. The sequence goes on along the minus strand of CM061483.1, from coordinate 11,720,607 downwards.
AACCGAGAGAAGTCCTTCCAAACAAAAGGTGTGTATTGCCCATACATGTCTGTGCATCATTTTGATCTGCTAGTAATTTGCGTTAGTAGGGATCCTCGAATTAATTAATTATGATGAGACTCACCATTTAATTGCTCAATTAACAACTGCACATCAATGATATATTGTCTTATACCTAGCCACGAGCCACCTAGCTACATGCTAGCAGTTTATTAAAAACATGGAAATTTCGCACAATAAAACAGAAACATCTGATTGTTAACAAGTTTTTAATATGCTGGACCGATCCATTGTTCTTGTCATGTTAGAGCCGCTGTTTCTCCTGGGTTTGCCAGTGACATACTCCCAACAGGACGCGGATTCTCTCCTGTAGTTACTGCTACGGTGGAGAAGCACTTTTCAGCATTAGGCAGTATCGAATCTTGGCCATCCGTGCAGAATGTGACGTCTGGAATTGCTTGGCAGTGCTTTGAGCTTTCCTTGCAATCCGTCACCGATACGTGAAGTGAAATACATCGATTGCCGGCAGACATGCCAGCATATGGGTAACAACGCCAGCACATATTTCTCCACGGTGCTCACCTTCATCCACATCTCCAGCGCGTTGCATGCCGGACACAGATGTGCGTGTCAATGCGGTCCATCAGCCGTGCCAACCAAAAGACGCCCGCTTTTGAGGTGAGGTCGCCGTCGATCGATCCAGGAGGATCTTGCACTGTCAGCTTGGTACTCCTTGCGAAGCTCACGTGCGGCTGGTTTGAGACCTTTTTGTTACATCTTTGAAATTATGGATTTGATTATTGATATAAATTAAATATTTTTTAAAATAAACTAGCTTAAAATAAATAGTCTAACTAATATATGGTATAAGAAAGTTTTCAAAATAAATGATCTAAGTAATATACAGTACAAGAAAGTTTTTTTTTTGAAAAAAAACATATTTTTTAAAACATGAAATAAATAATTCGTTTTAATAATTTGATAGATAATCTTAAAAAAAACTACGCCTGAGTCTAGTACGCGTACTACGCTGTTAGTATAAGCTGCTTTGTATCCAGAGGCGGGCGGCAGTGTATTTCACGAATCCGTGACAGACAAATGTAGCAAGCAAAGCCCATCGCACTACCAAGAAATCCTAGAAGTAAGATTCTACATGGCAGCCTAGATAGGATAAACATCTTCAAAACACAAGCTAAATTTTACTAGCCAAATAGCTTTATGGTTAGTTATTCAATATTTTCTATACACTCTAAGAGGTTAGTTAAATCACACTCTCTAAAGTTTATGTCTGTAGACGGCGCCAACTGTAAGTAAGTACGTGTGAGAGAGATAGCTATTTTGGTTTGGCTAACCACCAGGTCTTATGCTATCGATATGTTGTCTGTTGGAGAGCATTTTCCTTGCTATCGATATGTATGCTCTTGTAAAAAAAAATGCTAGTGAATCTGACACCTCACATATTTTTATTATAAATTTTATAAATTACCCCTTTTACTTCTTAAGAATAAAAAACAAATATAAATAGATAGTAAAGTATAAAATCAAGATGAACATCCCACTTATAGAAAAAAAAGATGTGTAACATATTTGGTGAAAAGTATATTTTTATTTATTTTAGATAACATTATAATATTTTTTATTCATGGTAAAGCATAGGCATTCAGCTATTACTTTAGTGGTGGTGACAATAAATTTTTATAAATTAGCCCCTAGTAATTTTTTTGATAATATATTATAGTAACAAGTGGAATTAACATAGTTGATAAAAAATAATGTAGTTGACAATTTATAATTTTTTTTGCATAGCAAAGAATGAGAATTTCGCTAGTAGTAGCTAAAATTTAGAAGAAAAAAAAGAGTAAGATACCTTGTCTGTGGGAGATACTCTGGCTGAAACGTGCACTTGGGCTGAGGATCCGCGTTCCTGCCAAGATAGACCCCATGTGCTGTATAGCAACTGGTTATGCATATCTCATGCCTTGGTATCCTGTGATTGGCTGAATTCCCTTATCCATAACCTTTCCAGCTAGGCATATCATATGGTGTTAAACTGATGTACTACTCTTAAATCTTGTACTTGGCCTGCTTCATGCTTTTATATTCACTAGTCGCTAACCCACGCTTTTTATCATTTTAATTATTGGTATTTGTTGTCATTTAAATAATCAAGAAAAAAAATACTTTATCAATAACTGTTGATATCACAATTTATAATATCAAACATAGTGCATTTTTATAATTTATATTTTTGTTGATTTAATAATACTGCAACTTAGAACAATTAATACAATGTTGCACTTGTAATAGATTCTTAATCTTATTATTTATTGACAGAAAAGTTAATTCTAAAGTTTAGAATTAATAAACTGAAACATTTACTTAATTGGTTTGTTGTTTCTTTATTGTTTTACCATGTTTTAATAACTCACAGATTCGGAAGTTGTCTTGGCCCTTTCTTTTTTAGTATTTTTAAAAATTAATTTATTACTTCAAAAATTCAATATTATATATATTAATTCATTTTTCCATAATTTTGTATTCTATTAATTAATTATTACGGATTTCAAAATTAGAAAATATTTATATCAAGTATTGTTGGACTTAACAAATTAATCATGTATGCTCCACGCATACCAGGCCGACTTCGGCAGCTACCACGATGTAACAAAAGAAACACAGCCCCGCAAATTGTTGTAACTCAACTGAATTTGGTGTTCTAGTGTGTGTGCAAATATCAACTTATGTCATTGAGCGCATAATGTTGCCTGCAACTTGCCATGCCTCACTGCAAGATGAGATCAACCAAGATACTTGCCAACGTCATTACCTGATTGGGACTGGACTGTGCAGGCCTAGTTTTCCGGGCGGCTTGCGCTTTGACGTGCTTATTCCGTTTGAAGGATATTTCTTATTGGTTTTGTTAAGTTGTACAGGAGTCAAATAGATTTGGGAGCAAGGCTATGGAGACAAAACCGTCAGAATAATATGTTACCAGTAGAAATATTTTTTTCTATGGGTGCACTGATAGAAATAGCCAACAGAAAAGGAAAAATCTATTTTTTTTCTGTCAATTTCCCAAAGAAAAATCATTTCCGACTGTTATTTTCTATGGGTGGAACACTGAAAAATTCCATCGACCTCAGGTTTGAGAAATTATAGTTCTGACGTGATTACATTGAAAGTAAAAAACTAAAGTTACAGTATTTTCTCAAATACAATCTATAGTTGTAATATTGCAATCCATTTCATCCACGATCGAATATTTCTACTTAACGTGGGAGCTCCAAAAGATATAGATAGATACATAGATTGATTTGTCTTATGTCTACCTTACTAGGAGTAATCAAGATGCCCTCACTAAATACTTGATCCTTCCATATTTTCCTATAGGTAATTTACTGTAGTTGATGACATATGGGATAAATCCGTTTGGGAAATGATCAAGTATTCTTTGTTAGAGAATGAACATGGAAGTGGAATAATCACAACAACTCGAATTCTTGATTTTGGAAAACAAGCTGGTGGTGTTTATCAACTAAAACCTCTTTCTGTGCTTGACTCAAGAAAGCTGTTCTATGTAAGAATATTTGGTTACGAAGACAAATACCTATTCAATTGGCTCAATTGTCCGAGAACATTTTGAAGAAATGTGGCAGAGTACCATTGGCTAGTATGTTGGCTAGTAAAATAGGGAAGAAAAACTTACATAAGTATCAAATCCTTCACATACCCATTTCCATATCAAATCTTTGGGTTCTGGGCTAGAAGATGGTCTAGATATAAAGAACATAAAAAGGGTATTATCAATCAGTTATCATGACCTGCCTCCACATCTAAAGACATGTTTATTATATCTTAGTTTGTACCCAGAGGATAGAGAGATTAAAAGACATGATTTGATATGGAAATGGGTATGTGAAGGATTTATCCACAAACAATGTGCGAAGAGCTTGTACGAAGCAGGAGAGGAATACTACGATGAACTTATCAACAAAAGCTTGATCCAACCCGGTAGATATTAATACTAGAAATAAGAAGGCAATGTCTTGCCGTGTTCATGACATGGTGCTTAACCTCATTACCTCTTTGTTAAATGAGGAATGTTTTCTAACAACACTATGCGGTCTACAGCCTATGACGATAAATGGTAAAATCCGCCGACTATCCCTCCAAATTACGAATGAAGACGATGCCAAACAGCTGTCAACTTTGAGCTTGTCCCATACAAGGTCACTATCTTTTTTCAAAAGTTTCAAGTTGTTTAGCATTCCTGCCCTCTCGAGCTTTCCAGTATTACGTGTACTGGACTTAAGTTTATGTCTACTGGTGCATAATAATAGCTTCAAGGATATTTGCACGTACTTGTTTCACCTAAGATATTTTAGCCGAGCAGTAAAACTGTGTAAAGATATTTTAGCCAAGCAGTAAAACTGTGTAGTAACATATTATTAAAAATAATTGGTACTAAAGAATATATCTTTAGTCTTAGTTGTTAATATCAATCGAGACTAAAAATATTTTAATCGAGTGGGAAAACTTTTAGTATCATTTGTTCTTAATAACATACCGATTATTAATATAAAAAATATATTTTTTGATCGAGCAGAAAAACTTTAGTAACATATAATAACCGGTATATATATATACCACTATCTTATTTTGTCCGATCTAATTATTTCGTCATTAGTTAGGGTTTTTTTTACCACTTTCTAATTATTTCGTCTAATTATTTCGTGCTCCGCTTCCTCCCCTGCCTTGCCGACCTCGACAGAGTGCGGTCTGTGTGCCGCCACTGGCGAGCCAGCGCGCGCGGCCACGTCCTGCCACCGCCGTTGCCCATACTGGTGCTTCCTGAGTTCATGTTCTCGAGCCTATCAGACAAGGGGGAATTTGATGCAACTCCTAGCAAGGATCGCAGCGACGAGCACAACAGATATGCTGATGGTGAGTGCTTCCTTGTAATTGCCTTTTCTCACAAGGTCATTCGCCTACCGAAGCTGTGCATTGTGCGATTCCATTTTCCTGCTTACTCAAGTAAGACTCTCCGCATCATTAATGGTTCTGGTGATGTCTATTTTCGTGTCAATGATATATATACAATGTCACTCTGCAATGTGGTACTATCTGCTTCACCTGACTCAAGATCCAAGTACATTGTGGCTGCTTCCTCTGACCACAAGGGTTCATCAAAACTTGCTCTCTGGCAGCCTGGGATGATTTCATGGCATATTTGCACTGGTATTGACATTGATTGCCCAAGAGATCTCACTTTTCACCTGGGGAAGCTGTATGTGCACCAGAGGTATAGGATACTCCTCTTTGCTTTTGAAGTTGAGGAGGATAATCGTGGGCTCACCGTCTCTAGTGTTGAGCGTTGTCTGTCTGAGCTGCCTCGCCATCATCCCTACCAGGAAGGTGGTGCCATAAGTTGAAATATGGTTGCATGGCGTGGAGAGCTATTATTAATCATCACACACTACAATGATGATTACCGTAGGAGACAAGTTCTTAAAGTTGAAGTGTTTGCATTGGATGTCAGCACAAACCCTTATGGACTCACTGAGATTCATAGCTTTAATGGTGATTATATCTTTGTTGGCGCATATGGCTGCAAATTGTTTCCTGCCGGGCTGTATGATGGAGTTGAAGGTGACCTTATCTACTTTGTTCCTGATAATTGGAATCCTCATGATCGATTTGTGTACAGCATGAGAGATGGCAGGATGAAGCCCTTTTCTGCTGAATTATTAGCTTGCTACTTTGATGTGCCACAGGAGAATCTTGATTTCCCAGTGTGGTTACATCCTACCAAATGATACTGCGCAGCAAAGCTGATCTGACTGGGTGTTTGGTGCCGCTAGTTGCTCTCTGAGATTATGAAGACAGATCTTACCTGTCATATTAGACTCCATGGTGAAGACTATAATGTGTATAATCTGCTATGCTCATGTTGCACCTCTCAAATTATCTTTTGTATTTCCCGTTGAAATGGCAACCATGATTTGGTGCTCTCTTTCTTGTTTCTGTTTTTCCCGGACAGCGATACTGCTGTTGTCTGACTGAGAGCATATGAAGTATGGCTGCATTATTTTGCTGTTGTTTGTGGCATGCTGCCTCTTTCAGCCCAATCTTTAATGATTTTTTGAGAAAAAAATATGCCATGATTTTGCCACTATATATGTATCAGTAGTGGGTAGATTGTTGCTATTATGGATATAAGGCTTTGTTGTTGTAGTTGTTGCTGGATCAGCAGTAGGTATATTATTTTTTAAGGCAAAAGGTTTGATTTTTATACTCATTCATTACAAATTCCATCTTGTTCTTTCTATTCAGGGTCCCCGAAGCTTGCCATGGGGTTGATAATTGATTTAGGTATTTTGAATGAACGTACCAAACTATTTCTACTATTTGCCTGAATGACAAGTCTGAAACAACTGCCAGAATTAGAAAATACATTATGTGAACAACATAACTGGTTTATACTGTAACATATAAAACCCAACCAACTTTTCATTTTTTTTCCTTTTCGACAATATATAGATATGAAAGGTTCTACTTCAACATCTAACTCTTTTAGCAACTATAAAGAAATAAAACAAGAAAATAAATGCCATTAATCATATACATAAATATTATTAAATTCTTCCTATGAAATAAGTTTGCTGGGCCACAACACGGACACTGAGTCCACGCTTCAATATGAGTTCCACACATTCAAACTATTATGTATCTGACAACCAAACATTGTTGCATTCCTACCGTTTTTGTTCATTAACCAATTGGTTTTTTTGTAGATTGCATCTCCATTTTTTTTAAAAAAAATGCCCAACTTGTATGTGTAGGTTCAGGTTCACAAGCTATTGTTGATGAAGATATAAGAGATGAGGATGAACCAAATCATCATTAGTTAGGGTTTTTTTACCACTTTCATATTTTTATCAAGATTGTTGTTGATTTAAGCTTGGAATTGACATATCAACTAAAATTATGCATTTTATGCGTTACATTTGTTATCTATCGGTATGTAACCCGGTGCGGGTGGTTTTCGCACTTAGATAGTGGCCTTATGCGTGAAAATTGATCAGCTCCACCATTGCTCCAGTCCCCTATGAATCAAAACCATGCAATGTTTGGTTCTCACCAATGCAGCTATTTGTTTAGTAGTAAGCAATGTGCTCGTTGATTGTAAAATGTCTATGTAGGCATTCATAGATATGTGTGAGTGTTTATGTATTTACTGTGCTTTTGAAAAAAAAAACATAGATCTACAATTTTGAATCTGAACAGACCAAAAGCATCAATACCCAAAGACCATGGTTTAGAAGAGAGGTCCGAAATGGAGTTTCCTAATATTTCGAAAATGTTTTAGCAACAGTACAATATTAAGATACGAAGGGTTTTATGATGTATAGGACCATGAGGATCTTGCAAAGGTGTGTGAATTGAAAATGTGTGAGGTCCATGCAAGCGCTGTGTACAGAGTCAATTTGTTTAAGGGAACTGAAAATGCAAAAAACTTGCCACCATGTCCCATGGAATGGAACAAGATGATTTGCGGGTGAGTTTATGAAAACCCATAACTTGCTGTGGATTTCTAATTTTCACTTCTTTTAATAGTGAGGCCAACCATTTACTTCTTAATTACCATAACAAATCGGACAACAATGGCGTTGGACACCCGACGAACTGCAATCGAGCGATCAACTTGTTTCAATAGACCGCCCATGAAACATTCTACTGGGTAAAGTGAATGAGTTACTGAAATATTATTGCTGACATAGAGTATAATCTTAAAAACTAATTAAGCTACTTGTAACACTGTCAAATCTTAGTTGAAATATTTTTATGTCACCTGTGAAGCATTCAACTATATAAAATGAAACAAAAAATTCGAGTTACAGAAATATTAAAAAACTAATTGAGGGACTTGAAACATTGCCAAATCTTAATTGAAACATTTATCAATCACTTGTAAAACATTGAGTTCTAATTGTCACAATACAAAAGTACTTGTTGATTAGGACATCTCTATTATTAGGACAATGGTTCTACTATTTGCCTTGCTACCTGTCGTATTATATTTTGGTGCAGCGAACTTTGCTCGCTGCTTTTCTGATCTTCTACTCCTTTTATTTAAAGTGCTTACAGAAATTAAGTGGACTTAGTGGCCAGACAATTCGCGCCATGACCGGGCATCTCGTGTGTCATCCCACACGGTCGATCATGCCGCGATATAGAAACGTAAAGTTTTAAAGATCTCATCAAATAGAATTAGTAGTGTCATATATTTAAATTAAATATGGAAGAGGGAGTACTTCGTTGCAAATTCGTAGGATAAATTAACATCAGATTTGGATGTTACTCTAACAATTAATTTATTTCTTTGACTTTTCCTTGTCTACTCAACTGGTAGTAGAGATGATATTTGCCCTTCGTGTGTTTTTTATCAACATAAATATATCTATCTTTTATTATAAAGACAGCTCGAAGAAAAAAAAAAGACACCATATTTATGATGAAGCTAAAAATGTATAACGGGTCATCCAGACCGTCTTTTACCGTACCCCGCTCCGATCTGACATACGTGAGGCGCCCTCCTCGCGCCGTTCGACTCATCGCCGGTCAGGTCGTTCCGGCCTGCACTAGTTGTTACAACTACTAACTATGGAGTAGATTCGGCCAGCAATAGAATCTTTAGTACTGTATAATATGTGATTTGATGTGATCATGTGCATGAACTAATGGCAATCGAGAAAATGACCTGTCTAGTTTAGTTACACACTTACACCATGCTGATCCAATCATGTCTCCAAGGCTCCAACGACAAGAGTCAGCAGCGAAGGCCTGCTGCAATTTCCTCTCGCGTTGCTAGTAGTTACAGCATATCGCCAGTCCACCGCTGCTTGCACAAGTCTGCCCTGGAACGAGTTTCTTGCAGTGGTTGCCATCATGTACTCCCTCTTTCCAGAAATATATATAGGACATACAAAGAGTTTGATATTTATCCAAAAATATAAATACATGTTCACCTACTTAAGTCATCTCAACTAATTATAGCCATCTCTCATTTAATTTTTTTAATTACTTCTCATTCTCAACCAATAATGTAACACAAACCATCCCTCATGGCCTCACTTAAATCTTAATCTCTTTAAAAAAACTCCGGGCCATACAAGTTTTCTCCGGCGAAATATCAAGTGCAGTTTGGACCATATATTTCAACGAGATTTGTGCAACTAAACCATCTCACACACCACCCCACGCACTCCTGTATGGCTGTATGTACAATTGTAAATACGGTTGTATATATATGGAAATAACAGCTAAGAAGAATTGTATATCAAATCCAAGTCTCCTCTTAAAATTTACTGTGTGAAAAATGCAGCTATATATATAGAAATAGAAGCCAATACATTTAAAATAACTACAAAATTACATGGAAAATCAACAAGTTATATTATTAAGAAGAAAGGTAAAAAATGAGACCATTTGCTCTAGGAGACTAGAAATGATTAGAAAAAAGGAGAAAGATTTACACTCATAGTGGGTGTATATTATAATAGCATAGAATGATTAATATAATCATATACAATATACAATTGCATATATGTGTAAACAAAAGTAAAAGCAAACATATAGCTATATATACAAAATACATTTATTATTTAAAGAAACAGAAGGATGTATACCAAATCTATCCGTTCACACCAACTGCAGCCAAAACCCCCCATCCATAGGCAACCAATGGAGCCTTGTCGCACCCATCGCCGCTAGTCTTCAGCCCACCATCTACATCACCTCGAGCCTTCGGTTAGACCCTCTCTACTCTCCCCTTACCCATCCACCCCCACCCGCCTTCTCCTTCCACACACACCGCCATGCCAAATGGTCACCGTCGACAACCATCGGGTTGTGTGCATCGCCACTTCCTGATCGAGACATCAGTGTCCGACCACTCCCTACCTATGACCATCTGATTTCCCTCTAGGGTTGATCTGGGCCATCCATGTGGTGCCCGCCATGGCCACCAGTGCCTCTCCTATGTCGGTGCCACATCAGCGTGCCGGGTCACCATGGCCATCTTGTGGTAGCCATATGGTGCTCCCATGCTCGAGTATGAGTGGATCAGTGCCTTTCCTGTGTCGACGCCGACCTTCCCTCAGTTGATGCCATAATTGAAGTTTAATGCACAATAATTTATTTTAGGGCTTTTATAGTAAAAACATAGGGATTCTTCTAAAAATCATAACTAATTTATTCGAGCACTGATTTTTCCATTGAAATTGCATAAATTTTATAAAAAAATATCAATAATCCATTAAAAATGTTTTAATGTACTGCTTTAGTATATTTATGTACTGTTTTGCTTGTTTACTTGGTATATTCATAGATTCTAACATGTCCGACGCCCTAGTGTACTACTAAATAGTTGAACAAGTTCCCAGGCAGAGCAGGACAAGTTATGCAACTCCTCTTTAACATGTTCAACCTAACTTTACGTAATGTTTTACTTTTCGCAAATAAATGTATATATTTTATGAATGATCATATGGATGGAATGACCTTTGTAGCATGTGAATAACCCTAGGTCAATCACCTTTATCCCTTGATAGCTTGGGTAATAATATGATTAGTGTTTGGATTAGGAATGCTTAACCATGCTTAATTCAACTAAATCATATTGGGATAACAACTCTACTATGTTAAATTATGGTTAATTGATGACATGATGGACATGATCCACCTTCATAATGGTTTCACTAAAATGACTTAATGGTGGGATGTGAGTGTATGGTTTTCATGGTCACACTCATGCCAATTAAGAACCGGTTTGCAGGAAACCCTTGTGAGACATACCATACTTACTACAAGTCAGCATAGGCAACGGTTGAGCTTGAAGCATAGATCGTTCCTTTTCTAGATATCCAAGTAAGGGTGGGCGTGATGGAGTTGGGTCGGTCTTGTATGGGTTGATCAGCTTCCGGATCCATCGTGATGCAAGGGAGTAGCCTGCCCACCAGAGGTGTATCTACATGAGAGGTGCAACCTCAATGATGTGTGCATGGTTAGAGAAGGGTTATGTGAATGGTTTTGTCACAATCTCTTTTCGACATATCGTGGTGACATACTGGCACATGAAAAATGTCATAGGGGCTATGTTGTGTGGGTAAAGTTGTACACCTCAGTCCAGAGTAAAACTATTCGAATAGCCATGTCCACGATTACAGGCGATTGATCAAGATTCACCATGATTAGTCTCACCCCTTTTAATTAACTTGACTTTAATGAACTGGGTAGTTCAAATGGAGAGTGAAGCCTGTTCAACATGATGTAGTGTTATTAGCTACCAAGAGTTTCCATTGTTCAAATCATAGCCAATCAAAGTAGAAAAAATAGATCAGAGCTAGTAGGGACTAGATTGATAATAGAATTAAATAGAACTAGAGGAGGAGGAATACTTTGCAAGTAGTGGTGAATGAGGCAGGTGGTGGCTAGAAGTGGTGGGGGGAGCAAGCAGAGATAGCGACTGAGCAAAGTGATGGCTTGAGGTGGTCGACAACATTAGAGGCGGCCAAAGGTAGGGAGGAGTCAGATGGCGTCGGGGGCCAAGCGCAGCACACCTGGTCCTTGGAGGTGGTCAAGGAGGAGGCAGGCGGCAGCAGATAGTTGGGGAGGAGGCAGGCAGTGGTCAAGGGCTGGGTGTGCCTCTGCCTCACCCTTAACACAATGATACCTTTCTGTGGCTCTAGTGGCTATGGAGAAAAGAAAGGGGGAAATGAAGGCAGAGAAACCATAGAACACAAGGTTAGATGTCTTTTATACTCTAAAGGCCACATGTTAGTTTGGATTGATAGGTAAACATGCAAAGCAGCATAGGCAGTGACTACCCATGCCTATGCCCGTTTACCCATCGGGCATAGCTTTTGACCTACTAAAACACCCATGGATTGAAAATGGAGAACAAGTCCAATGCTAATAGGGTTTTTATCCACATGTAAACGGACACAATTGCCATCCTTGTCCCCTAAGGCTCCAACGGTAAAAGTACCTGCAGTGATGAAGGCCTAAATCCTACTAGCTACATATCACCTGTCCACAGCTGGCTGAACACATCTGCCACAATTGTTGGCTTGCTGCAGGTTTCTAGGGATAAAACAAAACAGCATGAATCTTTCTAGCAAGGCAAAACTTACTCGAAGACATTCTAAATTTGTAGCATTTGCTAAAGCATACTTTAATTTTATGGCTTTGCCATAGAGCACTTTAATTTTGTGGCTGTTTGCTAAAAGACATGCTGACTGTTATTTTAATATACACCTCCTTTTTCAATTGAGAGATAAAACTTTGAAAAAAAGGCGATTTTCTCATAGCTCACCTTTCAAATTTTTAAATTTAGACAAATGTTTAAGGAGTTTGAACATATTTTGAGAAATTTAAAACTTAGCTAAATTGGAACAACTTGTCTCATTTTTTTCTACACATGAAAAATTAAATTTGTGTATTAGACTGTTATGTACATGTCCATCTGCACACAGCATATTTCTTAATCAAACAACCCTCTTTTGCAGCATATGTTTTTGATCTCTCTAGGAGTTGGAAGTAAGGTGAGGGTGGGGAGCTCAATTGAGCTCATGGCATCCGAGCTGCCGGCCCGCTTGACGATCCTGCCATTCGAGGAGTTGTCAAGCTCAGGCTCCTCCCCCTGTTTCTCCCTCCCTCGACAACACAGCTTGAGCTGCTGCCACACACGACATTGCATATCACTGCCATATCCACCACTCCACCACCGCCTATACATGCTCTCAGCACTCCTTGTTAGTTCAAATCTAGCAGTGGAGTTCATCAGCCATAGCGCCATCAACACCGTCCTATGCTTGTTCTTCACATTGTGCTCACACACCGTTCACCTCATCAACTTCATCTTGTCGCTCGCACCTGTCCATGAGAGAGACAGGAAGAGAGGAAAGAGGGGGGAGGTGGAGCCACGGTTTACCTTTCTCCACGGTGTTTACCTTTCCAATAGGACGACAAATCTAGAGGTACCACCAGTTTTCACAAAAACAGCAAAATTTGTTAAAAGCCAGATCAAATCTGAAAAACCAAATTTTGAATTCAAAAGCTCGGGCTAAGAACTAAACCGATCGGTTTTAGATTTTCTGAATGGAAATATAGAAATTCCGACAGGAGAAAAAGTGTGAAAATTGAATGAAATTCCGATCATGACCGAGGAATTGACCTATTTTTCTGAAAAACCGGTGATGCTTTTTTATTTGCTGTAGATTAGAAAATGGACAAGAAATCTTGGAAAATTGAGGAAAAATATTAACATATGAGGAATAGTCTGCAAAAAATTGGAGAAATGTGTATAAAATGTGAGTAACTTATAAAAAAATTGACAACGTCATATTGAGATAAACACAATATGGAATATATATTCATGAAGACATTATAGCACAGAACAAAAAATTTACAATTCAATAGGAATCACTGAACATATGCCAAATATAACATCCATCAACTTTCGAAGTCCACAGCCCTAAGTCCATCTCCATAATAATAAAAGTCCATTACATAGCCTTCAGTCCATCTCCATAATAATAAAAGTCCATTACATAGTTTAAAGATAAGGGAGAATATTAATTATGTTGCAGTTCAAAAATGAGACAAATATTAATTGTTTTTTTAAATAGTTTTATTCCATTAGGTTCTATAAGTAGCATAGTATTTATAGGATCTTTTATGATCTTTTTCATTTTTCCTCAATTCAAATTTGAGTTTGGTGAATAGTTTCAAATTCTCAATCAGAAACACTTACCATTGCACATCAGGAAATCCGGATTTTGTGAAATTCTACCGGTTTTTACCGAGAACCCGAGTGGAGCCGTGGATGAAGAAGATGGTCCCACCTAATTTTTTTTTTGACTAGACTGCCTCATGGCATCATATCGGACAAAACCACCGTGCAAACCCATTATGGAGGTAGCTTGACCTCATTTTAAAAAATGAGGGAGGCATAATGTCCGATATGGTAGTTGAGAGTAAGCTAAGGAAAAGTTACATTTTATTCTCTTAACTATGGGTCTAGTTTTACTGTTATCCTACAACTATAAAATTAAGTATATAGCACACTCCAACTATCAAAACTAGTGTAAATCGAGTCCTTAGGCAGTTTGAACAGCGGCTTTGGCTAATGTAGCACATACATGGCACACATTGACTTGGTCTTCATCCGATGTGGTGCCTATGTGGAATTATAGTAAGCAAAAGAAAAAATAAAAAAATAAATGAACTCACGTGGGACCCACATGTTCTTTCTCCACCCTCCCCTTTCTCTTCCTCATCACTCCAATCTCAACCTTTCCTATGAAGGGCTCCTCCCGATGGTCTACAAGGGTGGTGGCAATAGCGACCTCATCAGTGGGAGAAGCAATAGTGAACTCACTAGTGGGCAAGGTGGAGGCCAAGGCCGTTGAGAGGTCAATGATAGCCTAGGAATTGCACCAAGGTGACAGTCACACCGACAAAGCCTGTCTCTGGAGAAGCTCCATCGAGCTCGAGCTCACCAAATTTGTCATGTTGCACTCGCCAAGATTTGCAAGATCTAGGCCAGAGTGCTGCCAATCCCCTCTCTCCTATTGATCTCGAGGAGGAATAGTAGTAGTAGACGTTGACGACAACCATCCCCACCCTGTGGACCCCGACAACACTAGAGGATGGCAAGGTCTGGTGGAGACTAGCCGTGTCACCATGCGCCATTACTGATGATAAGGCTGGCCAAGCCTTTTCTCTCCTCTCTTTCTCTCTCTTTCCCTCTCTTGAAGGGCAATGAGGATCTAGGGTGATTGTCGCAGCTCATCGACACTATCAGTGATGGCAGAGCGTCACGCAAATCTAGAGGCCTGTGAAGGTGAGGTACAAGGAAGGCAATAGGTACGATTGTTGTAGCTGGCCATCACTATATTCTCTACCTCGAAGGGCCGCCTTTGCTTCGCCATCGAGGGCCGCACATCACCTCCTCTACTTTACCATTGTGGGCCACGGCCTATAGGACGATGATGGTGAGCTTGAACATCACACTCCACGCCACACCTAAGCAAGAGAATTTGTGGGAGAGAGAGGAGTAGAGGAAAAAGCTCTATGCCACTTATGGGTGGGTCCTAATAGGTTTTTTATTTTATTTTTATCTATAATGCCACATAGGTGCTATGTAGATGTCATATCAGCATTGATTGACCCGGTCAACATGCCATGTAGGATGAAATTGTTGTCCAAACCACCAAGGAACTCTATTTGTACTAGTTTTGATAGTTAGAGGATGCTCTATATCCGATTTTTTAGTTGAGAAATATGAATAAAACTCGACCTATAGTTGACGAATGTAAAGTGGGCTTTTTCTACAAGGTAAAAGACTTTCCACTATGACCTATCCTGTGGAACTGTGAAAAGGTCTACTCAACTATTGTCCGAGTCTAGTTTTGGTATATCAATTACAAAACTAAATACAAACGCTATCTCAACTATTAAAACTGACTCGTTTTGACTCCTTAGGTGGTTTGGAGAATGCTTTTATCCTATGTAGAGCATAGGTGGCACATTAGTCTTGGTATTCATCCACATGGTACCTAGGTGGTGGCTTACATGGTGTACAATCAACACAAAAGTTTTAAAAATATAGTAGGACACACATGTAAGTGACTGCATTTTATCTTCTTCCTCCCTCTCTCCTCTCTCTCCTCTCTTCCTCACCCTCTCTTCCCTCTCTCTTGCATGCCAATGCAACCACTTCACCATCCCATTGGCGTCCTTGCAGGAAGGAAGGAGGCCTGTAGGCTTATTGACCTTTGCCGCTCAAGCTCCTCACTTGTCGCCATTGACGTTCCAACTCGAACTCCACGCCCCTCTGCTTTTGGCACCAACTCCCATCCTCAATGCCAACCATCACTACGTTGGCCACTCATCCTTTACTCCACCACCTCAAACGACGGTGGCGGTGGAGATAATCTGAAGGCAGCAACGACTTTAGGGAAGTAGGGGCTTTAGGTGCTTGAGCTCCTTCGCCACCACTGCCTAGAGCTACCTTCCCCAACCCCATCGTGTGCGAACCTGATGGACACCTTTGGCTCCACCTCATTGCTACCGGCACCCTCTTGGCCTCGTCTCCACTAGCACCGTCGAGTCTGCATGCCTCCTCAACGTTGCTGCCTATCATCACTCTAGATCCTACTTCCACTAGTGAACTACCACATCATAGCGTCGGTAGCTCCCACAGTTGTTGCTGGTACTGAGTTAGGGGAGAGAAGAGAAGGGAGGGAAAGAAGGTCATTGTCATGTGGGTTCCACGTGAGTCCTGCCGTATTTTTGTTTTAATTTTTGGTGATTGCTGACGTAGGATGGAGACTATATCAACATGTCACGTATGTGCCACGGAGGCCAAAACAACCCTCAAACTGCCCAGTGAAGCAAAAGAAGCTAGTTTTAATAGTTGAGTGAGCGGTTATACTTATGTTTTGCTGTTGAGAGAGCGAAATCAGACCCATACGTTAAGAGAGTAAAAGTAGACTTTTGGCTATCTCCGTGCCGGTGAGGCTAGCAATACATGGCCCTAAGTAGGCCTAGGTCATAAAGGTTAACCTAACCCACTGCGAGGTAACATGACTGCTGAGCGTCAACCCATCCTGCTCTTTCTCTCTCCCATCCTCTTTCAGTTGTGCAGCACGGGGGAGGCGGCTGTCGCTTTCCCTAGCATTTTCCATTGTTTTTATGATTGATTCGAGCGAGTCCATCTGTATCGATGGAGTTTTGGGCCGAAAGATTAATTCTGAACTGATTCTATAGATGATTGTGGACTCCATCTTTGTCTCGTAAATCTTTTTCCAATTATTTCTTATCGTTTGGATCTGACCTGATCCAATCTCTTTCTGTACAAACTAGCAAAATACCCCATACATTATTACAAAATTAAAAAATCACATCAGCACATATTACAAAGAGGATATCTATTTTAAATTTTAGAGTTTAATTTTAGAATTAATCAGAGGCTTTTACTTGTTAAGTTTCCACTTCAATAAAACACACTCCATTTATTATTAGTGTGTAAGGATAATCATGGCTAAGAGTTCTGTGAATTCTGCTGCCCTACCGTGTTTAAAAAATTGATGGACAGTGGTCCCATATATCAGAATTTTAAAATACTGATTGTGAGGTCTCGTTATATTTTCTAGAGGACAGCTAGGGATTTGGTTAATCGAATCGATCTGCCGTTGTTGTCGAATTCCCCTTCACCGGCGACGTCGCCGAGCTCCCGCCTCTGGCTTCGCTCCTTCCACAGATGGAACCCAACAGCCGCTACTGCAGCGTGAGGACCAAGCGCAGCAGGCTCATGAAGGTCTGCAGCTCCGTCGCCGTCGATGCCTCCACCGGCGCCATCACCGTCATGCTGGGCCTCGACACCCTGCACCGTGTAGCCTACGCCACCACCGGTGACCAACACTGGACTCTCTCTGCCTGGAAGTACAAACCTTTCGTCAAGCCCATATCTTTCCGAGGCAAAAATCTACGCTTCGCAGTTGAACTTATGGCATACTATGCATCTACTAGTTTAACCCACCATGCGCAGACACCGACAAGGGACCGTTTCATCTGCCGTTGCCAGTGAAGATTGCCGAATGCCCAATGGAAAATTTTCTTTACATGCTCAACTTTGCAGAATGTGGCTCGGATCTCTTGCTAGTTGCCTACAATGGCATTTCTCCTTCAAAGCTGCTAGTCTACAGAGTTGCTGACCTTTCAGCGGAAAGATCGAGTCAGTAACGACCATCGGAGGCCACACCTTGTTCCTCGACGAACGTTGTCTGTGTCTCACTCTCAAATAACGAGGGGAGTAAGACTAAGAGCCTTGCTTCCATTTTGCCTAACTCTATCATATGCATACATTGTTTGCAGGTCGATCCTGGTTCTGTAGGGATGGCTCGTTTTGAGCAATATGGCCTAAATACTGGCATCTGGGCTCCAACTAGTGACGGAGACATTTTCCAAAGACCACCACCAAGCCTCCATACGCTCATTCATCATATCTTTACTTGCTGCAATCGCAGATATTGGTAAGTCGAGCCCTCAATTCTGAACTGCCTTTTTGTTTAATTAAGCTTCCACAGACTATTTCGAGGAGTTGATGAACATATGAATCCTTCTCTCTCCCTGTAGGAATAAAGGAATGATGTATTGCTGTGAAACACAGCCTACTTGGTTGATGAAGCAAGAACTGCGGTTTAGGGTAAGTTTCGTGTTCTTTCCACTTTTTTCTATATAATCAGTTGTCTTATTTTGCTTGTTTCTCAGTATTCAGGCGTCACAGAATTTGGTGCTGTTTGGTTTCAACCTCAGTTAACATTAGTAACTAATGCCGTTAGACATTGTTGGGTTTGGATGAACTGTAATTTTGTGATGTACTGATGCTACAGCGACAATATTTTCTTAAGATGTCAAATCAGTGCATTAGAAGCTTGGCCCTTCTATTGTATTTCAGCATTAAGATGGGTTTATGTTTCAGGAAATGTTGGTATTTCATATGCAGTTTCAACCTAGCATTATGTATATAGTATATTGTCTTGAGAAATTTAGAGACATCCTTCTGTATTTAGCATTGTTATTTGCCTGGTGTATAATTATTGTGCACTTTACGGCTTAGTATATCACAATCACAAGTACTACTAGTTAAAAAATAATAATTGCGTGGGAGTGTTGTCATAAATTATCATGATTGCAAATAACTTTTGATATCATGCACTCTTTAGTGGTGCAACATTGCATTATGATTATAACCTTGACAAAAACAATAAAGCCTATATGTCCCAAATAAGTTTTGATAGGTTAGAAACAAAACCCAAGAGCCACTGACAAAGATGATATAAAAAATAAATCTTTTGTATGCAGTATGCATTGGGTAAAAAAATATAAAGCGTAAATTTGGGTATACAATTTTAGTAAGATATGATCTTGTGTGTTCATCTTTTCTTCGGCAGTCGTAGGATAATAGTTGACACATCTTTCCCAGGGTGCTGTGTTCATATGATGACCTGGTTTATTTGCTTGCATGAAAGCCATCTAGTCAGTCATGCAATAGAATTTTTACTAATGATAACATTAACAGCTGTGGAAGATTTTGGATACGTGTTTAACTGTTCAATGTCAAAATGCATTTATTTTGTTTTAACATACGCATTTTTTCTTCCACTTTTGAACATATTGGTTTTGTTTGTATATTGTCTGTTGCTGGCATTCATTTCATACCCTCTTTCTAGGCTTGATTGGCTCGTGTTGCAGCTGAGATCTTTTGCTCCATGGTGTCTAGAGGAGCAAATAAATTATGTGTTTTCCATTGAGGTCCTTCGATCAATAGTTATAGGTTACTGCAACCTTTACCATCTTTGACAGAATGCTAATGCTACACATCTATTTAATTAGTTGTAGCGTGTCCATCTTTTTTAGTATGCTACACATCTAGCGTGATATTTGTGAGTTAAGAATAACATGCTGTCCAATTAGTGTTTTTTTTTAATTCGCTAGCAACACAGGTGTCTTTTTTTAAAATGGTTGTGTATCTTGTTGATATACGGATCACTAAAGTTATCATATTCAAATGTTGTTGGCTAGATTATGCAACACTATATATATTGGTTAATTGTCTGTGTTATCTCTGGCTGAAGATAGTACATGTATCTTGTGATGTGACA
The DNA here is from genome assembly GCA_030770085.1 of Oryza coarctata. Taxonomy (NCBI): domain Eukaryota; kingdom Viridiplantae; phylum Streptophyta; class Magnoliopsida; order Poales; family Poaceae; genus Oryza; species Oryza coarctata. The sequence goes on along the minus strand of CM061483.1, from coordinate 11,700,874 downwards.
TACATCCTGTGAATATGTGATAGGTATGTATCTTTCTGATGTGACATAAATTTTCACATATCGTACTGTGTTTGTTCATCTTCTCTCTCTATTTTTCTGCAGTGGCACGGTGCTGCCATTCATGGATTTGACAGTGCCACTGCGCTTGAACACTCAATGGATAAATCATTCCCCTCTAAGGTTTGTGCCAAGCTAATGAATGGAGTAAGATATGCTGTTGCTGACCGACCATTAGATTCCGAAGAACACAAGGGTTTCGCGCACATGGTTGTCCCTACTGAGGTAATCATGCCATACTCCACGCCCAATCGTAACTACCTAATTGTTTTAGAGTAGCTCTTTAACTGAATTTAAGCTCGATGCCTGAATACAATATACTACCACATGTATACTTTTGATTGTAATCTTATTTCTGTCTCTTTTTTTTTCTGCCCAGGTGCTTGATATCATGAGTTTACGCATAATAGTATGCTGATGCAAGTGGTTGGCGTTTTTACTGTGATGATGAGTCAGCAAGGACTCCAGAAAGGAATATGAAGGGTCTCATGGTCTCCAATGGTATCATACTTCCAGCTCCCAGCTCTAGAGATCAATGGATGTTCTCGCGTAAGGCGCCGTGCTGTTCTACCTGACCCTCTCAGGGAGGAGGGAGCAACAGTATGATACCACTTCTCGCAATACAAGGTGACGCCTAACAAGAAGCCCATGAGGAGTTTCTTCAGGAGGCGGCTTTGAATGCCCGGGCAAGGCATTTTGCAGAGATTGCCGGCCCTGCTGGACATGACCTGGACCCAGAACAATGGGCTCTTCTTCTGGATGGACCAGGGGAGGTTGCTGCGGTCGCAGGGGAGGAGGGTGATGGCCAGTGAGGATGAAGATTATTTTTCTCGATGAAGGGAACGAAGAAGAAGAGACATCCACTTGAAAGTGGAGACTGCCATCAGTAAGTCAACTTAAAATATGGTTTTGAATGTAGACTGTATTCTTTAATATGAATATCAGAGTATATCAAATTATTTTGGTGCAATTCATCGGTAAGGTCAATAATGCACAGCCACACCTAAGTTGTAAGCAGCAGCGGTAGCCTTGGACTTAAGTCCCAGATAAATTGGGGGGAGGCTAGTGTTTTTTTAGTTGGTTTTAATGATCTGTACAGTGACAGCATCATGCTACATAGCATAGGGACATGTTTGGCTACATTATAAGCACATATCCAGTGATTTATCAACATAAGTGTATCTCAAGCACACGAATCAAATTGACTTTCTTGTTTTTATCAATTTTCAAAGCCATCTTCTGAAGTTCATCCGGACAAATGTCAGGGCAGCGTGTGAAACCGAAATATAGCATAGTCCATTTGCCCAAGAAATCCTTTTTCCGCGACGGGTTTCCTATCATGGTTCAGAAGCTTGAATGGACCACCGATGGCTGCAGTGCCAACTGATAGTTCTTGCTTGACAGCTGTTGTTCTATTTTCCTATTCTGACAAAGCTGTGTCAGCAAAGAAACATGAGATTCAACAATGAGCACAGGCGATTATAAGAACTTGACAAATTCCTATTACACAGATTTTACCATGAAGCACCTGCCTCTATTCTCATAAATGATGAGAAGTTTGGCAATTCTGTCCAAAATATGTTGTAACCAACAAAAAGATTACATCAGAACGCATAAAGCATCTAATATAGGGCTTCCAACTCTTTCATTGGCTTATAAAGTTTTAGGCTTCCATATCATGCAATGTTTTTACTGGCATACAAGTGCTCCACAGATAAGCAACTAGTCAACAACCTTTACATCTCTTGTCTAATGCTTATAACCCCCCCCCCCCCCCCCCTCCTGTTCTTTCCAACCATGCATGCACAGAAAATGCAGCTATGGAGGAATTAAATGTAGTGGAGTTTTAAAGAAAATATGAAGGGTGCAAGTCCATAAAATGCTGTTGTGGATATGGGCGAATTAATTGGAGTAGATTCAGAGAAAGTACTAAAGGAATGCATTTGTAAAATGCAGCTATGGAGGAAGCAACTAAACGAATTTGTGCAACTGCAAGCTAACTCTGTGAAGTCACCAGCAGCCAGTCGGTTTTGCCACAATTTTACGTAAATATAGGATGGGACAGCTTGCCGTTGCAGAAAAGATGTATCTTCTTCAACACTTTGGTCTAGAAGTAAGCAATAACCATGACAAAGAACGCACAATGCAATACATTAATTACTAAGTACCTCCACCATAGTTGTGACATATTCAACAGGTAATATCTCCCTAGGTGTTACCGATAGAGTTTCAAGTTTTTCTTTTTCACTGGGCAGAATTTCAGCAAATTGATTTGACCACGAAACAACAAAAATGTTCTAATGCATCATAGTAAAACAAAACTCACCATAGTAATCTATTTCAATGTGACGCTTTTTTTTCCTTGTCATAGTACAGAATTATCCCGCCTCCTGTCACGAGAAACAGGAGAAAACTCAACAACGATACCTGCTGCAAGAAAGTAAAATTTCTTCTGACAAAGCACTAAAAAAATGCCGCTTAAGAAACTACCGATCAAATCAAAGCATTTCAGGCAATTGCCCGCGGCGTGGCAGGAAGGCTGAGAGCGAGCGCGTGGAGATGCCCTCATCGTCGTCACCACCGCCGGTTCCGGGCCGAGATCGAATTTAGTCATCTATTGCGCAAGACGAGGGACCGTTCGCCTCCGCCTCCTCGCGGCGGCGGCCCCCCGTGGGTTTTGGGGGAGAGATGAGTCGGGAGGTTTCCTTCTCTTTGCTTCCGGCGCAAGGTGGTGCTTCTGCCTCCAAGGGAACCAGGCGGCAGCGGGCAAGAGGAGACGGCGGCGGCGGAGAGAAGGCGGTGACGGCGGCGGGGACGAGGTACGAGGCGGCGGTGTCGGTGCGGCGCGTCTCGCGGGCGTTTTTCCGCCGTAGAGAATGGGCGAAGTGAAAAGGGAACCAGAAAAGGAAAGGAATTTTGATACTGCCTCCGTTCCGTCCTAATTTAATTAGAGTTAGATACGGATATTTAAAAAATTAATAAAAATATATAGAAATGATTATGATTGATTAAGAAGAAAAAATTAGGTAAGAAAATTTATTGGCTGATGATTGAAAAGAAAATATAGATGTAGAAGTAATTATATTTTAAGATAAATTTTAAATATTAAAAATTATTATATTTTAAGATTAAATTTTTTTTCTTAGCCAAAATTGCTGGTCCGCGCCCTCACACTTATCTTAACACCACCAATCTTACTTTCTTTTTCTAATGCGAAACACTCGAGGCTTAGAATAAATAAAATCCAACTCGTGAAACTTAAACTTTCGAGCCAGATTTTAAAACATTCAAATCAGATCTTTAAATCTTTCTATTGGTTACCTCAATCTTTCAACTCATCAAATTAAACTTTCAATCCAGGTTTTCAAACTTTCAACTCCAATATTCAAATCTTTCAATTCGTTGCTTCAAACTTTCAACTCAAGTCTTCAAACTTTCTACTCATAAATCAAACTTTCAATTGAAACATATAAATGTTTTTCAACTCAAATCTCTAAAATTTTTATTTCAAGTAGGGTATTTAGTCATTTGGCTAGTAGCTTGTTAATTTAGATGATAATCATGTAATTAATTGGTTATTTAACATGATTAAGGCATTTGGCTATTGTAGAACTGCCTGATGTCTGCGAAAATGAAGAGTCAAACAGCAAAATTAGCTAGTGAAAACTCAATCACTAAAAATTAAGTATGCAACTTAATAAATCTATATTAGTTTATTGTTTTTTTACTTTAATAAGTGCAATTGCAGTATAAGTTCGTGTATATAAAATTTTGTTTCATTAATTATAAGTTCAGTAGCCTTATATTATATTATCATGTCGATCCGTCATAGCTAAAAATTTTTTTGTTGGATATGCTGCTGAGGCCAAGTGCTACTCTTCTCATTTATTCTTTTTGGATCTAGAGTGGGAAAAGGAATAGAGAGGGGATATGAAAGAGAAGGATGGAGGAAGATGGAAGAGCTCCATTCAATGGCCCTTTTTGTCGATCTAGAATGACGGAGAAAAAGCCGTTTGGAAAGGAGAGAGAAGACTGAGGCAAAGGAGAGAAGACCAAGCTCTTATATGTCAGGGGGAAAGTGCTCATTGGGAACGCGCGTGCGTGAAATAGCCATGCTTGTTTGCTACAACGGACGTCCCTCATCCATCCTTTCTTGCATCCAACCACCCATATTTGGCAATGATGTGGATGAATGGGAGGCCTTAATTTCTCCTATTTTTAAAAACTTTTTTTATGATGAAAACAGAAGACATGTCCATTGTTACGTACACCCACCACACTCATACATATGTCCTATAACACACGGTGGAATAAATCTCTAATATTCTCCACTATTTTAAAGTGCTTTCTCCAACCAAACATATTTAACATTTAAAATAAGATTTAGCCAAATTTTTAGAACTCTGATAATCAATTTTATATTGGAATAAATTTATATCATAATAATACTTTTTGAGGTAAATTTATGTATACTAAGTATATGAGAAATTATTAGTGATTAAAGTTGATTCTAAATATTAAATATTTATGATCGGAGGAAATATGTACTACTTTCAACAATCTACATTTCTTATCTGAACAATCTAAATGGAAATCAAAGAAATGTGGTAATGTTCCTATTTCATACACAAGGAGACACTAAATAAACACAACCCTATTAGATGGCACGGTATAGAACTACTCCCTCCCTTCTTAGTTCAAACTAACCAACGTCATATTAAAAAAATGGAGAGAATATTAAACATCACCTACTGCACTAAATAGGCAGAGAGAAACGAAAATATCGCAATAACCACACTTGATTTCTACAACAGCCAAATTTTGTGAAATATGTGAATGGACAAATTTTGTGAAATATATGCATGTGCTGATTGAAAAGCGTAAAGAGTACAAGTTCAATACATTTTTGCATGCTTACACATGTCCTACTCTGCTGAAACGAAAAACATGCGAGAGCTGTACTTGGAACATGTGCAACAAAATTGACAATCTAGCATAAGACATAAGAATTGAAAAAACGGTTTTAAAGAAGTGTGGTGGAATGCCATTAGTGATAGCTAGCACTGCCTAGTAAAATGGGCCATGAACACAAGTACTTGTCCAAAACTCTAGCAGTCCAAGGTGTACCGTCACATGGATATGAGTCAATAAAATTAAAATTAAGGGTCGCAGATCCTAAAATTTTCCAATGTCAGTTACTATAATCAGACATCCACATCTAAAGACATGCTTGCTGTATCTAGGTTTATTTCCAGAGGAGTACATCAACAGAGTAAATTTGATACGGAAATGGATGGGTGAAAGAGTTTTGCACAAAGAACAGGTGAAGAGCTTGTGTGAAATAGGATCGGAGTTGGGTTACTTTTGGGTGAACCTATCAACAGAAGTTACTACTGTTAGTGCATGACATGGCGATTGACCTCATCGCTTGTCAAATGAGGACGACTACTTTCTAGCAACATTAGGTAGTCAGCATCCAATGCCTATACAAAGTAAAACTTATCGACTATCCCTTCAAAATTGCAATCAAAATTATGTCAAGCATCTTCAACTGTGAGCTTGTCCCAAGGTCAGTTACTACGGTTATCAATATTAGAATTTCTTGCCAGCCCTTCACATTACAACAAGCAAAAAGCCGCTGAAATTCACGACCAATGGCTTATGATCTGACATCATTTGTCACGCAGATTATATGGACATGTTAGATAATTACAGTCTACAGCTAGCTTTGCATTTACAGCTACATGCATGTCTAGTAAAAGAAGAATAATGTTGAGCTATGTATGACCTTTTTCATGATCTATATTTCCCCTGATCTTGTTTCTTCTGTTTAGAACACATCTGGGGACGGTCGAGAGAGTCGTTCATCTTCCAGCAACTCATATGGATCAATGTATGGTGGTGGCGATACTGGTGTCTTGCTTGCATCGTGTACAAAACTTGGTCCAAAATACTGTGATTGGAAAGTTGGTCAGCCATATTTTCAATTTATTCGCATGTACAAAACTCAGAACATGGGTTGTTTTGCTCAACACATAGCAGGAAGAGCATATGCATCTGATGAAGAAATAATTAATAAGAACTGTAATTATTATATTTTTGTTCTTTCTTTCACTTCTCATATGGATTCAGCATCAACGGCATTTTGCTAAGCCAAATGTCAAATCTTATGGTGTGCGATTCACAATGCTAAACAAAATGTCAATAAAAGTATATAACAAGATCACAGGCAACTATGATTTTCAAGCTCTATAACATCTGCATGCAATGTCATAATATGCTCCATGAAGAGCTAAAATTAAGAGAAAGGTACTTGCTTACTATTCAATTTGACTGAGAGGAGTGTATTCTGAATTACAACTAAAGCACGCTGAACACAAATTAATATAGATATTAAGTTGTTCAAGCAATTCTCTAAGCATTATTAACGTATAAGAACTCTAATTTTGTAAAGCATTACGATATGTATGCATGCTGTGCTATGAATTATTTTTTGCAATACATGTGAAATATGAGTAAAGCACACTCTGTTCTGTGTGAGCATGAGAAAGAGATTAGAGAACTTACCACATAAAGAACAGCAAAAAGAGAAACTGTGACAAGTATCAAAGGGGCAAATCCCAGAAAAAAAGTACTGCCAAGTGACAATAGCAATTTTGCCCGTGGAACAAGACCCTGAAAAGAAATAAATTATGTTAAGGACAAGAACTTGTTGATTATTTCATTATCATATCACTGTGAATTGCTAAAGGAGTAGCCCAATGGCCAGCAGCCATGAAACATGAATGTTAACCATACAAATTTAGTACAATTAATTTAAAACTCAATAAAGCAATGGTGTCAGTGAATCAGCCATTACTTTTCTATTTGCCTCACATGGCACTGAAATGTTTGAAAAATTAATCATGCCAAAAAACACTTGAACAAGACCCATTGCGATTGAGGTCCGATCTACGTTCATAGCCAAGAGTCAAAGATGAAGAAATTAAGCACCAGTGCATCTCTGTATCTTGATTCATTTTGATATCAGTGCTTTGTAATCCTGATAGTAAACCAGAACCATTACAGCTTTCCTCAATCACCATCTACCTTGGACAAATTAAGCAAGCAAACTATGACAAAAGACACACTATTCATCTTCTCAGTACTCCAAATAAAGCAAATCACCCACTGCGCCATTTTCAGTTACGGAAGAGTACTACAATCCTACAGCTAAAACAGCACTTCACCAATGTTTTTAGTTTTTTACTAGGGGGAATAAACTGTAAAACATGACAATTTTTTACAGCCAAATTAAGGATGGGATCCAACAAGTAATCAGTGAGAGAATTAGAGAAATGCGCGAACCTCGAGGCCCTCGCTGTTGAGAGCCATGGACCTCTCCCGCTGCCCATCCGCCCCGGCCGCGGCCCGCTCAAACTCCGCCGCCGCCACGCGCTTCCTCCCGGCCTCACCCCCTCCCCTTCCACCCTCATCCGCCTCCTTCTCCCCGGCAGCCGCCCCCGCCACCGATCCCGACCCCGGCGCCATTCCCCTCCGCCTCAGCTCCTTCGCGAAGAGCGACTCCGGCGCCTTCTCCCCCTCCCCCTTCCCTTCCCCACCCTCGCTCCCGCCAGCGCCGCACCTCACCCGCATACGCACCACACCCCCGTGCAGCCTCACACAACACCGCGACGAGGACGACGCGGCCGCCGGGATCGCGGGGAGCGCGAGGCGGATCACGGCCATGGCCATGGTGGTGGTGGTGGTGGTGGAGCTTGGCTTCGTGGAGCTTCGAGACCGGAGACGGAGGCGGCGAAGTCGGGGCGGGCTTGATGGCCGGCTGGGCGGCACCTGGCCGTCGGATCGGCTTGGAGATTCGTGCGAGGTAGGGATGGAGGGTGGGGATCTGGCCGAGGCTCCGTGCGGCTGGGGCCTAGAGAGCGGCGAGCGTTGAAGGAAGCGAGGCGGGAGGACGGACACGTGTGTGGCTGTGGTTGGGTAGGAGGGAGGGGAGTGTGGGGCCCACCTATGGAGTGTGCCATTCAGCCACTCAAATGTGCAATGAACTTGGCAATTTTGACAAGGATTCACCGGTATTCACCAGTGTTTTTCACGGCACTCTAACTTGAATACTTGACCTTCGCTGCTAGATCCACGGGTTTTGGATACGTCTGATTAAAATATAGGCATATCCGACCTATTAGGTCTAAGGGCTTCCTTGAAAACAGCAGTACCGGATGAAATCAACAGGGATTCAATTCCTCTAAATTTTCTCCGTTGAAAGGAGGCCATAAATTTGGTATGCGTCGGATCGAAACGCGCCATTTCTAACATATCCAATCTAAACATTGCAAGTTTGCTTCTCTAAACTAAGCACCCAAAAAAAAAGAAAACTCATTCTGTTGCAAAGGCCCATCCACAGCAAACCTCTGCGCACGTGAACAGCTGAGTCGACCCATCTCCGTCGACGTGGATCCACAGGGTTTTGATGTGCGTACGACTCGAGCTTGACCAGTTCGAAGCCGGAAAGCAACCATGGACAGAAGGAGGGCTGAACCAGTACCAATGAACATTTGGTATGGAATTGGAGTATTCCATCAGGTTGAAGGAGGGCCAACAGTTGACCAGATTAGAGCTTCAAGAGATGGGTTGCTTAGGAAGAAGAAAAATTAGTGTTTTGAAACCATCACTTGTAATATATTTCTCCTTTTGAACAAAAATGGGCTCTGATTCACAACTATCACTTGGAATATTCTAAAGGATTCATTTGTTTACAAATGAAGGAAAAAATTGCAATTCCTCAAGTGCCACCACTGTTACACAATTTTCATAATTCTTTCTGGACTTGTGCTCTTTGCACCTTCTACACCTGCTTCTTAAGCTCGACAACCTCTTTCTACTACTAATTCCTTGACAGAAGCTTCTGTTGTACAATCAAGTATTTCTTTTGTAAATACTTGCACTACCTGCATGAAAAATAATGCAATCTTAGTAGAAAATATTGCAGGAAAATATCACTAGAGTTCAAGCGAACAATGGCTCCTGTGCAAGATATGGAATTGAATGCATAATTCTGTTTTGCTAACCTTGGATATGGCCCCGGTATATCAGTATTAGATCTGAAACCGATGCATCATGTTTCATATGCATTCGCCGTGGGGGGGGGGGGGGGGGGGGGCGGGAGGAGGAGGGAAGAAACTTTAAAAACTTCAGTTTGAACAACAAAATGTCAGCAGCAGCTGCACCACTTATGCAGCAAAGCAAACAGATCGAACCAAGAGTCCAAGGAATGATACTGTTCTTTTTCATGAACCCTGTATCAGCCCTCAGCTGCAGCGACCAAGTGACATTACATTCTATCACATTCTGAAGCTAGTCGTCATCCACAACCAAAAGCACATGATTAAACTTTCTAACTACAAAAAAAATGGCTAATGCTGGATAGATCTAAACTACTGATAATGCTTGACACATTACAGCTACTGGTCATAACAGCCTGAATGCAACGGAGTCACATACAGAGCTAGTCCTTTCCAGGTGCTCCATCGTCTTCAGTTACGGATGGTGGCGCATTACAATGACATTACCACAGGAATGACAACAACAAAAATGAGACTATTCAGTAGATCTAAACGTTCGCTAAAGCATGAGAAATTAAACATGTAATTGAGTTCTTGATCTCTGAAAATCCAAGACATCAGAACACAGCAACATGGGGGTATAGATTGGGAGCACCTCTGGCTATAGTACGAGGGTCCGTCCATTGCCGCCGGCGGCGGAGCCGGCACCGGCTCTGTTTGCCGTCTCCTGATTTGAAGGCTCCTCTCTCGCGCCTGCGCTCTGGAGAGATGGCCAGAACCAGAGGATCCTTCCGTTGCTGCCACCGCCGTGGGTGCCACAGCCTCCTGCTTTTAAGTTTCTTTTGAAAGATAATTAGAAGATTTAAAGCGTGTGCTTGATCTCGTAACGTCTATGTGTTATATATAGTTAAAAAGAGTTTCTAACGTAGCTTACAAGAATAGAAGAGACGTTATATAGAAGGTTTTTAATTTTTCTAATTATAAAAAATTTACTTATATGAAAGATCTTTAACTTTTTTAATTATAAAAGATTTATATATTCTATTTATAGTCAAGAAACTTCTAGATGCATGTGTTACAGATTTATCTAATACTCTCTCTCAATCACAACTTTCCTAAGTTGAGATGATACTTGAAATTCTCTAACTTTCGTACACTCAACGTTTTGGTGAAACTATCTGCCACTTGATCTTCAGAAGGAACAAAATTAATCTGAAGTAATTTGCTATTTACCCATTCTCTATCAAATTAAAAATCAACTTCAATGTGTTTAGTTCTAGCATGGAACACAGGACTTGATACAAGATATTTGGCCCCCATATTATCACACCACAACCGTGCAACAGGCGGACTGGATACCTTTAATTCTTTTAACAAAGTCTGAATCCAAATAATCTCAGTAGTTTTATTAAACAATACCTTATACTCAGATTTAGTACTTTACCTTAATATTGTAGCTTGTTTTCTTTGCATGCCATGATACAAGATTATTTCCCAAAAATACTGTAAAGCCATCTGTTGATCTTCTGTCATCAGGACAGTCAGCCCAATCAGTATTTGAATATACACTTACCAAGAAGAAAAATAACTTGTTTATCTTTAGACAAGCTTTGCACATGACTTGAGATATCTCAATAGTTTTTTAACAACCGCCCAATATACTGTTATTGGTGTATGAAGAAATTAACAAACCTTATTTACTGAGAAAGCAATGGCAGGTGTTGTCAATGTAAGATACTGCAAGGCTCCTATAATACTCATATATCGTGATGCATTTATAGGATCAAGCAGATCTCCTTCATAAACTGAGAGTTTATCACTAGTGGATAAAGGTGTGTTTATCGACTTGCAATTTGCCATATTTACTTTTTTCAACAGATCATTTACATATTTTTCTTGTGTCAAAATAATTTCATACTTAGTCTTAACAACTTCGATACTAAGCAAATAGTGTAAGTCACCTAAATCTTTTAATGAAAAATCATTATAGAGATTCTGAAGTAATGCAACCACTGCCTCTTGTTTAGAACTAACCACAATTATATCATCAATATAAATTAATATAAACATAACGATGTCACTCTTATTGTAATAGAATAAGGAAGTATCGGTTTTGAATCCTTTAAAACCAAGGGCATAAAGTTTCTTACTTAACCTTAAGAACCATACTCTAGACGTCTGCTTCAATCCATATAGTGTCTTATCTAACTTGCAGACATAGTTTCTTATAGAATTATCCTCGTACCTAGGAGGTTGCTTCATATAGACATCTTCTTCAAGAAACCCATGCAAAAAAGCATTGTGAACATTCAATTGTCTAATAGTTCAACCCCTAGACACAGCAATAGAGAGAACAACTCAAATAGTGGCAGCTTTAACAACAAGACTGAAAGTATCTTCATAATCAATACCATATCGTTGCTTAAAACCTTTTGCAACCAATCGAGCATTGTATTTATCTAAGTTACCATCTTGTTTACGTTTGATTTTATATACCCACTTGTAGTCAATAATATTACGTCCTTTCTGAGGAGGAGCCAAATGCCATGTTTTATTTTTCATTCACGCATCATATTCAGCATCCATTGCGTGTTTCCAATTATTATCCTCTAATGTTTCTAATAAGTTTTGTGGCTCACCGGTTGATGTTAAGAAAGAATATTTAACTGTACCATCGGTATAGCGCTTCTCCTTGTGAATACCACTTTGTAAACGGGTCTTCGGCCTTTGATGTAGCTCGCTCCCAGCCGAAGGTGCCGTAGAAGATCCCAGCATGGGATCCAGAGTGGATACGGCCGCCGAGGCTCTAGATTCAGCGCCCTAATCATGTCGGGTGCGCCAGATGCAGAATCGCCCGCACGCATTGGAGAGGTGGTCGTTGGCCTAGGCGATGTGTCATGGGACGATATGCCGGGCTCGAACTCCTGGGCAGATACACCTGCGAAAGTCGTTAGAGGCGCAGGTGAATCGCCTTAGGGGTTAGCTCCGACAGAAGGAGCTCCGGGTACCCCCATATGCGATGACGGCAATTCCTGCATGACTTCATGCGCTAGAAAATCATTGTTAGCAGGATTAATTGAAGAATCAGCCACATGATCACTTATGGTACGAACCCCACTAGTCGGATTTAACAAATAGGTAGGTAAAAGATTAATTTTATCTTAAAACCTACGATCAACATTAGGACCAAGAAATTGAAAGGGAAATAGTGATTCATCAAAAGTTGCATCTCGAGAAATGTAAATCCTTCTAGAATCAGAATCTAGGCACTTAAAACCTTTATGAAACGAACTGTATCATAAGAAAGTGTATTGCTTGGAGCGGAATTGGAGTTTATGGTTATTGTAGGGTCGTAGATTAGGCCAACAAGCACATCTTAAGACACAAAGAGAGGAATAATATGACTGTTGGTTGAACAACCAAAAGAGGGGCATGTCATATGATAGTAACCGATTAGATGTTCTATTTATCAAATGTGTGGCGGAAAGAAAGGCATCAGGCCAAAATTTTAATGGCATATTGGTGTGAGCAAGAAGAGCTAGACCAACTTCGATAATATGGCGATGCTTGCATTCGGTTGTCCCATTCTACTAATGTGTATGCGGGTAGGAAATATAGTGTGTGATGCTAACTTGGGCGAAAAAGGGATGCAGTTTTTGATATTCACTCCAATCGGTCTGCATTGTTATAATCTTATGATTAAATAAGCGCTCAACAAGGGATTGAAATTCTTGAAATTTGGTAAATACCTCAGATTTGAATTTAAGGAGGTAAATCTAGGTAAACTTACTATAATTATCAATGAAACTCACATAGTATTTGTGTCCACCAACTGATTTGGGCGTAGAACTCCACACATCAGAATAAATAATTTCTAAAGGATGCTGAAAAACAGTGCTGGAATGAGGAAAAGGTAGCTGACGGCTCTTGGCTTTTTGACATGCATCACATACCAAATGTTTATTTAAATCTGCTAAAACAGGAAGATTAAATTAGTTGACAACTTTCTCCACAATCGGAGCAGCCGGATGACCTAAACGAGAATGTCATCTATCAAAAGAAATTTTTACAGCTTCATAGGCTTGCTTTATTGTGCGCCTAGCAGGAAGAGGATAGAGCCCACGATCACAGCGTCCTCTAAGCAGAGTTTTTTTCGTTGCCTGATCCTTAATCAAGAAATAATCAAGATGAAATTCTATAAAGATAGAATTATCAGATGTAAGACGATGAACTGAAACAAGATTTTTATTGGCCTTAGAAACGTATAGAACATTATTGAGATGAAGATCATGACCAATGTGTTTCCATACCTGCCCTACTCGCCGTGTGGATCTGATCGTAGCCCTTATACCTATCATGGATCGATAATTTCCCCAATTTACTGGTGATGTTATCTGTAGCGCCCAAATCCATGTACCAGTTGATGTCTACTCCATAGGACGTAAACGTTGCACCTGCATATTTTTCTTCTGATACGAAGTCTTTATCAAATCTATACCAACATATGTCAGTAGTATGTCCTTTTATCTTGCAAACCTAACACCTAGGTCTATTGTCAGGCCTATGCTGCTGATTATTTTGTACGCCTTGATTCTGTCGGCGCTGCCCATTGCTTTGGCCATGCCCGCGAGATAGAGCAACCCCACGCGAGCGCCCTCTGCCTCGCATGCCTCGCAACGCACCGCGCCTCCGATTGACGGAATTAACCGAGGAGTGGCTATCAGGTTGAAGAAGATCCATACGCTGCTCAAACGAGAGCAGCTGGGAGTACATCTCTCCCACACTGATCAGCTTAGTCCTAGCGACTAGGGCTGAGACGATGGGATTGTAGTCGAAATCGAGGCCGGCGAGAACGTAGGAGACCGGCTCGTCGTCGTCGATGGCCTTGCCAGTAGACGCGATCTCATCGGTGAGAGACCGCATCTTAGCGACGTATTCTGCCATGGAGAGATTGCCCTTCTTCGTTGTGGCGAGCACGATCCTGGTGTTGATGGTGCGCGCTCCTGACATCGAGGTGAACATGGCCTTGACAGCACTCCATACTTCAGCAGCAGTCTTGCAAGCAGTTGACTGAGACAAAATATTTGGAATGATAGAACAGAGCAGGAATCCTAGGACCTGTTGATCTGTAGCACCCCACTCAACGTAGAGCGGGTTCTGCACCTCCACTTCTTTGCCATCTGCTGTCGTCTTTATGATAGACACGGGGTTCTTTGTGGTGCCTGTGAGAAATCTCTCCAGGCGTGCGTCTCTCATGATGGCAAGCACTTACATCTTCTACAGTGCATGGTTGTTCTTGGTCGGCTTCTCAAAGACAGTTTGGCTGACCAAGGGATTGATGACGGTAGCATAGGAGGTTGACATGGTAGAGGATGGATCTAATCTATTATTGTTTGATGGCTCTGATACCATGAAAGATAATCAGAGGGCTTAAAGCGTGCACTTGATCTCGTGCCGCCTGCGTATTATATATGGCTAGGAAAATCCCTTGGCGTAGTTTACAAGAATAGAAGAGGTGTCATATGAAAGGTTCTTAACTTTCCTAATTACAGAAGATTTATATATTAGAAGAGGCGTTATATGGAAGGTTCTTAACTTTTCTAATTATAAAAGATTTACATATTCTATCTATAGTCAAAAACCTTCTAGATGTATGTGTTACAGATTCATCTAATACCTATCTCGAACCGGTGCTCTAGAGAAGACGGCTAGAACTAGAGGGTTCTTCCATTGTCACCGTAGCCGCCTCCTGCTTTCAAGCTACTTCATCGAATCGGTGCTAGAGAAGATGACTGGAACCAGAGGTCGGGCTCGGGTTGCGGTTGTGGCCAAACTAGCTTCCACGCTGGACAAGCCCGGCACAGCTGACAACTGGCTCGCTGCAGATCCACATGATAGAAATGGTCCCGCTTAGCCGTTTACCTGAGCAGAGGTGACAATTTCAAACTAATTATGGTGGGTGGATGGAATTTTACAAAAGAATGAGTTTTATGAGGAAATTTCAAAATAAGAATAATAATTGGTGTGATTTATATAATTTTACCTCGAAACTAGTCCAAACTATATGACACTTGTATAGATAAAGATAGCACTGTTGTGGCTGCATAAGTTCTAAGGAAAACTTCCGAAGAGGCTCAATGGAACTAGAAGCATACTAGGATAGCTGTGATTGCAAGCTCTATCGTGTCGCATAAAAAAAACGATTTCATTTTACATCGACCTGACACGATCTTTGGAATAGGCCGTACTGTCCACCACTGCTGGAAATATAAATAATAGAAAAAAATTAGAAGAAAAGAGCTCAGGTACTTCCCTTGGAAAAAGAAGAGCATGTCGTCTATGTTATGCTCCCGCATATTTAGGTTACGTTCCTAGGTAACGGAGGATAAAAAAAATTCTCAGTTTTCACACGTATATTTTTTAAATGATTAAATGGTACATTTTTTAATAAAAAGTTCTCATCTCACATTTCTAAATTCTAAAGTATTTTAAAATTTATAGTAATTCTATCGTTTATATCATTAGATAACTTATAAAAATTAGATAATCTTTTATTTTTCTATCAATAATCACTTTCAAACTCAAACTCAACCTTAGTTCAATAGAACTCATCTGTTCTCACTTGAATACAACAACGCGAAATGTATGGTAATAGTAAGATGTAACCGCCAAAAAGAATAAATATAGCACATACACATAATCTACAAAATCAAACCATTCCAACGACTTATAGCCCCGTATAAGCACCTGGATGAAGCAGAGGTCGCTCTTCCCGCCTGCTGTCCATCAACTCGGAAAATTTCGACCCCTCTTTCCTGGATCCTATGATCTGTGACTGTAATACTGGTATTTGCTCCAAGAATTTGCGAGGCTAGCTTCGTTGTACTGTTTGTTGAAGTGTTGGCCATGCGGCCTCCTCGTCATTACTGTATCCATTTACAAGAAAATCAGCACAGTTACTCCGGCAACCTCTACTGTAAGGATTTCTGAAGCGTCCATCAGGCCCGCGAAGATATGCGTAGCGTGACTGATTTGCTGCTTCATTAGTAGTGACATTGCGTGCTATCTGCAATGAAATATTCCATGTAAATGGGTCATTAAAAACTAAAAGGCATGTTCATGTACCCCTAGCAGCAAATATGCAGTGTAATTGAGCTCCCTTTTGTTCTTCCTAGATCATAGGCCATAGGGTTGTAATATAGAATGGTTGAACTCACGCAATCAGATGAAAAATAGTAGATTTAAATACTACAAAGACTTCAAGCAACAAAATAAAAAACTGATGCTACTTTGCAATTAGTAGAGTCTAAAATGTCCAGATGATAATAAAAATAAGAAAGCATACAAATAAATTAAATCTCCCATTCATAACAAATCAATGCTTATTCATAACATGCAAACATAGTGCATGGAATAAGTCAGCTCAACAAATCATACTATTGTATGGCCTAAACAATCACTCTATGAGATAATTTACCTGTGTCACTTGTGCTCCTGTCAGAATAAGCGCTCCAGTTAATAAAAAGACATCCATGAACATGAACAGTACAGCACCAGGATGGTTTGCCAGCATGAAATTAATCCATGACTCAGAAGATGACAGTATAATGGGCTCTGTCCAAAGTCCTGTCATTAAATGTCCTCAATTCGTGAGTTTACCCTTCAAGGAATGATATAAGAATTTTATTTACTGGATCTCCTTACTGTGGAACCCAATTGCAGCGCCCAGAAATGCTGTGCTTGTTCCCATACAAAGGAACACAAAGAAGTCCCACTTATTTCTCTGCAAGCAAAGTGTACGCTAGTTCAAGGGAAACAAAGCAAATCTTTTTTCAGGATAGAATTGACCATTTTTAAGACCAAATTGAGGCAATTTATATATGTACTGTAGTCAGCTTTCAAGGTGAATTCTTATTTCCCAATGTTTCAAAGCACTGAAAAGGACGTACATATATATAGGTATAATAAAGTATTCTAATTTCTTAATCATCTCTAAATTCTAAGATTATTAATAAGAAGCATGTTCTTCCAGGGAGAAACAATTTTTTCTACTCCTATTTAGTCGTGGATGGAATATACAGAGGAAATTACTACAATTGAACCTTCAGTCCAGTTGATGGATAGAACTTTTGATAGTGGTATGGCAAGAAGGTAGGGCATCGATACAAAACCCCATCTAGAAAATTTGCTGCAACAGGACAGAAGGATATTATACCCATTTTGCTATGGTGGAATGCATTCCTTTTTTATTAGCAGGATATGGTAGGCTATGGTTATGTGACTTGTATGAAGCAATTGCCAGTTGGTAATACAGCATAGAAAAGAACTTTCTTCCAATGGAAGATAGAAACTATATAAATCCTCCAAAAATTGCACGCATCTTACCTTTCCAACACAGTTTGATATCCAAGGACAGTGATGGTCAAACTGCTCAACACAGTGCTTGCAAGTTGGACAATGTTTGGAGCGCACAGGACGAATTATCTATTTAGTACAGTCACCAAAATAAGATGTAATTTGCATTTGTGAGTTGTGACATACATAAGAACAGAAAAAAATAAAACAATATGCAGCTATTGTCGTTTCAATATGAATAGAAAAAGGATTTGGAATTAGAAAATAAAAACAGATTTTTCTTACAATACCTTGCATGTGGGGCATAGCTGAGACCAACTGCCTGTCCAAGCAGAAGAATTAAGGTCAATCCCCAAAAGTGGTTCCTGTAAAGACAATACTAACGATAATCATTATGATATCAACAAAAAGAAAATCCTATGTATATAATATTATTGCTGGCGTCCAAAGTTCTCAACTTCTCATTACAGATTATCACATGAACAGAAACAAATTCAATCCAGACAGCATTTAGGTTCCTGAAGTAACAATTTTTAACTCTTCGTTTGAATAGAATTTTCAGTGACAAGATTCTATACAAATGATGATGAAGGGCATTTGGTTGAAGTACATGTGGATCGAAAATTGTTTGAACAATACTTGTAAGACATTTTACCTTTGAATCAAGTCGTTTGGTATTGGCTTGGATGTAGCCTGGATTTTTTCTATCCAAAGACCAAAAGAACACAAATTTAACCTCAAACAGAGTGTAGGCACAGAAAATATGTTTACAAGAAATGAAATTGAACATGTACAAAATTAGGTAATGATACTAAAAACTAAAAATGGGGAGTGCTACAGCAATAAGCATAGTATTAAATAAGTGTTCTCATCCTCTTCATTATGCACTCGCATAACCTACCTGCTAACTCTGTAGAACATCACTAATGAAGCAAAGGCAAGAGAAATAGCACCCCATGACCAAAGACCAACAACGGCAGTTATTCTTGAAAAATTCGGTGCTGAAAGGTTTTTAAATCAAATCAGTTAATGAACAAAGGCTTTACAAGTTCGAGTTTGAACATAAATAATGAAAATCACGAGCAATGCTCACCAAAAATAATTGAGTTCAGGAAAAGGGTGATAAGGACAACAACAAAGCAAAACAGGATAGGAGCATATCCAATCTTCCGCGATCTCCCTGAGCAGTACTTGTCTTCAAAGGTTACTTTTGTAGCATTGGACTACAAGAAGAGAAATGAAACTTCCATTAGTGGAGTTGAAAATATTAGAACTTAATGACCAGCAACTAAAATAAATATTGTGGAACATTTACAGCAGCCCACACCTAAATAGCGGCAGTAGTGTATGCAGACCCAATGGCAGCCCATATTAGGTCGTGCTCAAACATGTAGTGAGATTTTTCATGAAAAAGAATGCTAGACCTTAATAGTGATCTTAGTAGTTAATGTTGGGCGAACCTACAAGGATATAGGAAAGATGCCGATGACCTTTGTCGTTTGCAAGTTCCACAGGAGTAAACCCACCGCTATCCTTTAATGTTAGTTCCTCCTTGGTACCAGCATGTACAAGAACAGTGCACACCTCAAAATTTCCCCTTATTGCAGCCCAGTGTAGAGGAGTACAACCTACATGGCATCACAACATGAGGAAAAATGTGACTTTTAAGAGCTGCCTCAGATAAATTACTACCAAGTAGCAACTACTGACGTATATAATTTGGCTATTACCAGAAAAACAATCAACATTCACATGCTCTAAACAATAAGGAACATGACCAGTGAAACAAAGAAAACCACACAAATGTTTTAGAACAAAAAAGTCACGAGGCTGATTTTTCAACTAGAGCGCATGCCAAACAGAATTCCGGGATCCATTGTTTCAGTGACAAGAAAGACAAATTTAGGTTCCACTTCCACATTTCCAGCTATACATAGTTTTCAGCAACAAAAACTATTAAATTCATTCTCTAATTATATGGCTTCATTAAATAGAGAGTGAATTCCACAGGATAGAAATATATATATACATGAATAACATAGGTTGATGATCAGGAACACTAGTCAATATATTTTGCTCTGAGCACGGAGCTACCACATGTAACCAATATCACATAAAAGAAGAAGACTGTCATGTGAATGGTACCATTTTTGTCTTGCCTTACTTGATTAGCGTCCATAAACAGAAGTAACCTAATTGTATCCGCATTTCCTTTGTAGGCAGCCCTGAATATGTTTCAGAATATACAGTTACAACATTAGATAAGACAGCTGAAAACATACACAAAAGTATTTATATTATGAATGTCTTGGCAACAGACATAAAGCTAACAATAAATTAATTAACTCTTTAGGACTGACATGTGCATTCAAACTTTATTTAACCATTTTCGTACTATTATTCTGGAAATATTACAGTAGCCAATGCATTTTTTGCCACAAAAATAGACTAAATTATTAAGAGTGAAAACTCAGAAGAGAACCGACAAATGATTTGTCGTGAAATACATATTACATACCAATTAAATTGGTAAAAGATTATTAACATTTTGGGTTAGGTAATTTTTCAGTAAGAGGGACACGAGCAAAGCTTCTTTAGGGCCAACTTTTAGTCCAGCCTTACAGGACGAGGAATTCATGATGGCTGTTAAATTTAACTGATGCATGCAAGCTAGACAACAAATCATTAAGCATGAAACAGCACTAATTGATAGAGATGTATCATTGGTTCTTCTACTGCACAAAGACATTATTTGCTAAAGGATAAAGTTCATTTTTAGACCTTGAACTTAACTTAAAGTCCTTTTTTCACCCTGAACTACAAAACCAGTAATTTGTCACCCTCAACTTCCAAAACTGGACACATGACACCCTAAAACATATTTGAAGGTGGTTTCGATCAATATGATAGTGTTTTTTTCTCTAGCGTGAGCATCATTTGGGTAAATTTCATAGTTGCGGACCTACTTAAGTGACATCGACATCAATAAAATGTGCATCATAAGAGTATGAATTAGGAAAACCACCTCCATTTCAAACAAAACCACTAAATAATATGTCTCGGTGTGTTTTTTGTCTGGTTTTGAAAGCTGGGAGTGAAAAATAACCAGTTTTGTAGTTCACGATGAAAAATGGACTTCAAGCAAAGTTCAAGGGCTAAAATGGACTTTACACTTTGCGCAGCTTGCGCTAAATGGATGATCAGTTGCATGAAACATTTGAGAGAATTTCAATCAGGACCTATACATTTAAAATCAACCATTTCTTGTATGTTCTTGGTGGAAAAGGCATGTGAAATTAGGAGAAAACATGCATTTAAAAGGTAAAGAGTATCATCCATAACCAAGTACCAGTGCAATGGACTCCTCCCATCATTGTCCAAAGCCTCAAAGTCAGCACCGTACTTCGAGATAATATGGTGCAAGAATGCTGTTTGGCCATACTGAGCTGCAACATGAACTGCCTGACATAATGATCCAAACAAAGAAAAACAAACCGTAAGATTTTACTCACAACAAAATGTTAAACATACAGATAGATGGGGTTATATTCTCTCCAGCAGTGTGACTCCATAGAAGTTGAAAAGATACTAACAAGACAAGCTGTCCAGAAAAATAAGCATGCAACAAGCGGATTCCCCCCTCTGTACTCCTGTTAGCTGATGGCAAATTTTTCAAACAGCTTTTCCAATGAAGTAGATTAGCACAGCCACACAAGTAAAAGGATTGATATATTTTGGAACTCAATGCAGGTGATTTTAATGCCATGCAGCAAACTCCATGGTAGCTCCTTGAGCAATAAATTATATCTGGATCAACCAGCAATCCATGCATTTTATCCAAACTAAACAGTGATGAAAGGTTTAATAAATTATGGAATCCTCATTTCTGTTTGTATAATGTAACTCTTATTAACCAAAGGTTAGCTAATACGTATCTGTTTCAGAACAATCCAACGTCTGAAGCATGCAGGTGAACTGCCTGAACAAACTATAATCAACACATATCCTACACTCCAGTGGTCCAACAAATCTTCTAAAACTAACCTACAGCCTTCCGAGCAACAAAACGACTGCATTACCCGGTAGCCATTCACGTCGGCCGCTTCGACCCTCGCTCCATTCTCCAGCAGCACATCAGCCGCAGCAATGGCTCCACGCACCGCTGCCCAGTGCAGGGCCGTCTGCTGCGCGTTGTCCCCCGCGTTGACTTCGCCTCCGTGCTGCCCATACCAAACCCATCAGCCAAAGAAGGCACAGAGCAACACCCCAATCTGAGGCCAGCGAGGATCAAGCAGTAAATAGGCGGCCGGAACCGACCCCGATGATGTAGAGCGCGACGTGGGGGTAGTTGTTGAGCGCAGCCCACTGAAGCGCGTGGTAGCCGTTGCCGTCGGGCGCGGCGAGTGAGGCGCCGCCGCCGCCGTCCCGCTCCACGAACCCGCGCAGCCGCTCCAGGTCCCCGTACGCTGCGGCGGAGTACACGTCTACCACGGGGTCCGCCTCCCCGCCGTTCGTCCGCACGTCCCTCCCCTCCCCCTCCTCCTGCTTTCCCCCGCCACCTTCGCCCACCACCTCGATCTCCGCCATCGCGCCGCGGATGGAGAGCCCGAGGCGTTCTAGGTTTTTCCCCTTTTCTTTTCTTTTGTTGCGCACGCGGAGGGGAGGAGCTGGTTGGCTAGGTCGCGATTGCTACGAGGCGAAAGCGAGACGATGGCGTTGGGGGATGGGGTGGTGGCGGCGGCGGCGGTCGTGGCGGTGACCACGACAAGTCTCCGAGGGGAGGCAGCCGCCGCCGGCCGGTGGGGGTAGTTGGGGAAAGAAATGTCGTGGCGGGTGTGGGGGAGATGCTCGGCGACGGTGAGCCGTCCGATCGTCTGGTGGTCAATCGGACGGTTGACGTTCTTCTGGTGTGATGGTACGATATGAATGTCCGCATAGGCAATGGTTGAAAGATGTCGGAGATGAAGTAAAATCGGTTACGAAACACCTTTTTTCTGTTTTTTACGTACTAATTTAGAGAGTTTGAGTTTAATTTGAACCTTTATTAAAAATAAAACATATTAATAAGATCTATTAATATATTTAAAATTCGAAGACATATATTAAAGTACGGTTATGCTGTTAGATATCGGTATCGAATGGAAAATAATTATAATTAGTCAATATATATACGTTATTATATCTAAGATGTTTTTTTCTATTGCTAATATCAATATAGTGGCAGGTCCAAAAGAAATTCATTAATCACCGTTATCTCTACGTTTTGTTGTTGGCTTGAACTAAGCTAATGGAAAAAAGAGGATCGAGATTGCTAAGGCTATGTTCTTCATGGATGAATGAATAGCTTAAAAAAACTAGAGGAAGATCGATACGTTTATTGCGTATCATTTTTTGTGATTCGTAGGATTCCATGATTGTCTGTTGGTTCACGATATTATTGCTTTCAACTACTAAACATTGGATAACACAATGCCTACATGTTTTGGTCCATATACTTGATACGATCCATAAAATTAAGAAATGACTTGTGTAGAAATAACAAGAGGAGAATAGTGTTGTACGGATTGTGAAATCATTATGTTAGATGCTAAATTTTGCACCTTTTCGTTCTAATGACTTTTATCATCCTAACCGTTTGCTATCTGGATATTTAAGACATATATCATATGCACAATTTATTCCCAATCAATGGCGTTATCTCAGTCGGTATAAATTAATTTACATATATTAGTATTATTGCAAATGATTCGGCCACATGAAAACAACATAAACAAACATTATGATAACCTCCAGCTTTGGAGTTTTATGTTATATAGCATAGAAATGATGGAACCGATAAAGTGGGAGTTGGAAAGCAAGTGAGGCACGAAGAAGTCGGGAAAAAAAATCATACATAGTGGCAAATGATGAAATACTAATCTTTCAAGTTATAAAGTCATAACTACAACACACATGCAGGGACAAATCATTATAAAAGAACAAAGAACAAACCTTCAAAGCCGTGTGCAGATACTCAATTTCGGTGTTCAAACTTTAAATAGGACTCCTATACATCATGCCATACTTCTAATCCGCAATTGATATGACTTTTTTTAAAAAAAAATCGATGACAGCGTTGGCATGAAACTAGCCCCATATATGAACACCCGCTGCATCAATAAAAATAAGAGTAAGTGCATGATTCCTAAATATATTCATAAAATATATATTCTAAAACTTTATAAAGTATATTATTTTCGGTCTCAACTTGCCTAACCCCTCTAAAATTCTATAGATAGCAACAATTTAGAATGGAATGATCTAATCTACCTATATGAAATAGATGAATAAGTCTAAGGATATGCCTTACGCTTTACCTAAAAATAACTATGTTTTCCAATATACACAACGGGCGACAACGCCATTTGGGGTTTTTTTACACATGCCTATAATGGCTTATATTTAGGTTTGCAATTACAGGGAGTATTAGTGTCTATGTTAAATGAATAACCCAAATACAAACAATAAAAACACATATATGGTAACCTTGAACTGGAATGGTGGAATTGACAGTGTGGGTTCAAAAGCAACCGAAATGAGAAGGGACCGAGAGAACAAGATAAGCAAAATAGTGCATGTGGTAACAAATGGTGAAATAAGCAACATTTTGGGTGATTAGGACATATTCTGTAAAAAAGACCAACCTTTCAAGTCATGAACCGTTAATTTTTTTTGCAAACTTCATAATTGATAATCTGATATGACATTTATTTTTAAAAACCAATAATAATTTGATATGACATAAACCACTGTGGATTCAACAGTCGGTAACTTGACGAACATATGGTATCGTCAACTCCATTGGATTTTTATGTTTTCTTTAAGAATTGAAGATATATTTTTTTATAGAAAACACTTTTGTCGTTAGGTTTGTTATTGCAAAGTTTGGCTGGGCTCTGAATTTTTTTTAGATCCGTCACTGACAAAGACAAAGATTTTGTTCTTATAGAAATCAATCAAAAGCGTTGGCATGAAACTGGCCATGCGTGCAACGTTTCCTCATCTCTTGTCAGTTTGCCGGCGACCGAGCGTGCAACCCGGCGTAACGCACCCCGGTCGACGCCGACGGGTACGCGAGTACGAGCTCTCCCTCCAATAACCGGCGGCCGCGTGGACGAACACCACAGCCTCGCCGCGCGCGCGCTCACCACACGCCCCGCCGCGCTCTGTGGCCATCACGTTTCACGCCGTGCGTGCCCACGCCACATCCCTCGCCGCGGCCGGTGGCCATCAGATTTCACGCTGCACCGGTGCCGCGCGCGCGCTCACGCCGCCACGCGATCTCTCCGCGACTCCGCCTATATAAACACCTTCGTCCACCCCTCGCCATTCCAGACCATCAGCTTGCTAGCCACCACCGAGCTCGATCGAGCACTTGAGTCACAGCTTGAGAGGTAGTGCCATGGAGGCGGAGAGCTCAGAGGTGGCGGCGCTGGTGGAGAAGATGGCGAGGCTGCACGCCGCCATCTCCAAGCTGCCGTCGCTGGACCCGTCCCCGGCCGTGGACGCGCTGTTCACCGAGCTCGTCTCGGCGTGCGTGCCGCCGAGCATCGTCGACGTGACGAGGCTCGGGCCGGGGCCACGGCAGGTGCGGGAGGAGCTCATCCGCCTCTGCTCCGACGCCGAGGGCCGGCTCGAGGCGCACTACGCCGACGCGCTCGCCGAGTTCGATAACCCGCTCGACCACCTCCACCGCTTCCCGTACTACGGCAACTACGTCAACCTGAGCAGACTGGAGTACGAGCTGCTTGCGCGCTACGCGGCGCCCGCCGGTGGCATGGCTGCGGCGAAGGCGGTGTCGACGCCGGCAAGAGTCGCGTTCGTCGGGTCGGGCCCGCTGCCGTTCAGCTCGCTGGTGCTCGCGGCGCGCCACATGCCGCAGGCGGTGTTCGACAACTACGACCTGGACGGCTTGGCGAACGAGCGGGCGAGGACGCTTATGCGCGCGGACGCCGACGTCGGCGCGCGCATGTCGTTCCGCACCGCCGACGTCGCCGACCTGGGGAACGAGCTCGCCGCCTACGACGTCGTCTTCCTCGCGGCGCTCGTCGGCGTGGCGGCCGAGGAGAAGGCCAAGATCATCGCCCACCTCGGCAGGCACATGGCCGACGGGGCGGCGCTCGTCGTGCGTAGCGCGCACGGCGCGCGCGGGTTCCTGTACCCGATCGTCGACCCCGCCGACGTCGCGCGCGGCGGGTTCGACGTGCTGGCCGTGTACCACCCGAACGACGAGGTGATCAACTCCATCATCGTTGCGCGCAGGGCGGCGTCGAACACCGGCCGCACCACTGCCCCGCGAGGCGCGCTGCCGGTGGTGAGCCCGCCGTGCAGATGCTGCGACATGGTGACGGGCGTGCTGCCGGAGAAGAGGATGGACATGGTCGCCGCCACCGAGGAGCTGTCCTGATGCGACGAAGCCTACGTCTACGGCCATGTAACTCCTGCGCGTGGCTTGCTTATTCAACGTGCGTCTGTCATGTACCATTTAAATGGTGTATTACTGCCTAAAATAAATGGAATTTCCCCTTATAATTAGATAGTTTCTTGGTCTTAATATTGTTTTTTATATTCTCCAGAATAAATTGGATTCCCTCTTTAAAAATAGCTGTAGTGCTAAAGAGCAGATACGAGCTACTCCTATAGCGCGCCTAACAGTCACAGCCGTTCTGCTCCCCTCTCCATCACTCTGCTAATGTAAATAAAATCTCCTTTTAGTTAAACATTCGTTCCCCAATCTCCCCCCCCCCTCCCCTCACCTGCCCTACTCTCTCCATAAAAAAATTACTCTCATCCCTTCCAACAAAAAAAATAATTATCTTTTTAATTTTCCTTCACCTCTCTTAAAAATATTACTCTCAGTAAAAATTGTCTTGACAATTTATTTAATCAAACATTAGTTTTAGGCTCTCCCTATTGAAAAAAAACTCTCACACCTCTGGACATAAAAAAGCTGTCTTATCAATTTATTTATTTTTATTTTTTACACGAGGCGAAGTAGCTAGGAAACCAATGTTAAGTAAATATGGGAGTACTTTTTTTTACATTGAGAGACGAGTAGAGGACAACAGCACCCTACACTCTATACAGTGTTCTTTAAAACTAGATAATTAATTTCTTGTTGTTAATTACCCTTTTTTTAATTTTTTTTGAGAAATAAACGTTCGATCGAAATAGTTTTTTTTTTGTATATGGGCTCATTGGGCCGGAGGTCTCGGATAATCACAGCCCATCCAAACGAGCCTTTCATCTACTTTCGCAACGCCGTATCTCCACGACTCCTCTCCTTTCCCACATCCTCTCGCAACGCCGACGCCGCGGTGGCTCGCCTCCGCTCGTCTCCTCGCCATCGCCTCAGCAGAAGCTCGGGTCATCGCGTTTGCGGTGCGAGTGCCTGATGGCCGCGGCCTCCATCCCCGCAAGTCCCCAGCCCTTCAAGGTTCGTTTCCGGGAGCTCCGCCGATTAATCTGCTGTTGTTTTGATAGTGCAGGTGATTTAATCTGTTCGTTTTGGCGGCGTTGTTGATTGCTGGGGTGGGTGGGCTCGTTGCAGCTGATACTGGGGTCGTCGTCGGTGGCGAGGAAGCACATACTCACCGAGATGGGGCTTCAGTTCGAAGTCATGGTGGGTTGCAGCGCTCTTTCTTGGCGCCGTTTCGTTGTGCCCTTTTTTGGGGATTGCGTCTTGTTGTTGAGCGGTTTCTCTGTGGTTTCAGACGGCAGATATCGACGAGAAGAGCATCAGGAGGGAGAATCCTGACGAGCTGGTGACGGTTCTTGCGGAGGCCAAGGTGCTCCCTTTTCTTTCCCTTTGGAAAATGTTGCTTGGACAATGCTGCAACTCAGCAGCTCCTTGTAATGTCATCCTAGCATTTATGGTTGAAAAGCAAATGCGTTGCTGAATCCTGTTTAGTGCAATGCATTACTTGTAGAAAAGGAGGTGGGATTTATGTTAAGAATTGGTGGAAACCAAGCGCTAGGCATAGGGGATGTGAAATCATTGCAGTTTCGTTAGAATATATAAATCTTCCTACAGTCATACTAGTGTTGGTTCGGATTTGGTTTGGTCTTGTCAAAATTAGCTCTAAATGAAAGAGTGAAAGGCACTAGCTCATCACTGCATGTGTTTTAGTGAAAAAGAGAATACCATTTCTTCTTCTTCTTCTTCATATTGAAGTTGTTTCTGTGATGCCAACCTTTTTCCCTATAGCAGAAACTGACAACTTTGAGCATCCTTCAGGCTGATGCTATAATGTCCAGATTGAACATTGCTGATTACGAGAAAGAAGGCGATTTGCCAACACTACTGATTACTTCTGACATAGTATGTCTTGATTGCCTCCTCTGCTATTTTTATACTTATATACTGCATTCATCATAAAGAAATAAGTTTGAAGTATGCATATGCTTCAGTTTGGGTTCATTTTTTATTCTTTTCTTCTAGTTAGGAGTTCATAGGATTATACTTCATTGTAAATATAACAATTTTGGTGGCATGGTGCTAGTTATGCATTTGTATACAAATGCCTTAGTTGCAAGCATCTTGAGAAATTGAGTTTTAGATGTGAAAAATATATTTGAGATGCACACACCAATGCTCAATAGGTTAGTACTTCTCCATCTTCAATAGTGATGCTGTGTAAAGAATAAGTTTGGAAGTTATAACTACTGCAAAGTCCTATTTCACATTTTGTTGGGCATGTTTTCTTTGTCGCTGGGATTCATGGTTATGTGGTTGAACATATCTGCCTCGTTTGTGGGTTTTACTAGAATGCTGTCGTTTGCATTACTGCATACTGAACTGTAGTTGACCTTGAGGTGGTCGTCCATGAAGGGATTGTCAGAGAGAAGCCAACAACCAAGGAAGAAGCACGCCAATTCCTGAAAGGTCTGTCCACATGCCCATGCAACATGCATCTTATATTCTTATTGTCCAATGTGTTACTGTATTATTTATTAGTTGAAGGAAACAATTACCTTCAGGTTATTCTGGCAGTCATGTGTCAACTGTGGGGTCTGTAGTTGTGACTAATCTTACAACTGGGAAGAGGTTTGGAAGCCTAGACAAAGCTGAGGTAGTTTACTCTTGTAGTCATAAGAATTATGTGATCAAAATTTTTTGTGTTCAAATCATATTATCATATTTTTTAATGTGGGTGATCCTATTGATATGTGCGATTGAAGTCCCATCGATTAACATCTTTGACAGAATGAATTCATCCAATCCAAAGATCTGTATGTGTAAAACAGCGAAGGACATTTTCACCATCCAGCTATAATGCTGATTGTACATGTTTCTGCTGCAAACATTGTTGTATGCATCTAGCTAGATATAGCCATTGTAAAGAGGACATCTTATTTTAAATCAACAATAAAAAATATTGTCTCTCTATTTTCTTAGTGTGTTTAGGAGGAACTTTTAAAACATCTGGTTGTGCGAATTTTATAACCGCAAAGCAACAAGACTTTGTTGTATGATATTGCAATCAGTGGAAAACTCGTTCATTGTATAATATTTGAATTCCTCCAGTCGAAAAGCAACTGAACTGTGTATGTATTGTAACTTAAGGTCTTTGTTGTTATTTTGCAGGTGTATTTCCATGATATACCAGATGAAGTCATTCAAAATCTGGTTGGTCTCACTTATTCCACTGTCTTTTATTAATTGAAAAGTCCAGAATTTTTAGTGGGAGCATCAGCACCCATTAAATCCTAGGCTACCATCATAGGATGCATCGTTTGAAAAATTGCAATGTTTTTATGTTGCTGAACTGCCCTCTATCTTCTCCCCTGCCGACAGATCGATGAAGGAGTTGTGTTTAGGGTTGCAGGTGGCTTGTTGCTTGAACATCCATTGACATTACCATTTGTCGAGGCAGTGGTCAGTGTCTATGTTATCTTATTTTTCTTAATCTTATAGTTACACCATTACATTCCAAACTAATGCAAACTTGAGCTCCTTCTCATGTAGGTTGGTTCTAGTGATAGTGTAATGGGGATCTCGAAGGATCTTGCAAATAAATTAATTCAGGAAGCACTGTCCTCTTAGCCTAGTAACATTCTGTGCTATGATCGTTTATCACATTCTTACTGCACTCTCGGAGAGGTACTTTCTCAGTGAAAACATGTCAGGGACGCGATGGTTTCTCGTAGCCATCGTTTTAGTTCAAAACTTTTGAAGGACGTCAGAACCTGATACACGAAGATGCATGGTGTCTGCATGAACACTTCAGTCCTGCTGTTTTGATGAGATTTTATGAACATACCTTTTGTTTTAAGAAGGGGGAATTCATATGATTCGTGAAGTGTATTCATTTTCCATTTTGCAAACTTTAAGCGAAGTGTCATCTGATCTTATCATTGTGCTTACACCTTTACTGAATATATACTATCATTGTGAAGTTTCAATCAATATATGTATGGGCAATTCACAATTAGATTTGTGTCCTGTTTGCAATGTGTAAACCGAACCGTTTTCTGGTGC
The DNA here is from genome assembly GCA_030770085.1 of Oryza coarctata. Lineage (NCBI taxonomy): Eukaryota > Viridiplantae > Streptophyta > Magnoliopsida > Poales > Poaceae > Oryza > Oryza coarctata. The sequence goes on along the minus strand of CM061483.1, from coordinate 11,670,880 downwards.
ACGTATTGCAGAATTTCTGTGAAAATCTTGTGTTACAAGAGGCCCTGATATGCTCGAGAGTGTGACTGAAGGGCACTCGAATCATGTGTTTTGTCTGCTGTGACTCTGTGAGCCTGTGCTTGAGTGTCGAACTGTCTATCACGTGCTGCTTTATTAATTTGCTTGATGATCTATCGTACGATCTGAATGTGACAAGACGTGAATTGGGCTTTATGTACAGAGAAAGAGCCGGACGAAAGGCTCGTGTCTGGCTCGCTCGGGTCGTAGCTGACTCTGTTCGGCTCGTTAAAAATTATTAACGAGTCTCAGTTAGCCAAGCTCACGTCTCGTTCGGTTCGGCTCGTAACTGACTCTGTTTGACTCGTTAAAATGTGTTAACGAGTTAAAGACCAATCGCAGGGAACCCATCAAACTAAGACCCAACGCCGTCCAAAAGGACACGGGTCGTCACCTCTTCCACGCATCGCTCTCGTCGTCTCCTAGACGATGGATTGAGAACACGATCTTCTTTCCCCGAGTGGAGAGCGAGAGCAAGAATTTCACGATTTTTAGTTCATTACATCTGCCTTAAAAAAACTAATCAAAGCCCACAATCCAATCCCCGGAGGTCAAACCCTAGGCAGGCAGGCAGTGCGTGTGCGGCCTTGCGCCGCCGCTCGCCTGGGAGTGCGCCATCGGCCTTCCGTCCTCCGCCGATGGCTGAGCTGATGGCCGTTGTTGCCCGCCGGCCAGTGCGTCGCCGGCCGCCGCCGTCCTCCGCCCGCGAGTGCGCCGTCGGCCTGCTGTCCTCCGCCTGTGAGTGCGCCACCACTGCCCGCCGCCCCTCTCCTTCCATGAATCCGGTCTTGCGCGTGCACGGTGCGCCTCCCCTTCCCTCTCTTTCCCGCCCTACGCAGCTGCGCGTGCGGCGCCGCCGCCGCAGTTTCGCCCGCTCGATGTTTTGCTCTGGCTCGCCAGCTCGAGCTACGAAACGAGCTGACTCGAGTTACTGGCTCGTTAGGATAACGAGCCGCCAGACCGAGCCAAGCCCTATCCTATTCATGTTCAAGTTATTTTTTTTTATTGCGGCTTCATTTGTAATACGGAAATTCTCTAGATTCCAAAATATAGGCATGTGTGTCGGTGAAAATCCCTTCCTGGCCCAAATTAATTTAGGCCGATACGTAGATGAGAATGCCGGTCCGGTCAAAATTAAGGACCTGTTTGTTTCTTAGCATGGATTTTGCATTTTCACGGATACACTTATTAAGCTACTAAATAATATATTTCATGTATAATTTTTCTATATAAAATTTACTCATCCGATATTTTTAGAACAAAATTTTAAATTTATATTATATTAGTTAATTCAGTGGTTTATACATAGAATCAGATAATTCAGAAAATCTCGTCAGGCCTAAATGGACCCGCACGTAGCTGACATTCCCGTTCAGGCCGAAATATAAGTGGGCCCCTACGTCGGTCACAATCCAGTTCCGGCCCAACATAATTAATTTGGGCCCACACGTCGGTGACAAATCCCGTTTCTTCTTCCTCTGCTTGGCAGCCTCCGCCGTGACACGGCGAAACGGAGACGGCCGCCGCCGCCGCCGACCAGCTCGCGTCGCTCGTCCGGCGACACCATCTCTTCGACTCTTCCCCTCCCCGAAGCCCCCTGCGCGAGCCACCGAATGCGGCCGCAGGAGGAGGCGGCGAGGGCGGCACAGCTGTCCGGCCCGCTCGGGGAGCTCATCCCGCCGGTGGACTTCTGCTGCGCGTACGGCTCCACCCTCCTCCACGCCCACCCCGACGAGGCCTCCACGGTCGACTACATCCTCGGCGTCTCCGACCCCCTCCAATGGCACTCTGACGTAGGTGACTGATCCCTACCCTTCCAGATTAGTCCATCTAGTTGCTCCTTATTAGTTTAGTGCGATCTTGGATTGATTCTTGGTTGTTTGGTGCAGAATTTGGAGAGGAACCCCGCGCGCTACTCAAGGTTGGATGGCTCGCCTCGGCCCCGGCGCTGTGCGCTCCCATTTCACACCTCCAAATTCATTTCTTAGTTAACCTGGTTGTTTGCTCCTCTAATTGTGTGATTGACTGAATCTTGGCTGTGGAAGTTCAGATTACTCGGCTTGCGGCTAACATTGGTATTGGCGTGTACTTCAATCCATTTGTTGAGTGGAGGGACAAGGTAGCGTATATGCTGTGAAGCCTACATTTCGTTTCTGATTCTTTGAGTGCATTGTGGTCTACTTGTCTCCCTGTGTGAGCATTGAATTCTGAGTGATAGTATTGTAGCTATGTGGATGCAGAGGATAAAGTACGGGGTGGTGAGGATGAAGGACCTGGCTATGGATATCTTGACCTGGGATCGGTTCTATCTGAGCGGCCAACTGCAGAAACCTGTATGTATGCCTCTTCTTGATTGCTGTGAGAAGGAAAAGTGTGAGCGATGATAATATTGTTTTGCCATTGTGGTAATTCCTGGTCCACGGTATATCATCATTGATGTTTAGTTCAACCTCTGTACAACTTTATTGTATATGCCCGCTAGTGCAAATTCGACATCATTGCTGTTGTCTTTTGTATTCATGTAGGTTCGTGTTCTTGTTGATAATTGGATATAAGGAAGGTTAATACGATTAATCTGAAAATGGCAACTTCAGCTTCACTACTCTTGCCAGCAGAATTCACTGAGGTTTAGTATCAAAACTTTTGTTTACAACCATGATATTATCTAATAGATTCTGTGCTTGACTGCTTGTTTTCATCTCCCCTTTTTATCCCTTTTGTGCAGTATGACCTGTACGCCCAAATTTGCAGCTTATCACACATGGGTGATTTAAGAATGCTCTTTGCAGAAGACAAAAACAAGGTAATATTACAAAGATATTTGTTATGTTGTTATCCTTAAATATATTCCCTTTAAGTTATTTCAATTCAATTTAGCATCACAAACAACATTCCTCACAATGATGACCTTGTCAGTATGGCATGTCCGAAAGCCAACTCTATTATACGCTTTGAAAAGTGAAATGACATATTATTTTTTTAGAAAAGCGGACCAGAAAAGAATCAAATATAGCATGGGCAATGGCTCAGAGTATATAACTCTTGTACTCCATTCCAACTGCGTTGTATGTGATATGTTTCCTTTACTGTGCCATAATCACTGGTATGTCATCCTGCACATGCATGCACATATGGCATATGAATTGGCTGTATTATGCAAATTAGTGAGTTACTGCTGTTTGCTGGGTCTCTTGGGAAGGACTAACAAGATAAATTGACTGTGTTCCTACCTATTGGAAGATTTGTTCTAGACTTCACATGTAGGGTTGAGAGATCAGTCTAAATTATTTTAGATGATAAGTATTGTTCATGCTTGTTTTGTCTATGATTACGACATTGCATTAATGGAACTTGTGGTTTGGTGCCAACTCTGCTCTGAATCAGGTCAAGTAAATTGTTGAGGGTAGTTTCCAATCATTTCAATTGATGTACAGACCACTGATACAACAGTACATTACTGAAAGACTACTGAAGACATCGTCTTATGGAGAACAAAAGGCTTTCCAGCAGGTCCTTGTTTCCTTTTTCTCTCATGCATACATTTTTTAGAAAGAGTGTGAAGTGTTTAGCCCCTCACCGAGCACATCTCTTGCTCAATGTTATCTGATCGTCCGATTAATCATCTTGATCAGTCCCTTGACTCCGATCAGGGCTATTCGCTCGATCAGAAATCTGGTAGTCCAATTAGCCATCGATCAGTCACGATTAGTTGTCTGATTAGGCTAGGTATCGATTACTTTCAATACAAGTTTTGGGCTGTGTGTGAAGTTGGGCCTCGACACTATTGGGCTGACCCATTTTCCATAGGGTTTAGTACCTCAGAAGCTGTTGCACTCTCTCCAGAAGTCGTCATCCTCTTCCCCAGACACATTGTGACTCGCATCTTGCCGCCACCCTCTCTTCTTGTCGCATCTGTTCTCATCGCCGTCGCCCTCTCTCCTTAAGCCGCTGGCCTGATCTATTGCTAGAGCTGGAGCTAGACCTGCTCTCTTGCCTCCACCTGATTTGCTGCTAGAGCTAGACGTCTCCTGTGTCTGCCTCCGCCGGCCACCACCCCTCAAGCCTCAAGCACCATCATGTCAGGAAGATGAGCTCTTCCTACAACGGTTAGTGCACCTTCCCTCCATCGTCTTCCTTTGCTCTGCTTTACAGTGCAGATTCTCATCCCTGCCTTTGCTCTGCTTCTAAGTTTTGAGACCCTACTTACTTGGCACTTTGGCAGATGTGGATCGGCGACGTGCGGTGATGGAAGTGATACACTACATATTATATATGTCCTATATGTTATACTATGCAGTATGCACTATATATTATATATGCCCTGGTATATACAGTATCGATTAGCCTCTATTATCGAGCTGATTGACTATTAATCGTCCTGATTGACCTGATCAGTGCCTTGGCGATCAGACGATCAGATAACATTGCTGTTGCTATCACAATGCATCATTGGTGGTCCACCAGGTTATATTGGTGCATTCTTGCATCCCAGCTGATCATTACTGAAAATTTTCCAATATCAATTAAAATTTGTAACTTGTTTATATCTTGATAGTTGATCTTTCTGCATGCAAATGTGATATATCTACCTCCTTTGAAACTCTATAAGATATTTTTTGGTACTCTGTGAAAGTTTTTTGAAACTTCATAAACTAAAATTAATAGAGTTACATATTTGCAGGATTGTGGTGCATCTGCAACAAACGAACTGTTTTCTTATCTCCCATGGACAATCCAATGAGGATGCAAGGAAGAATTGTATCTAACTGCAAAGGTACTACCGTCACTCGTATTGAGATTACTACCGTTGAATCTGTAACACATTCTGATAAATTCTTTTATTTCCAGAAATGCCAGCTCGTACCGTAGTTTCTTCAAAAGATGTGGCAGCAACCTGTGTCCGCAAGGCTTTGATGCGCTGGGTAATGGTCTCAAGCGCACGTCAAGCAGTGTGTGGACTGCTGGCCTCTGGTGGTGCTGTTGCTGCTAGATATCTGGGGACGATGTCCAAAGCTTGGAAATCTAGAACAATTTAAGTTGTTGCTAACACCTGATGTTTTACATACCGTTGTTGTATGGATGTAGGCTAGGTTTTGCTCTTAGGTCAACAGGATATATAGTCTTAAGAGTTAGAAGTTAGTTCATGACTTTAAAACAAGTTTGGAGCTTGGTTATTGTCAGCATCTTGTGCCGTTGCTCAGCCAAGTCACAAATTTGTAGGATCACTCAGCATAATGATGCAGATGACCAGCATGGCATACATGGTACGATATGGAACGTGCACCGTCAACGAACTTATTTTTCTCTCTTGCTTGTTATCCGAAAAATTGCTGCAGTGATCGTTTCCATTTCCAACCTGTCATGAGAACAAAAATATCTGACCTTTTGGAAAACGATAATTTTCTTAGATTTTTGGATAAAATTGAATTATTTCATTTGAAATTCCATGATGCATTCCAAACAGGCCCAAAGTAGCCACATGAAATTAAAGGGCTGTTTTGGATTGCTATGGTACCAAAATGTTGGCAATACCAAAAGCTCACTAATTTTTTGATAACTTATGTGAGCTGTTGGCATATTTTGGTAAAATTGACAACTTATGTGAGCTGTTGGCATATTTTGGTAGGAGTAAAGTGTACGAACGAGTCGAATAGATGTCATAGGTCCAAATAGAGTTTAATTTGCTCCGTGCACAATGTAGGTGAATCTCTAAACTTATGCCGAGTTTTATATAGATAACCCGTTTGGTACACTTGTTATTCCCGGTTCTGTGACACCTATGTAACATTTACGTGCAATTATAATTAGTGAGGAAAATAAAAAAAATATAATAGAAACCAGTAATACCATAAAAATTAAAAGCCAATCACATTAAGAAAAATAAAAATAAAAAACCACCCTATATACCACTAATTCATCATGACATACCACGTTAGCGTAGAGCAGGTTAAAACCTGTTAGAAGTATCACCTTTAACTCAACTTAATATAGTATTTTAGTTCTAAATAGTTTATGTTAGGCTAGAGTTAAAACTTAATAAAAAAATTCTTATACCATAGTTCAGTCATATTAATAATTACTTTTCAAATATTTTAATTTATCTTTTTATAAACCAATATTTTGCTCTATAGACTTTTAGTTTCTATGGTACTCTCTTATCATAGAGAATGTTAGGTGCTTGACGTCACATTAATTAGCCCGCTTTTATGGTTAACGTCTGTATTAATATTTCCATCTATATATAGAATCGGTCTTAGATATTGAAAAATGTTCTTCTTAAACATTACTTGCTTCTTAAACTTATAAAGTCATACTTCAAGTATTTAATCTTAATTCTAATTATTCTAAAACCTTTGGATTTAAGAGTCTAACATTACAACTTTATATTTACTTCTACGTGGCTTTCTTAATACTATATCATCTGTAAATAACATACGCTAAGAGATATCTTCTTATATATTTTTTATAATCTCATCCAGTACTAATGCAAAGAGATAAAAGATCAAGGCTGATTTAGTCTTATTTTAATTGAGAAGTAACATGTATTATTATCATTTATTTAAATATTAGTCATAGCATTATTGTGTATATTCTTAATGAAAAAGACATATTTTATTAAAATTTTATGTTTGTCTAAAGCATATCATATCTTGTCATAAGACTTTTCTAAGTCAATAAAACTATATATAGGTCATTCTACTCTCTAAACTACCCCATAACATGTTTTATTAAGAAAATTATTTTTATGATTGATGTTTCAAATATGAAGCTAAATTAGTTGATAGAGATCTGTATTGTTCCTCTCAAATGATATTCGATAACTCTCTCTTAGTTTTATAGTGTAAGCTTATCAACTTAATTCCTCGATAATTGATAATTGATACAACTTAAGACATATATTAGCACCAATATAATTCTCCCCTCCACTTTTCACGTATCATGTTTGATTAAAAAATAATAATTTAGTTAGTCATACTATATCTATATCTTCGAGACATCTTCACACCTTAATTAGAATACCATTAGAATCTATCATCTTATCCTCTTTAATTCTTTTTAAAGCTTCTTTAATCTCAAATTGTTAGATCAACCACACAAAACTCCTATTAGTGTTAATGATGATGTATTTTTTCCACCATCGAACAAGTTTAAGGACATACAAATATATTTTAAGAGTTAGATGATGAAGTCATAGCCCTTTACTCTTTTGTTAGTAAACCAAAGACAGTAGCAAATTACTATTCAAAGTGCCAACAATTTGATAGGGCACATGTTGGCTTCAAACCAAAATGGCCCAAAGACTTCATTCATAGGAAATTAGTATTAGCTGGAATCCAAATTCATGTTTAAATATAATGAATGTGTGATTACAAAATTCATCAGCATCAGGATCCAAAGGTTCCAACTGTACAGTTTGATGGATGTAGCTAAGTCTACTCAAGAAATGCATCGTATCGCTGGTCTCTTTCTTGTCCTGTTCAGCCGACTTATCCGACTTCAGGACATCACTTAAGAGGTCTGTAACATCACAAAAGAACTAAATGTCAGCTAGTCTTCCGGAGCATCCGTCTGAACCTGTTCATAACCTTATGCCTAAGATCATCAATTTGAATTAAAAAGCCTGCTAATTCTGAAAAAAGAGGGAATTTTCAGGGTCATCATGTGCTATACAAAGTAGAAACATTTTAATATCAATTAGCAGATCAGCATACAATATACAAAGTGGATAGATATGGACGAAGGATGGTAGGGTGGAACAGTTATCAATTACCGATAAGTATCCTCATACGAAGATAGCAAATGTTTATTTTGACTTGCAAGAATGTTCGCTTAATTGAGCCTAAATACAGTAGAACAGATCAGGATATTGGAGAAATCGGAATCAGACATAGATTAGACTTGACGCAAAGGTATAAGGTTTAATCTATTTTCGATAAACAAAGTCAACCGAAACACACCTGAGTGCAATTTGGACTGTTCTTCAAGGCCATATATGGCACATTTTGCATAGGTAAGAAGTCGTACATGACGTGGTGCCCCTAGATTCCCTAAAATTGACCTCAGTAGTCCACTGAAATTGAGAGCACAGGTAATATAAGCAGCAAGAATGGATAAGGCGAAAACAATGATGACATATGCACTCTGTCAAAGTATTGCTTACTCTGTTCGAAGTATGGTGAGAAAGTCAGGTGGCAAGGACTCCATAAATGAAGATATGTCATCCATTCCCAGAGAAGTCAGGTCCTGCTTTAAACGCATTCTCTCTTCAATAGACATTTGTGTTCCAAGAATTGATTTGCTGATGATCATGACAATTATGCATAGGTTATACCGGCAATACAATCAGGAAGTAAATTATGACATGTAAAAGCCTAGTACATGAAATATAATAAACGAGCTCCATGCAGTGCGGATCAACTCAAGTTATAATGCAGGAATAAAAAATCATTTTGTCAGAGTTGTCATGTCTGAACTTATTCATAGCTCAATCGTTGGACTGGTTATCTGTAATAAAATCATAGAACAAACCATGCAAGCATTATTCATGTAAAGAATAAATGTCTCAAATACTAAGCCTATGAGTACAAAATTTATTAGACATAGAACAGTTCATGCAGGATTTATTCAGATATAGAATAAGTGCCTGAAGACTAAAGAATACAACAATTTTTCTCGGTGCTCATATTCAAAGAATCCAATTAATATTTGAATATTTTGCATAAGACTGAAACTATGTTCCACGCTTTACAGTTTTGACATGTATGAATCAGGTTTGCTTCAGAAAAGGATTAATAAGCATGTACCTTTCTATAGTCCTCCCAGTGAATATTACAGGAAAGTACTTCGCATATTTGCCAACACCAAACTGTTCACCTAACTCCAGAATTTTTTGAGAATCCAACAAAATCAATGCTTTCCACAGCAGACAATAGTTCAATCTGAACTTTTGGTCTAATTCTTTATAAATTCCATGATCAAGCAGCACTGCAAAAATATGCATCACTTAAACAACTAAAAATAATTTAAAGCTCACTCAACCTAATAGAATAATGGGAATCTAGTGAACGGAAGATATTAAGTATCTACTCTCTTCAAACCATATGCTTCTCAACATACCCTCTGCAAGATGTATATTCTTAACTTTGGTCCTTACAATATAAATATAATGAACATAGACATGCAGGAAATGCCATGTTTCGAAGCAAAAGGAGCACCTATTGAAAATCTTCCTTGTCGTTGAGGATAAACTAATATATTTCCAGGATGAGGATCGCCATGAACAAAACCGTGTACAAATACCATTTCGCCAAACAGTTCAATTAATGATTTAGCTACCTGAAAGATAAGCATAGAAAGGTATAGAAAAGAGAGAAATCAATTAGCTAGTCAGTGAACACAATTTTAATATCAAATACAATGAGCACAAAAGAATAAACTAATATCCTGAATTTACAACTTTAGATTCTGCAATATCCTTATGTATTCTCATAAATAATTGAGTGCCAAGTATACTTTCTATAAGAATACAACAACAATAAAGCCTTTCAATTTCAAACAAATTAGCATAAGCTAAAGTTAAAATCCAACATAAGTCTCAAATCACAGTTCAGACAAATCAATAGCTGCTTTATAAGCACTCCGATATTTCTATATCTTTTTTCATATTATTATCTTGATTTAATATTTCATAATATACTAGTGTCTGACATAGCCAAACTATCTCAACCGATATTAGATAAACTTTTCTTTAATTGGTGCTATCCCTACAATATGAACTTTCTATAGGAATACAATTGTAAAAAAAAGACTCAATGGGGAGAGATGTCCCCTAGAGCATTGCCACGAAGTTAAGAAGATGCCAAACGCTCGAGGCCTAGGATGCAATCACGCATAACTCTTGAAAGCCTTTTACTCAGCGAGGCCAACCTTTTTTTGCGCAACCAAGGATTCCAGCCCTGGGTGGCTGGCACCACAACTGGGTGCCTAACCACCACACTACTTGTACAGCCAGTGTACAGCCAGTGCTATAGCAAAACACATGAACCAAAGAGTGAAAAGTGCATATCATTTCCTAAATTAACCATGCCATGAATCTGTCCATAAGGCGCTGACAACAATTCCAAATTGGGAAATCTAAAATGCTTACAAGTCATAAGCACAATAATTTTATATCAACAACAAGTTTTAATGAATTCTTACCTAAAGGTCAAAAAATGATGATACCAGATAGATAGATAGAGTGTAGCAATGGATCTTACATTTCTTTCACATGAACAATCCAAATCAATTAAACCTTATCTGGTCATGCCATATTACCTGTATCAATCTTATGTAGGTGCGCACATATGTGCTTGTCTGTTTGGAAACTCCTTTTTTTTTCAAATCAACAATATGCATTCATGCAAGAAAAATTCTCAGGAAATCATTCAGGATAAACAAATGTGTTGGTGCTAAGCACCAAGAAGAAACCTTTGTGGGACTGATATCTGCTTTCCTTAGGGAGTCCAAGTTATCAACCTGTCACAACAGCAAGAAAGATGTTAAGTCCTGTGTATTCTTGCATTGCAGAATTTCAGATACAACAGCAACTGGAGGTAATGTCCTCCTTCCTCTTCCTTTCTCTGGGCAGAAATTCCCCTTTTCCTTTTCCATATCTTTATGAGTTTACAGAGTATGTTTTGGTAATGGATGAGGTCCAATTGATTGATGAATGAAGCTCCGATATAAACTTTTTAAATATTACCAAAGAAATAGCAATTTACCTTGTAGCCAGAACAAAATTCCATTGTCAAAACTTCCTTGCTTGTTTGTTCCTGTAACAGCTCTGACTTTAGTCAAACTGATATACACAAACCCAAATTAGTAGCACTGTATGCACCAACAAATTAAAATGTGATTGATAACAACTGAGGACCCAAAATATTAGCACGAGTTGAATAATTGCCATCAGTCAAAGAAAGCTTTACTTCAGTAGCACAAAATTTAACCAATAGAAAGCCTTACTTCAGTAGCACAAAAATTTAACCAATAGAAAACATAACTTCAGTATAACAAAAATCTAACCAATATATAGCACAGAACAGTGACAGAATTAATGATTCTTTTAATTTTCTTTTTATTTCAGGCAGTCAACATATTCTTTTTTCTGATAGTCAATTTCTTGTTCATTATTTAATTCTACAAAGTATTAATTTACACTTATAATATGCAATCCAGCTGTTGTTTGAAGTTCAACATTGGATCATTTCTTGCATGGTGTAGTAAGACATTAGTTTCATTATAATTCAATATAAGGCCAGGGTTCTAGTCAACAAATTTCTCTAAATGCACAGATTCTTGACTTACTGTAGGTATATTTTGATGGTCAAAATAGTAGCTTGTAATCTCCCAAATAAGCACTAGATGATGTGAAGGGTTTTAGATATAACTGGTTTTATAAGCACTAGATACAACTGGTTGGAGATGCTCTACGACTACAGGTTTGACAGGTTCCATACCCAAAACACGCGAGGTACTTTGACAACATTATTTTTCCTGAAGTAACTAGCTGTTCTCTCAGAATTCTTAGCCTCCTGGATAAAATCTGCAAAACAACACACTGTAAGTTCTACAAAATAGAAATAAAAAATTGAGTGCAGCAATAGGGGTCCTGAAATTTTTTCAATGTCCAAAATCAGCTACAGGGGTTCTGAAATACTTTCAATGCCCAAAATCCACATTAACAGATTAACCAAAGTTTGATGCAAATTAAAAGGAAAACTTATAACACATTTAACTGATGTAAGTATGCAAGCCATGTTATGTAGAGTACATTGCACTTTTTTTAAAAAAAAATGCATGTATAGATTGATTTGAATAAACACAAGATAAGGTACTATTGATCTTTGATTCCTTGAATGGAGCAGGCAAACTGATAAAAAATAGAGAATAGTAACTAGCTTTACTGAATGCAATATTATGGCACAAGCAAAATAATAGATGGTTCTCTACAACATGAACACAGAACATCAAAGAAAATGGTTTAAACTGATGGGACATAAAAGTAACACAATGTTTATCACAGAGAAACTTCCATGCACTTACCTAGTTCCATTGACATGGTTCTCTCAAATTCAATCAATAACTTATCAAACCTATAATCAGGAAAAATCTGCAAATAGAAAAACATCAAAATTTCAATTCCACAAATAAATTTCTTGATCTGTTTGCAAATACTTGGCACTATTGAATTTCACTATTTTTTACTTTGACCATCAAACTTTTAATAGTTAGACTACGATGAATGAAAATTTTTTGGTTATGTTTAAGATGCAACATGCTTGATAATATGACAACTTTTTAAGTATTTATATATTTTTTTCAAAAAGGACAAATGGTCAAAATTGAAAGATGAATAGTGTCCTAGTGCTAAGTATTTGTAAATGGAGGTAGTATTTCTTAGAACTGAACTTCAACTAAACATAAGATGTGAGAAAATAAAAAGGAATAGTTTACCACACTAGAGAAATCAATTATTGTACCAATGGTAGTCAATAAGTACCTTACTTTTTAAAGTTAGCCAATTATGGCAGCTACCATAAAAGGCTAAACAGTGTCAACAACAGTACTAGCATCAAGCTAATAAGAAATAACCACAAATCAATGGCTTGCTTTGGATTGAAGAAGGTATCAGTCACCTTTTTCATTAATGAGGCCACAAACTAAAACACTGATATGTAACTCCTTAAACATATTATGGCACATGTCAAGCTTTAAAATCGATGAAAATTTTAAGTTGTGCAATTATGACAGCTGCCATTTAAAACATTTAGAGTCAAGATATTCAACAAAAAACAATTGCTTGCTTAAGATTGCATATTATATTATTCTCTGTTTTTTACAAGGGTTTTGCCAGATAGACTAATGCTTCAAGAATGGTTTGTTTTTAGAATTTTAGTAACAATATGAATGTGAAAAAATTGACAATTGAATCAACACTTTAATTGAAATGTTATCATTACCTGCTCCTCCTTCAGATTATTTTTTATACGATAGTAAATAAATTAGACGGGAAATACTTTTCATGTTAAATGGGCTAGATTTGCACAAAATATTCAATTTGCAAACCAATGGAATTCCCAAAGTTGATATGTGTAACATACCCAAGAGACAGATTTTGACAAGAAAGACATAGTCATTATGTCTATCTTCATGCACTGCTCCAGCCCAGGATATTGAACCTATATGACACAGTTAAGAAGGAGGTCCTCTAGGTTAATAATCATGCACACCAATGAAGACAACGTTTGCAGTACATTATTGGGAAATAATGAAATGGCATTTCAAAATCGAAGGACATGTCAAGTAAAGTGAGGGGAAATATTCGCTTCTGGCCATTTCCACAGTTCTGCTAGCAAAATTATGTTAAAGCTATGTTGCTATATTTCACTACGCAAAATCAACATCAAAAAATATGAAAGAAAGTGCAAGAGATCAATTTATGCTGTGCTCTAAATCAAAAGAATTGAGATGAAAGATTCATATTCACATCAATGGATGCCTTAGTTGCTCCCATGTAAAATTAGTGTATACACGTTTCACATGGCTAAGCTAAAGTTAGAAATTACAGCCTAAGGTAGCAATCAAAAAGTTTTCAGTTAAACCAGCTTTCTCATTGCTTGTGGCATTTAGAAGAATACTCCAAAATTGTAGTTTGTATACAGAGTTGGTTAAGTGACTAAATTTTGAAATTGACACATCTATAGAGATTCAAGGAAATAAAATTTACTAAGCAGTTGTTCATCCTTAAAATAAAAGTTTTGTTCACAAATATTCATAAATTTGATAGATCCCTGTGCAAAGCTATGGTGGATATTAATTTGGTAGGTCCCAGTGCAGGTTATAACTCTGGATGGTGGATGTCACATAAATGCAATCTCTCTGACTTCCTCTCTTGAAACTGTGAGCAATATTCAATAGTTTACATAAATGCATTGCATAGATAGCACAGGACATTACACCCTGCTTCATTTGAATGGTGAAGACATAACTGTAACAGATCAAATAAAAACTAAAACATCTTTGAGAACAATAATGGAACAGAAAAGAGATGCATATTGACAAACACCAACCTTCACAGCTACTTCTTGATTATTATTCAACCGACCTCGATGAACCTGAGCAATTGATGCAGCAGCAATCGGATGATCATCAAATTCCAGGAATCTGATACTCAAGTATTAAACTTTTCACATTTTTTGCCTGAATTATGGTAATCATGCAACTAATTAACAGAAAATTTCAATAAAACTATGAGCTATATGTACAACTGACAAGAGCTCTCAACTTTCAGTATACAAACCTAGGTAAATCCAGCTTGTAAGACCACTTATGCATTCACCCCCACTTACCCTAAAAGTTTAATCTTAGTTGGTACAGATGGTCCATGAAAGTTCACATGCAACTAGATCTAGTCAGGGGAGACTTAACCCACCACTACTAGCTAAACGTGGACAAATTGGTCCAACGGTGCTATAAAGTCAGTGCATTCATATAGCTATTGCTTACTGCAAATGGCAAGGAGATGACACTAGCACTTATGTCAACCACCCTAGCTAAGCATCCTAGCAGCCAATTACGATGGTCACAAGCTAGCAAGGACACACACCACAGGCTGACAAAAAGGTAGAAAGTAAACTGTAGAGCTCATAGCATGGCTAGACTGAACTACCTAAGAAGCAAACTCATGCACAATCTATTCTGACTACAACGACCCACACCAGAGTAACCATCAGGCACATCACAGGTTACATGATAATGTTATGCAATGAAAAGCATTCAAACCCTTCTTTTCAGCATCCTCTATACAGAAGAGAACAAGTGTATGATACTTTCTTTTAGCTATACCTAGATTTGAATTGTTGAACTTAGATATTTTTTAAGAAACCCAAAAATGAACATAAGGACATTCGATCTTTGAAAAGAAAAGAAAAAAAAAGAGAGAAGATACCACTTTCCTATAACCAGTGGTGGAGCTTCAGTGAACTATCAATGGGGAGCCAAAAAGTTAATGACATTAATTAACAAACTATTAAAATACCAAATTTAGTACTAAAATACACTATGAACACACTAACTAATGTCAGCCTAACCGCCACATGCTTAAGAGACATCATTCTGACAGAGCCTGTTACTTCCTTCCATGGTGCATAACTCAATCATCAGACAAGAAGCAAGGACAAGCAGGCAAGCAGAGATGAGCAATTGATATGGCAAGTCCATCAGAACTCAGGAACTAAACCTAACTGTTGCTGCTATGCTGCATAGTACTAGCTATCACACATGGGCTTGTGTGCCAGTTGCTACTGCATACTAGCAAAAGGAAAATTTGTGGGGGGCCACAACCCTGTTAAGTCTACACTATCCTCCACCCCTGCCTATAACCACAGGTCTGCATACTACAGATAACACAATTTGTGGGGGGCCACAACCCTATTAAGTCTACACTATCCTCCACCCCTGTCTATAACCACAAGTCTGCATACTACAGATAACACAATCAATTTAAAGAAATCATAAACTTTTAATACTTACATGCTACGCAAATTCTTGCCAAGTTTCTGCTCTATCACTACTTTGATATCTTGAAAGTTGCATGGAGTTGCCTGAATTATTGCAAAAATATAAATAAACAAAAACCAATGAGGCTATACAGTGTAACACTAACATTAAGGTAGAATTTAACTAGTAAACCTGATCCTGCAGACAAGAGAGCGTTGATGAGTATTCTTTTGGTACTTGTCTTATTGACGAAACAAATTGGCCAGCTTTTACATAAAATCCTCTGTTCGCTTCACATAGTTTAAGTATCTTTTTTGCTGAACGCAAATGAACCTACATATACAAGTAAGCATTAAGCATTTACAGACATATAACCATTCGAGAACTCTGGCTAGTTGTACTTGCATTCGAAATGCCACATGTTAAATCAAGTACACTGTAGCATGCTAACTCTGATGGAACTCTTGGAAACTTAATCTATTCAAATGAGCATCAGAGCATCCACATCATGCAACTTTGTTTCCCTCAAAATACAAAGACATGGGAAAAGCTTCAGATATCTGATTGATGGCCTTCTAAAGTAAAATATCAAATGAATCAAAAACGTAAAAATATGTCAAGGAAGGTGTCCAAATCAAGGTAGATTAAGTGTTGAGTTCTGAAAGAAGTGATAGCTATGGATGATGTTGTTTCATAACAAACAATGATTTTGAATTTGTAATTAGAATAACTAAGGCTGTTAAAAACAATTAGTTTGATGCCGTACAGTACCAAAAAAGAAATTCAGAGACAGCTTCTCCTATCCCCAAAATTCCTCATATGTCTTCTGCCTTTACCAACTGAGAGTCCCACGGATCCCATAAATAGTGTTAGGAGGCCAGGAGCAAAAAGGTCACATGGTGATCTAGTTGTCTACAACTCCTCATGTCGTATCAAAATAAATCCTACTGCCACAATCCTAGAGCTTCAATCTCCAAATTCAAGATATTAATGCTTCATTCCTACCTACTTAATAATCCATGAGACTATGATCAAACCAAAAATGAACAAAACAAATTACAGTTGCCCGTCGCCATTAACCAGCTTGCGTGCAAACCGCAATTCGCCGCAACCATACAAACCTCGGAGAGCTTATCCCGGTAATCCGCTGATCCATGAGCCAGCCCCCGAAGCGAGTACTTGTAGTCCACCACCACGAAGCCAATCTGGAACAACCAGCCCGCAACAATCAGCAAGAGAAACATCTGAATCACAACGGAGAGAGGTTTACATCTCGCAATTGGGGGCAAACCGCGTAGACGGCGCGGGAGGAGCGGGCGACGCCGTTGAGCAGGGAGGGAGCGCCGCCGCGGACTTCGCTAGAGGGGGAGACGGCGGACGCAGCCGCCAGGGCAGCAGCGGCACCCGCCGCGGTGGCGAGGAGGAGAGGGCCCCGGCGACGGCGGAGCATTGCAGCGAGGGGTAGAGTTCAGGGTTTAGAAAGGGGGGCAAGAGCGAATGTGTTCGAGAAAACAGTCGTCCTAAGAGGGATTTTTCTTCTTTTTTTTTGCATGGAGAAGAAAAAAAAGGAAAATTAGGAATTTGTGAATATACGGGGATTTAATTGAATGAGTAAAAATACTTAAAAAATAATTTATCACGCTCTTAAAATATTAGTTGAATAAATTTGATTAACCATAGTTCACCTACGAATAAGAGAGGATGAAGTGATAAAAGAGCTAAATGGAGACAACGGCCTTAAAGAGATACCAAGCCATAGAGAATGGAAATCCAACATTGAGTGATGAGACGATACTAGCCTTGCTTAGAGAGAGCAATGAAAAATTTTCCATAAGAGAATACGCCTCTATACCCATCCTAGTGGGTAAAAAAATTATTCTATCATCGCCCCTATGTAATGGGAAAAAATTTTCATCCTCGCACCCACGCAGGGAATTAATCCTCAGAAAGACTCCGTCCCTACTATTAGTAGTACATCTTATTTCTTAAATAATATTTTTTAGTCAAACCAGAGTGAGATATTAACAATATCAAGAATCAAGCCATAAACCCGGCCATATTCAGCTAAAGAACGAACCATAAATTGAGAATCAACAATAAAAATTCACACCTTAAATCTCAATAGCATAAACATATTCTATAACCTACTAGTACTGTACAACAAGATCCCCAGTGAATCGCATCAGACTAGATCATCGTCAACTGCTTGACTCCATCTTCACAAGCAACTCCACATCCTTTGCTCTCTGTGGGTCTCATCATCGATTCCTTCGTTGGCCATGTGCTTCATCTCCGCATTTTTGGCTTGCCGCCAAATCTGCTTCTGCTTCCTATACTCAACTCACCTTCCTTCATTACCGTCAGAGCTTGAGGGTAGGGAGAGGAAGCCATGGTGGTGGCGGGCTGATAGCAGGTAAACATAGGCTTGGAGCTTAGGGGCAGGGAGGGTAAAGTCCAATCTAGAGTTAGTTAGCTATGGTGTCAACGTCGGTGTTATCCTTTGTCGCCCTTAGAGCCAACTGGCTATGGCATTAGCATTGTCCTTCGAGGCTACTCCCTCAGTGTCGTTCTGTACAAGGTTTAGGGGAAGGATTAGATCTAGATGTGAGGGGTTAGGGTTAGCACTAGTAACTTTCCTTATATACTCCAAGCATTAGGCCTTATTGTTACAAACCGGTTGAACATTTAGGCCATATTTTATATTAGATTCACTGGAATCCTATTGGTAAGCATGTCTCCATAGACATCAGGGACGAAGGGCGAAGGATCATCCCTGCCCTTGCCAGACCCGATGGAGAGTTGATTTGCCCTATTTGATTCCCTGTGAAGAACAAATTACGATAATCCCAATCACCTAATGGGAGAATTCCCCTTGAGGATGCGGGAACAAGGCCTCATTGACATCCCTACTTAGCTCATAAGAAAGAAGTATGCCAAACTCATCAAGATGGGTAGGAGAGGTGTGGATCCAAGTGGCTTGAGTTGTCAGAGAAATACAAGAAAAGACGGGTAGAGAAACTTCGCCGAACTTGAGGAAGAAGGAGATGTTAGTGGTAATGACAGAGAAGATGAGGAGGAAGGGAGCGAGACCATCCAAAAGAAGTAGACAAAGGGATTAACAAATGACGATGGGTGCTTAATGGCAACACATGGATAACTAGCGACACACTCAGAAAGTGGAGGCGACAAGAAATAAGAGAGAGAGACGGGGAGGGAGGCAAAGGATCAGATAGGATTATAGGTGATACATGAATTTTGAAACAAACTCAATTGTTTAGAAGTGACTAAGATTTAACAAAAATTAAAATAGATGACCTAAAAATTATCAACTTTACTAATTATTAGTAAATGTACCCATATATGTATTCCAAATATTAGAATTATTAGAAATTGCTTTGAGAATAGACTTAGATACCCTTTCTTCTAGAGCAATTGATAGAAGGGTAGCTCTACTGGGGATGACAAGAATTATTCGGAAGATGACACTCTAATATTTAGAACAAAATGACACCCGCGTGCTGCTGTGAAAATTTAAGACTAATTGTAGACATGAAAATTTTGGTATGAATAATCATGTTGAAAGAATAGCTTATCATGAGCTAAACACTTTGGTTATGATTTGAGATCATACGATGTATTGTTTACCAAATCTTATAGGATAGTAATAAGCAAATGCAATTTGAATTATAACAAAACTACTGTTTAATCTAGTCAGCTGTTAACTGGATGACAATTTCCTACCTACTTGGAACCAACAGTTGGAATTGGACATTAATCATAGTAGTATAGGTAGCTCTGTTTTGTAGCAAGCATGAAAATTGGAAAAATAATATATGGCGTAATGCTTACTCAAATATGATAGCTCCAAGGTGTAGCGTTTTACGAAGTAGAAACTTCCTAAGGTTCAGGTTAACATACAGAGATATGTGGATGGACATGTCTATAATAAACCTACTAAAACACCAAAACATAAACTAATATTAATCAACCATGTGTGGAGACAATTGAAACCGAACATCATAGACAGAGGAGAACAATCGGAGAAAAGGCATATTTTTACAGGTCCAGTAAGATAGTAATGCACCAGCCCTTTTAATTTCCTGCGTGATATTGGCAACCTGCAATCATTTGTGGTGCAGTAGCAGCATGGGAAGGTGAGAGTGATTCATTAGTATATCAATCACTGTATATAGAAAATCTCAAACTAAATTCTTAGGTGAATATTCTTCACGAACAACGAAAAGTCGTTAAACGCTTGCCACTAACTGAGTAAGACATGGCTGATTCCTAATCTGCAAGAAATAAACCAATTGTCATTAGGCCGTACTATTGTGGAAAACTGAACTGGCACTAATTAACTTCCGCTCAGAGTACAAACCAACGAAGGAAATTAGAAAAGAAAAGAAAAGAAATGCTCTCCCGCATGCAGAAGAGATGACAAGAAAGACTGAAAGAGGCATGTGCATGTTGATCTGGTAAGTACAAGCAGGGGAGAGGCCAAATGTACCTACTGGAGGTCTGGAACTCTGGATGGCGAGTTTAGCCACTTGCCTTGGCTCGTGGTCAGCATCCATTGCAAGACTGCCAACGGCGAACTGCAGCTGCTACATTCGTTCTGAATGGAATATGAAGTCACCTGAATCGCCAGTGACAGAGGTGGTTAAAATGTGTAAATGGAAGATGTACAGTTTTCAGCGCGCGCCATTGTGGCCGCCTCCAACGCTTCGGTTCAACATTTGGGAGATTGGCAGGCGGGAGTAAATGGCGAGCTTCAAGTGGCCTATTTGATCTGTGGATGGCATGAGCTGAGGGTTGTCCTGCAATTGAGTGCCATCCAAACGTTAGTCCGAATCCAATGGACAGGATAATACAAGTGACGTGGCTTACTCTCAAAGCAGAAAATTAGCTTTAATTGTAGTTAGTGGGGACTAACTATATAGGTTATATAGATACCCCGTCTTGTTTAGCCTAGAAAGAGTAGCTCTACTGGGGAGGACAAGAACTATGCTGGAAATAGATGCCACTGAACTGAAGCGCGCACTTAATACTATGAAGCTTGATTGTCACAGAGATGGGTGTCTATTCCGTCAGATCAGAGATTTTATCCAGTCTCGGTTTAATAGTTGCCATGTTCGGCATTGCCTGAGGGCTTGTAACAAAGTGGCTGATTGCCTAGCGAGGTTCGGGGCGAGAAATGTTAGCTCTGGCTCGAATGTGTTTGTGAGCCAAGTCCCTGAGTTTGTATCCCACCTGATCTCTGGCGATTTGCCTGGAGTCCTTGGTTTATGGTAGTTACCTTCCCTGTCAAAAAAAAAATGATGGAAGGGTGAAGACTAGCCCACCTAATTTTATCTTAAATTTTTGTAAAATGGTTTTATATTCTACTGGGAAGAAGGGATGTATAGTAAAAGAAAAAAAAACACAAGTGATCAGGTTTAACATGTGTAAATACGAACATAATACCCACCAAATGGGTTGATGAATAAAACTAAGACAAAATTAATTACCGTGAGACTAGAATGCTTATTAATGCAAATATCTTTGAAATTAATTAATTAATTCACCAACCTCAACTAATGGGCTAGAGGAATAAAAAGAACAAGAAAAAAATAATCTAACAAGATTGCTGATTGGTGAACTTTTAGCCAGTCTCCACTCTCCAGTGCACGGGGATAAATCGAAACATCCTGAGCCGAACCAACAAATTATGAAAATCGAACCAAATTGTCAGAAAGCAAAATCAAACAGTCTTCTTTGTACAAACCATCGGAAAAAAAATTATAATTTCAGATGATGGAGAGGAGTGAACTCTTAACGGATGAAGAAGCTAATCCTTTTCCCTTTCTTCTTGGCCCATGGGTCCCACCATTAGAATTGCACATATCGATGTTTAATTTTATGTTACTATATTTTAAAATAAAAAATAATAGATTTAATGATACTAAATGCTGAACCATGCATTAGTGGTGGTTCAATTTGAGACCAGTGATGCCCAGTATAGAATAAATTAAAAAAACAATTATTTTGTTAAAACATTATTTTACTATAAAATTAGTCAAATGTTTTACAAAATAACAATAATGACTACAATATATGCATAACATATGGACCCCAGTTACAACTTTACATGTATGCCTGACATAAAGCTCGTATGAATCAAGCCAATGATAAAGTTTGTAGCTCTTCTATAAAACCATAACATAAGCTATTATTTACAGTTTTATAAAATAAAGTTGACGTTACAGTAAGTTGATAGTTTTAATAAAAATAACTGTAATTTTTTGAAATTTACTTATCTCAATTAATTTATACATTAGAAACTTTGTTATATGTTAATGTTATTTTATTTAACGCGCTAGATCGAATTCGTGCCAAAGGACTCGTTGATCTTGTACTTGCACAGTGTGGTAGGAAGAAAGAAAGGCACGTAGTACTGACGAGCAAACCGACAAAACACCCGCGAAAGCTGCGATGAGTGCGGCAGAGAAGAGCTTGTGCGCTTGGATCATCGACGCATATCCTTGCTGACACAGGCGCTGTCTTGTCGATTTTGACAGATCGATCGAGACGACAAGACGACCAAATCAAAACGGTCAATGTAACCAATCATCTCACGCCAAATATTAATGTCGTCTCCATGTTCTTCCAGCTCCAAGAACGATCAACGATCTGAACAATGGAGCTAGCTAGCTAGCCAAGGTGGCCTGCAGGCCGATGCGATGCTGCAATAATAATTGTATATAAAGCCTATCGATCTCGACGACGAGGTAAGAAGCAATGCCAATTACATTATTG
Source organism: Oryza coarctata (assembly GCA_030770085.1). NCBI lineage: Eukaryota > Viridiplantae > Streptophyta > Magnoliopsida > Poales > Poaceae > Oryza > Oryza coarctata. Next base: position 11,648,488 of record CM061483.1, on the reverse strand, counting down.
CAGCTATTGCGGCCGGCTAGAAGGGTCGGATCGATCACGAGGCGGCAGCAGCAATGGCGTCTTCCAGGACAGCTCTGCCGTCCGTCGTGCTGGTCCTCCGTCTCCTCACGCTGGCCCTCCTCGCGGCGTCGCTCGCCGTCATCGCGGCCGACAAGTTCGCCCTCGACAACGATCACAAGTTCACCTTCAAGGACGTCTACGCATACAGGTCAGCATCGCTAATCGATCGAGCTGTCTACTACCATACGCATGCTCACGTGCAACACTAAAATTTTCAGAAATTAATTTCCATTACAAGTGGGGCCGACTATTTCACTAATATGTCACCGAAATGCTACTATTTTCTGTTTGGAAAAAATATGCAAAAATTAACTTTGCAATTTGTGTTAGGTTGCAGGTATGTTCTGGCGATCACTGGAGGCAGAGAGGACGTGGCACTCTTCCTCATCTGCGCCGATGTGGTAAGTCATCTATATTTGTCACTATATCAACTATATAACTAAATTATTTTCTATTATAGTTTTTCTAAACCTAGACAATTTAATAGAAGATTTATAGTCCATTACTATACATGTTAAATTTCTTGAGGAAGCCCTTGTCAAAAGAGAGAATGTCAAAATACAAGTGAATTGCCCACTCATCGTTTTTAACATTAATTTGAAATAGCTGGTAAATGTAATTCAATATTAATTAGTAAATATTATTAAAAATATTAACTGTTACAACAAGTAGTCGAATTTCTCACACAATATGTAACTAACCATGCCATGCATCAGGTGTTCACTTTGCTAGTGGTGATGGGGCGGCAGGATTTGGCTTCACCTATGACATCAAGCACTGCTTGGAGGCTTGAAGCTGCATGGGGGAATTGGTGTAATATTTGTAATGAAAAATTAGTAATAGAATTATAATTGTAGAAATTCAGTTTAAAGCCTTAGCGATCGCCAATAAAAGTGTATACGACTAATACGGTTCAGTTTATAATATTTGTTTTCTACGATATTTGTTGGTTGATATGTGTGCAGATTCTTAGAGTTTAAGCTTGGTTGGTGGACGGACAACGTGTGCGGAGGCCTTTATAATAGGCTTGTAAGCACCAGAAATTCACGAAGCAAATTTGGGGAAGAAAAAGAAAATAAAAAGAGAGAGAGAGAGAGAGAGAGGGCACAGCCCAGCAACGGTGAATTCGTGGGCCAGCAGCGGCGAATATGATGCCCAACAGTGGCAAATTCCTGACTCAGCAACGGCCTGTCGACTGTGGCCCAAGACGCGTAGCAGTGGCCCGAGGCGGCCTGGCATGAGGTGGCCCAGCTGGGGGAGCAGCACCGAGCATCGGCCCAGGTGGACGCGGTGAGACAGCCCGGAGCACATGAGCGGCGAACGGCTCGGTAGTGTCGCCTTGCAAAATGTGGGTGCGGCGTAGCGACGGCAGATGACAAGTAGACTCAGCCCGGTAACAAGCGGGTATGTAGGCGCACGCGTGGAAGCGCGACCGCACGTGATCCCTCCCCGGGACACGCGTCGGCAAGCGGCTGACACGGAGAGAGAAGCAGTCAGGGGGGCGGGTGGCGGATTCTCTGCAAATAGCGGGCGATTCTGTGGCCTTGCGTGTGTTTGACCACGTGGCGCAATTTAGGGCGCTTCCTTCCTTAGCATCCAAGAATCAGATGAAAAGCTGATATTGCACCTAAGTTAGGGTTTTGCCTCATGGATATTTTCTTAGTGGTTTTTTAGCCACCATTCACTTATAAAAGAAGAAACATAGGGATAGACTTTGCAACTTTGAGTAGAATTGACAAAATATTTAGAGAGAGTCGTATGAGAAAAATAAGATAAAGGGAGTTTGGAGAGTTTTTTTAAGAATTTTGTATGTTTTATAAAAACTTTCTAAACATATTTTAATCAATGAATGATTATTTTATAATTATTTTTTCATTCTAATTTAAATTCCACGTTTAATTTTTGTAATTTAAATTATGTACTTAAATTTATGTATTGTAATTTAAATTTTATATATTGCTCTTCTCCTTTACATACTTTTCTTCCTTTGACTTTTTTAAATTTTGATGTCTTATAATAATAACAAAATCAATCTTGTATTAGAGTAAAAAACATATTTTGAAGTCCTAATATCTTTTTTACTATTTTTTAGTTTTTGTGACAGACATCTCTTTTGACATTGTTTAAAAACCATCAACCGAGTAATATCTATTATTCATAATATCCATTATTAACTTCTTTTGTCGCACATCTATAGTTACTTTGATATACAGCTAAGATTTATATAACTTAACTAAATTAATATTTTAAAGAAAAAGTAAATCGTTTTATATTTACTCATCAGGTTTCACAACCTGGCCTCACCACCGTCTGCAAGGCCCTGATGATAATGCTCTCCGTCTACTCGCTTGTCTGGTGATCGAGAGTAAGTGACGATAGTTAGCTGACATGGTTTGACTTTGGAGCAAATTAAGTCAGCATTATTGGCTGCATTTGCTTGTTTGTTATGAGGGTCTGTTATTCTTCCGCTACGCCGATCAATGTGTGGCTCAATGCATCTTTGATATAGAGGCTGGATTAAATTTCATTGCCGAGGAGAATAAAAATCTAAAAGATGTAATAATAATTTAAAGCACATAGTTTATTTTAAGTCCGCATTGTCTTGTTATTGGAAGGAAAGTCCATTTATACGCCCTTAAATTTCTACTAAAGTTTTTAAAAATTATCCTCAAACTTCAAAACCAGCTGGTACCGTTAATTTCTCAGTTTTCCAAGACATCCACCTGGTACAGTGTTAACCAGGACATTTTTCTCTACATGGCGCTTCTGTAGCATTCGGTTGGTAAAAGAAATTAAAAAGAAGTGCCCATGGAGCACACTTGTCATCCACAACTTAAGGAGAAAATATTGCCAGGAAGTAAAATAAGTCGTTTCCAACGGTTCGCGTCTGATGTGTAAAGTGAGAAAAAATAATAATTTGGAGGCTAAATGCTCCTTTACGATGCCTTAACCACTAATCAAGCCGGTAGGCGCAGCGTGGCCCATTCTCCCTGGCCTAGTAAGCTACCTCCTCCGTCCATGGCAGCCCAAAATTGATTACTTGATGCAACCCTAATCAACTAACTTCAACCTTATCCAATGCATCTAGAGCCTTCTCAAACTAATTCAACAGTACATATGTACACGTACTACCCCAAATATATGTACCAGCACAATTAAAGAAACATACATATGGCTTTACGAAACACTCAAACAACTAATGATGGCGCACGTTGTTTCCAACAGAGTTAACGATAAATCGACTACCGAGTCGACGCTACTCCAAAATTAAAATTTTTAAACAGCCAAATCTCAGATCACCTGAACATAACCGGGCTCGATAAACATGGACGAATATATTTTTATAGCGGCCCAACACATACCGTCTAAAAAATAGATTTTTATAGTCGGCTCTTGTCATCAACCCACTATAAAAACTGTCGAATTTTTACGAACGATCCTATCAGCCCTCTGCAAACATCTATTTATTCTGCTATATAATTTTTTTAGAGTTTTTTTTCTAAGTCTCCCTTATTTTAGAGCTACTCTTCCATAGAAAAAAAAATAGAGGGAATGTTTTGATCTGGAATGTTTTGATAAATGTTTCATCTTCCTATTATTTTTAGTGATTTTTTTAATTTTAAGCATTTGTTAAAAAGGAATAAAAAGAAAATTATGTTTTTAATAGTTTCATGAATTTAGATTGCAATTTTATGTCAACTTAGGATAATTTTTTATACAAATACTTCTTTAGTGATGTTTTTCACCCAATGATTATAAATTTTATTGTAATTAGTGCCTCTAATGGTAGATCAAGATGGGTGGGTGTTTGTAGATATAGTTTGGAGAGAGAAACCTAATTTAGTTCTCTAGGTTTTTCAAATAATAATATTTTCCCTTCTAGATTTCTTTGTAATTTTCTTTTTTTAAATCTTTAGTGTGTGAAGGAAATAAAAAAAGTTGATTATTTGGAACATGTTATATTTACAAAATTTAAAAAGTAATTCATAATTAAAATAAAAGAAAATTATTATTTAAATTATTTATAAAATATACATTATATTATGGTTTGTATTTATATTGTTTCGTGCCAATGAGTAAAACACCCAAATGGTGTGTTTATTGATGACTTCGGTCTAACCTTGATAAAGTAGATCACAAAGATGACCCTACTTATCATATCACATATGTTTTTTATGTAAACGACCCCACGGACAAACATAAGTATGTTGTGATCTTGAAAAAACAAAAAATCGTATGAGTTAAAAATGTAGAAGATGCCAGTGGCTACAATCAGTATGATGAAATGCTGCAATATCTCCGCACTTCAGCTGCTTCACTACCGCAGCTCTGCCCATGCGGCATCGGTGGACGCCACAGAGGCTCCTCGCCCTAACGCAAGGTGCCTCTATCATCTTCGGCCTTGTCCGACCTTGAAGGGAATAAGGTCATCACACCATTTCTTTAAAGTTTATGTTTATATTTAATTCCATAAAATATTTTTATATTTAATACATGCATATTTTTTTAAAGAGCGTTATTTATGTGATTGTGCTATGATTGGTATGGAATTCAATGCAATATATAGGAATAGAAGGTGCTTATTTTTGTTCTCAATACATGTTTAGAATGGCTAGACATATTAGTTTTGCATTTGCATCTCTAAAGATATACACAACAACATTCCTCAACCAACATTGTTGAGTGTTATTTTTAAACTTTGCAATCTTATCCATAATTCGCTAATTAATGTGTCATAAAATCTATCAATCAACTTGTTTTATAGGGTGGGGTTCTAAACTTTACCTTGGTATTATAGGGTTAAATATTATATTTAATGGATGTATTATTGTTAAATATTAAGTACTGTTAAAAATTTATGTATTTTAATAATTAATAGACACCAATGGCGATAGACTCGAACAAACCATGAAAGTGTCGCAACAGAAGACATGACCTACCTAGCGATAGCCCTCAAAGCAAATGGTCGTATCACTCCTAGCGATCCACCTCCTAGCCCACAGCGTGAAAAAAAGGCTATGGACAATGTTGTCTATGTCCCAAAGGCAGTAAGTTATTAGTACACTCAACTTTACTGTGTTTATTGTACATATATATTTTTATATATCATTGATTATTTTATTTTATGCGTAGACGAGGTTGCTCCACAAAGGTATTGGAAACGTCCTCTGCCCCAAAGCTAGAAACAATTGTTGCTTAAACAAGACCTAAACACACAAGGAGAGAATAGGGCAAGACCAAGGTACAATACGATATATATATTTTTATAAATATAAATATATATATACATATAACAAACTAACGTATATTATTTTTATAGCATTCATAAAATACAACAAGCAACCATCATTATTATATCTATCACTATCTTAAGTCCAACAGATGGTACTACATCCTTAAAAATATAAGCTAAAGCACATATTTAAAAGACTATATATCTATATATATTAAATAATTAACTATATTTTTTGACATGAAATTATGTGCGCAAACACCTATAATCAATAACATAGATATAATAATCGACGATAAAAAAATTTAGAACATAATATAATATCTTTATCATTTTATTCACCGTAAGATCTACTATGTTGACACCTTATGCAACAGAAGAGCTACATATAACTTATAGAGTGGGTATTTCATTGTTCGTAGTTGTAAAAATTAAACGATAAATTAATTATTTGCAGTGTGTATATATATTTGTGTAAAATAATTTACTTATATATTAATTAAATTAAGTATTTCGATGTAATATATATATATATATATATATATATATATAATTTGGTCCTTTGATGGATGCATATATGTGCAATAATTTAGAATGAATTTTAAATGAAATTTAAGATAGATTTTAGATGTGAATTTTAGTTGATAAATATATTTTTTGAGATCGCTAACCCTATATGCTGCCTATAAAAATAATTAGCCTTATGCGGCGTCTGAAAAATACATTTTAAATATAGGCTAAGAGAAAGAAATCATTATAACTCTGATCATCTATGAAGATGAAGATAAGTTTAAGGTAGTACAAGGGTTTTTAAGACTAGTGCCATCGGATACACAAGGCGTGAAGTTTTCCTCAATTAATTAGCATCTGTCCTGGCTTCATTTGTAGCTAAGTACGTGTACTCCGTCGTCGTCGTCGTCGTTGATCCCGGCCGTCCATCCACGCCTTTGAGTGATCCGTGCTCGTACCACAGCCGTACGATGCGTGCATGGAGTTTGGATCCAACCGACGGCCCCGGGTGGGACCCACCTGCAGCCTCACGTCGGTCCGGCTGCTCGTCGCTATAAGTAGCCCGGCTGTGCGCGAGTTCTCTCACATTCGAAGTCGCCATCTCTATCTCTCTCTGCGAGCTCGATCTGCTTCCATCTCCCCGGAGTTGTGGTGGTGGCACCGGCGGTGGGGTTGGTGAGGATGAGGTGTGGTTGGTCGACGGCGATGGCGGCGGTGCTCGTGGTTGTTGTAGCCGGCGTGATGGTGGCGCCGGCGGCGGGGGAGCTGGCGAGGGTGGAGCACCCGGCGAAGGAGGACGGGTCGCTGACGGTGCTCGCCGTCGGCGACTGGGGGAGGAAAGGCCAGTACAACCAGACGCTCGTTGCCACCCAGGTATATATAAGTATATATGCACACACAATGCATGCTTGCATGATGCGTACGTGTTCGTGTCGTGGCAACGAAGGAAATTTAACCAATTAACCGCTGTAATTTTTTGGGAAGGCAGCAGTATAATGCCCGATAATTAGGTGCATCGATCGAACGTACGTTGATTGCTTAATTTGTAGAGATCGAGAGATGGGGTAGTACGTTGATTAATTTGGATGATGTGACCAACTGACTATCATCACCTTTGCTCTCGTAATTTTTTCTCCATTTTTGGGCTGTTTAGTTCAACATCAAACTTATGACAACCAAGTTTAAAAAAGTTGTATATGAAAGGAGGAGCTTCCATATCACTGTTATTAAAAATAGAGGTGAACATGTGCGTCGACTATCGACGGGGTTCGAATATGGATGGGCATGTGCGCACTCTAGCACCCTGGCCATCTGCGATACGTGCAGCTTCATGGCAACCATGTTTTAAGAATCCAAACTAGTGTTAAGTTCATGCTATAGTTTGTGAAAAGGCGGTTCATGCTATAGTTGAGTTGTGTTACACTTTTTTAACTAACTAGCCCACTTATCATATACATTTTTTTCTGCGATGACTGTGATCGACATATTGTTGGGCACACAATGTGTGCCATGTAAAACTTAACAAAATTTTGTGTTAATGTAAGGATGTCATCCAAACAATCCTTTTCTCTTTTAACAGATTTTTAGGCTAGCTGAGATACATGCATCCTCGATTCTCGTTTCTTCTTTTAAAAAAATAAACAAAACTGAAAAATGCAGGTGGTCTAAATTATAGTTTCTTTTAAATAATTATAATCGAATGGTCACATGATCAAGAGATCCATGCAAGTATCAGTCGATATCATCCTTAATAAGGCACATAGAACACGACATGTGAGGTGTCTAAGCACACTGCCATGTAGGAGGCATTTTATTGGGGTGCAAGTCAGAGAAGGGGAAAGAAAAGAGACAGCTCAAGAACAGTTTTCTTAAGAGACCTCTCAAGTTGCAGTTTTTCTAGTGTAGCTAGCATTAATTTTGTTCACTCATACAACACATCGTCGTACTAGTTATTGTTTTGTTTATATATAGAAGACGTAGAATATATTAGAGTCAAGAAGAGGACAACTCCCTCCGTAGAAAATTATAGAGCATATTTCATTTTAAAAAAGTCTTTTAAGATAAGACTTTGATAATTTATTGTGCATATATATATAGAGCCAGTGAGCCAGTGTTTTATGAAAGTTATTTGAAAGGTGAATACATCAGTATAACTTTTATGCACTAAATATACTTATGATTTGATTAGTTGTTGGACAATATTTACAAATTTTGACTTTTTTATAATATTATACGCTCTATAATTTTCTACGGAGGGAGTATGCCTTAAATGTTTTACATATTTAGCTAGCACTAATTTACAAAGCATGAGCCATGGCTTCCTATTTGGCAGAATATATATGGAAGACTCAAGAGAGAAGCTAGGAAATTCGTAAGCCTAGGTCACACACAATTAACTCAACTTGTTAAATCTTCAAATTTTTACATTTTCATATTGGATTCAAAAGGGATTAGGTACAAACCTAGGCTCAAACCTTAGTGCCCTATGCTTGTCTCCGCCCTTTCCTCTCTTTCCCTATATATATTTTTTCAACCGGAAGAAAAAAAGCTCATAGGTGTGGAATAGGATATTTTCTTTTCCAGGAGACAGAATTATCATATAGGATATCCCTCGAAAGGCTGCATTTGACTACCCATGTTATAACTTTTTTTTCCTTTTTTTATGTAGACGTTTTTCGAACAGTTTTTTAAATAGTAAAGTTGTTTTAAAAAATTATATTAATATATTTTTAAAAATTTTAACTAATACTTAATTAATTACATGTTAATCATACTTCTCATTTTGTGTGCCCAGAGGGGAGGGTTACTAAACTCCCCTCCCCAAAGCAGCCGATGAGAGAACAAACATCTCTTATTATTGTATTACATTAACCTAGAGATAAATGGTGGAAATTTTACACTGACTAAAATATTGAAGTCTCAATTTTTCTCATGAACAAATATTGTGAAACAGATCGAGTAACTAAATACTACCATATAGTGGACGATATCGACCCATCGCCCATGGCTGGATGGAATATCATACGTTAGTTGGACTATGGTTGACCTCAAAGACTTTTTGCAATATTGCTTTGGAGGGCTATTAATTAGCACCAATGAACTAGCTAACAAATGTTAGTTATTAATGTGCATGTTTGGTGCCCTGAAGCTTATCATGGATGGGGCGGGCCTTCATTTACATAACTAGCCGAAAGTATTTGTTAGGTAAGCAATGTCACTATTATAGTGCTATTTAAGCATGCAACAACGAGTTCAAATTAATTGAGATGGACAATTGAAATTATTGTCCTCATACTTAATTAATTTGGTGGTCAATCCAAATTAGCTGTTTGTTGGGTGTATAACTAGCTTATCATTATCCCTCCGAAGCTCTAAATTAATTAATTATGACCTGTTGCTATCCAGCTCTCATGCATACCAAAGATAATTGTGTACTTGTACATGTAGATGGGAGTGATCGGGGAGAAGCTGGCCGCCGACTTCATCCTCTCCACCGGCGACAACTTCTACAACGACGGCCTCACCGGCGACAACGACACGGCCAGCTTCCAGGAGTCCTTCACCAACATCTACACCGCCGACAGCCTCCAGAAGCCTTGGTACATCGGTAATAATAATTGGCAACAGTGGCAACCAAATATACATTGACACGATACATGTAAATGATCAGAAAGATCATTGGCTATGTGTCTCGATCGATCTCTCACAGGCACGCATGTATGCACGTAGTTCTTGGCAACCATGACTACACTGGCGATGCCCTCGCGCAGCAGAGCTCCGCCATCCGCGCCGTCGACGGCCGGTGGACCTCCGTTAACAAGTCCTTCATTGTTGACACAGGTAGTGTCTTATTGTACCGACCAGTTTAACCAAAAGCTTGCCGTCAATCGGATGATATGTCTGTAAGAGAGAAAAAAAAAAGAGATGGACTAGAACTTGCTCATTTTTTTAAGAAATTAGTTAATGGTACGAAGTAATCGAAGGGATCGCGGAGTTCTTCCTGGTGGACACGGTGCCGTTCGTGCAGAAGTACTGGAACGAGAGCAAGTTCGACTGGAGGCAGGTCGCCCCTCGAGACACCTACCTCTCTACTCTCCTCGCGGTAAATTCGCTGTGATTTCCATCAAACCATGGCCTCTCTGCTCTGAATTACTCTGAGATCAATTAGCTAATTAACTCGATCACGAATGGTTCTAACTCTGACATGCAGGATCTTGGGGACGCGATGTCGCAGTCGAACGCGACGTGGAAGATCGTGGTCGGGCACCACACCATCAGCAGCGGATGCGAGCACGGCAACACCTCCGACCTCGTCGCCATGCTCCTCCCTGTCCTCAAGGTACCTTACATTGGATCGATCAGTACATGTTCATGCATAAGTTTGATCAAATTCTGACAAAATCCACACAAATTCAAACCCTGATCGAAACCCTCCCTTTTTTTTCCATTTAAACACTTCAGACGTATGGGGCTGACATGTACATCAACGGCCACGACCACTGCCTGCAACGCATTACCAGCATCGACAGGTAATTAACTTTCACACCAATGATTTTACTGCCCTCAAGAGGCAAGGGAGGTGTCACACAATTCGAAATTCGAAGCGTAAAATTCGGTATCTCTCAGTATCTCTTGATATTTTCTCAACAACCATAATTTTTTCCTTTTAATAATATACACTGCCACATTTTGTTATTCTCGATGCCATTCATGTTAAGTTGTCTTTTTTTTATCGAATTTGATGATACAAAATTGTAGCCCACTTGAATTCGTTACGAGCGGGGGTGGATCGAAGGCATGGGCGGGGAAGTTCAAGCAGACCTCGGACAAGCTGGAGTTCATCTACGACGGGCAGGGGTTCCTGTCGATGCAGATGACGGAGGCGGAGGCCAACTTTGCCTTCTATGACGTCACCGGCGCCGTCCTGCACAGCTGGCAGCTCACCAAGTCAGCCTCCACCAATTAATTAGTAGTCAACCTGCCTCTTTTGATTTATTGTATTATAGCTGTGCTCGTGTACTACTCTGAATTGGAACGGTCAAATGAACTGTTTCAGTGATCGATATATACCGTGACAAAAAAAATGCACGGTGTATAATGTGTGTGTTGGTATGTGTAAGTAAGATGATGTTTGTAATTGCATCCTAAAGTTCATGGGATAAGTTAATGGCTATGTAAAATTATAAATGATGTTGTTGCAAGTGTATATATATGCTAATACTTATGCTTTCAGTGGTTTAGAAAAGAGTAAATTTCAGAAAACAACAAAAAATTTGACCAAATTATCACAACACTTCGCCTTTAGTACTGTTGAATCTTAATCCCTTGACTACAATATTGAATATCCTTCTATTTTGTGAAAGGAAGGCAGGAGTTCCGCTAAATGTAGGGAAAGCTGAAAGGGGTGACCCCAATGGGAACAAAATAAACAGCTAAGAGAAATTCGGAGCTGCAAACTTAGAAGGTCCAAAATGGAAAGAGAAAATATGACTGTACGCTGAATATGAAAACAGGGGTTGATCAATAGTTGTATGCGCCCTTGAGAAGCAACTTCGTGCAACACTTTGATAAGAGTTGAGAAGCAACTTCGTGCAACACTTTGATCAGCTCTACGAATAATTCTGCCTTTTTGTTTTTTCCAACTGTTCCAAATGACATGAATGACCATAATGTTGAAATCTATCTATCTATATCTATTAGGAGCTTCCATATTAACTGAATAAATTTAACCGTCGATTTAGTGGATCTTTAAATCATAAAAGTAGATCGTGTTTTATGCTATGGGCTTTTCGAGGAAATCCGCGGGCCTCCTTGAAAGCTCATCCGTACATATCGTCTATAGCGTACCGCGTACGTGACAAAGAAAAATAAAAAAGAGAACGACTGGTATTTGCACTCCATCCGACAGTACTCCTAAGGACCATTAATTACCGCGTGAATAGTTTTAAAAGAATAGTCTAAGTTACAATTTGTTAATTATGGTTTCAAATTTTTGAAAAGTTCAAATTTAATCTTTTAGATATAGCAATATTTAACAATGGGTTCTAAGATACCACCAATACCAGATAGACATATCTAAATTGCTGGTGTTATCTAATTTATTTTACCTGTAAGAACGTCCGATGTTTCACACTTTTATTACTTTGAGGTCTTGAACGGAGAAGCATCAGGATACTGACCTAATAGCCTTTTAGCCTTTATATAGGCATCTTTACTATAGCGAACCAACCAAATAGCCTGTTAGCCTTTAAATAGTACTAAGGTTAATCATTTATCATTACTCTTAGTACCGTACTTCAAAGTAAGATCCTCTAATGTTCAAGTTAATATAATTTTTGAGCAAATAAAACATTGAACCAATATAATTAAAACTTTAATTTTAATATTTGTAGATGCTTTCATAAATTTAATAATCCTTGTTGATTAGCTGAAACCACAGATTGTATTGAGAATCCGTTTTAGATAAAGCATACAACTGAAAATGCCATGGAAATTTTAGCTTTAGTTTTTTTAATTAATAATTCTGAAGTTTAGAATTATGGAGGTGTACCCATACTCTGAATTTAGTATTTCCTCTGTTAATTTCTGCCTTTTTGAAATTAACTATCCTTAAAGGCAACAGGCAAGGTATATTTTCACCATTTATACTTTCTCCAGTCATTCTATTAAAAAGTCATATTTTCACTGTAATTCAAACAATAGCCAATGTATTTAGTGTAAGACTAAAATTTTACTATATTTTATTTTTAATAGATGACGCCGTTGATTTTTTTACACATATTTGACAATTTATCTTATTCAACAATTTTATATAAATATGAAAAAATATATAAGTTATGCTTAAATTATCTTTAATAATAAATCAAAAGCACAATAAAATAAATAATAATTATGTAATTTTTTTTAATAAGATGAATAGTTAAATATGTATCTAAAAGGTAATGGCGCTATCTATTAAAAACCGGAGGTAATAATATTTATGATATCAATAATAATAACAGAGTTCATAGGTTAATTAGAAAAATTTACTTATTAGTTACTTGGATTGAATTGTGACATAGATCATATTAATAATTTATAAAAATAAATATGCTATTGAAAATAACAATGACTCTTTAGTTGACATGTGATAAATTTGGAATTAATAAATATGAAGTTTTACCCATTTTAGACTATCAATTTAATAGTTTATAATTTAATTCCAAAATTTGAAATTAAAATTCAGCAAGTTGACTATCATGCACTCTTCTTAAATCCAATCCGCTATAATTTGAAAAACAATTAAAATATTTGACATACAAATAAAATTTTAATATATGTAACATCAATAATAATAATAATATATACAGCGGTTTTTTGGCTGCACTCCGACATCAAACATCCAAACACTATTCCATGGCATGGAGCAATCTTTTATTTTTTTTATCAATTAAGATAATAAAAATATCTTTCTGTCGTTGAATCAATAGACAGTCTGACGATAAAGAAACTATATTTTGTTCTGCGTTGAGAGAGAAACTAAAACCTATTGTGCATTTTAGGTTTTTTACATACTTCCCAAACTACTGTGTTTAGTGTTCGTGTGAAAAAATTATATAAAAATTTATCATCTTATATCGATAAAGTAATTTTTAACTTTATAATTTAGTTTTCTATATAGCTATTATAAATTAAATAATTGTAAGAACATCACATAAGGCTACGTTTGAAACGTGAAAGTTGTACAAAAGTTTAAAGGAAATAAGAAATCATTCGTAAGGTTTGGTGACGATTTCCTTTAGGACTCGAGACAATATATTCAACTCACGCATCCCATGCATGCGGCTGTGCAAAAGGGCAAATCCTGACCAGGCATCGAAAAAAAAACTAGCATCCTCCACGTCCCATACTGTGGGCCCCAACATCATTCTCCACTGGGCCCACCTGCAGAAGCACATTGCCCTCGTGCAATTTCCTAATATTTACCTCCATCGCCACTCCCCTATAAATACACACGCCCCTTCGTCCATCTTGAGCCGTCGCTCGCCTACTCGCCTCCTCTCCTCTTCCCTCTCCCGTCTCCAAGAAGCAACTGGAGGAGCGGCGCCACCGGCCGGCGACGGCGAGCTGCTCAAAAATGGCTGCTCCAGTTGTGGTTCTCCTCGTAGGTCTTCTCGTCGCCATTGCTTCGGCGCCGGTGGCGGCGGAGCTGCCGCGGCTGGAGCACCCGCACAAGGGCGACGGGTCGCTGAACCTCCTCGTCGTCGGCGACTGGGGCCGGCGTGGGGCGTACAACCAGTCGATGGTGGCCACGCAGGTAATAATAATGTTATAAACGTGCCTTTCACTCACCGTCAATTAGTTCGTTGGCTAATTTTGGTTAATTGCCTTAATTAAATTGTCCCATGTGGGTTAAGGCAAAAAAGCCAAGAAGGTTAGTTTGTGTTTTTGGAGGCTTTACAGCTAACAGAATCATCAGTCATGATTCATCTGACATTGTGAATTAAACTCATGTTTGGTGCTCTGTTTCTTTTTTATGAAGAAAAACAGCGTACCTGTCACGTGTCTACCAAAAGTTACTGTTTAAAAGATGACAACAAATTTTGTTAACATGTGTGCACGTAGATGGGGATAGTAGGGGAGAAGATGGACATCGACTTCGTCATCTCCACCGGCGACAACTTCTACAAGAACGGCCTCACCGGCGTCGACGACAAGGCCTTCGAGGAATCCTTCACCGACATCTACACCGCCAAGAGCCTCCACAAGCCATGGTACACCGGTAATGCAATTGCAATCTCCGAACGCTACTACGATCGTCTACTTCACCATCTCAGTTACACGCGTTGATCTGAAGATTGAATGATTTTTTTTGTTTGTTTGTGTGTGATGAACTGATGACAACGACGACATGCAGTTCTTGGCAACCATGACTACAGAGGCGACGCCCTCGCCCAGCTAAGCCCTGTCCTTCGCAAGGTCGACAGCCGCTGGATCTGCATCAAGTCCTTCGTCGTTAGTGCAGGTGATCGAGTGACGACACTCACATTGACACTGACAGCGTCGTTGACTCGACTCAAGCTTACCACCTTACTCTAATCCGTGAATTAACTGACATTTGAGATCAAGAACTGGGCATGTTTGTATGCTTATTTTCATCACATTTAATCTGTGTTGGTTTTTGTTTATGAAAACTGCAGAGATCGCGGATTTCTTCTTTGTCGACACGACGCCGTTCGTGCTCAAGTACGGGACCAACCCCAAGAACAGCAAGTACGACTGGAGAGGGGTTTCTCCCCGCGAGGCCTACATCGCCAATGTCCTCGAGGTACCTTACGTGCTTTCTTTGGTCACGAAAACACATCGTTTTGGACATCGACGTGCTCTTCGCAACGCAACGGCATTGATAATTAAGTTAGCCTTTGGTTTGATCGATCAACCGTACGTCAGGATCTGGAGGACGCGCTGAAGCAGTCCAAGGCGACGTGGAAGATCGTGGTCGGACACCACGCCGTCAGGAGCGTCAGCGAGCACGGCGACACCCAGGAGCTCCTGCAGCATCTCCTGCCAATCCTCAAGGCACACATTTCTAAAGTTTTTAAATTTTTCGCTCGTCATTTCCTTGGCATGCATGATGGGCAAGTTAGTGATCTGAATTTCTGAAATATTCTGAACTTTCTCACCATGGCTAATTTTTTTTATTAAAAAATGCAGGCACATGGAGTTGATCTCTACCTCAACGGCCATGATCACTGCCTTGAGCACATCAGCAGCAGGGACAGGTCAGAATTCGTTAGGATTATCAGAATTAGTCGCCAGCACGTGCATTCGCGCGGGCTTGATATATAATAATAATAATTTAAATAAAAACCATGATACTTAATGTCAAATGTTTTATTCAATTAAAAAAAATCTAATCAACATGGATGTAAAGGGGTGTACCAAGGATATATGATGCTATATGAATCATCATGCTTTAATTATAATTTTAGAAAATAATTTAATTAGTTCAACTATTATTTCTAGAACCCAATCATTCTATCCAATCTTTTAATTTATCAATTTTACATTTGAATTCATACCCCGATTCTTCTTTTTAGTTCAAACCGTTATATTTCTACCCACGACCATTTAATGAATGGAAAAAATATTTTATCTAAATGTATGCTTCAGTAGAAGCTAAGATCTAATAGTAAGATGGATCGATGTGAAAGTGGTAGAACGGTTGATGAGGGAACAAAAGGTTTTTATGGTTAACAAAGAACACCTTGTATTTGCATGTAAGTACTTCCTGAATCATCTTACATGACTTGTTTTTCCCTTACAAATTATGACTAATCAATCTATTATAAATTAATTAGAATTGGTATCTCGAAGGAAAATATATATAGGAATCAGAATGCTGAATCCGTTCGTACTAACTACTTGTCTTGCAACGTGACAATAAATTTGTCTCTCGCACGTATACGCTGAACTAATTAAACTCGTGCATCATTTGTATTACATAGATGCATGGTTAGAACTCCTTGTTTTGCATCACTAAAACTAATCAACTAATTAAGCTCGTGCAGAGCATGCAGAGCATAATAGAAGATAAAAGCAAAACCTGTACTATGCATATCAGTACTACGTTGCTATATATGCCTCAAGGACTGCTCTTGCTGGATTGGTATGGAGTCTTAAATATAGATTTTTCTGATTTAATAATTTTAAAATTCGAAATTATCTATGGTCATAATAATAACATGATGCACTTAATCAATAATCAGATATTTTTAATTAATATGAGAGCTTCTAAAAATATTCAATTAGTATATAGGTAGAGATTTGTTCGCTCCATTGAAGTGCAAACTCGAGAAAATTTGTTTGAATTTTTCGTAATCTGGCACTCTGAAATGAATCTTTTTTTTTACTTGCAGCCCACTTCAGTACCTGACGAGCGGGGCCGGATCGAAGGCGTGGCGCGGGGTACGGACGGCGAACGCGGACAAGGTTGAGTTCTTCTACGACGGGCAGGGATTCATGTCGCTGCGGCTGACGCCGGCGGAGGCCAGCCTCGCCTTCTACGACGTCGCCGGCGAGGTCCTGCACGCCTGGTCGCTCGCCAAGCCGGCCGGGCGGCACTGATCATGATGACAAAGCAGCTAGCAGAGGAGGCATGCAGGGGCTGGTTCTGATTGCATATGGATATGGCCAATTTAGCAGATTAGCAGGAGTAGTCAGCCAAGAGACAACATGTTTGCTGTATCATCGTTGCCATTAATTAGTTGGATGTTTGCAGGAAATAAAGAGCACCGTCTCGATATAATAGTAAATGATTGAGCAGCTTGTTTAGGATAGCCACAACGTAGAAATAGCTCCTTGTGCCCACCTTTGTACATTGTGAGGCTCGGCATTAGGGCATTAAATGCTAAAGTCGTTCACAAGCTTGTGACCCGCCCTTAAGCATTAAAATATTGGATAAATAAACAGCACAGGCATGTTCGTTTCTTTGGCGCGACCAGATCGAGCCGTTGGGAGGTTGGGGAAGAGATTGGCAGTGGCATCGACCAACTCGCGTCGCAAGGAGGAAGACAAAGAGAGAGAGAGAAAAAAAAGATGGACAGTAACATCGACCAGATCGAGATCATCGAACAGCTGGGAGCTTCACCTGAGACGCCGCTTGACCGGATCCAGCAAGTGGAGCTTCCGTCTGCCCGATGGACGCCAGGCCAAGGCCGTCGCCGGTGCTGCATGTGCGCTCATTATTGAGACGATGGAGATAGCGCCGGCAACACTAGAGCTGCTGCACCCGAGCGTACGCCTCCGCATGGATAATCGTGTAGAAATGTGGTATGTAGTGAGACTAACATTCTAATTTTATATAGGAATCATATATATATATATAGTTTAGTGGTCTAACACTCACGTAGTCGTAGCAGGAGGGAAACGGACGTAGAGACTGGAGTAAAAACTGAAGAAAAAAGACGTGAGTAGGCCTTTGGTCATAATGTCGATGAACTAGTACGCCGACGGTACATGAAGCATCCGAACCTATTCTAGCGTGACTTTGGCACATACGAAATGAATGTATATCTCTATATACTTCGTGCGTTGATGATGAACCGGGTTGGCGGTCATATAGACAGCGCTGACGTTGTCGCAGTAGACGATGGTCGTAGAGGGGATAGGTGCACGGAGCTCCTGAAGAAGTTGGCGAAGCTAGCAACACTCGGTGACGGCGTGAGCAACGGCACAATACTCGGCTTCGGTGCTGGACCGAGGCATTGTAATCTGGCGCTTTGAGGATCAGGAGACTAGAGTGTCGTCAAGGAAGACGCAGTAGCTGGATGTAGAGCGTCAAGAGTCGGGGCAAACCGTCTAGTCCGCATCGGAGTACGCGGTGAGAGAGTCGATGGGGCTGGAGCTGAGATGTAAGCCGGTAGAGAGTGTGTCCTTCACGTAACGAAGAATACGCTTGAGCAGCGCGAGATAAGGTTCGCGTGGAGCATGCATAAAGAGGCACACTTGCTAGACGGCGTAGATGAGATCGGGCCGTGTTAGTGTGAGGTACTAGAGGGCTCCAGTATTGGGAGGGATCAACTATGAGAGAGCCATCGGTAGCGGAGAGCTTGGCGCAATTGTTGACGGGAGTGGCCGTGGAGTGACATTCGGCCGTGCCCGTACGTTGGAGGAGATCGATGGCATACTGACGCTGGGAGAGAAAGAGCCCGTGAGGAGAGCGGGTGACAGAGATGCCAAGGAAGTGATGGAGATGACCGAGATCGGTCATGGCAAACTCGGAGTGGAGTCGGGGCATGATCTGGTGTAGGAGGGATGGCGAGGATGCTGTAAGAACAATATTGTTGACGTAGAGAAAAAGATAGGCGGTGGTGTTGCCGATGTGAAGGACGAAGAGGGAGATATTAGAGATGGAGGCCACAAAGCCGATGTACCGAAGATAGGCAGCAAAACGTTGGTACCAGGCCTAAGGGGCCTGTTTGAGGCTGTAGAGGGAGCGCTGAAGGAGGTAGACGTCATCGGGACGAGATGGATCGATGAAGCCTAGAGGCTGATGGCAGTAGACTATTTTCGTCAGATGACCGTGAAAAAAGGCGTTCTTCACGTCGAGCTGGTGGATCGGCCAAGAGTGTGAGGTAGCGAGAGTGAGAACAACCTAGATGATAGCGAATTTGACGACGATGGGACTGAAGGTCTCATCATAGTTAATGCCGGGGCGTTGGGAGAAACCCCGAACTACCCAGTGTGCCTTGTGACGAGTAAGCGATCCATCGGCATGGAACTTGTGTTTAAAGATCCATTTATCGGTCACAACATTGGCACTAGGAGAATGAGAGACAAGGCGCCAAGTCTTGTTATCCATAAGGACCTTGTACTCATCGGCCATGGCCGCGTGCCACTGAGGATCGGTCAGGGCTGAACGAGGAGTCGTCGGGATGGGCAAGATAGTACAATGGACTATTGAGAGCTCGTAGCGCTTGGTAGGGTGGGCGGAGGGACCCGGTTTGTGATTGGGTGATCATATGAAAGGTGGAGGGGATAGGAGGATTCGCAGGAGCCGATGGGAGCGTGAGAGCTAGGGTGGGGACTAGTTGGGGAAGGACGGTATCGGCTCGGGATCGACAACTGTATGTTCGGGGAAAGGGCTGATCGAGGTTGGCTTGAGCCGATGGAGGTTGATGGGCTGATCGGTTTGGGTGGTCCGATGGAGGCGGAGCAGCCGATAGGGAGGGGCGAGCCGATGGAGGCATAGGGGCCGATTGGTGAGGACGAGCCGATGAAGGCTAAGAAGCCGATGGAGTTGATGTGTCTGATGGGAGGAAGACAGTATCAGCCGGAGCCGATGGAGGTCTGATGTGAGTAGCATCGGAGCGGAGAGGAGTGGGATAGCTGTGCAAGAAGTCCTCAGGAGCGGTCGATGGGGAGGCCGAAGGTGAGATTGATGGAGGGGACCAGGAGGGTACAGTGTTGGTGAGGAGAAAGTCGAGATCGTTAGACGAGGGTCTAGGATGAAGTACACCGAAGGGGAAGCAGGACTCATCAAAGACGATATGGTGAGAGACGATGACTCGACAGGTAAAGAAATCGAGACATCGGTATCCCTTGTGGGATGAGGGATATCCGAGGAAAATGCAGGCGGTAGAGCGGGGTGCAAGTTTGTGAGGAGCAGTGGCGATGAGATTGGGATAGCAGAGACATCCAAAGACGCGTAGGTGATAGTAGTCGGGCGTCTTGTGGTACAAAAGGGTGTAGGGGACATTATGGTGAACGGAGGAGCAAGGGCACCGATTGTGGAGGTAAGTCATGGTGGTTAGTGCTTTAGCCCAGTAGGTTGCGGATAGGTGGGCATGAAGTAGCATAGTACGACTCATGTTGTTTAGTATACGAAGAAGGTGTTCGGTCTTGCCGTTTTGGGGAGAGGTGTAGGAACAGGAGAGGCGGAGATGGGTGCCACAGGAAGTAATAAATGTTTGGACAGTACGGTTGACAAACTCCATACCGTTATCGGCCTGCATAGCTTGAATAGAGAGGTTGAACTGGTTGGAGACGTTGGTAAAGTTAATGAGGTGGGAGGCGACCTCGGACCTACTGGTTAGTGGAAAAGTCCAGCAATAGTATGTATAGTCATCGAGTATTACGAGATAGTACTGATTACTAGAAATACTTTTAACTAGAGAAGTCCACACATCATAGTGTATTAACTCAAAAAGTTATGAGGTACAAGACATAGAGTTTGAGAAAGGCAGTCGCACATGTTTGCCAAGTTGATAAGAGTGGCAAACAGTGAAGCTGTTGTGGTTACACGTGATAGAGGCACTATAATGTAGATTGGCGATAGCATCGAGGCTGAGATGACCAAGGTGAAGATGCCATAGGTTGGTGGAGAGGGCTATGCTGGCGTACAGAGTGGACGGCGCAGTGGAGATAGTGTAAAGATCGTCGCCACTATTGCATCGAAGTATCTGGCGCTGGGTTGAGATATCCTTCACACAGAAAGCAAAAACGTCAAATTTAATTGATCAATTGTTATCTCTTGTGAATTGGCAGATATATACTTAGATTGTGGATGAGGGAGGGGACGATGAGGACATTTCGAAGTGAAAAATTAGTTGTGGGTGTAGACAGAAGGGAGTCACCATAGCATTGGATAGGGAGAGAGTGACCATTGCCGATGGTGACAAAAGGAGAGGAGGAGGGATGGCGAGAGAGTAGTATACCGGTCGATGACGTCAGATGGGATGATGCACCAGAGTCTAGCACCCAAGAGTGCTGGGGTTGAAGCGTCATCTGATTGAGGACGGCGACGAGGCCAGCTTGGTTCCACGAGGGAACCAACTGGGTGGGTGGTGGCGGTAGGATCGACTGAGGTGGTAGGGTGAGAGCCGATGCCAGGTAGGCCTGAGGATGAGCGCTGAGAACCCCTGGTTGCTAGCCGATGGGACTGTGTAGTTGGGGCTGGGGTGCCCAGGGGTTGTAGCAAAGTCACGAACCCATGAGACTGGCAGACGGGATAGGGACTAGAGCAGGGCACGGTTGCATTGGACCGCTCTGGTTTTTGCCCTTGCCTTTACCGTTGTCACCGGCGCGGGCTTTGTTGCCATGGTTAAAGCCATGGCTATCAGAGCCACGAGAGGTGGCAGCAGCGCATAGTGGTCGGCAGCCAATGGGGTTGAGGCAGCCATGATCGGCTGCGGCGAGGAGAGCGGTGTAGGCCACAATCTTCTCGTCGTTGGCTAGGCGTAGTTCTTTGAGAACTAGCATGTCGTGTGTCCGGGCGAACGTGGGAAGAGGTGTGGAGTTGGCGATGTCGTCGGTGTTGTTGGAGAAGCGGGGGTTAAGTCCTTGTAGGAGGACAAGGATGAGTTGTGAGTCGGCTACAGGGTGACCGACATCACGAAGGGCGGTAGCTTTGACCTTTATTCATTGGCAGTACGAGAAGACAGATGAGTCTCCTTATACCATAGAGTGAAATTTATTTAGAAGAAAGATAACGCGCGACTGATTGTTGACGAGAAAGATCCGCTCGATGGCCATCCAAAAATCTCGAGCGGTAGGGTCGGTGTCGAAGGTCGAGAATAGAGTCATTGACCGAACCAAGCAGCTAGCTACACACGTAGCACTCGACGATGTCTTACTATGGATCATCGGGTTGAGGTAGAGTATAGCCATCGATGTGAGAACGAAGACTGAAATTTGTACATAGGAATTTAAAGAAAAATTGGCTAGCTTGCCTCTGTCCCTATCCCTATGGTGCTGATTGAGATAAGAACGAGACAGAAAATGGACGGCAGCTGGGGTTGGGTTTTGTTTACTAACATGTGGGGTCCACCTTAAGCATCTCTCCGGTCATCCAGCATGGTAGAAGATGGCGAAGAACTGAAGCAATGAGAACGCCTTAGAGAACCTTAAGAGGTACTGAGAGGCATTAAAATTTTGTATTTCAAAGTGTGATACTTTCCGGTATTTGCTTAAGAACTATAAGAGTATATAATTTTAAGGGCTCTTTTATTTCACAGAAAAGTTTTGGTTATTAGTTACAGTACGTAGGTCTGAGTTATTTATACTTCAGCACTACTGCCTAGCACGTAAAATCAACATGCAGCCTTGTGACGTGGCTTCAGGAGGGAGAGTGTCTCGTAAAGATGAAGTCATGCTGTAAAGCTTTACCAGCACTCTAAAGTTTTACTCCTGCCTTTATGCCTTTATGGTGGCTTGACCAGGCCGTAACTGTTTTTTTTTAGCGATCCATATATTTTTTACTTTTACCCATAAATCTAGTTAAAATACGTTTTATTAAAGAAATATACAATAGAACCATGAATTAAATTACAACCACACCTTTTCAGCTACCCATTGATTTTTTTATCTTTCAGCCAACCTCTTAAATACTCCTTTCATTTTTAAATAATTGATACCGTTAACTATTACTATTTATGCTTTGACCACTCATTACTTTTAAATAGATAGATTATAATAAATGAAAGTATTGTTATTATATTTAGGATTTAGTACGCTGTTGTAGTATTTTTTTAGTATTTACAAATTTTTTTAAAAAATGATCAAGGTTTCAAAAAAGTCTAGTGGTGGTTATTTCAAAAGAGGAAAGCATTTTTATTCCTCTCCCGCATAGAAATTGCTATCCATATGTTTCAACGATAATGCCACCTGCTGCTCCCCTTCAACGTGCCACTGGCTGAACATCATCATACTCGGAGCTTGCTACCTCAAAGTCACCTTTAACATTCAAATCTTTCTTATATCCCTTAAGCTTATTAGGGTGTCATCTCATCAATTTATCCCTATCGATCAAATCTCATAGCTTAACCTCTAGTAGATCCAATTTAATCTTAGCGTGCACCGCTAGTTAATCTTGGCAACACTTGATAGCTAAATCGATAAGAGCTAGCATCTATTGGCTTGTTTCTATCATATGACATTACTACTAGGTCTTTTAGTAGCCCTCTTCAGGCTGCCACCTCTTCACATGGAATCTTTCGCATTCCAAAACCTCAACATGGTGTCCGAAGCGAGCATGTACAATGTAAGTCTATCCGATTGAGTGATTTCAAATGCCACTTAGGCTAGAGACACTTATTTAAAAAGTTTGTCTCTCACATATAAGTGGCTTCAAGTGGTGTCTTTAGTTTGCATGTTAGCCTCTCATATATTTTACTTCACTCCTTGCCTTTTTATAATTTACATGTCACATCAAAATTTTGTACGAGACCTAAAAAGCTATAAATAATATCCCTAAGATGGTCAGACCCAAATCAACTTCATTGTCCATATTTACTCTCTCTTTCTCTTTTAATCGACGAGCTCCCTCCTGGTGGTGGCCACAACAACAAGCTCTTTCTTAGACGGTGGCCACAATAACCTCCCTTTCCAATAGTGGTGAGGGACACGAAGAGAAACCGCTCCTCCCTTCTTAATGGTGTGGGCCACAATAAGCTCCTTGACGAAGTATGTATGACAAGCTCACTCTCTTCCTTACCTAGTGGCGTGGGCCACAACAAGGCCCTAATAACATAGATCTAGGAAGCGGGACTGTTAGAGCTCGGATAGTGTAGATCAATCCAACCATAGCCGATGAAACTTGGGTGGCGTTGGCTAGGGTTGGTGAAGCTTGAGGTAGATCTAGGCTACACAGGGCTAGTAGAGCTTTAGGTGGTGCTGACCAAAGTTACGGGACAACACAAATTGATGCAGCGACCGCTAGCGGAGCTCCGAGTGCTATGGATTGATGCTCCTAGTACGGTTGCTCCAGAAGATTTTACTCAAGAAAGAGTCGCATGCACGCTTGGCAGAGATGATCATGCGAAAATAGCCTTCTTTGGGTGAGGGTAAGAGTGTCCTCTGCGAGTCACGCATGGCTTGTAGAAGCCACTCGCCTCGTGCCCCCCTCTCTTTCACGGAAGCAGACATTCGACGTGGAGTGACGAGACCACTCACATCGTCCTCGTGTTGTGCATGATCTAAGCCATAACTGATCGAGGCCACAAGCTGGGCCATGGTGGAATTTTTGCCCAACCTTGCACTTTTACCCACACAAGGCTCTCTAGCACGTACACACATGCATGCATGCTACTGGTCATAAAATACAAAAACAATTTCCATACACATAGCGTGACGAACACCCCCGTTTCCGACACCACCAAACGTATCCTTTGTTCCTTTGCAAAACTGGCAGTTTTGGCTCCATCACTCCTGACATATCGGTGATGACGTTCGAGATCGAGACACCGATCAAGTTGGTCGTGTACCCATGCGCATGCGGTAGCATAATTGTTGGCGTATAAAAAACGCAATGATTTGATTAAAGCACTCTCCCCATTATAAAAAATAAGCATTAAAGAAAAAAAGTTACTTAAATAAATGGAGGAATGTGAGGGTGCGATAGAAAAATTTGAATAAAGAGTGATTAATGATATAGTAATATAAATATAAAAAAATTATATTATAAAATAAGATTTAAATGTTATATATTTTTATATTGTAGAATAGAGGGAGTAGTGTTTTCTGGACGAATATTCCAAACAAATTTCGCGAGTCTTACCTGTACATATCTGAATCCATTCCAGCACGCCACATCTTGGCTGCTTTCTGTTTTTTTTTTTAAATTATTGCCCACGTTTCCGGCCTGGTTGGACCAACCAAGCGTGCAGACAGATCGACGCCCAAGCAAAAAACGGGAATCTCTGTACGTACTTCGGTTTTTTTAAGATGCTGTACGTACTTTGTTGCCACACGCATGCATCCCCGTGCATCGCATGTTGCATCATACGGTTTGGATTAGTACATTATTTAGTTTCGCCGTTGCTTCCGTTATCTAAGGAAAAAATATTAAGGAATGTTAATTTATCATTAGTTTATTTAGATGAGCTGACATAGTTAATTAGGTTGGAAAAAGAAGCGGAGTATAAGTTAAAACACAACTTTCTGTCACAAAGTAAATATATAACTAGCATGAGACATATATTATTTGAGATTTTTTTCATTAAAATAACTCTAATATGTATATAGTATAATTATAATGTAACATAAGTCCTATCGAATGTAAATATATAAAAACACCCATAACTTCAGTAGTGTATCAAGTATCTTAGTTATTATGAGTGGTCCAACTTATATAAAATTTTGAAATATCCTAAACGTAACATATTTTAATATAATATAAAATACAAGTATATAATTAATTAAAGGTGCATCATGAGGAGTATTTTCTTTAATTTTTTATTGGCTTTATTTTATTTTTATATATACATATGCAAACTGAGTTTTTCGGTCCTAGCCCACCATAACTCAATGGAGAAAGGGTTATAAGGGTAGTAGTTTTTTTCTCTAACGACTAGTATAAATCTTAGCGCACATCGGATGAAAAAAAAACATTAAATTTGGAAGATCCGTAGCTTTGGAGGTGGTGGAAGCGGTACATGCCGTGCGTCACTCAGTACATGGGCCCAAATATGCATGGCCTAAATACGCCTGGCTGGGCCACGCGTGCCCCACAATCCCGTTCCAGCCCAACCAAATGGCTTCGCGGAGCTCACAATCTCGTTCCGGTCTATATATGGCCGTGGGGAGCTCACAGCACCGTTCGGACCAAATCAAATGGGCCGCACTAGCTCACAATCCCCGTTCCAGCCTAACCAAAAGAAAATGGGCTGCAGGCTAGCGGGCCGAAGCTTCGTGGCCTGTGGGCCAACGTCGAGGGTCTGACG
Source organism: Oryza coarctata (assembly GCA_030770085.1). Lineage (NCBI taxonomy): Eukaryota > Viridiplantae > Streptophyta > Magnoliopsida > Poales > Poaceae > Oryza > Oryza coarctata. The sequence continues at coordinate 11,622,484 of CM061483.1, read as the reverse complement.
ACCGGACGCTTTCGCTGGAGTCTCGTCGTGCTCAAGTCCGGCAGCCGGAGCTCCGCCGGCGTTCCGGCCATCAGCCTCGCACACATTACAACACTGTTGGTTTTGTAGCCGCTCGCGATCGAGAGGAGGAATGGGCTCTGTTCTCGTCTACTTCGCAGCCGATGGTTCGCAACGTCATCGAATGATCTGCCGCCGGCCGCCCGGCACACCAATGGTCTCAATGTGGCTCCGCCACTGATCGCCGGAATGCGGCGGATACCACAGGTACCAGCGGAGGAGCAGGAAAATGCAAATCATGACAAGGTAGAGTCGATTGTTCTTAATTTCTATAATGAAGTAGTATTGTTTATGAACCAAACATTGTGCATTACATTCGCTTTCAGCCTACTATCTGTATGTACAGCAACCACAGTATTTGCACTTTTGCAGTAGCTGCCAGAAGAAGAAACGGCCGACACTGACACTTCTCTGACGTACATGATCCAGTTTAGTTATTCAGCCAAGAATTGTCGATCTCTCCAAGCAAAGTATTTATGTAAGTACTCCAGTATGTACACGAGTATGCCGTGGGAGTGATGCTCTCAAAGCACAGAAGTTCCCCTCTCAACGCACCAGCAATCAGCATCACAACAATCAGGTGCTCCAGGGAGAGGACTGCGTCTGCATGCCTCAAAGCTTAGTTAGTTGGTTGCCAATCTACAGCCACATCGAACGCAAGGATGGATCAAGCCATCAAGGCGCAGTCTGGTGGGTGCCAATTCTCTATCCTAGCAACAGTCGACGACGACCACGCTACTTGCCAAGCTCAAAGAAGAGGATTTCGGGGCGGAGGTTGGCGTGACTGTATCGCTGGATTGACTCTCGCCAGGATTCAGCAGACTGCAAGGACAAACACAAATAATGACATGGAGAATATTGAACCGAATGTGAGTCAAAACTCAAATATGAAGGTTAATCAGGGATTACCTCGACTGTTTTGCCATCATATTTGATGCCGGTGCCACCAATCGCAGCAGCGCTGGCGTCAAATAGTTCCTACTTGAGGTAGTACACAGAATGCTATTGTGCGATAATAGAAGTAAAACTGCACACTGGTAAGACAAAGTATTATTACTTGTGATAATCTGACACTAAACAACCAATGTAGCATCTATTGCCTAGCAACTGAGCACTTGAGCAGTCGGCAAAAAAGATGATAAAATTTACAATGATGTACCAAGAAGCATCACTTTCTCAAGATGATAGCAAATAAACGTTTCAATTAATTGATCTGACAAGTATAACATAAATGACAATATTTATTTGCGTCATAAATTACAACCCATCTTAAAATCACTTCTGGAGCAGAATACTTAGGATCTGTAGTAGCCAATGAGTAACATCTAAAATAGAAATGCTCGGAAGTGTTTCTCAGGGAAGAGTAACAACTATAATTATTGTGATAGGAGAGTAGCCACAAAGGATTCACACCTATAATTATTGTGATAGTTGAACAGCTTCAAGCTAATTATTGCAATCAAATGGCTAACTGCATTTACTTCCTCCCTATGTTCCCTAATAGAAGTAACGGACAGCCTCAGTTGAGAGCACAATAAAACTTAAAAGAAAGGAAAGCACATTTCAACCTCAGGAACAAGTGAATTCACACTTACAAAGATAGTTGAGGCTTCTCCCAGAACATACCACAGAAACCACAGTATACATGCATCCTGAATGTAGACCTCCGTAGATATGACTAATGTCCAACTCCGTTGCTAGGCTGATCAATACTTCATGCAGGTTAATGTGGCTCACCTCATTGTCCTTCCATTCAAAAACTGTGAAAAAGCAGTAAAAGAAGAGAAAGCAAATAAGTTTGCAACTGTAAAGCTTATCATTAGGACAAGAGCTAAGCTCAAAAAATGGGAGGTGTACATCCCCAGACCCAGATTAATCCTCTATCTCAGATCTAGGTGTCTTCTCAATAAAACAAGATATCTAGTTCCTCCTAGACATTCTTGATTTAAGTTCTATGCTTATCTCAGTTCATGGAAGATGCAGATGTACCTCAGGAGTACCGATCAGATCATGGAAGACCCTCATTACTCAGCTTAAGAGTCCTCCATAGTTCCTTTCTTCATTTTAATAAAAAAATACTTATTTCCTCCTAGGTGTTCCCTAAATTGTTGGAACTGAATAAAATGGTTTATGATGTCAAATTAACTCAGGAATACGTCATGGCGATTAATTATATTATGTAATCATGACACTAGAACATATGGTATTGTTTATATTCAATGGTTGATTTGGTTTCCACTTTTCAGCAATAGAAGATCATATGGCACACTGATAAAATGATTTCCTCCACTGACCTTCCTTTTTCTCCTAAATAGAGGAAACACATTTACACAATTTACATTGAAATGTTAGTTCAATTGAAAAGGCAACCATACTGGTCTTGAACAAACGTGATGGATATAAAAGAGAGTATCGGGCAACCTTAAGCCCACAACTTCCATTACTGAACCCCATAGCTACCAAGAGTTCACTGAAAGACTCCAACTGAAGAAGTGAAAAGATGTTAGTTTACTAAGTAATGGAACCAAATACATAAAAAAGGTAAGGAAAAAAAGGATCACTGTGCAGTGCGTACCTTAGTTTTTTCAACAGCACCCAAATTTGGTCTGGACCTCATTCACACAGTTGCATTTATTTTCATAAATGTGTAACCCAAAAAGATCATGCGTTAGGCATATACAACCCAGTAAGCTGGGCTTGGTTACTGTTTGCTCTTCCAAATTTTCGCCCTTGAACTGAAAATGCAAAGGAGTTCGTGATGAGTGCAGCATCCGAAGGATTGATTTCACAATTTCGGCTGCAGTCCTACTTTTTCTATCCTGCAATAAAAAAACCATTTCTCATTAGCTATGAGCCTATGACAGCAATAGGCACAAAAATATTCCATGTTATGTACTCAGAACTCAGAAATGGAAGTGGAACAGAAGCTGGTCTATAGTCTAAAGACAATATAAAGGTGATTCAAGGATCAAATTAGTTAGAGAAGCATGAAGAATTAAATCTGCTACATTCTATCCAGACAAACAGGATTTTAAACGAATCTACTTCAAAGAACTGCAGATTGAGGTGTATGCCCGATCGGAACTATGGAGTCGGAAAAAGGTAAAGAGAAGCGAAGCACATCTAGTTCATTTATATTAACAATTTATCTGATATAACTATGGGTGGACTGTAGACAACATGGAGATGGTTACTGTTTGATTACAAACTGCGCTGTTATCTTTTGCTGGAAGCCACAAATTGCAATTAGATAAGTGGGAAATAGATTGTTAATGCAACATACCTTTTTATCAATAAGACAGCTTGTCAAATCTGTAAATCTTGTGGAACCGGTCACATGATTTGCGGTCTTTCTCATGATCCCAAGAATCAAAGATTTCATGCAATTCCTTCCCAATTTGAAAATCTCCCACTGTAACATCAGGGCATTTGCGTGAATCTTTTGGAGAGTATCATGGAATCGCCTTATGTGCCACAAAGACTATGCAGATTTGTAGAGAAAAGTAAGTTAATAGCTCATCATCATCAAACATTTCAGTTCTAAGTAAATTAAACTACACTAGAAATAGAAACCAACAAAAAAAATAGTTGTTTTTCATATACTCTATTTAAGGACAAAACTTTAAGAATATTCTACATTATAAGTTTCTTTTTATCGTCTTATCCATGTCAATTTTAGTATTTCACTGTCTCTTTTTACATTACTATATCTTATATATATAGGCGTCTTTGAAGATCTCCATTGAATATGTTAAAAATATTTTAATTGGTATTAAATAAGCTTTTTTTTAATTGGTGTTGCCTCTAACCTATCACATATATCATCGTTCTAAACCCAATTTATTTTATATGCTTACAAATCTAAAAGATATATACATCTTCACAATATTTAACTATTAAATATATTATCTATACAACATTCTGTACCATACAATATCGTATGTCTAATTATCATTCTATAAAATTTATTTTTTAGTTTTTAAGATATCTTCTTATTACAGAGAAACCCTAATACTTGATAGTTTTTGCTATTTTATTTATCACATTTTGATTCTATAGTTAACATCTTCATCAATATATTTATCTCTCTATAATGTTGATATCAGATATGTTTTTTAGGCACTACTTGATTCTTTGAACTAATATTTTTCGTCTGCCGAAGCTAAATATATAAAAAAAATGAAAGAGCCAAACACATGTTAGCCGGAGAATCACATCCAAAGGAGCTTCTAGGACCATTTGGTGGATGAGCACATAACGCCTTCTCTATGGTGCTATTATTCAATATGGCCTGTCAACAACAAATATCAAACATAAGAAGAGTCATAAAAAAATTGTGCATAAGGAGTTCAGTTGGTGATAGAATACTGACCAAAACGCAAGCCTTTGCAATAGGTAAAATGGCCGCAAGATAATCCACTTTACAAGTTTCCAAAAACCTTTTATTCTGGTAATCCACCTCAGGATCAATTAAAAGCATTTCAACCTGTGCAGAGCTAATCTGCAAATAGCCAAATACAGCAAGTAGGATTTAAGCATTGATCAACAAGTTTAAAATGTTGTTTATAAAACCGGAGAGCAAACAGAATGTGGTAAAAAGGAAGGTGATATCCCATCATCAAAATAAGGCTTCACGTCAATATCGCTCTCAAAAATGGCCTTAGGAAGGAAATAAACACCTTTTTGAGTTTGTTTTAGTTGTTCACATGAGATGCATGTCAGCTTCAGTTTATCCAATGCTTCAGTTATCTTTTTAAGGATGCCAGGTCCATGATCCATACATTTTTGCCACATGCCAACCCATGACACCAAAGAATCCTCAAGCAAAGATTCACGGAATAGACTGTCAAAAATTTCATCTGCCTGGCTAGAACCACCAGTTTTTCTTGATGCAATCTTCCTATAATCAAAAGACAAGGTGCCTGTCTCCTTCAACCAGGTAATCGCATCAAGCAAATCCTTGTGGCTCTTTTTTCCACCATTGCGGCACTTCTGATGTTCATAACCTGTATGGGTATGTGTAAGCAGCTCGAGCAATCCATACAGTTCCTTGAGTTGTGCAGAAATCAACTGTCCGATCCCACAGCACGTGCACATGGATACTACCAAAGGCGCCACTGGCCTGACCCTGCTCATTATGAACTTGTGAATGATGAACAGAAGGTTGAGAGAAATGACGTCCATATCAATAAGCTGAAAAACAATTCCCTTTAACATCGCTCAGGATCTTTGTCCTCTCTGCCAAATCATTCTCCATCCATTGGCTTTGGCTCCCATCTCCATAATTTGAGAAGCTCCTTCTCACTGCCAGGTATTCTTTCAGACATTGATAACCAGGTACCAGAGGAGGAGCAGGTAAGTGTAAATCATGAACAGGTAGAGGCAATTATTCTTAAGTTCTCCACTGAAGGTAAGTGTAAATCATGAACAGGTAGAGGCAATTATTCTTAGGTTCTCCACTGAAGTTAAGTGTAAATCATGCACAGGTAGAGGAAATTATTCTTAAGTTCTCCACTGAAGTATTATTATGAACCCGTAATTGTGCATTACATTTGCTTTCAGCCTATCATCTGTATGCACAGCAATCACGGTGTTTTTTTTTGCAGTAGCAGCCATAAGAACAAACAGACGACAGTGATACTTCTCTGGCTACATGATCTAGTTTGCAGCAAAGAATTGCCGATATCGCCAAGCAGAAGTCTATACGTATGTATATACGTGGCTGCAGTGGGCGTGATGCTATCAAAGCACAGAAGTTCCCCCACTCAATAGTCCCAGCAATCAGCATCACAACAATCAGGTAACATTTGCAATCCTTTCATGTGCTCCAGGGAGAGGACTGCGTCTGCATGCCTCAAAGGTTAGTTGGTTACCAAACTTCAGCTACATCAAACGTTAAACTTTCCGATCATGCAGGGATGGATCAAAGCCATCAAGGCGCAGTCCGTTGGGTGCCGGCAGTGACATGCTCAAAGAAGAGTATTTCAGGATGGACGTTGGCCTGATTGTACCTCTGGATTGATTCTTTCCTGGATTCAGCAGACTGCAAGGACAAAACACCAAATAAATAACATGGGAGTCAAACACAAATAATTTTAAAACAAATGTGAATGGAAACTCAAATACGAAATTTAATCAGGAATTGCCTCGACTGTTTTGCCATCATATATGATCCACCTGTTCTCGCCGCGAGCAAAGCAGAGGTATTGCCCCAGATCATTACAGAATACCTGACAAAACAGTACGAAAATTACGCACACAAGTATCCATCCAGGCAAGAATATTTGACGCCGGTGCCGCCAATCACAGTAGCGCTGGCGTCAAATAGTTCCAACTGGAGGTAGTACAGATGATGCTATTGTGTGAATAATAGAAGTAAAACTTCACACTGGTAAGACAAGTATTATTACTTACGATAATCTGACACTAAAGAACCAACGTAGCATCTATAGCAAGCAACTGAGCAGTCGACAAAAAAAAATCATAAAATTTACAATGATGTACCAAGAAGCGTCACTTTCTCAAGATGATAGCAAAGAAATATTTCAACCAACTGATTTGACAAGTATAATATAAATGACAATATTTATTTGCGGCATAAATTACAGCCCATCTTAAAATCACTTCTGGAGCATAACACTTATAGGATCTGTAGACTTTAGTAGCTAACAAGTAACATCTAAAATAGAAATGCTATATCTCAGGGAATAGTAACAACTAGTCTTTTAACATTTGATAGCGGAGCAACCACAAAGGATTCACACCTAAAATTATTGTGACAGTTGAACACCTTCAAGCTAATTAATACAATCAAATGGCTAACTACATTTACAGGACAGCCTCAGTTGAGAGCACGCTAAACATAGAAGAAAAGGAAAGCACATGTCAACCTCAGGAACAAGTCAATTCACATTTTGATAGATAGCAAAGGCTTCTCTCAGTACATACTGCAGAAACCAGAGTATACATGCATCCTGAATGAAGACCTCCGTAGATATGACTAATGTCCAACTTCGCTGCTACGCTGATCAATACTTCATGCATGTTAATGTGGCTCACCTCGTTGTCCTTCCATTCAAAAACTGTGTGAAAGCAGCAAAAGAAGAGAAAGTAAATAAGTTTGTGCTGGTCCACGAATCTCACGGGGAGTCTGACCAGGCCAAACGAAGGTCTGATCGGGGAAAACGGTGTCCTGATCACATGAAGACCTAAAATATCTACTTAGGTCCAGTACAACTTCTTAACTTTTAAGATTTGATAGTGTGCCAATTAATTTGACTTGATAAGGAGACAGGATAAGATTCGTGAGCCAATTGGGCGTTGGGGCGATCCAGCTCACCCGATCAACTGAGTGCCAATGGAAAAGTTAGCGTTCGAGCATCGGCTGAAAAGCGGATGAAGACGTAGGCGATATACACGTGTAGTAAAATAGAGGGCTTATCAGCCAAAGAGTCGATGACGCTCGGTTGGATGAAAGCAGCTAATGCATGGAGTGGGGCCTGATCCCCCACGAAGCCACAAGGACCAGTGACCACCGTAACGGTATCGTTAGAATCAGCCTCGATAGATCAGACTGAACCAAAATAGTATGAGACTAGGGCTAACGGCATAGAGCCAATAAAAGCTAGAGTGAACATAGTAACAAGAGGAAAAAGGGCGAGGTCATCGACTACGTACCGGCCGAACATTCGACGCAACACCGTGCAAACACCTATCGGAGCAACAGCTCGAACCACCACCAATGATCTCGTAGGTTAAACCTAACCGATGTAACACGATACCAGAGGTGGAGAAGGGAGTCCGATGTATCGACAAATCTCATGCGGGCGTGATACGGTACGTCCGATAAGACTAAGAGGTTAGACCTAACCGATACAGTCTTAGACAGAGTAAAACGAACTATAATAATGATATCATGGAATTGCCTTATGTGCCACAAATACTGCAGATATGCAGAGAAAATAGGAGAAAAAAAACCTATGGCTAAATATCAAAAACTGAACGAGGCAAACACAAGTTACCTGGAGAATCACATCTAAAGGAGCGTATAGTTCAAGACCATTTGGTGGACGAACAATTAAAACCTTCTCTCGGGGTTATTATTCAATTTAGCATATCAACAATAAATACCATACATGAGAAAAAAAGTTACAGAAAAGAAGTGCATCGGAGTTAAGTTTGGTGATAGAAGAACTGTACTGACCCGAAGGCAAGCCTTTGAAATAGGTAAAATGGCTGCAAGATAATCCACTTTACAGGTTTCAAAAAAGCCTTTTCTTCTGGTAATCCACCTCAGCATCAATTAAAAGCATTTCAACTTGTACAGAGCCAATCTGCAAATACAGCAAGTAGGATTTAACCATTGATCAACAAGTTTAAATTGTTGTTTATAAAACTAGAGAGCAAACAGAATGTAGTAAAAAGGAAGGTGGTACCCCATCATCAAAATAAGGCTCGATGCCAATATCACTCTCAAATATAGCCTTAGGAAGGAAATATACACGTCCTTGTTTTTTTTTCGTTTTTTACATTTGCAACATCTCAGCTTCAGTTTATCCAATTCTTCACCTATCTTTTTAAGGATCAGGTGCACGATCAAAACATTTTTGCCACATGCCAACCCATGACTCAAAGGGATCCCCAAGCAATGGTTTACAGAATAGACTGTCAAAAAGTTCATCTGCCTGGCTAGAACCATCAGTTTTTCTTGTTGCAATCAAAATACCGGGTGCATGTCTCTTTCGACCAGGTAGCCACAACAAGTGAATCCTCCTGGCTCTCCTGTTCACCATTGCAAAGCATCTGATGTTCATAACCTGTATGGGTATGTGTAAGTGGCTTGAGCAATTCATACAGCTCCTTGAGGTGCGCAGAACTCAACTGTCCGATCCCACAGCACGCACACATTGATACTACAGAAGGTTTTACTGGCCTGACCCGGCTCATTATGAACTTGTGCATGATGAACAGAAGGCAGAGAGAGATGGCCTTCATATCACTGAGCTGAAACATAATTGTCTTAACCTCACTCATGATCTCTGTCCTCTCTGCCAAATCATCTCCATCGATTGGCTTTGGCTCCCATCTCCATGATTTGAGAAGCTCCCTCTCACTGTCAGTTATTCTTTCAGGCATTGATGACCCGCAATTTTTTGTACGCCTCATCCTCAATCTTAATGTGGAACTTGTCCATGTGCAGCATGAACTGCGTCTCATCATGATGAAGTTCTTGATCAAGCGAGATGCTGATGGGGCATAAAGGGCAAGTCCAAAACAAACACGACTCATCACATGAATCACGGAACTTCTCGGCATCTGACAGCACACGTATCATCTCTAGCAACCCTGTCGAGCGGCAGTATGACTTCATATCTTCAAAACTCACCTTCAGGAAGGCTTGCCGCTCCTCCTCGCTCATGCCGCGCCAGAGATCACGAGCACCGTGGAGCTGGGCGCTTTCCGGCGGCCACTCCGGCGCGGACAACGCAGACCCCGGTGGAAACGCGGTCTCCGTGCCCTTGTCGTCCCCGAGACACAGCCGATGGATCCCTTCTCGGGCATAAGCAATCCTATGCTCCCGACTTTTGGTGACGATGCGGTTTCTCGGGTAGGGGAAATGGAGCGCCAGGTCGGTGGGCTCCGGCACGCGGAGGCTGCGGGCGCACACCTCCACCACCTCGTCGCACAGGCCCATGCGCGTGAGCACGACGGCGAGCATGAAGGCGGTGCGCGGGCATCGCGGCGCGAGCCCCGCCGGGCGCGCGCGCTCGAGGTTCAGCCTCTCCCCCTCCAGGTTCCCCCGCACGCGGTGCCACTCCGCGAGGACGGTGTAGGCGAGCGGCGAGTCCGGGTACCTGTCGACGAGACGCGTCGCGAGCCGGTATCCGTCCGCGTCCGCGTCCGGGCCCCCGCGCAGCGCGCCGATCGCCGCGTCGGCCTCCTCGGCGAACGTGGCGTCGCAATCCGACCAGTCCCGGTTGCTCGGCTTCGAGTCCTCCCCGACACCGGCCATGGCAGGAGCGGCCGTGCGGCGTCACGACGCCCGGCGCCGCGAGGCAGAAGGTGGGTGGGAACGCCGAACGCACACCGCAGCGCCGGAGCAACAGAGCAGAAGCGGGCGTGCGCGAGGTGTTCGCCGAAATGCCGAAGCGGAGGAGGTGGCCGCCGCGGCTTGCGTTGGGGATGAAGGGGAGGTGGAGGTGGAGGTGGAGGTGGCGGGTGGGCGGATGGCGTGGGGAGCAAGTAATTTCTGAGGAGGAGGGGGAGAGGGAGAAAGAGGGCGGTCGGCGAATGAGGGAGGGCGATTGCTGTTTTTTTTTCTTTCAAGTTTGTTTGTTTCGGCCGTTGGGATATGGGGCCCACAGAAAGTGGGGGGCCAGCTGCCGAAGGCATCTTACGGCGGCGGCTGTGTTTTCGTTCCATTTCTAGAAGGTTCTGGAACCACCTATTGCGCCGGCGGGCGGGGCATGATGAAGGAGAGGGAAGAGCGTTGAGGGAGCCATGGAGTATTAACCGGAGAAGGGCGAGGAAGAAAAGAGAAGAGGGAGGAGAGCTTTAAGATTTGTTCAATGAAAATTGGGTCGTTATCATTTGTAGCGACACAAACTGGTTTACATAAGCGTAGCTAGATTGGTGTGGATATGTGGTTGCTAAGCTGGGATGGCTAGCTCTCGGTGTCTTAACTCCTAGGCCACATAACAAAGACTATGGGTATGTTTCTCTATCAGTTTAATTCTGTATTACTAATTTGTTGGTAGGATAGGGGGATAAGTTCTGTATTACTAATTTGTTGGTAGGATAGGGTTTATATTTTTCGTGTTTAGTTTATTTTACAAATAAATCTTATAGTATAATGGTGGAGAAAGGTCTCCACTTATACCAAATTGAGTATATAGGCATTACCAACTATTTGACTTTAACTAAAACATCTTATTTATTATTTAAATTACCAAAAAAAATTGGTAGGGCATATTTTGGCAACAATCTAAGATTCAAAATAGGCCTATGTATCTGAGTAGCACAAGGAGATATTGTATCATTCATGTAATTATTTAAAAAAACCGTTGTAAGTTCTTTTTAAAAAGCTTTTCAAATGTAATTATATTAATGTAGTATAATTATAGTAGAATTATAATGTAATTACCTATAATAATAATATTAATATAGTTATATTTGAAAACTTTTTGACAAAAATTTGCAACAGTTTTTAGAAATTCTAATTAAATATTGCATGGTATAAACCTAACAAATACAATAGCGAGTAGTATAAGCAATTATATTTTTATAATTACAAAGCAAATAATCCAATATGCACAAAAGAACGGGCTGACCTAAGCAATCACATTTTCATTTTCTCCCTTGTATACTATGGGAATTAATCCAACGAACTAGCGAACACAGACTCAGTATAGCTTTGCCCGTTGGAACCGGAAGCGGCGAGCGCCGTGTCAGTTCGCTGCTCTCTGTACTTCATCACGCACGATGACTGAACCCGAATTTGCCGCTGCTCCATCCATACCGGTCGCCTTGTCGATTTACCGTTTTGCCCGCCCCTCACATGCCTGATCTCTCTCTCTCTGTCTCCGATCCTGGGCTGCTAGTGAGTAGTTGTAGCATCGATCAACACCAATCCAAGGGGATTTTTTTTGGAGTGAACAAGCAGGAGGTAGAATTCGGCTACGCCATTAGCTAGCAAGAGAAGTTCATGGCTGTGAGTGATCACAAAACACCCTATTTTATTACTACTGTGTAGTTAATTCTTCAGTTCTTGGATGGGAAACAAGCCAAAACTCTCCTGCTGTTGTTCTTCCTTGTTTCTTCAGATTCATTGCAATTAGTCGTTCTTTTTCTAATGCAAAAAAAAAAACCGCTTGTAGAATAATTACACATCCACACACTGCTAGCCTTGTTTTCACCTTTTTTTGTTGATCTAGTGATCTTTTGTCACAAAACAATGTACTGATCGTCCCAAATGGGCCTCTAGAAATCCCAAACTATTCTTATTGTTGCATTTCTTTTCACAACCTTTATGGTCATTGGCAATTGATCTGCAGAAATTTTGTGAAGAATTCTACCCACTGATTCACATTCAAGTCCCCAAACTCATGCATCTTCCAGTTTGAAAATGGATTTGATCGATTTGATCATACATGCATTGTCTCCTGCTGCAGGTCCGGCTGGACCCGGGCATTTTGAGGATAAGGATGACTCCTCCCCAATTCAGCACTTCATCACCGCCATCTCCTCAATTCATCAGCACTTCCCCCAATTGGACCATTGATGTCTCAGATGTGAGTGACACTTCCCTCTACCATACTGCCTGTTTCTGTCACACCTTGATCCTTCTAGGCAGCCATGCAAGTGCAACGATCCATGCTAAATGTTATTCAGTTGGGATCTCTTTTGACACACATGACATTTCTTGCATGAATCCACGAGCTGATTGGAATGATTTTGATTTGCTTAATTGACACACAGTGATCTGTTGATTTTATATTGATTTTTCTTTCTGTTTTCTTGGTTCAGGTAAGAACAATCAAGGTCACCAACATCTCCCTGTCGGCGACAGCTGACAACATCAAGGAGTTCTTCTCCTTCTCTGGTGAGGTTGAATACGTCGAAATGCGAAGGTCGGTACACTCCCTCCGTCGTGCCAAACCATTCATCAATCAACATGATTGGTTGCTTATGCCATTTCTGTTGGAATTCATAAATTGCAGGGAATCAGAGACCTCACAAGTTGCTTACGTGACCTTCAAGGAGTTCCATGGAGCGGACACAGCCCTTCTCCTCTCTGTGAGTTTTTTTTCTCTCAACGCATCCAGCTGAGTTTCTTCCATTTCATCTCTGACCCTTTTTTAATTTAATCTCTCTCTCTCTCTCTCTGTCTGTCTCTCTCTCTCTTCACCTGCAATCTTGTGAATTCTTTCATTATGCAATCTTAAAATGCTCTAGAATTTGCAATCTTGAATGCTTTGATGTACTTTTTTCTTTCAGGGAGCAAGCATATCTGAAGCTTCAGTGAACATCACACCAGTGGAAGACTATGTGTTGCCACCAGAGGCCTATTTCCGCAGACAGGTGAGACTTTGACAGAGAGCTCAAGTTCTTCACTTGCAATTAATTAAACTTTTAGCCTAAAAAATTATTGATCTAAAATTTAATTAAACTATGCAAAGCTCTGTCATTTTGTTAAGTTACATCTTCTAATTGTAATGAACAATGACAATGTTGTGCTTGCTAATTTCTGTCATAATTCCACTTGTAACAATTCCCAATTTTGTACCAGGAGATGAGCTCACCGAAGACGCCGACGGAGGCGGCGGTGAAGAAGGCGGAGGAGGTGGTGAGCACGATGCTGGCCAAGGGCTTCGTGCTGAGCAAGGACGCGCTGAAGCGCGCCCGTTCGTTCGACGACCGGCACCAGCTGCTGTCGACGGCGAGCGCGCGTGTGGCGTCGCTGGACCGCCTGTTCGGGCTCAGCGACAAGTTCTGCGCCGGGACGGCGGCGGCGCGCGGCGCCGTGCGCGGCGTGGACGAGCGGTTCCAGGTGTCGGAGCTCGCCCGGGTCGCGGTCGCGGCGGCGGAGCAGGGCGCGGCGAGCGTCGTGGCGGGGAGCCCCTACGCGTCGCGCGGCGCCGCGTGGGTGTCCGCCGCCGTGGGCGCCGTCGCCAGGGCTGCGTTCGACGTCGGCGCCATGACCAAGGAGAAGGTGGAGCGGGCCGAGGAGGAGGAGATGCGCAGCGCCACCCCGACCACCGCCAGCGACCTCGCGCACGCGCACGTGCAGGTCGACGCGCCGCCCGCGCACGCAGCTCGTGAACCAGATGGCCACTACAAGAACTAGGCACTGTAGATGTTACGAATTTGTTTTGTTCTCTTCAGGTTAATTATCTGCGAGGTGTAATAATTATGTTTCCTAAACTACATCAACAACGATGTAATGCTAGACTGCTAATAAAGTAATTAGTGATGATGATTAACACGGGGAATTAAGATTGGAGATGCTAGCTAGTTATGGACGCATCCATGCATGGTGATCAATTCTTCTCATCCTTGCTAATTGATGACCTTGATCAAGATCAGTCATGGCATGGACAAAAGTGCCTGCGCCGGCGGTCGTCGCGCCGTCGCCGTCGTTGCAGTCATGTGGCGTCGTGTTCATTCGAGCAGCATGAGGCAGAAACGCAACGGTGGCGAGAAGGGGTGCCCGAGGTGATCTCGTCCTAGAGCGCGCGGCGCGGCTGCCTGGCTGCAGGTATACATATTAGCCACAAGTTTTGTCCCACCTCGATAGATTTGATGTTTGCGACCTACATAAAAGGGTTTCCACATCAAAGCTCATTGCCTCGTTGGAGGCACCTCGTTGTACGGATCGAGCACGTAGCGATCCAAAAGTTAGACTTTGTTATCGGAAAAGTGCGTCCTACATGGACGCCCAAGCATTTTTAATTTTATGGTTTTTTTTCTCCCACAACTTACATTCTCAAACATTTTATTCCTGGTTTTTTTTCTCCCAGAACTTACATTCTCAAACATTATCTTTCCCCTCAATGCCAGTGTAGGGTTGGTACGCTCACTAGCTCGGCATGCATACATTTAATTACCATGTCAAGACCACATTATATTGTGATAGAGCCCACAATGATTTTTTCAACAAACTCTAGTTTTTTTAAACACAATACAAACAAAATAAATTGACATCTCCAGTAGAAAGTATACGAATTGAGTGACAAAAGGTGTGATGCATACGTATTCGATGGCGAATAATGAAATTCCTCTTCAAACCTTGTATGGAGGAATCCATGTATTGGCTCTCTGGTGTTCGCAGCGCCTACGCCGTTGCCGTCGTCGCTGTCATGTGGAGTCGAGGTGGCCGGAGCAGTGGATGGAGGGAGCGACGCATTGGTGGTGCCAGTGCCCGCGGTGATCTCGTTCCAGAGCGCGCGACCTCGGCATGTACGGTTGCTTGGCTGAAGGTAGTCCATATATTAACAAGAAGTTTTGTCCCACCTCGCTAGACTTGATTTTTCCAACCGACATAAAAGGATTTCTACCTCAGTATCCATCGCCTCTTAGGAAGCACCTTAAGTTTCTCGTTCGCAGTTTAAGTAAAAGCAGATCGTGTTTGTAGATCGGTGCGTCCGTGTATCGTACTCGGATCGGTGCGTCCTACATGGACGCTTAAGCTTTTTTATGTGTGTTTTTTCCATCTCATCCCAAACTTAGATAATTTTTTGTGTGTTTTTTCCATCTCATCCCAAACTTAGGTTACCTATAAAGTTATACCCCCAACTGAAGTTACACGTACCTAAGTTATACCTGTGTAGGATCTGTGTTTTTTCTCCTTTTCCTAAAGTGATGTTCTCTCATCTCTATTACATGTAATCTAAATAATTATAATAATTTTAATAATATATATATATATATATATAATATCTTATTCTACAAGCATATAAATTTATAATGATATCTATATATAAGTCGTAATGAAAATAATAAATATGATTATCAGAATTTAATTTATTTTTTATAACTTGCAGTAGTCATCATATATCTCATATTAATTTGTTGGAGAGTTTAGAATGACACGCCAAACCCAACTTTTAGCTATACTAGTGTTGGGTTTTTATGCTTGATTTTTTTCTACGTATCCCAAGTTCAGTTATACTATCTCCGGCCATTAATACACGACGTGAACCAAATTAGCTCTCTTTTGCCTACAATTTTTTTTTTGTCCTAACGGCATATTTTAGTGACTAGAGGGAGTACTTGTGTTGGGGTACATCACCACTGCTGACTTTAGTCAATTGTTCTTTTTGAAGTGTATCGAAAATAAATGCTCCCACAAATTACATTCTCAAATATGATTTTCTTTCTGGCACCAGCTTCCAGCTATCAAGAAAAGTTTTAAGCCTCGGCTACTCAAATCATACCTATGGGGTACACCTCCCCTATTAACTTCTCTATCCTAACTTCCGTTATAGAGTTGGGACATATTAAACCTTCATTGTTGACTTTAGTTAATTTATCCTTTTAAGTTGTATATAAATAAGTGCTCCCATAAGTCGGATTCTCCAAAACTTTTTTTCCTTGAAGCGCCTGGTCTAGAAAAGTTTTGAGTACAGGAAAAATCTAATTATATTGGATTCACAAATAGAAAAATGGGTTTTTTCAATAGGCGGCTAAAAACACACTATAAAAATGCTTGACCATATGTAAAAATAGATTTTTATAGATAATGATCATAGGATTATTTGCCTATAAAAATTGTGAGCGAGCGATATTAAAAAGAGACTCTAGTCACTCCACCGACAGTCGAATCCCTCACCTTCCTCAGCTATCCTCCACTCTCATGCCACCTCTTCCTTTCCCTAGTTCTTGCCAACGCCTCCTTCCCTCCCCTAGTTCTTGTCATTGCCATGGCACTTGGAGTAGTGTCTCTGACCTCCCTCCTCGATGGCGGATACAACATAGCGGTGCTCAATTGGAAGCACCAGATTCGGCGAAGGAGGGGAGCCTTGGATCTAGATCTTAGGGGCGGTTGCTTCAGCTCACCGTCGCCTCCTTCCCTCCCTCTCCTATCTCCCGACGGCGTTGTTGTCTCTCCCTAGTGTTCATTGCCGTCGCTCTCCCTTCCTTAATGTTCACCACCACCCTTACTTCCCTAACATTCATCGCCACCCTCCTCCCTCCCTTCCTTAGTTTCCGCCACCACCGTCCTTCTTACCTCCCTTTCCTAGGTCCCGATGTGGTTGCCTGATGCCTGTTGCTATTACCCATTCACGAGGTCATCAAGAGCGTTGCATCTAGTGGCAGTGGCCCTAGGGAGCATCGGATCCACTAGGGATGGAGGCAAAGGGAAAGAGAGGCAAAGGGGAGAGGAGGCGCTAATGGAGGTAGATCTAGTGCAGTGGTGTTAAGGGGCATTAGATCTAGCGACAACGCTCTAGGAGATGGGCAACAAGGTGGAGGAGGTAGACCTAATGTAGGATTTTGACGACAATGAGGAGCAAGACAACGGTAGATAGTCTTTGTATCACCAAATCTGGCAATGGCGGGTATTAGGACTGCTAAGTCCAAAGGTGGTGGTTCTCAGTGGCACCAGAGCTGGCCACGCGTTGGACGACGACCATGATGAGTGTTGTTGCTAGTTTGGAGATGACAACCGCCACTGGGAGGGCTGCGTCGACAACGGCTGCTCAACAGGGGTGTCGATGACGACAACTTCATTGTGATTGGATTTTCTTTGTGAAGTTTGAGAAATTTTGTGTTGCGGGCTATTAGTGAATTTGAGTGACTTGCCATTTTCTTTAATTTTGCTGAATTTTGTAGTTGTGTTGCAGGCTGTGATTGGATTTGAAATTATGATTTCATGATTCTACAGGTTGTGATATCGGGATTTTTTTTCTAAAAGAATTTACATAGATGGGTCTTTTTAAAATGCTACCTGAGAAAATCTATTTTTACATACGGATTTCTCGCTGTATGAGAAAATCGATTTTCACGCTCGGATAAAAGGCTTATATGTAAAGATATGATTTTTACATGCCTTTCTATTTTTACATACGGATTTCTCGCTGTATGAGAAAATCGGTTTTCATGCATGGATAAAAGGCTTATATGTAAAGATATGATTTTTACATGCCTTTGGTTGCAGGTGGGCATCCGCTCGTCTGTAAAAGTATTTGCTTGGTACATGTAAAAATGTTTTTTAATATTATTTTTTTCTATGAAAATTTTACTTCCAATCCTTAAAATAACATGCAAATTCCAGGGCACAATCATCAATGAGCCCCATTATGCTAAAAAGATGGCTGTTCATCAAGGAGACGGACGTGCGACTCTGGCCTAAGGAGGAGCGGCCAACCAAATGTGGTTTTATATTGAGTAAACGGTATCTAAACTTATCTAACTATATCATCTATATTCTAAACTTTTGAAATATATTTTTAAGTCTGCCATATAGAAAACTAGATGACAGCTGTTCCTATAATTTACTCTTTTATATTATACATAAGTAGCTAGCGCTATATTACAAAATCATCCAATTGCACAAATGTACCCGTAGTAGACTTAATCGATTACCGTATCTTTATCCACTAAATAGGTTTTTTTTTCTTTGCAATCATGAAATTCGAGATCCTAGAAAACCCACGGAGAGTTCATCTTGTTCGGGCTGACGATTGTTAAATTAAGACAAATCAAGTCATATGGCATCAAAGAGCCATAATCTAGTCACCATTATCTTTATAGTTTACACTTATTTAATAAGATTCTTATATTTAGCCAATTCCTATGTTTGAAACAACTTACCTTTGTTCTCTTACATTTTGAAATCTTCTATTTTACGCTTATATTTCCCTTCTCATATAATTTTGCATCCATGCGTTCCGAAGAGCCCTAAACAACAATGCAAGTTTAGTTCTTGAATAATTGACCTACCTTGCCTCGAGTTCCGTTACTGAGACATGGCTAGCCGACGCCGTGGCCGGATCGCCACCGGAAGACGGAGAACACGGCGGCGCATCGGCCGAGTGCACCCAGAACCCCGGCATAGATGGAGCCCGCAGAGGCGTCGTGCTGCTGCTTCTGAGCATCTCTATCACCGACGACAGCTTCGGCCGATCAGCCGGATTCTCTTGGACGCACAGCAGGCCTATTTGCATGCACCTCGGCATCTGGTCTCCGGCGTCAGAGCACTGGTAGCTGCTGCTGATGCTGCCTAGTAGTGATGGATCAACCAAATCTACAACTGTTACACATGGTCCAGTGCTGCCAAATCTGTGGTATATGTGACGTATGGGTTAGAGACTAGAGGCACTCAAAGTTTGTGCTCCCGGATCGTAGAACATCTCCTGAAATATAGGACATTAACTGTGTTTTATCCATAACTCCACAAAATTTCACATGTATATATGCATGTCTTGTGTAAGAGAAGAAAAAAAGAAAAGACATTAATCCTTTTTTCTGTTTTGGGTCTCTTTTGCAGTAGATCATAATTTAATTTAGGAACTGGTGCAAGTGAAACAGGTTATTAATGTTCGACGGTTGGACGTGTGCAAAGTGAAACTGGTTTTTCTCTAGCAAATGCACGGTGTTTGTTGAAAATTATTGCTATGTTTTATCCGGTGAAAAGTACAGTTTACCTTCTCTGTAATCGATATATACATGTTTGTTGCATTTACAGGCCCTTGTGGCTTTCGTGGCCCGGCCTTGTCCGCTCGTGGGTTCGTTTCCATACTCTTTTGGCCTTTCTCCCTATCGTCGTTCCGTTGTGAACTTGTGATCGCTCGATTCCTACAAACAGAGCTTTATATTCAATTATAGATTTAATAAAACTGATTTTTTTTAACCAAGGAGGCGCCTGCTGTATAGATTTTATTAATAAGAGACGTTATGTACAAGAAGAACAAAGGAAAAGAACGTTACAAACATAAAATCCAATTCTTCACTATATCATATCTCTCTCATTTAATTAAAAAGAAGTAATAGGAGATCTCCCATAAAAAGGTTCTCCACGACAAAAAAAGTAATTGGCTTATGCTCAAAGATAAAGTCATTTCTCACTTTCCAAATGTACCATGCCAATAGCAGGAATTTTTTTTATGAAACATCCTCCATAATGTTGCTGGTAATGAACCTTTGATGTCATGATCATCATGTCAAAATTGAGGGTCACGTCCTAAAATATACCATCAGCAACCCAAATCTTGCCGAGAAGGGGCATTCAAAGAACAAATGCATCAAAGTTTCATAGGATACAGGCCAAATCACAGTCTGGTGGAGCATAATGCTTGTGGTCTAACATGTACCTTGTGTTTAGACGATTTACCAGCAGGGGGCAGCCAAATACCTTCACCTTGGATAAACATTTTCATAGATACATGTGTAAAATTATTATCATAATTAATATTTTGTGATGAATAATTGACTTTATAAATAATTTATTTTATAAAAAATGGTTTAAAAATATTTATAGTGTTGGTGTGATTGTGTATAAACAGTATGAATCAGGTTACGAATCATTATTTCTATTATGTATGTAACTTAACGTTAATCTTGATCATTGGTGAGAATCAGAACTAGAAGCCGATTAAGATACTATCTAAGATAGGATTTAAGTTGAGAATGAGCTAAATTAAAGAATGTTAGATGAGACATGACACATAGTAAATACACACCGTATGTAAAAATATTTGTTAACGGCTTTTCAAGTTGTTTGTGTAAATGTAGGAAAAAATTATAGAGAAATTTGAAGTAAAAGTTGATGGAAATTAGAAATAACAACAGTACATCGGTATTGTAGCGTGCATATATGTGTACGTATCCATGCATGCTCATGCATGTCAGTGTGCAGATGTGTGGACAATCTCAGCTTGGGAGGGATGCAGTCTAGAATGCAGCACTAGGCAGGAGGCAGGCCTAGGTAGCAGGTGGCAGCTTGGGCAAGCATAGGAAACGACAATACTGTGGGCTGGCTCGGAGTGTATGTAGTTGCTGACTCAGGAACGTGGGTGAGTCCGATTTAGTTACGGTTTGATGCGTGGCTATGGTTTAGGAAGAGAGAACTTTTAGAAAATTGTAATAGATTTAGAAACTGAGGTCTGATTCTGTTAGATTTTTTAGAATTTAGTTTTAAGAGAGATGAGTGATTTTTATAGATATATCTTAGTATAATAAAATTGATCTATTTTTAATAGTTTATCAAGTTGTATTCTTTTTGTTCGTGAGCATTTAAATCAACGGCAAGACAACAGATAGACCGGTGGCATCAAGATAGTCAGAGCGCCGATAGCATGCTGATCGGAGCGGCGGCAGGTAGGCAATTAAACCGATGGTATACAGTAATATATTACAACTTAATTCATGTCATATGTTTCTTTTTATTTTATAAAAAAATTATTTTTTTTAATCCTACTATTCGCCTTTTTTAGCTTGGTTCTTGTATTTTAATTCTGCTATCAAAGTTTTATTTTGAATTTTATTTTTATTTTAATCAATCTTGAGTTATTATGGTGGACAAATATACAATAAAGACATATGTTTTTTAGTGAGTTGA
Source organism: Oryza coarctata (assembly GCA_030770085.1). Taxonomy (NCBI): domain Eukaryota; kingdom Viridiplantae; phylum Streptophyta; class Magnoliopsida; order Poales; family Poaceae; genus Oryza; species Oryza coarctata. The sequence goes on along the minus strand of CM061483.1, from coordinate 11,601,366 downwards.
TTTTCTAAAAAAGATCCAATCTTACATTTTGTCCCATGGGTTTGACATTAGATAGAAAGTTTGAAAACCATACGTTATTCTTGATGAGATCAATGTGCCTAATAAAACTGATTTTAAAAACAATTGTATAGCTCACAATTATATTTTAAATGAGGTTTCTCATTTTGATTTTGATTGAATTTCTCATCTTGAAACTACATATGAGATATAGAAGGCTATGCGATTTTTATCAAAAATCTTCTAACATCAAGTAACTACGCAAAGATATTTTTTAAAAGTAGTATATAAAATTTAAGATAATATCTAAAAAAAACTCTTAATGATTATTATGCTCGCTTTAACAAAGTTTAGAGTGATCTTCATTCTATTAATGATTCTTATAATACTAATTATACCTAAACTGAAGTTATCCTAACATATCTATTTAGGAGATAAAAGTTATATCTATACAAGAAAGTACTTTTAACTTTACACCAAACTTAAGACTCGTGAAATGAATATTCTTTTACAAAAATCTTCTGCTTTAGTTTCTTCTTCTGGTTCTTCAATCAATGCTTCTTCATCACTTTCTTTGATTGCTTTTAATGCCATGTCTGATGACCAACTCGAGTAAATCTCAGAGAAGGATTTGGTTTTGTTAACTAATAGATTCTGTTGAGTTTTAAATAATATAAAACTGGAAACGAGAAGGTCCTGATGTAACCTGCTAGGGTTTGTTCCTAACCTTCGATGAGAGTTGGAGATAACTTCGATTTGGGGTGGATCCGATATTGGTTGTCCGACTATAACACCATAAGGGCTATGTCTTAGCAACAGGTACACCGTCTCCGATTGAAATGTTCTTGTCGTGCCAAGAACACATCTAAACCTGCTAGCAACCGAGAATAAACAAGAACAAGATGAATAAGCAATTAACTCACGGATGCAAGATTCAAAGGTGAATTTGAATCATGAGTTGAGGTCTTAAATCAAGTAAACAGGTGGTCTAATCGACACACGCGTTCACAAGAAAGTAGCAGTAGCTAAACTTACAATAAAACAAAATCCAACTTTCATCCTGACGGCTACTGTAAATATTTATACTTGGGAGAGAGCCAGGAGCCGTGGAGGGGTGTAAACCCTAACTTAGAAAGGGTCCTTAGTGGGCTGAAAGAGATATAAGGACCTCAGCTTAAGACTGAAGGTCCGAACATCTTTCTACAGTTTCTGATCAACTCCGATGAAATCTAGCAGTGTTTCTAGATTCATCTAAAAGTAGTTATTTTGTCATAGAAATAGGAGGAGGATGGACAAAAGTAACGATGAAGAAGATAGGGTTGAGGTGACAGCTGGTCTAATCAGTAAAGGAAAGCTGGTCAGACTAGGATGAACCAAAAAGTTTGGGTTTACGAGATAGAGTCTTATGGATCTTCAGAGGCTACACCTTCGATGACCTAAAGTTCAGAACACGAAACAAATTAAGATATTTCTGCTCCTTTGCACATTCAACGTCGACATCCTCTGAACTAAATGATCAGTAATCATCATATTTAAGAAAAAATGATTTATTTAACTTGTTTATTTAATGTATATGCTTTTTGGTCACCTAGCCTCTTCGAGGAGAAATTTAAGAGTTTTGCGCTCAGACGTAATTCATTAAAATACCACTCTTAAACAGTGCTCCCATGTCAGAATGCCATCTAGAACAATATTGCCCTTAGGCTCTTCTTCTTCCTCCCTCTAACGCTGGAAGAGCTCGCCGGCTTGCCATGTCCGCTGCCAGCTACTCGCCAACGGAGAGGCCAACGGAGGAGGACGGTGCCACGAAGTGGAAGACGATGGGGTAGGCGAACGCCAGGGTCTTTGAGAGGGAGCGTGCGAGGATGGCCTCGCGCGCTTTAGGGCGGAGGGGCGAGGGATGGCGCAAGGAGAAGAACCCGATGATGGCGGAGGGGTTGGGGAAGTACGATCGAAAGCGGCCGAACGGATTAGTGAGGAAGGAGCCGAGACGTGGCCCGCAATGGAGATGGAGAGGTAAGTCCGCCGTCGGCGAATCCGCAGCGCTGAAGACGAATAGCTTCACGTTGTCGGTGGCGGCAGGGGCCATCGCCGAGATGGGATTTTGGGGGAAGCTTTTGTCCGAAGTTTCAGCGAAGCCTTGTACAAAGTAGTAGAGCACATGTGGCGTTGACGCGGAGAAAGCGGAGGCAGTCGGTGTGCACAGAGGCAAGCAATTGGCGGCGTCCATGGCTTGTGGTGGCCGCCTGACGAGCTCGTCCGACATTGGAGAAAGGAAGAAGAAGAGCCTAAGGGCAATATCATCATAGATAATCTTCTGGCGTAGATATACAAAGTTGAGAGTAGTATTTTAATAAATCTCATAGATTATAAGATAGACCTGACATGGTTGCTATGTTTTCACATGGAAATAGGTACATAATAGTGGCTATAATACTGAACAAGGATATGCACAAATGTTCTATGCATATAGCTTAGTTAACCTTTTATTGTGTTTCTGTCGATGTACATTCGCATTGTTTGATTGAGCTATTCATTTTGAAATAGCTCATTTACAGGCTATCTAAATTACTCTGCTTTTCGGCAAAATTACACTGTTGCATGCTACAAATATACACCCATCAGTGGTACTAAAACTTTTTCCTTGCTGAATATGCCTTTATCTGAAAATTGCCATGTTCTCTAAATGATTAATTCCTGATCGTTTAGAGCCTGTTTTCTAACCTCAATATATGATTTTCTGGGAATATGCTTATATTTGCAGATTGTCATGTTTTCTAAACGATTGGTTCCTGATCGTCGAGAGTCTTTTTTCTAATCCCAAAGTATGTACATTCATTCATGTCATTCTTTCAAATTAGCTATGTATCTGCTCTCAGAATGATCGTTCTGGGGAGCCTACCTCGATAATGGGTTGCAGCTCATGAAATGCTGCATGCACATTAGCACATCATAAACTTACAGTCACAAGACAGTACGTACATTGTTCTTCATTTTATTTGTTGCATAACTTGATTATTGCCATTACCATGTGCAGTAATGGAGATCCACTGAAACAACCTATGGTATGCATTATAGTAGTTTGATATATTCCAAAGCAATGAGAAATACTGCTATTTACCTTGTGGGATAATCCTCTTCAAACACACCGGAATGTCGGCCCGGCAAATGACAACAGCTCAACAAAAGAGGTGCTGTGCATCATCCTGGTACCCTTAGATCTATCTCAGTTAGCTTAGCTTTCCTTCTGTATCTGCTGTGTGAAACTCAGAGAGTTGCATGTATTACAACTTTCATTCTTTGTTAATAAACACTATGAATAATACCATTATATGTTATATATGGACAATTGCCATTATCAGTTTCATCCATGGCAACACACGGGGTTTCTACTAGTTAATCTAACCCAAGGCAGGTCCTGTAAACTGATGCAAATGGTTTATCAAGAGAACCTGATTCTAGATTCTTAAGTTTATAACTCCTAAGTTCCCTTTCTGTTTAGCCCTACAAACCTTGGTATCTGAGCCCCTCCAAAGACAATGTTTCCTAGCCTGTCAATGTTAGACCGGGGATTTTTTTAGTATACTAATAAAATTAATTTAACGTTATAGATGTTGTTATATTTTTTTATAAAATTAATTAAACTGGTTGAAGAGTGACTTAAGATGAAAAAAAAACTTGGAAAAAAAATAAGAACAGTAAAAAAATGACTAGATCAAAAATATTTTAAAAAAGAGATTAAATTATTTTTAAAAAACTTACCTACCAATAATGCAATAATGGTATGGTCTTCGACAAACTGGGTCAAATTATAATTTTTGGTGATTGAATTTTGAACATATGATTCCACACAAATTTTGTAGAAATTAATATAAATTTTATAAATATCCTGTAATATTATATATATATATATATCCTACAAGATTCTTAAATTCTATATAGATGAACAATATACGGGTTATAACTGGCGCATCATATTTTCTGGATAATGATTCCCGTCGAGCGGCCAATAGGGGAAAAAAATCGGGCGCTCTTCTGTAGGCCTGCTAATGGTCTGGGGTTAAATGGGCCAAAGGGTTTGGTTGTTCAATTGGGCAGGCAATGGATGGGGCCAAATGGAGGAGCGCTCTAGAAAAAACGGTTTGGATCGATCTGGTTTTGGTTAAAATATTTCGTCCACTGGAGGCAAATGGTTCCTAGGTCCATTCCCTAAAACTCCAAACGAACTCCTCGTTGTCCTCGAAGCCTCAACTCCAGACGCCGCCGCCACCCATCGTCGGCGCCAAGGCCACCGTCTTCCTCGAGTAGTCCAGAACTGCCTCCTCCCCCGCTGGCCTCCTGCGCCCATCCGCCGTCCCTTGCATCCTCGCGTCGTTCCGCCTTACTGCGCTACTTCGTCGGAGGCCGAATGGTGCCGCCAGCGAGGACATCAAGGCGTTCTGCTGGCTCGGCGGCCGGCGGCAATCGGGGACCTGAGACGCTGGCTGAGTAGATCTGGCGGAGAATTGAGAAGTAATTTCTTCAAGATTATTGATTTTTGCGTTGGGTGGTACATCAAGAGAGCTCTTGATTTTTCTTGCAAGTTCTCCGTACAGTTTTCACCACGGCGAGCTCCGCCGGATTCTCGCCGAGCTCTTCCCAGAGTATCGGATTCCTACGAGGTAGCATTCCAGTGTTCCCCTTCTCCTTCTTGAGCTAACTTGGAACCTTTCTATTTCACTCCATATTCATAATCTATATGCTGTAATCATGAGGAATTCGCAAATGTTTATAAGTTTTTTTAGCTATGGTCATTGCAAGAGTGTGAGCTTGTCAAGCAGCCAAATGTGCTCCTGCTGTCCTGCCACACTGACAGCGATGGAGTGCCAAAGGCAGTAGAGACTAGAGGGTTTGAGAACTGTGACATCAGAAACACCACTAGTCAATTAATCTGTATTGCACTATTGAGATCTGCATGTAGTTTTTTCTAGACCGATGTGGCCGCTGCGGAGCTCCGCTTTCACAATTAACTCTGAAGTAGTTGAAACTACCTTTTTTTAAGAAAGTCTGAAACCTACTTGTTAAACGGGACCTTTTTTGTGTGACATCTTCACTTCCAAGAATATATAATTGGTAATCTTACTTTGTTAGAATTGCCACAAGGGAGATCTGCTCTGTTACTTGTAGTTCTTTAGTTCCTTGTTTTCATTTACTGTAAGATGATTATCATTGCCTGGGAGAACAAATGTTTTTAAATGATAAGATAGTTTTGTCATTTTCATTGTTCTGAAACTTGGATGTAGCATAGTAGCAACCTGCATGCAGCCCTGGTGCTTTCAAGTTCCAAATTTCTTCTTAGCTTTATCTTCTCAAGTTCATATTGTTTATCATGCAGACATGATCATATGAAATGTTAGGATTAGTTATTCTTCATGTGAGCTTCAAAGAAGACAGTAGATTATAGCCAGCATGCACACATATATAAGTACAGTTGATAAGGCAGATTCACTATTAAACATCCTTATGCTTCTTCAAGAGGATAAGACATGCTAGAATATCATATATATATATAGTGTGTGTGATTGCTACTAGTGATTGTCAATTAAATTATATAATGTTTCCCTAGGAGAACCAAAGCTGCCACCCTTAATGACAAGAAATGCTTTTGTGTTGCTCATGAGCAAGTGGTTGAATGCACAGTCTCATAGTGCTAGCATTACTGTCCCTGGGTGTTGGATTAAGTCTAGCACCACTGTCTCTCAGAAGAAAAGAGTCTATAATTACTGATGATGATGTGAAGAATGCTACATTGTTTGACACTGTGTCTGTAGCAATTCATTCAGCAATACTTTCTGGATAAGTGAGTCCTTGCCCTATTTTGCTGCCTCTTTCATTTTCTCACTCATTCGTGTGTGCATTTTGTGTTTTATGTGGAAGCTGTGTTGTTAGTGCATTTCCACCAGCACTCTGCCTCTGCTGCTACGCGCCTATGCTCCTGAGCAGTGAGCTGACCTTTGGAGCATGTCCATTGGAATCTGCAGTTCAAGTCCATGGACATAAATGGTTTGAGTCCACTTGGCTCAAATGGTTTAGGTTTGGTTTGGGCAGCAACATGGAATGGAATGGTTTGGAGCTTAGAGGTGGAGAAGTGGAGTGGGGTTTGGCCTGGTGGGAAATGGGAGGGGGGCGGTTTTGGTCTGATTTCTCCCCATTGGTAGGCCTACTTTTCTCTCTCTTCTATCACAACGCGGGTCCCCAGGCGGAGACGACGAGCGTCAAGTCGTCGGGCAAATCCAGCGAGCGCTCGAAAGGTGAGGGTGGAGCCCGACTCCGCCATCCACATCACCACCTCTTTCGCCCTAGCCGGCAAGCACCACTTCACCCGCACCGCCGCCGGCGTACTTTCCGGCACGGCCGTGGTGCAAGGTGAAGCTGTGCCGGAACCCGCACATGGCTGCTACGGGATGCGTGGGCGTTGGGAGATGGAGAAGAAGCTGGAGGAGGTGCGCACGACGGCCGGCGATGGCACGGCAGTGGAGGACATGATGCTGGGGCAGCTGCTCAAGTACAAGTCGCAGGAGGGCATCGGTGTCTGCCGCCTCAACGAAAAGACGATGGCAGGGAAGAAGCTTGAACTGGTAAGCTTTTGCAATTTTTTTGGATGAACAGTCAAATTTTGATGTTTCATGTGAAATAGTAAAATGTTTCAATCGAAATTTAACTGTATCACACTTTTAATTCTTGATTTTATGAATTTCTTCAATGTTTCAGTCGTTGGGACTCGATGTTTTATACCGTGGTTGTCCATATTGCTGACAGTGTTTTTTAATGTTGCATATCTTTGAAACATTTAATCAAACTAATAACCATGCACGCGCAAGTCACGTTTTTCACACGTTACATCATACAAACAGGTATATTGTAATATTAGAATCTAACATAGTAGTAAATTAAACTATGCAAATGATTAGAGTAGATTAAAAGAAATTAGTTGCACAAATAGTTAAGAGCAAATTGAAAGGAAAAAATGTATATGTCACTGAATGGTGAACGACACAACCAGATTGTTATTAGTTTACAGATTGCTACGTACGTGCATCTAAATAAGACATGAAAGGCACGTACACCTACTATGCACGCACACCGCACGCAGACATCCATCAGTGTGCCCTTTAACACTCAAAAAGATACGGAGACCAAGCAGCCAATATACATACAAATACAAATTCAGAACTACATATAGCATGCGCATGTTGTCATTTCTGACTTTATCAGATATAAATTCACAACTATACCAAGGCATACACCATTTGTTGATACTGCCATTTACTACAAATCACAAGCCAAAAAATATTGCCATTTGAAAATCACTATAACGATCAAACATTTTCTGCCTCTAGGTGGCCAATGTACCCAACCAGCTCCTTTCTGTCAATCATAACGCCTGCTTGGCTACCTCCTAGGGCTCCATTGATGATAGATGTCCTGGTTTGCATAAGCAATGATCAAATAACATAATCTTTTTTCATGTACATTTATCATTGCGTACACAATAGTTCATTTGTTCATATAAAATATTTGAAAATTACTCCATGTCTTAATCTATTGTACATAGACACCTAGACCTCTCAATTGCATTGCTGCTATATAAAGTCATCTGGGAAAAATCGTATCATGGTATGAACAACCATGAGCAAAGAAAGTGCCAAATTCATACAAAATCAAAAAGGTATGAAACATTAGACAATGTTAAACAATTCATGTTGAAATCATCAATTCTGAAGTTAATATATTCAATAACAAAATGAATATTAGAGATGCCCATGCAGTCGTTAACCTAGGCCCATGTAAAAATAGGAATGCAAGTAAACTAAATGAAGGTTTGCAATCTGACGTTTCAATTAGCTAGTAACACATAAAAAGGAAGGAAATTTGGTCAATGGTTAGGCCAACCACAGTGCTATATAGTTAATAATTTTCAGGTCTGAGTGAACTGACAAAAAAAATTACCTCTGCCACATAGGGGCACAATAGTCCAAGCAAGAGAGCACATGCTGCCAAAAAACTCTGCTTGGTACTTGGGAGAATTAAACCTTTCCTTGTTTTCTAAAAAGATGTGAATATTCATACAATATAATTTTAAAAAAAATTATGCTGAAACAATAGATTATCACATTTTAAATTAGCACAACTTATACTTTGAGTGGTAGAAAACTGAACACATATGTAATGAATTGCGCACAACTCTTATCAATTATCACTATCCACCTCCCTCCCAAGACAGAAGTCAGATTAAATGAAGGTTCCATCTCGGTGCAGACAAAAATAAGTGAGAAAAATCTTACCCTCTCAAAACTCTCAAATATCTTGTTGAACCACTATCACAAGCATCTGGTGGGCATCTACGCGGTGGTGCTTCCCACCCCTGCATCCCCAATATATCTGGAAGCAAACACAAATTAGCTGATGAACTGATAGAGGGAGATCAGGCTTGTGCAGGAGTTGAGCCTGACAATCCAATCAAACAGAACAGGTGGACAAGTTCATAGTCATCGACAAGCTTGTGCCGGTGGTGATCTCAACATCAGCCGTGCTGCTCATCGACTTGGATGGCATCACCTCCTGTGGCTGCCCTCCAGCGGCGGTGCCACACAAAGGTGGAGAAAACGGCGACCGTCCACCATGGCCTTGAACAAACATGATCCCTAAAACTTCAGAATCTGAACAAACATAATGGCCATGTCAGTGTTTGTCAAAAAGATTTGTTTTGACCAGCACCATAAGAGGCATAATTCCCCTTGTCCTTAAAAAACATTATGTATATATCCCGAATTTGTAGAAACAAACATGTTACCTTTTGGTGTCACGGTTCCTGAACAGGGTTGGGTACCACCAAAGTCTGAATAATTTGTGATATCACTTAGGGGAACTCTTCCTATTTAGGGAAAATGATGAAGTATTAGTAGCATGCCCAAACAATAGTCGCCCATGAAGTAAAGAGCAGCGGCAAAGAAAGCAGAATCATTGCAAAGCAGTGATCCGTACCTGACGATTTGTTAACATCAAAATCTGGACAATTTGATAGTGCTTAAGCCGATCGGTTGAGAGGTGTCCGATGAAGAATTTGATTCAGCCTGTAAATAGGATCGACCGATAGAGATACTGGTCGGCTTGTGAGACAAAGCCGATCAGAACTGTAGAGAAGTTGATCAAATTAGTAGAATATTGGATCGGTTTGAAGATAGGAAATTATCCAATCGGGGTCAGGTTCGAGAAACCTGAGGAGAGAATGGAAAAGGATCGGTTTGAGTAAAAAAAGGTCCGATTGCTATAGTGGAGAAGCCGATTAGATTGTAGCGAAGTAAGACTCGGTTCTAAATTGAAAGATTATGCAGATAAAACCGAGTTTGCAAAAAAACCGTGGACTCTATGGTAGGATGTTTATCTTGTAACCTTATTTAATTAGGAAGGTTTGTTAGTTAGTTAACTTCTTTAGAGGTATTTTCCTTTGTTCTTATTAGGAAATAACGTCCGATGGTTGTAAATACGTTACACTGTCTGTAAATCCAGGGTATAAATATAGACCCCCTGAAAACATCTAACATATCTCTCAATCAAATACAATCTCGGTGCATCGTCACCCTAGTTTATCTAGGTTTTACCGGCAGATTCTGGCTCTCGACGTGAGGCTGCATCGGTTAAGTTCGATCTCCGGTGAAGGGGTAAGTCCTGTCACCATCTCGATATGTTCTGCTCTGTCTAAGGCTGTATCGGTTAGGTTCGACCTCTTAGGTCGATCGGACGTATCGCATCACGTCCGTGCAGGGCCTATCGGCCTGTTAATCTCCCTCTGCCATCGTTAATTTCGTACTGTATCGGTTAGGTTCGACCTACAAGGTTGTCGACGGTAGATCGAGCTTCAGGCTTATAGTTTTCTACACGGCGTATCATTGGAGTGCTAGTCGATGAGTTATTCATGCTCTGAGCTTCACGCCCAGTGCATCAGCCCCTTGGCCGATACGCATTAGCCTTTAGAGGTGTCCCTTAACGCGTAATGCCGAGCGTATCGGTCTCCCAGCCAATACGCACCCGCCTTCAGAGAGGTGTTCCCTCATCGGCTTAGCTAGCCGATGGTTCTTTCCTATCTGCTTCAGCATAGCCGATCCGACGTCCTTCGTATCATCGCCGCTAGCCTCGGTCTCGTACTGTCTCGATTAGGTTCGATCTTCGAGGTTCGTTGTTAATGGCGTTATCACGGCGGGCGACAGGTCTCGTGCTGTCATATCCGGAGCGGCATCGGCTTTGCAGCCCGTGCCTTTTTAATACTATTTCTTGCCTAGTCCGCATGTGCCTTCATCGGTTTTTCTAGCCGATGAACTACTGTTCGGCTATCCGGAGAGATCCTGTATGCCTTGCTATCTTCTGAGTACACCCTGTTTCCTCCATCAGCTCTGTGGTCGATTCCCTGTCGACACCTGTCCACATCGGCTCCTCAGCCGATCGAAGAGCTTCTCGATTCTATCAGCAGCCAGCCGATAGCGAGCGTCTGTATCGTCCCACCGTCCGACGGACCTGCTCGTCTCACTTCTTTGTCAATTGCAGGGTCAAATTGACTGGCACGCTCGCACCCGTACCGACGCGCCGGAGCCGATCGAACCCCACGGTCCCTGGCGCGCGTACCTCGAGCCACGCAGAAAAGCCGATTGGCCTGCACTAGAGCTAAGCAGACCTCCCAGGCGATCGGCGTGTTCGCACCGGGGCGTGCAAGGGACCTCGGCACGAACATACTTTTTTGGCACGCCCAGTGGGACCGAATGTTTCATTCATCGGCCGATAAGGACCATACTTTATTCATCGGCCGATCAGGTAGAAATCTTCATTTATTAGCCGATTGGACTGGATTCATCGGTTGGAGAAACCTGAAGACCGTTCATCGGCTAAAGATCCTTCATTGGCTGGTGATATAATTCCATTCATCAACCAGCAGTACTCTACAAGTGCCTGATTAGAGGTCAGATTTTTACTCATCAACTCGAGTGGCATCTTGTTGTCAATATGTCTAAAGAAAAGGTTGATTCCAAGACATATTTGTCTAAAGGTGAAGCCAATGAGGAGATTACAGTTCCAGTTACAATGGAGGATTTGAATGAAGACCAAAGACGGCATATAGAGCAAAACATGAACAACTTTCAGAAGCTCTGTTTGGAATCCTTCTGTATGACTAAACAAAGGCCGATTCAAAAAGCACAATTACCAAAATGTGTTTTGATGAAAGAATCAGGCCATTCAGCACCTGTGAATTCTTCCAAGACGTTGCAAGAGATGTTCAACGAATCATTTTATTAAGCATTCAGTAATCCATCAGGAGTATGGATGGATACACTACAAGATCTGATCAAGAAGACGATACAAGAATCATCGGCTCAAGAGCCTGATCAGGATCATGTGCCTTTGCCGATAGAGACAGAGGAAACTTGGCCAAACAAGGACTTATCGGCAAATATGTATCCACCAACACAAGATCGATTTAGGGGGCAACGGCAGGAGGTACCTCTAGAATTTTTAAGAGGAATCATTATGGAGAATATCATCGGTAGAATTGGGTACCATATCCACCTCCATATGATCAGGAAGATACTTTAAGAGAGAAGGATTGGTTAACCAGAATTGTGGACATGGTGGAAGAGCAATTTGGTATTAAGCCCAAAGATCAAATAGTTATGTATTGGCACCCATATCCAGAATGGTTTGACAGAGTTCTATTACCTCGCCGATACACGATACCAGATTTCTCAAAATGTTCAGGGCAAGACAACATATCTACAATGGAACACATCAGCCGATTCTTAGCACAATATGGAGAAGCATTGGCTGAGGAAGCTCTCAAAGTCCGTTTCTTTCCCTTATCCCTCTCTGGATCGGTCTTTGCATGGTTTTCTTCGTTACAACCAAACTCGATTGAAGGATGGACCGATCTAGAGCAACAGTTCCATGGACATTTCTATACTGGGATTCAAGAAATGAGACTGTTAGATTTGACATCGGTTAAACAGAGGCCTAATGAGTCAGTTCTAGAATACATCCAATGTTTCCAGGACATCAGAAGCCGATGTTATAGTCTTGTTCTGAACGATGAACAATTAGCCGATTTGGCCTTCCAGGGGCTATCAAGTCGTATCAAGTGGAAATTTTCTGCCCAAGAGTTCAACAGTTTAGCACATCTGATGCATGTGGCATCGGCTTATGAGAGTCGACTATCAGGAAAAGAGGAGATGCCGACGCATTGGAAGTTACCGATTGGGTCTTAGGACAATAAGTCTAGAGAATGGTCACCCAATCGGGAAGACGTCTAAATCGGCTGAGCATAGCCAATTTCTTTTTTTTCAAGACGGACGAATTCTCAGAAGTGGTATCGGCTAATGATATTGTTTCCGTAAATCGGCTGAGGCGTAGCCGATTTCTAATATACGGAAGCCGATATGATTATATCGGTTACGGATGGCCGATATCGTTTAGACGTTGTTGTTAGGAAATATATATATACAACTTTTGTTGATCAAGCTGATTAAAATCTATTGCAAATAGTTAATGTTCAGGATGATATCTGGGGTTTTTCCGAGGCTAAAATTTTACAAGAATTTCTTGATGGCCTCGATCGTGCGCAAACGGATTTGATCTATTTCATTGATGGCGTAGATGTCATCCTCATCTGATCTGGAGATAGTCTTTAAGTTCCTATGCCGACGAACTGCAAGCCGCACTTGATCTGCTACCTTGGCCTCTTGGTCTTGAATTGATTTTGGTAAGCCGATGAGGTGGGACTCGATGGAGTTGATGTTTTCACGAACCTTATCGAGTTCCGCCATCAAATCGGCTTCTCACTTCTTTAAGAGGCCAAGCTTAGTGTTGGTGCGTTGAAGGTCAGCTGTCATTTCATCAAGCCTTTTCTTTTCAATTTGGGCAGTTAGCCGATCGTTGTGAGTTATGCTCAACGCGATCGGCTATGCGTCGTCTTGATGCGATCAGCTGGGTGCTTTGGAATTCCAGGTAGGCAGCAGGTGTGAGTGCATCTCTCAGTTCCTCAGGCAGAAGATGTTCGATTTCAGCAAGTCTTCCCCGGATCGGCCCGCAATCTTCCACCAGCAAGTCAATCGGAACTTGCAGCCGATGCATAATATCTGACAACTGCTCGCGTGCATCGGCTGGTAAAGATGGTTCAGTCGCTGTGCTGGTGGCTGAATCTTCCTCTACTTCCAAGTATTTGCCGATGTCGAAGGAAAATAGATCGGCTAATGACTGCATGACAACATTAGTAAATATGGGAATTATGAGTCAAGAGAAATAACATGTAGGATGGATGTACCTAGGATACAACGAGAGTAGTTTGAGCAATTATGCGGGTATCAGCTTGATATGGGGCAGTTTGAGTTTGAGGAGAAGATGCCATGACTTCTGAGGATACCATCGGCTCAGCCCCAGTAACAATGTCCAGCATTTAGACTTCAGGAGCCGATGGTTCAAGCTGCAAAGTGAAGGTGTCAGGATAAAGATGAAGGCAATGAAGAATTGATGCTGACACATACCACTGGAGATGTAGAAGTCAGGATGGCCATGGGAGAAGGACTTTGTGAAGTCGATGTAATAATGGCGACATCGGCATCGGATTTTTGTTTCTTAGAAACCGTCTGAGTAGCTGGTTTCTTGCGCTTTAGCCCTAATGTTCGTGACACTAGAAGGAGAGCCGATGGAGGTGGACCACCCTGCCTAAGGAGGGATCTGGCCGATGGAGGTTGATAAATAATCGGCTGACCACTTGCGCTAGTCATAGGTGCATCTTTGTCGCCGGCCAATGGAATCATGGGAATCAAGACACAGTTAAAATTTAGTACAATGAAGAAAAGATAGTACAAGGAGAAAGATTACCTCTTCATCAGATTCCACATAGTCGTGGTTGAGGCGCAGGCAGTAATTTTCAGCCGATAAACTGAACAGATGCCTTCCCCATTCTGACCACCATCGAGCAAAGACTTTGGTATTGGATATACAGGGCTCGAAGGTGGAGATAGTCCCTAAGGACAAGGTTGATGCCATCAACTTAAGCCGATCGTACTTCAAGCCACTTTTTACTTTTCCTTGGGCTTGGAGCTTGCCAATGAAGAACAAGCCGATGGAGAGTTGGCCGAAGCCCAACTGACAAGCACCAACCGAAGGATGGTAGAACTCGTATGATGGATATTGGGATCGGCCCAATGAAAATCCAATCGGCAGAAGATTAGGAGTTATGGAGGATAAGAAGATTGTCTTCGATTCTTCATCAACTAAGGCGTTCATCGGATGAAACCTGGAAGGCATTTCAAAGGACGAGTCGTCCTTGTACGCAAACCAGATGGTGACCTCTTTAGTGAAGCCGTAGTAGAAACACTTGAACCACTGGCTGAGTCTGAGGGGGGTCATTTTGCTTCCAGGAAGAGCCGATGAAGCTTCACCCAGAGATATACATCGATGTCGGCAGACTTCATTTTCCTCTGGATAGTCAGTCAGATATGTCATGGAAGGTAAAGTGGACCTGACGATGACTCTGGAGGTGTAGACGTTCAACCAGAGTTGTATAAACCATTCGAGACCGCCAATATGTCCGACTGGTTGGCCTGCCGATAGCTTGGTCACCACTTGATGGAGCAGTTGATAAGTAGCTCCAAAAAGATATTGCCCCAGGAGAATCTGGCGTTGATCGGCTAGGAGCTCTGCCAGACACTACATGTTGGTTGTTGGACCAAGAGTCAAACCACTAAAGTCGAACCGCTCCAACTAGAGATTCAAGAATGCTACGTGTTCACGCTCATTGACTTGGCTGGAGGGCTTTTTGTGCACATAAATATATCTAGTCCAACCTACGACGTTCTTGGTGTTCAGCTGATGAGTGGGTTTGAATCTGAGATTGAACGGATTTATGTAGTGGGTGGTGTTGAGGCAAGTCAGCATAGTAACGTCCATCAGAGTGGGGGTCATCGGTCCATGCCCAAACATGAAAGCATTCAGGATATCCGACCAAAAGTAAGAAACCGATGCAAGTAAATGTTCATTCTTTTCCATATCGACTAAGGAAAGGTTGATACAATGGCCTATCTCTAAATCCGCACAGAAAGACTTTTGGAGGCGAAAACCCTAACGTACCAATTCCTCCATCCCGGGAGTTTGATAGGCCAAGAATTGAAGCTATTAGCCCAATCGGTGATGGCCATAGATGAGTGTTTGAACGGGATCCTTTCTGTTTCAGAGTTTATGAAATCAGTCGGATCTTCGCTACCCATAGGGCCAAGATAAAAGTGACCAGAGCGGTCAGAAACCGGGATGACAATCTGACTCTTGAGATCCTACAGAAAACAAGAACCCGACTACTAAGACGGGATGGGGGACTTTTGTGCGAAATATAGGATAAAAGAGCAGATGATAGTTATCTCAGGGATTACGTGTGTAGAACCCATCGCACGGAGTGTAGAAATGTGTACAGTGACTAAGACCCCAAGTGTATATAAGGAAGGTCGGGTCTATATATATACAACCTAGGCTAGTGGTCTAACACACCCCGCAGTCGCAGTGGGAGAGGAATGGACGCAGAGACTGGACCGAAAACTGGTGAACAAAGGCGTGGGTAGGCCTTTGGTCATTATATCGGTGAACTGGTGCACCGATGGTACATGGAGCACCCGAGCCTGTCCTAATGCGACCTTGTCACGGACAAAATGCATATCGATCCCGATGTGCTTGGTGCGTCGATGATGAACCAGGTTGGCGGTCATGTAGACGGCACTGACATTGTCGCAGTAGACGACGGTCACAGAGGAGAAGGGTGCACGGAGCTCCTAGAGAAGCTGGCGAAGTCAACAGCACTTGACGATGGCGTGGGTGACGGCACGGTACTTGGCTTCGGTGCTAGACTAGGACACTATAGTCTGGCGTTTTGAGGACCAGGAGACTAGAGTGTCACCGAGGAAGACGCAGTAGCCAGACGTAGAACATCGAGAGTCGAGGCAGCCTGCCCAGTCCACGTCAGAGTACGTGGTGAGGGAGTCGATGGGGCTGGAGCTGAGATGCAGCCTGCTGGAGAGCGTGCCCTTCACGTAGCGTAGGATGCGCTTGAGCAGCGCGAAGTGAGGTTCACACGGAGCGTGCATGAAGAGGCACACTTGTTGAACGGCGTACGTGAGGTTGGGCCGGGTGAGGGTGAGGTATTGGAGAGCCCTGGCAAGACTCCGATACTGAGAGGGATCGACAACGAGTGAGCCATCATCAGCAGAGTGTTTAGCTCGAGTGTCGACCGGGGTGGCCGTGGGGTGACAATCGGCCATGCCCGCACGCTAGAGAAGGTCGATGGCGTACTGGCGCTAGGAAAGAAAGAGCCCATGAGAGGAATGGGCGATGGAGATGCCAAGAAAGTGGTGGAGAGGACCAAGATCGGTCATAGCGAACTTAGAGTGGAGTCGGGCCATGATCTGGTTGAGGAGAGATGTCGAAGACACTATAAGGACAATGTCGTCGACATATAGAAGAAGATAGGCAGTAGCGGAGCCGATATGAAGAGTGAACAGGGAGCTATCGGACGCAGAGGCCATGAAGCCGATGTATCGTAGATAGGCAGCAAAGCGCTTGTACCAGGCATGGGGGGATTGTTTGAGGCCGTAGAGGGAACGTTGAAGAAGGTAGACATCGTCGGGACGAGAAGGGTTGGCGAAGCCTGGGGGCTGCTGGTAGTAGACCATTTCTGTCAGATGACCGTGAAGAAAGGAGTTCTTCACGTCAAGCTGATGGATCAGCCAGGAGTACGAGGCAGCTAAAGTGAGGACGACCTGGATGGTGGTGGGTTTGACGACGGAAATGAAGGTCTCGTCGTAATCAACACCGGGGCATTGGGAGAAACCCCGGACTACCCAGCGTGCCTTATGACGGGTAAGGGAGCCAGTGGCGTGGAACTTATGTTTAAAAATCCACTTGCCGGTCATAATGTTGGCGCCGGGAGGATGGAGGACGAGGCGCCAGGTCTCGTTGTCCATTAGGGCTTTGTACTCGTCGGCCATGGCCGCGCGCCACTAAGGGTTGGCCAGGGCCGAGCGAGAGGTCGCCGGGATGGACAAGATAAAGCTGTGGACGGCGGAGAGTCCGTAGCGTTTGGTAGGGCGGAGAGACCCGATCTGTGAGCGAGTGACCATATGAGAGGTGGAGGGAACTGGAGCCGATGGAGTGCGGGAGAGATGGGAAGAACTGGTTGGGTGGGGGCGTCATCGGCTCCGGATCAGCGACTGTAGGTGAGAGGAAAGAAGGGAACTATATCGATCTGAGCCGATGGAGTCGGATGGGCCGATTGGTCCGGTCGGTCCGATGGAGATGGAGCAGCCGATAGGGAGGGGGAGCCGATAGAGGCTGAGGAGCCGATGGAAGTGGGGTGTCCGATGGAAAAAGGACGGGATCGGCTGAAGCCGATGAGAGAGGTGGGGCCGATGGGGGTCCGATGGGTGGGACATCGGACCGAATAGTAGTGGGATAGGTGAAAGGTAAGTCCTCAGTAGTGGCCGATGAGGAGGCCGATGGAGAGGACAGTGGAGGAGACCGGTCGGCACGGTGTTGGTGAGGAAGAAGTCAAGATCACTAGAGGAGGATCTTGGATGAAGCAGACCGAAGGGAAAGTATGTCTCGTCAAAGATGACATGACGAGAGACGATGACCCGTCGGGTGGAAAGGTCGAGACATCGGTATCCCTTGTGAGAGGAGGGATAGTCGAGGAGAATGCAGGCGGTGGAGCAGGGAGCGAGTTTGTGGGAAGTAGTGGCGGTGAGGTTTGGGTAGCAGAGGCACCCAAAGACACGAAGGTGGGAGTAGTCGGGCGCCGTGCGATAAAGAAGGGCATATGAAACGTTGTTTTGAACGGAAGAGCACGGACGCCGATTGAGGAGATAAGTCGCAGTAGCCAGAGCTTCTGCCCAATAGGTGGCAGGTAAGTGGGCATGAAGTAGCATAGTACGACTTATGTTGTTGAGGGTGCGAAGGAGACGCTTGGCTTTGCTGTCCTGGGGAGAGGTGTAGGGGCAGGAGAGCCATAGATGGATGCCCTGTGAGGTGAGGAAGGTTGTAATGGTACGGTTAACGAATTCCGTACCGTTATCAGCTTGTAGAGCCTTGATGGGGAGGTTGAACTGAGTAGAAACGTATGTGGTGAAGTTAGTGAGGTGAGAGGCAACCTCAGATTTGCTAATGAGCGGAAATGTCCAGCAATAGTGTGTGTAATCGTCAAGTATGGCAAGGTAATACTGATTACCGGAGACACTTTTAACTGGAGATATCCATACATCACAATGTATAAGTTCAAACAGGCGTGAGGTACAAGAGAGAGAACTAGAAAAAGGCAGATGCACATATTTGCCAAGTTGACAGGAGTGGCAAACTGTGGAGCTACTATGGATACATCGGACAGGAAGAGAGTGGCCATTATCGATGGTGACAAAGGCGGAGGAAGAGGGGTGATAAGAACGAAGTATACTAGGCGATGATGGCATGTGGGAGGACGCCCTAGAGTCCAGTACCCAAGGGTGTTGTGGTTGGAGCGTTATCTGGTTAAGGGCGGCGATGAGGCTAGCCTGGTTCCAGGAGGGAACCGACTGGGTGGGTAGTGTCGGTAGCATCGGCTAAGGCGACAGAATGGGAGCCGATGCCAGGTAAGCCTGAGGATGGGCGCCGAGAACCCTTGGTTGCCATCCGATGGGGCTGCGTGGCTGGGGCTGGGGTGCCCAGGGGTTGTAGCAGAGCCACGGACTTGTGGGACTAGCAGGTTGGGCAGGGACTGAGGCAAGTCGCGATTGCATCGGACCCTGCCAGTTCCTGCCTTTGCCTTTGCCCTTGCCTTTCTCGGTGCGGGCTGTGTTGCCATGGCTAGGGCCATGGCTGCCAGAGCCACGGGAGGGAGCGGCAGCGCAGAATGCTCGACAGCCATTATCGGCTGCGACAAGAAGAACGGTGTGGGCCACTGTCTTCTCGTCATTGGCCAGACGGAGTTCTTTCAGAACTAATATGTCATGGGCCCGAGCAAACGATGGAAGGGGTGTGGCGTTGGCGATGTCATCGGCGGTGTTTGAGAAGCGGGGGTTAAAGCCTCGTAGAAGGGCGATAATGAGTTGAGAGTCGGCCACAGGGTGACCGACATCCCAGAGAGCAGCAGCCTTGACCTTGAGGCGCTGGCAGTACGAGGAGACAGAAGAGTCTCCTTGTACCATGGAATGAAACTCGTTGAGGAAGGAAGATGGCGCGGGACTGCTTGTTCACAAGAAAGATCCGCTCGATGGCCACCCAGAGATCCCGAGCGGTGGGGTCGGTATCGTCCATGGCGAGGTCGAGGACAGAGTCGTCGATTGAGCCGAGCAGCCAACTGCGCACGCAGCACTCGGCGATATCCCACTGGGGGTCATCGGGGCGAGGTGGAGTGGAGCCATCGATATGTGACCATAGGCCGAACTTTTCACAGAGGGATTTAAAGAAGAAAACCCACTTGGAATAGTTGGCATTAAGGTCAAGAGAGATAGGAACGTAAGATTTCATGTTCACAGCAGCGTAGGGGGGAGAAGATCGGCGAGGTGGTGCCCGAAGTGTGGTCTAGGGCACCGAGAGCTGGAGCAGACTCGGCGACTGAGAGAGTGCCGGAGCTGAGGGCGAACTCGGTGGCCATGACGAGAGAAGAATATGGACAAATAGCCGATGGGAGGAAGAAGCCGATGAGAGGACGGATCGGCCGATCAGAGAAATGAGAAGACGATAGAGAGTGGGCCGGCCAACTGATGGGGAGTGGTTGGCAGATGTGGAGTAGGCAGCGGAGTAGGTGAGGAAAAGGTTGGGTCACGGTCGTGCGAGGATTCACGTCCGTGAAGGGAAGATTCACATCCATGGACTCGTGGAGGCCGAGTGTTGCGGACACGAAAAAGACGGAGAGGGGTCGGACGCGAAGAGAAGATGTTCGCATCCGGGAGGCAAGGATTCGTGTCCGTGGACACGTGGACACGTCAGATTGGCTCGGATGTGAGGGAAGAAGGTTCGCGTCCGAGAGCCATTGAGCGTGTCAAAAAGGCGGGAACTGAGGAAGGGTTCTAGCCGATGGAGGGATGGACAAGTCCAGTCGATGGAGACGACGAGCGCAGAGGTGCGCCGGCGTCAGAGAAGAAAGGATGCACGAAGCAAGAAGAAGGGCGGAGATGGTTGCGAGGCTAGACGAGGAGGTGGATGTAGATCGTCGCCTTATCGCGCGAAGGTGGAACGGAGAAAAAAAAGTGACTACAGGAAAGACGGGGAGAAGAAAGAAATTGAGACGAGAGAGCGAGGAGAGTACCAGGAAGAAGGTCGGTGACGGGAAGAAAACATCGACGACGAGGAGGAAAAAGGTCGGCTCGCCGGTGGGAGAAAGCTAGTGCGCCAGGGATGTCTAGACTCGCTCTGATACCATGTAGAAATATGTACAGTGACTAAGACACCGAGTGTATATAAAGAGAGTCGGATCTATATATATATAACCCAGACCAGTGGTCTAACACTACCTACAAGTTGCAAAATAGTAACGCTAGCCATCACCCATCCTTAGCGGTTGGCGACCATCGCTACCAACCTTTAACCCCTAGCGACCATCGCCACTAGCAACCAACTTTGCTAGACCGACCAATAGCGACTGATGCCACCACCCGCCAACCCTCTTTCTATATGGCTGCCGAAGAGCTTACCACCTTCTACGCCGATGCTAGTGAGCCTGAGTGCCTCTTTCATGGCATGGCTGATGGAGAGCTTGAGCCAGCCTGCCACCACTCTTCACGGCCTTGTCTCTACGGCTATGGTCGTCCTCGTTATTGCCATCCCCTTCGTATCAACTCACTTAAAGCAGTGTTGGCGCTAGCCAATAGCCGATCAAGTTGCTCCTCGTTTTGGTACTAGCCTCCACGGGTAATCGGTTCCGTGCCTAACCGCCAACAAGCCCTAGCGTTGGCAGCTTAGCTATAACCACGTGACCGGTATTCTTTTGATTTCCGTTTGCCTTTTAGATTTGCAATTCATATTCTCCTATTTCTTTCTTTTATCATATCTAGAATGATGGGTGATTTTTGTTGCAAGCGATCGGGCCACTTGAATGTGATCACTAGTTATTCTTCTTCAATCTTCTAAACCTTACCTTTGAGAGCTCATATTTTCATTTTCATTATTTCTACCTTCTACAACCCAACGGGAGCTGAGCTTGTTTTTTTGCCTGCTGCATTTTTTTTTTGCTCGCAAGCTAAACGAGTCGTTTCGAGCTGACAGATAAACGAGCCGAGTCAGACTTTCAACTTGTTATCGTTAGGATAACGAGCCAAACCGACTCCAGACTCGGGAGAAGCGATTGGATTTGTTTGCTAATTGCAGCGCTAGTCCAACAAGCGCTGTGGTAACTTTAGATAAAAGAGATCCAATAGCTAGATACGGGTATGTTTTGGGGTGAACGTAGAAAAGAATCAACTGGTATTTTTATGTAGTACACATGAACTGAAGCATTTAACAAAGGATGAAACAATTTTGTTCGACAGGCGTCCCTTTTTTTTAAAAAAAAAAAGGGGCGGCCGATTCCATCGTCCCTATTTTCTTGCCTTCTATTCGTATTAGGGAGGAGGAGGCAAAGCATGTGCGTGGGTGCGTGCGTGGACGAGCACGGCAGCGGCGCACGATATTATTGTTCCTCTGTGAGAGGGGTGAGACGGTTTTGCCCCTGCATTAGGCGCCTCATTTGCGGACCTTGCCGCCCTGGATATTTTGGTGCACACACCACTGGCCTTTGGAAGGTTCTGGTCACTCGTCTACTTTT
The DNA here is from genome assembly GCA_030770085.1 of Oryza coarctata. Lineage (NCBI taxonomy): Eukaryota > Viridiplantae > Streptophyta > Magnoliopsida > Poales > Poaceae > Oryza > Oryza coarctata. Next base: position 11,579,531 of record CM061483.1, on the reverse strand, counting down.
TTTCTCTCTCTTTTCAGGGGTTTGGGCAGCAGGCAGATGCAACCACGTGAGAAGCTTTGGCAAAGTCTGGCAGGCTCATGGTGTGGTTTGATATCACTTCCTCTGTTCTATAATAATATGTTTTTTTTAATTTTTTTAGAAAATTAGGGTTAAGGTAATGAATAATTGATGGTTTAGATTAACTAGGATGAGGAAGTTAGATGAAGTAGGATAGTTGTAATTGGATAATAGGTAGAAAAATAATAGTATTTCGAAAAAAACTCAAATACCAAAGGCAGTAGCGCTGTGGAGTAGAGAGAGTATAACTAAAATAAATGAGTGCTATAGGATAAAGGGAGTATAATTACAATAACTTTTAAAAAGTTGTATAAACGAGCTTTTAAAAATTACTGAATTGAGCATAGTGGATACTTAATATATGTTTGAATTATTATATTATATAAAATTGACAATGTCAAACTGTTATGATATGATTGAAAGTGGTATAAAAACCGAACATTTCCTTTAATGTTTTATCGCTGAAAAAAATGCTTGTCGGTTGCTAGGATATGTAATTAATCAACAATGATCTATGTTTTATAGCTTTAGGTAATCAATAACTACAAAACCTAATGCGAAAGGTAAAAAATGTAAATAGATTTTGATTTGAGAGAGTGTTAAGCTAGGTTGATTTGGAGATGCACATAGGATTGTTTTGCTAGGATCTATGCTACAAGCCTATAAGAAAGTACAATAAAAGACTGAAAGCGACGTAGAAGAAATTCTTTTACTGAGAGAGAGAGATACGTGTTACCGAGAAGATATTAGATTTATATTGATGACGTGTGATACAGGTTTATTATGTTTGCTTAGATTTTCGACGTGGAACCGCTTACGACATCAACTTATTAATTATTTTTACTCTTGTTACATCTCTTTCTTATTATACAATTATGACAAGATATTTTCTATTCGATTTGTATGTCAAAGCATTTTATATGATGCTTGAAATTTACATTACTGAATTGATGAACAATATTACGGTCTAATAGACTGTGTTACCTTGATAACTTTACACAATATAGTGATCACAACGAAGGCAAACTCCATAAATAAAATTAAAGGTAGCCATCCACATGTCCACAAATAACTCCAACAAGTGTGGACTAGGCTATCCTTTCATTAGGCATTTAAGCGCAGAAGTGGGCAACACAGAATAAATGATTCTCCCAACCGTAACTTTCGATATAGACGTAGAAATCTAGTTCCGTAGAGGATATTTTGATTGCTGACCAAGCTATTCGTGCGTGATATTTTCCAACGTTGGGATGAGTATCTTTCAGATTGGATGGTTGAGATATTCTGCATTTCTTCTGGTTGGAATAAATACAGATATATTTGCACAAAGCCAGGCTCAAATGGCCCCATCTAAAAAAATATCCACATGATCGACTTCGTTTGACTAATCAAACTAAGTGTGCATGTGTTGTCTACAAAATGCAATTATTTGGGCATTATTTCTTTTGCAGAAATCGGTTCCATTTTTTGTGCCTAAATCTATTGTCTGATATCTTATTTACATTTCAGATTTTTCTTTCGCCACATTGTGTGTTATCGAATAACAAAAGGCTAGTTGATGCAGATACAATCCAACGGTCTCCATTAACCTTATTTAGTGTGATGCTAGACTATGGCGCTATTTAGAAAGCCGGTGATTAGGAAAGAGCTGATGAGAATATGTCTCGGTCACATCGCCTCGCTGCTTATACCTATAAGCTAAAATTTAAAATTTAAAATTTTAGAATTAGTTTTATAATTTTTTTCATTGTAGGTTATGTTATCGTATTTACTTTTAAATCCTCAAGTATACATAAATGGCTAAGTAAACATAAACAAACAATGAAGCTCTTGAAATTCCTTTCTACTATTAAATTTCCATTAATCACCTTTCTTATCCACTATTTTACCATGGCGAGAGAGAGTAGTGAGAAAAAAAAAGCTTGAGAGCTGATAATCTGAGATACTCCACTACTGGACGTGGCCGTGAAGACAAAGCAAAACAAGGTGCGCCGTTGGATCCCTCCCCCCTCTCAATCCCAAGTGGCCCCCATCCCGCGCCGTCCTTTGCCACCCGCGGGCCCCACCCCCCACCACCCCCGCAGATATTTTGGTGCCACCGCGCCGGCGCGTGGCAAATCCCGTAATTAATCCCCAACTCCCTGCCCCCTTTTCCCTTCCCACCTCGAGCGCATATAAACCGGCCGCGAAAATATCTCCTCGCCACCGTCTCACCTCAGCCCTGCCTCGCTCCGTTTCGAAGCATCGAGGAGAGAGAAAGTTCTAGAGAGAGAGAAGAGGGGAGGAGGAGGGATGTTTGATGCGGGGGATCCCGGCGGCGGAGGCGGGGTGGTGGGGGTGAAGAGGATGAAGCTGTGCGAGGAGGAGGAGGAAGAGGAGGGGATGGAGGTGGATGGGGATGATGAGGTGGAGGAGGAGGGGTGGGTGTGGAGGCTGCCAGGAGGGGGAGAGCGGGAGGAGGAGGCGGCGGCGTGGGAGGGGAGGGCGGCGGCGATCGTGGTGTCAGACGCGGTGGAGGCTGACTTCCCCGTCATCTACGTCAACGCCGCCTTCGAGGCCGCCACGGGGTACCGCGCCGACGAGGTCCTCGGCCGCAACTGGTGAGATGAGATCCCATCCTCGTGTGCTGCTCCTCTCTGTTCCCTACGCGCTCTGCTCTGCTTTGGTGTGATTGGGGTGGCGAAATGCGGCTTACTCCAGTTTGGTGCTCTCGATGTCAGCTCGGATGGGAGAGATGGTTGTTTTGGATGCTGCTAATGATTTGATAACTTGCCGTAATGCCGTTTAGTCAAAACTTGGGATTCTAATGCATATTCCTTAGACTCTGTCCTAGAATTCGGAGTTCATGTACCACTGTACGGTGCAGACTTGTACACCACTCTGCCTTCATGCTTGGAATTGCGGCGATGATGCGTGATTCCCTGATCAATTTAGTATTTTTTTTCGTCACTTTAGATTGATTGGTTCGTTTTTTTATGAAAGTTAAAGATGGGAATCATGGCAATATGAGATTTAGATAGCCAGTGTCGATATGAGTAATTCGAATACTACTGTTTGTGTTCGACCATCGGTTGTTTAGAGCCAACGTTTGAGTAATGGTGACATTGCTGATTATTCGTCCACACATTAAGCGCTGCACGAGTAAGCCAACATGCGAAGTAATTATAAAAATGTTGCTGTTCATGTACAGTGAGATCCTGGAAGGTGCTTACGTGATCTAGTTTGTATATGTTCATGTTATAGCTAAATTTATGAAATAGCTTTAAAAACAAATTTTGCGTGCACGAAAATTCTATATTGCATACTATTTGCATTGGACCTTAGAGGCCAACAATGAAATGTTCATATATTCTTTCTGGCTTTGGGTCGTTTTTGTTTTCCGGTGGGAAGAGGGTGGGCAAGCAAGGATGATGACTACCCGTTGGATATTTTCCCCTTATATTTCTTCTTGTTCTCTTGCTATGCTAATGTGGGCCACTTGCACATAGGAAAACGGGATGATGGAAGAATAAACTGTAGTATATATTGGGAATATAAAATGAGATTGGTGGCCATTAATTGGAATATAAAACTCGTCTCTTGTGGGTGCACAGTTGTCTGTAGCATGTGGATACAAGAATTTGCAACAGGGAGCATCATTTTTTCCCCGCTTTTTACTAGTATTTTTATTTTTAAGGGCATGGTTGTAGCAGTTTATCACCAGGTTAACCGGTAGTAACTTTAGTCTTCCGTTGGTATATATCATATTTAGTGCTGACCTGCTAGTGCTCTAGTAGGATATGGTATGCTGGATTAGTAAGACTTTACCCCTCTCTTGGACAGTACTGTAAAGCAATTAATTATTAATGCGTTCACAAGCAAAATTAACATTGAACTTGGACACTAATTATGATATTTGATTCGTATTAACAATATGGAAAGTTATTATTACTGATGAACTTAAAAATGTAGACCTGCCAGGGCTTTCAGTTAGCAACGATAATGGTGAGTTTCAGAATTCAGAACTGAATTTTGAACATAAATGGAAGTCTTGGATGCAATATGAGGCTGAACTTTGAGAAATTTGAGTTGGGCAGTAAATGTTTGAACTTGGCTTTTGTGCTTTACTGTTTAAGATTCATTCCACGAATTTTGTTTTAATTGTTGTTTTAGAATTTTTGTGGTGATCTGCTCTGATAATCCATGCTGACTGCCAAATATTTTTTCTCTACACAATTAACTTCTCTGTTGTCAAATTATGAAATTTCATGAAAACCAACGCCAAATATATTTCTTTGTAGATGCATTGGACGATGTTTTTTTCGAGGAATGGACAAATTTATTTAACCCTTCATCATAAGTAGTTTGGACATTCAGCATCAGCTCTAGCCTCTAGCTAACATAACTAAGTATTCAACGTAGGTAATTTTTTACATTTCTACCAAAGTCTAAAAAGCAACAATATAAATAGCTGCACTAGTTTCTGCCTAATGTTTAGCAATGTTAGCACTAGATGAAGATAATCCATTTGAAACCAAACAAAAAGCAACATTTTTCTTAGTTGTTTCTGACAAGGCTATTTGATAAATGTATGTTCTCTATTCTGGTCTTTCTACAAGCTCATATTCCCTAGTGACAGTAATTATTCCCTCTTTCTCTGATTACCTTATTATTTTCTATCATTTTTCACTTATATGAATTGTTCAACTGTATCAAATTTGCATCAAGCTAACAGTGGCATAACTTGACAAAGGACCTAGTGAAGCTTCTCACATAACTCTGTTGACTCAAACTTGTCTTTCAGCCGATTCCTACAATTTCGGGATCCACGTGCCCAAAGACGACATCCGCTTGTTGATCCCATGGTTGTTTCAGAGATCCGGCGATGCTTGAATGAAGGGATTGAGTTCCAAGGTGAGCTATTGAATTTCCGGAAGGATGGAGCTCCACTGTACAACAGGCTAAGGCTCATTCCAATGCATGGGGATGATGGTTTTGTGACACACGTCATTGGAATCCAGTTGTTCTCTGAAGCTAACATTGATCTCAGCAACGTATCATATCCAGTGTATAAAAAACAGTCCAATCACAGACCCAACATTCAAGAGATGAACTCTGCTTCCCATGAGCATATTCCTAAGATCCAAAGTTCTGAATACTGTGGCATCCTCCAGCTCTCTGATGAAGTTCTGGCACACAACATACTGTCTCGCCTATCGCCAAGAGATGTTGCATCCATCGGATCAGTCTGCACTAGAATGCATCAGTTGACCAAGAATGATCACCTGAGAAAGATGGTCTGTCAAAACGCATGGGGAAGAGACGTCACTGTGAGGCTTGAGATGAGCACCAAGATGCTAGGATGGGGTCGTCTTGCAAGAGAGCTTACAACCCTTGAGGCAGCTTCATGGAGGAAGTTCACAGTTGGAGGACGTGTTGAGCCTTCCCGATGCAACTTCAGTGCCTGTGCTGTTGGTAATCGCCTTGTCCTTTTTGGAGGTGAAGGAGTCAACATGCAGCCAATGGATGATACCTTTGTGCTCAATCTGGAGTCTGCAAGGCCTGAATGGCGCCGTGTCAAAGTTTCAGCTTCTCCACCCGGCAGGTGGGGGCACACTCTCTCATGGTTGAATGGTTCATGGCTGGTAGTCTTTGGAGGCTGTGGACAGCAAGGCTTGCTCAATGATGTCTTTGTCCTTGACCTCGATGCCAAGCAGCCTACTTGGAGGGAGGTTGCAAGCGAGGGCCCACCATTGCCAAGGTCTTGGCATAGTTCATGCACCTTGGATGGATCAAAGCTTGTTGTCTCAGGGGGTTGCACTGAATCCGGTGTGCTCCTCAGCGACACATTCCTGCTTGACCTCACCAAGGAAAAACCAGCATGGAAGGAGATCCCAACATCATGGTCACCGCCATCCCGCCTCGGCCACACCTTGTCCGTCTACGGTAAGACCAAACTATTCATGTTTGGTGGGTTGGCAAAGAGTGGCTCTCTCCGGCTACGCTCCTGCGACGCTTACACCATGGACGCCGGTGAAGACAGCCCACAATGGAGGCAGCTGGCAACAATTGGATTCCCAAGCATTGGTCCACCTCCGAGGCTCGATCATGTCACGGTCAGCCTGCCCTGTGGACGGATCATCATCTTCGGTGGCTCCATCGCTGGGCTTCACTCCCCATCGCAGCTGTTCCTGCTCGACCCTTTGGAGGAAAAGCCAACATGGGGGATCCTGAACGTCCCCGGTCAGCCACCCAAGTTCGCATGGGGGCATAGCACCTGCGTGGTCGGCGGCACCAGGGTGCTGGTCCTGGGTGGCCACACTGGGGAGGAGTGGATCCTGAATGAGCTCCATGAACTCTGCCTTGCAAGCAGGCCCAACGAAGATGAGTGATTCCAACTCCATTGCTTGCTCGTCTGATTTGTTTAGATCCTATGACTATTACTCATATCTGTTGTTGTCACGACCCTATGTAAAAGTAGTGAAAAGGAAACAAAAAAGGATTACTGGTAGTTTTCATCCTTAGGAAAAAGATCTGAAAGAAAATGAAATAAAGGTTGGTCTAGTTTTTCTTTCTTTCCTTCCTTGTGTCTGCGCACGACTCTGCTCCATACGATATTTTGATGCAATTTGTGTCAATGCATTTATAGTGTACGTTAGTACATACTCCATTATTTCTACCTCTCAACTACAAGTTTTCTTTTATTTATTTAAGCCTCTCTTCAACTACAAGTTAGCAAAGGATTTTTCTAAGACCAGCACAACACCTGCCATTGAAAGAGGCCACACGTGCGAGTCTACATTCGTAAGGTTATGTACACTTGTGACCAACACCACCATCGCTAGGCGCTTGTCGAGGCGGCCGGAAAATCAGGTGACGAAGGAGAGGGCAGAGGCATCCGATGTGTTGGTGTATTTGTTCACGGTCTCCGATTGAAGCTGCAGCGAAGTCGAGGTGCCTCTGTTTCTTTTGGCCCCAGATTGTGCGCAGCAGATTCTACTACTAACAAAAGCGTGTGTTTGCTTTCAATGGGAAGGGCATCTTTTTGACCTCACCACCACTGTCCAGCCTCATCAGATCATGGGGTCCTCTCAAAAGGAAGAAGAAAGAAGAGAAAATCAGATCATGTTCTTTCGAGTCCATTGTCCTGCTTCGTCAGATCATGGGATTCTCTCAGAGGGAAGAAAGAAGAGAAAACAGATCATGCTCTCTCGAGTCTCTGGAAATAAAATGAACAGAGAATAAGTGCCTAACATGTTCTCATGATCACAGTGCACTCCCGAAAGCGATCCCCTACATCTCATAAGAAATATTTGATACAAACAGTTTCAAGCTTGTCACCATCGAGACAAAGCTTTCGTCCGGGGCAAGGATCCTGGTACCAGATAGTCGAATTGCGACCAGAATTGCGATCACAGGTCAAATTGACAGAAGCAAGAATGTCAAGAGACCACTTTCCGTGAATTCAAGTCTGTCACCATCGAGACAAATATTTTCGGTCTCAAACTGGTTAACCAAGACAAGTTCAACCAAACACTTCCAAGTTGGTCATACAAACATACTGAAAAATGTCATGTCCAACATGGTTAATACAACAGCATTCTAACAGTGCAAAAGAGTAGGGTTTTGCCTGTGGCCGGCAATGGCATCGTGGAACAAGAAACCGAGGATCCAGCCATCATTTATCAACTGAAGAAAAAGCATGACCCATAACACTACTTAAGTACTTAATTTAAACATCATCTACTCCTCAGTGGCGACAGTTCGTGTACTAGAAGATAGCTACTGAAAGCCGAAGAAATTGATTTCTGTTGCCCCAACAACAGCAGATGACGCATCAGACTAGCGTCTGAATTCGCCTCACTGATCCCCAGATTCTTTTGGGGCTGCGGCTTCCTTGATTTCGTCACCACCATCATCCTGCAGATGAAGAAAATAAGCAAGGAGGTATCAGAACCATGAAGATAGGAGACAACAATAAAATGACTCCAAGGAAACTTACATTGGCATCTGAAGTCCATAGAGTCAAGTTGTCACGCAAGAGCTGCATGATCAAAGTGCTGTCCTTGTAGGATTCTTCACCAAGGCTGTCCAGCTCTGATATGGCCTCATCAAACGCCTGCAAGAAACATGAATCCGTTCAATTCATATGTTTTGTGTTCTGATTGCATGTGAATGTTAAACAAAAATGACCAAGCAATTACTTAAAAACAATCACATTTCTCCACGTCTTATATAACAATTTTACTTATTCAAAGCAACTTCAAATGCATCAGCACTTAGAACACATCAGTTACATGACTTTTATGTCATAATTTTCTCAGTTTATCACCGTTCCAAGCTCCAAAGCTAGGTACACTTTAACCATATGGTTTAAGCTTGTGAAGGTTCAACAAGATGCAAACTATAAATGGAATATGTAAAAGACATATGCAAACTAGATAAACACATTACAAGAATGAACATCAGGATAATCCAGAAAATAAAAATACCAACCAGTATAGACATTCCAGACTATTATCAGTGTATCGTCATCAACTTAAAGCTAACAGCCAAAATGTAGCAGATAGGTGATACAACATTCATAAACTGTAGATTATCATGAAAATCAGCAAAAGAATGCATGCAACAGCTGTCAGTAGATTCAAATAGAACTGTTTTGGGAATCAATACGAACCATTGTTGTGCTGAAAGTACTCAACAGCATGTTGACTGAAGCACAAGGTTTTAGAATAAGTTAATTTACCAGTCATAAATCCACAAAGTATCATATATCTTCAGAATGAACAATGTGGGACTTTTGATATAAAGAGAATGCAAATACAATTTCCCCTAGCAAAATTGAACTTTCACGCTTATTAAAGCTAAGAAATTAGTTCCATTCATCCACTATGATATTTCCAGCATAACCACTAGTCCAATACAAAGCAGGTCCTTAATGGTACAAAATCAATATAGAATATTCTATTGCTAATCCAACAGGATAAAAACTTCAAATGGAAATGCATGACACAGAGAATAAATGTACACTGAAACTTGCTGAATAGAAAATTTAAGGGGGGAAATGGAAGTGGGTATAAACATAGAGTAAGCAGACCTGTTTAGCAAGGTTGCAGGCACGGTCAGGAGAGTTCAGGATCTCATAGTAGAACACTGAGAAGTTAAGTGCAAGCCCAAGCCTTATGGGGTGGGTTGGAGCCAAATCAGCAAGAGCAATGTCCTGCAACAGAACCAAAAAGAAACTAAATTCAAACCAGAAGACATAACCACACTATCCATATGTCCGAAAAAAGTGCAATTTATCACAAATCCAACCTGAGCAGCTTTGTATGCATTCATAGTGCTCTCCGCAGACTGCTTCCTCTCATCGCCAGACTTAAACTCCGCAAGGTACCTGCACAAGCATCACCAAGAGAAACCATATATCCATCACTCCAGATGAAACATCCACATCTCCAATCGTTACCAAACTCCTAGGCTGCTAGCTAGCACCAAGATTCCAAGAATATCAAGCAAACCCCCATTCAATCAGCTCCATTAACAAACATCACACATTAAACATCAATATGAAATGTTAACATCATATATAAAAGACCACACATTAAACTTAGACCTGTACACTAACAATGGATCTCACACACCTATCATCCCATAAAATAACTACCACTAAATCTTAAATTGCAACCTGAACAACTCAAATCTCACCGTACAATCTTAATTAATCAGAGACCAAACAGAAGGATCATTCATAATTAATAAAGGAAACACATCCTATCAGTTTATCACCCCAGTAACTCCCCATGTGTCAATATCATGCCTTCACTGACCCAAAGAAATCACCCTAGCTCAAGTTCTTGATCGATCCGCCGCGTACACGTAGATCGGGACAATCAAATCACGAATTCGTAACGCAAAGATGGCATATTTCGGTGAGAGATATCATATATATACCGGTGGTAGTCGCCCTTCATCTTAAGGTAGAAGACCTTGGACTCGGCGGCGCCGGCGGAGGGGACGAGGTGGGAATCGAGCAGCGCGAGGATGCCGTCGCAGATGCGGGCGAGCTCGGCCTCGATCTTGCCCCTGTAGGAGCGGATGGTGGCGGCGTGTGCCTCGTTGCCCCTCCCCTCCTCCTTCTGCTCGATCGACGAGATGATCCGCCACGATGCGCGGCGGGCGCCGATGACGTTCTTGTACGCCACAGACAGCAGGTTCCGCTCTTCCACGGTGAGCTCCTCCCCACCCCCGCCGCCGGCTCCCCCCGCGGAGCGCGCCACCCGCTCCATGAACTCCACCATCTCCTCGTACCGCTCCGCCTGCTCCGCCAGCTTCGCCTTGTACACGCTCTCCTCCCTCGTCGGCTCCGCCGGCGACATGGTGGTGGCTAGCTTCTCCCCTCTGGGGCTCGTCGGCCACACCGAAAGCTACAGGGTTAGGCTCGGAGCAGCGGATCCGGACGCCTCTTCGTGTGTGTGTCGGGAGGAGATGGGAGGAAGGGGTGGGGATTCATTTGAGGAGGCCTCCGCTCCGGCGTGGGTGGAGGGTGGGGCCCCCCTGTCAGTGGGGGCACGTGGCGGTCAAGGGAGCGGGACGTACACCGGGAGGAGCGGTGCCGGGGGGAGACCGTGTGGTCCCTCGTGTGGCTGGGTGGAGGTGGGGTAGGGAACACGTGGAGAGGTTTTAGTGGGTGAAAATAAGGTTTGCTGTGTGTGGACGGTGTGGGTGTGACAGAGATGGGTGATTTTTTTTTTTTTGGCTATGGGCGATTTGGGCTTTGTTGGGTGGTGAACTTGGTCGTGTCCTGATGGGAGGTGATGCAGGGCAGGGGCTAGTATTGTAATCCTGGCTAGCTGGAATTCTGTTTTTAGATTTTCCATTTCGAAGTGTTTTCAGTTGCAAATTGTGTTTTTCTTTTATAAATAAAATACTTTATAATATTTTAAATTATAGCAACTTTATATTAGTAGAGTTGTTTTTTTACCATCGTTAAGGGACAAAACTAACGTAACAAGACCAAGCTTGGCTTAGTTGGTTAGCTGCGCTGATACGTGCTACTAAAAGTGGGTTTGATTGTAAGGAAACACCCCATACGTCATCTGAGGATTTTATTCTTTCCTCCGTGAGCATATTCCTAAAGCGGCTCTTAAAAAATTGGTATACGCACTAGAGTTTTGAAGCCTTCAATTTCTCTTAGAGTGTGTGTTGAAAATATGCACGTGTGTATGTGTGTATATTGGCGTGAGTGTGGTGTGCATTCATGCGCGTCTTTGTTTGTACTTAAAACAGTTTAAGATCTAAGTGATTCCTCCATTGTATTATATGGCACACATAAAGCATTAATGGAAACCAACATCGTAACCTTATTTTCTTTTTTCAGAGAATAAGTAAATTCACTAACTAGCTTTTGGAGAAAGACTAAATAATCATACCATAACCTTGTTTTCTATGTAAGTATTTTGTTATATTTTCATGCATTTATAGATCTTATATATTTTGTTAACAAAGTCTTAAATCTTACCATATGTTTCACATAATGTCGTCTGGTTCTCCTTGCTCGCTAGCGATTTAGGGAAGTCCCCTGCCTATTTTTGTTCTCTTTGCCATTAGATTGTTCCTATGAATTCGCCCTTAGCCATGCCAATTTTGCATGACCCCAAGTAGAAACACTCACGTTGGAGGCAGATGCATCTATCTATGTGTCTATCTAATAAAATAGTTAAAACTAAACTAACATATCGAACATTATCAGATATTCTGGGTCGTCTATGCCGGTTTGAACTGCCCCAGCCGTGACAGCTACGGCATCAAGCACAAGCGAAAAATCTCATAGTTTATTTCTATCTCTAAACATTTTATCCATCACGCGGAAAATTCCTACCACAATGACTAATACCCTGTCATTCTAGGTTTGGCGACGCCACACACATAATTACTCAAAAAAGAAATATTCCAAAGAAGAATGTGAAAGAAAAAGCTAGATGGACAGCATCACACAAAGCACGGTTTCTAGTTTGCACTCTTTTGTAGCTTTTACAAAAGGACCCAACTGACTCTTATAACGGACTTTTTTACTCAAATGAATGGGCCAGAGTGGAGTAGGGGACACAAGATCCTGCCTCAACTCATACATCCACAAGAAAAACGATGCTATTCTCTATTCTTTTTATTACGTGGATGCATGGGCCAGGAAAGAAACCTGGCCTACAAAGGGCCGGCCAGGACCGGAGCATCCGATCTCCTGTCAAAACCGACGCCATCCACCGTGATCCATGAACAATGCTACTATACCCCAATCGATCAACATGCATGCATGGTTGATGCTCCCACGGGGAGAGATCACCAACCCGAGCGGCTGACCCATCCATGCAGTTGAGCTAACAAAATAATGAAATGACATGATTGCCAGATTAATCCCTTGTTTACCAGTAGCCAAGTAGAATGATAAGTTGACAATCTTTCAGTCTGCAGGCAATAGTTAAGTTTATTTTCCCATAGAGAGTGTTTATTACGAATGATGGAACAGATTGTGGACAATAATTACTTACAGAATGGATCAAATATTGTATATTACAAATCTAATAAATAATTTAGAATAGTCACAATTCCATCTAAAAATACTAAAAAGAAGAAAAGAAAAAAAAACTGCAGCACACGATCCGTGGATCGCATGGTCAATTTTGAAGTCTTTCGTTGAACGTAGTTGTCCCCATTTTTGTCAACCATTTGGCACCAAAACATACAGAAATGCATCAGCACTTGTCCGTTACGAAGGCGCAACGTCGCTAGCTCTGAAGCTGCAAGAGCTAGCGGAAAACTGCCCACCTACCCGGCCATCCACGCACCAGTCGCCGACTCACCTCCCTCCGTTTATTAGCTTCTTTCTCCTGCGAATCACGGCGAACTGAGAAGCGAACAAATGGAGCACACCCAGCGGCGGCGGCTGCTTCTCCTCGTCGTCCTGCTCGCCGCCGCCACCGAGCACTCGCTGGCCGGCCTCTTCGGCTCCCCGCCGTCCGGTCCGGCCGCCGGCGACAACGACGACGACAACACGGTTAGAGACATGTTTATATACTACTGGAAATTAAAACCTGCGATTCCTTTGGTCTGGCTATAAGAAGCTCTGTTTTCTTGGTTGATGCAGAAGTGCAGCCGAACGTGCGAGTCCGAGCACTGCATGGGTACGTATGCACGTACGTACGTATATACCACTCTCCCTTGCCGATCAGTAATCTTGTTGTTAATTCAGTTTTCCTTGCTGTAATTAATTTGTGTGGTTGTACGGTGTTAATTTGCGAGCAGATAGATTAGTGTGAAATGATATAATTTGTGCTTGCGCAGAGGCGCCGTTGATGAGGTACGGCAAGTACTGCGGCGTGTCGTACACCGGGTGCCCCGGCGAGGCCCCCTGCGACGCCCTCGACGCCTGCGTCCAGGCCACCGACAGTACGTCCATCCATCGATCACAACCTCGATCGTTGCTGCCAAATTAAGCTTTCTTTAATTGACACTGTTGTCATGAGATCGATGTGTGCAGATGACTACCTCAACATGCTGTGCAACCAGAGCCTGCTGGACTGCGTGGCGGCGGTGAGGTCGCCGGCGGCGAGGGGAGGAGGAGGGGCGCCCATCAGGACGTTCGAGGGGAACCAGTGCAACGTGACGGACGTCGCCGACGAGATCACGTCGCTCGTCGAGGCCGCCGTCTTCGCCAAGAGGATCCTGCACAAGCCGTAGCTAAGCTTAGCCGCCGGCCGGCGGCTAGCCTGTAATTGTTTTTCTTTTTGCTAATTAAGCTGCTGCTGTACATGTCTCGCGCCATGCAAATTAATTAATTCCAGTCGTCTCCAGATGCCCCCAAATTGAAGCTAGAGTACACGTAAGTGTAGTTGGAGTTGGTCGCCCGATCGTGTTTAGATGACGGAATCAAGGGAGTAGCTAGTTTTTTTTTTTGGATCCTGTTCTCGATCGTCAACCTGTACTGTTGTACGTTTAGCCGTCACGTACATCTTATATATCAGATGTGCTCTTAGCTAGTACGTCCGTACAAATCGTGATTCTGCTCAGGTACGTGGATTCATTCGTTTCGTCAAAGGGCTGAAGGTCCTAGCAGATCAACAGTACATATAACTAGTAAATCCAATGGCTCTTGATATATCTCCAAAACGGCAAATATAAAGCTGGCTGTTCCACCTCGCTGTTCATTTTTGAGCTATTAGTATCACATAGAGCTCATTTCCAACCGCCAGCATAGGAACATCTATTCAAACCACCGCTATGGAATAGTAACACTAGGGTATCAACTTGGTCTTAAAATAAGATAATTATCTGATTTTTAGTATTATTAAGCCTATTTATATTAGGAACCGCTGGATAATCCAATAAATTCTTAAAGTTTTCAAACTAAAATTCAAAACTTTTTAGCAGAATGTATCTAACTTTCACTTGTTGTTACTCGATAACCACTGGGTTATCGTGGTTGTTTACAAAAACGGGTTGAAAGAGCTTTCCAGTGACTAAACGATTTTGCAGACTAGCCATGCGTGCTACTCATTTTGCAAAGCAGACATAGGTTCTGCATATTTCGATAAGTTTAGGACTCGCCTATTGGTTTATATATTTTCAAGCTAGCAATTGGTTTTTCTAGGTTTCTAAGCTAACAAATTAAGTTACAAAAGGTTTTATTTGGAAGGCATTTTTTTATTGATGCTTATAAGCTACCGATCAAACAAGAAAGCACCATAATTTCAAAATACCAATAAGAATTAATTGGACCCCATACAAATCAAAATCACAAGTAAACTAAACCAAATAGTAGCATATCTAAATTTATGTCTAGTGATACGATTTTAATATATGCTAACTAATTCATACGACTTAATCAGATAACAGTGTTGTCGTTCTCCTCATTAGGCTGAATATAATAAAATAGTGGAGACAGTGTTTACAGTAAAGAATTCACTTTAGCTAAAAATATAAAGTCACTATATCCAAGGAAAAAGTTTGCATATAAAAAAGCACATACACTCTTCTGATTTCACATATCAAATTGTACATCAAGCACTTTGATCGAATTAAATCAAAGTATTTTAATGACCATAGCTGTATTATTATTTTATTCCATATAAGTAATAATTAGAATTTATTGGACCCAATTAAATCAAAGATCAAATCATAATCCATTTGATCTATACAAATCGATATGAGATCATACATAGTTAGTATTATTACTTTTATTACATAAATAATGGCACACCTATCCTAATTTACAGAATGAAGCATAATGTAAAACCATTCTTATTTACTCCAACAAAAAAAATTTGTGCATACCACAAAGGAATGCATTTAAGCTCCATAGCAAAGCACACAAAATATAGTAATACGGTGTCATTAAAATTACATAGTAATATCTCCCTGAATTTATTTTTTATAAATTTACGTAAAAAATTATTTTTTTTGAACGAAAAAAAAGCTGTAGTGACTGGAAATCAACCCCTTACATCTTGTATTCAAGACAACTTCACAACCCCAAATCCATTAAATATACAGACAAATTGCCTATAGGTGTAGCACGAGAGAACGGCCCAATTAAACGTGCATCATCACTACGACCACAGCAGCCTGCGTCAGCACACAGCTCCATCCATCACTCCCTCCCTGTACAACCCCACCCCACTCCATCTCCAACGTACGCCGCGGCCGCGCGCCCACCGCTTCAGTCGAGCCATCAAGAATGGAATGAATTTTGAAGTCGAGGGGATTATATCGTTTAAATAATTAAAAAAAAATTAAAACAATTAATTAATGTATTATATATCACTACTCTATATACAAATTATAAAAAAACAACAAATAATATATGCACATTCATAACTATATTTATTTTTTTATAAGTTTAAATTTGTATATTTTTTAGTGATATATTACATATCAGGTTTTTTTAATTTTATTATAATTATTTTAAATGATATACAGGAACACAAGTGATTTTAAAACCGTTTCAAAAAACCATGAGACTGCTTTTCCGCTTTAAACACCCCCCCCCCCCCCCCCCCCCCCCGCATCCGCGCGCTGCCGCTTCTCACGAGAGGAGGGAAGACTCGGAGAGGAGGATGGCGGCGTCGGAGACCGCGCCGTTCGGCGTCTCGTCGGCGGCATCCAAGGGAGGGGGCGGCGGCGGCGTGGGGACGAGGCCGCACGGGCACATGGTGACGGCGGGGCGGGTGCACGACGCGCTCGTCTTCGCGGCGGGCGCGGTAGGGGCCGTCCTGGTGCTGCTGGCCACGGCGTCGTTCCCGTCGCCCATGCCCGTGACGAACCTCGTCGCGTTCCGCTCCCCCGTCTCGGTCTCCTCGTCGGCGCTGGAGGCCGACGTGGGCGCCAACGGCGGGCCGGACGCGGCAGGGAGGACGTTCTATGACGACTCAAGTGTGTCGTACGCCGTCGACGTCGAGCGGCGAAGGATCGTCGGGTGGGACGCGAGGCGGGCGGAGTGGATGCAGCTGCGGTACCCGCACGGGCTGAACGCGACGGCGTCGGGGAGGGAGCGGGTGGTGATGGTATCGGGCTCGCAGGCGCCGCCCTGCCGCGGCGATGGCGGCGACCACCTGATGCTACGGTTCCTCAAGAACAAGCTCGACTACTGCCGCCTCCACGGCGTAGAGCTCTTCTACAACAACGCGCTGCTGCAGCCCAGGATGCTCGCCTACTGGGCCAAGATCCCCGCCGTGCGCGCCGCCATGCTCGCCCACCCGGACGCCGAGTGGGTCTGGTGGGTCGACGCCGACGCCGTCTTCACCGACATGGACTTCTCCCTCCCGTTCGACAGGTACAGAGACCACAACCTCGTCGTCTACGGCTGGGACAAGGAGGTGTACGGCGCGAGGTCGTGGGTCGGGCTCAACGCCGGCGTCTTCCTCATCCGAAACTGCCAGTGGTCGCTCGACTTCATGGACGCATGGGCGCGCATGGGCCCGGCCTCGCCGGAGTACGCCAAGTGGGGGAACGTGCTCCACGACACGCTCCACGGGAAGTCCGACAGCGAGTCCGACGACCAGTCGGCTCTCGTCTACCTCCTCTCCGAGCACGAGGAGAAGTGGGGGAGCAAGACCATCCTCGAGAGGGGGTACTACTTCCAGGGGTACTGGGCGGAGATCGTCGACCGGCTCGACAGCATCGCGGCGAGGTACGAGGCCGCCGAGCGCCGGTCCGGCGCGGCGGCCGCGGCGCTCCGTCGGAGGCACGCAGAGCGGGAGCACCTGCGGTACGCGGAGGCGAGGAACGTGGTGATGAGGAACGCCATCCCCGGGCCGGCTGGCGGCGGGCAGACCGGGTGGCGGCGGCCGTTCATGACGCACTTCACCGGGTGCCAACCGTGCGGCGGCAAGCCGAACAAGATCTACTCCAAGAAGAGCTGCGGCGACGGGATGAACCGCGCGCTCAACTTCGCCGACGACCAAGTGCTCCGCGCGTACGGGTTTCGCCACAAGGACCCGCTCTCCGACGATGTGCGCCCGCTGCCGTTCAACTACCCCGCCGCCCGGTGACGCACGCCGGCGCCGCCGGTCTTGGCCTGGACGCGCAACTAGTTCGTTTTTTCTCATTACATTAAAAAAAAAGGAAATCATCGGTAATAGCAGGGACAGACAAATTTGGTCCAAATTTGCATTTTCAGCTGAAATTTCTCCCGCTTTTTATCTTGCCTGTACCGTTGTTTACATTTTTTTCTGTAGTATATATGATCTTCGTAATATAGTTGGATTTGAGGTGAAATCTTCATTTGCTTCTTTTTGTTAAGAGGGGGAAAGAAATATGACTGTTGCATTGCCAATGCCAAAATGCCGACGCTCTTGATTTGCTCTTGATTTTCATTTTGGAGACATGTTTGATTAGAAAACAGTTTTTTGTTAATGAGCACCGACAATTCTGATCTTCAACATCGAGAGGAAATACTACAAAACCTTATCATGGATCAAGCCACAAACTGCTCTGCCGACAAAAGTTTTGGATCAATTGAATGGCGGATCTGATCCTAAACTAATATTGCAATTGGTTCAAACAACCGAAAATAACAGTCTGTTTAAGGTTTGGAACTGAGAAAGATTCTGCACTGACAAAGGTGTCTAAAGAAATGAGATCAAGAGTGTGTTTAAGGTTTGGAGCTCTGAACTGACTGACTACACGCCGTACTGGCTAAGGTGACAGCTCACGAGTGGATCAAAGAAATGAAATCAAGCATTCTTTGGAACAAAAAAATTCCCGTTTCTATCGAAATTGTGCCGCCTGGTGTAAAGTTCCTACGAAATCCGGCAAAATTCTTATGTTATCTGAAAAAGGCCTCAACAGTGTGTTGCCAAGTGCTGAAACTGACAATTCTGGAGTTAGGGGAACAAAACCCGTGGTCCAAGTTCAAGCTGCAATTTGCTTGCCGACAAAATTAAGATGATAGACACTACTAGTGTACTTGCATTAGTTAATGTGATGGAGGTTTTAATGACAGCAAATTAGCAGTTAATTTTTGCAGTTTGAGAGCTCTGAATGAACTGACAACAGATCAAGTTGACGTCCGCTCGTTTACTTGGGAGAAACGATGCCATAAGAGGCCTAATCCTGATCCGATCATGGTCAATCCCCATGAAATTTGACTTTGTACTTGTAGAAATTTGGCAAGGATCCCGATGGGATTGGCTCCCCCAGAAGAGGCCTTTGGGATGGTGGCCAAATGGTGAGTTAGTTACACAAGTAGACCGAAAGAGCCAAGAAACAAGAATGCATGGATCCAGCTATAAGAGCATTCTTTGCATAAAGAAAATCTTCGCTTTTTTTCCTGTGTATTGTCTTGTTGGCGAGCCGCCAGCGACCGAAACCGTATTGTCGGCGACCGTCGGATGGAGCAACACCATGAGGAGGAGTGTGGTGATGCACACGCTCAACAAGAGGCACTCCGGGGTCTGTATATGAAGATGGCTATTAGTCAGACAAGGAAGAACGAGAGAGAGAGAGAAGAAAATTGAGGTATTCTAGTCCAAATTTTTTCTAGCGTCATATTTCAAGGAGTGGATAATATATAAACCGACAAAATTTAGAATGGCATACTATGAAATGCCATTTTTTATCCCCCCAAATATATAAACCGGACAAGAGTCCATATATGTTAATGCAGATAACACTATTGGCACAGTTTGGTTTCAAATCTTGTGCTGTTGTTCAGTGTAGTAGCACAATGACATGGCATTGTGGGTTAGGATTGTAGTATTTTACTAGAGTGGTTCATGTGGGATGTCTGGTGTAGAACGAAGAGTGAAGATTCTATTCAAATACATAATGAGATGAGATTTTTTATTTTTAAAGGAAGGCGATATATATGGGATGGTCTGGGATGAGAGACCATCCCCTAAGTTATATTTTGGTTCTAGATAACAAATAGGGTTATATCTCATGAAATATCTCTACAAATTGGTTTCGATTTTTTATGGTAACATTATTCCTTTTTATTGGTTGGCATCATATGCTAATAGTTATGATGGTGTTTACACCTACTCGTTTAGGAGAGAAAGTGAATGCCCAAAATACAACCTTAGGAGTAAGGACCACGAGAGTGCCACTCCAATGCTTACCTTCAGCTAACAGCAGGGACATATGCACTTAAGGTTAGAGTAGAGGCTTATTACCTCCTTCCTTCAGTCCCCCTCTCTTCTTGCTCTTCCTGGAGACCCAACTATGGGTGGAGGGGGGGAGGGGTTGGAGCCCCACAACCCACATGCTAGATCTGCCGCTAGCTGGTAGGTGTAGTGAAAGAACGGACTTCTATTCTAGTGAAAGTAAAAGCGGCAATTAGGAGAAATAACACAATATATAGATAATAGTTTATCCATGATGGTAGAAACTCTCTATAAACGATAAAATCAGCAATAAGAATTCTCAAATAATGGTAATAGAGGTGGACTCAATCTCGACAAAACAATAGACAAAAAGAAGTTCTCTACTGTTAGAGTTATAAACTAAACATAGTGATGTATTTAAGAAACTGTTAAATAATAGGTAAATCTAGCTTATATTACTAGTATAAAAAATATTATTTTATTTTCAATTTTATTGTCTGACAAACTCAAAAAACCAATAATAAATAAGACAGTTATATACTATCATCATCCCACTAAATATTACATAACCTCGTACTATTTCTAATATGTTTCGTTGATATAAAGTTCTAAAAAAATGTGACATATAAAATAAAACACCGGATTAATGTATAATTAATTAAATATCAACTTAAAAACTATTAATATAATTTTTAAAACAAATTTATTATATACTTTTTAAAAAAACACATCATTTAAAAAATATGTGTGAAAAATAAGAGGGAGAGGTTGAGACGTATCCAAGGCAGCCTAAGGTAAGGAAGACTCTTGCTTACCAATCCGTTGTAGAACCCATCCCTCCGAGCAAAAAGGAGATAACCACATCATCACTTGAAGCTAAACATCCAATCAGACTTATCTCCTGATTGCCCGAGTCATCCACTGCATACATACATGACTCACAATACCAACGACGTACGTACCCGTCCACGTTGCCGCCACTCGTTTCGTACATATACAGAGAAATTAAAAAAAACAAAGCAACATAAGAAAAACACGTCGATTTTTTTTTATTATTTTCTTCCCGGATTCCCACGCACTTAACCGAATTAACGACGTATCAGATGCTTCGCGCGACCACACGTGTCGTCGGCGGCGGCCGCCGGCGAGCCCTCATGGCCTCCTCCCTCCTTCCCTTCTCATCCTCCTTGGCCTCCGGTCTCCCTCCCAATCCCCAGCCACCGTCCACCCCTCCCGCTCCCGCCTCCGCCGCCGTGCCCGCGCCCGTGCGGCCGCGGTGGTTCCGTCGCCTCAAGCTCGCCCGCGCCGCCGCGGGCCGCGACCCGGAGCCGCCGGCGCAGGAACCCCCTCCGCCCGAGGTGGCCGAGAGGAGGTCGCTCGCGGTGAGGACGGGGGAGCTGTTCCTGGGGCTTGCGGCGCTGCTGGTGCGCGGGGCCGGCAGGGGCGGCGGAGGGGCGGCGGTGGAGGAGGTGGAGGCGAGGGACGGGGTGGTGTGGGAGCAGCAGGCGAAGCGGCGGCGCCGGGAGCTGAACAACCCTGGGTTCAGCTTCTCCGCCGCGGGGCTGCTCTTCCCCTACCACCTCGGCGTCGCGCAGTGCCTCATCGACAGGGGATACCTCACGGTGCGCCTCCCAATCTCTTATCTCTTCCGTGCGAATACATACTGCAATAACTGAAACGAACTTCTGCTCAGAGGAACTATGATCCGTGCCGTTGTGCCTAAAATAATGGAGTGTGATTCTTTCCGGATGAAATTGTGGCTAACAAAAATCGAATTTCCGTTGGTCACTTTAGTTTAGTAGCTTGTCGGTGCCATAGCTCGTTAGAGCTCTCGATTTTGTGCTACTTTTTAGGTGATAGCATTGCCTGTCATTATTATGCATGGAAATTCTGAATTCTTATATCTATGTGATTTTAGGACTTACGAGTTATGAGTGATACATTCTGTATGGTCATCGTTTTGAGCAAGCTTTCTTATGGTGGTTTCTCTATCTGGGAAATACATTAGGAAAAAACTCCGTTAGCTGGTTCATCAGCTGGTGCCATAATCTGTGCAGTGATTGCATCTGGGAACACAATGCAAGATGCTCTGCAAGTGACCAAGGATCTAGCTGACAACTGTCGGAGTAAAGGGACCGCCTTTCGTCTTGGGGTATGTTTTCTTCTTCCATTTATTGTCTTAATTATACTTGTGGCCAACATGTGAGCTTCCTTACTCTGTAAATTATACCCAACTATATGTGTGATAGATCATTGGTTTCTTTATGACCGATATGCCAACTATGTTTGGACTTTGCAATATCTTGGTATTAACACAAAATTATGTTCACCTTTTCCTCTTCTACAAAAATATTTGCAGAAAATTGTGATGAGTAACCTGATGTATCCTTAGAAAAAATTGCTGAAGGTCACATGCAAATGTCACTCAGTTACTAAGTAGTTCATGTTCTGGATGATTGAATTTGATTGGTTCTCAACCTTGTATCTTGTGCACCTGTGCAGGCTGTACTCAAGGATGTTCTGGACAGGTTTCTCCCAGATGATCTGCACGTTAGATGCAATGGAAGGATTCGTGGTACGCTTCATGCTGTTCAACTATTGCCTGTCATATTTGCTATGTGTATCTTCTGCTACTTTACTTTCTGACAAGTAACTGGGCTCAGTCATTTAAGAACACTTAACTTCTTCTCATCAGTTGCTATTACCCAGTTGACCTGGAGACCTAGGGGCTTACTGGTTGACCAATTCGACTCAAAAGAAGATGTCATTAGTGCAGTTATTACATCCTCCTTTATTCCTGGGTAAGATTCATGTTAACCTATTATTCCCAAATACTGTATTCATCTTTTATCAGTAATAACTTCAAGAATTATTGGTGTCTTCTTTTCAGATACTTAGCTCCCAGGCCTGCAACTTTCTTTCGTAACAGGCTGTGCATTGATGGGGGCCTTACATTGTTTATGCCACCCACATCTGCTTCCGAAACAGTATGACATAACTTTTTTTGTTCCAGCAAAATTATTCTGATCACTACAACTATTTGAGGTCTCGTATGTACCACACATGTATGAAATTAATATAGTTCTCTGCTGTGAGATCTGTGCTCCCAAGTATAAAACATTTCACACATTTCACTCACTGTCCATTGATACAATTGAAATTCCTAATACTATCTATGTCTGTTGAGTAATACCATGAGTTTGAACAATCCAACATAGGGATATATTATATGTGATTTACCTGTGATGTAGTTCATGTACGAAAAAGATAAGGTCTGTGCATAAATGGGATTTTCTTCTAAAATTTAATACGTTTTTTTGCTAAATATAACTTTATGGATTACACTTATAACTTGAGGGCATGTCTGTTTCCAAAATATTCTACCCTGTTTGAGTTGTTTTTTTTTCAGCAGTTCACGATTTCTAACGGCAGAGTGCACTAAAGACTGCTTTGTATGCATAGTTTTGATGCATATGACATGATAATATGCGGTGTTGCCTGTTTTGCAATGCTCATTACTGACACTGCCTACAATTTGTAGGTTCGAATTTGTGCATTCCCAGCCAGCCGACTAGGATTGCAAGGGATTGGTATTAGTCCAGATTGCAATCCAGAGAACAGAGCTAGCCCTCGACAGGTTGCTCGCTTTTGAAATGCACAATTTTTGCAACTCACCTTGATTCACTTTGACACTGACCCTCAATTCTCGAATCAATTTCAGCTGTTTAATTGGGCCCTGGAACCCGCTGAAGACGAAGTTCTTGACAAATTATACGAGCTTGGGTATCTGGATGCGGCTGTATGGGCTGACCAGAGTCCAGTTGAGTTGATTGTTAAGAACGAACAACCGCTCCCCGCCACAGATTGAAAAGACACCAACAAGACCCTGACTTCTTGAACCTTGTGCGGTTTTCTCAACAGCTAACATCTCACTCAGTTTGGCCATGCTGTGCCCATGGAAATCTGTAACATATAACTGCATCAGATGTATAATTTTCCCCCAAAAATTTTGCCTGATCTAGGCTACCAATTCAATACTTCAGTGGATTGTAAAGTGTAACCACAACTGCGCAAGCGGTTACGATCTTGTTGCCTTGATTTTGCTATAGATATCAGTAAGAAAGAAGCAAAATTCATTACTAAGGGCGTGTTTCGTACTGCCTATTCCCAACTTCACACATATTTTTTAAACTAGTGTTTTTATAAATTTTTTATAGGAAAATTGCTTTAAAAAATCATATCAATATTTTAAAAAATTATATTAATCTATTTTAAGCTTTTTTAGCTATAATATGCACTAATTTATTACTCCGTTTTATGTGCTGAGAAGGGTTTCTAATCCTTATAAACAAACATAGTCTATAATAATTAAACATTGGAAAAAGATTAAGTCTTGAATACTATACAATTCATTGATGTGTGCTTAGTGCTTACCACGGGTACCGTGAACAAGCTTTATCAAAATAATTCAGATTTTTGATAAAATTTGTTTGGTTTTTTGCCGGTTTGGTTATCATAGATACTCAGAATAACGGTAAGAGCATATTGTCAAAATTCTTTCCTTAAAATTCTTTTTTATCTTCTATCAGATTTTTTAGTTATAAAATAGGTTTTTTTTTTCTAACAGTTGTCCCAAAATCTATCCCTAAAACTTCCCTTTTATAACTCCAATCAGATTTTTTTAAGTTATGACATAGGTTTTTTCATATAACAGATATCTAAAATTGACTCCTAATATTAAAAACAAACGAGTTCACCACAAATTACCAACCGAAATAGAAATAAAAATCACTCCCCAGTGCCACGCGTCGTTCTCTCCCCTCCCGCGCAACCCCACTGTCACGCGTCGTTGTCTTCCCTCCCGCACGACAGATTGAGAGCGGGAACTCTTCTCAACTTGTTAAGGGCGAGTTCTCCCCCGCTCTGCCACACGTCGGTCTCTCCCCTTCTGCGCGGCAGATTGGGAGTGGGAACTCTTCTTGACTTGTTAGGAGTGAGTTCTTCGGGCGGGCTTGGGTAGTCCAGTTTCTAGGCACTCATTTGGGAGCATTGGATAGATTGAGAGCAAGTTCGCTGGGCTGGGGGCTCAGATTTTTGGGCGCGACTGTTGGAGCTGTCGGTAAGGGAAACCCGCGGCTGCGGCGAGGTCGGCTCCCTCGGCGACGACGCTCCGGCTGCAGCCGGAGAGGAGGAAGGAACTCGTTGCCCGGCAAGACCGGGCTCCGTTGGCGAAGACGCCCTTGCTGCCGCCGGCGAGAAACTCGCTGCCCCCACCTCACGGGAGGGCCCGCGGGTCGTAGGTTGTGGAGTGGATTGACGCCTTCGCGCCGCCCCCACCGCGAGGGGCATCCGCGGCGGTGCAATCACGGCGGCGCGGTAAGCTGATCGGGATTTCCTCCTCTTTCTCTCTCTTGTCGGGCAGGAGGAGGGGGATTCCATGTTCACGAACGCGCAGCGCCAGGTCGAGAGGACCGGCCGCCACGGCACTGCGAGAGACCAGTACCTCCTGGTTGGGCTCCCTTCGCTTGATCCGACTCGATTGGTTTCTCCTGCAAATCCTCACGCTGATTAAGTGTTCCTCGCTTAATTGCGGCGCCTCGTCAGGATCTCGTCACCCAGTTCCAGGAGGCCACGGATGAAGGTCTGCTACACTTCTTGAACCTATCACCATTTTTCGTCTCGCGAGTTGCAACCCCCATCCATGATGAGCATTCGTCGTTAGGGTGTCTCAAATGTCCATGATGAGTTTTATCCTATTTATAAAATGCCAGCACAAGCTGGTTCATGTTTATTTTTAAAATTAATTCGGAATTATGCTAGCCAGTAGAGGAAGTTCATCAGTTCATGGACACCACAGTTTAATTGGGATTCAACGTTCATTAGACATTGTTCCTCAATGATATGTTTTTGCAGAATCCAAGGAGAGGATTGTTGCAAACTTGGCAAACTTCGCGTATGATCCATATAACTACGCCTTTATGCGCCAGGTTATCATTCAGCACATTTTTTTCTTTAGGAACAGTTGATGCTTCAATTAGCACTCACATTCAGTAGCTTGTCAATCTGTTTTCCTTTCTCAGCTGAATATTCTTGAATTGTTCTTGGACTGCATTACAGAGCCAAATGAAAGGCTCATCGAATTCAGCATTGATGGAATTTGTAATTCTTCTGCTGGTGAGCAATGCGAACTCCCAATTTTCCCTTGTGATGTACTCATTCTTTATTTGTGTTTCCAGCAAACATTGATTTTGTTCAAATATTATTGTTCTGTTTGCATATACACAGATCCAGCAAATGCCTCGGTCATTACTCAATGCGGTGGAATTCCATTGATTATACAATGCTTATCTAGCCCAGTGAAGAATACCGTTAGTACTTCTGAAGCTTATAGCAACATTACAACTTGAACAATACCTAGTTAGTGCAAGGAGGTTTTGTTCTTTGAAAGGAGTAGATTTTGTTATTGAAACCTCAATATAGTTTTTCCTATGCGAGTAATTCCCTTTCATGATTATTATCACGTAACAGGTGAACTATGCACTTGGGGCTTTGTATTATCTGTGCAACCCTTCGACAAAGAAAGATATTATGAAACCAGAAGTACTTAGGGCAGTAAGAGAGTATGCCACAGCTGGAGATGCTAATACCAGCTTCAACAATTTGGCAAATGCTTTCCTGGACAAGCACGTCAACTCATGACCTTCGATTCCGAATCACAGCAGGTAAGGCTTGTAGGTGCCATTTGCTAGCTTTGGATTTGTTGTTCAAACTGCTTATACTGTTCTCATTTCAAACCTAAGTAACTAGCACGGGAGCTCGCTTGATTTCATTTGTGTAAATAGAGAGGAGTTCCACAAGCATGTCACAACTCGCAACAAAGAACAAACCGTTCTAGAGAGGGAGGAAAAATCAGATGACCTTACTCTGAGAATTCAGAGTCTTCTGCGCCTTGCGCATTCCTTAAACTCTTTCGTTCTTGATGAGAAAGTTGCTTGGCTGAAGTGAAGAATCCCGTGCCTTCATCAAGGACAGGTGTCAGAGTCATCAATTCTTTTAGTTAACCAGTGACTATCATTATCTTTCATTGGCCTTATACTTCTTGGACGCCTGTTTGTGCAATTGTCAGTCATGCCGGCTTGACCAGCAATGTTTATGTATGTTCAAGCTGCATCTTTGCCATCTGCCTTCGCAATGTTCAACGGCAGCTGTCAAGGCTGCACGCACAGTTTCAGTTAGAGAATACAACGGTGTTTTATTATGATTTTATCTATCTCGTGTGTACAATCCATCTATCGAAAAAATCTTCTCACGAAAATCTGCTGAAGCTTTAACATTGGAAAGATCACCTGTCTTAATTAAATACCATGATGCCAGGTCTTGGAACCAAAAGCATCGAAATTGATTGGATGCTTAGTGCTAGTCCAACGAGTATTAGAGTTTTGGAGGATTTTTTTTGGCTACTATTTAGCTGCAACATCCAGTCAAATAGGCAAACAGCAAACAGATCTGTCAAACACTGCGTTCACCAGTTTCAAACATGATGCCATGATACATCAGGCAATGCACGACAGGTAAACAAAACAGATATGTACACTGTTGTGAATGTGCCGTCATTTAAATAATGTGCACCATCCTGGCCTATGTGAACTCCACGTGAACACGAACACACTATCCTCGCAGGAAATAGATAAAATGGCGCGCTTCTACAAGACCTGTGTAACTGAGACGGTAGAAAAGAGAGGATCGAATCACCACCAAAAATGAAAGAAAAAAAAACTGAGGAACTTTGGAGCATTCTTGCTCCAACAGGTCACTCGTTTTGTTTCCTGGTATCTGGCCATATGGAACAAAGGTATACTACTCTCTTTTGTCCTCCTCAGCCTCATCTTCCAAGCTGAAAGCATTACTTACACCACCGCTTCTGTCTTTCTCCATCTTTACCATCCCTACATCACCGTCAGTCCCTTTTGTCAGAGACTGAGCTTCCTCATCGTCGTCATCAACAGTTTCACCTGAATAAGCATATCTGGACAAGGTTTCATATATTAGTTTCAGAGCAGTTTCATAGACAGCCTTCTTGTGCTGTAAAAAAAACAAGCTACTACTTTCTAGTGATGGCAGTCAAGCTATCGGCATTTTGTGTATGACAAGGCAGTTATTACAAGTAGCAACACAGCTACTTTCAAGCCATTTCAAACTAATACTTTCAAAGCATTTCAAGCCATAGAAGAGGCAAAGAATTTAACCTTTGTGAACTCTGGGATGGCGCCCACAGATAACAAATCACAAGAAGCAAAACAAATGCAAGAACGTCCCAGAATGCAGTTATGATCCATGCGCTCTGCCACCTCTCACTAAAGGGATCTGTCGCTTTGAAATATACCTGCAAAACGAAGCCAGCATTAAGCAGCAGGTTATTTAACCTAGCTAGAATGCTATAAAACAGAAGATTCTCTGAAAAGAAAATCTGCAGATGAATGAAGCGATCTCTCATATCAGCACGAAGAAAATTGCAGAACTTGATGTCAACAATGCCTTCCATGATTCTTTTTAACACTCATGTAGAGAAAAGTTTATTATCAGGCTTAGAAACCAAGCGCTGTGCAAAAATGGATTATCAAAATTTTCCATAGGTGTTTTTATCAGGACATCATAAAAATAGTAAAGCAGTGAGGTGCAAAGAAGACATGCTGCTGGAGGTATCCCCTAAACATAGCAGATGAATTTTGATTATAAATAACTATTTGGATTAATGTTTTGTGGTTTTCAGAAGGCATGATTTTGGAATCTCATGTGATAATGATGAACTTGAATGTTCATAAAGCTTATAGGAACTTTAAGAGACAAATACACATCACATTACTCTCACATAGGTCAGTGAGTCAATATTCACTATGGATTAACAAAGTTAAATTTGCACACCTCATAACCAATCCAGGCAACGGAAGCTATTACAGATATCGCCAATGCATTAGTAAATTTTCTGTATATATCCAACTTTACAGAGCTCCTCCTAGCCTGATGAGCAATAAAAGCAGTGATGATTAAGAAGCAACAAAATACATAACTCTATTTTAGCATGGTTCAACAGACTTGGTAATAAAATTATAAACACTGTTTAAAGCACTTGTCCAAGTTGTGGGCACACATAGCACCATTATAATTTTGAACTTAACATCACTATTATGGGTCCCTCGTACACTAGTAACTCCACCAGATCACAGTTAGCTATGCTTCTGAAAAGAATTGCAAACACTTATGTCCTCCACCACCAAAACATAAGATGCTATGACTTTATTTAAAAGAAAAACACATGGATACAGTGTTACCAACTATTAGAAAAGTAGACAAGAAAAATTACATCAACTATAGTTTACCTGTAACTTCTCAAGAGTGCGGGATAGAGAAGTGAAAATCCAAAGTATGAGGAAAGCATCCAAAAAGGCATCAGGAAGGACTAGGAAAAGCCTTGCTTTGCCAGAAATGTCATTAATTGTTCCAACATTTTCTGCAATATCCAGCAATTCAGAAGCCAGGAAATATGTCAGCCCAAGGAGCAGGACCTTAGAGGTCAGCCCTCCCAAAGTTGGGCGGACAACACCATATCCCATTGAGATAGAAAGGATCAAAAGACGAGAAATTGTTTTTCTGATGGCTCCAACAGTTACCACCCAAGTTGTGATTCCAATCGGCCGTACACCACTACTGTTGAAGTTTAAGTATTCAAAGTACCATAGTGTCATCTCAAAAAGGCCAAGTGCAATGACTAGTGTAATCCAATTCTGGATTGGCATGATGTCCCTCCAGAATCTTATATACTGACTCGACCAAATGATCATGACCAATAGATAAGCCAGTGACATAAAAACGTAAAATTTCATCAAAGGTGCCATCCGTCCTGGTAGGTAGCCACCAGGATTCCTCCATACTGTCTTCCCACTCATACTAAGGCCTCTCAGTTTTGGATCACAGGAAATGAAGAACAAGTTGTACATGCCTGTCTTAGTAATGCGAACTTCTTCATCTTCTAACTTTACTGAAAGGTGATTACCACTGAAGTGTGTCTCAAGCACAAAAGGCCAATCAGGATCATCAGATGATGGTCTCCTGATTACTTCCCCTTGTTTGCAGCCCTCTAGTTTAGCAAGGTCAGGGGTACAACATATGGACCTCTGTCCACCATAGGCAGATCCCCCAATGTTATCCCTGTCAGCTGCTTCAAATAAAATAGCTTGTACCAGGCCTGTACTGTGTGCCATTTTTGCATGTGATTCAGCCAATTCTGGAGTTCTCCAGAAAGTAACATTCATGAACCTGACAAAGTAAAAAAATCCAGGCATCTAGTTAATACTAAATTATACAATTGTTATGAATGGATCATAATACTTTTGATAAGTAAACTGATACATACAGATCACGGAAAAGATTAAGCCCAAATATATTTCTACAAAACAGAACCTAATGAATGCAATAAAACAGATAGAAACAGCACAAACCATATGGTCAGTTTATCAACATGATCTCTAATTTACATTGGCAGTGGCCATGTAATTCTCCTACTCCATGGCAAATGCTACTCAAAATGATAATAGCGGAACCTGAATTGGCTGAATATGGTGGTAGCGCAGCCCCGGCTATCAGCACAAGAAGATGAACTAAA
Organism: Oryza coarctata; assembly: GCA_030770085.1. NCBI lineage: Eukaryota > Viridiplantae > Streptophyta > Magnoliopsida > Poales > Poaceae > Oryza > Oryza coarctata. The sequence continues at coordinate 11,549,237 of CM061483.1, read as the reverse complement.
ACTACAAAGAATAATGTTGATATAACACACCGCAAATAACTAAATAGTGAGCACTGAGTTCAATGTGTGTTGCAACTTGCAGGTTGCAGCTTTCATCATTTCAAAGTTAGGCACATCTAAGCAGGCCGAATCGACTTGGTGAACAACACAATTAGAAATCCACTATGATAAGCAAACCATTTGGCCGTAAATCACAAACTCAACACTCTAAAGAGTTCCCAAAATGAAAATCCCAAGTAGCAAATTGCCACATATCAAGCAGTCAAGCAGCGAAACTGTGAGCGCAGGTAGCCTCCGGCTGTCCCAGCCTCCCCCATTTTCCCATTCCCAGCGCCGACGACGCCTAATACCCCCCCCCCCCCCCCCCCCCCCACGATTCAAAACCAAGCAGCCCGTGCAACTTAGCAGCACAGGCCTCAGACTTCCCGCAGCATCTTCCAGAACCTACTGGTTTCACGGAGGTGGCGGGAGGGACCGGGGGGGGGGGGGGTGTGGGGGCGGGGGGCGGCGGCCTTACTTGATGAAGGAGGAGGACGGGGCGGCGATGTCGGCCCCGTCGGCGACGACGCCCTCGCTCCCGCCGGAGAGGAGGAACGCGTTCCCCACCTCCCGGAACGGCTCCCGGTCGTAGGTGTGGATCGACGCCTCCGCCGCGCCGCCCAGCAGCAACAGCACCAGCGCGACGATGCGGGGGCGGACGCGGAGGAGATCCATGGCGGAGGGAGGCGGGAGATCTCGCGGCGTGAGATGAGGCGGTGGGTAGATCGGTCACACGGTTTTGTAAGTGTAGTGCCAGCGGCAGTGCGGTTCGCCGGCCGCGAGGCGAGCGAGAGAGGAGAGAGCTCGGAGAGGGGACGCGGCGTGGGGCCCTCGCGGCAGGAGACCCTGGAAGAAACAAGGAGAGGAGACACGGTTACGGCCGGTGGTAAAATCTTCTTCCCCCCCGTACTACTGAAGAGGTCTGAAACAGAGTGCCACGTCATCTGTAGTCTCTCTTGTCTAATCCAATGGTCACAAACACATGCAATCGAAAAAAAACACATGCATACAAAAATAGGAGCATACCATTGTCCTTTTTTCACCTTCTCTACACGTATCCGCCTCCTATGCTTAGCTTATCAACCGTTTTGAAAATCTGTGTTTTGAAACTTAATTTTGTAATTAATTTTAGGGTTATTTTATCTGTCTATTTTTTACATTAAAATTTTTAACTATAAATTATTTTCAGTTGATATAAAATATTTAACTATAAATTATTTTCAGTTGATATAAAAATTTTAACTACAAATTATTTTCAGTTGCTTCGTTTATTTTTCTATGATTTATCATCCTAAAGGTTAAACTATCAGAGCTGTGGATATATTGTCTGGATAAAAATCCAATGGCCCACGGTGTTTCCTCAACATGTAACTCAGTCACAGTTGATTCTCTCCCCGACCTGAGCTCCCTTCGTTTTAGAAAATGAATAACAGGAGTAGCAACTCAACAACTTTGATAACATTGATAATATGAGTAGCAACTGAAAAATTTTATGCCCTATAAAACCAAGGATTTAAGGGTGTCAGTTGGTAAATCCACGGTACAATAATGCAAAATACACTAAAAAAATCACAATCTTCCGATCCTGACAATTTCGCTCAGTTTAACGGTAACATCTCTTTCCCATCATATAATATCAAACCAGCAAAAACTTGAGTGTCAGCATCACATGCCCAGCTTTATAACTGACGATGACACACTTCACTCCCTCAGCCAATTATTTAGCATGATTCATGCTGTGGTAGCTTCCAAGTAGCTTTCTGAATAATTAAGACATAAGACGTCGACGGCCTGGGAAAATTATGGGCAGGAAGCTCCACAAGAAGATTCTACACAATTAGGTAAAACAAAACAAAATTACTTAACATGTCACAAAAAGAATTGACAAATAATATAAAATTATTCCAGCATAACAGAGAGGAAATTGAAGCTACCTGTACGCCTTCACATTAGTCATCAAGGTAGTAGTAGGATCCTGCAGACTTCTGTTCCCTGTCTTTTGTGGAGTCGAGTTTGTTTATTCGTGGCCTATAGTTGGTCGGATCTCTTCTAAAAGTGATGTCAAGATGCTATCGCACACAAAAGGAAACAATAGAAAGTATTAGCACGGGAAAGCATAAACAAAACCTAAGAATAAATCAATAGATGCAATCTACATATTAAACAGTTTCCATACACAAATCTAGAATGAATAAACTCTACTGAAAATTAATCTTTCTGGGAAAGCCGCTCAAAACTGAACCAAGACAAGGATACGAGATATTATCACTACTAACTTGTGTATATCTCTCAATATTTAATATTTAGCACTTACCGATAAGAACTTATTCATCCCAGATACCAAAGACTGTGGTGCATTGGCAGTACAGTCAATAGAAGGCCGCCCCTCATAAACAATAACCTTGTCCGCTAAGTAAGTAGCCATGATGAAATCATGCTCAACAATAAATGCAGTTTTCTTTGCATGAAGGATGAATCTTTTGATAACCCTTGAGGCCACAATACGCTGCTCTGAATCAAGATAGGCACTTGGTTCATCAATCAAATAGATATCTGCAGGCTGAACATATACCGCATTGTAAATATCAATAAGCTGGCAATCATGTCAATATATTATATAGGCAATACAGCATTTAGGTGCTTAGCCACATGAAAGTACTATGGATATGTTAACATGGATCATCAAATGCACTGTTCATAGCCATTATTCGGAGGCTTACAAGGTGCAAACAAGCGTAGAAAGCAGAAGTCATTTTTTTATTGTTACTTTATGAGAACAGCACGGTGCATCAGAGATCTGTAGCACTGTCCTCCAAAATCTAGACCGTTGTGTATTCACTGTTGTTGTCATCCCTACAAACTTCAGATTTCTTGAGGATACTACAGGTCCCTTCTCTCCCAACCTACCCAACTAGGGTGGGTCACAGGATATGATAATGATTTCTTGAGTCATTCTATGCTTAAGTAAAACATACAACAGTACATAAATATCCCATTACAATGTCATCTAAAAAACAAAACAGATTGAGCCACACCAGGTCCACATTGAAGGATATAATTGGACAAAATGTGTTGTGAACCAACTAAAGAAGATTCCAAAATAGCATTTGTAAGAAGGACAACTCAACTCAATTCAACACAGCCTTTCAGTCCTAAAAAAGTTAGAATAGACTATAGTTGAAACCCAACAAGAATCTCTAAATTACGGTTCAGATACGTCAAGCATTCCTATTTAAGTACAAATCTTCAGTTACATCCTAACCTTTTAAGTCCCTTATTATTGTTTCTCTCTATATTAGTTTTGGTATTCATCTATCTTTTTTTATATTATTATATTGAATTAGTATTTTATAATATACTAGCGTCTCTAAAGGTCTCCTTTGGATATAGCCAAACTATCTTAATCGATGTTGGACAAACTTTTATCTAATTGGTGTTACCCCTAGTCGTTCACGTATATCATTTGTTTCGAACTCGATACATTCTTGTATGACCACAAATCCAATATAGTATATGCATTTCGATGACATTTTTTTATAGATCAGCATTTTGCTATATATAGTATAGCAGGTCTAATTATCGTTCTATAAAAATTGCTTTTTAGTTTCTATGATACTCTATTATCATAGAGAATATCAGATGATTGGCGCTACTTGAATCAGACCGATTTGATTTTATGGCTAACGTCCGTATCAATATCGACAAACAAGTAAAATATGAACTCATTGAAATTCATCAATGACTGGTCTAGAAAGGCCATGTGCATGTATCCATGGTTAAATGCATTCTGAAATCCCACACAAACAGGAAGAAGAATCATATGGATTATGGTCAATGTACTACTGTTTTTGATGCAAAAATATTTTTAAAAACTGTACAGGAACGTAAATGCAGACATAGGAGATTTGGACAAAAAAGGCAAATGAACATATAGTATGTGAAAGATATAAATAATTAGACAGGTTGTGAAGTCTGAAAAACTTTTAAAAGGCATAAAAATGTTGTATTTTATTCGTCAGAAGAAATACATGTAGACAGGTTGACCAAGTACTCAAGTAGCACTTCATACTAAAAGAAACTATTTACCTTTCCAAGGCAAAGACATATTGCCACCCTTTGTAGCTCTCCACCTGATAAATTAATAACTTCCTGGTCCATGAGTTGTTCTATTTGTAGTGGCTTCATGACATCAGACACAAACTGAGGATGAGTATATGAATCCCGTATTTTCTGATGAAGCAAGTGCCTCACAGAATGCTGGAATTTTGGGCTAATCTTCTGAGGCTTGTAGGACACATTAAATTCAGGAATTTCAATCTCCGTTCCTTCCACAGTGTCTGGCTTCAACAACCCAGCCTGTTCAGTCATAACAAAATGAGAAACATAACTGCAGATTAGTAGTTTGATTTTGAACAGTGTTAATGAGGTTGCGTAATTTAATAAATTTCATTACACATAAGAAAATACAAGTTACCCATCCAGTACTAGAAATATACAAACTTGACAAGTTCAGATAGACATTAGACAATTCACATTTCCAGAACAAGGACTGACTATTACAGAATTATTAGTAACATTGCACCAAGATCGCAGTGTCCATAGTAACTAATAAAGCAAGAAGCCAAAATTGCCATCTTTTTTTTTTGTCTTTTTTAGGTATCAGTACTATTTACAGAACTCTTGCAATAATCTCCAGTATTAAAATCATGCAAGAGAGGGTAGCCAAGGAGGAAGGGTGGTGTACCAGCATTCTGATGAATGTAGTTTTCCCTGTCCCATTCTCACCAAGCATCACAACAATCTGTGAATCAGTGAATTCACCCTCAACAACAGTGAGCTTGAAATTACCCTGTGTTTTGCTCATGGTAGGGTACTTATATCGTTGGTATGTCTCAATCTCCTCAGCACTTTCCTGAGTCTCTGCAATCTGAAGGACAAAAATACATAAAAACAATGTTTCATCACATAACCAAAGATCTCAATCTGAAAGAGCTACAGGTTACCTTAAAAGTAAGAGATTCATCTCGGAACCGTAGATTTTCTGTTGGAACAAATCCAGCCAAGAAAATATTGATACCTTCTCGGACTGAAAATGGCAAAGTAACTACACCATAAGCACCCGGCTTCCCATACAAGCAGCAAATAAAATCGGACAAGTAATCCAAGACACTCAAATCATGCTCCACAACGATGACATAGCTGAAGAGAGATAAGATAGAACTTGATATCAAATTTGTCGAAGTTTCAATTCAAAACATAATTATAATAACATAACAAACATGCTACCTGTTGGGTCTAAGCAAAGACCTAATGACTTGTGCAGCTTTAAGCCTCTGCTTAACATCAAGGTAACTTGATGGCTCGTCAAACATGAAAATCTCTGCATTCTGCACAGCAACAACTGCTATTGCAAATCTCTGGAGCTCACCACCAGACAGATCTCCCACATTTCGATCAATAACTTGGTTCAATTCAAGGTCAACGCAAAGCTTGGCTTTCACGCCTCTCTCGTCTTTCTGGTCAAGTACTTGCCCAACATTTCCTTGCACAGCTTTTGGAATGTGGTCCACATACTGAGGCTTGATGATTGCCTAGGAAAGAAGGATAGAACATGCATGCAACGTATTTATGAAGCGATCAATACTAAAAATATCAGACACAGTGACAGTCTATTACAATTTCAGAATATATGTTTTTTGGCCTTTCTTATGAACAGGTTTTCACAAGTTAGACTTGTTAGTAACTAAAAAAATTAAAGCAATACTGGGATTCGGATAGTATTTGCATGCATAATTTAATGTGGGTAACCGCAAAAGCGGAAGATAATATAGCTAGTATCTTGTTGATGCTATGTGCAGTTACTGTTTGCATGTATACAAAAGTTTACGAAAAAAGTGTTATGCTATAGAACCATAAACAAGACTCAAACAAATGCAGCGGCTAATGTATTAAAGTACTCAAGAGCCAATATGTAGTGATCGTAAACAGCGGATTAAGATATTTATTAATGTTGCATAGCAGATGCTAACAAAGCCTAAAAGAAGTACAAATAGAATGAATAAAAACTAGCAATACAACACCTTAAGGTTATCCTCCAATATGCGTGTAAAATAGTTCTGAAGTTCGGAGCCACGGAAGTATGTCAGAATTTCCTGCCAGTCCGGTGGATTCTGCAACAAATATTGCAAAGGTAGATTCCCATCACTTCTATTCATATAAAAAAGAAAGGAAGAAAGCCAACTTTCTATGAGAACACATTTTAACAGTCAGAGACAAAGAAATTAGGCAGGAGGAACAAAGTATACTTTAAATCGTCCCAAATTAGGTTTGAGCTTGCCAGCTAACACTTTGAGTGCTGTCGACTTTCCAATTCCATTTGTTCCAACAAGGCCTAAAACTTGACCAGGTCTTGGAACAGGCAACCTGCAAGCGCTAAATCAGTAACTAGCCAAAGAGATGGTTTTGCGTAAATTGCAGAAACACATGAATGAAAACAATGCAAAAGTTGATATAAACACAGCTCCTCATCAAACCCAAATACCTGTGCAATTTGAAGGTATTTGGACCATAGCGATGAGTGGTATCTTTTGCCAAATCTTTAGGAAGGTTGATAATTTCAATGGCATCAAACGGGCATTTCTGCAACAAAGGTCAGAGCGGAAGTGAGAAGCATCATTACAGTACAAAGACATACCCTAGTTTTAATGTGTGTACAAAAGTTGCTAACATACCTTAATGCAAATACCACAACCAATGCACAGCTCTTCAGAAATGAACGCAAGCTTGGACGCCGGAGTTACTTCAATGCAAAGCTTCCCTGTACAACAAACCAGTAGATCGCCATATCACATAAACAAACTCAAAACAAGGAAACTCGATGTCACCTTTACATGATACCGCACAGACAACCAAACTAATTTGCAGCGAGTATGAAGAATTCTAATCTAGTCTCTAACCGTGGCACAGTCCCAAAGCTGCAAATATTTACAGGTACCGCCTCAACCACCCCCATATCCCCGGATCTGCTAGCACCGAGCGGCCGAATCATCAAGCGTGAAGACGGCGAGCTTCCCAACTCCTGAGTCTCCGCTGCGGGGATATCGATCTACACCTAGATCCTACGACAACATCAGCGGGACGAGTAGCCACCCTCGGCGTAGACGCAGGAGAGGCGCGAGGGAAGGGGACGGGGAGGGGATTACCGGTCTTGACGACGGGGCAACTCTTCTTGCACTCCTGGCGGCACTTCTTGGGCTTGCACTTGTCCTCGCTGACGATCGCGATACGTGTAAGCCGCTCCGCCATCTCTCCTCCTGCGCCTCCGGCGAGAAGCTCAGGGGGGAAGGAAAGCCTAGCGGCGGCGGCGGCGGCGCTCCTCGATAGCGCTGGGTGCGGAGGCGGCGGCGAAGAGAGGAGGGATATTCCTTTGGCTTTGGAGTGTGGCGGACACGTGCGGCGCGGCGGAGGGGGAAGGCCAAACCCTAGACTCGGGTTGGTTGTTCTCGTTCGAGCCAATCTGGTTCGGTCGAACCAGGTTTAGACTCCAATTCTTCTTTCTGTCTTTTTTTTAGTTTCTTTCCATTTGGAAACTCACCAAAAATCGGTCCTAGGTATTACACTAACCTACGAAAAATATTTTAATACCCATGTAATCATCTCATGTTATCAAATTTATGATAACAAACGGAATAATAATTTTTCCATCTATGCTAAATTTGGTGTAGTGAAGAATTAAAATATCACCGTTGTAATCAATTTTCCTCTTCATTGAAGCCATATAAATTCTTTTCTTATAACAAAATATATAGTGAATTATATTATGTAACAGTGCAAGAGATTACAAGTCTCTTGTTACAAGGAAAAAAAACTAAATTTACCAACATAGAACACTTTCATGTTTTACAACCTAACAAGAGGCTAGTGTTCATCATACTAGATAAAACCAAATGCAAATAATACACTTGCTTGTCAATATATTATTTGGCATAGCTCTAAATCCTATATCCACATAAGATTTGAAATTTATAGGTTAAATTATAGTGGCTTAAAATTTTATATTTTATATAAAATAAAAACAAACTGATTCATTCGAATAATCGCATAAACAAATTTGTGAATTTGTGTAGCTAGGAATACCTAATTTTAAAAAATATTGATCCGAAGTTATGCCAAACAGAGCCTTGATCGTGACAAGTCAGCTGCAACGAGCCAAGGATTAGCTCTTAGCTAAGTTTTTCAACCCGAGCTACCGAACCAGACCAAACCAAACCAAAAACTGCCACCCGCCCCGTGAGCTCACATCTTCTCTCGCACGCCACGGCCCACCCAGCCCAATAGCCCATCCATCACCACCTTACCTTGGGCTCCTTTCCCCTTCTGCTCCGCCGCGCGAACGCAAGTAGCCTCTCTCGCTCGTCGCCTTCGTGGACTGAGCCGATGCCGCGAGCCAGCGAACGCACGCGACTCGAGCACGCGACCGCGCGAGCGAGCGAGCGAGCAAGAGAGAGAGAGAGAGAGAGAGAGAGAGATCCATCGTCCAACAGCCAGCGCGATGTGGTGGGCGAGGCGGTGGCCGTGGCCGTGGCGGTTGCAGCAGGGCGCGGCGAGGTACCTCTGGTCGGACGCGGCGGGTGAGCTGGCGGCGGCGGGGCGGCGTCGCTGTGGGGGAATGAGGACTACGGGCGGCTGGGGATGGGAGCGCTGGAGTCGCGGTGGAGCCCCACGGCCTGCCCCTTCTTCCTCGACCGCCCCGGCTACCCGCCCGCATCCCTCGCCTGCGGCGGTGCCCACACCCTCTTCCTCACCGGTACGCTCCCCACCTCCCCCCTGAAATCACCTGCACCTCTTGTAGTGACCCGTGAGAGATCGTGTTGAGGGTAATGTGGTGTGTGATTTTGGCCTGCTGGTTTATGCAGAGAGCAGGCATGTGTTCTCCGCGGGGCTCAACGACTTGGGGCAGCTCGGGATAGGCTCCTCCATGACTCATTCCCTGGTACTGGTTCTTCTGCATCATGCCCCTCCATGTGTTTTTCATCCAAATTGCGAGTCCACTTACTTTCGCACAGAAAGTGAAGCTGGCTGGACATGTCAAAGCTGTAATGGGCAAAACCAGAGAAATTTTGACACCTAATACTGTAGGAGTTAAGTAGATGGTTCAAAGCCTCAAGCTTCTGGGTAAAGGTGGTTTCAAGCATTGCCATTTTGTCTCGGTCGTGGACATTTTATGTCATAGAAGAAGCTACTTTAAATGACGATGAGTTATTCATAGTTCTGTACTATAGAATCAACGTGTAACAATTAGTTGCATAATTGGCCAAATCCATCACAATTTCACAAATGTTATAGGAATCTACATAAATAATTTGCGGTGCTGCAGTAGCATTGTAGCAATACTCACATTAGAAGATTGTTGCAAAACCACACATCTTTTTTTGGTGGGAGGGTACTTTGAGCAGTGATAGTTCCTACCATTGTATTGGATAATATGGATACTAGAATAAACCAGGACTCTGCCTCGGGTTGATCGGAGATTGTAGCTGTGGGTTAGGGAAGGGCGTGAGGAGGAAACACGTCAGCGTGGCACCGTGGCTGCACGCGTTAAGCGAGAGGAGGCTGCTAGGGCTGGGACTCCCGGCTCACAAGCGAAGCCGGAAACAATAAACTTGTTTCTGTCTGATTTTTCCTTGTCATGGGTACAAAGTATCTAATAATAGAAAATAGATATATCTAATAATAGGAAATAGATAAATATGGGGCCTAGCCACTAATGGGCCTGCGCCTGGAATACTGAAGTCGGCCTTTTCTCCTAGCCACTAATGGGCCTGCGCCTGGAATACTGAAGTCTGGTCATAACATCTCTCCCCGCCTGTGCAAACAGCTCGTCCTCGAGCTGGAAGTCGGGGTAGAAGGTGCGGAACTCGTCGACGGACTCCCATGTCGCATCCTCTTTGGAGAAGCCGCGCCATTGGATGAGGACTTGCCAGGCACCCCGGCGTTGTTGAGTCCGGAGAGCTTTAGTAGGAGCCGGCAGCAGCCGACTGTCCAAAGCCGGCTAGAGGGCACCCGGCGCGGCTGGGGGGTCCCCTCGGTGGCGCTTGAGCAAGCCCACGTGGAAGACATCATGTAGTCGAGCACCCACTGGTAGCTGGAGACGATACGCCATGCGGCCGATGTGTTCCAGCACGCGGAACGGCCCTATGTAGCGGGGACCGATTTTGCCCTTGGCGCTCGGCTCGAGGGACTGTGCTGTGCGATACAGCAACCACAGCCAGACCCAATCGCCCACTTGGAACTCCACATCATGATGGCCTGCATCATAATACTTCTTGGACAGATGCTGAGCCTGCAAAAGACGTTGGTGAACCTCTGCCAGGACCTCATCTCGGGAGCGAAGAAGAGCATTAGCAGCTTCAGTACGTGCCGTCCCTGGTGTGTAAGGCAACATTGGAGGAGGAGGCCGACCGTAGACGACCTCAAAGGGAGTGGCGCGTAGTGCGGTGTAGAAGGAGGTATTATAGCAATACACCGCTCACGAGAGCCAGTCCACCCATACGCGCGGACGGTCGCCCGTCACACAGCGCAAGTACATGGCGATCACTTTGTTGACCACCTTGGATTGGCCATCCGTCTGAGGGTGAAACGCCGTACTCATACGGAGTTTAACGCCGGCCATCTTGAAGAGATCCCGCCACACATGCTCGGTGAACACGGGGTCCCGGTCACTGACAATGGATAGCGGGAACCCGTGAAGGCGGACAATGCCGTCGAACAAGGCCCGAGCGACGGTCGTGGCGGTGTAGGGATGGCCGAGCGCGATGAAGTGAGCATACTTGGAGAAGTGATCAACCACGGTGAGGATGACAGACTTGCTACCGACCTTGGGCAGCCCCTCGATGAAGTCCATCGAAATGTCGGCCTATACCTGGGACGGTACCTCAAGGGGCTGCAGCAGCCCCGCCGGCTGCAATGTCTCTGTCTTGTTCTTCTGGCAGGTGGTGCAAAAACGCACCCAATCTTGAACCAACACTCGATCCTGTGGAATGTAGAAATCGGCGTGGAGTCGGTGGAGTGTCTTTTGGACTCCCTCGTGGCCAGCTGAGTGCGTTAGGAGGAGCACCTGGTGGCGCAGATCCCCATGGTCCGGCACAAAGATGTGGGACCCATGGAGAAGGAGCCCGTCGTCGAGGCACCACGGCTCCGAGAGCTTGCCAGCCCAAAGCTACTAGACGAGGTGTTGGCCATCAGGCGCGACCGCCGTTGCCCGCCTGATGTCGTCTAGGAGGGCGAATGTCGGCCCGGATAGGGCATGAACAGCCACAGCCGCTCCCTCTATGGCAGTTGAGGCCTCCTCCTCTGTGTCCCGATGAGACAGAGCGTCTGCCATGGTGTTCAGACGTCCTAGGCGGTACTCCACAGAGAAGTCAAAGCCGAAGAGCATGCTGATCCATTGGTGCTGTGGTACTGTGGAAAAGCACTGGTCAAGTAAAAATTTGAGGTTGTAGTGGTTAGTACGAACCAGAAAGTGGCGCCCCCACAAGTATGGGCACCAATGGTGCACTGCATGGACCGGACCAATCAGATCCCGCTCGTAAGCGGCAAGCTTTAGGTGGCGGGTAGCGAAAGGCCTGTTGAAGTAGGTGAGGGGTCCTGCGCCCTGATGTAAGACAGCGCCGAACCCCGCACCCGACGCGTCGTAGTCCATCACAAAGGTCTTGGCGAAGTTCGGCATCTGGAGAACAGGCCCCGTGGTCAAGGCGTTCTTGAGCGCCTCGAATGTTGCCGTTGCGTCGTCGTCCCACACAAACGCGTCGCGCCGTAAGAGACGCGTGAGTGGTGCTGCGATGAGGCCCAAGAAGCCGCGGAGGCCCCGGATGGAGCGTGGAGGTGGCCATGCAGCAACGGCGGTGACCTTGTCGGCGTTCATGGCGACGCCGTCCTCAGAGATCACGTGGCCCAGATAGGCCACCGAGGTCGCCCCAAATGAGCACTTGGAGCACTTCAGGTGAAGATGATGTGCCCGCAGCGCGTTGAGGACGATGTTGACGTGCTGCAGGTGTTCCGCCCACGACGAGTTGTAGATCAAAATATCGTCGAAAAATACTAGCACGAACCTCCGTAGGTAGGGTCGAAGCACATCGTTCATCAAGGCCTGGAAAGTTGCCGGGGCGTTGGAGAGCCCAAACGGCATCACCAAAAACTCATAGTGGCCGTGGTGCATGCGGAAGGCAGTCTTGTCGAGGTCGGCGGGATGCATCCGCACTTCATGGTACTCAGAACACAAGTCGAGCTTGGTGAAGAAACGAGCGCCATGGAGCTCGTCAAGCAGCTCATCCACCACCGGGATCGGAAACTTGTCCTTTGAAGTCTTGGCGTTGAGGGCGTGGTAGTCGATGCAGAAGCGCCAAGACTTGTCCGTCTTTCGCACTAGCAAGACGGGTGCAGAGAATGGAGAGGTGCTCGGCCGGATGATGCCCTGAGCGAGCATGGCCGCACACTGTCGTTCCAGCTCGTCCTTCTGCAGCTAGGGGTAACGGTACGGACGTACCACGACCGGGGTGATGCTGGGTAACAGGTGGATGCGGTGGTCGTACGGGCACGCTGGCGGGAGCCCCGTGGGCTCGTCAAAGACGGCACCCTGCTTCTGTAGCAGTAAGTCCAGCAGCGGCTGCTGGACGTCGGCGGAGAGTGCAGCGAGGTGCTGTTGTGGAGCAGCTGCGCAGGGGCTGCGCACGCCCTGCCAAAGGACGTGGCGGCCCTTGCGCCAGAAGGACAACGTCATGGCCTCAAAGTCCCACAAGATGGGACCCAAGGTCCATAGGTAGTCAACGCCGAGGATGTAGTCGAAGCCGCCCAAGTCCAATCCCATGCACGTGATGGAAAAAGACTCCGTGCCGATGCTGATAGGCACGTTGCGAGCAATGCCCTCGCACGGTAGCCGGTCACCGTTGACCACGGTGACACAGAGCTGCTCTCCGCCTGTCGGCGCGAGCCCCAGACGGCACATCGTCGTGCCATGAAGGAAGTTGTGCGTGGAGCCAGTGTCGAGTAGTGCCAATAGCTGCTCCCCTTTAACCATCACCGGGAGCAGCATTGTATGATCGGTGCGGATTCCTGCAAGGGTGTGCAAAGAGACCACAAGAGCATTAGCGGCTGCAGGCTCCTGGGTGACCCGAGCGACGGATTTGGCAGCGTCGTCCTCAGCCGTGGCGTCCACCAGCTCGTCGTCGATGTAGTCGCCCGACTCAAGGTAGAAGAGCCGTGGGCACACGTAGCTGCGGACATAGGGCTCATCACAGTTGAAGCAAAGCCCTTGTTGGCGGCGCTCCAGTTGCTCAGTCGGTGTGAGGCGGCGGAACTGACGCACCGGGAAAGCCCCGTTCGCCGCTGCTGGGCCAGCCACTGGGGATGCTGGTGCCCCAGCTGGAGGGGCACCCACTCCTGGCGCTCGCGGGGGTAGACCAGGCCGCTGGGGAGGCCGGATGACACGCTGCTAAGGTGCTGGAGGCATGGCCGCCGTGCGTCGCTCGAACGCCCGGGCCAAATACATGGCAGTCTGAAGGTCGGGGGGATCTCACATCTCGACATCCACCCGAATGTGCTCTGGAAGGCCGCCAACGAAGAGTTTGACCTTTTGCTTCATAGAAATGCCGTGCGCATGGCACAACACCGCCTAGAAGCGGTTAGAGAACTCCTGGACGGAGGAGTGGAAGGGTAGCCGCCCTAGTTCGGCCAACCTGGTGCCGCGGACAGGCGGCCCGAAGCAGAGACGTCACAGCTCCATGAAGCGATCCCAAGGAGGCATACCCTCGTCTTGCTCGAGGGCATAGTACCACGTCTGCGCCGCACCCTTGAGATGGTAGGACGCCAGCCAGGTGCGGTCGGAGGCCGGTGTGCGTTGGCCCCTAAAAAATTGCTCACAGTGACTGAGCCAATTCAGGGGATCCTCAGAGCCATCGTACGTCGAGAACTCCAACTTGTAGGACTTCAGGGGAAAGCGCCCATGGCTATCCCCCTGCTCGCCGTCCTCAAGGTAGCTATCGATGGTTGGTGAGGCGGCGGAGTGCGCAGGCAGAAGGCTACTGCCCTGGAACAGTGCGCCATCGACACCTCCATAGAGGGTGTCGGCTGCGACGGCCCGCCGTGCGTGGGGACAGCGTCCGTCGTTAGCGCCGGCTGTATGGACGCTCGCGGTGTTGTCGTGGAGTAGATGGGTGCGGAAGAACTGAGCGCCCAGGCTGGAATCTGCGATGGTGACGGCGGAAAACGAATCTGTTGGATCAGGTCACATGTTGACGGCAGCGGCACGGAGGTGGGCGGCGAGGGCAGTGTCGCGCTGGGCATCCCAGAGGGGTAGGAGATGGCCGCGGCTGATGACGGTGGCGAGGGTGGTGGTGGTGGCTGTGTGGGAAGCGGCGGCTGGATGGTCAGCTGACCCTAGAGGAGCGCCCGCAACGTTTCTTAGACCTCCCGCATAGAGTGGCTGAGGTCTACAATGGCCGCCATCATTTGCTCCGATGAGAACACCGGAGGCGGCAAGGCCACCGATCCTAGCGGCAGCGACGGGAACACCGCCACCTCACTTGAAGTTGCTGGGGGCACAGTGGTGGAGGGCGGCGTGGCGGGGATCGCCAGCGACGAAGCTGTCGCGGAGGCAGCGGAGGAGCCCATGATTAGCAAGCGCTCTGATACCAGGTTAGAATAAACCGGGACTCTGCCTCAGGTTGATTGGAGATTGTAGCTGTGGGTTAGGGGAGGGCGTGAGGAGGAAACACGGCGGTGTGGCACCGTGGCTGCACGCGTGAAGCGAGAGGAGGCAGCTAGGGCTGGGACTCCTGGCTCCCAAGCGAAGCCGGAAACAATAAACTTGTTTCTGCCTGATTTTTCCTTGTCATGGGTACAAAGTATATAAATAGCAGCAAGTATCTAATAATAGGAAATAGACATATCTAATAATAGAAAATAGATAAATATGAGGCCTAGCCACTAATGGGCCTGCGCCTGGAATACTGAAGTCGGCCTTTCCTCCTAGCCACTAATGAGCCTATGCTTGGAATACTAAAGTCCGGTCATAACAGTCTAAATTTAAGCAAGAATGCAACTACACATTGAATAAGCTTAATTTTAAAATAGAAATTAATGTTATCTATAATTATATGTGACCTGGACCTAAACTGAGCATTCACACCTTAGCTGAAATATCTTGTTTCTTGTTTTATTTATTATGATTTTTAAGGTTATTAAGTATTCATTGTGTGCTGATGTGTAGTGCAAAATACAACATGCAAAATTCTAGTTCATAATGTTCTATTCGTAGCACATTTTAACAAGATAAACTTCTAACATGCTTACTATTGATGCCTTTTATCTATATTTACTGAATTTTCTTTACACTGCACACATTAGAATAATTATGGAACCAATTTGCACTAAGATTTTTGTCTTTGGTTGTTTTCAACAGCGGATGGCAAGCTCTACGTTTGGGGCAGAAATTCAAGTGGCCAGCTTGGTCTTGGCAAAAGTAATAACATAATATCTTTTCTTTACTTCCTTAAGACCGTCCATGGTTGTAATTGTTAGTAATATGCCCTAAAAACAATATGAAGATGCTGTATATATCACATACCATGTTTATGATATATTGATTTCTTACTTAAAATAGACATTATCATTATTGATTAATGAGTATGTAACTTATTTATGAGACTCTTAATATCATATATTGTTATTTCTAAATAATCTCTAATCATATATCATATGAGAAAAAATATGATTGTAAGATCAGTTTATATATTGATTGATAATCGTGTCTTATGTATCATGATATGAAGATACTAAATTGATAATACGGATATATGTCAGTGAATATATGTTGGATAAACTTGGTATAAGAAACTGCAGAGATTTTATATATTATTAAGTTAATCTCAAGTAGTGTTTATATGAAGTTCTTAAACTTGAGATTATCATGATTCACAACATGTAGTAGCTTATTTTAAGATTATCAAACACTACTCTGTAATAGGGTAGTCATAAAAATAATATTCGGATTTGCTATAAAATATGCAGTAAGATGTGAGTGATCAAGATAGAATTCGCCCCTATTATGGGAGAGATATCTTTGGGTCCTTTAATGTAATGTATTATGGAAGTACATAGCCATGCCAAAGTGATTGAGGAGTCAATCATATGTTTATAATCTATCACAGGATTGAGAGAGTGATTAAGTTATTAGGAGGATGACATAAGTCTCACTTTGAGATTGATCGATATCGTAAGACAGAGATTCGTATATGATAACATTACAGGTTCAGCCGATATGATATTTACGTATATTTTGGGGTTAATATGACTTATTAGAGACCGCTATTAACACGGTGACTGAAAAAACGTTTTCGGATCGCGACCAAATATATGTGAACCTACAGGGTTACATGCTTAACGGGTTGAAATGCTTATTCGAATATGATTCAGATAAGGGCTTAATTCGGATAAAGATCCAAATAGACTTCTATTGGGCTACGGTTCCCTAGGCTCAAGTGAGGAAGTCTATATATAAAGATGCAAGGAGGTCGAGGAAAGACACCTCTGTTCACCTCGAGCAAAAACCCTAGCCGCTACCTTTCGAGTCAAACTTTAGCCACTTGTGAGTGCTAGTATACCTGCAATCAGCGTTTTAGCCCCGGATGTGTGGATATCAGTGGAGGCGCTGCTTGTTATGGCATTGATTGGTATCAGGATTATGGCAATTAACTACTTCATCTATTATCTCAACTCGCGTATGGTTGGATCGGCTTCTCTAACCTTACTTTTGTTGAACTGTGTGTCTCGTGATAACGGTCCATGATCCCTTCTTCACAAGATGTCTTGGTGTGCGCGGTAAACTTTTTTTTGTTTTATGCTATTGTAGCTTACGCCTTCCCTTATAGTACTGCCACTTCATGCAATATTGATAATCGAATGTATGGGAATAGTTTGAAAATGGAGCATCACAAACAATTATTGATTTGCATCTATGTTTTAAGCTAGGTGATAATGATAAATTTATATGGCATGTAGATTTACTTGAGCACTTAAGCTCTATTTGTCTTATATGTCTTCACATCAGTATGCATGTACTGTCATCAAGTGTCTACTAAGATTTTACTTTGTTAATACAGTAGTCTAAGCCTATTGCTCCATCAGTTATGTTATTGACTCTTAAGCTGCATATTCAACTTTTAATTCTGAAGTAGAGTGACCTTCTTTACTTGGTTTAAGGGCTGGAAAAGTCGTTTCTACCCCAACAAAGGTGGACTGCTTGGCTGATGCTAGAGTGAAAATGGTTGCTTTGGGTTCAGAGCATTCAATTGCTACTATAGGTGAGTGCAATAAGTAGTTGTATACATGAACCTTTTTTTGAATACACTGTTTTTAAGAGTGAAATTTTCCTTTAAAGAGGAGGGTGAAGTCTTGAGCTGGGGAGCTGCTGGTGCTGGCAGACTTGGACATGGACATAAAACTAGCATACTGGGACTCTATGACTGCAAGGTATGAGCTCTCAGAAATTTTTAATCCACTCATAACGGCACCCTACATTCTGGGTTACCAGTTGCCATTTAATTTACAATAGTACTCTACCTTCTAGGGTACCAGTTGTCAATTAAAGATACAGACATAAGAAAGCTCTTAACCATTTGCATTCTCTACTCCAAGCTGGCAATGAATTCACATGTCATGAACTTAACATAACCAAATATCCTAGCTCCTCATCCCTAGGTGGTGTAGTTGTGGGTGATATATACAAGTTTGTCACAGGCAGGCCTTAGGTGTTGGTTAGGATGAATTGGATCTAACAGGGTAACTGTGGGTGATACCACAATAGGTGGCTGAGGATCTGATCCTTGAAGCTTGGGAGTTGCTGTGGCAGGAGAGAATGTGATGGAAGTAGGAGGTGCATAGGTCAGAGGAAGAGAGAAGGGGATAAGGAAATAGATATTAATCCCTCCAGTCAAATTTATCTGACGTTGGATATATTTGACTAGAGGGAGTAACTTCTTTGCATGCATTCTGTTGAGATAACCCCTAATGATTTAATCTAATCCTATCTCTAGCAAATAATTTGAATACTAAGAAATACAATTAATTAGAGACTTATTTACTGGTGAGATGGAAACTACTTCACTAAGTTTTGTCTCTAAGCTAGTGACACATGTGCTTGGCATGAGTGCCTGCCGTCTTTTGGCCCCACATGACAGTCTGTCATATCTTTTACTGTAAACATAAGTTTGGTGGTTCTGAATGTGCTTGCATAGCACAATACTTAAGTATATTTTGTGAGAAGGATGACAAGATTGATGATTGTATCATTATTTGTGCAGTGAATATACTCCAAGATTGATCAAGAATCTTGATGGTGTCAAGGTATTGATTTTAGATTCAATGTTTGCTCCTGATAATATTGGTTCCCTTTTCTTATTTTGTATTGTGCATTGTCCATATTAAAAGGATATCTGCAGGGATGCTGCACTCAGCTTGCATTGACGGTAAGACCATGGAGAATCAATTTCTAAATTGTACAAATCATGATTCCCATGTCTTACACTTCCCTTACACAACAACATTGCAGAAAAAGGTACATTGTTCATATTTGGGCAGAAGACTGAGAAGGTGGTACATCGCAGAGCGTACACGGCATTGTTTTTTCATTGCCCTTGTTGAAATTTATCTTTTCAAATCCCCTTCATTTTCATGTACTTAACATAAAGTTACAGGGATTTGGAAGATCAGGAGATGAACTTAAACCAACTGCTGTTGAAGAGATACCCATTTCTAAAGAAGTTGCTTGTGGAGGTTATCATACTTGTGTTGTGAAAGGTATCATTTTTTTTGTGATGTGTCTTTATGAGTACAAAGAGAGGTGCGCTGATTTCTTTTGCTTGCGGTAATTTGTTAGATGGCATTATTTAGATCAAAATCTTAGCCATAAACATTTACATATATTTTGGTGGAAACAGAACTGTTCTCCAAATTTTTAAAAAAGGGAGAGTTCGGGGATAGCGATACATTGGAATTTATATATGTAGGTAGATTCTTCTGAGTGATTTGGATCACTGGTTGAAATGTGGCTCTGTATCATAGGCCAGAAATCCCTTTGTTGTCTTGAACCATTAATTAAAAGGGTTCAGATCAGCAAATTGTTTTGCACCCTGCTGAATATGTATGTAATATATACTGGTAGCGTTTCATTTCATGGTAGGTTATATTACCAACCTAAGTGCTGAATTTCATCACAGGTTAGAGGCAGTTCCATGTGGTGTTCTATTATTGAGAATTTACCAATTACAATTATTGTTATTATTGTTTTGTTTCTACTGCTGTAAGTTTCTAAAAATATATATTGTGATGTTCTGCAGATAGTGGAGAACTGTACTCTTGGGGTTCAAATGAAAATGGCTGCCTTGGCCTTGGGTATTTTTTTCCCCATCTATTACTTTTTCTAGAAATTTGCTACTTCAACTTTTATTGCTACTTGTACAGTTGTACCAATATTTATCAAAATTGTACAGTTGTACCAACTTTTATCAAAATTTGCTACTTCAACTTTTGCTTACATAAAATCCCTTAAACAGTGGTACAGATATGGTTCGCTCTCTGCAGGTTCTGAAGAGTTCATTATTTAAGCTTCCTGTATCTAAGGTTAATTCATCTAGTCATTTGTTCAAACTTTTTTATATATTGAATCGATCATGGACAATTCTAATATCAATTTCTGGTGGACACTCACCATTTATCCTATGTAGGTATCATGTGGTTGGAAGCACACAGCTGTAATTTCAGGTATCGTAATTGTACTGTATTTTCGCTAGTATGTTGGTATTTATAAGTAGTAGTACAGTGTTGTTCGAAGCAAATACTTATATCTTGATAGTAGTTTTCCATCATCATGGCTTAATAGTTAATACCTGACACTTGTCACTGAATTGTTTATATATTAGATAATAGTGTAGTTTCTTACGTTCGGTTTTCTCAAATTTTATTTTGTTGCTATATGTTACTGATATTCGGAGCATCTCAAAACACTCAGGTGGAGATATTTACACTTGGGGCTGGGGAGGTGCTAACGGTACTTGTTTCGAAGAGGGCCATTCTTCTGGTGGACAATTAGTAAGTTACTTGGTACAACTGCAAGTCTACAACTATTTAACACTTCATGTTGATGCTGTCCGCTTACCTGATTTCACAATTTCATCCAGTAGGTTCATACAGTAACAATGACTGATCTGCCTTCATTTAAAAATTGAAATATGTTCACTCCCTCTTGTGCTAACTAGTGCCTGCTTTTCAGGGACATGGAAATGATGTCGACTACTTTGAACCTATGATGGTGGAATTTGGCAAGAATGCAAGGGCCGTCCATGTATCATGTGGTTTCAATCATATTGGTGCAATTTTTGAATATAGCGAGAACGGACTTTTTGCGTCACGACAGGAACCCGGCCAAGCATGTTTATAGGTGCACATAGGAGAGAAACAACATAGAATAAAGCTTTGCTCTTTACTTTGAGCGTGTAAAAGGAAAAATAAATTAAACTGATTACATCCCTTGCATAGGGTGGGGCCGAGGGTCTAAATTAATTTAAACAGAACAAGAGGCAAGCTGGATCATGCTTTTGTTGTGGGCATCAGAATTACAGGTTAGTAAAGCTGTATAGTGTTCTTTCGTTTTATTGGTCAACAGGTATCATCTTCACTGCCAATAATAAAGAACTCTGATGCTTCAAACAGTCCATGCTGTACTTGGTGAGTGCCACGGTGCCACTGTAAGATGATTACCTCTCAAGATTTCTTGATTTTTTTCCATTTCGTAATGTTGCATGTGTGTTCCATAAATGTGACCAGTAATAATATGCTCCAAGGACCAAATTCACGCGCATATATTAGCGCAGTCCCGTCCTCCCCTCGTTCCACCACGCTTTGCTCGTTAGATACTTCTTCTTTTAATATTTTATTTTTAATAGTTCGTAACCTATTCATCTTATTGTTTTGGGCCGATCCGTTACAATACCCGTAAATCTTTTAGTCCCAAATCAAGGACACTCATGGGCGGAATTCATAAGCTCAGGCCTCATGGAGTCTTTTTTTTTTCTCTCTTTGACACCTAACTTTCTTGCTATTACGAAACTAGTTCCAACTCGTGCCCGTCCGGATCCCGCAGCGGCGTCCCCACCGCCGGCCGCCACCGCGTCGCCGGCGGCGGCGATGGCCGACGACGTGCGCGAGCTGCTCCTCTCCACCACCGCCGACGCCGACCCCTCCACCCCGCTCTCGGCGCCGGACCTCCGCCTCCTCATCGACCGCCTCCGCATCCGCTCCGACCGCCTCCACGCCTCCGCGCTCTCCTTCGCCTCCTCCCACCGCGCGCTGCTCGCCTCCGCGCTCCTCCACGCCGCCGACTCCGCGGCCTCGTCCGCCTCCCTCGAGTCCTCCCTCGCGTCGGCGCTCTCCCCCCTCTCCTCGTCGCCGGGCCTCTCCGACCTCAGGGAACTCTCCGATCGCCTCCTCGCCGCCCGCCGCGAGCTCCGCGAGCGGCAGGAGCACCTCGCCGCCGCTTCCTCCGTAGCTGACCTCGCTGGTCGCCTTCGTGCCGCTCGCGCTTCAGCCGACCCCCTCACTGCCGCTGCCGCCGCTGCCGAGCTCAAGCCTCTCCTGGTGGATCCTGAGGGATCTGGATCTAGTGGAGATGAGCCTGTCGTGTTCGGTCTTCTCCGGAGCGAATGGGAGCAGCTAGTCGACGAGGTGATGGGGGTTCCTGTCTGGAGGGCTTCGGATTTTGTCAGGATTTGTATTTGTGCAGTTGTGTCTAACTGTCGTGATGATGATTTCTGGTGATAATGTAGCTACAAGTGATGCTTGCGAAGAACTTGGAGGAATGTGTGGAGTTTGCACCGGAGGGACGGAAGGTGGTGGTGAGGGCTGTGCCAAGAAACAATTCCAGTGGAACATCTGGTGTGGAGCTTCGCGTTGCTCTGCAGGCCTTGGAGGTGAGGTTTACTGAGAAAAATAAGTTACGGTGTGACAGCTCCAGATTTGGGGCATAAAACACATCTGGCAGATAAATGTTGCCAGGAGATTATAGAAATTATGTTGGTGTTCAGCAGCAATTAATCGTCTTAGAATAATAAACACAAAAGTGCATAATTTGATACTATGGGTTTTAGTTTGTGATGGACATTTGGAACATAATGGTAACATCATCCTTAAGCTTTATGATCATGAAAGTATTGAACAAAAATACTTTTAAAGTTGCCACCGTGAAAGGTGGATAATTTCAGAGTGCTGAAATTCCCTCCTCACAGCTTTTAAAGGAACGTATCACACCAATCATATTTTTTAGATCTTTGGTACCTAAGCTATTGTTATATTCAGCCTTTCTTTCTTCTTGTGTGGTCCTCATAAGGCCCCTATAAGTCATTTCATCCAGATTTTGCAGAATAACTAGGCTAAGCCAAATACTGTATTCAGTCTGACATTTTTGGTATATTGGGAAGCTCCATGGCTCTACCATCTGTATCAGTGACTTGTGTGCTGCTATGAGCTTTGAAAAGCAAGTCACTTTGTCGTTTGTTCATGTCGTCATATATACAGATAATTAACGCTGTAGACTATGGAATGGCAAAGCTAGCAGACTTGATGATCAAGCATGTCCTAGTTCCAGCTATCAGCAACATATATGTGGCAGTTTCTGTTGAAGTACTTGAGAAAAGTGGTCCTGAATACCCTATATCAATCTTGTGCATAGTCCCAACAGAGGAACTACAGGTAAGTGGTTCGTAGTGTTTTTTGATTTACCAGATCTAATTGGTCCTTGTCAGTTGTGTGCCTACTATATTTTCAAGGCATTAACTCAACATATATGCCATATATTCAATAAATTGAAGATACAGTTTCTTCTAAAGAAAAGAACTTCAAATCTTATTTTGGATGCTAGCTACTTTATTGAGTAGGGAAAACTAGACAATTTCACATAACCTTTGAGCCATGATGACTATGATATCTTGGAAATGCATTGAGTACCAAGGAAAGTTGATTATTCTTTTCTTTTCTTATTGTCTTGGGAAATCATGTAATTTGTTACTATTGTTCAAGGGCTACAAAGATGGTTCAGCTCTTTACTCAAGAATAATCGATATAATCAAGTTTGTACGTGAGATCATTTGCGGAGAAAATATCACATGGATGCAGTCCTTTTCAAAGTTAACCTGGTCAAGAATTTCTGACCTGGTTATCAAACATTTTATCTCCAAGGTATGCATTACCTTATTTATTTGATAAGATTATGCATAATAGTTAATTTAATTTAATTTTCTTTTCTTGTGTCTGGACATGTGCGTGGTAATTAATTGGAGTGATCATTCCATTGTGTTCAGGCTGTTCCTCATGAGGCATCCAAGCTAATTGAGTTCCAAGATGTTGTGAGAAGTACAACTGAATTTGAGAATACTCTTAGGAATATGATGTTTATTTCACATGACAAAAGGGATGGCAAGTTGACCCAATTTGTTGATGACGTTGAAGTTCATTTTGCTGTAAGGAAGAGAAATGAGATCTTGGTGAAAGCAAGAGACCTTCTTGTACAGTATGATTATGACAATCCTCTTGTGAGTTGCTTTGGTCAATTCCCTGCTTTCATGGGCAGTATAGTTTGAAAGTTTGAAATTCATCTTAGAAAACATATTAAAGAGGCTTGTTATTTTAGGCATCACATGATCGAGAAGATTCCGTTGTTGATTTACTTTTCCTGCCAGAAAAGTGTTTTCTATCTAAATCAGCACTTCAATTAATGAAATTGGTTCATGGAGCCCTGAAGGTATGCCTGGACCCACATTCTTTCTGTTGTTTATCTAGATTCTATAGAGTACTTGTACTAATTTGACATGGATTTATTGTTCCTTATCACAACCACCTTTCCGTGCAAATGCTGTTGGCTGTTATAAAAAGTAAATGTGGATTTGATGTACATCCATTTTTGCTGTTGAATAACCAGTGCAGGATGCTTGCTTGTCATCCACAAGAGTTGCAAAGGAGTTATGCTATGCTGCTAGGGATGCCTTACTCTTGTACAAGGCTATTGTGCCAGTTCAGGTTTGTACATATGCAAATCGACCAAATCTCCAGAGATGATAACATGTGCTGTTCAAGTGTTTAACCATATGTATTGGCTTTTAGCTACAATTTAGGATAATCCACAGAGAATTATCAATTGATGTCACTTATTATATTTGGAGTGCTAATTGATAATTATGTTTTTATTCTTGGTTGCAACTTGGTGTTGCCTTCAGGTATACATGTGATAAAAAAAATTTTGTTTTTTTTTTGCTTTTTTTCTTGCGTGTTGCTGATATAAGAATATCTGTTAGCAAGGGTCTATGCTTTATATCACTATCAGCTTTTAGAGACAGAAACTTAGTAGAATAAGATTCAATTTAATATCTATGGCTCAATGATTTCCCTTAGCGTTTACTGTTTTAATCAGAGGTTTCCAGCAATGATAACCCTAAGAGATGAAAATGCAGAGGAAATAATTCTTAGTTTTAGCTACAGTGAGGCACCTGTTGTAGTCTTCATGACATGCCTAGTTTAAGCAAGTGTTTCATAGTAGCTAATGTGCTCCTATTTGGTAGCACTGACAAGATGATAACTTGTATATGCTCCTCCTGGCATTGTATAATTGATTCACCCACTGGTTTATCATATGTTAGGTCATTCAAGCACAGTAAAACTGTCTATTAGGGCAACACAGTAAAACTGTTTCAACAATTTAGTTGCTGGCTTGCTGCTTTGTGTGATGGCATGACCTCCCTTTATTAGATCATGTCATATTCTATTCTTCGGTTGGCAAGGTCCTAGACAGGGAACCCTAAATGACAGCAGGGGGTGGAAGAGTAGAAAAGGTAGATGAGATAATAGCATCAGCCCTCACAAGTCCATCTAACAAACTCTAACTTAAGAATCAAACAAATTAACTGAAGATAAACCTAAGCGAAATATAAGGAGCCGACTGATTTATCTGTCATGCAGCAGCTCCAGGTGGTGTATGCACTATTTGATGCGCCCCTGACATAACACTAATTCTTTGTTACAGGTGCTATTATTGTGCCATAATACCAAACTAATTGAACTTTAGCACTCACCTTTTTTTTTGTCTTCTGAAGCTAGAGAAACAACTCAATAGTATCAATCAAGTAGCTGTCATTATTCACAACGACTTCTACCATTTGTCCCAAGAAATTCTTGGTCTTGCATTTGAGGTTTGTGGATCCTACTCTTTGGTGCTCGTTAATATGATTGATCCTTAATATGTTGATTTTTGTGAGCATACTTTCTGAAATCCTTCCTACTGGAATATAGAGTTGCCATGGACTATATATTAGTCTCCATCCTTTATTTTTATGTATTATGCATCATCTCTGTTCTTTGTTCGCTCTGTTTCAGTGGAAAGTAGTTTTTTTTCTTTGCTTAATCACTATCTGCATGTTGTTGGTTTAAATTAGCATTCTACAATCCTTTGATTAATGTATTTTTGCATCCTAGATTGGTATTACTGTATAATTCTGCCTATAATAACATTGATGGACCTCTGTTTTCCCTCTTGGGCAAGTGCAACCTAACTGCATTATTTTCCTTTTTCCTTTTGAACTAAAAGATTCTTTCTTTTAAATTGAAATATGTTTTTACTGACCTTTCTTGATGATTTTTTCCAGTACCGTGCAGATTTTCCTGGTGACCTGCAGAAACTAGTTGTTTTTGTGGATTTAGCCCCAACCTTCTCCCAGATGGCTGATGGTGTACTTACAAGGCAAATCGATCTTGTTACTGCAAACTTAATCAAGGTAAAACTGAAGTCTGGGGAAAATAATAAATGTCAAAATGGTTTGAGAACATCTATTTGAAGTTTGTAATTTGTTAAATTACATTCAGGCTGTAGATGGCGCTGATGGTTTTCAGAATACACACCAACCTCAGCATTATGAATCAGCAAAATTCAGTATTGAGCAGGTATCTTTCATTGCAAAGGATGTCAATTACTTGGACCTTGGTAGGAATAGTAATGAATAAACAATTATCCATGTCCTGCAATGAAATCACAATTGTCTTTATGAAGTGCAAAATCTTCAATCGCGATCCATTTCAACTTGTCAACTGAATGTCTTGATTCTTCATCAAATTTGAGTTACAAATTATAGGCCATACTTCTGCACATTGATGCATTATGGTATATATTGACTTCCATTCAGGTTGTGTTCATTTTAGAAAAATTACACATTATGTGGGAATCAATACTGCCAAGATCAATTTACAAGAGAAGTATGTGTTACATCCTTGGATCTGTCTTTTCTAGAATTACAAAAGATATGCTTCTAATAGATGACATGGCAGCAGAGGAGACATTACAGGTGAGATATGTTATCCTTGGAAGGTTTGGGCTCATCATTCTCGATGTTTATTAATATGTGATATGCTTACAGCTTCAAGGTCTTATCCATTTGGCTCTTGAAAACCTCTCCTCGCTTTTTCTGTCCCTTGTTGAGAATGAGTTCTTGGACCATCAAACTTGGATCAAGTTGGACGACACTATATGGCCTTTAAAGAAATTCCGAAAGCTTGCAGGTATATTTCACCTCAATATGATTTTTGTATTATATGTTTAATAGGATTTTTATTACTTTCAATGAAATACTAAAGAGATTACAATGTTACTTAGAGCTGCTTGATATGTCATTGAAATCCATCACGGCTGCTTGGGAAAGTGGGGAGCTAACTAATTGTGGTTTCACATCGTCTGAGGTGAGCAAGTAATTTTTTGGGCTACTTTAGTCATTAGTTATGATGCTTTGATAGTGCTTCTTTCTTTCGTATACATTCTTGTTGATTTTGATACTTCAATTCTCTAAAACTGAAATATAATTAGTGTTAATTTTAACAAATCTGCTTACCCTGTGCAGGTGCAAAATTTTGTCAAAGCAATATTTGCGGACTCTGCTCTTAGGAAGGAGTGCCTATTATGGATTGCTAGGACACCATCTTAGGAGGATTAACAATTTGTACTTTATTACTGATTCATTAGGCCTCTTGTCATTGCCCTTCGTCTGTATAGATTTGTTTATGTTGGAGCTGTGCCTCTAATTTCATCAATAGTATTAGGGCTGTTCACGGCTTGGTCTAGAACCGGTCAACCCGGTGAACCTACCCAACCCAAACCGTAGGAGCGGTTTTGCCTGGGTTGGGTTGGATCGCGCACAAACCGTTCAGCCCGCCGTTGTTGTAGTCTGGCATCCACCCTTGTCAAGCTCGACGCGCATGTTCTCGCGCTCCAGCAGTCATCCAGCGTTCGCAGCCGAGCTGAGCGAGCACGAACCCCACCCACGTTCCATGCTCCGGCGAGTTACAATGTCGGCTGGCAGCTTGGAGCCATGGATTGATGGTAGCTGTTGCAGGTGGAGCACAAGCAGCTCGCCGATGACTCACCAGTGGAGGAGAGTAGCTACCAGACCGCCGGAGTTAATGAAGATGTCTTCAAATTCGAGCAGACCACGATCAGCTCGCAATTAAGATGTTGACGCCATCGTGCAAGTCGCCGGCGGCTGGGACGACAAGGTCGTGGAGCACTGAGTTGGGGAGCTAGTGCGGTTGCCATGCGACATCACCCTGCTGCTGACGTTGGCTGTCAAGGAGCTCGATCGAGTACCAGGTGTGTCGACATCTGCCCCGTCGACGCCGAGCGTCTTGTTCCGTCGTTCGCACCCGCCGAGCTCCATGACATGCTCAACGCTGGCGGCGCCGCCGAGGAATCTACCGTCCATAACGCCACCGGCGGTGCCGCCCTGGCCGTGGTGCTCAGGTGCATGGGTGCGCGTAGTCGGTTCGGAGTCATCGGTGCTGAGTAGGAGCTGAGTAGCTCACCTGCCCCAAGCTCGTCAAGGACACTCTGTGTCATGGAATCATGGTCGTCTCCCTCTTGTTTGCTGTGGAATATTTGTGCCTACAGATGAGAGAGACAACATGCGGTCTAGAACGTTGAACCGTCGAACCCAAACCGTCTAACACCGGAATCGCCGGGTTTGGTCGGGTTGCTGCGTGAACCCGGTCCAACCGCGCATGAACAGGCCTAAATAGTATGGACTCTGGGGTTCCACCTATGGTACGGTATGCAGATAAATCTGTATATTCTGGCGGCGCAACATTACCATAGACTAATGAAATACAGTTAAGAGTTTATCAGCAGTAGAGTTGACATGCTCGTCTCCGATCTTGCAGTTGAAAAATACGATCACGCCACTGCAAACAAAGAAAATATCTCAATGGAGAGACTAGCATTTTTTTCAACCCTTGAAATCAATGTTCTAATCAAAACACTATTTTAACTATAAAGAATTGCATTTACTCAAGAATTCAGTATGATAGCAAAAATTCAGGAGTTGAAAATCCCATTTAACGAGAGATAGTTGCCAAAAACTACCAATGAAAATGGGTAGATATGGATGGAAAAGCTAACTGCAAAAATATTCTCCAAAAATAAAAGTCATGTTTGTGATGCAAATTAGAAGCTCAATCTCTCTATAATGGCACCTATCAACTTCTGTTTTTCTAACTTTTTTTTTACCAAAGACGCCTTAAGGCTTCTTATATTTGACTTAATAAGAAAAACAAACAAATCATGTCAAAAATGAAAATTACAGACAAAGTTTTCTTCTCCACGGCATGTATTGCAACTATGATATCTCCGCTGATCATGTCGCTGAAAGAAAAGACAACAAACAAACAAGCACGCGAAATCTAGATGAATCCCAATTGTAGTATGGTTTTTAAGACCACGATAGCCTTACATCTTAAAGAACTAACCCATATAACCGTTGAAAAAAATAGGCGAGGCCATGCCCTGAGCTCGAACCAGATCACCGTACCCCTCATAAGACTTTTACTAGTACCGAATGGACCACCGGTAAGGAAAAGAGATTCGAAGGACCATTATTCTAAAGAACGTCACCATCAACTCCGTTGAGATAACGATGCTACAGACAACCTATAGCCAAACATACCTTCATGGGAAACCACTAAAGCAAGATGGCCAGGAACCAACACTAGAAGATCCACTATCACCACCACCATTGATGAAGATGAGGAAAGACATATACTTTATTTGGATGAAAACCTAAGCAAACTACTAGAGGGATGGATCCCCCTTCCCCTCCCTACTAGCATCTTTCTAGAGAGGAAGAGGGAGGAGGAACAGAGGTGACGGCGGCACTAGGTTTTGGAGGCGACGACCTTAGTTTTTTCCTTCTTTTTTCTATCTCATCAACCAAAATTTCTCCTTCTATACATAGTACTTTCATTATCATAAATATTTGACGTTTAGAATAAGACCTAATAAAAAATTTTAAAATTTCATAATTCATAATTTTTCATATGCTTTGTTGTTGAAATAGGACAATAGATTATAGTATGAAGTGGAGTTTACTCAACTCAATGGTCCTATAGGAATCCTCCTCCATTATAGCCCCCTTAGGACCTATTTATAGGCCTAGAGCTTAGAGTTATCTAGGGTAACATATGTTTTTATAAAATTTGTCCCTTGATAGTGACATGCATGAGGGTACAAGGAAAAATGTACATGTTAAGTTCTTAAAGGGCCAATTGTAGTACTCGACTACTAAATAAGCTTCTCCTCTCTTTCCTTATGGGCTTTCTCTCTTTATCCCGTTCATAGGCCTAAGTGGGCCAGGAGGTGTAGCGGTCTCCTGACTTAGCCTTACTAAGCCACAAACCTCATGCCAAAAACCATGGGCCGAAGGCCTATAGGCTAAAGGCTTGTCCGATGTCTATAAGCTGAACTATGGCTAGGCCACAAGTGATGGGTTGGAAAAACCCTAGATGGCTATCTTTCAACAAGCCTCTCATGGGTAAGGGTCAGCGTGAGTTTGATCGAAACTATGTTCTCTTAGCCACCCATTCCTTGATTTTCACCATTATCCTTCAGCCTAGCCTTGAGGGCTTTACCATTCTTCTTTCAACCTATTCCTAGGACTTGTGTGTCTAGTCCTTTGGCATTTTAACTTCCTTCGGCCTAGGTTGTCTCCTTTGTCCCCTTCACCTGATCTTGCGCTATGGAGATAAGCAAAAGGAGAAAATTGTTGCACTTCGCTTCCCTCCTTGCTTTTCTTGTCTCTTTTTTTTATTGTTTACAATGGTCATGATGTTTCTACTCCTAATGCCCATGGCGATTCCGCTTCCCAAGTTTACAACGTCTTAGTTACTATTTAGACACATGTTGTGTTCTTATTGGGTGTTGCTTGGGTTTTCCCCGCTATATACCCCTAGGAAGGTCACTTTTTTCACCTAGCTTCATTTGCTCTCCAGTCTTCAAAATCTATGGTTTGCTCTCGGTCTTTCCAATGCTCAAAATGCTCTTAGCTTTTTCACCCTCACACTCATCACTTTGCACATCAATGCCTCCCTACAAACCCTCTGTAGCGAAGACCATAGGAGTGGACCCCATCTATGTGGCCAAAGGCTTCACCTCTTTTCTCAGCAACTCGCTTATCTAGGAGGCAGAGATCTAGAAGATGGTTAACGAAGGCCTCTTGGTGGTAGGGCAAGCATGGCCTGATAGTGATGACAAAGTCCCTAGGTCGTACGCCGATGAGACTATAGTCTTCACCGCTTACTTTGACGTGGGTCTTTGCTTCCCCTTCTTAGAGTTTCTTTCACACATCTTGGCATGATTCCATCTGTTATTGCCCCAAGTTGGCCCTAGTGCTCTTGTTTGGTTTTCCATCTCCTTGTGGATGTGTCAGACGTCGAAGTTTAAGCCTTCGGTCGAGCTCTTCGCTCTGATTCATAGCGCATGCAACTACTCCAAGACCGTCAACACCTCGGCCAAAACAAAGAAGACCATCTTTGGCATGGTGAACTTTGTTACTCCTCTAGAGTGCACTAACCTCTGGCCAATGCATGCAATGATGTTGAAGAGGGAGTGGAACTAGATGAAGAGGTGGTTCTACCACAAAATTCCTTTCGCCACTGGCACAGAAGAGCTCAAGGCCATTAAGTCCAACCGAGGTCTCCTCACCCACGATGTGCGAAAGACCATGCTTCACAAGCTTTGTGGACGCTTTAGCATCCATGATTTAATCGAGGAATTCTTGATGATGGGAATGCAGTAGTTGGCTGCTTCCTAGATTGTTTCATTAGACTCCCAGGAGAAGTTTTTGGACCTTCCTTTTCTCATCATCCTAGCCGAAAGGCCTAACGTTAAGTTCCTATTCTTTCTCTCGTCATTGAAAATAAAGACTTGCCCTTTCCTTTAGGATTTGTAACTATACAAGTTTGCCATTTGTAAGCAGTCAGTTCTGCTTCGGTCTTTTACTCTTTTGTATTGTCTATACTAATTGAGTTTTTAAGTCATAGAAACCTACATGCATTGTAAATAATGTGCATATGGCATAAGATTTGGCAATGTCGAAACACAATTTCGATCGAACGATGCTTCAACCTGTTTGCTTCCCCATTTCAATAGGTCATTGATGAGAAGTTGTCTTATGGGTCGTTTGTGAAATAGACATAACTGGGACAAAGATTTTTAGACTTGTTTAGGCCTTCAATGTGGATAATTGCCCTTCTCTAGTTTTTTTTCATACTGGTGCCAAAGGCTTACACTTTACATATTTTACTACTCACACTTCGTTGGTTCAAATGTAAAAATGCTTACGGGAGGCAACATTCAATGAGTGATTTAGCTTTTCGCCACTCAAGGTTGCTAGCCTATACAACCCCTAGCAGGTCCTGTGCGTTAAGAAGTATGGTCCTTCCTACTTCGACTCTAGCTTTCTGATTGCAAGCGGGCTAACTTTCTTTTTCAAGACTAAATGTCTTGGCAAGATTTCTTTCGGCCTCGCCTTTTTGTTGCAAGTTGCTACAATGGAGTTAGCGTACTTCACCATTGATTCTAGTGCTTCAATCGTTAGACTTTCAAGCAGCTCTAGATTTATCTTTTGATCGCTTTCTTTGTCACCTGATAGCACCACTCTCAGAGAGTTTGCTTCTAGCTCACTTGGAGTCACAGTCTCTTCACCGTAAATTAGCATGAACGGGCTAAACTTTGTTGGCCTTGTTGGTGTGGTCTGAAGTGCCCACAATACTGACAACATCTCATCCGGCCACTTGCCCTTTGGTGTCTCATCCAACCTCTTTTTGAGTACTTCAAGGATTTTGCCGCTTGCCCTTTCGACCACTCCATTCGATTGTGGGTAAGCCATGTACGCGAAGTTGATTTGCAGATTTAGGTCTTTGCACGTCTCTTTGAACTTGGCGAAGTCAAACTGCTTACCATTATCTATGACTAGCACCGTGCTCTGTATTGGCCTTCATGCACCTCGTTCACCATCTCTTTGCCTTTGGCCTCGGACATACATCAGAGCAATTGTTGCAAGATCCCTGTCTTGTACAACTCCCTATTAACAAGTGTGTATTGCTGTGCTCTTACTTGGTGCGTCTACGCTTTGGCTGCTCCCTGGCAGAGCTCTCTTTAAAAGGAATTTCATAAAAGGGGTTCTCTAGTGTTCTTCAGGTTCGTCTAGTTGATCAATTTCTATCGCTTCAGATTGATCTTAGTCTTGCTTCACACTAGGGACACGTAGGACTTCAAAGAAAACTCCTGGATGAAATGAGCCCCCTATAGCAGCTACCCTTGTCAGTGCATTAGCCTCAGCATTTTCTCCTCTTGGGTGGTGCTGCACTGTGATGCCTTTCAAGGCTTTCTCGATTCTCTAAATCTCTTCCAAGTACTTCACTATTCTTTCATCATTGGCTTCAAAACTTTTATCAATATGGCTGATAATCATCTTGGAGTCTATCTGGACCAACAACCTTTTAGCCCCTAGGGCTTTCATCTTCCTCATCCCCAACAGGACTGCTTCATACTCCGTCGTGTTATTTGTGGTTAGGAACTGCAACATAGTCGTATACGCACCGCCAGACCACTCGGTGAATATAGGATAGCTACAGCCTCTACTCCCTTGTGTGATCAAAATCTACCGAAGTACGTAGTCTAGAAGTCTTCTTGCAATTCTGCTATTTCTTCACCTGATGAAGTCCACTCAATGATGAAGTCCACCAGGAATTAGGATTTGACTGTGGTTCTTACCATGAACTGTAGGTCGAAGAGGGATAGTTCAGCTGCCTAATTTCTCAATTGGCCTTGTTCCAAAGTCCTTCATGGACTGGGTACTGTGATGAAACCACTATCTTGTGCGCTTAGAAGTAGTGTCTAAGCTTTCGAGACGCCATCAGGAGGGCGTGCACTATCTTCTCCATCTTAGAATACTTTGTCTTAGCCCCCATAAGGGCTTCGAACACAAAGTAAACATATTTTTGAAGCCTTTCTTCTTCTTTCACCAAGGCGACATTGACCAAAATTGGCTAAGCCACCAGGTACAACAATAGTTCTTCAACCCCTTTTGGGCTTGTGAGCTTTAGCATCTCTTGCAAATATGCCTTAAGGCATTCGAAAGCCACATGCACTCCACTATCTTTTTAATTTCTCTGTCCCTCTTAAGGTTTTGTAGAAAGGGAGTTATTTTTTCGTCGAGCAGGCCATGAATCGGCTAAATGCCGCAATTCGCTCAGTCAATCGTTGTACTTCTTGTGGTGTTCTCGGTAGTTGCATTTGCTGAATAGCTTCAGTCTTCTCTGCGTTCACTTCTATAAACCTTTCGGACACTAGAAACCCTAGCAATTTGCTTACTCACATGCCAAAAACACACTTCATGCTGGCTTCGTAGAGATTGTCAAAAGTCTCTTACAGATCTTGGGTGTGGCTAGTTGCCTTTTGACTCTTGAGCATGATGTCATTAACATAGGCTTTGATATTTTGACCAATTTGCTTCTTGAGTACCTTGTATTCCAACCTAGCGAAGTTGGCACCTACATTCCTAAGTCCTAAAGACATTCTGATGAAATAGAATGTGACAAAGGGTGTGATGAAAGCCATTTTTTCTTCACCCCCTTCTGTCATGAAAACTTGATGTTATCCTGAGTATGCATCTAAGAAACTCATGACTTCGCACCTAGCGATTGAATCGACCAACTGGTCCATTTGTGGTAAGGGAAATCGTCATTCGGGCATGCCTTGTTTAAGTCAATGAAGTCGACACACATCCTTCATTTCCCGTTCGCCTTCTTAAGGAGCATCAGGTTGGCCAGCCACTTTGGGTGTTTAACCTTTGTTATAACATGAGCGCGAATCAGCTTTTCTTGTTCTGCCTTGGCCACTTCTTGACGGTTTATTGACATCTTTCGAAGTTTCTATTTGCGCAGCCTAGCCATGGGCCTCACTGCCAAGTGGTGTTCGATTAGCGATCAGCTCACCCCCTTTAGCTTTTTGAGGCCCTAAGCGAAAACATCTAGATTGTTCTTGATGACTTACATGATACTTGCTACCAAGTCTTTCCCCACATTACCTCCAATGGATACCATTATTGACGGGTTCTTCGGATCAGCTTGGTGCTTTTTCACACCCTCTTATAGAGTTGGCTTCATCTTAAAATTCTCCTTTAGTGCCTCACACCACCCTTCTTGGACATTATAAACTTTGTGTGGTGCTCCGACCACCTGGAGATCTTGTCTTGTGGAAGCCTGGCTTCCCCTTCATGCACAAGTAGTTGTGATAGGCAACCGCTTCAAACTTATTTAGCATTGTACAGCCAAAGATAACATTGTAGTGGTATGGGATGTCAACCACATCAAAGGTGATCAATTCCTACCGCAGGTTGTTATCTTCATCAAATGTCACTTATAACTACCACTGGCCCAGAGCACATATCGATCCCTCGTCGAAGCCTTGTAACAGCATTATCGTCAGTTCTAGTGCATCTAGTGAAATGCCTAGATGCCAAAAGGCACTTGCAAAGATTATATCTGCTGAACTATCCACATCTACCAAGATACGGTGCACTTCGTAGCTGGCATGTCAGCATGAATAACAAGTGGGTCTTGATGCGGAAAAAGGGTCACCGCTGTATCTTCTGATTCGAAAGTGATTGGTGTGGTTGAAATAGGCGGTGGCTATGTCTGTGAAGATATGATGATATGATTAACCACCTTGTCATGTGCTTTTTTCTAGCACTTCAACGTCAAGCCTTGAGCAGATCCACCCATGATGATCAT
Source organism: Oryza coarctata (assembly GCA_030770085.1). Taxonomy (NCBI): domain Eukaryota; kingdom Viridiplantae; phylum Streptophyta; class Magnoliopsida; order Poales; family Poaceae; genus Oryza; species Oryza coarctata. The sequence goes on along the minus strand of CM061483.1, from coordinate 11,513,996 downwards.
AATCACCCTTTGGTTGCCATCCGTCCCTATTTTGACCTACAACATTCTATTGACTTCTTATTAGTTGACAGCTTCATCGTTTGCCTAGGGCAGTGTGGCATGTGGTTTCTATGGGATTGGTTGTTGAATGTTTTGGCATTATTCTGTTGTGCATGCGCACTTGCCATGAAATACACATAACATGTTTTTCTCCCTTTTTGGCCCTTTCTTTAGTGCTTAGGCTTGATGGTTGGAATGGAAGTTTTGGCATAGCATATGAACTTCATCAACTATCATCACTTTCTTGACCTTATCACCCATGTATTTCTTCTAGGGCTTCTATTGTTGTTGCTACACCGGTAATTGTACAGCTTGCATCATGTCTTCGGCCTTTGGCACAGCTACCAAGGTAGCACTCTGTGCAACTGGTGTTTTGAACTCGGCTTGGATCTCATTCCATCTCTTGTTATCTCATTCATCCCGAGCATAGTCATCAATGATACGAAACAACTCATCCACGGTCTTCGGTTGGTGTCTTGTCATCTTTTTGATTAGAGGACCTGTTCAAAGACCTACCAAGGCCACGTTGATCACCGAGATTTCTATTATGTCATGCACTTGACATCTTGCTTGGGAAAACCATCAAGCAAACTCATGGATCGACTCATTTAGTTTTTGTCATAGCCCGAAGAGCTTCTATTGTGTCTTTAGCTATTGATAGGTTCCCCTAAAGTTTGTGATGAAAACATCTCGCGGTTTCTCCCACGAGTATATACTACTCGAGGGGAGGTTGAAGTATCAAGACCTGGCATAGCCTTCAAGGGTTAGGTGAATGACACCTTAGTGTTTTTGTCCCTATGCGCCGCTTCAATCGTCAACTCATAGATGAAGAGAAACTTACTAGGAACCAAATCAGCCATGTACTTGGTGATAGATAGGTTCTTGAACTACAGAGGGATCGAATGGCCCTATAGGCCAAAGCTTAGTGGTGATTTCTTGTCACTTGTGTTGCCTGAGGGCGAACCTTGCAGATTTAGGTAGGGCATGGCGGCAATCCGAAACCCGTAGTCCCTTACAGGAGTTCGAGGGGCTGGGGAGATAGTTGCATTAGAGTTTGAATGAATGGAAAAGCGCTTTACACTCCTAAGGTGGTACTAAGTTCACCACCTGCTACGGCCACACTAGTTGTACTTGGGGGATGCTTGATTTGGTGGCAACACCGTATTCACCGTCTATTGTGTCCACAAGGATTGCTCTTGAGGCAATGCTTGATTTAGTGGCATCTAGGGTTTGGTGATGAGCTACAGTAGGGCTTGAAGGTGTGCATGTGCCACCATCATTTGACCTTGGCAAAACACTTGAGCAGAAGGTGTTGGTAGGATTGGTGAAGACGAAGTGGCAATGGCTTGTCTCTAGGGTGGAGTCAGTGCTACGAAATTGGCCTACGGTTGTTGTTGTGCTTGAGCCACTCTTGCCGAAGTATCTTGAGCTTGTGAACGATGAGGTGTGGTTTGAGTTCTTGTATTCGCGACTTGGCTCTGTGCCTCTGCAACTGTAGCTTTATCTTGAATAGCTTGTTGCTACTACTGCTGCATCTATTGAAGCATGTCTTGGAGCTTCATCACATCTTGCCTCATCGACTCATACTTTACCCTTAGCACGATCACTGTTTCTCTTAAAGCTATCGCCATATCCTCTATCAATACACTGGTCACCTCTTCGCCACCAGGAGCAGCCATGTTTGCACCAGCCACATTTGTTGTTGCCGCCATCAGAGTTGGCTTAGCAACCTCTTCGACCTCCTAGGCCTCTTCTTTGACTCCCTCGGCTTAGATGTCCCATAGTTCTCCACACTATGTTTGGTATGTAGCTTCACCACACATGGGTGGGCTCCCCATTGTCGATGCCACTTGTTGTCGAAATAGGACAATAGATTGTAGTATGAAGTGAATTTTACCCAATTCAATGTTCTTATAGGAATCCTCCTCTGTTACTACCCCTTATGACCTATTTATAGGCCAAAGATTTGGAGTTAGCTAGGGTTATATGTGTTTTTACATAATTTACACATTGCTAGGGACAAGCATGAGGGTACAAGGGAAAATGAGCACGATCTAGCTCTTAATTGGCTAATTCTAGTACCCACTGTTCATGCCAAATCGGTCATCCATGTTCACCGATGGAGGTTCGATGAATGGCGCGCGAACACACCGAGGCCTAGGAGATCTGTTTCGCTCCAGTGCAAGTCTTTTGGCTTTGAGATCCCTTCGTTAAGGTTGCTAGAGTTGTGAACAGGCTAGTCAATTTGACCCTACAATTGATAAGGAGATAAACCGATGAGTCAGTTGACTAATGGGCTGATACGAACTCCTGCTATCGGTTGGTCGCTGATAGAGTTGAAATAGTCATCGGCTACATCTAATGCACTCTTGCTATCGGCTGGTTGTCGATAGGAGCTGAAGCACTTGTCCATCGGCTGGAAAGCCAATGAAGACGCTAGCAAATAACGACGAAGGGAATGAAAAAAACATATCGGTTGTAGAGACGATGGCATTCCGAAATTAAGTAGTCAATAGGCATTATGTAGACTCCTACTATCGACTGGTTGCCGATAGAGGTTGTAGCACTCTTTCATTAGTTGGAAAATCGATGAATGCATAAACAGATAACGATGAATAAAATAAAAGACCTATCGGCTGCAAAGCCGATGATGTTTTGAATAGAATGTGTGATGGCGCTTCGAATAAGCTGAAGGATTTATCGGCTGCAGAGCCGATGCCGCTCCAAATAGAATATGCAATTTATAGTAAGGAGTGAGACCCGATCTTCCGAAGATACGAGAGGCTATATCGGACATACGGATGAAAGCTAAGCCGATGAGAGGAATTCTCTAAAGATTTATGTATATCAGCTAAGAAGCCAATACACTAGGTGTGAGGTTCTATGTACGAATAACTCATCAGTTGGCCACTCCGATGAAACATCACGTAAAGACCTATCAGCTTATGACTCAATCTACTGCCAGAAATCTAGTAGGTTGGATTTAACTGATGCAGCACAAGACCAATAAAAATAGAAGAGCATGATAAGCCGATAGAACCCACGAGAGCGTGATGTGGTATATCTGATCGATCTAAAAGATAAAGATCTAACCGATGTAGTCTTAGACAGATCAGATACATCAGGATAGTGGCATAACTTACTTCTTCATTGGAGATTGGACTTAACCAATGCAGCCCTACATCGAAAGCTAGAACCAGTCGGTAAAAACCTAGATGAACTAGAGTGATGATACGCTAAAGTTATATTGATCGAGAGATAATTTACAAGGTCCAAGAGGGTCGATATTTAAATCCTAGAGTTATAAGATTCCGACACAGTTACAAACAACCTTCAGACATTATTTTCTAAACATAAAATAAAACTATCTCTAAGAAATTAATAAACTAATTAGACTTATTTATCTTACAACATATATTCTATAGAGATAGAGATAAAGTACCTTGTCGTGGTTTCTATGGCTTCTTATTAGACCCGGTCACATTTAGATAACTTTTCGTCTTTTAACTGAATCGAATTTATCCTTAATCCATCCGATCAACTTTTTTCTTGTATCAATCAGACTCTTTCTATAAGTCTATCGGTTCTTCAATTATGTCTGTATGGCTTACCAAATTTTAGTGCAAACACCTACCTCCTAAATAGGCTTCCCTCTTCATCATACCCATAGGCCTTCGTAGGGTAGGGGCTATAGTGATATCCTTACTCAGGCTTCCTAAGCCAAAAGTCTCATGTTGAAAACTATGGGCCAAAGGTCTACGGGTAAAGACTTTTTCGCCGATTATAGCTAGGTTGTAGGCGATGGCTCCTCGAAGGCTATTCTCCAACCTACTTAGTTTAAAAATAAAAAAAATAGAGAAATACTGATCTTATAAGTTTATTATAATATAAAATTAATTATCAGAATTTTTAAAATATGATGCATCTCGTAAAAAATACTATCAGTGAATATTTATGTTTGGAGGGAGTAATATTTACACTTCATCCCTATGCTAAAACCCACAAATAAGCAGAAGAAAAAAAAACCAATTTCGTCCATAAACCCTCGACCCTACGCTCTCATATCCCTTTTCCCGTTCCCACCCTCCACCATCCAAACGCCATCAGCACCGTTTCCGGCGGAGGCGCGGCCGCCGACCTTCTCCCCCCGCCTCCTCGTGCGAGCGCGCGGCCGGCGCCCCGCCCAGCAGCAGCACGGTGTGGACGGCATCCTCTCGCCCTTTCCTTCTCCTCCACTGTACGGCCTTCTCCTCTCGCCGTACCTAGCCTTTTGAACCCCTGCGCCGCCGCCTCGCGCGCCTCTGCCGCCGAGCAGCTCTCGGTCCAGTGTGGCGACGCTTCCGGCCTCATTCCGCCGGACTCCATCTTGGTTGCAACCGAACTGAAGGTATCCATTCTTCTCTTTAGCTATTCCTCTGTCTTCCGCGCTGCTTCATAGCCGGCGTGGCGTAGATTGGAGCTCCATCCATCCGACCTTGGATTGATTTCGTTACCTCCAATTAAACCACTCAGATTCTTCCCAATTTACTTTATCTGATGCGTGTGCTTGATGCTGTACTAATAGCAGTTTATTTCCAAACAAATTTGGGGTTCATGTAATCAGGTCTTCCTGCATCGGCGTCGATGGCTCTCACGCTTCTCCGAGGGATGCGAACACCAATGATAGCCAGAAGGAATTCTGGATTATTCTTTACCACCTTGCGGACTCCGTTATCCCGCTTCATGACTAGAGCGGAGAGCGCGCAGGCCACCGAGCCCAAAGTGGCGTCCAAATCGATTCAGCTGGCAACCAAGGAGGCGGCAGAGCAGAAGACTCAAGGTTTTGAGGCAGTCATCGGAATCGAGACCCATGTTCAGCTCTCGACTGTCACCAAGGCATTTTGCTCCTGCCCATACAACTACGGATCGCAGCCGAACAGCACTGTGTGTCCTACCTGCATGGGACACCCTGGGACGTTGCCTGTTCTGAATGCAAAGGTTGTTGAGTGCGCCGTGAAGCTTGGCCTCGCTCTCAATTGCGAGATCGCAATGACCTCCAAGTTCGATCGGAAGCAGTACTTCTACCCGGACCTGCCCAAGGGGTACCAGATTTCGCAGTTTGATATTCCCATTGCCAAGGAGGGATACCTTGATTTGGATCTTCCGGTGGAGTTCGGTGGTGGGCACAGGAGATTTGGGATTACAAGGGTGCATATGGAAGAAGATGCTGGCAAACTGCTTCACTCTGAATTCGGGAGTTACTCTCAGGTTTTCCTTGTTGCCCCTGTCTTGACTAATTTCCATGGAATTTGTACTCTTATTAAGTTGTCATACTATTCTGATATTCCGCATAACATGAATCTGAACCACGGAAACAATTCTGGCATTTACAACAGTGTTATAGTAGATTTTCTAAAGCCATGCATCCATAAATGAAAGATGGGAATTCAGGGAAGTAACTTCCTCATGAAAAGAATTGTCTCAAACCACAGGCTATATGGAATCAAAATATCTACTGACACAAGGGATTTGATTTCTTATAAATGTGAGGCAAGAATGAACATGTTGATATTTGTAAAGTCTTTTGCCTATCTTCACAGAAAACTCAAGAAAATGAAGCACATTTGTCCTAAAAAAATAATGTAATGGTTTGCAAAAGAAGTTACTACACATTTAGTTGATTAATCATCATTTTGTATTCTGATTGGCTAGGTTGACTTAAATAGGGCTGGCGTTCCTTTGCTTGAAATTGTCTCAGAGCCAGATATGAGAACAGGAATAGAGGCTGCTGAGTACGGTGCAGAACTGCAAAGGCTTGTTAGGTACCTGGGCGTGAGTAACGGTAACATGCAGGAAGGTTCCCTTCGCTGTGATGTGAATGTTTCTGTCCGTCCAGTTGGACAATCAAATTTTGGTACAAAGGTAATGTTATGTTCCGTGTTGACAATATTTACTATTGATTTTATGATCCACCAATGCTCAAACTTCTATAAAGAGCTCATGTATTAAGTCCTAGATTAGACATGACAATCTTTCAGTTTCAAACTATCGAATCTCTTTGTCTTGATCAGTATGGTGGATTGTGTTGAATTTTTCCAGTCCCGTGTGTAAAATTGACAAGATGTTCTTATTATGTTGGGGGCATACATAGTACAGTTTACCCATTTGTACGTCAGAGATTTACTTCTATGTATGATGGGTTGCACTGACGTACTTTGTGTATGCTTGTTAATTCTGCTTGCGAAAATTATAGATTTTTCTTTTGCTTTTGAACTAGCATGTCTTAAAAGAAAAGTGGCAATGGAAAGATTGTATTGTTACTACAATGAAACTGTAAACTGTTTTCAAAGAGCAAATAGTTCCTTACAACATTAGTTATTTTGTCTTTATTTGAAGGGGCAAGATGTGCAAGTGTTTATTATTCCCTATTTTTATGGCATGACATGGTTCTTTGATTCTTTCCATCCTGCCAGGTTGAAATAAAGAACATGAACTCATTTTCTGCGATAAATAGGGCAATAGATTATGAGATCTCCCGGCAGATTCTTCTTCACAAAGAAGGCCAGGCTGATAAAATTGTCCAAGAAACCCGCCTGTGGGATGAATCTTCTCAGGTTACTGTGCCTCACCTTCTTAACTTGTGTTTCTGCCCATTGTTCTTTTGCTACTATTTCTAAACTCTTCTCTTTATTATTTATTTTTATCCTCAGAAAACTTTTACAATGCGAAAAAAGGAGGGACTTGCTGATTACAGATATTTTCCTGAGCCTGATCTTCCGGAAGTTGTTCTTACTAGTGACTACACTGATGAAATTCAAAAGTCAATGCCAGAGCTTCCAGAAGCAAAGCGTAGGCGTTATGAGAATATGGGACTAAGCATGCAAGATGTTCTTTTCCTTGCTAATGACGATAATGTGATCATCTTCATTTTTGTTTTTCTTTCCCATTACCATGGATGTGGATGTTTATGGAAGTTCATTAGAAGTGTCTGCATTTTAAGCCAGGAGGAAACTGATCTTGAACTACTTATTTATTGAAATGTTTTGTTTCATCAAGCTTAAGAGAGGTCCACATATGTTAATGGATTGCATGATTATCTAGCCTTATATTTGTTGTGAATGGAAAAGTCCCTCTAGTTTCTTCTTTTCTTGCACAACTCAATTTATGCATTGTTCACACTAGCTTTGACAATCTGTTCTGTGCATGTTCCTCCCAGGTTGCTCGATTCTTCGATTCTACTCTTGAGCATGGTGCTGATGCAAAACTGGCTGCCAACTGGATCATGGGTGACATTTCTGCTTATTTGAAAAATGAAAAACTTTCCATTGATGAAATTAAATTAACACCTCTGGAGCTTTCTGAATTGATTGCATATATAAAGAATGGAACTATCAGTGGGAAGATTGGCAAGGAGGTAGCTTTTCCTGACTTACTCTATCCCTTCCAACTGTTTCTTCTCTACTGAATGTGATGCCCAGAATCATGTTATTTTTATCTGGACATCTGTGCAAAAGTAAATTTTAGTAATATACTAGTATCATGTTTTCTCGATTAACCAACATTAGTCAGTTTTGGATAATACCATCTCATTAAATCTATCCTTGCAGATTCTGATTGAACTCATTGCCAAAGGTGGAACTGTCAAGTCTGTGATAGAGGAGAAAGATTTGGTTCAGGTACTGTAGTCACCTTGCTTAATTTTCAGAACAATAGTAATTGCTAAGTGTTCGCCATTCCAAATAAGAGTCCAGTATGTAGTTCGTTCACCATGCAGAAGATATACTCATGTGGTACATGTCATTTATTCTGTGCGCAATATTTTATATGCCATACTGATTTCATCACTTTTTTTCTTCACTTCCAGTTATTGAGTTGTTACGAGACATTTTTAGTATAGTTGTCCCATGGTCTACTTTTAGTTTATCATTTTGGTTTCTTGGGTTTATTTGATGTGGAAATTTGCTTTACTGGAAATGACAGATAGCAGATCCTGCAGTAATTGAGGCAATGGTAGATCAAGTATTAGCTGATAATCCAAAGCAACTCGAGCAGTATCGGTCTGGGAAAACTAAGTTGCAAGGATTTTTTACTGGCCAGGTTTGTCAATTTTTATTTTTGTGTCCCCCATGGTTGCTGTCTTGCCTCAACAGTTTAAGGGAGCTAATAAAATTATTTCAATTGTTTCCAGGTGATGAAAGCATCAAAGAGTAAAGCTAATCCTGTTTTGTTAAACAAAATCCTTGGGGAGAAGTTGAAGGTCAATAGTTGAAGGGGTTTATCTACAGACTCATGTTGTAGTCCATGAGAAGTGGACAATCGAACTAAACCCTGCAGTTTGTCCATATTTTTCAATGATGAATTCTCTGTTAGGTTGTAGCTGTAAATGTTACGTTTAGTTTATTTTTCTTTCCGAAAGAGAATTTTGTAAAAGCAGTCTAATTTACGTAATAAAAAGATGAATATCTATGAATTCAATTAACTTAGTCTTATATTTTTGCTGGAAAAGTTCCATATTGAGTCCTTGTAACCTGCAAATATGCTCATGGTTAGTATGAGGAACGGAGTGTGAGCTGTTCATGAAAACTATAGATTTTTGTTCTATCTATTAGTGAATGACACTGACAACGTTAACATTTCAAATCCAACACTGGTTTGTTCTCACAGAACACTGGATACTCCGCATTTGCGTCCAACATTTTGATGACTTAAATTCAAAATGGAGGACATCACAACGTAATCTAGTTTTAGATTACACCATAATATGGTAACAGAAAATTAGTGCCGGGTACAATGTTACATTATAACAAAATATTACTGCTTCAATACAGGGTTAATTCTGACAAACACTTCAGTAGTCAATCATGTCAACAATCTGAGGCAGCTAGCTAGCAAGCAATTATTGGAAAACAGACAAGTTACAGGGGACAACTACATACTGCATGACATCAGCAGCACATCGCAACTAGTTGCAGCTACTTGGAACTATATTTACATTTTACAACACCAGGAAAACTGCCCTGTTAGTGCATACAATCAGAAGATGACCCTGGCTAATCCTCATTGTCATAGTCCTCATCCTCGTCAACCTGCACTGTAAGATGTCCAAAACCAGATGGTCCGACGCCAATGTTTCCGATGGCATCTGGCATAGGCCAATGTGTCTTGTGGTCATTTTTCGCTTCTTCCTCCTTCGAATTTGCATCTGGTAGCGCTGCTGCTGAATGGGCTTCTGCTGGCGGATGTGTGCTTTGAGGTATGCGATCGTTGCCATGGATGGTCTCTGGGACAGTCTCCTCCCCTGGTAAGGCTTCACCTTGTTCAGCAAACATGCTGCTCTCATCCTCAAATTGTACATAACCAACTTCCTTTCTCTTGGTGGGTGGTCGTCCTCGCCCTCTACCTCGACCTCTCCCACGTCCTCTAGGACTGATATTTGCACTTCTTACAGCCTGCAAAAGAATTATTCTGTTACCGACTAGCCCAATGTGAAATGTTGTGTTATGTGACGAGGCATACCATTTTGCTTGATCGAGATTCCTCATTCTCTGGGTCACTTCCATTTGGCAAAGCTTTTCTGAAAAAATGAATTTCAAGCATTAATAAGGTACATGTAGTTGCTACAGTCAGTCATGCAGTCATTTACATTATGTGAATTTACCTTCTTCGGGGTAATGCTCTATCATCTCCACAAGAGTCAGCGCCACCGAGGTCTGGTACCTTGTTGACAACCTCAGTTAGGAAGTCAAAAGAACCGTACCTCCTCACACATTGCTTTCTGAATTATATAAGACAATTAATCACTTAATATACAAAGCTGAAACAACCAACAAAATTAAATTGCACTTTGGGCCACCTTTTATTGCCCAAGTTTCACTTTGAGCCACCCTTAAACCTATCTTTTTACTTTGGACCGGATAATTTACCATTGTTACAGTTTGGATCACCCCAAACAACTTTTTTAATACACATCAACAATCTCAAACGCATCGGCTCTAGTACACTGGCAAACTCCCCCTCTATATGCAGTCCATATATTTGCTGGAGAAGAGACTAGACATGACTAGAAAAGAGAGTTAGGTGGTTCAAACTGTAAAAATGGTAAATTTACCTGGTCCAAAGTGAAAAGATAGGTTTAAGGGTGGTCCAAAGTGAAACTTGGACAACAAAAGATGGCCCAAACTGCAATTTACTCCAAATTAAATTAAGCAAACAGTTTACAGATGACACAAAAGCATTATTCACTTGTAGCTAACAAAGCTCAAAATCCAACACCGGTTAAAGAACAGAGGACTAGCATATAGCAATACTACTCACAGAATACTAAGAAGAAAAACCTAATCAATCATCTGTATAAACCTCAATAAAAGCTCAATTTAAAGATGACATAAATAAAGTCTGACAAACATGTTTAGATCCATAAGCAGGATCATCTCAGTCTAGTTTCAATTTGGAATACATATCATCCAAATTCTCCTAGAGCTCAGGTAAAAATACCACAATGTTACCAACTCACAGTGAAAGGCATATGTACCAGTTTCAAAAAAAAAAGAAAAAGAGAGAGTCAAAACAGACCTTTTCTTTCATATTCTAACACTCATATTTGAAGTGTATTGATTTGAAGACAAGACAAACAGTCACTTCAGTGTTCAGTGTAATTGAGGACATTATTATATAATTAACCAGATGTGATGAGCGAAAATTATAGTAGAGAAAATCATCCTTCATTCCAGAATAATTCACCAAAGAGACAAAGGAGTGGCTATACTTCTATGAAATGAGACAAGCTTTTCATAGGTCACAAAACATGAAAGATACATAGTACATCACTCCATAAAGGCACAAAATCGTAATAGAGTAATAATTTTAAAAAGGCAGTGATATAGAACTCACAGGTGGAAGGAATTCAATGTCTTTGCACCACTTTGCAGTGTAATTTCATAAGTTCGGTCAATTAAGTCTTGCAAAAACAATTCAAGGGCCCTCGCTGCACGTAAACAATAAATTCAAAATGTCAGGCACTCAAGTTATATGCTTTATCATGGCAGTAACTAGAACTGTAATATAAGCAAAAAGAAATTTACCCAACAAAGATACATCATAACCAAAAAAATCCAAAACACAAGAAAAATCTTGGTATCAATTAGTGAAACAAAATGAAATGCAAAAAGAATATTGTCTAATGGGCAACAACCGATGTCAAAATATGTGATAAAGAGCAAACTTGTCTCTAATTCAGCTTACTGAATGTAAAGAGAACTTTTGGCAGAATGCTTTCTTGATTGCATTTTTTGTAAGTAGAACCCCTAGAGAAAATAGAGTGATAACACAAATGTTCACATACTACATGGCTACATCAATACCCAAAAAGTAGCACAGGTTGCTGCCAAACTTACATACTAAAACAGGCACAGCTAGTGCAATCTTGCCAACATCCTCATCAGCTTGCATGATCTTTTTGATCCGTGCCTGTCACAACAAAATACAGAAAAAAATATTTCACAGCGTTCAAAACTGAAATATATTTTAAATATATAATCCTCCAGCATACACTTAATATATCAATATATAGGGAACACAAGGTAATGCTACAAACAGAAAAAAAACACACACATCCTATATCATGAAAAAGCCACACAAGGTCTGTCATCATCATCATCAAGCCTTTTAATCCTAAGTAAATTGAGATATGCTAGAAATAAAACCCAACAGAAGTTATGTATCAAGTTTCAAAGTTATTTTCCATACACTCCTAAAAAGCCACACAAGGTAATGCTAAGAAAAACTTAGAAGGAAAACCTAACTTTCAGTAATCAGTACAGGCAAGAAAAGAAACAAACTTCCAGTTCCTGTAGTCTGTAGGTCATAAAAAATGCAGCTCGCCAAAAATGCAGATCACAGTGTCATGTCACATGAAAAGGTATCAAAATACTAAGGAAGACAGAATGGTGGGAGTATGAAGCTAAAATTCATACGCAACACTCTCAAAGAACATAGTTCTGTGTAATTTGAAATTCTTGTTTGATGCCCAACTCACGACAATTTGAACAGTAAAAAGTAATCAGAGGTTCCCAGCAACAATAAAGCTCACGACATGTGCCACGCAAGTTGAATTGTACAGCTTAAGAACTCCGGAAACTAGCGAGCAGACGACCATAATCTATTTCCTGTCACCAGAAATAGTGCAATACAAGCTCGGATGTTGAGATCTCGTGACCAACAGCGCATGGAAAAAGCATCACAAGATCAGAAATTCAACCCATTTTACACGGATCCTGGAAGCAGCGCGACCAAGTGCAACCCATCACACTAGCTACGCTGCTGCTCCTTTAACGCGAGCTTGCACCTACCAGAACTAATTGCCCGTCGGCTCGCCTCGAATTCAAGAATCTTCCACTCCACCAAAATCAAGCCCAGAGTAGAACCCCCGAGTCCACCTCGCATCTCTCCTCCATCCACCACAACCGAAAAAACTAAAACACAAGAGAAGAAAATTTCAGTTCACTGGCGAGGCAGACAGGCAAGAACACCACAGCTCCCCCCCCCCCCTCTCCCCAGCCGATCCCCAACCAGCTGACGCCCCGGCGACCCCGCCCCGAGAAGAGAAGGGAAGCGAAGAGAAGGAGGCATGAAACACCGGTCAACGGCGAGATCCGCACGGCGGCGACACCCCGCCCCACCAGATCGGATACGGGCCCGCAGCCGCGCAGATCAGGCACACAGAGGAGAGGAGAGGATATGGAGATGGAGAGGGAGCCTACGTACCGCGGGGAACCGGGTGCCCAGTTTCTTCCTCATCTTCGTCTTCCTCCTCCTCGCCTCCGCCTCGGCTCGACGCTATCGCAGTCGACTTTTTTCCCTTTCTTTTTTTCCCCTTTCTTTTTTTCCTCGAATTTTTTTTGGACGCTTCGATTTCTTCTTTTGTTTTTCTTGTTGCGCCACCACCAGCAGCAGCACGCGCGGCGACGTCGTCCCGAGTCCGACCCGACTAGTGATATGGACAAATGGACCGGTCGGGCTGGCACACCCACGGTTTGATTGGGTATGTGCCTCATTGCTCTATTAGACGTGGATGGACATATCGTATCGGTACGTGATCAGTACGGGCCCGAAAAAGGCACATGAGTCGTGTGCACATTTTTTTACGAAAAAAATTCATATTTTGCTGGATTTTTTTCGTATTTTGTAAAGATCATTTTAAAGCTCTAAAGGCTACTTCTAAAAAATCGCTTTGTAGGACACGTAAAACGACGTGATTAGACGAAAATATGGATCCTACAGTACCCCACATGCCGTATCTAACCCGACGGGTTAACCGGGTTGGCCCGCTATAGCAGCCTAGCCATGCCATGTCGGCCCGACGTGCCGCGCCCTCAGTTCAAACACGGCACGTCCGAACGGACCGTGTCGGTACGGCTCAACTGCTGTTATGTTCTCGAACCTGTTACTGTTCACACATGTCCGGACCTGACCCTAGGCGTTCGTGTCCGCTACGACTTTTTCTCGCGTAAGCACAAGACAGGCCGGGTGGGCTGAAATTACTAGCAATCCATCCCATTCCGACCTGGAAAATAATGTGACTGCATATTTATGACCCATTTAAAGCTTAGAAAATTTCATTCGCACATCTCTTCTATTTATGTTATAAGAGATTATCTTATCTTTTAATACTACAATAATCCTATTAAATTAAATTATTAAATAAAAGATAGTCGAAGGTGGAAGAATAGTTGAGAGAGATTTGAAGAAATTTAAATTAGAATTGATTGACGAGTTAAGTAATGTAGTAAAATAATATAAGAACACCTAGAAAAGACAAAAATAGTATTATGCAAGTTTACCGATCAAGAAAGAACAGAAATGATTAAATATTTGATGTTGAAAACTGATTCGAACAAAGTTTTGTAACTTTAACCATCACTAGCTTTTCAATTATCAAATATTTATGAATGGAAGAGTAAAGAATCTATGTATGTTAACTTAAAAAGAATTGAACGGAGGACACTTAGGGATGTAAAAAAGAACTGACATCCCTAATCTAAAATAGTTTATGGACTACTAACGAAAAAATTATACACTATAAATGATGAACTAATATAATAACCATCCAATAATACAGGAATGTCACGTCGCTTCAAACTACGGGGAATACACAATCGAAAATTCAGATAACAAATCTGATATTATACACAAGGAGATGGGGAGCTACAAGAATCATCTGCGCTAATGTTTCACCAACGCTAGAGCTAAACAATACGTTCCGGCAAACAGAATAAGCATATAGGCCAACTCATAAGTAAAAAATCTGAACATCTTCCATCCACGCAGAGACAGCCAACTAGACAAAGTCAACATGAGACGAACTTGGATGGTCAGAATTGCTTGCTTCCACCTTAGCGGCCAGAAGAATCAATCGCTGTCATGTTCAGCATCTGCAGAAGCATAGAAGTTTAATTCAGAAAAGAGATAAATGTGGGAATCGCTTGGAGTGTGTAAATGCCACTGGATATTCCCCTGGGCGCAATAATAATTGAAAAATATAAATGACAAGCTGGTGACAGTGAATTTGAAATGTCACGCATTTTACCATCAGCAGATCCATTGCCAGCTTCTCTATCATCATTGTCACCTTCATCTCCACCCTCCAGATTTGCCTCCCCATCATCATCTTCTGCATCTTCTTCGTCATCTTCATCACTATCAGCTACTATTTTAGGCGTTGGCAGGGGTATGAAATTCGATGTACTTCTCCGACGAGAATTTGTGATAATATTGCTCATATCTATGCCCTCAAGTTCCTTTTCTCTTTCCTTTCTTTTCTTTACTGCTTTAATTTCTGTGCAAAGAAAGCATAACTATGTGTGTCAGGTTATTATATAGGATATAAGCATGTTTTAAGCCATTTATACACGGATTATACAACAACAACAGCCTTTCAGTTCCAAGCAAGTTAGGGTAGGCTTTATATACGGTTTATACACCAGTCATAAGGGAACACTCCTTCTGTAACACCCATAAAAGTAGAAAAAAATAAACACATGCTTTCCCGCACAAGTTATTATAAGCAATTCAACAATGAATGAACCTTTTTCAGAGGGATTTGTCGATAGCCCTTCTTTTTCAAGTATATCCTCCAACTCCTTTATCAAACAGGCTTCACGCTTGCTCTCGGGAGCCATCTTTGCCCTCCGGTACACAGAAGGTGCAATACTAGTTTAAAAATAAGCATATATCAGTAACTTTATATTAAAAAAATCCGTAAGCCTGCATTCAAGCACGCAGAAGTACCTCATTCCACAAGATTTTATAATTGACTTGAACCGTTCCACTCGTTTTCCATAAGCTGGAGCTAATTGTCGTTTTTTCTGCACATCAAGATATAAAACAAGTTAGCTAACATTACATTTACATGTGTTTACACACTCCAGAACTCGCACTAAATACCCTGTTGTCTTCTTCAGCTGACGAATGTGAATTATGTTCTTCTCTTGATCCACCCTGCTCTTTACTTTTATCTGAATTTTTTTTGGCAATTTTTTTAGCTTTTGGACTTGACAGTTGTTTCTCCACTGTAGCTTTTTTCTGCTTCTTTACAGCTTTGCCCTTTTCAGCCTGTGTCTTTTTCGGCTTTGTATCCTCATCACTGTCTCCCCTATCACAATGGCTATCATTTATTTCAGAAGTATCATAGTCTTGACGAGCTCTCTTGGAGTTTTTGCTTGTCTTCTGGCCAGAATCCTTACGAGATTCAGTTTTTCTATTTTTCTTTGTCCCATATGCAGGTTCTTGCAGAATCTGTCACACAATAAATTAATGAAAGGCAACGAGTTCAATTTCTTAAACCAAGAATCAACACGCATC
This sequence comes from Oryza coarctata, assembly GCA_030770085.1. Lineage (NCBI taxonomy): Eukaryota > Viridiplantae > Streptophyta > Magnoliopsida > Poales > Poaceae > Oryza > Oryza coarctata. The sequence goes on along the minus strand of CM061483.1, from coordinate 11,498,120 downwards.
TGATCTAAACAAACTTGTTCTCTTAATGCAAACTTTATACTTACATTGTCTAATTCTGTAGTAATAAAAGACTTGTAAGCATCCAAAGCTTTCTTCTGAAGCTTGAGGTCTTCTTCTAAAGTTCGGCGAACTCCTAGTAAAGTAAGAGTTCTGCATTGCTTTCATTTTGTGAATACATGCTGAAGCAGAATAGCCAAATGCACTATGAGCAAGTAAATCAGACACTGAACATGATTCCGGTAGCAGCATCTGTATGACCCAGACTACAAAATTCATATCAGAATCAAGTAAAACACAAAAAACATGCTTGGACATACTTAGGGGAAAATATGATGGTATATCCTTACAAAATTTCTTGCCAAATCTCCGAATATTAAAGCAAGACACTCAGATTTTGAATAATAGCAACTAATAATTCATATCAAGACAAAAAACATACAATATAACCAAATTCCTAGGTTTCCATTTATCACCAATTGCTCCATGACTCTAAAGAACTGCTTGATAGATGACCCTGTCCTATATATTCTTGGCCCCTCGCCACTCTTAACAACAAGAAATTATATGTTTTAAGAACATAGAGGCAACTATGCTTTGTAAGACTCAACAGCTTTAATCATTATGTTCCAAATGAATATTCAGATCACTGCAGACAACTGGTACACCCCCCCAAAAAAAAAGCTGGTCTACATAAGAGTGGCTTCATGACCTAATTTATTTTACCAGATAAAACCCATATTCCCCCAAAAAAATTTGTCACTCGGTACTGTATAAGTGAGCATGCCACAATTTACCATGCAATGAAATCTCCCTGCTCACTGCTCACATCACAAATGGGAGCACTTATCTCTGCTTTGATCCCTTTTTCATATTTTCACCACAAGATGTGTAGCTAAATGATGTCTCTATTATTATAATACTCACTCAAGTCACAAAAGATCTACGTTATTTTTTTTGGTTGACACATTTTACTGCTCAATCTCCAAGATGAAAACTTAAATTTTTTTGTTTCTTAGTGTCACAAAGTTACAATATCATGAAACTAGTTTTGAGATATCTGCTTCTGTCATGTAGTGGGGTTAGATATTTCTAGAAGGAAAGTGTGATTACATTCCAAAGCAAGAGGCTTTTGAGACTACAAGTACAATGATTCACTGATCAATAAAATCTGACACATGATAATTTTGGATTGCTTAATTAACTATTATGTTTCAATGATGAGCATAATTTAAGAATGGCAAATTACGGACACATACTCTGAGTTCTCTCTAAAATATGAAGCCCTTTTGATAATAGCATTTTTTATCATAGCTTCGTTAATGTCACTGCCAGAACCATGATCTGTGCCCCCCTCCTGATCTCTTTCTGTCTCACTGGATTTTGCCACCTGCTCATCAGCATTGCAAGAAATTTTGTTTGAGTCAGATGTTGGTTGGGCATCTTCTGATTCTTCTTTAGCAGAATGATCATCTTTAGTTTCAGCCTTCACCGGTTCATTACTGTTTGCATTGTCATCATCAGAACCAGAAAAAACCTGATTTGTACTCAGCCAAAGGGAAAAAATGAGTATCACTGAAATCAGAGTTCAATAAAGTTCGAAGATTCCAAAAGACGAGCTAACAGGTTCCAACTAGGAAAGTATATATATCGACTGAATGAGTTTTCTGAACTTCAGAAATTTAAATAAAGGGAATTATTCAGCTGAATTAAAGGATCTCATTTCCCAATTTGCATAAACTGGGTGAAGGTTCAACTCTCAACAACAGCTTGACTGTAAACATGAAAACAAAAGCTTGACACTTGAAATATTAAGGTATTTGGCTTCCATAACATTTTGTAACAAATATAAGGACAGACTCATCATTCTCTCTAGTCTCTACATTGTCTAAGTTCTAAAAAGAGCCCTGTGGCTCCTGCCTGTGAACGATGATTTGAATGTATACTCCTCAAAGAAAAAGATCATCTCAACAGATGCGCGCTTAACATATTTCAAACTCAGAAATACTTGTTAGGCAAACACTTGTTTTGCAAGAACAACTTTTATCGCGTTCATAAAGGAGATTATGCATGTATGGTGTATCAGAATTGGTAACTCGATGACATTGAACTAGTTCACAACAGGAATCAACATCTGTCCAAGGGAGATTGGACGGTGATGATTCGAAGTAGAATGCTGCTATGTGAACAAGGGGCTTGGTTAGTAAGGACTAGATCTACAATAGCTGGTCAAGAGAAAGAACACAACAGGACTGATATTCGGATTATTTTCTTTGTTACTCCATTGCTCCAACATAAAATACATCATAATACCATACCATCCTTATATATATGGAGGATAGCTTGACCACTAAGAAACTCTCTCTAAACAAGGAATACTAAAGATATGCAACTAATCATGATAAACTACCAATTTTTGAGATATTCATGCAGGCTCCTAATTACAACATGATCTTCAAAAAATGCCAACTGCCTCGTCCTGGTATGTACTGCCATAACAACAGACAGACAGATGCAATGGTTAACATACTCAATTATTTGTTTCTGCAATAATGTGTTATATAGTAACTGTTTAACTGATTCTTGACGATATAATCTAACACACAGCACAATTGCATCATCCTAATGCATGCGTATGAAAATTGAAGCAGTACTAGCCAAAAATTCACTAGTAAAAATTAATGCACTCAAGTGAGTATTTGTTTCTGCAACGTGTTTATTCAGCAGTATTGGCAAAATTATGTTATGTTTACTCAGTTTCCACATACGAATGAAAAGTCAAAAATTGGCCTTGAAGATAACTACTAAGCTAGTCTTTCTACTTTCTGAATTAATTCAGTTTAATCGTAGGCAGTAACCCATGAATTGTAGGTGAATTAGTTAAATGTTTCTGAAGTAAGATATAAGAAATGTTAGATAAAATCATGAGCACTTTAGCCTAACCAGTTCATAGCACACTATCGAACAATAGTTTAGTAGAAAATATAGAAATACTAATATACTATTACCAGTACTAATATCCTATTACCCCGTGATGCAGACAAGATCAACCGAGGATCACATATCTATCTACATATGTCAAAATAATGGTTTCTATTTTTGTTGGAAGCAAAGAGGTTAAACTAGGGAATTCTACAGTTACCGGGTTCATAGAGCAAAAGCATTGGTTACACAAATGCTATTATTTTTTCCTAATTATTCCACCACACCAAACCTCATGTACATTAATGTCCACCGTACCTTGTCTACACATTGCTTTATGAACTTTTTATGGGCATCAAGCGAATGTTTCTCCAAGCCCATGTCCTTCTCCAGTGCTCTCCTTACACCTTCGAGGGTCAAGGAGCTGAAAGGAAGAAAAATATATATATAAGGCATCATGTTCCTCGTGGTTGACTAATAAATAAGATATCTAGAGAGCAGAACAGGTTCAAATTTCTAGTAACTAGAAGAAAGTGTCAGCCTCTAATGCCTGCAGGAAAAGCTGGGAGAATGTAATCCAGCTTGATCTGCAACAGTTACATACATTTACCACCCTTCTTCACATATCACCCACTCAACCTTTTTCCTCCTTTCATAAATGTCAAATACCTAGAGAGACACAAGAAAGCTGCTGCCCATTATCCTTAAATAGTTTAATACAAGACTGCTCTTGCACCTGGTTGTTCGGAATTCCGCAGTGCAAGATAACCAACCCTGCAGTTTCAAAAAAAAACACTGCTGAAATAAGAAGTACCAACTCCAGAATTGCTCCCCCTCCCCCCCCCCCCCCCACAAAAAAAAAACACCACCACTAAACCCTAGAAGCTGCTGCAAGCCTGCACTGGGTGGGGGTCATGGAATCGACATCACCCCTTGCTTCTTCTCACAACACCTACCCGCTACCAACCACCACGGCACCAGAATCCATACCGGAAATCGGAAATTGAACCCGTCCAGTCATAAACCCTCCCGGTTTTGAAACCCAAAAAAGCGGAGACCAACAAGCAACCAAACCTGCCACCCCTGCCACCGAAAACCCTAGGCCCGCCGGAACCGCCGCCGCGACGCAGCCAGCCAAAAACCCTAGAAGCACCGCATAGAACCAGAACCAACCCGACCAGCCCGGAAGAGAGAGAGGGTAGAGGAGAGGGGAGGAGGGGGATCGCTCACTCGGCCTGCTTCCTGAAGTCAGGGAGAAGGGCGCGGAAGGCCTTCTCGATCTTCGCCTCCCTCTCTCCGGCGGCGGCGGCGGCGTCCGCCTCCATGCGTTGGTGGCGCAGAGGCGGCGGCTACCTGCTTGTGCTGTCCCGTAGCTCGCGCTCCCCTGCCTTTGCCTCGAGATTGCTTTCTGCAGCGCAATGGGGCCGGCACAGCCTGGGCACGCTCCGCTCCGGCCGCTGTAGCGGCCGTGTCATGCTAGCCCACGTGCTAACGATTCGGTTCAAGCATGGTTCACCAAAACGTCGGGCTGTTCTATACTGACGCAGGTCCGAGCGTGGCAGATGGGTGGGTTGTGGTGTGGCCAAGCCGGTCTTTTAATAGAAAAATATATAAAAAATAAAAAAGTTTAGAAAAAATTAAATATTTAAATAGTACTCATGTTGGGTTGTGTCGGTACATCGGACCAAGGCCACAATCTAAACATGACAAGGTCGTTGTAACCCATTTTATCTAGTGAGCTAATGTTGATTTTTATCATGAGAATGATATGAGAAGAAAATAAGCGGAACAGGTAGACTTATGTTTAAACCGATCTTAGGTCTAAGAGCATTCCGTACTTGGTTGGTGGTAAAAGGTTGTCATATAAAATCTTATTCATGCCATGATTAGTTTATTTGAACGTGACAAATATTTACTTGTAGATAAATGTTTCATCGGTAGGTCAAAAAAATTTCAAAAATTAAAATAGTGAAACATGATCAAATTATGATTGAGATAGTTTACTATCACACGCGAAATATCCAATCTTAATCATTGAAACATTAATATATCTACCAGAATCAAAGAAACACATCAAAAATACATATGCAACACAAAAAAACATAAAACATCAAGATGTATTAGCTAAAACATCAAAAAATAGAAAGTGTATTGAACTACATTTAACTTTCTTTCACCTTTGTGATGGCTAGATCTAGGCATCCTTCGACCACCACATGTGCTATAAGTGGCAAACTTGGTGTTCCTTTCGCCTTTCTCATCATTAGCAGTGATGGTGATAACCACCTCTTATCCATTGCTTTACCATGGTGGGTTGTCTCCTCATCTTCTTTGTCGATAGCCTCCTTGTAGTCATCCATCTTAAACGCCGACCTCCATGGTGTCTCTATGTGCTTTACCCGCTTCTAACTTGGTTTGCCGTAGCAGTCGTCGGTGACAGTGGTGTATCTTTTTGTCATCATATTCAGGGCTTGTGAGGTTGGAGAGAGAAGGAAAAAAAATAGAAAAGTTGTTTGCTTGAGATAAGGAAGGAAAATAAACAAATGGGTGACACGAGCACCCAATTTTTCAGCTTAGATTAAGCGTCTTGTTGGAATTGTTGTTATAAATGTGTTATGCCACATTTTACTAGTTCTTAGATCACGTGACATATGCTCTTGTCAATCATTGTCACAAATATATAGCCAGCAGATTGTTAGACATACTTTATGTCATTCCTCACAAAGTCATTCATGACAAAGTGATGTTTAGTAAACTTAGCCAATTTCATTTCGATGTTTCACTCCATCAGTGGCTAATAGCATTTAGAGGATAATTACCACATAATTAATAAGTATTAATTATTATAAATAAAAAATAGATTTATTTAATTTTTTAAAAGAAACATATATATATTTATATTTTAAGAAAATCCTATCGTTTAGCGACATTGATCTCATGCTGATTTGCTGTTTATGGAATAAGGTAACCAGCAACATGGAACTCATGCCCAGTACCGGAGCCAAAATTTTTATCCAGTGGAGTTGATTACAATTGAGGGTTATTTCTACAAATTTTAATAGATTTACACATAAAATTGAAGGGCTATAAGGGTGTGCGAAAAAAAGCTATGGGGTCATCTTGGCTATGCTTGTGCCCAACTGCCGATGGAGCAACCTTGAGATCGCATGATGTTTCTCAATGAGCGGCACAACTAAGGCCATCAAGGACATAACTAATGCCCTGTGCTTCAATGCTCTCTGGGATGTAAGGTATACACATGCACCAACTTGGTATATATTGTATATGTTCTAATATATTTAATAAAATACCATTTAATACATTGTCGGCTTGGTTGCATGTCACTTTGAAGGTTTAGGATATTTTTATTTAGGGTTGGTCATCCATGTTAAGAAAAAAACTGTGCAATGTATAGAGTGAAAATGGTTTGGTGTTGCTTCCAGGTTTATACAAATAAGAAAGATCCATCTGGTTAAATCGGTGAGGGCATTTTGGTCTTTTTGCATGGCAAATATGAAGAAAAGGAGAAAAGAAAATAAAAATTGCATAAACCCCAAAGTGACACAGTATCAAAGGTAGCAACGTAGTAGATGACATTTTTCAAGTGAAATATACAGAGTGTCATTTTATTGAAACAAAAATTGCGTATCCTCAATTTTCTCGAAACCGAACGTAAAGTCCGGCGTGTCCTCAAATTTCTCGAAATACAATTGGCCTAGCCAAACAATAATCTGAATCGTTAATTCCCAATCTGACGGCTGATCCGGCGTGCAGTTGCTTCTGCTACACGATCACAACCAGTCCCCTCTGCTTAGGCGGGCCCCACGACCTAGGTTTTCCTCATCCCTTCGCAACCTCCCACTTTTTCTCCCAGGCTCCGTCGCCGTTTCCGCCTCCTCACCGAGACCTCTCGTCAGCGTCCAATCCGCCGCCGCCCGCCACCGATCCTCCGGTCTCCGGTCAGATCCGGAGGATCTGGGTTCCGCGAGGGCGCCGCGGGTGTTGTAGCCGTAGCCTCCCAGTCGGATGCCGCGCGACCTGTCGCGGTCGCGATCGCCGCCGCGGCGCCGGCGCCGGCGCTCGCCGTCTCCGCGGTACCACCGCGGCCGTAGGGCGCGCAGGGACCGCAGCCCCAGCCGCAGCAGCAGGTCCCCGTATCGTTCCTCCTATAGGTGATCTCCCCTGCCACACGCCACCGCAAATCTGGCGCGGCGTTTCTTTTTCCCTTCGTATCCTTCCTTTGTGTTGTGTATAGTTAGTAAGTAGGAATATTTTGTAGGAAGGAAATAAAAAAAGCGATGCTAATCTGATGATTATTCTTTATTTCGTTGGCTAATGCTACATGTGATGTACTGTAATACAAACTTGTTTAATGGAAATGGAACTTTGACTCTCCTTGTGGTTGTTGGATCTATGGATGTCTGGTTTACCTGATTATTAGAAATTGTTAGCGCGTTCTGCTATTAGCACGCTTCATGTAATAGCAGTACTTACATTGCTAAAGCAGCAATTAGTATAAATTTATAATGGGGATGGCTGTTGCTTTTCTTTGTTGCATATTCTTGAAGTTGCTACAGGCGATAGGAGCTGATTGGATACTCTAGATGATGCGTAGGCACACTGTTTGGAAAACTCCGGATAAGATTTATCCATTGAATTCAGTCTATTCAGAACTTCCGTTCACTTTTTTTAGTACTCCATAGTTTCGTAGTTCTTAGACATCCCATAGTACTGTGTTTCGTAGTTCTTAGACATCCCATAGGACTGTGATTAGAGTCAGGACATCAAAGTAGTAATGCATGTCTTTGGTGCACCTGTGCATGCTGTACATAGTTCACTGACTCCTATCTCTGCGACATGTTTGGTGGCAGTTCTTTGAACACTGCTTTCATTTGCTACCAGTCAGCAGTAGTATCACTAAGGTCAATATGGCTGGATGCATTTTCCACGAGATAGCAGTGGTATTCCATGAAACAGGGAGATTAAGTAAAGGATTTATGGAGCACTTTCTTTTGCCAGTAGAGTGGTGTCTTGAGAATCTATGGATTCATCTCAGTGCTCCACCATTTTTTCCTAATCATAACTCATAGGCTTCTCCAGTGATCTGGTTGATCAAGCCATCAGAGATGAAGCTCACAAGTTATTGAGATAACAACATAGGAATATCATGCCACACTATCTTGTGGAAAGTATTTGGGAGAGTAGAGCTACAGAAGCTAACACAGTGTGGAGTTTAGGAATTTAGGACATGGAGGGCTGGGTGTTTATCTGAAGAAGATGTTCTTGCTAAGCTGCTGCCTTTCATCCAGGCAAAACTAGTTTTATTTTTCAAGATCTGACATTTTTAATCTTCTATATAATTAAACCCTAATGATGTAATTCAAATCCCCTTAATCAATCTAGGCCCTGGTGGCATTGTTTATGTTCTTGTTCTGATATAGAGGCCACTTAAGTTTTGTATAACCATTTTGCATCTGGACCAAGAGTTCAAGATAAAATGTGTGAGTAGTATAAAAATTGGCAACTTGGAATACATAGTTGATGAGCAGATAATTCTTACATATAGTACCTCCTTATTGTGCATTGCTTGTCTGTATGGAGTATGGACTAACAAATATTCCTTCGATAAAAAGCATGGAACCTACAAAGATTTTTACTCTATGCTGTGTACATGTGGAATGCTCCAAAGGTTATTCTAACAATGTTTGAGGTAACTGCTTTCGCTCGCTGTTTAGGGCTTCTGTAACTGACAGTGATCCCCTTTTAAGTTACTATGCACCTACTTTGTCCTCACATCAATAATCTTTGTATTGTAGAAGGAAGAGCCCTTCACCTTCCCCAAGACGGCGCATTAGTCATTCTCCATCTCCCAGGAGACACAAAGGTCGGTCTCCATCTCAAAGACACTACAGAAGAAAAAGAAGTCGGAGTGTCACTAGCTCTCCAGTTACCAAATCTCGAAGTCCTCATCTTGGGTGTGGGCCAGCAGAGAATAAGAATCTTGTTGATAAGCCAAGGCTAGAAGAAGAAAAGAAAAGGTGGGGAGTATCTGCTTTGCTATGCAGAGTCTACATTATACCATCTACAAGCCAAACTTTTTACTACTTATTTGCTTCCCCATACCTCGTTAACACTGACAGTGTGAGCGTGTTATTCATTAATCAACATTTTTAAGCCCTGTCAATTACATTCATCTAACTGTTGTTTTTACTAGAATATATCTTGAGGTCAGCTCTTTTGATTATCTGTGCTCTAAATATATTTTTTCTTCACGCACTACTGCAATTTTAGTTCTTTAATGAAGGATAATGATATTTTTTATCATGAAATTCTTGATTATTTAATCTGGGTAAATTTTCTTTAATGAAACGACTGCATGTCTAACTTCCAAGTTGTTATGGCCTCTTGTCTTCCTTGCATATAATTGTTGGTTTAAGGTGTTGAATGCTAGCTCTGAAGAAGTCATCTATGATGAGCAAAGTTCATTGACACTAAGATGATTTTTATGTGTAAATTCTGTGTAGCATGACATATTATGTTCTTTGTTCTTTCCCATCGAATTATTTAAGCTAGCCCGAACAAGGCAGTTTCCCATTTGCCAGCTGTTAGGACATTGTATTGTGTTTTGCCGCTACTCTGATTGTTTGTTAAAGGGTTGCCATGCAACATATAGATCAATGAGTCGGGTCAATGATTCTGGAGAGACCTAATTCTCTATTATTGTAAACTATGATGTTTCTTTTTCTTTCTGGAATTTCTTTCGGGCAAGGAATTAAGCAGTGAAATAGAGGCTTGCATCAAAAGAACAAAAGATGGTAACTCCTACCATTTCTATTGATGACTTTGTGGGCTTAGGCGATTAGCATTGGTTCGTTTCAAGTAATAGTATTTTTCACTATTAACAAATCTGAATCCATTTATTCAATTCATTAGGTTGCATTCTTAAAAGACATGTAATCGCATTGCCTTTATGGTTTTTTAAAGTTTACTTTGGTTCATGTTTTCTATATGTAATATCGTCCAATGTTTGGTTATAATTTCTCTTCATTCCAGTTAAGTCATCACAGGTGGCATGTGATATAACTTGTCATAAAAACACGTTTAATATCATTCATGCTTTCACTAACAAGTTGTAATGATACAGTATTGCATAATTGCCTTGACGTTTGTTTTGACTAGATTGAAGCATGTGAAAATATGATCTAGTTGGAATACTGAAGTGTTTACATGATTAGCTCTAAACCTGCCACAAGTTACTTGACATTCTTCTCTACAGGCTTTTCTGAAGGAAGCTACTGCTATAGTTCCGCTTGTTATATTTGATGATGCAATTGGTGATCCTTTATCTACTCTTGACCAGTTTTGATAGTTCATTTTTTGGATCTGGAATCATACTAGAGGTATGCCTGAAATGCATTAGCTTGTATTCAGAACTACGCTGATGAAGGCATATTTGATCATAGATAGTGTTAAAAATTGTAAATCTGCGGTTTTCTTTTGGCTGCTTTTGTTGGCCATTAAGATTTGAAGAAGGTGCCAGGCATAGGCAATTCGTTGTTTCCCAAAGTAGACTTCATTAACTTGTCTCAATTGCAGGCGCCAAAAAGAAGTTGAGCTTAGACTATTAGAGGAGGAAACTGCAAAAAGAGTTGAGCAAGCTATTAGGAAACAAGTTGAAGAGAGTTTGAATTCTGAGGAAATCAAACATGAAATACAAAGACGGATTGAGGTAGGGCGAAAGAGGATACATGAGGAGGTATTAGTCCAAATTGAGAAAGAAAAGGAGGCAGCCCTGGTTGAAGCTAAGCACAAAGCGGTAAATGTCCTGTCGCTAGCTCATCTTCTGTCCTTTGACAGTAGAACATTACTCCATTGATGAAACTAAAAGGTCATCGGGAGATTTTACCAAGACCAATATAGGATTATGGGCAGAGGGTACTATAGGATATTTGAGGAAGATTGTAATTTTTGTGCCTTTATCTGTTGCTCAATTGCTGAGCAGTTTTCACAATACTGCTGCAGAAATCTGTCAATCGAATGTCTGCTTATTCTTTCCTTGTTGACACAGGAACGTAAAAGGAAAGAGCGGGAGGAGATTGAGAAAAAGCTTGAGGAAGAGCGGAAGAAAGCGGAGGAGGCACAGATGAAGGAGGCAATGGAGCAGCAGCAGAAAGAGCTAGAGCGGTACCAGGAGCTGGAAAGGCTCCAGAAAGAGAGGGAAGAAGCCATGAAACGGAAGCAGATGGAGGAAGAGCAGCAGAAGCAGAACCAGATGAAGCTGCTGGGCAAGAACAAGTCGCGCCCAAAGCTGTCGTTCGCGCTTGGGATGAAGTAGAATCGGTTTGCCTGGAGAAATTTAGTGTCTTAGTCGATGTGTGTTTTGTAACAGCTTAACACTGTCTGAAACATCTCTTGCTGGTAAATCGTTGGGTAAATCGTGCAAACAGATCGCATTGTGGTAAGAAGAAAGTTCTTAAATCTTTGGTGTTGCTAATCTTCAAATAGCTATCACTAAAGCAGCGGGAATTAAGGCCCGGTTCATTTCAGATTTTGAGATTTTCTAGACTCTGATTTTTTAATAAATAAACGAATGAAATATATATAAATTTAAAAATTTGCTTTAGAAAATTATTCTAAGAAAAGTTTATATACATTTTTTACATAAAATACACTGTTTAAAAGTTTATTTGAAAAAACGTGTCAATAAAAATCCAAAATTATTAAGAAAACAATGCCTAAACAACATACCGCTGTAAACAAATATTTTTATGAAGAAACCACGAGAATTCTAACAATCAATATATGAAAAATAAGACATCAATACATGAAAAATAGTTGACTCTGGGTTGAATCGATTAAATTGGAGCTCTATCTGGAGCCCGAACCATGTGACGTGAACGACCTGGGCTCGACTGGAGATAAATCAATTAGCTGCAGGAGCAGCCACGGGCTGCCAATCTTCTCCCAGGTTAGGGCGCACAGTCGTGGGAGAGAAATTCACGTTATTTCTCTCAACTCTTCAAATACCACTTTTAAATTTATCTTTATAAAATTGTTATTAAATAAAGATAATTTCTTTAACTATTTATCACTTTTTAACTTACGGGAAGAAACAGCTTGCCTACGCGGTAAGCAACGTGGACGTCGGCTTGCTCTCATCTTTAACCTCGTGACAAACACCGGCCGTTCGCAAGCACGGTAGCTCGGAGCTTCGCCTCTCCCTTCAACGCAGGCCCCGCCCCTCCCTCCGCCAAGCCCGTTGCTGCTCCAGTGGCCACCGTCGTTCACACGCTTGACCGGCTCGTGGAGTTGCTCTGACGCGGGGAGCAGAGGGGCGTGGCGGGTGTGCCGACCTCGCTCAAGACGGAGGCCCACGCCGCGCGGGGCGGGATCCCGATTCTGCCGCTCGGGGAGGCTTCCGGGACCGATTTGTCCATCGACGGCGCCGACGAGGTTGGCTCGGAGCTGAACCCCGTTAACGGGCGAGGCGGGTCGCTGCTGCGGGAGAAGATGAGCTTGCCAGACTTCTTCATCCTCACCAAGTGCGGCGTCAACAGCGACGCGTGTGCGTCGGCCATGGCGCCGCGGCGGTGGAGGAGGATGAGAGAAGGGGATGGGGAATTTTTTTCCACCGGCTATGGTGACACCCGGCCGGCACATCTCCCGCCGGCGATGGCCAGTAGTGCGCGCGCTGATGAGTTGGTTTCATCGCCGGCTCGAATCGAAGCCAAGCTCGCCGTGATATTTGGTGCCTCGGCGATGTGGATTCGTCGGTGGCCGACCGAACCGTTGCCGCGACGAGATGAAGGGGAGTGAGGGGCTGAATGTGGGGTCCACATTGCTTTTGACGTGGGCAAGCCATGCTGGCATTCCAAAAAAATGACAAATAATTAATAAATTATTTCTATAGAAATAATTTTATAAAGTTAGAGAGTTGACAAATGTAATAGTGAAATTTTGCACGAAAGACTCGTTAGCAGGAAGGATATAATCAGGAAGAGCGAATCGATTTTTTTTTTAGGGGGGGGGGGTAACTGTTCACCACAAATCAAAACAAACAGGGAGAGATACTGATAGGAGAAACGGAAACGAGAAGAGAAACATGCGAACTTCTTGGACTCGTTGTGGAGTTAAAAGGAAAGGGGATATGCAGCGACAAGTTGGCAATGAAATAGATAACAAAACTTCCTGGCAAAGCGGCTCCCACTTATCATTGGACTTCAACATGCAAGTAACAACAACTCTCAGCCTAGACCCAAGTGCTATTTAGCGCAGTTATACTCGTAGCGCACACCTTTTTTTCTTCAAAAAAACCTTTCATTCGAAAAACATTCATATAAAAATTTTCATCACAAATTGAGACTTAATAATGTGTGCACTAAGAACGCAGCAATGCTAAGAGCAATGTCAATACACATCATCATCGATAGTTATCGTTAATAGTAGGTTGTAATATACAATTTTTTAATGAACATGATTAAAATTTATTGGCTAGAAGTTAGTTATGATCATTTTTTAAATATATGTATAGCCTGCCTACAGATTAGTAAATTAGTAGCCGGTTTCTGTCTTATAATATTCTCTCATCCACCTTATAAAAATTCAATGTAGTAATTCTTATGGGCAGCTGACGTAGGTTTATTATAAATGCTCGTAGCAATTCCGGCATAGATCAAGAAGCTGCTGAGCTTTTCATCCATCCTTGGCGGGGAAAGTATGTTTGGGGCGGGTGGCACGCACGGGAATGGATATATGGGCCTTTAGTAGGCGGACGCGATCGGATTCGGCGTCGGGAACGGAGGCGTCTCCGTGTAGAACCCACAGATCGATCCGTATAAAATCGAAGCACAGGTGGCCGAGCAAGTGAAGTCCTAGCACGTTGATCTCTTGTCGTTGATTTCTGCTGAATCTGAGTTGCAGCGGCTGCCGGCATCGATTCGATCGATCGACCGGCGCCTGAAGAATTGCTCTTTGCATGCTGCTTTCATGGACTCGATCGATCTCTACCGTCGACGACAATATACGATGGCTTCATCAGGTACGTACGATTATTCCTTTCAATTTCCCGTTGATTTTGATTCTTCATCGTTTGCTCTGCGATTTCTCTTTCTTTTCTTTTGTGTGTGTGTGTGTGTGAGAGAGAGAGAGAGAGAGAGAGAGATTTCATGGAGTTGATAGCATGTTCTGATGGTTTGCAGATCACGGATCGGCTGCCCCAACGGCCCAAATCGCTTCTGGATCAGGAGGGCTCAGCCTTCCTGAGGCACGTATATCTGAGTTTTAATTATTTTCCTATCCTTTGAAGAGATGTACGTAGTACGCAAGGTCACACACTTTTTCACTGTTCGGATCATATGTATTAGAAGGTGGCAGTATCTAATCTATAAAGTTCGATACTTCCCTAGTATCTCACCGAGAGAGAGATTTATGAACCTTGAGAAATAGAAATAGGGAAGCACCTCATTTGGTGATAAGATTTGATTAAGCTTTTAAAATTATATTTTCTCAAATACTCAGCTTAAATAAATAAATAAATAAATAAATAATATATATAAAGATTTGTCTCAAAAATACTATCATAAATTTATTTATTGGACTTTATAAACTTATTCTAATAGAAAATTGATGATCAAACTCTTAAAATTTAAACTAATTCTTAGAATGGATTATAATTTTTTAATTAATAAAAGAGTAAAACACATGGCCGGTTATTTAAACTTGGACTGGGTGACATCTAGAGCGATAAATTTATCAAATACACATTCATATTTCTAATCTTAATTTAATGTATCACTTAATATCCAAACTATAAATTTATATCTTGGACGCTGATATGGCCATTGATGACAAAAATTTTGCATTTATATGCTTTTTTGCCACAGTACTCTCTAAACTCAACTTATGTTACTCCTAAATTGTACTTTGCCACTACCTTAATCATCCCTATCCTCAATCTGATTTGAGAGTGGCGGAAGCCAATTCAAGTGTATACAGAAGTCTACATACAAAATTCTTTATTTTTGATAGCAAGTTCAGCTTCCGAGCTATATTATATGCACTTTGAACTTTTAGGTGATACATTTTACAAGTTTTTGGACGATGATATCTCGTTGAAGAACCACCCATATATTTTACTCTTAATAAAAATAAAATATATCCTCAATGTACATTCTCATTTCTCAGCTACAATAAAGTTACACATCTCCATGAAGCTGTGTAAAGAACTTTTCCAACGCTAAATCCATCACGCATGTAGTAGTAATATATTGCCATGCTTGCGGTTTTTGTAGGATATTCTTGGTGAGATACATGGCCGTATGATGATGAGAGATGCTGCTCGTGCCGCCTGCGTGTCCCATAGCTTCCTGCGTTGTTGGAGACGCTACCCAAACCTCAACCTGGACGTGAAAACCCTACGAGTAACAAAGCCATCCCAGCCGATCCATCACAGAGCACAGATGGCCGAGGAACTGGTCACCATCAAGGACCAAGAAAGTAAGGAAATCATAAGAACAAAGAGATCGAGGACGATGGAGTTTGTCGCGAGGGTCGGCCGCATCATGCACAACCATGCGTGCGCCGGCGTGAGGACCTTCCGCCTTCGTCGTCCCCTCCGCTCCCGCATAGACTCCGCCATCCTAGATCACTGGGTCCGAGCAGCGCGATCATGCCGGGGATCAGAGTGCTCGAGCTGGAGGAGCTAGGCATGAGCTACAGCTTCTCGTGCTCACTGTTGCTGTCCGATAGGAGGGGAAGCTCATCGTCGTTGGCATCTATCACCCTCATCGGATGCCGATTCCGTTGCGCCGTCCACGACAATGATAATGACGCCGACAGTTTATTGACAAGCCTGAGGAGCGTGCATCTTCACGACGTGCGTGTCGCCGCCGCCAAGCTGAGACGCTTCCTGTCGAGGTGTCCTGCTCTGAAGCAGCTGGAGATCTTCGGATGCCATGGCCTATTTTCTCTAGGCGTACCTCATCACCTGTCGAAGCTCATGATGATTCGGGTGCTGCATTGCGACGGGTTGGAGACGATCGAGTGCGACGCCGAAGCTCCTCGGCCATGGGTATGTTGGGGCCTATGTAGACGTCGTCTCACTTGGGCATGTGAGGGAGATGAATATGTTTTGGTCGAATGAGGGGCTTAGTATGCTCTACAATTCCATCAGAGAGATTTCATTCGTCGCACTGAATCTGCTGTCTCTCTTCTTATCCTCATACTTCGAGGTCAGTCAGTTTGGTTGATTTTCAACTTTCAATTTTGTTCATTACCAGTGTGCCTGAAAATTTCACACAACGACGACTAATGTGCAATAGTTTTTGGAGCATCTATCCCTAATATCTTCTCTTCTTCTTCAGATTTCCGACACACTAACGGAGCTTGGCAAATTCTGTCACCTCAAGCACTTGGAGATAGCGCTTCGCAGACCAAGTTGTTATCGAGACTACTACGATCGTTGCTCTTTTTTTTTTCTTTGCTCAATGCTTCTCCTGCCTTGGATGCTTTCATTTTGCATTTAAGTCATTTTCTTTCATATTCTCAAAGCTTTTTAAATAATGTAATGAAACTATAACGCACTCATGAAAACTAGGGTTTCTACTTCCTCGATCCAATGGTTGACATCTCTTCTGTACATTTTGTCTTTTTCTCAATTGGACGTCTAATATTTACTTGCTTGCGTGGCTCAATCACAGGCTGAGAAAACATTCTGTTTTCATAGAATGATGATGATTTGTTATCTAGCTGCCAGCCTACCACTCAATGATATGTGATATGAATTAATATACCAAGCTCAAAAACTAATTATCTGTACTCAACACTTGCAGTTAGGGATGCCGGTGAACGTAAGGCAAGATGGCCCCACTCTTGGAGACACTGACAACGACGGTGAAAATTCATCACAACTTCCAGCGAAACGCCGTCGTCACAAGCTGAAGAATTGTGAATATAAGTGGGTTCTCCTCTGCAAAGGGCATAATTAAGCTAACAAGGCACACCCTGGAGAATGCACCATCACTAAACCACATGATATTGGACACTACATATGGTTGCCAAAAGAACTGGCTTAATAGTAGTTCTAAGGAGATAACTTTGATGATATAATATAATGACAGTATATAATACCAGTAAAAATGATTTAATGGTGTAGATTGGTTTTATTTATCACTTAATTATATATTGCAGTATAAAGTTTGAAAGGTTAAAATTGTCTTTTTTGGTCATGCCGCCGCTACGCATGTTTTCATCTCTCACCGTGATGGATTTCATGTTAGCAGTCTCGGAGTCGAATTGATTTTATAATTAGATTAAAGCTGAATCATGAATTACTAAAAATACACTTTTAATTTTGTAGCAGATTGTAAACATTACCTTATACTTATATTGACAGTATACTACCAGTATATTGTACCATAAAATTTTTGGAAAGAATAGCCTGACAGAGGTTAAGAAGGCTGCAGATGATATTAGGAGATATATTATCAAGGGTAAAGCGCTATCAGGTGATGATAAATTGAAGATTATCAAGCCCTGTAGAAAGTGCCACGCCAGTGGCGAGGAATTTAAGAAAATCTGGTTGGCAGTGTGGGGTGAAAGGAACAGAAGAATGTCCTTGGGGAAATGCAGAAGTGCTTCACAGATAGCTGCTTTAGCTGTCCAATACTTCAAATAAGATTGAAATATATTTGCAATAAGACTTGCACTCCCTCCAACTATTAATATATATGTTAGTGTTAAAAACATCATATTAACGACCGAAGGGCTTAGTGTTTTATTTTATATCCCCATGTTTGATGTACTTGAGGCAGAGCACTCCTGTCTTTGTTGTCAAAAAGACTAGGAAAGTAATTTTGTCTATTGAGGGGATGTTCCGTCATTTATTATATGTCATCTACTAAATAGTGTATATATATATATATATATATATATATCTGATAGCATAGCCTATATGTCATGTATCATATATTGTTCATAAAGGTGCAAATTTTGTTGCAGATGCAACGAAGTAAAGAGTTCCAGGATTGTGGGTAAGGAAAAAGTTCTCAAAACTTTGGCGTTGTTATCTGCTACACGATCCTGTTGCAATTCGTAATTGGATTGGTATCAGGTTCGCAATCTAGTTTTTTGTTTGAAACATTTCCTTTGTGAATTTTGGTGAATTTCGTTTGAAACCGATTTATTATGATCTCATGGTTAGTCAGTCGTCAGTGTCAAAGTGATTAGACAATTTAGTTTTCAAGAGTAACAAGATATTTAATTAATTGATGAATGAAATAGTATATACAATGTATTATTTTATTTTTATTATTTCATACATATAAGAGAGCTACAGTGTATACATGGTTTTATCTGAATAAAACCCATTCCACTTCTCTCTTTATTGATTTTTTGCCACATTATTAAAAGTACTATATGACATCATATTTAATAAGAATAAAACTTTCACTGGGTATCCTAGGTACGGCACTGATTGAAACCGATTAATTATGATCTTATTATGATCATATTAATTACCGAACAAATTAATCTCGGAGATTAATTACCACCTGAGTGGAGATTAGTTACAAGAGAGGTGATTAGCTACGGCGAGAGGTGGCCGCGGGTTTAAATACGGGTTCCTACCCTTCTCCTCCGCCTCCGGCTTGTCTCCGCCCCTTCCGCCATTTCCACCAAACTAGATAGGTCTAAGCTCTCCAAACCGCCTCGATCGATCGCCTCCCCCCCCCCCCCCCCCCAGCTATCGATGGCGCCACGCGTCGTCGACGTCACGGAGTCGGAGCCGGCGGTGGAGGTGACGACCTGCTCGCTGAAGGAGGCCGAGGAGGTGGCCGACACGTACTGCTGGGCTCGCTTCGTGGAGGTGGATGTCCCCGGGATCGGCAGCCTCGGCGACACCGCCATGGTGCTCGCCCGCCTAATCCCGCCGGTGAAGCGGAGGGGGTGGGTGGTCTAATCGGCGGGGATGATCGAGGAGGCCGACCTACTGTTCGAGTCGCTCAATGAGCTCTGGTGTGAGGTCGCCGACGTCGTCGAGTGCGTCCACGCCGCCGTCGAGCACCTTCGGGGCAGGGTGGGCAACGTTGCGGGACCCGGAGCGGATTCCGCGGCGAAGGACGACGACCACCTGCCGGTGGAGCCGCGGCGCTGCTCCTCCTCTCAGGACGACATCGGCGAAGACGCGGAAGCCGGAGCTGCCGCGGAGGAGGTGGTGGTGGCGGCCGCAGCAGTGCGGAGATGCTCCTCTCCCGACGGCGTGGGAGAAGGCACGGCGGCGGGGCTAGCGCGGAGGAGGTAATCGACGGCGAGACGGTGCCAGATCACGCGGAGCTGGCGGCGGCGGCGCTCCGCCGAGCTCGGGATGGCATGCGCGAGGTGACCGCCGCGGCCACGGCGGAGGCGCTTCTGTTCGCGCTGGACCGGATACTGGGGGACGACGGAGGCGAAGAAGGCGGCGCTCGCCTCAACCCTGCTCGCCATCCAAACGCGCCCCTCGCGCTGTTCACCTCCAACATGAACCCCTGCAGAAACATGGCCGTGCTGGTGCACGAGCTCACCAACGCTACAGGCGTCGTTCCCCGCAGCAGCAGCAAGGGATCCGACGACGCCGAGACGGAGGCGACGAGCAGCACCGAGGCGGCAGCTCAGACGCCGGTGACGAACACCGAGCGCTAGCAGGAGGAGACCACCGAGGCGGCCCGGAGCGCCCACCTGGAGCGTCTCATCGCGGGCGCGTCGCCGCTGCTGGACGAGATCGACCACATGCGCAAGGCGGCGGCGTCCTTCGACCTACCTGCTAGGTTGCTAGCGCCCGCGTGCCGCCGTCGAGAATCACTTCCTCAACAACAGACGCCGGGAACGTGGAGGAGGTGGAGGATTATGTTGCTGATGATTGTTAGAGTCACGGCGTTATCTCGCTTGGCCTCTTTCATAATGTCCCGTCTCTTTTCTAATTTTTTGTCATTATTTTCATAAGTTGGTTGTTAAGATATGGAAATGTTTGATCTATATGTCGTGAATTATCTCTCGCTTTCATAGTAGCTTCGCTCCTGTAACTATCGCTTTCGCACCTCTAACAATCGCCGCTGGTCTCACGCCGTGCGTGTGTCTCTACCACCACCCTCTCTCTTCCGGCGCTCTCTCTTCTTTTTGCCATGGCCTCTACTTCTCGAGGCCATCTCATGTCGCCGCCCTAGAAAACGTTGTCATCGAGGTAGCGCGCGCTGATCTTGCCCATCTATAGGTCACCAAGGCTGACGTTGCCCTTATCAAGGCGGCCGAGAGTGCCATCAAACACCTGGAGGATCTCCGCGCTGCTTGGACATAGCTCGACGCCGACTTGAAAGCCACCCAAGCTACAACAGTCCAGGAAAATGCGGTGGCCTAGGCACACGTTGCCACCACCGTGCTACACACCCAGGTGGTGACTGTCTCTAACATCAAGGTTGTGATCCCTATCGTCCTCGATCTCACCATGACAAACTATACTAATTGGAAGGCTTTGTTTCTCAACACCCTTGATAAATATGAGTTGCCGATCACATCTTGGTTAAGATTGATAATGTCACTGTCGTCGATCCATATTGGGCGCGTATGGATTGCACGGTGAAATCTTGGATTTTCAGCACCATCATGTCAGAAATGATGGAGGTCGTTCACACCAGTACGCCATCTACCCGTGAGATATGACAGAATATTGAGAAACAATTCATTGGTAATAAGGAGACACACGTCCTCATGCTCAACAACCACTTCCATACTTTTGTACAAGATACTCTCACAATCACCGAGTATTGCTGCAAACTCAAAAGTATGGTGGATGGCCTGGTTGATCTCGGGTACTCAGTGGAGGATCGCACCCTCGTTCTCTCCATTCTTTGCGGTTTGAACGAACGTTTTGAGTACATGGCAACCCTCATCAAACTCTAGCGCCTGTTCCTGTCCTTCGTCATCGTGCACTCTGATCTCGAGCTAGAGAAGATCAACATGCTGCCCAAGGTGCCCTCACAAGCCCTTGTCACTGCCTTCCCTCCACAGATGACGACACCCTCTTCGACTTCTATTGCTGCTACCTCGCCTTCCATGGCATCTTCCTCTGGCAGCGCGATCCCTCGTGGCAAGGGTCGTGGCTGTGGTAAGGAGCACAATCACGAAGGGCCGACGTGGCCCACCACCTTTAACCCGATGACTGGGATGTTCTAGGTGTGGTCCGGATACAACTCGGGCGTTCTTGACGCTCGTGCACGTGCCCCTAGTGTCGGCGCTCCTACCCTGCTATTTTCGCCCCCAGTGCTGACTCTCCCATTGGTCATACGCTGACTGCACATGGCACACATGGCGTTGTACCCTCATTGGGTCTTTCGGGTGCACCCACTAGCTATGGTGTGCCAGGTGCGCTAACCCCAGCTTTGGTGCTTGGACGCCTTCTCCGCCTGCTCCATACTAGGATCAGCAGGCGCTTGCTAATTCATTTAGCACCATGACACTTACTAGCCCGCCTTCTAGTGAGTGGTACATGAACTTTGGGTCCGATGTCCACATGACATCTTCGTTTGGTACGCGCTCCTCCTCTTCTCCCACTTCATTGAATTATCCTCCAAATATTATTATTGGTAACGGGTCACTACTACCTGTTATCTCCACTGGCCATACTAGTTTTTCTATCAAGCACCCTTTATATCTTCATAATGTTCTTATTTCTCCTAACATTATTAAAAATCTCATATCCATTTGACAATTTACCACTGACAATTTTTGTTCTATCGAGTTTGATCCATTTGGTCTCTCTGTGAAGGATTTAGCAACCAGGAACAAAATCGTCCCTGTAACAACTCAGGGTGGCTCTACTCCTTTCATGTCCTACCTCGTGTGCTCCTAGCTACCACCACTCCTAGCACTCTTTAGCATCGGCGTCTTGGTCATATAAGTGTTGAAGCTTTATCTTATTTAGTTCATGCAATAAACGTAAGTTAGAACCTTGTGTCATGCATGTCAGCTTGGTCATCATGTATGACAATCTTTTGTTACATCCAATTCACATGCCGTCAAGAACTTTGGTTTAATACATTGTAATTTATGGACATCACCTGTGCCTAGCATTTTTGGCTATAAATATTATCTCATCATTCTTGACGACTACTCATATTTTACATGGACTTTCCCCTTCGGCTTAAATCAGAGACCTTTAAGACCATCTCACATTTTTTTTACTTATGTTGCTACATAGTTTGGCACCACTTTAAAATGCGACAACGGGCGAGACTTTAACAACTTGGCATCACATCATTTTTTTCTCACCAAGGGAGTTACCTTGTGCATGTCATATCCTTACATCTCACCCCAAAACGGTAGAGCTGAGCGCATTATCCATACTACTAACAATATCATGTGCTCTCTTATGTTTTAGGCTAGCATTCCTTCAGTATATTGGGCTAAGGTGCTTAGCACAGCTACTTATCTTCTAAATTTGCACCTAACCAAAACACTGAATTTTTCCACCCTTTTTTCACTTTATTTGGCGTCCCACCCACCTATGATCATCTCCATGTTTTCAGGTGCAAATGCTATCACAATCTTTCTGCCACAACCTCTAACAAACTATCACCCCGCTCTTCACTTTGTGTTTTTCTTGGCGATCTGCCCGAACACAAAGGATATCGATTCCTTCATTTAGTTACAAACCACATCATCATCTCTCGTCACATTGTGTTTGACAAGTCCTCCTTTCCTTTCGCTGAACTCGGCTTGGCACCGCCTGAATCCTACTTTGAATTTCTCGATTCTAATGAAACTAACGAGCTTCTTCTAGTTGGCCACCTTTTTTTCACGTACACCCATATGTCCTTCCCATGTTAGACCTGCTACCCCCTGCCTCCCTGCAGTTTGCTGCCAGTGAGGCTAGCTGTTAACGCCAAAATCTGGACAACCCGATGGTGCTAAAGTCTATCGGCTGAGAGGTGTCTGATGACTACAGTGAAGAAGCTGATCGGGTTGTAGCGAAGGAAGACTCGGTTCCAAATTGGAAGACTATTTAGATAAAACCGAGTTTATGGAGGAGCCGTGGAATCCACGGCAGGGTATTTTATCTTTGTAAATTATAATCTTATCTAATTAGGAAGGTTTAGTTAGTTAAGTTAACTTCTTCAGAGATATTTTTCTTTTGTTCTTGTTAGGAAATAACATCCGATGGTTGTAAACGCGTTGGACTCTGTAAATCTAGGGTATAAATATAGACCCCCTAGAGACATGTAAGAGATCTCTCAATCAATATTCAATTTCGGCGCATCGCCACCCTAGTTCATCTAGGTGTTTACCGGCGGGTTCTAGCTCTCGACGCGGGGCTGCATCAGTTAAGTCCGATCTTCGGCGAAGGGGTAAGTCCCGCCACTATCTCGATATGTTCTGCTCCGTCTAAGGCTGCATCGGTTAGTTTTGACCTCTTAGGCCGGTCAGATGTATCGCATCACGTCTGTGCAGGGCCTATCGGCCTGTTAAGCTCCCTCTACCATTGTCAATTTTATGCTGCATCAGTTATGTTTGACTTATGGGACTGCTGACGGTAGATCGAGCTTTTGGCTTATAGTTTTTTGCACGGCGTATCATCGGAGTGCTAGCCGATGAGTTATCCATACTTTGAGCTTCACGCTCAGCACATCGGTCCCTCGGCCGATACGCATCTGCCTTTAGAGGTGTCCCTTGATGCACCACGCTAAGCGCATCGATCTCCTAGCCGATATGCACCCACCTTCAGAGAGGCGTCCCCTTATTGGCTCAACTAGCCAATGGGTTCGTTCATATCTTTGCTTCAGCACAGCCGATCCGACGTTCTCCGTATCATCGCTATTGGCCTCGGTCTTATACTGTCTCAGTTAGGTCTGATCTTCGAGGTTCGGTGTTAATAGCATTGTCACGATGGACGACGGGTCTCGTGCTGTCATATCTAGAGCAGCATCGGCTTTGCAGCCCATGCCTTTTAATACTATTCCTTGCCAGTCCGCATGTGCCTTGATTGGTTTTCCCAGCCGATGAACGACTGTTACGACTTCCGTCGGCTATCCGGAGGGATCCTGTGCGCTTTGCTATCCTCTGAGTACACCCCAGTTCCTCCATTGGCTTTGCGGCTGATCCCTCGTCGACACCTGTCCACATCGGCTCCCCTGCCGATTGAAGAGCATCTTGATTCCTATCGGTAAATAGCCGATAGCAAAGGGCCTTCCGGGAGCGGCCGATAGCCATCCCGATCTTATCGGCAGTCAGCCGATAGTGAGCGCCTGTATCGGCCCACCGTCCGACGGACCTGTTCGTCTCACCTCCTTATCAATTGTAGAGCCAAATTGACTAGCATGCTCGTACCAGTACTGTCGCGCTGGAGCCGATCGAGCCCTACAGCCCCTAGCGCGCGTACCTCGAGCTACTTAGAGAAGCCGATTGGCCTGCACTGGAGCTAAGCAGACCTCCCAGGCATCGGCGTGTTCGCGCCGGGGAGCGCGAGGGATCTTGGCGCGAACACTAGCACGACCACTGGTGACGTTATGCCTCATGATGCACTCGACTCACCCTAGGTTGTTACCAGTATCGAGCAGACGTCCCCCGCCATGCCTCCGGCGGCGTCGTTGGCCCCTGAGCTTGGTGTGGCTCCCTCGTCCTGGCTCTCTTGTCCTCTGTCGCTAGGCCAAAATCTCCCACGGCAGCCTCACCCCTATGTGGGCTTGGCACAACCCCATCGATTGTGGCTCGTGGACCACTAGCTAGCTTCTCCGTGCCACCCTCAGGTGCTGCAGCATCCCCTGCTGGTGTTGTCCGTGTCCCTCTTATAGACAATGCACATTCGATGTGCACCTGCGACAAAGATGGCTTCTGGCAGCCAAAAAAGGCATTTGATCTTCAGGCGACCTCCCTGTCGTCCATACCGAAGACATATCGTGGTGCCCTCTCGGATCCCAATTGACGCAATGCTATGATTGAGGAATTATCTGCTTTTCAAGTAAATCACACTTGGGATCTCGTCACTCCTCCGCCTAATGTCAATATTATCTCTAGTAAATGGGTCTATCATCATAAGCTTCATCTAAACAACACTCTTTATCGCTACAAAGCACACTGGGTTCTTCATGGTTTTACACAACGACCCAGTATTGATTTTAGTGAGACTTTTAGTCTAATTGTCAAACTAGCTATTATTCATACCGTGCTATCACTTGCTATTTCACAGTACTAGCCCATCCATCAGCTCGATGTGAAGAACACATTTTTCCAAGAGACCCTATCGGAGATAGTTTATTGTGCACAACCATATGGATTTGTGGACTCCTCTCACTCTGATCATGTTTATCAACTGAACAAATCTTTATATGGTCTGAAGTAGGTTCCGTGTGCTTGGTACAGTCGGTTTGTTACTTATATTCAGTCTCTAGGCTTCATTGGTGCCAAGTCTAACACTTTTCTATTTGTCTTCCATCGTGTTTTTGACACAGTTTATTTATTGCTGTACGTGGATGATATTATTATCACTGTCTCTTCTACAGTACTACTTCAAAAGGTCATTCCAGCTCTCACAGCTAAATTCTCTATGAAAGACTTGGGACCCCTACATTTTTTCTAGGGATGTCTATGACACATAGTGTAGATGATTTATAGTTGTCTTAGTACCACTACATACTTGAGAACCTTAACCATGCTGACATGTTTAACTATAAACCATGCACGACTCCTATTGACACTAGTGCTAAGTTTTCTCCAGATGGTACTCCAGTGGCTGATGCGACTCATTTTCATGGTCTGGATAGTGCTTTGCAGTACCATATGTTCACCCATCTAGACATTGCATATACCATCTAGTAGGTCTGTCTCTTCATGCACGATCCGCGCGAGCCACATTTGGCCTTGATCAAATGCATTTTGTGCTATGTCAAAGGTACTCTAAATTATGGGTTTCAGATTTATCACTCTCCTTCGACTAATCTTGTGGCTTACTCTGATGCTGATTAGGCCGGCTATCCTAAGACTCGATGCTTCACTTCATGCTATGCATTTTTTTGGATAATAATCTCGTCTCCTGGTTCTCCAAACGTCATGCCACAGTTTCTCGCTCTTGTGCTGAAGCTGAGTATCACGCTGTCACCAATGTTATTGCTAAGACTACATGGTTGTGCCAGTTACTGGAGTAGCTTCATCATCCTATTCGGCATACTACAGTTTTCTATTGTGACAACATCAGTGTAGTCTACCTCTCTTCCAATCCTATGCAACATCAGTGCACGAAGCATATTGAGATTGATCTGTACTTCATCCGTGACAAGACCGTCGTCAGAGCCGTCCACATTCTTCACGTGCCAACGTTATGTTAGTATGCCAACATTTTCACCAAGGGGCTCCCTTTATCCTTCTTTAATGAGTTTCGCTCTAGTTTAAATGTCTGTCCCTATGGCTACTTACGATGTTCAGACTGCGGGAGGTGTTAGACTACACTATATTTAGATGTGACTTGTAGAGTCATGGCGTTGATCACGTTTGGTCTCTTTTCTAATGCTTGGCCTCTGTCTTATCTTGTCAGTCATTGTTTCCATAAGCCGGTTGTTAAGATATAGAAGGATTTTGCCTATATATATAACCTTTGGTAAATCAATCTATTATGACGTGAATTATCTCTCGCTTTCAGTGATCATGAGGACGACGATGAAGAGCTTGCCATTTTCAGGAGGAATTTGATGGCAGCGAGGATGAAATAGGCTATGTTTTCGAGGTGCGGGGAGGCTTCTAGCGGCACATGGATGGTCTGGGCGGGGAATATGCGTGATGTGATTGTAGCCGAGAGGAAACCGGTAATAGCTTTACTTGTAGAGACATAGGTATGATGGCACTACGGTGATTGCTAGTAGTGGTAGTTAATTTTCTGATTTGCTGGGGAAAACTCAAACGATTATCTAACATTGCCTACTTTGTCATTAGCGAGTTCCGATAAACTCCATGAACCCCCAACTTCTACAGAGGACCTTCAAATCAGGTTTTTGGAGTTTAGGGTGGATATGGCGTCCCTCTCTCTTGTTAAGCAACATATCGGTTAACACGAGTGAAACATTTTTACCTATATACTAGTACCAGTTTAAGAGTCTTACTAGTATCAATAGAACATAGGTAGATGATCATCAAACCTACTTTTATTTACTTGATAAAGTATATTACATGGGTTTCAGCCACGAATTGACCTTGGGCATGCAATGCTACACAAAACAAAAGACGATAGCAGAAGTAAAACTAGATGTAAACCCATAGACACGGCTTAGGGCCTAGATCGAAGTTCTAAAAATCTTCATACATCGCTTACTACTGAGGAAACTTCTCTATAGTTGGATCTTCGTCTTCATGCTCTTCTTGGTAGGGGATAATAATAGAAAGGTGAGTGCACGAGCTACTTACCAAGTTACGTGAATTATTGTGGCATGCAAGGATTATTAAGAGGGGTTTGGTTGTGTTTTGCAATTAAGTGTGTTTTAAATTGTCTTTGCAAATTCTAAGTGTGCCATTTAAGTTATCGGAAAGAGGCTCACACCTCAATCTATTTTATGAGTTGCCATACAATAACTCACAACAATTAACAGGAAAAGACTTACGTCTCAACCCATTTCATAAGTTGTTTTGCAACAACTTATCTTGATTTCGATTTAGAGCGTATAGTTCAGATAGTACCTCCATTTCTATGCTTTCACTTTCTTTTTCTTTCTCAATCACATCTCAACTTCATCTTAGCCAACTCCAATTCTAATGTCATGCGACATCCTAGGGTCACACAACCCCATTTCAAACCACTCAGGTATTCTATCAGTCATATAGGCTGGCTATGGTAACGATTCCTAAACCATAATAAACTTTTTATAAATTTTATTAAAATACAAGACTACACCAGAGGAATCACTTTACATTGACCCATGACTATGGGCACAATTGTTCGAATAGATTATACCCTTTATAAAGGGTGCACGCTTTGCCCATATGACACGAGTTTACTTTAAACACCCGATACGTATTGATCAGATACGTATGGTGAAGCAAGGTTCATGACAAGGACTTTTCAAAGTATTCCCAGGATAGCCGGTTGTCAACTGAATGGGTCATAGATCAAGCATCGGGTAAGTTCAAGACTTCCCGTACTCAAGTTATTGTAGGTGCATCCTAGATGTCACCTTGATAACTCCATGTCTATTGACTTCCGCACACATGCAAGGTCTACTTATTAATTGGCTAGGAGCATCCTATTCCGACTATGTGATCATACTTTAATATAATTAGTGAAACTATTTAAGGATCAATCGTTATACCATGCGGAAGTTAGACCACATAGGCGGTGAATACCCATGACTAAGTTTCATAAAGTTATTTTATTTTTCAAAGCTTCCAACCATGAATGTCGGTATTTCACACCGTTTTTAAAACACATTTCATCCCATCGACAAGTTTTAAGTAATAGGGGCATCATCGATACTTGCCCTTGATGAGCACAAGTATTAGGATGGCAATAGGGCAACAAGGGTGTAGGGTCATTAACAAACAAATAGGGTAAGTACAACAAGTGGGTTCATGACTTATTGGATCAACTGGCAAACCGTGGCCGGTATCGTGTACCTAAACATGCATGGTTTACAAATAAAATAATTTTTAATTTAAAATATTGGATTAACATGATCAAGGAGTGACTTGCCTTGTCTCGATCATGCCTTTTTTTTAACATACTCCTTAACTGGATGCTCCTCGGTGCGGTACAAAACAAAATCAGGAAAAAAAAATCAGAACCTAATATATATAACTAATTGTGTCTCAATTTTAGAAATTTTTTTAGAATTTTGAAAAAGATAAAAATATATGACTTTTGAAAGATTAAATTATTTTCTAGATTATAGAAAAAGGAATTAAATATTTTTTTTGTAAATTAAAAGTTTTGGAACAAAAGGTAGGGCCAAGGCAAGGGAGGTAAAGTGGACTTCTTTTTTTTTTTTTGTTAATAGGCTTCTAGGTCAAGGGTTGTTAGGCCAATAAAATGGGGTCGTAGCCTTTCGGCTACGTAGGCTAGCCTAGAGCCCGGCCTAGCCAAGGCAGGCATGTCTTGTGGGCACAGTGGACCCACGATTCATGGCTATCGCGTGGTGGCCACGTGGTGGCTGATCGGGAAGGGGAGATCGAAGGGGAAAGCGACAACTGGCAGAGCTTGATGGCGTCTGGCCAAACAACAATGATCCCCGATGAGCCGTGGTCATCGAAGCATCGAGTGGAGGATGGGGAGGAATGTGGATGGATTGAATTTGGTCTATGATAATAGGAGGTGGCTAGTGACAAGCAGTGACAGGCTCCAAGGAAAACTGCATCATTTGGTCGCAATGAAGTACAACGTTATGGAACAAGAGGGTGTCATAGTAGCTTGAGTGCAATGGAGAGGTAGGCACTATTACGAGGTTGGGAGGGATAACACGTGCACTTGCCAATGTCCTATGCTTTTCTAACTTCCTTGTTCTCATATGATCACCGTGTGTTGGCTCAAGGGTATAGATGAAGAGATGCCGCTGTATGTGCTATGAAATGTCCAATGTAGCAATACAGCTAACGTACTCTTGCAAATTTGAGCCATACCTAAATCCTTCTCAGTGACCAAGTTACAATGGTGCGTCATTCATGTTGGACACCTCATTGATGATTACTGGCCATGGTAGGCGATGATTGAAGAGGTTAAAAATAGCATAGACTTGGCTTTCTTGGGTACACCACTCTTCACTTATGTGCAAACTACATTCCATTCATTACTTTGCAAAGTTCAATTATGAATTCCTAACAACCACATTTTTCCTTCAGGAACTCATGATCCTTTGCATTCGGGGCACATGCTACACATGCGGTATGGCAACCAGTTCATCGACCGTTTGTGACAAGTGGGCCTTCTGACCTTCATTACAATGGCTAGGCGAGGCATGCCATTATATAAATTGTCCATACTTATGGCCTTAGGGACTATTGGAGGCCAGAAACTCACACTTTCCATATACCTTATGGCGAGATGATAGTGACGCTTGAGGAAGTCACCATGATTTTAGGCCTCCCAATACCGGGCCAAGCTGTGACAGGTGACACCAAGTCTAGTGGATAGCGAGCAATGGTGGAGAAATTGCTTGGTGTCGTGCCCCCTAAGCCGCCCAAGGGATAGAAGCAGACAAAGACCTCTGGTCTACCACTAAATTGGCTCCACAATACCTTTGGAGACTAGGAGGATGACCCACTCGATGAGGATGCCAATGATGTGAATGTTGATCACCACTGTGGGGTGTATGTGCTGCACATGTTTTGCTCGTTGCTCTTTCCTAATTCTGGCGATAACATGGCCTAATGGATGTGGCTACCCTTACTTGTCAACAGGGACAATGCTAGTAGGTACAGTTGGAGATCCACCGTTTTAGCATGGTTGTATCGCTAGCTATGCGATGCTCACTTGAGGACGGCACAATCTTTAAACCTCACTGTCTATGTGTACCTTCTATAGGTTTGTGAGCAAAGATCCATGCATTTATTTGTTGCATAAAAGTTTGCATGCTAAGAAGGTGTTGAATTTATTTAAAACATATTTGGATGTGGATGTAGCTACCTATTAGGAGACCTTCTAGGAGGAGCCACCCAACTTAGCTGTTAGTGGTTGCCGAAAGACGACCTATAGTTGCTTTCCTTTAGGAGGAGATCCCCTAGCCCTACCCTAGCCGCAACAACACGGCGTACTACCACTACACCAATGAGCTTGATTGTCTTCATCACACATAGGTCCATACCTACTTCAACACTTCTTATTTCTGCAATTTCAAATTACTTCCATATTGTAACTCAATGAACTCTCACAATTTTAGGTGGAGTGAGAGCCATATAGGTTGTAGGAGGTGCAAGACCCGTTCATCAATGCTATGTGCTACATCGAGGATGGGCTAAACCAGATGAGGTGTCCTCTCATCTACTTCTACGCAATTGAGTTCCAAATGTGTTGCCAAGTTATATGGTAGTTTGAGAGGCGTCAGGCTTGCCCTTTAGATGATTTTCCCACAAGTTTTGACCTTCACAACTAAACCCCTATACATATTGACACTTACAGTCTATTTAACAAGGCTGTCGTGTAAAAACATCTACCTAATTCATAGAGTCGACCGCCAGAAAAACAAGAAGTGCACTGACTAGGGATTGTTTCACTGGCAGTACATCAAGGGGAGGCTCAAGTTTGAGGAGAACTACCTCCCTGAAGTACAACCACACAACAAGCGAGCCTTCGACTAGTACTTGCATTAGCTTGGTTGAACCTACCTGCTTTGGTTATGTCTAACATAGACGATAGCCGACATAGCCGAGAAGGCATCCAATGAGGTGGACAACGAGTACGATGCTCATACTCGTGAAAGATCTCTCATCAAGTATGATCCAATACGTGATAGAGTGGTGCGATCCTAAAACCCTAGTAGAATGATTAATTTAAATTGCTACTAACACATTACAAACAATGTTGGAGACTGCATACAATTAAATTTAACTGCTACAATCTTGTAGGCACGGGAGCTCCTTTGCTTGGTGAACAATGCGGGAGTTGCGCTTGGCGTGGCGCTAGGATTAGCGGGTGAATCCTTGACACTTCAAGAAGTTCTACAGGTACATCTCATTCTAGTTGAATTCATGATGTCACTTTCCATTGCCTTATTTGTAAATTAAAGGTGTTGGTTCAATCGTAGACTTTACATACTCAATGTCATTGCATGGCTTCGAGGCTTGGTTGCAAAGCACCTAATGTGGTCAATAGATAGCCACGTGTAGCACGAGGAGCGGGGTCATCATTGAGGATGAGACAACAGGAAGTGTGTGTGGGGTCATCAAGGGCATGACAATGGCAAACACATGCAGGGTTGTCAAGGGCATGAAGCGACGAAGAAGACAACAATGAAAGATAACACTTAGAAGAGGATGATGAAGATGACACAGTGGTGACGAGGCAGCACAACACATTGAGATTAGGCCCTCGTAGCTACAGGATGCACAAGAATACTCATAGCAAAGTGGTCACCCACCAAAGCCATGTAGAGCGACTCACAAGGTAGATAGGTTCGCCAATGCAAGAAGGTGGCAAAAACGAAGGCAACATTCAGTGTTTACAAGGCCATTGTTATAGGTCCATTAAAAACTTATGTCAAATTTATCATGTTCAACTGATATCTATTGTCCATTACTATATGTTCAAATAATATGTAATGTGTACTTTTGTGGACCTGGGGTTGGGTTATGGGTTGTTCTTTGGTCTATGTGTGATCTTGTATGTAATATGGGATTCTCTTTTGTGTAGCCATATGTGTAGGCAGTCGTGATCTCTGTCCAAACTTCCTAGCAGCAGGTAGTAGGGATGCTTGCTAGTTCTACCAAGGTCAGCACCAAAGAGGCTAGAGCTGACCTAGGGAGCTAGCAAGCTTGCCCCTACCTCAAGCTCAACGCCCAAGTGCTGGCACGGCTTGTACCTAGGTTAGCGCCAAAGCCTTTGGAACTAACATGAGAAGCAAGGCAGTTGGCTCCTAGCCTGATCTCAACGCTAAAGAAGCTAGCGCAGGTATTCCATAGGTCAGTGCCAAACGTGCTAGTGCTGACCTAGGGAGCCAGCCAGCTTGCCCCTGCTTCGAGCTCAGCACCTAGGTGCTAGCGTGGGTACTTCCTATATTAGTGCCAGGGGGCTAAAACTGGCCATTAGACTCACCCCTGCCTCAAGCTCAGCACCTAGGTGTTGGCATGGCTCTACCAAGATCAGCACCAAAGGTTCTGGTGTTGACCTAAGGAGTCAGCAGCACACCCCCTAGACTGACCTTAGTGCTAAAGAAGGTGGCATTGCTTCTACCAGGGTAGTACCAAAGGAGATGGCGTTGACCAAGGGAGCCAGCAACATACCCCCTAGCCTAACATTAATGCCAAACGAACTAGTGTGGGTACTCCACACCTCAGTGCAAGGTGAGTTGGCATTGTCCTAGGTAGGTAGAGACACAACTCATATCCTACATACACATCTGGCCACCAAAAGGGTATGAATGAAAGTAATATACATCCCATTCGAACAACAATCAAAATTTTAAACCCACTGCGTACAAACACATCCTTTTGAAATGACATTTTGAATTTAAAACACAATTCGTTTCAATACGTGTAGGTGCAGCAATCATAGCTTTCCATCGCCATTTTCCAACTTAAAAACACAATCCATAGCAACATGTCCTTGCTCAACCCTAATTCAACATCAACAAGTAGCAACGAAGAAACAATGGCATGCCCATGTATAGTTCAACGTGCAACATTAATAATATCGTTATTACATGCCTTAGGGAATTGAAATATAATATCCATTGCACATCACTCTACTAGATGCAACGGGGGTACTTCCCCTTCCTAGTGGCTTCTAGCTTGGCTTCTTTAGCACAACGTGCCCTCTCACGCTTCCTCTCCCTATTGGCCTCTCACACTTCCTTCTTATTTCGTTCTTTCTCATTCCTCCTCTTCTGCTCTTTCTTGACCCCACTTTAGGCCTCACAAATGTGTTCGAAACGCTCTTTGGCTCAACATTGTTTTCGGCAAAGATCCTATGTGTCATTAGGATGAACCTCCATATCTATCCACTCCACAAAGTTTCATAGCAGTGACAGCTTAGGTACCTTCATATGTTACGATAAATTAGTACATATGGCCAAAAGGATACAACATCAACATGGCTTATATTACCTTAACTGGCTTCTTGGACTTCTCTTACGGCTTTGGCTTTTCCAGCAAGTACACGTAGTTCCTCCACATACATTATCTTTACCTATATGTGTGATTGTCCTCGCTAATTTCAAACTTACAACTGTCTCCACACCAACACATCGGCTAGGGAACACCATGCGATGGACATTGGTGAGGGGTATAACCTATTGCATCTAGACAATCAATCTTTTTCACATATAAATCAAAACTGAAACATGACTATCATGTGTCCATCAACTACATTAGTTGCAATATTGAAAAAATCAACCGCATTGATCATCTAAAACATAGAGCATTTTCCACACCTCCAAATTCACCCAAATTTAACAAATCTACCAACCATAAATTATGGGCTAGTGTAAGGAATGAACATATGGAGCACATAACGATAATTCTTAGCAATTATGAAGCTAATTATCGACTAACGCTACGCTCATGGTATATTTCTGAAAATATTCTAAAATCACAATAAGTTTTTGTCTAAAATCAAAATAAGTTTTTAAAAAGGTAGAACAGTACAATTTACGGTACTGTCCGGCTATTATTTTATCTGCACGTGGGCCCCACGCCAAATAGATCGGAAGTGGGGCCAGGCCACGCGGCACTTCGGTGGCAAAACGACACGCTCACTTGTCACTCTGTCACGCAGAAAGGGGAAAACGGATCTGCTTTTCCAAGCAACGGAGCAGCCTTTCTTCTCACTCCCTGTCGGCGACTCGGCGAGCAAACCAAACCATCCACCGATGCCGCCCGCGCCCGCCGCCGCCGCAGAGGCGGCGCCCGACCAAGAGCCGCCCTCAAGCCCACTCCCACCCCCACCCCCGCCCTCGCCGCAGAGACCGGCGCCCTCCCTCGCCTCCGCGCTCCCCTTCTGGTTCTACCTCACCGCCGCCGTCTCCCTCCTCGCGCTCATCCTCCCCCACCTCCTCCCTTCCTCCTCACCGCCACCGCTACTGCCTCTCCTCTGCTCCCACGCCTCGGATGGCAGCGTGCTCAAGCTCCATCCCGGACCCGACCTCTTCGTCGTCACCTCGCGCCCCGCCGCCGCCAACGCTCCCCACCCCGCTGTCCTCATCCTCCCCGGCCTCGCCGCCGGATCTTTCTCCTTCCGCCGCCTCCTTCCT
This sequence comes from Oryza coarctata, assembly GCA_030770085.1. Classification (NCBI taxonomy): domain Eukaryota; kingdom Viridiplantae; phylum Streptophyta; class Magnoliopsida; order Poales; family Poaceae; genus Oryza; species Oryza coarctata. Next base: position 11,463,303 of record CM061483.1, on the reverse strand, counting down.
TCCCTCTCCTCCCGCGGCCTCCTCGCCGCCGCAGTCGACCTCCCCGGGCAGGGCATGTCGCCGGTCCCCGCGTCCCCTCCCCGCACGAACCCTTTCCGGGAGATCAAGAACCGCGGCGTCTTCCACGCCTTCGAGCACCTCGTCCAGACCGGCGAGGTGCCGTACCAGGAGCCCGCCGCCCCTGAGCCGTCCCACGCCCTCTACGCGCCCGCCGAGGCGGCCGCGTCCATTGCCCGCGCCGTGGACGCGCTCGCCCTCTCCACCACGCCGGTGCATCTCGTGCTCCACGACTCCGCCCTCGTCGCTGGGGCCGCCTTCGTGTCGGCCAACCCGGCTGCGGTGCAGAGCATCACCCTGATCGACACCACAACCGTTCTGCCGGCATTTCCCGCGTCGGTTCTCGGCGTGCCGGTGCTGGGGAGCCTGGTGGTTCGGGTGCCAGCATTGTTCAGGGGACTGTTGCGGTTGTGCTGCTCCCGGGAGATGGGTGTGGAGGAGGCGGCGGCGCACCGGGCGGCGATGCGAAGAGATGGGAAGAGGGAGGCAGTGTTTGAGTCATGGAAGGCTCTGAATCGGAGCTTTGATCTGAAGGAGTGGAGGGATTCTTCGGAAGCGGTGAGGAAATTGCCGATGATGGTGCTGTGGTCGGGTTATTGGTCAGATAGGTGGATTGATGAGGGGAAGAAGGTGGTTGCGGCATTGCCAGATGCCAAATTCGTCTATCATTCTGGTGGTCGATGGCCTCAGGTCAGTGTGGTGGCTTTTTCCTAACCAATTCAAAATGTATAGAGGTTTTCGCACTCTGCCAACTGCTTGTATAGCTTAGTCGATGTAGAGGTATAGACAATTATGGTTGGGCAGGTTGGCCTTCAAGCTTTACTTTAAGTGCACCAGTAAAGTACACTTGAGAGTTTAGAGTTGACAGAGTGGAACACTTGAACTGAATAATCTTTGCATAAATGAGGCTTGTGAAAAATGGATATGGGAAACTAAATAGCCAAAGGTTAGTGCAACAAGACAATATTCACATTGCGTACTGCATTCTTGAGTAGCATGACTGCATACCATGTCACCAAGACACCAATCATGTACAACTTGCGATGACTCCGTCATGTTTTCTTAAGAATTAGTAGCATAAATATCAGTTGTCAATTGCCTAAGGATGCAAATCATTTCTAGAATGGAGTCAGTACTCAACACTCATTGTCTCATTGCAAACATCAGGACCAGCTAACTGAATCATTCCCCTTCTCACTTAATTAGCTGCTGATGTTCTTTTCATATTTTGATTCCCTGCTAGAAGGGATCCTTATTAACTAAAGCCTGTTTTTTAGGTACTTGTACATAGGAAGCCATCGTTGGCACTAATTTAGGTCTCAATTATTTTAAGGCATTGGTGTATATGAAGTTCTTCTGTAGCTAAGTTGCAGGTTGAGATAATGAGATTATGGTGATAATATTATTCTCATTATTTTGGAATTCCAGGAGGATGCGTATGATGAACTCTCGAAGCTGATAGCAGAGTTTGTGACATCATTACCAACATCTCTGCAGTCACAGCATACTGACCAATCTTCTGAACAGGCAACAGCTAAGGAGTGATCAGCTAGTTGTGCAAGATTCATTGTTATGGTTCAGCATTAAGGTTCTGGTTCTGGAAATGCATTATGGGCATATGTTTTGCTTGACCCTGCCCTTCATAGCTACAGTTAGGACACATGTACCTATTTGTGCTTACATCCTTTATTTTTTTCCCTTCATGTACTACCCCTTCAGGAATTGTGGAACAAATGAACCCATAGAGCCTTCGGTTTCAGTTGATGCCGACTAAACCCATAGAGCCTTAGGTTCAATTGTGGAACAAATGAACCCATAGACTGTTTGCTCCAGAAGAGCTCGTGTACGATTTGGTTCACACAAACCATCTAGTGTTACATTGCTTTGCTGTTCTCTGATCCTTCTCTTCTCTGTGCTTTCTCCAACAGGTGTTCTAAGGAATTTTGAAACATGTTGGCAGATTGATACAGAAAATCAACCTATAATGCCACAAAACTAGAATCTAAAATTCTACCCATGAATAAATGGAAAGGTTGGCATATATATTTTATTTAGCTAGATTAATTCCTACTGAATGAATAAATTATTTCATCCAAATTACGTCAAGACTCGTTCTGTCTAGTGTGTGGCGACTGGCCCTCTTGCTGTATCCTAGGAAACAGAAGTTCGTTTATTTGTTTCTCTGCACCAAACTCTGAAGTGGCCTGCAGTTCAGAATATTCAGAATCACATAAGAAGGAAAATTCAGACAAAATATGTTGAAGTGGTTATACCCAGAATGCAGATAATTTTATTTATCAGCGTTTAAATACCGGTTTCCTCCTTGCAAAAAAGGATTCTGGTTTCCTGCAATTTTGTTCATATTGAAAGCTGATACTGACCTTTGCAGGGAATGCAAATCTCAATGTTTGCACTTGTGTTCCTGAGCACACTCGCAAGTCAAACCCAAGGCAGTCCACTCCAACGACCGCTGACTCCTGTGGAAAGATAACAGCACAGTGATGACCCAACAGTACCAGGCATTGCACTCCATAATGTTCAGTGTTAGAATGATGCCAAGTGTATTTAGCTGGTCAGATTCAGTCTCATTTAAAAAGTGATCTATCTCCTAACCTATTTAAAAGTGATTTATAAATCATGGATCTCGTGCCATACGGTGACCATGTTTTATGGATCATTTTCCTTATACACTTCTCTATGTATCTATAACACCGATCAATGTGATTGATTTTAGATTTCATGATATTAGAATATAGATAATCACCTGTTCTTTTCGCTGCTCCTTTCGTGTCGTGCTCTCCACTACTGATTCCTCTTCGGCGGCGGCATCTAGCGTGACACCCCTCTTCGGCGCTACCCCTCTACGCGCCCTCTACTCTAGTGCCGTTGCCCTCTTCCTTCTTTCTGCCGTCGTGACATCTTCTCTCCTCCGCTGCACCGATTGATGGATCTCATCGATGCTACAGCCCTACAGCGTGCTGAGGAAACTCACGCTGCTGTCCTAAAAAATCCTTTTTGACACTCCCGTCATCGTTGATGCTGCTGCCCAGGAGGATCGCGAGTGTGCGACCAAAGACGCCTGCAACGCTGCTCTCACCAGCGCGGCAGAGACAGAACGTGAGGCCATTCTCGCCTAAATCGAGTGCGATGCAGCCGACGCCTGCCTTCGTGACGCCCTCGACCGTGCTACCCGTGAACGCGCAACTGCGGAGCCGCATCACGAAGAAAACGCCACCACAGATGACGGCTCAGTTGCAAGCGGTGATACTACCGTCCTTGATGCCACCCTTCTTCAACACGAGGCCGCCGCCCTTCTGAACCTGCACTCCTAGGCTGTCGCCGTGCAAAATAACTGCGCTCTCGTGCCATTGCTCTTCGACGTCATGTCCAACTTCTACGCTCGGTGGCGCGAATCGTTCCTCCTCACCGTCGGGAAGTTCTCCTTGGAGCACCACATCCTCTTCGACAACACCGTACCCCACTTCTCGGACTAGGTGTGCATGGACTGTGTCGTTCGCACCTGGCTGCTCGAGACTATCTCTGACGACCTTGCCGACATAGTCTCCTAGCGCTACACTACCACCTATATGACTTGGCTCGCCATCGAGTCCTAGTTCTTTGGGAACTGTACAACCCGCGCTCTCTATGTCGACCAGGAGTTCCGCTCTTTCCAGCAGGGAGACCTCCCCATCGCCGAGTATTGTCGTCAAGTGGATGGACAAGAACTTTCGCGACCTCAGCAAACACATCATCGATCGCACCCTCATCCTCAACATCATTCGAGGCCTCAACGAGCGCTTCACCGCCATATAGCTCCATCTCTGCCACAACAATCCATTCCCTTCCTTCTCACAGGTGCGCGACGACCTGTGCTTGGAAGAACTTACCATGAACAAGACCTTCCCCACCATAGCTCTTGCTGCCTCCAAAACAGGTGGACTCAAGCCACCATCCCCCCACTCGCTGTCGACTACTCTGTCGACTACTCCGTCGGTCGGATATCGAACTCGTTCACAACCGGTGACTTCTGGTAGCAACTTCGGTGGCGGGTTTGGTAGCGGCTTCTACTAGCAGCGCGGTAAACGTGGCAAGGGAGATGGTCGTGAGGGCTCTGGCGGTGCTGGCGCTAGCGTAAGTTCTAACGCTGGTTTAGGTGGCGTCTCTGGGTCAGCTGTTTATGCTACTCCTAGGGTCCTACCAAACAAGCTCCTAATGACATGTGGCCCACCGTCTTAAACCTGTGGTCCGGATCCATTCATATGTGGCCCAGGCCGTAGGTACCTTGTCCTCTAGTTGAGCCAGTCCAGCCACCCCATGCCCTACTTGCTAGTCCTTATGAACATTGGGCTAGTCAGTAGGGCATCCCGTCTCCCTCTATGCCGTTGTGCCTACCAACAGCCGCAAGATGGGATATACAGGTACTAACGGCCAATTTCTAGACCATGACTCTACAGCAGCCGTCACAACATGAGTCGTATTTCGATTCTAGAGCCACTAATCATATGACCTCTGATGCTGGTATTCTCTCTAATACCACTGCCCCTTCTTGTCATTCTTCCTCTAGCATTGTTGTCGGTAACGAGAATCTCATTCTAGTTACTTCCACTGGTATTACACGTCTTTCTCCCCAACTTCGTCTTAATAATGTTCTTGTGTCTCTAAACCTCATTAAAAAAACTCATTTTGTTCGTCAGTTCATTTCTGATAACAATTGTTCTATGGAGTTTGACCCCTTTGGCTGTTCTGTGAAGGATCTTCTTACTTAGAGGAAAATCGTTCGATGTGACAGCTCTGGACCCCTTTATTCCTTGTGCCTCCCAGCGGCTGTTCTCTATGCATTCTCCTCGTCTTCACTTTGGCATCAGCGTCTTGGGTACCTCGGACATGATGTCCTATCTAGACTAGCACATTCTTTAGTCATTTCTTGTAATAAAAGTGCTAGCGATACTCTCTGTCATACTTGTTAGTTAGGTCGCCAAACCCGCTTATCCTTCCACGTATCGTCTTTGCGTGCCACACATAATTTTCAGTTAATTCATTACGATCTTTGGACATCTCCTGTCACTAGCATTTCTAGTCATAAATATTATCCGGTTAGTCCAGATGACTGCTCTCATTACCTCTTGACATTTCATTTGTGCCTAAAGTCTAACACCTTTATCACTCTTTCTAACTTCTTTGCTTATATTCACATACAGTTTGAGGTCACCATTTAGGGAGTTTAGTGTGACAACGACCGCGAGTTCGACAACCTCTGCACCCGCACTTTCTTCCTATCCTATGGCGTTCATCTTCAAATGCCATGTCCCTATACCTCCGCTCGAAATGGTAGAGCTAAACACATTATTCTTACCACTAACAATATCATTTGCTCTCTATTGTTTCAGGCCAGCATCCCTCCTACCTTCTAGGCTATGGTCCTCGGCGTTGCCACCTACCTACTTAACATCTTTTCAACCAAAACACTTAATTTCTCAACACCTCACTTTGCTATGTTTGGGTTGCATCCCTCTTATGAGCATCTTTGGGTCTTTGCTTGCAAGTGTTATCCTAATCTTTCTGTCATAGCCACTCACAAACCCACCATTCGCTCCTCTATATATGTCTTCCTTGGTTATTCTCTAAACCACAACGACTATCTTTGCGTTGATCATCATACAAATCAATTCATCATCTCATGCCATGTGGTTTTTGAGGAGTCCTCTTTTCCCTTTTCTAAGGACCCCTCTCCACCCACACATGCGACCTTTGATTTTTTTGGAGGATACCCTTAACCCAGTGCCAGCTCCTCGCACTATCACCTTTTTTTTGCTAGTTATGGCACTATCACCGCATCGCCACATGCGGCCGGTGCCCCTAGAACTGCGCCATCACCTGGGGCATCATCTGGCTTACAATCACCCTACACGACACCATGTCCCATGGTGCCTATGACAGTGATGTCCAGCAATCTACCTTCACTTGTAGTGATCCCCACCGGTTCTTCATCGTCCACAAGTGGGGGTTGCCTGCTGGCCTCAGCTCCCTCTGCTCTAGCTACTTCCCCAACACCAAGCCGCTACCACGACTTCGTCTACTCTTAGTGCCTGGCTCCGACGCCGACTTTCCTAGTACCAATCGTAGATGTACCACTTGCTCTTGCTGCGGCTGTTGGTCCCTTAACTCTAGTGCCCATTACTCGTTGGGCAATCCCAGTTGCCCCCGTGACCAATCAACACGGCATGGTCATGCGCAGTAAGCACAGGTTTCGCCAGCCTACATTGTTTGAGGTTGCCCAATTGTCACCAATTCCCCAAAGCTATTGTGCTGCTTTCGCTAATCCAAATTGGCAAACCACTATGGAGGTAGAATACTCTGTGCTCCTGTCCAATCACACCTGAGATCTTATTCCTCGACCACTGCAGTTCAATGTGGAGACAAGCAAATGGGTGTTCAAACACAAATTTAACACCGATGGTTCTCTTGAGTACTACAAGGCTCACTGGGTTCTTCGGGGTTTCACATAGTGACTCGGTGTTGATTTTTTAGAGATTCAATCTCGTCGTCAAACCAGCAACTGTACGGACTGTCCTCTCTCTCGCTCTCTCACGCTCCTAGCCTATCTATTAGCTCGATGTCAAGAATGCATTTCTCCTTAGTACCTTATCAGAGACAGTTTATTGTGCTCAACCTTATGGTTTTGAGGATTCCAATCATCCTGATTACATGTTTTGCTTCAACTGTTCTCTTTATGGACTGAAACAGGCGCCAAGTGCATGGTACAGTAGGTTTGCCTCCCACCTCCTGTAGCTCGGTTTTGTTGAAGCCAAGTCAGACACGTCTCTCTTCGTCCATTACCATGGCACAAATATTACGTATCTCCTGCTTTATGTGGACGACATCGTATTGACAGTTTCATTTACCGGCTTACTCTAGCGTATCATTGATGTCCTTCAGCAGGAGTTCTCCATAAAGGATTTGGGCACTCTTCGTCATTTTCTGGGTTTGCATGTTCATCATATAAACTCAAGTCTCTTTCTTTCTCAGCGTCAGTATATGATTGAGATTCTTGACCGTGCTGGCATGTCTAACTGCAAACCCTGCTCCACACCGGTTGATGTGAATCCAAAGCTTCCTACGGACGGCGCCCCAGTGTCTGATCCTATGAATTTTCGTAGTCTCGCGAGTGCTCTTTAGTATCTCACCTTCACCAGATTAGATATCTCCTATACAATTCAACATGTTTGCCTTCATATGCATGATCCATGGAAGCCTCATCTTGCCGCCCTCAAACGCATTCTGCGTTACGTTCGCGGTACCTTGCATATGGCCCTGTTCATGCATCCCTCTTCTCATTCTGACTTGATTGTTTACTCTGATGCTGATTGGACTGACTGTCCTAACACTCGTCGATCAATCTTCGAATATGCGGTATTTCTTGGTGACAATCTAGTCTCGTGATCATCCAAGTGCCAGAATACAGTTTCTCGTTCTAGTGCGGGGGCTAAGTATCGAGCGGTCGCCAATGCTGTTGTTGAAGTCACTTGGCTACGCCATCTCTTATCTGAACAACACACTTCTCTGTGTAAGACAACTTTGGTGTACTACGACAGTATTAGCATAGTATACATGTCTTCTAATCCTGTACAGTACCAGCGCACTAAATATGTGGAGATCGTTTTACACTTTGTTCGGTAGCATGTTACACTTGGTGATATTCACGTCGTTCATGTTCCTACGACGTCTCAGTTTGCTGATATCTTTACTAAGAGACTACTATCTTTTGTTTTCATGAAATTTTGGTTCAGTCTAAACGTTCGCTCTACCGACGATTCGACTGTAGGGGTATGTTAGAAAGCAGCTATATTGGCTTAATTGAGTGCTTCTTATGTTAGGTGTATTCAGCCAGCTAGATCCAGTCTTATTTGAAAAGTGATCAACAATTAGTGAATCTTCTAAACTAGTTAGAAAGTAATACACAAATCATGAGTCTGCTGCTATGCAGTGATCACGTTCTATATGTATCTGTAACACTGATCAATGTGTGTTTTGGTTTCAGATTTTATTTAGCAATCCGAAGAAATCTGTACCTCTATTTGAATGGCCTTGCACCTCCAGCAGAGTGATTTCAGAGCCTGGGTTATCTTGTCTCCACCAGCTCTCATGCGAGATATTATGTTCGGTGCAGAATGTGCGATGATATCTGGCCTAGCTTTCCGGTATTCTCCTATCTTTACCTTTGGCTATTGAAAAAAAAGCATTATTTACTAATGGTCAAGATATACACAATAACAATTCCATAGTACATTGATGATTGCTCATATATAGATGAAGAGTAGAAAGATATATCAAATGAAGGAACTGTACCTCAGTTCCATATGCAGTGATCAGCTCAATGCTCAGAACCTCAACCTTGAAAAACGTAGCCCCACTCTCCTTGTTATCCTTTTGTGATTCCTCATCTATACAAATTTCAGAAACCTGTCAGAATCCTATGTTTCAGAAGAAAAACGGGATTCAGGTATCTGATGGATCTAAGGTTCATTTCTGGGTTCAAGCAATGACTACTTGATAAATGCCTGGAAACCATGGTGCTCTCTTCAGCAAAGGCTGGTCTCAGTTGACCTTCAACAACAAGGCTTGCAGGTGGTCTGTCCAACCAATCTATATTAGACTTTGTTGCGGTCTGCACATACAAGTAAAGAACAAGATGATTTAACAAATCTTGGTAACTAAAATGACAGATGCTAAAATTCATTCAGATACCTCTACAATCATCCTTGCAAAGTACAGTGGATGGCAGGAATTCATGGTTTCAAGATTTGTCCATCTAGGTAGATCTTCATCTTCTCCATCGTCGTCATCAACTGCAAACACGCCTTCCTGCGATGTTTTGAGAAATGGACCAGCATCAAGGCAAATGCAATCCCAATTTCTGTTGACAAGGTAATCAAGAAAAGAACTCTGAATTGCATGAGAAGGATTTTCCTCACCCCATCAACGTCATCATCGAAGTCATTCTCATCATCATCCGAGTCGTCATCATCGTCGTCATCATCGTCTTGAGCAAACTCAGTCTCAGATGCCGCCGCCAGATCCAAGTCAGCAAATACCTGGGTGTTGTCCAGCCCTATGATAACATGCTGCAACCATGAGCCATCCAAAACAAAAATTCAGTACATGAAGAAAAAAAAATCAGAAACAGGAATGAAACTGAAAAAAGGCGTAAATTGTCACCGCAATCTTGTCGTCTCCCATGATGCCTTCCATAAGAGCGTCGTTGATGTCGACCTCGAAGTAGATATCTGAACAGATTGCCACACATCACAGCATGCAGCTTCAAGAAGAAAATTAACAGTGTCTCCAGCAAGTCACAAGGCTAAGCTAGCTCCTGATATTGCTGCATCAGCAACTTTGCATACCTCCGTTCTCGTCGGTGAGGTAGGGGAACTCCGGCAGGATGATCCTCTCATGCACGCCTTCGTCGATTAGCGTCGAGATCATCACCGTCGCCTTGCTGTTCACCTGCATTTCACTCGCCGTAAAATTTTCTTGGTCAAAGCCAGAAGAGTAAGCAGAGAAATATGTAAATTTTCTGTGTGCCTCGACGATTGTTCGGGCGGACTCGGCGTCGGTGAGGCGGCAGGGCTCGCCGTCGTCGAGCTGCAGCGTGTCGGCGATCTCCTCGAACGGGTGGTAGCGCCCTCGCCCCGGAGGCAGCTCGTTCATGTGGTCCGGCGTCGCGCCACCGGCCCTGCATTTACATTTTTAGCTGTCGCCATCAAACTCTGCTCAATAGCCCCAACCTCTACAAACACCGGCAATGGCAGTACCAGCAATGGTGGCTACGGCGGCAGCTGCAGCTACCGTGGACGCTCCGGCGAGCTCGGCCATTGCCCCACAAGGAGTGACACCGGCGCGGCAGCGAGAGGCCGGCAGAGAAGCGGGTGGCGGCAAAGAAACTAGACGACGACTCGGGCGCTGCTGTGGCAGTGGCTGCCGCCAGAAGCATGGTGTACCATGGAAGGGGGGAGGGTGGCCTGGCCGGCGGGCGGCGAGCGGCGGAGCTGAGGGTGGAGAGGAGGAGGAGGAGCAGGAGATAGTTTTCGTGGAGAGTATAGTTTCACAGCCCGCCTCTCACTTCCTATCCCGAACTGAAGCCGACGCGAATAGTGCCACAGGATGAGAAGCGAGCGGCTTCTTGGGCCGAGCTGGGTTGGGAGTTGTCGTTACTGCAGGTTGAAAGCCCAGTGAGAATCCGGAGCAGCATGGGCGAAGAAGCTGGAGCCAAGAAGAAGCCGGAGCTGCTTCGTAGGGCCATCTGAGCTGAGGCTAGGAAAATTCTTTAGAAAAAAAAAATCAAACTTTAAGAATCGCTTTGGTGATCCAAAAGGGTGCCAAGCAGAATATCTCTGCATGTCTTGATGGAGTCAACTCTTTGTAACAGCCTCAACGTCGTATAAGTTTTCATACTAATGTCATATATGTTAGATACAATTTTAGAGGTATGTTAAAAGTTATTATTTCATATAAATTTTGTGAGCTCAGTTTGCCTAGCAGGTTTAAGGTGGTTAATTGCTATCCTTTGGATTAAGGGGTTATTTAGATGCTACTCCGAGGAAGACCAACATGGCATGAGCCATTCCACTCCATCGGCCTGCCTTTGATCAAAAAGATGGATGACCTGGAGGTTGCAGCTTAAGAATTTGATTAGCAATTTAGCATCATTCAAACAAGCTCCAAGTTCCACAACCTCGCTCTAAACAACTATTTTACGGAGTTATCTTTGATTGTCTATTACATTGCCAACTTAATCATTTATCTAGTTGCTACTCTTACTAGTAGTCATTCAATCTTTTTGTTTCTACTTATCCGTTGCTTCATATTCATCGTACCATGATACATATGGATAATTGTATATAACATTGGAGAAAACCAGCCATGATAACAACTTTGAAATAAAAGGCAAAATTACAAAATTCATAAATCCAAAAGGTGCTGAAAGATATAACATGTTGTAGATGTGCATAAAGATCCAATTTATTGGTCTCCCACTTATGTTGGAAGCTAATTTTCAAAAAAAAGAAGTTTTTTTTCAAAGGAAATCCAAAAGTTGGATAAGTCACACTCAACATGCCAAAGCTAGCTCATCACACAACACATGACATTCTTCACCCTTTTACCTCTAGCTAGGATGACACTCATTCGTAGTTGAGGGAGTAAACAAACTTCGATTCATAATTGCACATGTTTGAATTTAAATAATATGAGACCCTGGAATGCAGGAAATAGCTAATGTCCCACGATATTCAGAGAAAAAAACATGTTCTATTGAAGTGAAGCATGATCTTTACAAAGTAATGGAACTAAACTACATCCAATCATATATATTTGCTATTTTGTATAATATTTGGTTAAACTTGGAAAACATTAACTATCAATAAAAATACTTAGCTTAAAAGCACAAAAAGATGTGTGCAGACTTATCTTAAACATAGAGCATGTTTGAATTGGTGTCATACAGGCACTACCAAAATCTTGGCAGGATAGAGTTTCTCAACTCATATTGATTTGGCACTTAATTGGCTTTAGTCAAACACATAAAAGTTACTATTGAAGTTATCAATGTTTTTTTGGTAGGATAAGTTTTGAAACCAAACAAACGCATCAATGAATTGCCACTGCTTTTTATCTCTTTCATATAGGAGTATAACATTTATGAGTGAGTGTTTAAATATTGTAAGTAGGTATTATGATAAGTACATGTATGTCTTCTGTCTTATAAAAAAACTTAAAAAATTGAACAAGGCACAATTACTGAGAAATTAGTTTTCTGATGCAAGGACACCTGCACTGTGCCTCTGTTTGAAAATTAACCCACTCCGGAAAATGAAAAAAAAACAAAAGGATGAAACCAAAAAAAACAGAGAAAAAAAATCGCATCCCCGACCCGACTCGTCTCGCTCATCCGTGCGGCTGCCACTCGGTCCAATCCCCTCCGTCCCCTCCCCTTCCCCCCAACCGAATCCACGCCCACACACCTCGCCGCCGCGATGGACGCCGCCGCCGCAGCAGCGGAGGCGTCGGAGCTGCGGGCGCGGCTCGCCGCGGCAGTGCATGGCGCGCACGATCCGTCGGCGCGCCTCGCGGCCAACCAGTGGCTCCTGGGGCTGCAGCGGTCGCCGCAGGCGTGGGGCGTGGCGACCTCGCTGCTGGCCTCACCCGAGCCGCCCCCGCCCGCCGACAGGCTCTTCTTCGCCGCGCAGATGCTCCGGAGGAAGATCCAGTGCCCCGTCGGCGGCGGCGCGCAGCAGCAGGCGCCGCCGCCGCCGCAGGTTGCGCAGCTCCTCGACGCGCTCCTCCTCGCGGCGGGGAGGTTCTGCCTCGGCCCGCCGAGGCTGCTCACGCAGATCTCCCTGGCGCTCGCGGCGCTGGCGCTCCTCGCCGAGGGCGGGGTGGACGGCCTCTTCGCGCGGATGCGGCACATCCCGGACCTGGCCGTGATGGAGCTCCTCACCGTGCTCCCCAAGGAGGTGGTGCAGGACCAGAGCGGGGACACGGGGGTGGACGCCGCGGCGCGGTGCAGGTTCACGCGCGAGCTGATGGCGCACGCCCCCTCCGTGCTCGAGTTCCTCCTCGCCAGTCCGAGAGCGCGGCCGCGGCGGACGACCACGAGGGCAACCGCAGAATCCTCCTGTGCCTACTGAGCTGGGTACGTAAGCCCCGCCTTCGCTTGCTCGTCCTCATGGCTCACTTGAATTCATCTCTCTGTTCAATCATAGGCTAAGCGAGGCAACAACATTTGCAGGTCCACGTGGGATGCTTCTCGGAGATGCCGGCGGCTGCGCTCGCAGCTCACCCTCTTCTCACCTTCGCGGTCAATTCGCTGCAGGTGTAAACAATGCAGTAACACTCGGTTCTTTATAAGCTCATAAAGGTGTACTTTGAAGGACAAGTTTTGCATTCACGTCCTCACTTGTTGCTTTGTTGTCATCTGACTAATGAAGGTGTCCTTCTCCTTTGATGTGGCCGTAGAGGTTATGACCGAGCTTGTCAGTCAGTACCAGGTAAGTTCTGTCCTTATGAAGTTCTGATTGCGGCAACCAACTGATCCAGTAACTTATTCTGTCTGGGGGTTGCATGCCTTTGTGATTGAGTTGGATACTTTGACTTGTCAGTCACTTAGCCCATGGAGTAGTTTGCACAATTGAGATTGCTCTCTTTTGTTTACACCCTAAATTTTATGATGTTCACTACATCTGCTAGTTCATGTAGTATGTTTTGCCTCAAATATCTAAATGATTTGAATATTATGACTAAAACGGTTGCAATGTTGGTCCCTCTCATTTATTTTCTCGAGACAAAATCTGATAATTTTCTTGAGGACAAACTGTGATTTTTGGAAATGGTTTTTTTTCCCACATGCATTTTGTTATGACCTTCTGTGCTGATTCTACGTGTTTGGTGAGCTGATAATCTCGACTTGCATGATTTTAAGTAGCAGTGGGTAATGGTTTTGAATTTTTTTGTCTTTGTTGTTCTGCTATATACCACTATCTAGCATATTGCTGGTGCTAAGTAGTTTATATATAATCTTGTTCAAACATGTGATCAAGAACCTGATCTTCTTGAAGCCTATAACAACTTTACATCTACATTTATTCGCTGCTGTCCAAAGGTTCTTATTTATTGTGTTTTATATGTTAAAGGTGTTTTGGTTAATTGCTGTTTCATGATATGGATAGAGCCTGACAGTAGTTTTCTGTGTTGATTGCATGAATAATTAGGAAGCTATTGTCAGATCTGGCTCCCTGCTTGAATTGTCATTTCAGAAGGCAGCTATATGCTCTACAGCAATGCATCAAGGAGCAGCACTAGCTGCCATGTCATATATGTCTTGTGAGTCTATTTATCCACCTTTATGTAGTATTTTTTCCCTCTATATCAATTAAATACCTTTTTACTCGGAGCGTTTGTTTTTGGCAAGGCATGCCATTAATAAATTTGGCAATTGCATTTGAGTGGAAACAAGGAATGCATACTGATAATTGATTGCAGCAAAAAAAAATCCTACTGGGCCGTTGTTTTTTACTTCTAAGAGATTTACTCCCCTGAGAAGATAAAGCTTTATGCAAAGTAAAATAGTGCTTGGATTGTGGTCTACTAATAAGCAATCATGTCAAGTTTGTGTTTCTTTGCCTGCTAAGTCATGGATGCCTTTTCAGATACTTTCTTGGAAAGAAAGGTTTATTACATTATTCTGTCTGTTCAAACTAGTATAGCACTGTTATTTGAGCTGGAGGTAGAAAGCGCTATTCTTTTCATCATAATTATAATCTCTTTGTAGTTTATATAGTGACCGAGAACTCATGAAACCTTTATAGCCTATAACTGGGGACGGTTCAGCATTCAGCTCACATTGTGTAGCACTTATATTTTGTGTTCATCTGATCATTTCCATGACACTTGCAGGTTTTCCTGATGTTAGTCTCACTGCTGCGCTAGAATATCGAGAGTTCCTGTCTGATGGATCACCTGGTGTGGTGCTAGTTCAAAGTTTGGCACGCTGTGGCGAAGGTCTTATGTCAAATGTACTTTATGCTCTACTTGGTGTATCGGTCTTGTCAAGGGTGGGTACAATTTGAAGAGTACACCAACTTACCATTGCTTTTCACATCCAATAAAAAAAAAATTCTTGTCAGCAATTGGTCTTATGCCTGTGCCTCTAGCTTATGCTTGCACTTTGACCATAATGATGACAATACTATTTGTTTAAAGTTCACTTCTGTTGTTTATCCAGTTTTGTACCACTAATTTTTTTTATTTTTGATCTACATGGGATATTGTTAAGGTGTGACTTTAGTACCATTGCACAAGGAGTGAGATATGAGTTTAGGAGGTTAAGTAGTGTCTAAAAAGAATAACTTTTGATATCTGGGATCGATGCTATAAATAGATAGATATATTGATGCAGATATTAGTCATAGAATCAAAACGGGATAGATAAAGTGACGCTAAGCATCTGCCATTCTCTATGATAAGAGGATACCGTAGAGACTAAAAGAAAAGTTTTATAGAATAACGATTATACCTGTTATACCGTATATGGCAGAATGTTAGTTTAAAAAAAGACAACATGTTCATTGGCTGAATATTGTAGAAATACGTATGTTACAATAGATTTGTAGTTATATAAGAATGAATTAAGTCCGAAATGATGATATACGTGATCGTTAGGGGTAGCATCAATTGAAGAAATGTTTATATAATATCGGTTGAGATGGTTTGGCTATGTTCAAAGGAGACTCTTAGATATACTAGTATATTGTAGAATACTAAGGTAAGGTAAGATAATAATATGAGAAGAACTAGAGAAAGACCGAAATTGACATGAGGAGAAGCAAAAAATAGGGATTCAAAAGATTGGAATATATGTCAAGATCTATATTTAAATAGGAGTGCTTGGAAAGTAACTATTAACGTATTTAAATCATGATTTGAGGCTTATGTTAGTTTTCAACTCTATTATATTTTAACTTGCTTCGGACTGAAAGACTTTGCTATTGTTATTATTGTATTATGAGATATTCTCCTTTTAGAAATATGGTTCATTCAGAGGGCAAATTATGTGGCCAGAGACTTTGCATGATATTCACATTCCTTTGTTTCGCAACAGGTGCATAAATCTGCAACAATATTACAGCAATTGGCAGCAGTGTGCAGCTTCTGTGAAACAACATGGAAGGCTATTATTTCTTGGGATTCCCTTTGTGGATGGCTACAAGCAGTGGTATGCATTTCCACACTAACCCCTTTGCTGTAATTGTTGTTGGAATGCCAATATGTTTTCCATCTGTATTTATTTTTTGTTTATCTATCATGGAAGCATCAAGATTGATGTATTGTACTTTTCCTTATGCATGGCATGTCTTCTCATGTATATGTGGATTTGTGAGAACAGATCAAATATTATTTTGAAAATCACAGATGATATTTTTTTATTTGCTTTACATGATACACTAACTTGTAGTCATTAGAAATCACTAGTTCTCGTTTACATGCTAGCCATTAATCCATATATGTAGGCAGACAATGTAGTCATGTTGGACTGGTCACAAGTAGCAACTGTTGACACCTGACCATTTTCAGCTACCTTCTGTCGTTTTGGTGTATTATATGCATTTGAAAATATTTCCTACTAATGCTTTTTTCTGCTGGAAGCTTAGGTGTTGCTGCCTGATATGGGCTGACATGTGTCCAATCTTGTTCAGGTGAAATCTATGCCCTCAGAGTACCTAAGCAAGGTGAAACTGAGATGATAATTCCTTTATGGCTCAGCGTACTTCAGGATGCAGCCTCAGACTATCTTCACAGTAGGACTGGTGATATTGTCAGAAACAGCCATGCTTACATGCAAGGGAAAGGTGGAAGAACCCTTAAGCGTATATTCAGAGACTTTGCAGAAAGCCATCGGAATGTTCCCATGTCATGTCCTTCATAACATGCTGATGGAACTGCCTCCGTCAGTAGTGTTGATTTTGAAGTTGTTTGTGATCCCCGGAGGGTTTACATGACGATCTAGAGTGACTGCATGGAACTATCATCTGGTGTTGCGGGTATGTCACATATGTCGATCCCAAGGTTTGATTTCCATCTATTCCATCTGTTATATTTAGTGGGATTAGGTGGTTTTTTGGTGCCTATTATGCAAAGACCTGGTTGGGAGTCTGATTTGCTTTGCATAATGTATAGTACGCACCGAAAGGGACAAGGCACCGGTGCAATGTCATTCTGCTCTGTAGTGGTTGATCTGAGATCGAGTGGATCAGCCGATCAGGATCCTTGAGGCCAATGACCGTTCCTCAAGCTGGAGTATGCTTGCAAAACTCTTGGCAATACATGGTTTAGCATGGACATACTCCCAACATCCTCTATTTTTTGGAAAGGCTGAGAACGAAGAGATCAGAGGTGAATTTTATAGCTCCGTACACCATCCTTTCGAAATCCGGGCAATATACAAGACATTCGTCTGCGTCCTGTCTCAAATTTTGAGTTCTTTATCAAAGTAATACTGGTGGGCATTTGATCAAAGCCATCAGCATGTCAAGTGAAAATTTGAGGGGGAAGAGTTTGAGAGATGTACATATAATTGTTTAAAACTAGATGGGGCATGAAGCTTTTTATTTTGATATATTTATGTGGCTTTATTCGGCTGAGATGTAGCATGTCCAGATCTTCGTTATATTCATGTTGAACGAAATCTTTTTATCTACGTTTTTCTTTGGGGAAAAAATGGCACGCTAATCTCAC
Organism: Oryza coarctata; assembly: GCA_030770085.1. Lineage (NCBI taxonomy): Eukaryota > Viridiplantae > Streptophyta > Magnoliopsida > Poales > Poaceae > Oryza > Oryza coarctata. The sequence continues at coordinate 11,445,957 of CM061483.1, read as the reverse complement.
GTGTTTCATCGTGTAGCGTAAGCGGTAGCATTGAAATTCAAGGATTATAACATCTGTTGAATTGCAATAGCCCCTATAGACAGAAAAATTAAACACGGGAGTATGCCAATGTCCTAGTACCGCTGTATGTGTGTGTGTTTTTTTGAAACGGAAAACATGGCTTTCCATTAAACAGAAGCTCCAGGCTTATCACCGGAGACTAGGTCCATTACGAAGCTTGGGATTTGATCCCTAGTACATGAACTAGGACGCAAAGGAGACGGTGCAGGAGATAAACTGATCAACCATTGCTCGCCGTTAAAAAATCCCGTGACCGGAGAGGGACGGCGGCTCGGTCACGTGAAGGCCTGGGAGGTCTGCTTGTCTCCAGTGCAGGTCCTTAGGTCTTGAGGTTCGTGGGCGTGCCATTCAATTTAACCCTGCAATTGATAAGGAGGTGAGACGAGCGGGTCCGATACAGACGTTCGCTATTGGCTGGCTGCCGATAGGTTCGGGATGCTGTTTGATCGGCTGGGGAGCCGATGTGGACAGGTGTCGACGAGCGGTCGACCATAGAGCCGATGGAGGAACCAGGGTGTGCTCAGAGGATATCGAGGCGCACGGGATCTCTCCGGACAGCCGAACAGTGATACATCGGCTGGAAAAACCGATGAAAGCAGATGCGGCCTAGGTGATGATTAGCGCAAGAAGACACGAGCTGCAAAGCCGATGCCGCTCCGGATATGACAGCAAGAGACCCGTCGCCCGCCGTGGCAACACCATCAACACCGAACCTCGAAGATCGGACCTAACCGAGACAGTACGAGGCCGGGGCCAGCGGCGATGATACGGAGGACGCCGGATCGGCTATGCCGTAGCAAGGATAGGAACGAACCCATCGGCTAGCTGAGCCGATGAGGGGACGTCTCTCTGAAGGCGAGTGCGTATCGGCTGGAGGTCCGATACGTTTGGCGTTACGCGTCGTGGGACGTCTCTAAAGGCTGATGCGTATCGGCCGAGGGACCGATGCGCTGGGCGTGAAGCACAGAGTATGGATAACTCATCGGCTAGCACTCCGATGATACGCCGTGCAGGAGACTATAGGCCTGAAGCTCGATCTACCGTCGGTAGCCCCGTAGGTCGGACCTAATCGATGCAGCATGAGACCGACGATGGCAGAGGGAGCTTTAACAGGCCGATAGGTTCAGCACGGACGTGATGCGATACATCCGATCGGCCTAAGAGGTCGGACCTAACCGATGCAGCTTTAGATAGAGCAAGACATATCGGGATGGTGGCGGGACTTACCCTTCGTTGGAGATCGGACTTAACCGATGCAGCCCCGCGTCGAGAGCCATAACCTATCGGTAGAACCTAGATGAACTAGGGTGGCGATGCGCTGAGTTTGAATATAATCGAGAGATATTTTACATGTTTCCAGGGGGTTTATATTTATACCCTGGATTTACAGACAGAGTCCGACGCGTCTACGACCACCGGACATTATTTCCTAGTAAGAACAAAGGAAAATATTACTAAAGGAGTTAACTAACCAGCTAGACCTCCCCAATTGAGTAAGGTTATAATTTACAAAAATAAGCACCCTGCCGTGGAATCCACGGCTCCTCCGCAAACCCGGTTTCATCTGAATAATCTTCCAATTTGTAACCGAGTCTTTCTTTGCTGTAACCTGATCGGCTTCTCCACTGTAACTATCGGACCTTCTTTAAGTCAAGTCGATCCTTCTCGTTCCTTCCCTCGGGCTTCTCGGACCTGATCCCGATTAGACAATCCACTGTCTTCAAGCCGATCTAATCTTCTACTAATCTGATCGGCTTTTCTACAGTTCTCCATCGGCTTTATCTCAGTATCTCCATCGGCCGATGGCTGCATCAAACTCTCCAACGAACCTCTCAGCTGATCGGCTTTAGCGCCATCGGATCCGCCAGATTTTGGCGTTAACAACCATATGATCTGTGGAATTTGCAAGAAGAGACTGACTGCCTTCTAGGCTTCGGTCCATCTCGCGTGAGACAAGTGCCCGGCCCAAGAGTGCAGCATCTGTCTTGGTTACGAGCGGGCCACGATCTCCACAGAAATACCATAATCCGTAGTTCCTTCCCCGATCGGCACTGCTCAAGTTCACAACGAAAGTTCTCCATTCCCATTTGTCGCCAGCACGCTCGAGCCTCTTTGCATTTAAAGAACAAGTGGCCACAGTCTTCATCCAATCGGTTACACACAGGGCAAATGGCGTTCAACTCTATTCCTCTTCTTTCGATGTTATGCACAAAACGCCATATGAACATTTTGACCTTATCTGGGACTTTCATCTGCCGTATTTTGTGCCACTTGAGCTCAGGCATTAGCACCACCATTCGAGCCCGAGGAAGAAGCATCCTTCCCTGTAGCTTGGTTGCGGAGCTGGACGGCTAGTTTATAGGCTGATTTGACAGAGAACAATCCCTTTGAATCATAATACCATGCTGCTGGCCAATCCTCCAATCCTTCACCAATGGGAATAGCTAGAATAGTTTCAGCATCCTCCTGCTCAAAAGTGTCTATTACCAGTTGTTCATCCCAGCCTCCTGTATGCAGATCAATCAGCTCCTCTACTCGTGTTAGCAAAGAAGATCCCCTGACGGTCACTGGTTTTCTGGTATATCCTTTTGGTATCCACGGACCAGCCCACAAGTTTATGCTAGCGCCATTGCCAACACGCCAGATGATGCCCTTTCTCAGCAACTCCACCTCCCCTGAAGAATACTCCTCCAAGAATAAGAAATTCCATCACGTGACAATTTATCTTGGATCGTGACAATTTCTCCCAGCTTAGCCAGTGGATCTTGTTCACCCTGTCTTGCTGGCTCCACCAATTTCTCCCCAACATGGAGTTCAATTCATCACATAAGCCTTTCGTAAGATCAAAGCAAGACATAGCATAAGTAGGTATACCTTGGGCTACCGCCTTTATCAAAATCTCTTTGCCAGCCTTGGATAATAGCTTCTCCTGCCATCCCTAAATCTTAGACCACAGTCGTTTGATGTATGCAAAAGTTTTTTCCCTTGACTTTCTCACTGAAACAGGTAGTCCCAAGTATTTTTTACTGGCTGCTTATATGTAATTGTTAAATAGTAACGATGAAAAATTAGTTTAACTAAAAATTAGTAAAATAGTTTACATTAAAATTAAAAAAATAATTTATATTAAAATTAATATTATTTAATTAATTTATATTTAAAATTATTTATGAAAAATATATTGTGAGCGTGTGTGCGTGTTGACTTAGGTTGAAAAATCTGCATCTGTTTTTTTATTTTATTTATGTGCAGAAATTAAATTAGAAAAATAGATTAAAATTTGATAAAAAAATTTAGAGCAATTTCGAAAAAAAATAAGAAAATAATTGTTTGAATTTGGAACACTAACGAGCTAAATTTTCGGCAGCCCAGAGACATAATAATAGGCACGACCCACTAGAAGTGGTGAGACTGGCAGATAGGACCAGATTGTCGATAGGAGCGAGTGCAGGCGTGACGACCATATAGAGGTTGACAGGTGAGACCAAAAATATCAGTGAAAGTGAGCACGTGTGGTGTTAGCTCAGAGGCTGATAGGCAGGACCGGCTTGTCAGTGGGTACGGGTGCGTATACGGCGATAGCGGTGTGACTAATAGGCGGGGCAGGCTTATCAGCGAGCGCGAGAGTGGATGCGGTGGATACTTGGTAGGGCCAGTAGGAGCGACATGTTGCACGTGCGATCGTATAAGATCCGAAGGCAATGTGACATGTTTTGATTGTTGCGGAGGCGTTGGAATAGTAACCGAACTAGATTCTCTATGAATACGAGTCAGATTGTATGTGATGTGGTGTAATCTGGACTATCCATTTTAGATTGGATGGCTAAGAATAAATAGAGAAGTGGTTACGAAATCTTAGGGGTATTTAGGTCTCTTTCTTTAGAATTTTTTTATAAATAGAGAGCAACATGTTAAAGATTGAGATACAGAAAATGAAGAGTTTTTTTTTTAAATTTTGTAAGCGTAATTTTGGAAATAAAGATAAAGTTTGTCGAAGATTTGTGCGGAAATTAATCTCTCTTTTTTGCATACCTAGTGTTTGATTTTAGATTAAATTATTTTCTCTGGGTTTTTGTTTGATTTATTTGATATAAAATTTAGTTAGGGTGTTTTTCTAGTTATCTGAAAAGCTGATAGGCTAGATCTCGTGTTATTAGTTAATTAGGTTTAATTAATTTTAGTGAGTTCAATAATTTTGTTTTGTTAATATCTCGAGATTCAAAAGTCCAATTGAGATGATTCTAGTTGTGTTTGTGTACAAATTTTGTCTAGTTTATTCTATAAAATTTTTAGGTTAATCAGAGTTATGAACCTATGGTTATAATCTATCTAGTAACGAAACAATGTTCTGTCTAGCTTCAGATCGGAAAACACAGTTTTTCAAATTTTATGATTAAGGAAAATTGATAAATTTTAATTTTGTTTTCCATGGTCATTCACCTCCTTTGATTGATTTCTTAAAGTGAATGGATCATATAAGTGGTGTCAAAGTTATTTTTTCTAATTGATCTTAACCGATAATTAGGAAATATACCGATGAATATATATTCCATAAAATCTTGTGTTTTTTATGATGTTGATTTTCAGTATTGGAAGGCTAAAATAGAAGCATATATTCAAGATCAAGACTCTATATGAAAGAAGATCTATAAGCCATATCAAGTTTCCGAAAATAATGATGTGACAACGATAAATTTATCACATGTGGATGCTAACAGTAAGGAGAAAAATTTGATTATTCAAAGGCTTAGAAAGAGCGACTTTGACCATATTGTACATTTCGAGTTAGCATATGAGGTATGGAATGCACTTTATGATTATCATAAATGATTAAACACGGTAAAAGAGATACGTCAGGATATGTATAAAAAGTAATACATTCATTTTGAGATGAAACCTAATGAATATCATGATTATTTTTTTATCATTTTAATAAGATTCTTAGTATTGTATTCTGTTAATGTTATACATTCTAAGATGAAAATTCTTGTCAATTTCTAGAAGCTTTAGATATATCTATATAGGAGATGAATGTAACATCAATTATAGAATCTACTGATATGAGTACACTTATTTTAGATGTACTTTGTTCTAAACTGATAACTCATGAGCTAGATGTTTTTGCTAAAAAAAATATTGCTAATAAATCACTAGCTTTAGCTTCACAAACTAGCAACTTTAGTGGTGTAAATTATTCAGCTAGCTTTGCTTTGTCTGATTTGTCTTCGCTAACCGATGAATGGCTAGAACAACTAACCGAGTATGATTTGACACTCCTCTCCACACGATTCAAAAGAGATTTGCAAAATATTTGATCGAGAAAAAGAACAAATGGTGGAGAACATCAAAGATGTTTTAAATGCGGTTATCTTAATCATCTTCATCTTAAATGTCTAAAATTATTAGCAAAAATTTCTAGAGATGAAGATATGGAAGAAGACAAAGAAGAGAGTGACAAGAAAAAAACATTCAAAAGTACTAAAAAGAAGGGGTATTTGAATAACAATGTAGTATACCGCATTCTTTCTGCTATTGAAATGGCTAATTTAAGGGATGTGGATCCTAAGAGTGATAATGATGCTACTATTAAAGGCCAGAAAAACTTAATGGAGCTAGGTATGATGGTAAGTAACAGAAGTGTCACTAATAGTGACATCGATAGCAATAGCAACAATGAGATAAAACCTTCTTATAATGATTTAGCTTTTGCTATTGAAAAATTTAGTAATTTATTAGAAAAGGAAGATAAAAAGATTAAGAAATAAGATGGTCTAGTTGACCAATTAAATGTTGAAATTGCAAGACTTAAAACTTTAACTCTTATAAATGATTCTTGTAAATTATGTGATTTAGTTTACGCTGAATTTGAGATATGTATACTTCTACTTTAAAAAAACTTAATCTCAAAAAGAGAAAAATGATAAGCACGTTTGTGTAGTTATAAAATTTGATTATTGTGATAATTAAAATTCTCTTAGGTTGAAGTTAGAAGATGTTGATATTAAAATTACTTAATTAAAAGATAATCTTGCTAATTTTATGTTCTAATAATAATAATAAAGATAATTTTTAGTATGTTTCTTGCAATAATTATGCCACTCTTTTGAATCGTATTGATTACTTGTGAAAAAAGGTGAGAACTAAAAGTTTAAATCAAAATTTAAATTAAAACACTATTTCTCAAAAGTTTGAAATATGTTTGGATTATGATCTTTATAATTATTCTAAAACTCATGCTCCAACTATTATTAAATCTCTTGTTAGTGGCATAATTCAGATTGTTAATAAATTTAAAAAGATAATCTTCAGATCTGGTGATGTTATATCATCTATTGGCATAATAAGTATAAGTGCTATTTTTACTTTTAAAAGTAAATATAAATTTAAGTACACTTACTCTCAATGTGGAGGTGATGGATATATAAAGTAAAATTTTGTTTTAGACTTGCTACACAATAAATGAGAGAAAAAACTAACGCAATGTTTAATTTGAGAAAAGCATGCTATTTTAGTTTTAATAACATGAGTAATAATATATCAAAACCTTTGAATATAAATACCTGTGTTATGGCTTCTATGCGTTGTGTGTTTTAGTACTAGATTCCTAAATATTACAAAGACCTCGACCGTGTCTTCTTTTGTGTGTAGTCACTTTGCGCGAGAAAGGAGAACTTTTTGCTACTAAATTTTGGATGTTTATGCCACATGTTCGATGATAAGAATTGATTCTCCTATCTCATAAGAGCATCGTATATTAACAAATAACTTTTGGATGTGCATTTATTTTTATGGTTGTGATTTTAGGTATGGGTGCATATATTTAGGGGAGAACATTTTTGTTGATGAAGATAAATCTTTGGTTACTCCCACACAATCAATTGAACTGGTTTGAGCACCTATCATAACTTTACAAATTACATAACATACTTAAGAAGGTATAAAATTTACATTATGCTTATATGCAAGATATCAAGCTTTTCACGTGCTTTACTTTTTCAAGCAATTAGCAGATTCTTAAGTATATTTATAATACTAAATATGTTGGTATATGGCTGATTAGTTTAAAACTTTTTCTAGTGCTTTTTTGAAAGATGCAGGCTTATCAGAAAAAATATTTCTAGTGTTTATTTCTTTCTAGATAAATATATGCCTGCTGGTAGTTATTATTCTCAAATTCTATAGATAGTTGCTATTCTTAAAAATTATGGTGTTACTTTGGATAATGTTTCACTTTTCTATGATAATAAAAGTGCTATTTGTATTGCTAAAACCCAGTTCAATACTTTAGAACAAAACATATTAATATTAGATATCACTTTTTTAGATATCATATTGTAAAAGTTATTGTGGTACTTCATCATGCAAATACTAAATATCTATTAGCATATATTTTCACAAAACCATTGGATTATTCTTGTTTTACTCGTCTTCATGGAGAACTTGCAGCTATTAATCCTATGAGGTTATTTTAAGAGGAGCATCAATTTTTGTAATATTTTTTATATGTGTTCTTTATTTTAAAAGAAAAATTTATTAAATAATGAGCATTCACATATATTATTTACAGTCATATTAAATATCATATGATAATTCTATATATGTGTTATTGATATTTTCATGACTGGATGACAGTTTAAATTAAATCTTTTGACATGATTTAACTTTATCATGTATTTCGATCTTGTTTTAAATGTATAAAAAAGATAAAAAAATATGTGGTATAAAAAATATGAAAAAAATCAAGAAAAATATGCATTATTGTATTTCCTTTTAACGAGATTGCTTAATATTGCATTTTAGTATCATGAATTCTTAAACTTTTAAACTTATTATTATCAAAAGACAAATGCTTAAAAGGGTTAAAAAGTAAGGCTAATGATACATATAATTCCTTGTATTTTATACTCAATTAATTTCTTAATTTATTAAAAAAAATACAAATAAAATACATTAAATTAATACTTGCAGGAATATCATTTCTTAACATGTACTTGATTTTAATTTTTAGTTAGTTTAGATTTAGATTATATATATATATGTGCGAGTATAAATTAATTTTAGCATAATATGTGCGACATTAATGATTTATGGTGCTCATCAAAAGAAAAAATAAAATAAAATAAGTACAAAATTGAGAAAACTATATTTTATGTTTTTTAATGAATCCATTATCCAAAAGAGTACAGAGTTTAATACAAAATTTTTGGAAAGTTAAATACCAATGTTTTAGAAAATAAATGTCAATGTTCAATATGCATGTATTGCTGCTAATATTTGTATCGAGAGGAGATTGATAAATAATAATGATGAAAATTTGGTTTAAGTAAAATTGGTAAAATAGTTTAGGTTGAAATTGGAAAAAATAGTTTATAGTAAAATTAGTATTATTTAATTAGTTTATATTTAAAATTATTTATGAAAAATATATGGTGAGCATGTGTGGTCAATTTGAAAAATCTATACTAAAAATGTTTTTTTATTTGTGTGGAGGAATTAAATTTGAAAAATAGATAAAAAATGCTAAAAATTTTAAAGGAATTTTGGAGAAAATAATCTTCTAATTTTGGAACAGATGCACGGTAATAGTTATGAACCAGTGAAACAATACATGGAGATGGCTAGCAGCCCGTGGCACCCCGACAACCCAGCAGAAGTGGTGAGTAACATGTGGGAATAGACTATCAGCGGGATCGAGCATGTGTGGCAACGGCGCAAAGGTTGATAGGCAGGACCAAAATGTTAGCGAGATTGAGCGCATGCGTGACGGTAGCGCAGAGGCTGACAGACGAGACCAGCTTATCAGTGGGTATGGGTGCACACACGGCGGCAACAGTGTGACTGACAGGAGGGCTAGGCCTATCAGCGACCGTGAGAGCGGGTACGACGGATACTCAGTGACTGACAGGTGGGGTCGGTAGAGGCGACATGTCGTGTATACAGTCATAGGAGATTCGAAGACAACATAGTGAGTTCTGATTAGAGCGAAGGCACTAGAATAATAACCAAGCTAGAATTTCTACGGATATGAATTGGATTATGTAGCCTTCTGTATAGCGTAATCTAAAGCGTCCATTTTAGACTAAAAGTATACATAGTATTGTTACGAAATGTTAGGATATTTAGTTATTTTTCTTTAGAATTTTTTTTTATAAATAGAGGGTACGATGTTAGAGATTAAGATAGAAAATTGAGAGTTTTTTTAATGTAAATTTTGTAAGCGTAATGTTGGGAATAAAGGTAAAGTTTATCGAAGATTTGTGTAGAAATTAATATATCTTTTTGATTTTAGATTAAATTATTTCTTGTGAGTTTTGGGTTGATTTATTTGATAATTATTTTTAGATCTCTTGTTATTAATTAATTTAGGTTTAATTAATTTTGGTCAGTTAAATAATTTTCATTAGTATTTTGTAATACAAAAGTCCGATTGAGATGATTTTAGTTAGGATTATTTGTATAGGTCAATTACAAATCTACGGTTATAATCTGTTTATTAATGAAACGGTGACTTGTCTAGTTTCGAAAAACTAGGTTTTGTGATTAAGGAAAATTATTAAATTTTAATTTTTTCTTTCGTAATTATCCAATTGTTTTTTTAAATTGAATCGATGCTACAGTAATGGGCAGAACCCCGCTTCTTTGCTCCTTAGTGGATCTGCGAGTGTTTGGACTAAAAAGGTTAGATGATTTCTCCTCATTAATCATTTGCCCCGAAACTCTTTCGTAGACATCCATTATGCGCTTTAGTTCCGAAGCATCTGATTGGTGCGCTTTCATTAATATCAGGGAATCATCAGCAAAAAGGAGACGATTAACCCGTGGAGCTCCACGGCAAACTTTGAACCCTTCAATCTTGCGTTCATTTTCAGCTTTTTGCAACATGGCCGATAGTCCTTCCGCACATAGGATGAATAAATAGTGTGACTCCTCAACCTTTATCTTTGCTTCTGCCCCTTTTTTATTCTTCTTATTTAGTATCAATTACTCAGCCTTTCCCACATGCAGACTCCTCATTCACAAGTGGTGTACCAGCATTCCCTATAGATTTCCTAGGAACCCTCTTGTATGTATCACTCCTCTTGTTACTTAGATTGTTGTCGCTCACCCTAGCCGATCCACCTACCTTCTATGAAAGTGTCAATATTTTCAGTAAAAACCATCCCTCCTTCCCCCTGCCTTCTCATGGTCCAGAGCTACCTCCATCTCTATATCCTTAACAACCTCGCATGCATAGGCTTCAAAGAATAGTTAGGTTTATTTCACAAACTAATTTAAAATCATTTTTTGAAAATTAAGGGTGTGTATTTTCTCAAACTGATATTTTGCCCTTAATCCTACCACAAAAAAACTTTATTTAGTGTAATTTATTACGAAAAGAAGACATTTATCTCAAAGTTTTATTTTTACAGCAATCCCAACACTTTTTGGACTCCTAGAGTCATTTACAATATTTTTCTATTTTTTAAAACTTAACTTATTTTACTTTTTCACCACATGAGCCTCAGCTCCTCAAGAAAATAATCATCACATAGGACCTTACCCCACTTTTAACCTTATGGCTTCTAGAGCCTTCTGATCACGGTAGTTTAATCACCATGACCATCAATATTACTTTACTTTCTTTATATTTCTCAAAATTTATTTCTCTCTTAAGTTTAGGATTGACATCTTACCTTTTCTCTATGAAGCTATTGGACTTCCTAGGCCACACACATCTGTTTCTAACCACATAGGTCATTCGTCTGCCACAAAGGCTTACTCTAAAAACGATTCCCATCCTATAAATTTATTTCATAAATATTTGCAAACAATTTTATATAAGAGGAACTACTTTATATCCTCCCATAACCGTGGGTACGATTGTTTAAACAGTTTAGACAAGGCTTGTACAGAAGGTGCACACTTTACAAATAAGATATTTATCCGCGTTCAATCACTTAGCATAAATTGATTAGATACAACCAATGAATGGTGGACTAATAACAAGGTCTTTCTAAAGTAAAATTAGGATAATCAATTGCTAGCTAAAAGGGTCCTGGACCAAGTCTAGGGTAAGTCCTAGATTTCCTGTATTTAGGATCCCGTGAGAACCACTTCTCATGGCTACTCCGGCGATTCCATAACTCCTGGCAAACAAACAATTACAGTCCTACTTGTTACTTTGCCAGGGGCATCCCATACTACTTATATGGTCATACTATACTATGCTCAGTGCAGTTTTTTAATGAATTGATCTTTATGTGTGAATACAAAGCCTTTGCACCACGAGTTTTCTCTAAAACAACTCCTTTTATATTTTGCAAACCATTGACATCAACATGTCAGTCTTTCATCACATCTCACAACTCATTTTTCCCACTTCTATCAATTTAACCCATCACACAATTATCAATTCATTCGTAAAACTTAATCATTAAATGTATATAAGTAAATACCGATGATACTTGTATAGTGATATGGGCCTTGGATATAACATAGCTAACAATGACATGATATAAAACTTCAAATGTTAGGATATAATGCAGCAATTAGGTTAGGCTTGCCGAATCGTCACACCATTGCGGCCTTAATATTTTATGTGCACACAATTATGCAATATTTGCAAACAAATATTTTTCAAGTACCGGGATCAACAAGGTCAAAGGGTGACTTGTCTTGGTACGCTATGGGTCTTGTGCAATGAAATCCTACACAAAAACACCTTCAGTTGTGACTTCTACATGTGAGAAGCACAAACATTATATGAAATACTATTAAAATCAATAATACATAGAAAATAATAGTGCCATTATATAGAGGAGGATTTTATAAAAAAAATTAGGACTAGAACGAGGTCAATCGGAGTTACAAATAAAATGATATGAATTTTTTAAGTTTAAATTGATTTTTTAGAATTAAAAAGGACAATTAGAAATTATCAGAGAATATTCCATTGGAGAGGCTAACATGAGGGGCCCCGGTGTCAGAGACCGAGACCGTGTTGGGTCTTTTGTCCACCACGGATAGAGTGTGGGGAGAGGTGAGGACGATGGCGTGGTGGCCTTGGCCCATGTTGCATGCTCACGATAGGCCGAGGAAGTGGGACCATGTGTAGTGACTCAAACTTGTGGGTTGGGTTCACAGAGGAGCGGCAAGCAATGCAAGCATGTGCGGGCGCGAGGTTGAAGACAGCCTCCGACAGCCGTCTTTCGTCGGCCTCACTTGGCGTGGTTGAGAAGAGCCTGCCTCTAGTTCTAGGCTTGAAGGTTCACATGACAGTGATTAAAGGTTTCAATGGAGCGGATAGGGTCCTAGGGTTACGACTAGCGGTAGGTGACAATGCCATTGACGCTTGGTTGAGAAGAGGGGAATGGCATCCGGAGGATTTCTAGCCAATTTTTCACTTCGAGGATGCCTAGGGGGAGCGAGGAAGAGGTTGCGGTGGTTGGATGGGGATGGAGAGTGATCGAGCAACCTGGTGATGAAAGGTAGAGAGGCGATGGAAGGCGACGGCTTGCCGAGGCGCTATGGTGGTTGGGGGCCTTAGGGAAGGTGTCGATTGCCTCCCTAGAGATTCCATGAGGGCATAAGAAGGGGATATAGGGTTTGAGTTCTCACCAATTCTGGAGAGTGGCTGGTGGCATCATTCTCTATTTTGCAATGGTGGCAGCGGTTCCAGCGGCTGGCCGAGCTCGGCATAGCGAGAAATGGAACCAAGAAGGAACGGTGATGTTGACTAGGGTCTTCGATGGGGGCTCTAAAGTAGTGGATGAGGAGGAATGGTAGGGGGCAGAGGGAGCTTGGGGAGAGGGAGGAAACAATGGTGGCTAGGTTTCTTTGTTGGATCACCAGGGAGAAGTGAGGGGAAATGGAGTGATGATGGCGATAGGATATTCTTGGTTGCTGAGTTTCCGGCATTTCGTGACAAATCAAGAAACGATGAACTTCTGCGTGGTGCCACGAATCACATAAAGCCTTCATTGATATCTTCTTGTGTTCATTGTGATGGGACAGAACTCGACTAAGCCTTATAGCTTCCTAGGGCAAAGATGAGAGTTGGCTAGTTGCTTTATCTCTTGTCTTGTCCAAGAGTTTGGTAGTATAAGAAAAGAAATATTTCATACGCATATATGCATAGCATAGTCTTGCATGGGAGAAATGAAAGAGACAAGACCTTTTAATGCCATGTTGTCTGTACATATGAAAGATGGAGTAAAAAAGAGGGGACAAGGGGCATGTATATTTTTTAGGTTGTATGAAAAAAAAGGAAAAGGTGACTTGCTTGAATGAATGGTAGTATATAGAGGAGAAAAGAAAATCTACATGTATCCTATGTTTGAATAGATGGATGAGACAGAGAACATGATTCGCATGTTGTTGCTTTGCTCTCACCGCTCTTTCTTGTTATTTGGTGTTTTTGTTAAATAGCGATCGAATGAAAGCTAAGAATGATAGGATGGTTGTGGAGCTCGTGCTTGAAGAGATGGAAGGGGGAGCCTATGAGAGAATCTCAACTCTGCAGGTTTTGTCCATACATGATTAACTCGAAGGAAAACGATAGGCGGTCTAACCCGTATATTGAACTATGATATAAGAATATATTAAATATGAAACAAATAAGACAGGAAGAAATTATTTGTCGATATGAGTCAAAATTAGAATGGAATCGGGATTTAATAACATAGCTAATAAAAGATTTAAAATATTCTTTTAAAAAAATAGCGGCCGTTACCGAACCACCGCCCAGTCTGTGCATTAGAAGAAGTTTGCCACCGCGCTGGAGTAGCACGGAGCCAGTCCCCATACTGCTGCTCCACCTCTATTTCCCCCACACTATCATTGCATTCTTTGTCCACATGTCCAAACCGACCACACACACATAGCATGAGTTTGGGAGAAATGCATACGTGAAGGGACACCATTCCCCCTTGTCTTCATCCTTCTCAAGCATCACTTCTCCGAGCAGTGGCCTGCGCGCATCCACCTTCACTTTCACCCGCAGGTAGGACCCAACAGCGGATCCATTAGCTTCAGCATCCACCGCTAATGTCTTGCCTACCTTGTCGTCGAACATCATGCCCGTAGTAGCGTTCATCATCCCCAGCGAGGTATAGAAGAACTCCAGTTCCTTCAACCGCTTCCCGCTATCAAAGTCCACTACGATCAACAGATCACCTCAAAACTCCCACGGACATTCCATGATTGCTCTTTGCTTGCCTCCTGGCTGAAGGAACGAGAACAGGAAGAGGCTATTTCCCATTCCTTTGTCTGGTCAATGTCAAACTGTTAAGAATTTTTTTTTGGAAGTTCCTAAACAATTTCTTTGAAAAGAGATTTTGGCGAGATTAAGCTAAACGGCTCTCCCATCGCCCAAAAGACCAAACCCAAACACCATCGATCAGCAATCGCCTCTTCTGACGAGTTAATTAAGCTGCACCCAAATTAAGATTAAAGCCCTTAATTACCATTAGCGCCATCACCGCCAAATCACTTGCAACCCTTCAATGCAACTAAACCAAACTCATTTGCACATCTCCATGTCGTTTACCTCAAACTAAGCAAAGATGTAATTGCACGCGCCAATCGTCCAAACATACGAGATCAAAACCCATCAATTAATCTCTCCATTCCCATGCCCACTTTCTGTGGAGCCATATGGCGGTTTGTGTTACGTACACGCACCATCACGCACCCATGTAGTTAAATATATCATCCTGTCTCCGCAATTTGCCGCGAGGATGACGCCGACGGTGGAAGATAGGTTGCAACATGCTCATGTGTCCTAACAATTTAGATTAGTATATTGAGTTACCAGCTAATTAGAGACCATTAAGAACTAAGCCTTTTTGATTTTTTGTCGATTTAAAAAAGTACATAGTACATAGTACATGGTACGAGGGCAGGAAGTTGTTGATTTGTGCAGATCTGTGCAATTAGATCATGTGGTGTGATGTAGCATTTTAATGGAGATGCTAATTAGCCTTCGTCACCAGCATTATGAATGCGTTGTGCCATTCTTGATTGTCGCAGCTATAAGGTGCCGACCAGCGTGCACTTGCATGGAGTTGTTAATTAACTACGAATTAGAACTAACCAAATGATGGGGACAAACTTGTATGAAATTGTTTGTGCAGTGATATAGGAGAATGAGTACATGTACACATTAAGACATTAAGTAGACAATATTTTAACTCTCACAGGGGTATTTAGACGAGAGACATGAATGGACTAGGCCTAACGTTGCATAGGAGTATTCCCCCCACGGACATTTTGACAAGAAATACTCCTTACGCTCATGGATATTTGACGTTACGACAAAATTCATACTACACCATAACACCAGATAGGAGATGTTAATCTGTTGGAAAAAATGACTATTGGTACCACTCAGTTTGCTGATTGGTTAAACTTTTAAAATTCTAATCATCAGCTTTATATTAGAACATGTTTATAAAATCTCATAAGTTTGTGATAGTTTTTTTTGACAAATCTATGCATATTGTTTTTATTTTTAACCTAATTATTTGAGAAATCATTAACTATCAGAGTTTCTTACAAAAATATGTTTTTTCTTTAGCTTTTTTCTTGTTTGATACCCATTGTCCTTTAGATGGCTAATTTACAAGGTACAACGAGCTAAACTACCATATGATGTGAACCATAAAAAATATGATTTCCTATAAATTGTAAAATTTCTGAATTCCTCACAAACATTCAAATTTATAAGAGCTAGAGCTGATCAAATAGATTTGTACATGAGGAGTTAGTACAAGGATCTAGAGTACACAAATATGTTTTTTCTTTAGCTTTTTTCTTGTTTGATACCCATTGTCCTTTTGATGTTCGTACAAGGCTAATTTATGAGGTACAATTAGCTAAACTACCATATAGCATGAACCATAAAAAATGATTTCCTCCTTTAAATTGTAAAAATATTATTTATTCCTCTCACACATTCAAATTTCTAAGAGCCAGAGCTAATCAAACAGAATGGACAAGGGAATGGGGGGAGTGTTTTTTTTTACCTAGTGGATAAGGTGTGTTTAGTGCAAAAGTGGGCTTTGGCCCCACAATTTTAATTATGTGATTATGTGGGTATATGCTTATAGAAAAAGGGACCAAATTAGCTCAACGGTTAATGTAGTCCCTAATTTTCTATTTCGTCTACTGAAATTTACCGTAAAGTTTGCCTCTAGATCAATATGATTTTTGAATTCACCTAATATGCCAAATTAATAAGACAATGAAAAACTCAGCTTTAGTCGTGGCAATCCCAATGGTGAAAAAACTATTTACCCTTGTGTTGTGTATTTGAGAATAAAAATCAGGTTGCTTTTTTAAAAATCTTTTTTACATGATAAAACCAATTCGGACAAAATAGTCTTTTTCCACAGTGCTTGTGACAAAGGATGGGATTTTGCTGACCAAAAGAGTAAAGTTGGATAAATGATTTGGACAAAACAGATTAGCTAATGCTAAGTAGATCACTGGGGCAAGACAACATACATGATACACCACTCTAATATGACTGCAATAAAACTCTACCAAGAAGATTCAGGCCTAGCAGCTAGAGCTCAAGCCCTAGGCCTCCAAACTCCATGCAAGTTCTATACAAATTTTACAAAAATTCTTGAATTTGTATAGAACTAAAGCAAAATGATAGAACTCAGCCTAGACGTGAGTCCAAGCTAGCTCCGCTGCTAAGGCAAAACAACTCTTTATCATTGGGCAAGTTTGCTGCAAGTAACCTTTAAAACCAACTACAATCATATAAATAAATCTTTTTTTCTTAAAAAAAGAGGACATAAATAAAGCATCCAAACTCAATGGTATATTGTTAAATATGAACAAATTCAATGACATAGAATATATTTTCTCATTTAAGCAACACTAACTTAATCTAATCCATTACTAAATTAACCAAGGCCTAATGATTATTCAGATCTCACACATCTGCATTCTAAACAACAAACCAAGAAATTAGCAACTGTTTTTTTTGGAAGAACGCTCTGAGGCTAATGCCTCGGTAGAGGATATATTGATAGTGAACGGCAGCAGTTTTACAAAAGGCCCTTGAAAGATGGGCAAATAGGCATACCTTCATGAAATTTGCAAATAAGGACTTCTAAAGATAAAAAAACAATTAAGTCCTTCATTCTTCCACAGGATGAAGAGAGCTATAGCAATGACGATGGCAGCAAGATGCCATGAGTAGCTATAGAAGAATGCTAGAAAGCATACCTGAAAGGGCTCTGTAGTTAGAGGTTGAGCCTTAGTAACATAAATAAACTAAACCGCCTCTAAAAGATTTGTCTGTCTGCATTCCGTAGTTAACTCTCTGAAGATAAAGACGATAGCGCCACATTTAGCTAAGGGCATACTTTAAGATCCATCCACAGAAATAAGAGAAATCACAATGTTGGCAACCTTACAAAACCAAAACTAAAAGATGCTAGAGGAAGGATTTGATTAAGTAGACACATTTCTTTTTGCCGGTAACCAAACACCGCTAGAATTGATAGAAAAAGGGACAGACAAAGAGAATAAGTCCATAGGGCAGGTACCATAGAAATTAGCAATTGTGAATATGTACTCCTTAATTTTATATTATAATAAGTTTTAACTTTTTTAAAGTTAAATTTATTTTAATTTGACAAAGTTTATAGATAAACGTTGCAATATTTTAAACCTAAAATAAATATATTATCAAAATATATTTAATATTCTATTTAATGAAACTAATATTATGTTATAGATGTTGGCATATTTTTTATAAATTTGGTTAAACTTTTTACTTGAGAAAAAGTTATTACGATCTGAAGCGGAGGGAGTAAATTAGCATGGCGCTGCAGCTAGCTAGAGCTCACTTCTATATTAAATATGCAGGTGGAAGCGCAGCTGCTGCTCACCCACAAATCGACGGCAACTCGATCATCAACAAGCACGGCAGTTAAGCTAGCTAGCTTGCTATAGCGTTCGTCAATGGAGATGGCGATGGCGAAGAGCAGAGTCGTCGTCGTCCATGGCAGCAACAACAGCGGCCGAGAATATCCCAAGGAGACGGCAGGCGACGGCGGCGGTCAACATCCTGTGGACGTCGAGGCAGGCGGCACCGGTGGCGGCGAGGCGGCCGTGAGCACTCTACCACCGCCGCCGCCCCCGACGACGACGCGGCAGCGCCTCGTGTCGCTCGACGTCTTCCGGGGCATAACCGTTGCGGTTAGATTCTTAAAAATTAGAATATTAATCATATGTTGGATGCGCTGGTTATTTTTAAATTATAACAGTTTATATTGAAATAATAGTTGACATAGATATAAATTGCTAGATATTAATTAATTTTGATTTTCGTATTAAACTAATAAACTACTAAATTGAGATTTTAAATGAGTATAACTTCATATTTATTAGTAATTATGGACTTTATACTATCAAATATATCTACGTAAAAAATAATAGACATAGAAATAAACTTATATAAATACCAATTTATTTTTTAAAAAGATAAAGAAAAGCATCCAACATGATTTACTTATAATTTCTGATTTTAATGTTACACGCTTACACCCTTTTACCTTACCAGTGAGCTTTTGCTAATATGCTCTAGAGATATTAATATTGTCTCTTATGAGCAAAGCAGCATAGTAAATACTTGTAGTTAAAGTAAGATAAATAGGACTAGGGATGTGATGGTAGGTTAAACAAGATTTGAGAACATGTAATAAGATCAAAAGGGAAAAAAATAAAGATAATTACGTTCATAAAGTTAGCATTACTGTGTAAGTTGTTTTTTTCCTCATCTTTCCATTTAACGGATATAATTAGAGAACCAGTCAATATGAACAAAATTATTAATATAATAGATTTAAATCTTTATGCATGAGAAAGAGGTGTGGGAATCACATTGTTTTTTAAATCTCCGGTTTGAGGTAGATATGCGGCTACACAGCTATCTCTACTGTAGGCATGATGACGGCTGGATTACACGGCCAAAAACCTCGACTTTTCAGCAGATTTATGTGTTTAATCAGATCAGTTCAGTGTTTTCAACTTCCCTGGTGCACTTAGCATGTGCACCTAGCGAGACGCCAAAACAAATTGAACACCCGATGCTTCTTGTGACCTGGCCTCGGAATCCGTGCGCGTGCTTCCTCCTGCGAGAGATTAACGTAACAAGCGCACTGCATGGAACCACTTAACTTAATTCCATCCTGATCGTCGCATCGCTGCTGGCCTGGCGCCATACATGTAGGATCGATAACGCTGTTTTTGCTGCGCTACAAAACTCTTTATATATATATATAAGCGAGTCTACAATCTATCTTAGTCAACGGTTGAAACTTTTTGATTATCATGAAAACTAGTTAAAAAAATGTTCAATTAATATATCCATAGATTCCAATTATTTCCATCTCCAATAAACATATTCATCACTGTGCTCCTACACTACCATAGAGCAAACCTTTCTTCTTCTTCTTCTAGCATCACATGCCTTTCACATTTATTCTAGTAAAAGTAAATTAACTGTGTCAAAGTAAAAAGGTACGCTTATAATTAAACAAAGTAATACTGACACCGGTACTATTCCTATATAAACTTTCACCGCTTGTCATTTTTGCAAAAAAATTATGAATATTTAGAAAATCCCATATTATTAAAGTATTTTGCATGCTAAATATAACTACAGTATTTGCATTCATCAAACATTATAATTTAAAATTTTTTATTGGTGAAAGATAAAATCACGTTAGTCATGCTGTCAAATAAAAAAGGAATGGATGGAGTAATCATCTGACTTACTAGAAAAAAAATTAAGACAGTGACATGATTAAGCAGCTAATCACACCGTATATATGTGGAGGAGAATATGCCAGTCCTCAAGTGATATGAAGAGAGAATATAGCATCCACGAGGTGTTGTCGTTGCTTCTCCATCACAAGAGGAATAGCAGCACTGAAGGATATAACAAAAATACGCTCCATCGCTAGCGAGCTGGAGGATCAAGCAACGGAGGTGGCTTCGCGAGCTCCAGCCGAAACGGACGGCCAGGATCGATGGGCCTCTCGCGCCATGCAGGTCCAGTTGGCTTTTCCTTTTGGCCGCGTCGCCGTTGTCAGTAAATTCCCGGCGGCCTCACGTCGCCGTCAGTAATAACAGTATATTGCCGTTGACCGACAGCGACAATCAAGAAAACCAAAATGACAGTCAGTGATATTTACACGGATCACTTAGTTAAAGATACTGTAGTGTGTACTAACTAGAGTTCTCCCTCAGTTGTAGCATTAGCGATTTGACTTTTTAATGCTTTCTGTCTACACATTTTTAATATTATTTTTGTCAAATTATGAAAGAACTAGGTAAACATATGTACCTCTATGTTTTTTAAATGACGTTGGTTTGTTAAAAAAATAAACTAATTAATGTTATTTAAGAAAAATGGAGGAAGTATTATATAGAATAGACAACTGAAAGAGATTTTGATATGGGGAGGGAGACCAAAAACTGAATTTCCAGTAAATCAATCCACTCCTAGCTAGTATTTGACACACTAATAATTATTATGACGATGCTTCAAACCGTCAAAAATAAGATCTTCAATTTTTTTTAATCACCAAAAGGATAATAAGATTTTTCTATGGCAGCGGTGTAGGTATGTATGGACCATACATACTTTTTGCATATACCTACACCTAATAGATCATAATATGCATATGTATATTTGTGATATTCTATTGATTTCTCTTAGTTAAAGAATCAACCATATGTAAGCCATAAAGTTCACCATTCCCAACTCCATAAAGCTTGTCAAACCTTTATTATATATGATATCTTAGGTTAGCTTAGTTAAAGATGGACAGGTACCTCTAAATATATATATGCTCTCAACATTTGTTTTGTTTCCATAAATTAACAAAAGGAACAGGGGCCTTGCCCTTTTAATCTGAAAAAAAAAACTCTCACAGTGATCACCTCTTCAACCAGTCCATTTCATTCCATGTATGAACACCTTTTTCCCCTAGTTGACATATCTTTTGCTAATAAGTTGTTGGGAGATACTAATTAAGAGGTACGTACTAGCTGGTCCTGTACTACATTCTATAACTCGGGTCTTTTTTATTTGTCGGAAAAATATAGTAAGTTTAGATGATTTCAATTAATTGAAAAAAAATTCCTATGGAGACTTTTGAAATAAAGGATTGAATCATATCCTTCCTTTTAAAATTCTGATACATTGAACAATCCTATGGAGATTTTAGAGAAAAATAAGCAATATGACTTTAAATTCTTGCGTTTCTTCTTTGTGTCAATCAAACAACACAGTTTTGATACTTGTGCTTTTAATTTATTTAGAAATTTAGTAGACATGGTATTTTATTCCTATATTTTTTTTCTATTCCTGCATTTTCACAATCTTGTATTTCAAAGGTGCCCAGTGTTTTTCGAACTCTTCAAACAACAAAAATAAATTTGCAATACTTATTTTTACCTATTGGTATCTCCCAAGGACTGTAAATTAACTTAGTTAAAGTTATTGCTATATGAGAAGATCATGCTTACTCAACCCCAATATTGCAGCTGATGATCCTGGTGGATAATGTTGGTGGCCTTGTCCCGGCAATCAGCCACTCTCCATGGGATGGTGTGACGATAGCGGATTTTGTGTTCCCCTTCTTCCTCTTTATCGTCGGAGTATCCTTAGCCTTCGCCTACAAAGTATAATAACAAAGTGTAATGCACATGTCATGCAAATTAATGGGAAACCCATGGCTGGCTAATTCATGCATGGTTTTGTACAGAAAGTGCCAAACAAAGTGCTGGCAACCAAAAAAGCTGTGCTACGGGCTGTAAAACTCTTCCTTGTCGGCCTTATACTGCAAGGTAACTTCTTCAGGGGCGTTTGGAAGAGTGGATTGTTCAAGATATTCTTAGGATTTAGTAAAAAAAACCACATGATTTGAATCCAGCACCTTCATATCTAAACAAATACTTAACATGTCACACGTTGTTGTTTTTATTATCTTGACCATCTGATTAATTAGGAATTGAATGAAATCTAGATGGGATCCATGTACATGCAAATCATCCACATAAAGCACAAATAGCTACTAAATTTCTACTTGAATGATCATGTAGGTGGCTTCTTCCATCCCCTTCATGATCTTACCTATGGTGTTGATATTCACAAAATACGGTTAATGGGCATACTACAGGTACAACCACAAAGCAACACATTATTCCTATTTCTCCTTAATTTAGAGCAATATATAAGAAAGCTTTACAAATATTCTATACCACTTGACGCAGAGGATTGCAATAGCCTACTTAGTGGTGGCGCTTTGTGAAATCTGGCTAAGGGTTAGTAGTGGTGGTGACATTGGTTCTGGCTATATGCTAATCAGAAGATACCACCATCAGATGTGAGCACACTTTACACAACTTGCTAATTTATCAGCTATAGTTAACTGATATTAATCTTAAGCAATTCTTATGCATTACATCACATGCTGTCCTTTTGCTTGCTATGCAAAGGTTTGTGGGGCTGGTTCTGGTGGTCACGTATCTCGTGATTTTGTATGGTTTGTACGTGCCAGATTGGGAGTATGAGGTCACATCTCAGGACTCAACAGTGAAGCATTTTCTAGTAAGATTTTGTTCAAAAAATATCATGTTTTCTGTTTGTTGTAATTTGAAAAGGAGAAATGGACTCTGCTTTGTTTTTGAAAGGAGTGCTTTTGCTTGGTTGTAGGTGAAATGTGGAGTGAGAGGAGATACAGGGCCAGGTTGCAATGCAGTTGGCATGATAGATCGGTGTGTTCTTGGAATCCAGCAGCTCTACACACGTCCGGTTTATCTGAAAACAAAGGTACAAATGTTGATATATACATTGCTCAACTATAAGAAAATAAACAAAGTAATAAACTTCAACAAAAACCTAAAAAACAATCATATTGGGACGTGCATTTGTAGTGTTTGAAAATCACAAGAAGTCCATTCCGTGATTTTTCTTCATTTTCTTGAGATGTATTGTATAAAAATATTTGTCTTGGTGCGATTATCGCGTCATTTGGACTTAGTGTTCCTATTTTACATTGTTTTTTTTGTCATTTTTGTCTATGCACATGGTGTATTTAGACTTTGGACAAATATGTATCTACTACTTAAAATGGAGTCATGTGTCTGCTCTGTTCCTCCTCCCACGTTGAGCAAAACATGTAACCATTATCTCCTCTAAAGAATCAGAAAAAATCAAGCGGTTGATTAAAATAAACCGATTGGATCCAATGTTTTATGCAAGATCCACACACCAATTCATTACAGGTCATATAGCCTAGCCCGTTGTAATGCATAACTACGTTACTAGTAGAATATATAGAATGAGCGAAAGTAATGGAAATAATAAAAACAAATATCATAACTTTCTTTGAAAAGATAGTTGCCTCAATTTCTTTTTGGTATTTTTAAGATAATAGGAGTAACTTCCTGTTCTCCTTCCTTTTCACACTTGCAGCAATGCAGCATGGACTCTCCAAGCAACGGGCCTCTTCCCCCTGATGCTCCCTCATGGTGTGAAGCTCCATTTGACCCTGAAGGCCTTCTTAGGTGAAGAAACAGCTTATTCTCGTTCTCTAATTAATTTTTAATCATAAAAGGGTACTGTATGTAAGCATCCTAAATATCGTGTTGATCTGTTCACAAACTGATACATACAAGCAGCTCGTTGATGGCTATAGTGACATGCTTGATCGGGCTCCAGATCGGCCATGTAACTGTCCACTTCAAGGTAATCATTTCTGACGGCATTTCCTCCATTTCGAACTGTCGGGAGACTTGCACTGCATTTTCAGTAACAAATAATTATGTACTTAATCCGCATGCAGAAGCACGACGAGAGGATAGTGCGATGGTCGATCCCATCGTCATGCTTGCTCACTCTTGGCTTCTCTGTTCATCTGTTTGGTAATCATTCTTAATCAAGGCTGGATATGTGATTAACTAACTAACTAACTAAGGAGGTGTTTGTAGTAATTAACATTTATATATTTGTGCAGGTCTGCACATGAACAAATCATTGTACAGCCTAAGCTACACCTGTGTCACCACAGGCACTGCTGGTTTATTCTTCGTGGCAATCTACCTGCTGGTTAGTAACAATTCATTAGGAACTGAAAAAAAATTATTGAACAGATATTTGATTAACCCAAAATTGTCACCGTAGTTATTTCAACTCTTTAAAAGTATTCATTAAAAAACTCTTTAAAAATACAACAAAGAAGAGTCGTTAGAAAATTATATAGTCAAACAGATTTTAGAGCTCTGTTTTTTCAAAGAAAATTCTAGAGGATGGCCATCCTGATTTATTTTCAATCAAAACTCTTTTAAAATGCAGTAAAAAATAGTTGTCTAAAAATTCCATACTATGGCAACCCTAATTTATTTTCACTTTGGTAGGCATGAGTGCTATAGATGTTGATAGTTAATTAACATTAAATTGTTCGGTCAGGTGGACGTGAAAGGGTACAGGTGGCTGCCTTTTCCCATGGAGTGGATGGGAAAGCATGCTCTGATGATCTTTGTTCTTGTAGCATGCAACATTGTCCCAGTACTGGTTCAGGGCTTCTACTCGAAGGAACCCAGCAATAACCTTGTAAGTGAATCACAAATCCAACTCTTTAATTACTATTGGTACTTGATTAATTTGTTCTTAATTACTTTTGAGAAGAATGATTTTTTTTATTTTGAGAATTTCATTTCAACTTTATTGTGTTATTATTTTGAACAGTTGAAACTCATTGGAATAGGAGGCTGATCGTTGAATATACCTTCCCAAAGTTCATGAGAGGGGAGCTGCACAAGATCATCAATTGCAGCTTAGGTTGTGATTAGTTTCTGAACTAGTCTAGGGACGTTGGCATAGAAGCGATCGAGGTAAGTTCAATAAATCATCAATCAGATGATGAATAAAATCAGCCAGGCAGCTGCAGATAGAATAAACCGATAACTCATGAAGGGATATATGAAATTCTGTTCCGACTCCTTCAGATGATTAATTTGGCGGAAAAAAGGGACAGATCTCCAGCCAATTAAAAAGAATTGCTAATGATTTCTTAGCGAGGCAAAGCTGTTGATTTGGAGATGACTAGCTTTGTTGATGTGGGCATTGCTGTGGCCCGCTGATGAAATGCTCCACAACTTCAGAGATATGTGTCAGTTCTTATATACACGCCTGTCACAGATTAAAGATTATTAAGGTCGATGAGCCTTTAATTACACTTGGCTGATGTGCGCACTCCTTAATTTATTTTTCAAAATATTTAATTTATTTTTATAATTAAGTAGATACTAATCCGCTTAATAATCTAAATAAAACGGGACTTAGATTGCTGCCAACATGAACATCTAGTTGGTAGAGCGGCTTGGTACTTGGCACAGTATTCTTCAGAGCTGACAAAACAGGATCTTAATCTCAAACCATGCAAGAACATGGAAAATAAACAAATGGAATTAGAATGCACACAACATAAATAAGTCATTCCTCTCACTCTAGGACACAAACAAGAAGATTGAGTCACCCAGAAGACAACAAGAAAGCAGCACTCTCCAAAATCAAATCCAAACAAATTAGCAGCAGAGAACTCGATCAATCAGACGGTGCAGGTCATGAACCTGAGAACGTCAGCGGTCACATCGGAGACGGCGCCGCCGAACCGGCGGCGGCGCCGCTATCATCGTTCTGGTAGAACTGCAGCACGGTGTAGACGGTCTGCATGACGGTCATGACAAGGAGGAAGACGGCGGCGGCGAGGGAGAGGAAAGCCCATGGGCTCCGGAAGTAGGTGTGGATGAGGTTGGCCCTCCACATGTTCCACGGCTGCCGGCAGTAGGCGTTCACATGCCGATGCACGTCGTCGAGGGGGCTCTCCGCCTCCAGCACCACATCCCTGGAGATGCTGTTGAACAGCTTCGCCACCGCCTTGTCGCTGCCGACGGCGTTCTGGATGATCCCCTTGGAGCTCAGCAGCGCCACGTCCTTGGCCGAGTCGATGATGTTGTCCATGAAGAAGACGTAGGCGGTGACGTCGTTGCCGGCGCCTGGGTGCAGCCGCTCGAACGCCATCATGTTGAGGAGCATGTACTCGGTGGTGTCGTCGACGGCGACGGCCGGCATGGCGAGCACGCCGTGCCTGAACCGGATGTCGTGGAGGCTGTCTGTGCGGCTCCGCCGGAACCGGATCCCGGCCTCGTAGAGCTCCACAGCGGAGCGGATGATGTCGGCGTCCGGCGCGTCGACGGGGCTCCAAGGCGCCTGGTACGAGCCGTACAGCATGCTCCGCCGGACCACGTCGAGCTGGTGGAGCCCCAGCGCCGACCCCGCCGGCGGCGTCCGCGCCGTCGGGGACAGGAACCGTAGCACCATCCGGTTGATCAGGTCGTCGTTCTGGCCACCATAGCCGTATGCAAAAAATCACCGGAGTTCAATATTTGGGAATGCACAAACATTTCGGGGAAACCGAAATAAAAACTTTGTAAATTTCGAACGGACAATTTTGAAATTTGAACAAATTTTCGTTAGATTATTTGAACAGTTTTTTTTACCAAAATTCATTAAAAAATGTTGAAAATTTCAGATCGAAGAATACAGCAGTGTTCAATATTTGGTTCGAACTTTCTGAAATTTCGGAATGTTTTTAGAAAAATTGGTCCCCCCATAAGAAACTATTTCACAAAAAAATCAATCTTTTTTGTTTTGTTGTGTAGCAAAATTTATTTAAATTTAACCAAAATTTGTTTAAATTTCAAATAATTTTAGGACGAAATTTTGGATCTATTGGCCCCCAAAATATTTTGACTTTCTGCGATGTAGAACCTTGGAACACAGCGCAACTGTTATATCCGAAATTTCAGCAATGTCGAAACTATCGGTCTGACCCTGAGCATCACAAGGTCATTATTAGGTCTGATCTGATCCTGTGTCTAATTTTGCTTTGGCTTTCAGTTTCTACCGCGAAGAGTAGTTTAATATGCTTTGGTTAGTGAACAATGTTTCACTAAAGATAAAGAGTACAGTCTCTAATGATTGTGATCTGATTCTGATGTCAACAAGCAAAGAATTTCAGATATACTTCTTTACATGAAGCTTGATTAGCTTTTGCTTTGCATCACGGTGCAATCAGAAAGCACAGCATAAGGTGAACCCAGATAACGTGATGGCAAGCTGTCTAATGCAATTGACAGTGCCCTACACTTATACCAACAGTAGAACACAATTTTGCTAATTATCAGTCCTCTCATCTAGTTACAGTAAAGTTCTAAAGTATCATTTTCAAAGACATTTATACTAACAATGGACACATTTTCGCTTGTAGTCTCATCTATAGTCATCTCATCTGGTTACATTAAACTCATCCTTAACCTAATTAAGCTGAACTTTGCATATTATGTCATAAAACTTAATTTTTTTCCTGACGGAATGAATATAATTTAGAGGATAGAGAAAAATTACCGAAGCTCGTGGATGAATAGCTGACCTCTCGGTCTCGACGGCGAGGAGCCTCTTGAGCACCAGCAGAGGCAGTTGGTTCTCGAGCATGAGCATGTCGCGGCGGATGTAGGGCACCATGTAGAGCGTGCCATGGCGGCTGAAGATGGGGTCGTTCGCCGCGTAGTCCTCCACGTGCTTCCCCGCCGCCGTCCTCATCACCTCCAGCAGGAAGCAACCGTCCACGATCATCATCTCCAAGAACCTCTCCCTAGCAACCGCCTCCTCGCCTCCGCCGGCGCCGCGCCACTCTTCGCCGAGGTCGAGGTACGCCGTCTCCAGCTGCTCGGCGACGGCCTCAACGGCGGCGACGAAGTCCTCGAGGGGGCGGTCGGCGCGGCGGAGCAGGTGGCGGAGCGCCCGGCGCTTGTGGTCTTCCATGGGGAGCAGGCTGGGGTCGCCGTGGTGGAAAGGGCCGAGGGAGACCACCTGAGGCTTGTAGGCCTTGGGCCTGATGTCCTTGATGCACGCCGGCACGCGGTAGATGCAGTGGCGCTGCCACCGCGACGCCTCCGCCGCCGCGTCCGCCTCCTCGAGCGTCCTCTCCACCTCCATCACCCACGACCGCTTGC
The DNA here is from genome assembly GCA_030770085.1 of Oryza coarctata. Taxonomy (NCBI): domain Eukaryota; kingdom Viridiplantae; phylum Streptophyta; class Magnoliopsida; order Poales; family Poaceae; genus Oryza; species Oryza coarctata. The sequence continues at coordinate 11,417,808 of CM061483.1, read as the reverse complement.
CGCTGCTGCTGCCTTTGCCGGTCACCGCGATCTCCATTCTCGTATATGATTGGATGATTGCTATAGCTAGCTAGCTACTGATCATGCAGGGCTAGATTTATATATATATAGTAGCTAAGCAAACGCGGAAGAGATCAATTAGGTTAGACTCTTAGAAAAAAAATTATAATATAGGGAAAAGAGAAAAATAAGGAGACCATAGGCATGTGCAGCCTCTCGGTTCTGTTTGGAATTGAGACGTACCGTCTCTATTTTTAAATATAAAATATAATCTTTGTCAATTCGTGTTATTTGTAAACATATAAAAATATAAGTCATAAAGTATATTTAACAATAAAAACAAGTCAATAAAATAAATTATACTTGTGATAAGATAAATGATTAAACTTATATCGAAAAGTAAGGGACATATATATATATAAACAAAGGTAGTTTTGTTTTTTTAATAAATCACAAAGATAGTATTCTACCACATTATATCACCAACGGAGCCACATAAACATATGAGGTCAGCTGAACGTATAGGTTTTTTCACAAACACTCCTTAAAATTTCTACGTAAATCCATTAAAATTTACATAAATGATCCCATTAAATTATGATATAATGATAATCGATCTAAAATTTTTTGCTCCGCCCGCTGCATTAAAAATTCTGGCTCCTCCACTGCATTAAATATCATTCACATACCATCATGCCAAATAGAGTCTAAATAGAGCCAGTGGACTGATCTGGAATGTAGGTGCGGATGAATGTGGGAATTACAGTGCTGTTTTGTGGTCAAGCTGGTCGTTGATGATCTGTTTCTCTTTACAGCTGCAAGAACGATAGAACAGACGAATTACGCGGAAAAGGCTTTACGTAAAGAGGTCGAGATGCTAGCTAGTTACAGTGGGCTAATCTGGCTGGCTAGAGCCCTAATGAAGCGAGGAATATGTGCAAGGTGACCTCGTGGAGTACTCGTGGCCTTCCATTGGTTGGGAATGTTGCAAACCACAGGAATTTAAGATTAATATCGGGTGTGCCAAAGGTGGAGTAGAGTTAGGAGAGTTATAATATCATATATATATATATATATATATATATATATATAAAATAACATTGCTACTTAGGTTGTGCCCAAAGAAAGGAACATCGATCGAGCGTCCTCGCACGTGAATCACGTGATTCATGGCCTACGGCATGCTGCTGGCTGGAAAGGTATATTAACGTGTACGGCCATTTTTGTTATATGAAATGCCACGCTACAGTGCGAGCTGAATATAGAGTAATTTACTTTGTTCTAAAATATTAAAAGACTTATTCTGGTTAGTTTATTAAAATTTTAGCTATAAAAAAAACTAAATCAAAATAACAATTGATAATCAGCCTAGAAAGATATAACGAATCTAGATTTTCATATGCCCTCCTATAAATTATAAAAGCATCACTCGTTTCAGAATTTTTAAACCCTATTACAAGTTATTGATGACTATCATTAGATCCAAATAGCTCTCATAAGATTTAAATACCAAATAACAAATAGTATAAAAAACATTGGCCTTTAACTTTTTGGATTTTTTTAAGTCAATATAGATGTTGAATTTTTTTTATCGATAAGGAACGAGAAGAGTTGGAGGAAGAAGAAAAACTCACACCATACACACGTAGAAGGAGGGGAGCAATATCCAAAATTTAAATTACAATGAAATTAAATTGTAGAATTTAATTACGAAATTTTAATTATGAAATTTAAATTAGGGAAAGTAAATTGGAAAAACAAAATTGATTCCAAAATAAACACTATTTCGTTGATTAAAATATGTTTACGTATCTTTCACAAAACTTATAAAATTCTCTCAAAAATTCTAAAAGAGTTATCCAAAGTCTATCATAAGTTCCTCCTTCCTTTCAAAACAACCCTTAACTCTCTCCAAAGGTGTAAAGGCTTCTCTTGTCTACGCCTCTTTTTTTATAGGCAAAGATGGTTGGAAAACTACCTAAAATTCTCTTAGGATGAAACCTTAGTTTATGTGAAATCACAACAGTTGATCGAATCATTAGAACTAAAGTAAACCACATCAGATTGTGCCATGTAGTCAGCCATATGTAAAGCTACAAAGTCAACCACTAGGTGTAGAGGATCCCAGTTGCTCGGTCGCCTACATCACTCATGCCTCTCCCGCATCGACACACATCAGGGAGGTATCTCATGTGGCCGCTAGCTCTCATGCACATGTCCGCGCCTAATCATCGCTATCGAGCCTAGCGATCCGTGCCTTTATCTCACCCTCCAATTAGTGCCCGCACCTAGTCATTGTTGATCCACGCCTTCGCTTACGCATTGAATCTGTAGCCACCACATCACCGGGTCAATCCCACATTCGTGTCACCTCCTGCACGAGTTCATGCCTCCCTTCGCAACTTCGAGCTAGGCCACCACATCGGTGCATTTTGCTAGGTTGGCTCCTAGGCTGCTATTCCTCCCGCTTGGGCCGAAGTAGGGAGGAGGAGGTTGTGGCTGCCTTGGCCATCCTCTTGGGTCGGCTCCTTATCTATCTTTTCCTTTTTTTTCTTTTCTTTGTCCAATTTGCCGCCAAATTACAACTATCTCTCCATGAGGCGTCTATCCACCATGTATACTTGCATTTCACCTTGTCACCCGGTATCTTTGATCGTGCTATACCCTAACTCCCCTTGATTTTAGTCCTGGTCTATCATTGATCAAGATTGACCAAATATCTGCACATATATATATACCAAACAAATTGTAGAACACATATGTCATAACCTGACTCAGCCCGTGACCGTACTTTTTTAGCACTTGCCAATTTTCCGTTATAAATATATAAACTAACGCATGGTTTTACATTATAAAAGAGACATCAAACTAACCTGTATTATCGCTAGTCATTACACCCTTAGTTAATGCCTTTATGTGTAGGGCTATCTCTGCCCATTATTGTTGACCTTAACTATTACATTTTCTCTAATGCATTTTAAATAGGATTTTAGCGAGACTAATGGCTCTGATCAGCATGTTGTTAGCTAAGGATGTGTTCATGGGTTTCTAAGTGTGATGTGCACATTTTTCTAGCAAAAAAATAAGATAGAAAAGTATACACTAATTTTTAAAAATTAAAATACAAAACAAAAAATTACTTGCTATACCACCACACTAGCCAAGATCTTTAGCCGTGGACATAAGGAAGGAATCTCATATTAGATATCTAGATGTGTATGCTTCTAAGGTGTTACATACCTTTAAAACCAATCCTAATTTAGATTTAAATGATTATCTTAGCTGTCATTATATCAAAGGGAAGTATTACAACCTCCTCTTATCACGTTGATAATTCATTAAGAAACAACTAAAGCTTCAAAGAGTTAGTTGTTACACGATGACTTGAAATAGACAAGGGTTTTAAAAAGAAATTTGGTTAATATGGAGTTTCAAAACTCTATTGACTCTGGGCGCCAACCAACCACATTTGCACCTAGGATAGCGGCATTTGCTATAGATTTTTAGTTTTGCCTCCTCTTCTTTAGTATTGGACCTTGTATCGAGTTAAAATTATATTCTTTAAATAATTTTTATAGTCTATTTATAAAATAAGTTTTTTTATATAAAAAAAGGAAAAAAATTCAGCGCGTGCGACATCGCAGGGCGGCACTGCGGCCGGCAGTAGCGCCGTCACACGCGCAAGCCAATGAGATCAAGTCGTTCGGGCTTTGGTCCGGGCCACACAAATGGCGCATTCAAGACATAGCCTAACTTCCCAAGGGCCCAGTTAGACCAACCCACCAGAAATTGGATCCCAATTACCAAACGCAACCACCCAAAGTTAGATGGGCCTATATGAGCCATATCATCAGCCCGTCAACGAAACTCATTCAGGCCGGACTTTGATGGGCCACTACATCCATATTATTAGATCGGCCCAGCTAGTAGTAACGGTCCAAATTTAGATAAGCCAAACTGGGCTCCATCACCTGTCTCTGTCCTAGTAGGAACCCAGCTGAGCGGGCCAATCTTTTTGTGGGCCCATGCTGTCATACTGTGCGTATGTCCAAAATACCCGAGCGGTACTTAAACCCAGGTATCATTTAGGTGCATAAAAAATTGTAAAATAAACACATGTGTCTTTAATCAGTTTAGGGTATCACCTCAGATTCAAAATATGAATAGACTAGCTCCCGCATTGATGTGGCCGAATGCGGAGACGAAAATTTTGTATTTAGGCCTTCCCTACCAAATTGACTCCCATTATCTCCAAGATCAACAGATATATTTCTCAACATAAAAAATAAACAATTTAAATAATATATTAAAAGATTTAGGTATGATAATAATCAATTTGAAGCCATACTATAGTAGAGGCTTAAATAAAAAATTCTAGCTTTTCTACATCAACGCTTAAGCTACATCATCTACATTTTTAATATTAGATGATACATTAAACTAATATTATAGATCTATTTTATAAATTTATAAACATATATGACGTCTCAGCCCAAGTTTAACTACCGCCCGAGATTTTACCCAATTCGTTTCTTAATTTTTCTTTTCCTGAGAAAATCCGTTTCTTCATGTGAGTCAGTCACTTGGTCACGTACAAGGGGGCCCACGCAAAAGAAGAGGAGGCAGATCGTGCACGCATGGGCCCCACGTGTACATACGAGTCGTGACCCCCATCGAATAGCTGCCTGAATATGTGTAGGAGGGAGGATAAATCAAACGGAAATTAATTGGCATTGATTAAATTGCAGCTAGGGACATGAGGATTAATTGGGCTTTTGCATTGCTTGTCCGGGTGGTGGCGCCGTGCCGATGGTGAATGGTGATCTGGGCTCATGTCGGTATCTCATCATAGTTCAACTGTTAGCTAGTACTAGCTATGTAGATGTAACCTATAATTACTCAGTAGGGCCGTGCAATAGCTCCATTGATTATATATCTCCATCAATATCTAGGTGCAAATGATCAAGATCAAAGCCCCATTAATCAGTCATCTACACTTACGGCGTCCATCTTAAAATATAATAGGTTTTACCTATACATTTACATTATGAAAATCCCTTATATTTTAAAATTTTTATCCACATTTCATTTTAAATAGAACATGCATGATAAGCCTGTAAAATTCTATGATAATCCTTTAAAATTCTTTTGTTTCATTAAAAAGTTAGAATTATTACTTTTTAGATGATTGAAATTGGGCTTTCCAATTCATTAAAAACACTTTATTATGAAGTAAATAAAATCCCACTGCCCTCTCCTCGGGAATCAAAAGGGAGCAAACAAAAGCAGTCGCAAAAGAAACCTAGTAGCTCACAGGGATCCATGTATCATCACACATGCACGAAGAAAAGAAAAGGGAACAAAATGATCAGGCAGAAAAGTGCAGCTGCAGCCGGAAATGGGAATCGATTATTCATGCATCGTCCCGTCATGTATCAAACCATCTGCTGCTTAATCATGCAGCAAACCACTCAATTACTCACACCATATTATGCACACATTTTTCTTGTTATTCCTCTCCTAGTGCAATCTGCGTCTCACGCCATGTTCACGCATCGATCGATTCGATCAATTATTCAATTCTCCTTTTGATGCAGCAAAAGCAAATATAATTAAGACAAAAAAAATCGAATTAGTACCATCTAAAAAGGCAAATTAAAGAACCAGTTCATCCGATCGATCAATATCAATCGATACCTGGCCTATCAATTCGATCGATCATTCCTTTTAATTTCTTTTCATATCTCGTACTACTGCCGTACGTGCCTAAACCATTTGATTATTTTCCGACTAGAATACATAGATTGGGAGTACTACGTACTATACGTACCTAAACCGTTTGATTATTTTCGTATTAGGATATGCAAATACTTTCAACTTTAGTACTGATTTGTAGCACATTGCTACTGGTCCATCTGCATTTTACGAAGCAAGTGGATGGATGTACATATTGGTAGTAAGTATACCTAACTATTGGCATTCGATGCCCTCATCCATAGAGTAATTAAAAGTACCTGTGTACGTATGATGCAAATGTGTGTACCTAAACGAACGGCACTGATCCGTCGTACAAGTACATGTATGTGTATGTATCTGTAGGTATCTAATTCCAGAGTATGGTTGTACGCATTGAATTTTGCCTGAAAATTTGCAAGCATTGCACATGCTACGGTGGCAGTGTCTTGTCACCGTTAGGTACTTAGATGCCACATGCAAATTAAGGCCAGTTATAATTGAGGAAAATTTCATCTATACTACGAGCATTTTACTGGTATCAAGTAATACCACAAGATCCTTTCTTCTCCTAAAAATATCATGAAGATGACCAATCGTTATTTTGTGGACAAATTGCCCTCGTCTTCTCAACTCAGTGATTTAGCCACAAAATTGCCAGATCAACATCGATAGCGAGATCGTTGTCATCTCTCACCGGAGGTGACCACGAATCCCACGCACCAGCCACCTCCAACTGAGTGCAGGCCTTCTCTTCTTCCTCATGCTCATGCATAGAGATGGCAATAGGGAATTCTCCCGTTAGAGGTTACCACCGCATCTTTGTCCCTGTGTTGATTAAAATTCACTGTTCCCACCTCCGCCAACCACTACAGGGGAGTTTTTTCACTGTCCCCGCTCCGTGTGGGAAATAAAATCCCTGCGGAGCCCCGTCCTTGCTTGGTACAATAATGCATCTCAAATTTAACGCAACGCATTACATTTCACACATACAAATATATCAAATATAAATCAGCTGATCCACTTGACATTTAAAAAGCTATCCATAAAAAATTCACAAGGACCAAATAAAGCATTTACATGAGCTAACAAGAGAAATAGTTTTGAACTTTCACAGTTCACACGTGATTCAGTCACCAACAGCAACAGCATTACGGCACCAAGTCACTTTCACTCACATAACTAGTCACACATGAATACTTGATTCAGTCACCAACAGCAGTACAGCACCAAGTCACCAAAATATAAGTCTAGCAGTCCAGCAATTTCACAAGACACAAAACACAACTAAACAACATGCATTCATGTATGCATCTGATGCCACACCCAAAAGCGTTGCCAATTGCTTATAATTTGATGCCATCTAACATCACAAACATAAAGGTAGACTACAAGAGAATAAAGAACGAAGGAGTTTACTTAGAAGAAAATGTCTTCGAACGAGTGCAACTCCCTACATACAAAAACCAGTGAAGTATATACAAATTAGTCAAGTAGCTGCAGCATAGAAACAAGTGAAGTATTCCTTCACAATTTTCAGTTTTAACACAATACCTCAATTCCATCTTGGATCTCTTGAAGACAACTCCAAAAGCTTGCAATTTCTTCATTGTCACCACTTACAGCAAACAATTATAAGGATTATTTTGTAACCATAAAAGTGGAAAATTCTAATGAATGTGATGTATGAATTGTATAGCATATATACCTTTATACTTGTTTCGCAACCAATATTAGGAACACATTAAGGCCTCAAGATATCCAATGTGAGCTAGGTATGATGCTCGCTAAAAACCCTCTTATTAATACTAAAGACAAATTCTAATGTAAATGTGCTAACTGAAATAGTAAATATGTCTCATGCTACCTTCCTCAATCTAGGATAAGAAGCCTCGACCACCTTCTACCAATCAAGGATATTGAAGTTCTCTATATTTATTGAAACTAACTCATCTTTCAAGTATCTATCTATCTTAGATTTGAATCTTATTACTATGGGCCTCCTACTAGCAACAGCGTGCACTGACTGAAGATATCAAACTGCAAGTAGAGGAGCTGAAGATTTTGTGTTATCTTCATCCTCTTCCATTTCATACTCTTTCATGAGAATATACAAAATGGTTTTAACCTTAAAAAGTTTTTCTACACACTCTTCACTTAACTATCCAGTAAGGTCTCATTAAACCTAAGGAGGCAATTAGTCTTAAACCAAGGATCAAGAACAGTGGCCAATCTCATTGGTCTTTGGATCACCTTCCAATACTTATCAAATTTCTCAATTATTTCAACAGACATTTCCATATAATAGGATTGCCACGTGCAGCCCACTACCTAATTTGCTCTTTAGCCACACAAACTTTAAGGAGTTGAACATTGGTAATCATATATTTGTTAAAAAAAATACTAAAGCGATGTCATTAAACAACTTAGCCTACCAACTGCATTTCTATCAAAATCCCATCATCATTCTTCTGTGCACAATCGAACAACTTTTCAACATGTGTTGCAGTGTTAAAAACACGCGAATAAGGCAAAATAATACTAAAAATCTTATATGTAGAATTCCATCTAGTTATACAATCAAGACCTAACTTATGGTCTATTTTAACTTTGACATACTTAGCAATTTCTTTAAACTTCTCAACTCTTTTAGCTGTGGTTGTCCAAAAGACAACACTTTCATGAATTTTTGCAATTGAATCTTTTATCACATCCAAACCATCCTTCAGAATCAAGTTTAGAATGTGGGCAGCACAACACATATGCAACAGTTTTCCCTCCAATATCAACTTAGGTTTGCCAATTTTCTTAGCAAGTTTAGTAATTACCTTATCATTTGTGGTACAGTTATCAAGAGTCAAAGTTGAGATATTCTCATCAAGATTCCACTCCACTAATGCTTCATAAAGTTCTTCACAAATAACTTCAGCCGTGCATGGAGTAGGCACATATATTAACCTACACATTTAGAAAATGGCAACAAGATTCCATTTAGATGATGAATCAAAGATGATGGCAATGAAAAATAAATACATTTGTTCATTGTGTACGTTATGATGATGCTTCTAAGTGTCCATGAACCATCAATGAAATGGGCTGTGACAACCATGTACCTCTTCTTTGATTGTCAGATGTCCACAAGTCTATAGTAATAGCCACTCTTCTTCTTTTCTTCCATATATGCATCCATTATGTCCTTCCTAAATTTGCATAATTATGAATATATTGTTAGAAATACAAATATGAAATAATCAACAGCTGAAAGGATACTCATGTAGTACCTAATAGTGTTCTCAGTCACCATGCACTCACAAACCTTCAAAAGCCAATATGGTCAACAATAGATAAAGGGTATAATCATAGCCGCAAGTTCTCTTCGAGTTACTTCTAGATCAAATGTGTACTTCTCTATTGATATTTTCCCTTCCTCTTAGGAATTGAACCTCAAATAAGATTATACAAGTGTCTTGTTTTGTTTTGTCCCCATCATCTTGATCTTTTATTATGTAGATTTTTAAATGGCTTCTCCCTCTAAGCCACTTGTGGCAATGAAGGCAGCCTTGACCTCACCACAGACTTTTGACTTTCTTAAAATGCTTCGACATTGAGCCTTGACTTCACCATAGACTTTCACTTTCTTTAAATCCTTCCAAATAGTCGATATAAACATCCTCTTTGTGCCAAAGTTCATATCCTCATCCTCGACATAGTCATCATCACAACTTGTATTGGCTCAAGATCATTAATGGACACAATTTGAGGTGGAATTGATTGTGATTCTCGCAGGCTGCTACTCCCACTACACGCAGTTGACTTCCTTGTGAATCTAGCGATAGATAAAAAAAATTGAGATATATCGCTGCATATCTATAAAGTAACATACCGAAATCTATAAGCATATCTATAAAAACAATTTGAAGTTCATGATGCATAACAGTTCAATTGGACACACATATATACATGTACAGCCATACAAAAAACAATAGACATGTCAAGAAATATCACTTCAATTTGCCAAAAAACCTAAAACAGTACACAACATACAGCAGATACATTTTCATTTTCTATGCTAAATGCAACATTTAGTAGCTAATAAAATTAGATGAACTGCAATCATTCATTACTCGTGATATCCAGTCCAGATTACACATGCTAAATTGTTAATTAGAAGGGGCTAAAATATATAAGAGTAACGCGTTTTTTTGGCTTGGTGGTGACCGTTTTAACAGGTTGATTTAGGGATTGGCGATGGGCCTTTTGCGTCGGAGCAGGGAGCCGGCACCTGAAGCGATGATGGTGAGCAAAGCAGGCACCGTGCTGGTCGAGTCGAGCACAGAGAGGGCAATATTGTCCGCAAATTAATGCTCCTAGTTGTTGGTTAATTTTTGTGGTATTTTCTGAAAGAAATGCTACCACATTATGGTATTTTATGAAGGTGGACCTTGTGGTATTATACAGACAAAATGTTTGTGATATAGATGAAATTTTCTCTTCCAATTGCTGCCCTCTAAAACATTTTCTACTTACATATAGTAGAATAGTAGTACATGAATTTTACACAAACCTCGCATGAATTACTAGTTTAATTTCAACGAACATAACTATTCCAAATCTTGTCACCATTAGATGCCACATGCAAATTAAGAACACGATTATTCCAAATAAAGGCACCCGAAATTATCCAAGTGTAGTAGTTTGGACTGCAGAAATTTCATCGTAAGTTTATTAGGACGTGTTCTTCTTAGATAAATGAAACCATTCTATTCAGAGCTTTCAAACTGTGCTATTTTCAAAAAAAAATTATATTAATTTTTTAAAAATATTTCAAATATATATTTTTTATCTTTATAATAGTTAATTCATTCATTTCGTATCATTAGATATTTATCATTAAAAATCATTAAGCTATTTAGCCATTTATCTATTTCTATACAAAGTAGTCTTTCTGTTGTATAAGACTTTTAATTTTTTAAAGTCAAATTTTTTTAGATCAAATTTATATAGTAACATTTACAACATTAAATTAATTTTATTAAATCTAATATTGAATATATTCTAATACTTGCCTCAGATATAAAATTGTTTAACTTAAAAAAAATCAAAACATATAAAATAGAGGGAGTATTAAAATGAGATAGATTTAATGGATATTTAGTTGAGAGCCCAACTTTGTCCAATCTATCATAAGTCTATAAACAAGTTTGATATAAATCGATTCAGTTTGGAATATAGTCCTAGATTTGTTCGAGCCGTGCACCATCGACATTGGTGGGTCCAATTTTTTCTCCTTTCAACTCCAATCAATGGTTGGCCTCCTCCTCGCTTCTTCTCTCTTCTGCCTCACAAACGGAAGAAAAGAACAAGCACCGGCGACTGGCTGAAAAAGAAGAAAGGCAGAGAGAGAGATCACCTCCCCATTTCGAGCCATTGACCTGAAATGAACGAAAGCTACTCCACTCCACCTCCACGACGCATCCTCTTTTTCCTCTGCTTTCCCCATCTCTTTCTCTGTCATCCTTTCTCCCTTTCCAATGGCGGGAGGGACATGCAGAAGCATGCGATGCAAGCAATGAGATGCGTATGCAGAGACGGCCACTGCACCGACAAACCCAGCAGCCAGAGAGAGAGAGAGAGAGAGAGCTGTGTGCGTGTGATCGATTGTTGCTGCCACTACTAGACAATAGACACCCAGAAAGCTGCAAAGATCTCAACCCAATTGTAGGTCTAGCAGTACACATTGCACTGCACTGCTTGCCACTGCTGCGATAATGAGTGCAGTACTACGGGTCTCTGCTGGTCTGATCCCAGCTAGGTGCCCACTGCACCCTGCTTTCCCAGTGAAAAAAAAAACACCACAACAGAGTCACAGTCACGTCTGTGCTTCTGTCAGAGATGCAGCACCAGCACCAGCACAGAAGAGGAGGCCAGTATGGATCCTGCTGCAACCTTTACTACCATTTTACTTGTACTGTAGGATTATTACTCCAACCAACAACCAAAGCTGAGCAAAGCACAAGGAGATGTGCGTACTGTACAGTAAAAAACAAGGGCAGATGCTGCCATTTGCCAATCTCGCTGTCCACTGGTAGCAGTAGTACCATAAACTGCAAGATGCAGAGAGCAGTACAGTATCTTTATCTGACACTCAACTGGTGCATTCATGTGGATCTTTATGTGCATCTGAACCGTCCCGTCGCTCACCCCGTTTCGCACTCATAATCCGCCTCAGAAACCGTGCCCACTTTGAGTACACTACAATTAATCCTCCGGTGATTAATGCCCGGTGCAAACGAACTGCCCGCAGGCTCCCCCACAAAAAGAAACCCGCCTTTCCCGGAGGTAATGGCACAAATTAATCCTTCTTAAATGAGTTTCATGTGAAATTTGATCTCAAAACAGTTTTGTTTTCTTCATAAAAGACTGGAAAATTTCCTGAGTGAACAGCAAAAAGTTAGAATAAAAAAAGGTTGGGCTTTTTTTTCAACAGGCGGATGCATGTTTCTTGTAAGTACACTTTTCTTGACCGAGAAAGGGACATGGTGAAAATTTTCCACTGGGCGGTAAATTTTACAGCAGAGGAGGTGAACACAAAACGCCAATGGAATTGAGCTTTTACCATGCCGTCTTTTTTATCACTAAAAGAACAAAATGAACTGGATCGTTCTGCTACTCGTCTAATCTGACTAATTACTCATCTGGAATTAGCAAGATCGATGGAGCTTGTGACAGCGGCGGCGAGGATCAGTTGGTGGCGATGTGGACGGAGGCATTCTTGGCGGCCAGGCAGACCGGGCAGGCGTCCAGCTTGGGCTCGCAGGACTTGCAGAGGCAGAGGTGGCGGCAGGGGAGGAGCAGCACGGTGGCTTCGCGCTCGGTGCACGACCTGCAGGACCACTTGGAGGTGGCCGGCGAGCTGGCGGCGTCGTCGGCCGGTGACGCACCGCAGGCCTTCCCCTCGAAGCAGCAGGACTGGGCATCGTCGGCCACGGCCACGGCGGCGGTGCCGGCCGCGGCAAGTGGGTCGGAGTCGCCGAATCCTTCGGTGGGTTGGACTGGAGCGGCGGGGAGGAGGAGATGATCGAGCGTGGCGCGGAGGCCCGCCGCAATGGCCTCGTTGCTGCGGGCAAGGCCGCACCACGCCTGGCTCTCGGCCGCCTGCTGCCGGAGCCGCTCCTCCAGCTCAGCGGCGCGGCGGCGTGCAGCCTCCAGCTCCGCCTCCCTCTCCCGCAGCCGCCGCACCGCCGACGCCGAGGCCGCGCGCACCAGCGCCTGGCACTGCCTCTTCCGCGCCTGCTCCAGCCCGGCGCGCATCCGCTCGCACTCCATCCGCACCACTGCGTCGACCTCCGCGCTCTGCAGGCACAGCTCCGACACCAGCGCGTCCCCCACCGCCTTAGACGACGACCGCCCGCTTGTCGACGTCATCCCCGACTCCACAAACCGGCTCACTGGCGCCGGCTGCACAACCGCCGCCTTCGTCATCCCCGGGATCGGCAGCAGCGCCGCGGACGACGCCACATACTGCTCAATCACCTCCCTCTCCCGCTTCCTCGACGCCGCCACCACCCCGCCACCGCCATTGTTGCACGTTAGCTCGCTCTGTGCCGCGCCACTGACCATCGCGGTGCAGTCATAGCCGCCGATAGTATAACCACCCACCGCCGCCGAGAACATCAAACCGAACTCCATCTCCCGCATCTGCGCCTCCACCGCTAGATCAACCTCCAACCCGCTGGGCAGGCACATCGCCGCCGGCGGGACAACAACCCCCGCCATCCCTCCACCATACTGCGCCTGCACTGCCATTGCCACACAAAATCGAGGTGAGGAGAAGGGGGAGGACAGCGAGAATGGCGTGGAGTGGAGGAAGACGAAGGAGAGGTGGACGCGCGGCGGTATATAAAGCGAGCGGAGGATGCGCCACATGGATGGTGGTGGTGGTGGGAACCGGGAAGCATCATCACTCACCCGCACGAGACAAAACAAAAATGGAGGAGACGACGACGATACTCCTTAATTAAATAATTTTAGCTCTAACCCAGTGATTAATCGCTTGACCAATTTAATTAACCGCAATAATGACGGACACCACCACCCTGGCTGGCCTGTCCCAACGACCAAGACAAGCAGGCACCCGAAAAGCCTCCTCTGGTGGGGCCCACATACTCGTAGCGCTCTTCCTCCTGTGCATTTGTGCGTGCAAGCACATGCTGAAATTATTTAATTAAGGAGTATTATTATTTTTTACGAAGTAATTTTTTTTGTGTCTCTGGATTTGATAAACGAAGGGGGCTAATCCGACCGGGGATCTCTGCTAATGTCGCTTTCCCAGGTACTGATCACGAAGGGTGCCCTGCCGGTCCAGATTAGAAAAAAAAGGATTGGTGCAGCATTAAGCACAGAAAAGGGGTACTAATTATTATTATGGCGTTGATGGAACCAAAGCAGATGGGGGTGCTAATGGAGGTGGAGGTGGAGCAGATAACAATAAACGCCATCAGATGCGGTCAGGTGGTTTCGTCCGTTCCTTTTCCTTTTGTCCACTTTTGTTGCCTTGTCCACCACCACTACTGCCCATCAGTCATCCCACCACGGCTGCTCGCTTTTCTCTAGTAATAAAAAAATCAGTATTATTTTATAGTGTAAAAATCCATAGGATATTGAAAAAAATATCGCCTTCTTGGTTGCTGATTCTGCAGTGTGTTCAGGGGAGGTTGGCGAACGGGGAGGCAACCACGGCGGAGGGCGTGGGCCCACATGGGGTGGCACTTCATGGCGGGTCGCCATGTGGGTCCCACACGCATGACTTGACTTTTTATGGAAAAAGGTTAGTAGAAAAATCCATTGCTCTCTCTACTTTATCATGTGTTAGCTTTTTTTTATTGCCTTTTCTTTAATGGCAGATGCGTACGTGGGCTGGCCTGGCCGGCAAGGGGATGGCAAGGTGGGCCCAGGCCCTCCGGGGACGGGATTCCGCCACCGCTAAATGCTGATGCTCCTGATTACTTGATAATTAATTAATTGTTGGATTAATTAATTGGTTTGTTTAGTCGTCGTCTCGTTAACCTAATCGAAACCTGAGCTAAACAAATCGGATGACAAGTGGAGAAGGGTTGCGAGGGATGACCTGGCGGCCGTTATATACTTGCTGCATGCTGTACAGTACTTTGGAGAAGTAGTAGAGGATTATATTAGTGATGTGATTAGAGTATTTTAGGGCCAGTTGGGGTGGGGTGGATGGATCAATTCGGGATTTGGTTTTGATTAGTGCCTGCGGGTGCAGCGGCATCTGAGCCGAGCAGGGCAGGGACACTGCTGGATCCGGGACCTGAAAAGCGAGCAGATGCACATGATGTCTCTGCCTCCCCTTTTTTTGTCCTGGATTAAGTAACAAGGGTACGTACAATGCTAATTTAGTAATTCTCTTTCATATGCTATACAGTAGCAGCAGTGCTCGATATGATAATCAGCTCGTTGATTAATAACTAATTGTTCGGGCTAGTTCATGTGCTGTTGGGGTGATTTTTTTTTTTGAAGCATTGTTGGGGTGATTAAAAGCAGTTGGGGTTGGCACGGCATGCGGCAGGCATGCATGTGCATGGGTTCCTGGCGTGTCCGTCCACCAAGGCACAGGCACCGGGCATGCCATCGCCCCACGCCCATCTCATGCGTTGCGCAAAGCTCGCCTGCCGCTTGCCGCGATGCTTCCTTCCGCCATGCCCATGAGCTTTCGTTGTTTCGTACGTATGCGTTCTCTTGGTTGGTTGCGCACACTCCCCCGCCCGCCCGCGTCCGATCCAGGGGGCCCCGCACCGCTGGGCTAGCTGCCAGGGGGGGCTATCAATCTGTGTACTATGTGTTACCTACGTGTATAGTACTGTTGAGCTGGCAGGTGCATTGCATGCAACGCATGCATCAGTCCATGGGCTACTGCTAGCGCCGTGCCAACTGCCAATGTACTCCTAGGCACGAACATACTGGGTCCATGCGCTGTACTCCTACGTGTCACAGCAAGATCACGACGACGCACGCATGCGCGAGTTGATCGTTGATGGGGTCGTCGCGTAGGATAGCTAGCCCCGATCGCCATCTACTAGTAACTAGCTAGGATTATCCTTTTCGTGCTAGTGCCATGCTGTAGGCTTAGCTACTCCTAGATGACTCATGGCAGGAGCATCGTCACGTAGGAGTACGTCGACGTGCCCTTCATGCACCTACCGTATTTTCTTCCTTAATTTAGCCTTTTGGCCTAGTAGTACCGGGTAGGAGTAGTACTAGTACAAGTCACTCACAGTACAATAATGGCTAATCAGCCTACTATAAGTCAGTCAGGATCATCACTCCGAGCTGGAGGAGAGAGAAATGGAGAGAGTGAGTGAGAGAGAAGAAGACAGCGCTTATGCAATCGACGGCCCAGCACAACCAACAAGATGCATGCAGGAAGCGTAGGGCCGATGCACCAGCTAAAGCCATGGACAAACCACAAATTTTAATGATTGATTATTTGTTTTATTGATTGAACAAAGTCTTCAGTTCATACCACATATAGTTATTACTTTTTAAGCATTAAATGTATTATGCTAAGGTGAAGATGATATAAAGATAACATACAGTACTTGTTTACAAAGCCGCTATAGATGACGTGGAGGATACTAACAGTCAGGCGCTTACTCTAGTATTGCCCTAGCCCTTAGGGAGGCATCTATCCGTCAATCTTGGCAAGTCCGAGAAGAGTACTTCTACTCCTACTCCTATATACTTTGCGTGTTTAGGGCGGTAGCTAGGTTAATCAATCGAGTGGCTATGTAGCTTAGCTAGCTGATGGAGAATTTTTCTTCGATTTTTATTTTCTAAATTGTTAAATAATGTATTTTTAATTTTTTAAATAAAAGTTCCTTATCTCACTATTTTTAAAAGTTGATTTTTAATTTTATAGCAGTTAAATTTATTACATAGATATTATAAAAATTAAATAATTCTTAATCTTTCATCCATAATCTCTTTCAACCAAAACCTTGGAAACAAGCATTCACGCAGGCACGGATGAGTAGCACTGCATTTTCCGGACCGTACTATGCGCGTGGGCAACGGGGTAGTCGAGTACCACGACGCAGTGAGCCGGGGCCACAGCTAGTAAGCTATTAGATCGATCAAGCAAGAAATAAATGCTGTGATGGTGCGTGCGAAACTATTTTTTTTTGTGGAGTCGATCTGAGAGGAAAATCACAATGGACGGTTTACGGCATTTACAAAGAGGGAGGAGGATGCTGCGATAGTGGTAATGGAGACGTGTTTCGACTTGGACAGGCCAGTCATGGAGTAGGGGCACTAGGGTCCTGGGTTGCGGTTTTTAACGTGTTTGGATGGCGTGTCCAAACCCCTACCTACAGAGATCCAGCTCTCTTTTTCCTAGGCTCTGACCTCTGATTCTCTCAAACATTACTCCCTTTCCCCGGTTCATAGGGGGATTAACTTTAGATCTGTGTGGCTTAACTTTGATACATTAAGAATCACCTGTATTCAGTAAATAAAAGCCTTGTATGTAGTCTTGGATATTGGCATACTTTTGATAATATATGCATACAAAATATCTATACACATCTGATCTCTATAGGACATTCTGGTAAGGTTTCACATGAATCAGAAAAAATGCAAATATTTATTTCAGAAAATAACACACACATATATATTCTATATATAATTAAATTTTATTATTTTATCATATTATATCAATAAGTAGTCATAGGAAATTAATAACATAAATCCAATTGTCCCAATAACTATAAAAAAGAGCATATTCGGTTTGAAGGATTTTATAGAAATTTTGAAGGAATTGAATCGTTTTCTATAAAAATAAAAAATCATATAGATTTCCTGTGTTTGGAAAGAAGCCAAAGGTTTAGATGTGAAGACGGTTGGCAACTATAGCTCTCTGTATTTATAATTTTGTTAAAAGAAGTGATTAAGGTGTAATCATGAATAGCATTACTCCTTCCGTTCCGACGGTTAGGTGTAGTCAGAGAAATGTGAGGAACGTTTGACTGGCAGGAAAAACATAATAGAAAAACATAGTAATTGAAGTGATATGTTTCTTCACTCCGATAGGAATAAAAAACAAGTATAAGAGGATAAGAGCCATTGATAAGAATTACAAAGGAAAATTTATTAATAGATAATATTTCTTGCTATTTTCCTTAAGAAAGTAAAGCATAGGGATATAATCATGTGAAAATGTACCTTAGGACTAGGTAGTTGGTGTGAAATAAATTGATAGGGGTATGATGAGAAAATAAGTGTAAAAAATCATCTTTTACAATTCTAGATATCTATATGGATGATAAATTTAAATCTTAAAGTAGCTACTCTCTGTCTTAAAATACCACTATCTTTAGCATTTAAATTTATCTCATAATCTATTACTTCTCTAACTAACTTCACATTTCAATCATCACAATATTTTTTCAACTACTTTGTTATCCCTAACTATCATAATTATTTTTTACATTAACCTTAATTTCTATAAAAAAAAGGTATAAGTTGAACTACTTTTAATACGGGAAGTACATTTTGGACGAAGAGAAGAGAATAGTATAACTTGTTTCATACGGGCGATACACCGGACGAGTACTCCAATGGACTATAGTAATTTTTTTAAAAAAGAAAACCTACCGACTGCCGTCTCTTTCGAACTGACATATGTAAGTACGTCATGGACAAACTATACAGTACAGTGCATCACGGAAGTTCGATGCGTTTTGCGTGTCTGCATTTCCAAATGTCACACATGCATGCACTGCTCAACAGTCAGATCGATGATCCATTGATCCGGACAACGATCGAGACAGAAAATTAAAATTAACTAAGACGAAAGCAACGACGTCATGCATAGACATGTAGGAGTACGATCAGTATATGTATGTGTATATTCTGAATTCTTCAATTGATCATCTTGGACTAATATACAAACAAAAACACTTACCTCTTGTGAGAAAAAGAAAACAATTAATACATCGATCCATCTGCTTGCGTAGATGATAGATATATATATCGATAGGTATGCATGAACTGATAAACACGTCCTCCGAATACGAATTATATAATACATAGATATAGTCTTTGGCTTCACATGATGACACGGCCGCAAAATAATTAAAAACTTTGCGTTGTAGTACTCTACTTCGCATTTTCGCAACGTTATACTGTACACAAATATTGATTGATTGATCGTCCTAGCTTGACCCGATAGATAGACGTATACACGTACGGCCTGCGTATACATCTGTATGGTGCTACTGTAGATATACATGTACGCATAGAAAAATAAAAAAAATAAAACTGATTGAAAATGGAGTGATCGAAACGGGTCGACGGATCGATCGAGATGGCTACGTACACTGAAACCTACGTGCAATGTAAAACGAATCATCATCTTTGTGAATTGTGACGAAATGGTGAGGGAGATGGAGACACGAATTCATAGCTAGGGTTTGATCTCATCTGCTTTTGCGGTCCCGGCAGGCCGGCCGTCAACGCGTTCGTCTCCATGTATCTACCCACTCATCTATCAATGATCTATCGCTGCAAGCGTGTAGTATGTGTCACCGAGTCACTGTGCCAGTACAAAAGTAGGAGTAGGTTTTTGCTTGGTTTGATCTTTGATGTTTGTTCTTCTCGATAGTTCCAACGCCAGTTTCCCAAAAATTTCAAAGATGATGATGTGTATTCCATTTCCCAACTAGCGTGAAGACAAAACTTGCCGGGACTACTAGCAGAGCTCGTGTGAATCCAAAGTACATCGTCAGAACTTCAACGTGTTTCCGTTCTTCTAGCTGCACAAAACGTAGTACAATGGGAGTATCGATCGTTATCTAGGGAAAAAACACCTCGTTTTCATCGTTGAAAATAATATGAATAGCTACTCTATCATGTTTCAAACTTGTAAACTTTCTTTTCCATTATCCAAAAACCAACTTTCTTTGCTCTTTAATTTACAAGTTATACATGCATGCATGCTTAATCCGTGTATTTTTTAAACTGAGCATATAATAATTATTCAAGAGATCTTGCCCATTGGATTAACATCAAAAGGCTTGGGAGTCATCTTCAACCACATACCACAAACAAAACAGGACCAACTAACTCAGCGAGAAAAGATAGAACATAAAGCATGTGCTTGGTTTGGGACAAAGGTGAAATGGATTAGACTCATTCATGTTTGTAGGATGAGGTCGTTCTAGCTATTCGTTTGACATAAGGGATACGATGGTCCTAGTTTTTTTAAAGGAAGTCCCACGTGTCAACGAGAGAGAAAAGTGGGTTGAGTTAGTCCGCCGGTCTTTAAGGGATAAGACTAATCCCGATCTTATGAGAATATTCTATTTTAGGGTTGATCCCATTTCACCTGTCACCAAACTAAACACCCTCAAAAATGAGATCACCCCATCTCATAGAAGGCAATGTGATGACAATGATGGCCTAAACTACAACAAGAACACCAGATTATGTTAGCGTGTTGGATGGCAAGGGTACGAAAAGGGTTGGATGGAGGGGATGGCTTTACATAGCGGTCATGGGTGCAAAAGCCTAATGGTGGGCTGTTGTTGTGGCAAGGCGGTGAGGCGATAGTGGCACTGACTCGATCGATCATGGGAGTGGTAGAGGGTGATGGACCAGTGTTTAAGGTGGGGGCTAAAAGAATCTTGAGTGGCATAGAGAGGATAAATGTGCACAAAAACTATAAGAAACTTATAGTAGAAATTAAAACATCATCTAGAATATATGGTCATAACTATCAGAGTACTAGTGTCCGGATATTTTAGTCCCCCTTCATTGCTTCTAAAAAGAATGCATGGAGAGAACAATCTTAAGAGATAAAGGGGTATAGAAGGTGATCTAAAGACAGTAAATAAATGCAAGAAGTACTTCACAAGAAGACATAACATTTTTTTTTACCAAAATTCAGATCAAAAGATCTTATGTCTTCGTTAAGCTCCAGATCCAGATCGCGCTCGATCCCTAGCCTCACTAAGCTCAATCCTATAAAGAGGTTTGGTCTCCAAACTCTCACTAAAGTTAACACAAAGTTCAAGGAAACCACCATGGTCTCCACTAGGATATGATGCTACAATCTCTAGTGAAGCTTGCTCTACCAAAACCAATCCCTAAGAACGAGCTTGGTATCTACTATAATTATCTCTTTCCTTAAGGATGTGAGAAAGATATTCACACACTTTTTCAAGCGATTCAAAACTTTGAATCATCACGGGTAACGTCTAGCCATATAGGAGGATAACCTCCAAGAGTAACAAATACAAATTCTCGCCGGATGTTGATCCATAAATACTCAATCAAATCACTAACCCTCTCACTCAATGCTCTAAAAGATCATTAACAAAGAGATGGATTTGATGTAGAAGTTAAGAAAGAGAGTTATGAAACTCTAGAAATACTATGAGAAGTAGGAATGAAATGAATGAACAACCTTTTTTTTCTCAAAGTAGGGGTTGGTGGAGTTAAAAACAAACACCCTACCAAAGTAGCCATTACTCACAGATTCAAATTTTGGAGTATCCGCCCCTAGGAGCCGAAGAGTTCAGACACTTGAATCCAAAGCAATAGAGCCATTCCAGAGTATCCGGTCTAAACCGTCTGAGACTTCGAACAACCTTCACCACCTGAAAAGAGAAAATTCTCCGAAGAATCTGCCACTTAAGGATGGAGACTCTAGTCTATTTTCATTGTTAGGTAATAAACCTTGCCAAAAAATGACTAGTGACTTATACAAAATATGAAGAGGACTTTGTAGAGAAAAACCAAAACTCAAGAAAACTTATTGTGACATATGGTACAAGTGTTCACTCAAGAAAAATAAAGGGATTTAATTGAGCATTTGCTTTGCAATTAGGACCAATATTTGTACCCCTCTTGGTAGTACGATAATTCTAGGACTAAAGAAAAATAAAATACATTTAAAACACAACGTCAAGTCTTCTTCGATGTCTTTATTTTATGGTAGGGTTTTTCTCATTAATCTAATTTTTCTTGGGATTAACTTTTACACTTTTCTTCACTTTTCTTATCATCTATCATTCAAAACTCACTAGGGAGCTTAGATGCACCTTTAATCTCCCTATTGTTGGTGATCTATGACAATACTCAAAGGGCTCACAAAGGATTGTATTAAGATTGAGTTTTTGGTTGAAACAAGGTAGAAGAGGCTACCCCTAAATGTGTGCATAGTAATAAGTGATGTTTACGTATATGCACATCTTAAGGGAAAACATGGGAATTCTCTCTATTTCCTCACAACTGTGGGGTGCAATTTGTACAAAGTATATAAAGATGCATATGACATGGCATATCACTTAAAAAAATTAAGCAAGCACCAATCAAACATATATCTCATCACATTGTAGGAATATAAATGGATTGAAGGTTTAAAAATTTAAAGTTTGAGAGCTCGTACTACTCCCCCTTTGTCATCAAGACATAAAAAAGATAAAATTGCACATGAGGAAGAAAGAAGTAGATTAGTTCGAGTCAATGGTATCATCGTCATGATCATCACCATTATCTCAATTGCCACTATCTTCATTATCTAACCCTTAGAGGCTTGGGTTAGAGTGAACATCTATACTTATGTTGAAGGTCTCTACAAAGGGTTGAGATTGATCGCGTTGGGCTACCTCTGGTTCTTCCTTAGCAAAAGGATCAACAATAATTGGTGCCTTGCGATCTAGAGACACCTCAAAGTTCTAAGAGTGAAGGTAATCCTCTTGTTGTTGCTCCATACGATGAACACTCAGTGCGCTATAGGAGCAAAGGGAGAACATGGATTTCATGGCTCTCTTGAGAGTGGAGTTGGGCCTTGGAGGAGCACAGGCACGAGAAGAGAACACACCCACGGTGGAAGGAGCGACCAGTGGAGCAAGAGGGTAATAAGGATGATGCTTTACTTCCTTGATGAAGTGAAGACCTGAGATGGCTTCCATTTGAAAGATCAAGTGTCATAACCTTATGTTATAGAAAGTTTTGGTGATTAACGATAACATATGTTGGGACTAACTATTTTCATGAGTTGGAGAGACTAGGTTAAGTTTCGACAACAAGATGAGGATATTGATAGATGTGTTAGTGAGGAGAAGTTATTAAAGATCTAGAGAGAGAAGTGCCTTTGTATGGCAAGATAGTGAAGGACAAGCAATGTTCTGCTACGATGGACCATGTGGTGGTGAAGGGCAAGCAAATGATTTGGTGAAGATGGACCAATGCGGTGGTAAAGGGCGAGTAAAGGCTTCGCATCGATGGACCATGCAACGCCATGTGGTATTGTGGAAGATCCACATCAATCATTTGAAGAGTGCAAGATGGAGTGCCGAAGATCAAGATGATGCGATGCATTAATCAAGGCAAAGGTATAATTTACTTAGGATTAATGTGTTTAATAAGATGTAGGTGAATAGTCCCAACGGTGAAATGGTGTTGATGTTGGTAACCCTCAAGGTAAAGCAAGAAGATGGCATGACGATGTTACTAGAAGTATAACTTTTCTATTTCCTTTTGAGTATAGGAATGCCGTAGTATTAAGAGGGATGCAATGTTGATGTGTTCGTTTGTCTCGGTGCACAAAGTGAACCTTTCAAGTGCTTCCTTGTGATAAATACAAGCATTAACCTATTCTAAGAGAGGTTTTTAGAGTTTTTTTCTTGTTTGGGTTGGGTAGCTCTCTCAATAAGCTTTCCATAGGTCCAAAATCTTCGAAAATGGACTCTAGAGCAAGGAATTATGATCGTTTTTGTGGGGTGCTATCACGGAGTAGCGGATACTCTGGACATTTTGGCCGAATACTCTAAATCAATCTTGCTAGTTAGACAGAGAAGTTTGTCCAGAATCTCCGGTGGTTTTGGCCGCAGACTTTAGACTTTGAATCTGTGAGTAATGAATAGTTTTGGGGGCTCGAGTATTTAAACCCCTCCACCCTCCATCTTTAGCTACTGTTTTGAGGTTAAGTTTTGGCAAGAGTGGCCTATCCAAAACCAAATATCCCCTCAAAAATCCTCTACCTTGGTGTTAGCCCTTTGTGTGAGTGATTTGAGAAAAAAAGAGTTGAGTTGAGAGATTGAGAGGTTGAGAGTAAGTGAGCTTCACTCTATTATTTGAACACTTGAGTTCATAGTAAGCAAATCTTCAATTATATTTGTTACTCTTAGATATCAAGATCTTCTAGACGGCTAGGAGTCACCGGTAAGCTCCCAAAGTTGTGTTGAGTCGCCGGATGTTTGTGAAGGTTCGTTCTCACCTCTACAAGGAAAGAGGTAATTGAGTTAAAACTAAACTTGTGCTTAGGGGTTGCTTGGTAGAGTGGACTTCACTGGAGGTAGTAGTTCGTTGCTCAAGTATACGGACCTCGGTGGCTACTTGGCAATGGAGTTTTGCCTCAGTGGTTACTTGAAGGCCAGAGGTTCATCCTTGGTGCTTGTTTGGGGAGGCTAGGGATCGAGAGATATCTGTCTCTTTGGAGTTTCTAAATGGATACGTATAATTTTTGGGATCTGATCTTCGAAAAACAAATCATTTGTCTCCATCTCTCACTTGTGTCCTTTACTTTTTTTACATCATTTACCATTTATTTGGATCACCTCTTTCCTCCCCTACCTTCAAGGGTGTCTGTTTTAAGTATTCTTTTGGATGCAGTAAAAGAGGACCGGAATATTTAGACTCACCATCTGGAGACTTCGATCAAGGATCTTTGTCTGACAGAGAGGCTCATTCAGATACTCCGGCCATTTTGAATGGATACTCCAGAGGAACTTTGTTCGGATATGTTGGCTATTTTGATAGGATACTCTGGAGGACTTCGTCTGGATACTCTAGCCCTTTGGTCCGGATATTTTGGAGGAGAATTTTATTTTGTTGTAAGTATTTTTTTCATGAAGGCCTATTCACCCCCCTCTAGGCGACATCAAGGTTCTTTCAATTGGTATCAGAGCCTGATCTCCTAATATGCTTCATCTCTTGGAGAGAAGATGTCCAGGGATGGGGAGAAGAACTCGATGAGTTATATGCCCAATAATCAAGGTGAAATATTCTGAGAACTTTTGGTTCAAATTATTCATCTTGGAGTACCCATATGCTTGATGTCTTTAGGACCATAGGTCCTCAAATAGAGCAAGTTGTAGATTGAGCATTTCTCCTCCAAGTGATAAAATGCCATCATTCGAAGAGGAAGAAAAATGCACACATCTCCACGCTCAATCTACTAATGTTTTATTTAGTGTTTTGAGTGAAGAAGTGTTTGAATCTATCATGCCACCTAAGGATGCTCATCTCATTTGGACCACACTCAAGAAGAGATATGGCAAGCCCAAATACGATGAAGTAGAGCTCACTATAGAAGAACCACTTGAGGAGTGCTCAACTTTGTCAACAATTTGTATAGAGCCTCAAATGGCTCTATCAGATGATCAAAATGGCCATGCCATGTCCACCTCCTCACCAACAAATGATTACATAAGACAATGGATTGGTGAGTAGGGTCAATGTGGATACTTCTATTTCCTATATTGCTTATGGAACTAATCTTTTGAAGGAATAAGAAGTATATGTGCATGAATGGCTAAATGAAGAATCCTCTTCTCCAAGATGCTTATTTACTCACTTTGATGGACATTCATGTCTCTGTTTGCTCATGCGAGGAAGATCAGACCAGGCAGAGGTGCATGCCGAGAGGGCGAGCGGGCGTGAGCCAATGGAAATATGATGTGATGACACGCGGACACGCCGAGGACTAGTAGATCTGTTTAGCTCCAGTGCAAGTCCTTCGACTCGTTAGTTCCTTGGAGTGCACTACCTATTATCCCACTGGGCATGCAAAGAATATGTTCGAGCCGAATTGGTCCTTTGTGTTCGCCGATGGAGGTATGATGCAATCGCGCCAGAACATGCCAAAGCCTACGAGGTCTGCTTGGCTCTAGTGTAGGTCCTTCGGATTCGAGGTATCTTTGTTGGGTTGCTGTAGTTTCGAGCGTGCCAATCAATTTGACCACTAATTGATAAGAAAGATAGATAGAGTTAGGTAATAGAGCCAATCGGCCATTAGGCTGATATGGACTCCTGTTATCAATTGGTTGCCGATAGGGTTCACATAGCCATCGGTTGAGTCCAATGCATCCTTGCTATCAGTTGGTTGCCGATAGCAACTGTAGCACTCATACATCGGCTAAAAATCCGATGATGGCATAGGTGAATGGCAAGAAATAAAGTAAAGAACTCATTGGCTATAGAGCCGATGATGCTCCGAACAGAGTACGTGATGAATAGTAAGGAGCGCGATCCAATCTCTTGAAGGTACGAGACCCAGCGACCACCGATAACGGTACCGTTAGATCCAGACTTGATAGATTAGACAAAACCTAGACAGTATAAGGCTGAAGCTAATGGCACTGAGACGGTGGAGACTAGATCGAACGTGTCAAAGTAAGGAATGGGTGAACCTATTGGTTACGGGTTCGATACAGGCATATAAGTAAACTCATTGAGGGAAAAAAAACCCACTAAGTCTTGATGCCAGATCTAACAGAACTAGATCGATCGCAAGTAGATTAATCATTAAGTAAGATATATGTATATCGGCTGAGTAGCCAATACACTAGGCGTGAAGCTCAGTGTATGAATAACTCATTGGCTGGCTAATCTGATGAAATGTTTGTGTAAAGACCTATCGGCTTACGACTCAATCTAGTACCAACAGTCCTGTAGGTCGAACCTAACCGATGCAGCATGAGATCGATAATGGTAGAAGAGCATGATAAGCTAATAGAACCCATGCAAATATAATGTAATGTATCCGATCAGACTAAGAGATCAGACCTAACTGATGCAGCCTTAGATAGAGCGAATACACCAGGATAGTGTTAGACTTATCCCTTGGCTGGAGATCGGACTTAACTGATGCATCCCTGCGTCGAGAGCCCGAACCCACTGGTAAAACCTAGACGAACTAGGGTGGTGATGCGTCAAAATTGTATTGATCTGTGTTGGATGATTTACAATGTTCCAAGGGGTCTATATTTATACCCTGGTGTTACAAGAATCTGATATGGTTTCAAATAATCTTCAGATGTTCCTTCCTATTCACAAAAGGAAACTTTCTCTAAAAAGTTAACAAAAATAACTAAACTTGCCTATCTTATAAAATATATTCTATAAAGATACAATTACTCTGTCGTGGTTTCCACGGCTCCTCTTCAGATCCGGTTAATTTTTCATTTTTGATTGAACTGAATCCATTCTTATCAATCCGATCAGTTCTTTCCCTGTATCAATTGGCCTCTTTCCATAAGCCATTTGGCTCTTCGATTTTGTCTGCGGGGCTTACCAAATTTCGGTGTTAACAGTCTCAAGCCAAAAGCATCATTGGAGAAAGAAAATTAGGAGCTCAAAGCTCAACTTGTGGAGCTCACTAGCAAGCATGTGGACCTGCAAGATAAATATGGTGAGCTTTTATGCTCTTATGAATATCTTATAGATTCTCATGCAATGCTAGAAGTTGCTCATGAGATAATAATGACAATGGTAAAAACCTACGCACCTCATGTTCAAGTTGATTTGATTTGTACTAACCCTTGTTGCTCTTAAGCAAATATTTTCCCGAGCACTACATGTGATTTGGATCATATAGGTACAAATGAATCTCTCATACAAAAGGCTAAAACACAATAGAGAGACTTGGTTATATTAATGGGCAACACTCAACCTTCTCAAGATAAACGTGATGCCATGGTGAAGAAGCTTGAGAAGGGATCAACTGAGACTTGCACCGAGTCTCATCAAAAAGATTACAAGTATAACAACAAGAGCATGGGGAGATCAAAAACAGTATGCTACAATTGTCATGGGTATGAACATTTCATCACCAATTGTAGCAACAAGAACAAGTTCAACAGTGTCAATTTCAAGGGCCAAAAATCGAAAGATGATAAAGACCCCCATTACTGGCTTCACATGCAAGAATGAGGGTCATTATGTCAGAAAATGCCCCTTGAAGAAGAAAATGAGAGACATGAGCAAGAGCCAAGAAAAGAAGAAGAACAAGTCTCATGGCAAGTGCCTTAAGAGCTCAAGTACGGGACACTATGCCTCTATGT
This sequence comes from Oryza coarctata, assembly GCA_030770085.1. NCBI lineage: Eukaryota > Viridiplantae > Streptophyta > Magnoliopsida > Poales > Poaceae > Oryza > Oryza coarctata. The sequence goes on along the minus strand of CM061483.1, from coordinate 11,389,930 downwards.
GTTCCAACAAGATTTATGACAAAATCACACTTTCAAAGAAGAGATCAAGAAGCGACAATGGGAGGTGTTCCATTGCCACCCAATGAATCCACGACATTTCCACAAATGGCTTTGGATGCCACATGATCACACTATTGTTGTAGTCCTAATGGAATCGTGTGGTGATGCGGGGATCCTTGAAATCTGGGCATGCTATTTTCTCGGGGTTCTCTAGCCTATCTTTTTTGCACCGAGCAATGTTTGTTTTGTAATCAAAGACAATTGTTGCACCACTATATGCCAGATCTTGGTTTGAAAAGATAGGAGACTTCTGACAAAAAAGATAAATGTCGAGGACGGTGTTTGAGACGGGTCGGGGATGAGGTGCAAGATGGGTCCCAAGCAATCCAATGATGTTACTCAGTTGAGAAATCTCGCTTGCCTTAAATGTTGTCTCAAAGCCTTGATTTTGAGTTGGTGCTTGGTTCTTCTTTTGTAGCTTTCTTGGTATAAGGAGCCTTGGTCTTACCCTTGTCAGCTTGAGAGGCTCATGGAGGACTGCGATGAGATGTGGCACCTTGGGAAGTACCATATTAAGGAGCTCCCCCTTAATACTCATCACTTGAGAAGCCACTCAAAACACGAGTGCACTTAACATGCACCATGATAAGAAAGCCTAAGAAAGAACACATGGACCAAGATGTTTACGTCGAGTCATAGAGTAAATGGTTAGTGCAAACTAGAGGCCAGAGTACCTAGGCTTAGTGTCCGAAGTTTTTAGTTAGCACTCCCTTTGGAGTAGGAAGGCTGGTTCGGAGAGTCCGGTCTCTTTGGCCGGATACTCCAGTTCTGCGTAGAGGACCACACGGCCAATGCAAAATATAGGCATAGAAACACAATGTAGAGTATAGATTGGGTTCCTAGGAGAGTATAGGGACTGCCTAGCATAAGGTTTCTAACCCTAGGTTCAAGTATTGAGAGATCAATCAAAGGAAGTCAAAAACCCTACGACTTAGAGAATAACTTGAGCCCAAAGCTTCAATTGGAGGATGGATTCAGAGTCTCCGCTCATTGAGCAATGAGTGGAGATGAAGAACACCAAAGATCGTCAGTAGAAGATAAAGATCACCAGAGGGGTGACCATGCGCCGCTGTGGAGGATGGAGTAGAGGGGCAAAAGAAAGAATAGGGTAGGCGGTGGCGGTTACTAGGCCTATATACTCGAGTGGTCTAGAGACTCTAGAAGCAAAGGGCAGTGACTCTGAATCGTATTAAACTGATACAGCAGAGGTTGAGCGGAGACTCTAGCCCTGAGGGGCCGAGAATCCAGATCAAGGTTGCTGGACAATAGTGAGGTTGGAACGAAGACTTTAGGAAAAAGGTCTAGAGACTCCGGTAGATAGAGTCAAAGGAAGGTTGGACATGTAATATATGAGAACCACATTGTGATCACCTAACATCCAACATTACATAACAATAATCAGATCAGGTTTCTCTAGGCTAAGATGAAAAATCATGAAAAACAAAATATGCACACAAAGTTTTTTGAATTTTTTTTGGATTTTATATTTTTTAGAATGTTTAAGCTCAAAATTTATGTCAAGACCAACACTTAGTTTAGTGAGATTTCTTAATACTAGAACTCATAATATATATATATATTTGAGATTAGTACTTGCTTATTGATTAAAAAAAGCACTTTACCCTAAAATATGATCATTCTCAAGAGATATTCTGAGAATCGATAATATTTAGCTCATTTTTCAACTCCACAAACTGTCGCTCATGTAAAGGCTTGGTATAGATATTGTCAAGTTATTTGTCGGTTGAGACATATCTATGGCAAATATCTCCTTTGGTTTCATGGTCTCTCAATAAATTGCGGCATATGTCAATATGTTTCATTCTTGAGTGTTGGACATGATTATTGGTGATTTTGATAACACTCTCATTGTCACATAGGAGTGGGATGTGTGTTATATTGTACTCAAAGTCATGGAGGGTTTGTTTCCTCTAAAGGAGTTAGGATCAATAACTTCTGGTGGCTATGTATTCGACTTTAGCCTTAGATAAGGCTATGGAGTTTTATTTCTTAAAGGACTAAGAGACAAGTGATCTCCCTTGAAATTAACAAGTTTCAGAAGTGTTTTTCTTATTCACTATGCAACTGACATAGTTCAAATCAGAATAGTTAATCAAGTTAAAGCTTGAGCCTGTAGGATACCACAACCCTAGGTTTGTAGTATGAACTAAATATCTAAAGATTCTTTTGAATGCCACCAAATGGCATATTCTCTCGAGGAGTCTTAAAAGAAAGCACACATATAAACACTAAGCATGATATCAAGCATAGATGCACAAAAATAAATCAATGATCCTATCATAGGGTTACAAATATTTTGATCCACGGGCTTACCTTTCTCACCTAGATCGAGATGACCATTTGTTGGTATTGGGGTCTTGATAGGATTTGCCACATTCATCTAGAACTTCTTGAGCATATCATTGAGATACTTTATTGATTAACATTCCTTCCTTTGATTGCTTGATTTGAAACCCGAGGAACAACTTGAGCTTACCCATCACTCATAAATTTGAAACCCGAATTGCTTAGTCACCATCTTACTAAACTCATCACTAAACTCTTTGTTAGTAGAACCAAAATTATATCATCGACATAAATTTGGCACACAAATAAATCATTTTTGAATTTCTTAGTGAAGATAGTAGTATCCTTTTTTCCTATATCAAAGCCGATTTTGAGTAGAAAGTAGTAGAGGCATTAATACAAGCTGTAGGAGCTTGTAAAGCACCTATTGGAGGTTGTAGACATGTTGTGCATGCTTGGGATCCTCAAAGCTTGAGGGTTGTTCCATGTATATAAGCTCATTGATTGGTCCATTGAGGAAAGCACTGTTAACGTCCATTTGGTATAGCTTAAAATCATGGTTAGTAGTAAAGCTTATAGAATTCAAATATACTTAAGACGTGCGATGGGTGCAAAGGTTTTATTAAAGTCAAGTACTTCAACTTGGGCAAAGCCCATTGCAACTAACCATGCTTTGTTGCGAGTGACATCCCCATGTTCATTTTAATTGTTGTGGAACACCCATTTTTGTTCCAATTACATTGGTGTTGGGTCTTTCCACTAGAGTACTGTTAACGCCAAAATCTGGACGATCCGATGGTGCTAAAGCCGATCGGCTGAGAGATCCGATGGTGCTAAAGCTGATCAGCTGACAGGTCCGATGGAAAGTTTAATGCAGTCATCGGTCGATGAAGATGCTGAGACAAAGCCAATCGGAACTGTAGAAAAGCCAATTAGATTGGTAGGAGATTGGATTAGCTTGAAGACAGGAGATTGTCCAATCGGGATCAGGTCTGAGAAGCCCGAGGAAAGGAAAGAAAAGGATCGACTTGAGTAAAAGAATGTCCGATAGCTATAGTGGAGAAGCCGATCAGGTTGCAGCAAAGGAAGACTCGGTTACAAATTGAAAGATTATTCAGATGAAACCGAGTTTGTGTAAGAGCCGTGGACTCCACGGCAAGATGCTTGTTTTTGTAAATTGTAACCTTACTTAATTAGAGAGGTTTAGCTGACTAGTTAACTTCTTTAGGAATATTTTTCTTTGTTCTTACTAGGAAATAATGTCCGATAGTCGTAGACGCGTCGCACTCTGTTTGTAAATCCAGGGTATAAATATAGAACCCCTAGAAACATGTAAGAAATCTCTCGATCATATAGAAATTCGGCGCATCGCCACTCTAGCTCATCTAGGTTTTACCGATGGGTTCTGGCTCTCGACGCGAGGCTGCATCGGTTAAGTCTGATCTCCGGCGAAGGGGTAAGTCCCGTCACCATCCCGATATGTCCTGCTCTGTCTGAGGCTGCATCGGTTAGGTCCGACCTCTTAGGCCGATCAGACGTATCGCATCACGTCCGTGCTGGATCTATCGGTCCGTTAAGCTCTCTCTGCCGTCGTCAGTTTCGTGCTGCATCGGTTAGGTCCGACCTACAGGGTTGCCGACGAAAGATTGAGCTTCAGGCCTATAGTCTTCTGCACAGCGTATCATCGGAGTGCTAGCCGATGAGTTATCCATGCTTTGAGCTTCACGCCCAGCGCAATTGCCCCTCGGCCGATACGCATCAGCCTTTAGAGGCGTCCCATGACACGTAACGCCGAACGTATCGGTCTCCAAGCCAATACGCACCCGCCTTCTGAGAGGCGTCCCCTCATCGGCTCAGCTAGCCGATGGGTTCTTCCTATCCTTGCTACGGCATAGCCGATCCGGTGTCCTCCGTATCATCGCCGCTGGTCCCGGCCTCGTACTGTCTTGGTTAGATCTGATCTTTGAGGTTCGGTGTTGATGGCGCTACCACAGTGGGCGACGGGTCTCATGCTGTCATATCCGGAGTGGCATCGACTTTGCATCCCATGCCTTCTTGTACTATTCTTTACATAGGCCGCATGCGCCTTCATCGGTTTTTCTAGCCGATGAATCACTATTTGGCTGTCTGGAGGGATCCCGTACGCCTCGCTATCCTCTGAGCACACCCTGGTTCCTCCATCAGCTCTGCGGTCGATCCCTCATCGACACCTGTCTACATCGGCTCCCTAGCCGATCGAAAAGCATCTCGATCCTATCGGCGGCCAGCCGATAGCGAGCGCCTGTATCGGACTCGCTCGTCTCACTCCCTTGTCAATTGCAGGGTCAAATTGACTGGCACACTCACGAATCTCGATGCTTAAGGACCTGCACTGGAGAGAAGCAGACCTCCTAGGCCTTCGCGTGACCGAGCCGTCGTCCCTCCCCGGTTGCAGGATTTTTGATGGTGAGCACGCATTTTTGGCGGTGAGCCGCTGTCCATAACACATTGTGAGTGAAGTTGTTAAGTTCCTCTTGCATGGCCATCACCCAATCAACATCCTCGAGCGTCTCTTCAACCTTCATAAGCTCCAAAAAAAACACAAAAGTGTAACTCCAAAAAAAATTAGCAATTCGAGAGCGAGTAGTTACCTCTTTTATAATGTCACCAAGGATGTTGTCAACGAGGTGATTATGTTGAATGCTTTCGTAAACTTGTGGATGGTACACCGAGGGTACATGAGTGTGCTCAGTGTCTCTTTGCTCCATTTTGCCCACGGAATCAATCTCATCCACTTGTATTTGACTGTCTTACTCAATGTCATCATGAGATGTCTTCAGAACTTGCTCATATGTAGATGGAGGTTGATAAAGTACCCCATCTTGCTCGTTTGTCACTTCTTGAGGTTATACATCTCCAATTGCTTCATTCATGATTGCTTGATTTGGAGTCTTTTTGCCTGCAACATAATCACTAACTTGCTCTTCTTGGAGCCATTAGATTCATCGAATGTCATGTCTTTTATAACCACAGCGTATTATTGAAGACACGATAAGTGTGAGAATTTGACCCATACCATATGTCTTGTATTCATCAAGCATTGTTCTCGCTACCTCAATCTATGTTTGGTTCCTCCTCTCAACAATCCTATTTTGTGGTGGGTCATATGGAGTGAAAAACTTATGCTTGATTCCTTCTTTATCGAGGAACTCCACCACTTGAGTGTTCTTGAACTCATCACCACTGTCACTTCTCACTCTCTTGATCTTGACCTCAAACTCATTTTGGGCTAGACATGCAAACCTCTTAAAGTTAGCTTGTGCTTCACTTTTGTCATGGAGGAAAAATACCAAAGAGTAAAGTGAATAGTCATCAACAATGAAAAAGTCATACTTGTTACCTAAAAAACTTATGTAAACCATAGGTCTGAAGGGTTGCATGTGAAGTAGCTTCAAGGGACGGGATGTCGTCATGATGTTTTTGGCCGGATGTGGAGCTTCGACTTATTTTCTCACCTGGCAAGCCATACGAACATGATCTTTCTCGAATACTACATTAGATAGACTGATGATGTGTTCCCCTATTAGAAGTTTTAACAAATTTCACATTCCAACATGAGCTAGCCGATGATGCTAAAGCCAACTCTTACTAGATTTGGCAATGAAGAAAATTTCATGACTCACCCTATCTCATGGAAAATCAACAATATAGAGATTATCCTTCAACTTGCCAACAAAAGCCACAGACTCCTCATCATGTTTAAAAATGGTCACACCCTCGTTAGTAAATAAACAATTATAACCAATTTTGCATAATTCAGAAACAAAAAGCAAGTTGTAACTCAAACACAATGTCACCTTGCCTTTACTGTTATCTCCGAACACAATGTCATCGTTTTGTTCTCTATCATCTCTAGTACAAGTGAACATATTCCTCTCACCGATCATATGATCAGTGCATCCACTATCCACGATCCAACACAATCCATCATAGAAATATGCCTTAAAAACAAGTTATGATTGGGATTTAAATACCCAAATATTGCAGAGTTTGGGTCCTTGCATGTTAGTGACAAAAGACTTAGAAATCTACAAGCATCTCTCATGATTTTCACCACAAGACCTCACAAATTGAGCTTTCACTTTACCAAGGTGGTTTCTCTTAAGAACATAAGAAGCATAGATTAGGGATTAAGGCATATGCTTCTTGTTCTCTTGGGATTGGGGATCTTTACCACTCTTCCTGAACATGATGTGCTTGTTGTGCTCCATCACCTTGTGCTTTGGTGACTTGTTCTCATGTGGGTGAAAACCAAGCCCAAAGCTGTGCTTGTTATTGTCCATGATGAGGGTCTTGTAGAGAGCATATTTGGATCTATACGTCTTCATGCAACTATATTTCACCAAGGCACCAAGTCTCTCATTCTCCTACTTGAGCTCATCTAGTGTATACATGTTAGTAACATATGCATTCACATCAAGATTATGGCATCTAGCACACTCGTTGCTTGTGGAGGCACTAGAGAGATTGGTGTCTTTATTTGAAGAGGAGCTAAACAAAAGAACATCAAATTGCTTTTTAAGAGATTTGTGAGTCTTGTCCAAACTCTCAAATCTCTTAACAAGTACTTCACTGTAACTCTCTAGAGTAGCAATTGATTCATTGACCACATCTAACATGTTGGTCAAATCCTCAACATTCTTTTTCTTTTTAGCCAAAGACTTCTCGAGGGTATGTTTTCTCTCCTTGTCAAGTATAAATAAACCCTTTTACCTCTCAAGGGTCTTCTCCTTGCTCTCTAGTGGCTTTGTGAGCTATGTTACTTTGCTAAGTGTGATTTTGTTGATACATTTGAGATCAAAATCATCCTCACCATCATCGTTATCACTTTCATCATCACTAGTCACTTGTTTAGGATGTGGATGTATCTTGCGCCCCTTCGCCATGAGGCAAGTGGGAGCGTAGTAGTCATTGTCGCTTTGGTAGTTGCAGAGTGTTTCCTTTGGCGACGATGACTTGATGGTGATTGTAGCAACGCCTTTCTCTCTTTCCAAGCCATATTCACTTTGAGATATCCACTTTTCTCCAATGTGAACATGTCTTGAACTACTCTTCTTGTGGAATTTAGACTTGCCATATTGCTTATTCTTCTTGGGGCAATGGGCAATAAAGTGTCCGTACTCGTCGCACACACTTATGGCTTGATGATTCTTGGACTTGTCACCATTCTTCTTCTTATCATATACACCTTTTCTTAGGAATTTCTTAAACTTCTTAACGGTGAGAGCGAAGTCATCATCTTCACACTCCTCGTAACTTGATTACTCCTGCTTGGATTTTGCCTTAGACTTTAGAGCGATCTCTTTGTTCTTGGCAATTGTGGCATTCATTGCAACGGCATTGACATGCTTGGTCTGTTTCTTCAAGAGCTCGTGGGAGATAATTCATGAAAAGACATCACTCGAGGTAAGTCTCTCGAAGTTCTTGTTCTTCCATATGAGTGTGACCAAAGTGGAGTTCCTTGGAGCAAAAGTGCAGAGGAGTTTCTTGACAACAACATGATCGGTCATGTCCTCACTTACAAGTCCTCGAATTTTGTTGATGATGACCATCATGCAATCATATATCTCTTATAGCGTCTCGCCATCTTTCATCATGAATCTCCCAAGTTATCCTTACAACAACTTGATCCATGATTCCTTCATAGTAGGAGATCCCTCATGTTCCAATTGGAGGATATCCCAAATCTCTTTGGCTTCCTCGAGTTGATCCACCTTGTTGAACTCTTCCAGGCTCAATGACCTGAGGATCACGACTGTGGCTTGAGCATTGCGTTGTATGAAAGCCTCTTGAGTGGGCATGAGTTTAATGTCCTCCACGGGACTTGGAGAATTTTTTTTGCTCCTGTGTGCCTTATAAGGGTGGAGAATTTTGCAGGTGGGGAAAATCATGCGCCACCTGTGAAAATGTTTTTTGCATATGGCAAAAAGCCTGTGTGACCTCCAAAAATGGTTTTCATAGGTGGCTAAAAGCATGTGCCACCTTCAAAAACCATTTTTGCACGCAACGTGTGCTTTCCCCTGATGCCCTTGGCCTCCTCGTCCTCGCCACCTTTGGGCTCCCCTCCACCGCTATCCTCGGCCCCCTTCCTCGGTCTCCTCGCCCTCGCCTCCCTCGTCCTCCCCTCCACCTTCGTCATCGACCTCCCCTTCATCACCCTCGGCTTCCTCGAGTTAATTTTTATTTTTGGAGAAAATTTTATTGTGTGATATTTATATTAATTTTATATGGAAGTGTTAAATGTATTTAGAAGTATTTTAGATATACAATTTTGGATGGATACATTAATGCTATATATTGTGTAAATTTTAGATGTCAATTTTATATGTGAATGTTGGTTCAATTTTAGAAGTGTGATTTAGTTAAATGTTATATGTCAATTGTACTTACGAATTTTGGTTCAATTTTACATGTGAATTTTAATACATGTATTGTTGTTAAATATTACATACAAATGGTGGTATCTAGTTGAAAATTTACGTATTTTGATAATTAACTTAGACATGATGGACACTGGCAATAGACACGAACAGACCGCGAAAGTGTCACAACAGGAGGAGATATTACCTACCTGGCCCACATTATCTGACGATAGCCCCTAGCGATGCACATCCTAGCTCGCGACATGGGAAAAAGGCCGTAAACAATGCTAACTATTTTTGTATAGCATCAATTATTCTATTTCATGCGTAGATGAAGATTGCTCTGTGAAGGTCCACGCGTTGGATAGTTCCATCATAGTGACAATAACAAATCGAGGAAGTATTGAAAACTTTCTCTGCCCCGAAACCAGAAATAAATGTTGCTCGAACAAAGCGTAAACATAGAAGGGGAGAACGGGGCAGGACCAAGGTGATCGATCCCTAATAGGCACATGTCATGACCCATATCAATGTTAAGGGATGTCTAATGACCCCCCGTGAAGTGGTTATTTAGTTGCAAAATTAATGTGGGGCCATTATCAAGGTCCATGTCCTAATATTAATTGACGATTGGGAGCTAGTTGTAGGACTAACCAAAAATTATTGATGGGATGAGCTGAATAATAGAATCGTATTCCCTGAAGGAACTGAGAAAGAGGCAAAGGTAACCACTGTTCAGAACATGGCCAAGTCATGACGTAATTGGAAATCAATCCTCAACACAATGTGAAGAGGGGATTGACCCTAATGTTTGGGAAGATCATCAGACCTATCCAGTAGGACTAGTTTGTGGTGAAGATGATCACATCGGAAAAGATAGCGCTGAGCAAGGAGATGGCAAAACTCACGAGGAAAAAACAAGTTTCACTATCATCCAGGCTTAGAAGTGGAAAAAGGCTGAGAAGTGGAAAGGCCGAGAAGTGGAAAAAGGCCGACGATGGCTTGAGAGCGTAAGGAAAAACCATACCAATGGAGGACTATGATGAACGAAATAAGAACTAGGTGTATGTATAGACCTCAGAGATCACTGACTCTAGCAAGATTATATTCCCATACTCTGGCCTCTAAGAAGTTGCGGACAAAATGAAGGATATCACAAAGAGAAAGAAATCTGGCACTTTCAAGTATGTTAGGAAGAAGGACCAGCTAACTGCCATGTTAGGCAACCCTTAGCATGGTGGCCACATCCGTGGCATATCATCCTAAACTAGTGACAAGGGTTCATGCAAGACACACCAATCTATAAAAAGCATGATTGTTTCAAGGAGGCACTAGAAGAAACAGTACGGGTAACGGTGGCCTAAGAAATGGTGAGGTTTGCAGCAAGTGCCGTTCTAGACTTATATTCCCAACTACAGCTCCAGATAGAGTCAGGTGGTGACCAGCTTTAATTGTAGTTGCTGCAAGTAGATCTGGTCATAGTACCGATGAGCACTGGATCTACTCTCAACTTGAAGTTTCCTTTCATCGACATACAAGAAGACACTCCATGTATGCTTCATGTCCCTATTGTAAGGGCAGGTCGAACAATAGAGGTTGCTAGGGGCAAGACAATGTTGGGCCATGTTTTTCATTGCCAGCCAGTCCTAGAAGATTATGCCAAGTTGCAGTGGTGAATATCAACAAAGATCAAAGCATGCATGAGATTTATATTCCAATGAGTGAGGGCATCAAATATCTCGAAGATGCAGTCAATCAGATAATTCTTTGGTATATAAGAGATATAGTCCTAACAACATCGATATAACCCTCGAAGAAGCAACCATATCCAACTCCATGCCAACCTTCATTGGTAAATCCTCTCCTAGAGACGAAAGACATGTTCTCTATTGGCTAGCTCTCTTGTATGCCACCATGACAATCTTCTCCAAGAACACTAACACCTCCGCCTTCACTAGCAAATCATGTGCTAGCTCCCATTGAAACAATTATCTCTCAAGACCAAAAAGTGTCTACTCCACGAGAAGCTTCTCCAAAACCTCTGGTGCCACATAAAATCAAACCCTATCCCTACAAAGCAAAAGATAAGAACAAGGAACGCCGGATGGTAAAATCATTTTCAGGAAGAGAGAATTTAAGCACGGAGCCCAATGCATACATGGAGCGAAAAACCTAAGTGCTATTAGGATTGATAAGTATAGATTTGTTGCCACTAATGAAGATGTGCCAGAGCAATTCGAGATAGCAAACCATTCCTCCCATCTTGGATGCTCAAGGATGGTCTATTTTAGATGAGGATATGGCATGAATGGTAGATAAGAGCTAGTAGAATTGGCGTCTCTTATATTACAGTTTAGGCATCAAAGGAACTCTTTATGGATGGCAAAAACATGGTTTCAATTGATTTTAAGGACATGATACAATGTACTACTAAGAAAAACTTACATCAATTTTATTGTCATGTGGTGCATGTAAGTTTACATATATTGATCATATTATTATTAAATCATTTCCTAATCAGTAACTAATTGGAGCTGCTCTAAATTTTTAGGATGCAACATAACATGACAATGAAGTTGAATAAACTGGTTGCCTACCTTAACCCGCTATAAATCTCAAGGCCTAGACACATCGTCGACATAAAAGAATATTCAAATGTGTTGAAAAACAAGTCTCAAAAGGAGAGATTGAAATACATTTGAAAACTACTAATTGAAAAGAAGATGGATATGGATGTCTATATAGGTGTGTGATGGTAATTATGACCGATAGAATATGCATAATGGCATCGTACAATAGCGGGTAAGTTCAATATTTAGCATAGTCGTTATATATAAACAACAATTACTAACATTAATTTTTATACAGAGATCATTATATATGTTTCATGATATATCATCTGGACTGCAAAGTCACTCTATTAGATCTAATGGATATTCCACAGAAACGACATCAGCCTTTTATCGACGTTTTAGATTAATAAGTCATTAATTAATTCCTTCAATATTGATCGACCCCGGTCCTTATAGCATATATAGATTACTGACTAACTTTGATTTTTCTCTTTATCAGTGCTTTTCTATACTACCATGAGAACGAAGAAGTAGTCGAGATGTAGAAAAAAGTTCCAAACGATAAATAACTAGTTGGTACAATACGATACATATTTTTCATAAATATAAGGCTATGTACACATATAACAAACTAACATATATTATTTTTATGTTATTCATAAAGTGCCACAAGCAACTGCTATATATTATATTATATGGTTATTATGTATGCCACTACCTCAAGTCTAACAGGTGGTACTACAGTAACCCTAAAAATGTAAGCCAATATATGCATTTAAAGACTCTACATTTGAACATATTAAATACGTAACTATATTTTTTGACATGATAAGTGTGCACACATGTGTAAAATCAATAACAGAGATAAGATATTTGATGAATAAAAAATTAAGAACATGACACAAGACCCCTCTGTCAGTTCATTCACCGTGAGATTTGTCATGTTTGTGGAGACTTCTTTGATAATGGAGGACCCATACACAACAGGAGAGCTATAAAGGCCTTATAGAGTGAGATGTATAGTCATTCCCATAAATTGTAATTCCGCTATTGTAAAATTTGAGTGTTCGCAGTGTGTGTATATATATTTGCGTATAATAATTTACTTATATATATTAATTAAATTAAAGTCTTTTTATGTAACATATAGATATAATCCAGCCCGCTATTTTGATGGATGCATATATGTAAAATAATTCAGAATGAATTTTATATCAAATTTAGGACAAATTTTAGATATGAATTTTAGTTGATAAATGCATTTTAGTAGGTGGCCACCTATAAAGATGAGTTTTGGCTGCCTGCAAAAAGGGTTTTTGAACTAGTGAGAGTCCAAATAATCCGGTACCCCTTCACTACTTCCAAAAAGGATGCATGGATGGAGTGATCTCAAGAGAAATGGAGGTATAGTAGGCGATCAAAAGATAGTAAATAAATACAACAATCACTTCACAAGAAGACACAAAATTTTTCACCGAAGTTCGGATCAAAAGATCCTATGTCTTTACTGAGGGACTCCAAGAAGTAGAATTGCACTCGATCTCTAACCTCACCAAGCTCAATCCTTGGTGGAGGACAAGTCTCCAAGCTCTCAGCAAGGATAGCATAAAGTCCAATGCAACCACAAAGGACTCCACTAGGACACGAGGCTACAACCTCTCATGAAACTTGCACTATCAAAACCAATCTCTAAGAATAACATCGGTATCCACTATAGTTATCTCTTTCTTTATTGAAATGAGGAATACCTTCATAAACTTTTTGGACGATTCATAACTTTAAATCCTTGTGGGCAAAGCCTAGCCACAGAGTAACAAGTATAAATCCTCGCTAGGCGTCGATCTATAAGTGCTCAATCAAATCGCTAACCCTCTCACTCACTAGCTCTAAAATGTCACTAATAAAGAGATGAATTTGATTTAGAAACCAAAGAGAGAGGTGTGAAACTTAGGAAGGCTATGAGAAGTAGGAATGAATTGAATGAACATCTTTGTTTTCTTAAAGTAGAGATTGGTAGAGTTAAAAACAAAATCTATGTGAAACTAGCCATTATAGATTCAAACTTTAAAGTATCTACCCCTAAGAGCCGAAGAATTTGGACACACTTGAATTAGAAGCAACACAGCCAATCCGGAGTATTCGGTCTAAACCTCTAAAGACTTCGGACAACCTTCACTGTCTGACAGAAAATTCTCTAGAGACTCCACCACTTAAGGTCAAAGTCTCTGATCTATTTTCACTTTTAGGTAATGAATATTGCCCAAAAATATCAGTGACTTAGATAAAATATTCAGAGGACTTTCTAGAGAAAAATCAAAACCCAAAAATACATATGGTACAAGTGTTTACTTAAAAAAAATAAAGAGACATAATTAATTACTTGTTGGAGCGTTTAGGAGTTGGTGGTAGATCCAGTAGTGGCTAAAGACAAGGAGGAGATATAGGATGGGGCAAACTCATCTTGAAGTTGAGCAAGACGATGCTCACAGTGATGAAAAAGGTTGAGGGGAAGAGAGACGGAGAGCGCACCCAGTGGCCTTATCAGCATTGATGCTAGGTCACAGCATTGTAGCAAGGCAGAGAGTGGCGACAATACTATAGGCAATGATAATAGACTCAATTTGACTAAATCTATGCGAAGAGAAGATAAGGTTTATACTTGAACATAAATCCTCAGCAAATCGTAGACATCCAAGTATACAATTAGGCAATTGATATATATACACTCCTTATTAAGGGTATAAAATAAATAAATTAAATATTAGAAAGTTGATAAGTTAATTTAAAAATATTTATTTTAGGAAATTTATGCTGATGAAGAAAGTTTTTACAAAAGTTGTTTGAAGCTTGGTCCGCATGCTGCGATAATCCATAATACGTAAACTACGGAGAACACACATGCACTGAACAATTTGAATTAAAAAAAAAAGAAAGCTAAAGCTTTTCAACTAATACATTACATACATAAACGAAATTTCCTTGCCAATACTTAGCAACCAAGGAGCTTTAGTTAGCACCAGCTGGAACTCACTGATGTCCATGCCCGTGTTGATTCTACAAGGAAAATGCCTGGGTCTTTCGGTTTGGCTAGCTGGTCAAGCATGGCAAATATCCAAAATGGCGTAGACTGTGGAGTGTGTAATCCTAGACTACAGAGACATGCTCAGTGTGACCGTGTGATCGATCCGTATCATCACTGCTACTCTAGATCGATCGGTGACTCGGTCGGTTGGTCCGCACCCACTTGTCTCCTGCATGCCTGTCGATCCCTGTACGCTCCTCCTCCTCACCTGCAAGGATGGAATCAACCTAATAATCAATCACCAGCAGCAGCAGCAGAGACGTTCACATCACGTCGCATGCAGATGCAGCCGTGCATGCACGTCGTCGTCGTGAATCGTCCACTGCTCCTGCCCCAGTACTGTCCATCCAGCCAGCCCCAGTAGTTGTCCTGTACGATACTGTCCATGAACAACAGTGTCCTGATCTTGAGAGAGATCAGAGGGCTGGGTCCATGGCGACATAGAGTGCAATCCGTGTGGGCTCACGGGAGTAGCTGATGAGCTGAGCCAGCCGGCCATGGCTTTCAGGGAAGAGGAAAGCAAGCAAAAGGCAAAGGCTAAACCGACAGTGGCAGATTTAAGCAGCAACTGTGTGGCATTGACGTCTTGCTTGTACCATGGATCGATCTTGCCAAACCCTTTCTCTATCATCACCTGCATCGATCCATGCATGCGTACTACTACTAGTAGTAGTACATTACTGCTACCTTTTGTGGTTGTCCATGGCCATCTCTCTGTTCACGCTATCAGCTTGTTTGGTTAGCTTGCTAGTCATTATATGTAGACAGGTCGATATATATCGCACGTCAACTTTTGCATCGTTGTGCCGGTCTGACGGGGATCGAATATGTGTGTGTCTGTGTCGATAGTCAGTTCGTCACATGGACGGTTCTAGGTTAGTGGCCCGTGCCTGGCTGCATGCTTCGTTGATTGCTTGTGGTTCCTATCTTGTCAGCGTCGGAAAACGGAGACTAGCTAGCTCTAGGTAGAGAGTTGTTCATGGGTGATTTCAGATTTAACATGCGGGTTGTTTAGAGTAGATAACTTAGAGATGTCTTTTTTGAGAAATTTTACAGTATTTGTTGAGTACCGACAACTAATATATATATATAGATGTAAAATTTAGTACTCTTAATACTCGAGATACTCTCTTTCTTCTAGACGCATAATTTTTTATACAATCTCCAACATATTTTATAATATATTATCAACAATTAAAAAATTAAAATCAAATGAAATACCAAACATGAAATGATACTAAACATATACTTTCTTTGTAAGAAAACTTTACTTTTATATACACGGTCGCTTTTGTGAGTATATAACAAATAAAGTATTTATGAGACGGAGGTAGTATTTTATTTTTAGCTTAATTATTAGTTAAAAGTCAAATTTTAATTTTTCTTGAAAAAAAGATGTCTTTTATTTTTAGGATGGAGAGTACCAAATTTTACAGTATAAAAATATGGTATCTTTCTAAATACCTCTTAAGGATATTAAAATTATTCATGCATATATGGACACTTGATAATTTTTTATTTTAGAGGCGGATACAAGAATGCATTATGTTTAGAGAGGAGAACAAAGCTAACTCATAGAAGTCCAGTGCATGAGAAACATGAAGTCCCACTAAACTAAGTCTGTACTTATATGTGGGTGGATGTGCTTTGATAGTTAACTTTGTTAAACTACATCTTTTGCAAGGAATATGTTCTGCCATAAGAAGCTGGTAAAATGCTAGCCCACACTTTGGAAAGTTAGGCAATAAAGCATGCCTTTTTGACCCGTGAGGAGGCGCACGTGCATATATATATATATATATTGAAAAGTGATGCTACAAATTAACCAAGCATCTACTTAAGAAATTATAGCATGCCTAGGCATGTGATAAATGGTTGGACAGACCACCAATACACATACACTTCCATGACAATTATTCCATATATATATACCATCATGCATTTCTTCCATTTCTCAATTTCTACTCACTCATTTTATGCGCTAATGCTTTTTATACATTAAACGATATGTTTTTTTAATTTATTTTTAAGTTTTTTAAGCTAATATTTAATTAATTATATGCTAATGAATTGCTCAGTTTTACGTACATCGGGATAAGGTTCTAACCATTCTAAACGAATGTACCCATAGATGAGATATCACCTTGGATTTTTGCCTCCGGTCTCCCGTGAGATGGAAGAATGATGTTGTACCAAATGCGCACCATATCCTCCACTGTTGACCTAACAAGCTATGAACGGCCCCATCAGAATTCAGAAAGCATCACTTCTCTTGCCCTTCGTTCCAAAGAAAGCTACACGTAAACCCCCTTTTGTCCACGATATGATTCAAAGCTGCTTTTGTGCTTAATTTACCATTGATGAATAATTATTTCCTTCCTTTATTAAGTTCTTAGCATGGTACTTACATAGCCGTGTTTAGGGGCTAAAGCACAAATGGAAAGATGAATGATGCAATCAATCATCAATCCATCAACCAGTTAATGGTCTAGATCTACACAAACATGCTTATATGTCGTCGTAAATCATTGCCTGTTCTTTTCACATTGTTTTTGCAAAGATGATATTGGTGGGAATTTTGATAGCTAGCTAGGTATATCATCATCATCATCTTCCACAATTGTTCCTCTCGCCACCGGCCTTTTTATCTTTATCTATCTGCCTCTCTTTTAGTATTCTCTCGATCCTTTTGGTGTTTTCTTGTTTGACGATCTTTGTTACACATGTGTGTTGAGACGTGTGAATCTACTTAACCCAAATATGTATATACATGCACTAACAGAGCAAGCTAACATGCACACACATATGATATGATAGCAACCTGCACATTGTGCAAGGTGGCGACATGTGCATTATAGTCTTCGTGCGTGTGCCCACTTTCGTCTCTTTCGTTGATGTTGCAATCAACTTCTGGCTGGCTGGCTGGCTGGCTGGCTGGATGGATGGGATATGCATGGTTGCTCATATCTTTCTTTATTCCAAGCTGTACCCCGTCGTCTATAGCTAGCCATAGGGCGTGTTGTCCCCGTCAGAAATAAGCTTCAGTTTCTCGCCTTTTGCAGTGTGTAAGTGACATGGACGTAGATGCCTACTGCTGCTGCATGCTTTGCCCATATGTGGTTTGAAAGGTGATAATGAGGACAGTGGACTAGCTAGTGTCCTTTGGCCATTTGGAGAAGTCTGGTTAATTATGGGGGGAGAGATGGAGATCCCCACGGGTATCATGCTGATATATACTGGTACGGTAGCTAGCCTGAACAATTGGGAACATTATTTGATTGTCCTTGATTTGTGTTTTAACTTGAGTGCTAAGTAGTGATGTGTAAATCTCAACATAAAAGATATATATTATATTATAAAAATAATTTAAAAAGAAGCCAATATGTTTATTTTGAGGCTTAAAATTACCATATTAATAAGAAAAAAGAATAGAATCTTACCGTTTGAGTACACTGGGTCTAAATTTAAATGATTTAGCTTGATCGATAATACTTGCAAACAAAGTACTGTTGTAACTATATAAAGGAATGAGAAAAGTTATATATCAAATCTAATTCTACTGTTAAAATCTATTGTATACAAAATACAAATTATGTTTATCTATATCTATTGGATACAAAAGAAATGAGTCCCCTGCAAAATTGCATGAAAAAATCCACCAATTTTAATAATTTCAGTTAAAGTCACATATATCTATGTAGCAGGGTTCAACATTACGATAAACCAAAATATCTGCCGGGATTGGGGTGATATAGATCCTAAATTTCAGAAATTTTGACTTGAAAAAGAACTTGATTTTTTTGACCAAATCTGAATAAATCCTAGTAAATTAAATAAATTGTTTTTTTTTAAAAAATACTAGTTTGATGCGGATGGAAGGGGGTGGGGGGTTTCAGAAATTTCAAACCAAAGTTACAAACCCTGCTATCTAGTGGTGACGTGCCCGTATGTGTGCGGTAGTAATGCAACCAATCCTTTGCATATAAAACCATTCCAAGTAGTAGCCAAATGGTTAGACTATGCAGTTTTATAGCTCGTTTACCAGGTTTTAGATCATATATTGTCACTGATGTCCACAAATTTAAGAGCACACTCAAGCCTAAACATTCAGAGGCCTATATACACATACACTCACACTAACACAACCTTTTTATCTGTAACAATTTGAAACTCACAACTATAACAATTGGACCAACTGTTACAATTTATTAACTCTCATAGATAAATAATAATCAGTGACGGCTCTCCACTCAACAAATATTTGATTTAAACAATATAGTAATTTGTAATGGGTCTCTTCAAGAAGTTATAAATGACCTGTTATACCTCTCTCCGAGAAGTTATAAATGATTCGTTATACATGGAAGCCGTGCTAGTGGTATGCATTTCCTTTTGATATTTTGCATATGCGTGCATGTCAGGACGGAACGGGGGTGGTGTGATTGAGTGTATATGTTTAAATTAAAACAAAACTATACTTGCTAAAAAAAAGGCACAAGATAATTTATAGACAACTCACATATCTATCTAGCTCTTGGAAGAATTAAATATGGAGTATATCAACTGTCAAGAGTACATTGACCATTAATTTTTTTTCTACAAATTTAACAATTAGCTCCTATAACAAAATTAACAATGATCTCACCCTAGCATAGTCACGGCTTGGTTAATTATTACAGATATCATCATCATGATGGGCGACAATAGTTTTTAGAGGAAGTCCAAGTCCATCTCCGTGTGCTTCCGGGTACGTACAATAATTAAGCTTGCCCTTAAAAAATGATATGATATTATGATTTGACCTACATATTCCACTACATAAATAAAAGTGATGCCCTGGCTAGCTGCCTCTTGGGATAGAGACAATCTCTGTCAAGAAAAAGTATTTTTACAACAAATCAAACTTGGACACCACCCCTCCTAATTTTTTTCTTAGTATACTCAACATCATCATAGTAGTCATATGTTACACACGTCTCATTAACAGGTCAATGTACCTGGTCCAAGAAAACTGGTCAACGTAATTAATTATCCTGCACCCATATGGTTAATTTAGTGGTCAATTTTCAGACATTAACTTTAATTACTTGTCAATATTCAGCCATTAATATAGGTGGTCCAGGTGCTCCATCAAGCCGATCAGCTAGGTACAAGGTCTGCTGCTGAGTGTGCCCTTAACTGTTTGGACTGACGACCCCGGAAATTAAGTGATTTCATTGGCCGGCGCCTCTTCCGGTTTTGGTCGGAAATCTTTAAATCAACAACTAAAAAAAGAAAATAAAATTAAAACCACACAATAAATTCAGATAACCTAAATCTAATTTACTCGATCGTTAGCTCTACACACTTGTCAGAAAACGCTAAACTAATTAATTAAGGTGTATTTTTTTCGCTGTACACACTTGTTAGAAACTGATTATAAACACGAGAGTAAATTGCACTTTGCATCCTATAAAATACACTATATTTATTTCACACTAGGTTTAACACATACTTTTGTTTTGCATCAGTTTTTATTGAAATAAGTTTCACATAACACCAGAATACATCATCAATATAAATTTAATGAAATTTTATAAAAAAACTTATTTTGATATACCCTCGTGTAAACTGAAAATACGTGTTAAGCCTGCTGCAAAGTAAAACATAGTGTAATTTACTTAGCTACAAAGTGCAATTTACTCTAAACATAGTTATGTTCATCACATCACTCGGTTCATGCAGAGGTCAACTTATTATCAAAGCCAGCTAAAGATTTCGATCAAGCCCAAATCTTAATTGAAGCAAGTCAATAAAAAACTTTACAATCAGCAGGGATTCCATGTTTGAGCTAGACCTAGAGATCCTTTACGGACCTTCGAATAAACACATGGAAATAGAAAAAAAGACATAACATTTTAACAGAAATGCATGTGTAAAATAGAGAATTAAAAAACATAAAAATAATATAGAAATAACCGACTGAATAGAAAAAAAACAATTAGAGAAGAGAGATGACTCAAAGGAAAGTTTTTAGGACATTGGACCTCATGCTAACTTCATTTAAAATCTTTTGTCTTGAGCCATTTCACACAAATCTCATGGGATTGTTGGTGTCCTAATTCTTTGTTTCAAAGGAGTAAATAGAAAAATTTTCTATGCAAATCAAATCCAACATATTTTCTACGTTTTCCTACAAATCAAAAGGGCTCTACATATATGGGTAGAGTGAGAAGTGGTGAAGTAAGATTGTAACCTCAACTTGCTACACCCTACCTTAGACGTGCCATATCTTTTTATCCTTAGTTGGTACATTTGTGACTTACCGCACTTTCTTAGCACCTACTAGGCGGTCAAATAAATATTTTCATAGGTGAGTGGACTGCCTGTATCTTTCCATGAAAATTGATAGATGGTCCCTAAGAGACCAACCCATGAAAACTGATTACATGCGTTCCTATATGACCCCTACAAAAAAACCATTTTCACATGCAGCTGGGTTAAGCCAATCAACCGAAAGAATTGATTTTTAGTGAAAAAAAGTGATTCCCCCTAAGGGGACCTCTGCGCACCACATCATACCCATATATCAAATCAAAAATCAATAAAAAGAGGAAGAACAATTAATCACAATGCCCCATAATCAAGAAACAGAGAGAATCGGTCACAACAACACAATGGTCTATTCAAAATTCCATCACAGAGTGTCTGCAAGAGATTACAGAGAAGAGGATGCTGCATACTTGGTGGAGGGAGGCGGTGGATCCAGCCACCCCGCCGGCGGATATATTTTTTGCCATCACCGAGTAGTGGACATCACTGTCACCAAGCTGCTTGTGATGCCCAAGCCACGCGTAGACGCCATAGCTCTTGAGACCCGTAGTCACTGGAGCCGCAGTTCAAAGGGTTTATAGTTTGAAGGGTCCACCTTTACCTGACCAACTGCTACTCAGCGCACTTCCAAATCCATCACCATGGAGACGTGGTCATTGCCATGGCATTTCTCTACTGCCACCACCACTATTTGTATGGACGTCGAGCTATAGTACCTACTCCTTCTCCGCTAGTGCTCCTAAGACCCAAGGCCACCATTACCACCACTCCTGGCGCCAGCGGCACTAGATCCGGCACTCTCAAGGCTATTGTTGTTGAATCCGCTGCCAACAAGGCCATCGGAAGTCACGCTCTTCGTCGATGGTGGGACTGTAGTCAACAATAATGATGATGTGGTAGCTAAAATAGTCGATGGCGACACTAGGTGGCTAGGCGGCAGAGGTACTGGTTGGACAGTATTGGTGTCCCGGGTAGAATGGAGATGTAAGGTGAGGACTCGAAGGGGAAGAAGTTATGGAGAGTGAGGAGGGACTTAATTGCTCATGGCCTCTTTCTCGCTGACTCATTGTTTTTTATAACCTCTCTCTATTTTTGTAGGTGTTTTCTAATAGGACCACGTGTGAAAATAGAGGTATTGTCATATGTAGACCTCTCTTGTAAAAATATTAATGTACCATCTATAAAAAATATAATTTTTATAGGCAGTATATTAAGAGGTCTATCTATAAAGATAATCAATCTGTAATAATCAATTTTTATAGGCAGCTTGTGTCCCCTTCTCTTGATCAAATTTATCATTGGCTAGCCAATTTTAGAGTAGGGTGCATCTATAAAAAATAGTTTTTATAGCGGTGCATCCAAGTTCATATATAATAGAATTAATCATTTACTTAATTTTACCACAATTATGGTTTACAATTCATTGGCCAAAAAGTGTGGCAATCCATCACTTATAACAATATTAGGTACTAACCAAACAGAAGTTACTCCAAATGCATGTAACTCAACTCAAGCTCTATGCCTCTAACTAACTCAATAGCATTATCGACTCGTGGAGGGTTGCGGTGTTAGTGTGTTACCAGTACTTGAATTTTTGCGTTGGGACATATAACGACGTATCACACGCATATCACCTGCCTTTCAGCATGCTGCCGGCCTGCTGGTACCGACCAGTTATTACGTGACCACTGACCTCTCCGTACGTACCTTGCCTGCATGCAACTCGTCCATCGATCGATCAACAGGCCGGGAAGGGTCCTTGCAATTTTATTCTATAATTTAATTATTTTTACTACTTTATTTACAATACTAACTGTCTCATCAATTACTTTGATTTAAATTTTTTCTTATCCTACCTCACCTATTATTCCACACTTATTCATTCCTAAATGTAGGAAAACAAAATATTTTCTTTTTAACATTAATCTCTACTAAACAGTTTAAAAATACTTATATTGTGGAATATAGGGAGTAAACATTTATAAGGCTCGGCAAGTGATTTTAGAAAGTAAATGAGATTGAAGGGTGGAATCTTTTGGTTAAAAAGAGAAAGTAGTGGATAAATAAAATAGATAATTGTTTTAATTAATTGAGATGAGAGAATTGATGAAGAAGTAAATTTATTTTAAGACTAGCTCTGAGCCCTAGAAACATCTGTATTCTGCTACGGAGTAATATTAAGACATGGAGGTCGTCGATCAACTCCTCACGGGTCATGCATGCACGCAATTAAGTCTCGTCGTTCTCGATCGATCATCATCTCTGCATGGTAACGCTTGCATGGGCCTTGCATATATACTGTACGTGCAATGAATAATGCTAGCAGAGTATGTTGCGTACGTAAGTCCTCGTGACCATGGACGGTGGTGGTCGGCCGGCTAGATGGGTCGCCGGAGATGTGCATGTATCGTCGGGTGCTTTCATTATTGCGGCCAATCGTGTAGGCTTGTCTGGATTACTATTGCACCATATATCGTCCATTAATGGTTGATCGATTGGATCAAGATTGTGCAGCCCCCACAAATTTTAATTCCATGTTCTGTGGTCAGATTATTTATAGCGGGTGAATGTATCATTGGCCGGTTCGAAAAGACGTTGTTGCCTGCAAGGCTGCAACAGTGACAGCAGCACTAGTGAACGTGGGGAATCCTCACAGCATCACACCTCACTGCACACTACGCTCTCTAACGTTTAACCTTCGGCTTATAATCATTTAATGAAAATATAAATTTAAAAAGTTGATTTTAGGGTTTTTTATCGTAGTTTATTTTTTTTATATTTTTTAAATCACTAATAGCATATATGTTTTATTCACAAATTATTATTTAATTGTTGATAAGCATAAGTGAAACAATGATGTCATACCTCTCCGAAACCCCCCCAAAAATCAGAAAAGAAGCTAAAAATTGAAATAATTGTATTGGCAGAGATAAACATAGAGAGCAGAAAGAATAAAACATAAAAAAGAGCATAGACAGGAAAACAAAATAAAATCAACACCACAGGGATTGATGTAAATACTACTCCGTGGTACTATCAGTATTTTCGTCAGTAGAAAAATCACAACCATTAATTCATTAGTTTTACTATCAATATAAAAAATATTCTATTATCAGTAGTTGACATGATAGTATAAATAGATCTGATCCATTGGATAAGTGAAAGAATAAATAGTTTAGATTGTTTCTACTACTAGTAAATAGCATGGTAAAACACCTCTTAAATATATGACATAATTGTCTTTTAAACATAACGTTTGACCGATTTGCTTATTAAAGAATTTAGTGCAAATATTAAAAAAGCATAAAGTGTATCGGTCAAACTTGCTCTACCAAAAGATCACTAATACCCATACTTAGACGCCACGTAACTTTTCTTTAATCGGTCAAACTTGTTCTACCAAAAAACCACAAAGGCAAAGCTCAGAATCCACTCAATTTATCTTTTCTGTTTCAGAGACAAGGTTGAACATTATCCTACATAACCACACCTTTTGTTTGCTTTAAGATTATAATTCTTATATTTCACATAATCTTAATTCAATCCACTAATCAACACACAAGCTTTAGATCAGAGAGAATTCAGAGGGAGTTTTACCATCTGAACAACAACACAAAAATACTCAAGACTAAACGCTATCAAAAAAGATTTTCAATTAGCTCTGCAAGACTATTAGACACTTACTTAGCTTCTTAGGTTAAAACAAGGTCAAAAAGTCTCTAAATAACTCCAGGGCAATGACCATATTTGGCCCTAACTCCCCCAATTAGCTGTTTATAGCTGTTGCAAAAGTCTGCCAGAAATATACTGGGTTGGATAGTCCGATACCACACCAGATTGTCTGACCCTATTCAACTATTGCAACAATAACTGACAACTAGTCGTTAAGTTATAAAGAGCCGAATAGTCAGATATCATTGTCAGACTGTCCAACCATGCCTCTAATCGTCTTCACCAAATTGTCTTGTCTATGCTTCTCCAATATCCAGCTGTGCAAATGTCCACCCACTCTAATTGTTGGTCCGACAGCCCGATACCGCACATAACTATTTGGCTTGCAATTATTTGATCTTTATCGGACAATTCGCTCCAATCAAGTGCATCGATAATCACTTTCACTCGGACTGTCCGATGCCATGCTGTCTGGCTTGAGATTGTCTAGCCTCTTCTGGACAATCTGAACCACCAAGATGCTCAATGATTATCTTCATCCGGACTATCTGACTTAGCATCTGTTTGACTGTTTGATACTACTATAGACTATTCGGGTCTATTGTGATATCTAGACTACTTGATCTTCTATCTTCTAAAATTTGCTTAAATAGTTTTCACTTCAACTCTTTTTGTTTTGATGGTTGTCTTTGCTCACTTTACAACTTTAAAGAAACTAATACCTTCTCATTACTTAATAATTACATTATTCTCTTTATCATTAATTATCCAAACCCACTTAAAAAATTTAGATGCACTTCCAATAAGAAACCACCTGGAACTTGTAAGCTCAAACTTTGGCAACTTAGTGGTTATGGTCATTTGGTTGGACCTATTGAATTTTTTGGCCACATTTTTAAGGTTTTAATCTAAATTTTATTTAACTTTCAACCAAGACAGAAATATTGAAATTAGAAATAGTGATGGCCAATAGTATATCTCAATTCTTAAAATCCGTATTAGCCCCACTATTTGTTTTCTTCTCATACAGAAGGGTTATAACTTGTAGAAGCTATATATGGTTGAAACACATGTGCTTTTTTTCTCCCACTCATTATTGAAACCCTTTCTATAGGGATAGCTAGTTCCATCAACTTTTAACAACATGGGCACACCGGTCTATCACGTCGCTCATTGGTTGTCTGCATTACCTCGTGTGGTGACCTTTTTTGTGCTTGCTTCACCACCTCTCACCACAAAAACATCGCTCTAATTTCACCTCCTAGCTAACCCTCCATATTAGTGTCTTTTCCATACATCTTCCAACAACTTGAATGCGCATATTCACACGTCTATATCTCCCCAAATGGCGACATTTGTTTGCGTTTAGTGGTTTAGTCTCGTGTCATCTCTACTTCCAAATAAAATGCATTCACTTATTCCAAAGGTGCCTTTGAAACTTGAAAACAATTACCAACTGGAATTGCTGTTTTTATTTTTATTTTTTTAAAAAATAGTTGTAGATATCTATGTGGTCTCCATCTGCATAGTCGGATGCATCTTTGTGCGTATAAGTATAAAATAATCATATGCTGCTGATCACCTCGCATGGTGTTGTGTTGTCGATATCCAATTATATATATATATCAACTAGTATACAATTTTATACATAGTTCGTTCCCCAAGAGTGCTACTAACAATTAATCCACGTTTGCATGATATGATGTCTGGTACTACTACAATATGTATATATTTCTTCTGCAACTTTGCATACGTTTGCACATGCAAGCACATAGGTTTTTTCAATTGATACTCTCCTATCTAGAGCATTTTTTAATGACGTTCCATATGGTGATAGTGATGCTTATACGCGATCAACATATTGGACTATATTGTATTAGAACAATGCCGAAATATATTAATTAATACGTGGGGTGCAAAGGACAGGAAGCGTCCCGTTCAAATTAGGAGGTAAGTACAATTAAAGTGATCACATTGCTTAATTTGTTCTTCTTCATTATGCACAAATCGATGTGAGAAATGATGCATTAATGACACATCGAGTCATTGAAAGGTTGTTCAATGTATTGAGGCAGGTTAACAATACAATAATTTTTCTTTAATTTGTAGGGACGCAATGGATCAGCTTTGTTTAATTCAGAGAGTACTGTATACAATCAACACGGAGGTTTGTGCAGTCTATCGAAAACTAGGAGTACTCAAGGGTCAAGCATCAATGGTGGACCAGATCGAATGGATATTGAAGCTTTGACCTCGAGCATATGAATTCTTTTATTAGGAATTAAAATTCCCAATGCTATGTAATTATTTAGGACAAATTCAACCGTTGAACCTACCTCGAACTTATAAATCTATCTAGGTCAACAAGAGACCATCTCATAAATCTGTGTACACCAATGGAGTGTTTTGTGGGCACTAGCATTCATATCAAATTTTGTATTCGCTTACTCCTTTCAATTTACTCGAGTTTGCCATTTCATCATATGTTGCGCCTAAGTCAGTGGTTTAAGGGAAAAGTCGACTCTTCTCTTCCTGTCCTCTCTTTTCTCCACCTCGGCCATAAGTCTACACAACAACTTTATAGACCGGTTTGTTTATTGTATTTGTGCATGTTCTTAATTGTCCATTTTAGATTAATGGAAAGATTTTGCTGGACAGCAAGATAGCAACTTGGAGCTGTCTAATTAACTATAATTATTTCCAACTTGATTATAATATAACGGTAATGCTCGGAGATCTGTGTAGAAAAGAAGCAATATCAAGGCAATGATGTACTATGTCCTAATTTCTAGATTCCAATCATGCATATTCTCCAATGTTCTTTTGCCCCTAGAAATAAATGACAATTTCATTGCGTCCAACATGATCGACAGCTACGACACCTTTGTTAATTATGAACAAGCAAGGGTACTTTATATCATGTCCATTGCTAGTGCTCGTGATAATTATTATACTTTCTTTGAAATATTTCACGGGAAGAGCTAATTCCGTTAATCATGTTGATTCATAAGTGTGAAATACGACTATGCTGAGCAAAATTAATAGTATTTTTTTAAAATTATTCTGTAAACAATGATTCCTCAATATATCAATTAGATTATTATTCTAATATACTAAATGTTTACATGCATTCTCTTGTCACACATGTAGTATTATTTTAATATTTTTTAAATATATTTTGCTTGATAAGAGGATTTGATTGCTGGATTTGTTTAACAGAATTAGGTTTTGGGTTTGCTAAGACAATTATTTTGGTTTGGTTGGATGGGACCACTATGCGCACATGTTCTTGCCAATCAAATCCATCATGTGTCCCCAGCTGGGTAGATTCAGGAGCACTGATGTTTTGTCGCAAGTCATCTTTATAACCCGTCCTTTTATTTGATTCGATAAGCTCGACTGCTAAATATATTGAAGGCATATATGTTGACCTAATTATTAACCCTATATATAATAGCTGAAATTAGTTAATTAGCATTGGATCATGTCATCAATTGTTCCAGTGTTTACTAAAAGATCTCAATCACACAACAATAACAAAAACATCTCAGTTTGGTCGATCAAAAGCATTCTCCGAAAAATAGGATCCATAGCGTTTTTATATAATTGATTAGTAGTAAAAATCAGTATAATATTTCTCCAGCGTTCCAAAGCCCTGCAGTACATGGTTAAAAATCATGGCATCTTTATGGGCTACTCAATATACCAGAGTGCATATCCTCAACAGATACAACACTGTCGGCACAAAAATATTGAGAAAACTACACAAACAACGATGTTTTAGCATGTCAAGATCGACTGAATAAAATCTCCAACAGATAGATACAGCACTGTCAATACACTGCCATTGCCACAACTTTGCTGCAGGCATCATTACATGTCCTCATGTGGGCATTTAACCAATTCAGCTAGCTTCTCTCCACAACAAAACAAAAGCCACAAGCATACAATATAATGCAAAGCCCCATATCTTAAAGCCGTAGTACTGCACACACATGTTCCAACATGGATGTGTGATTTGCGATTAGTACAACGATAACAGCTTAACAAGATATATGACAATTAAAAGGGCATGTAGCATAGTGAAAGGTCGATATATAATGAGATCGAGGTCGATATATAATGAGATCTTGTTATTGTTGAGTTGTCAGAAAAAGGAGGGTACAATGCATATACAGCTGCCATATAAGCAAGTGAGTGTGATGGATGGATGCAGCTGGCGTGTGGACAGTAGCATCAAAATGAAGAAGTAGAAACACGAGACCAAGATGTCCTCGCATGCAGGATATGTTCATGTGGCATGGTGGCATGAGACAGTCATGCATACCACTTGCAAACCACCAATAATTGTTTCTATCGTCTGAGAAACGATATATTTTTTTAGGGTAAGAAATAAAAGATATATATAGAACTAATTGTTTATGGCCTACTCCTATGTGGTATGTAGAAAAAAAATCGCAACATGATAAGCTAAATACATGCATGCAAACAAGGCACTCTATATTTTCTAATACTAAAATAATTAGTGGAAATAGAGATTTTAGCTATTTATTGAATGTGGCTGCATTACATGCCACACATGGAACTAATTTAATTTTACTGGCAAGAAAATAATTTAATTTTTCTAGTACTTACAAATCTTAAATTACATAATCCACTGCAATATTTTTCTGTTACTTGTATTTTGTTAATGTACTAACTTCAAAATTTAGATTAATAAATACAAATTTGTACCTGGCAGTAGAGTATTTATTTTAGTTTTCCTCAATTCATAAATACCAATTTGTATTTGATGTAGAGTCTCAATTATAATTTTTCATTATCTAATAATTTTAAAAATAAAAAATGATATGTACCAAATTGTACTCATCTTGGAGTGTCGATTTAGAGTTTTCTTAATTTAATAATTATCAAATATATCTTGGAATTAATAACTAGAAGTCTGTGTTTGACTCAGACTAATAATTAGTAAGTATAAAGTTGTACAATAATATAAATAAACCAAGCCTAAAATTAGTGATGCAAGTGAACCTATCTGTGAACCTACTTGAAATATATATAACTTGTGTACCGATAAAAAAAAGCCTATAAACAGGCTCGCGGACGGGATGTTTTACATCCTTAGCCCAGCCCATGGCAAAAGGTTAGGTAGGTTAATTAACATGTTTGTATATATATTAGGACTCCTGAAATGCTGGAAATTTCTAATTACGTTCCCACAGAAACTAAATTGAGTTATGGGGAAAAATCCTATAAGTAAAATTCTAATAAGTTGTGTAGAAGACCTATATATGTTTATACGCTGTAACTGTACCTGCCAGAGCAGTACAAACGTATAGATATATACCGTGAAAGCGTGATATTAATAGGACTATTCCGTGCCACTACGCCACATTATATCTCTGCTGCGCTGCAAATAGTTTTTGTACTTCCTTTTCCCATGTTATATGGAGTACACATCTTCCATTTTCCATACCACTCTCTCACTCCTACTTTCATGGCAGCTGTTGTGTGCGCATCCCTGTATTCCTATCGACCCAACAGCACCAAGATCTGAATTTTCTTATAAACCATAGAAATAATGTCTTTTTACATGTCACCTTTCTTGCTGGTTTTTGTACCTCTTGGCTCTTTAATTATTGAAAATCACATCCATATATATGTCAATATGTGTGTGGTACAAGCGTACTACAGTTATGGGCCTTGTAGTTTACTTTGTTCTTTCATGACAAGTTTGTGTTGTATTGTTCTTCACGTGGAGAGAGATGCTGGGATTCTTCTCTTTTTTCTGTCTTTTGAAGAAAAGGCAGGAGCTTTGTCTAAGATGCTGGGGAAATTAATTAAATATACTAAAAAAATATGTAAGAAGTACTGACACCATGCAACTGTTATTGGGGCGGTAGTTTGGTTTGATCTTGATATTTTGATGCAAAGCATATATATTTGTTCGCGTCGAGGCGCGACGGACGCAGCGCGAACACGCCGGATCGTCTGGGAGCTCTGTTTAGCTCCAGTGTAGACCGATCGACTTTTTCTATATGGCTTGAGGTGCATGCGGCAAGGGCCGTGGGGTTCGATTGGCTCCGGCGCGTCTGTACGGGTACAGACGTGCCAGTCAATTTGATCTTGTAATTGACAAGTAAGTGAGACGAGTGGGTCCGATACAGACGCTCGCTATCAGCTGGCTGCCGATGGGATCGGGATTTTCTTCGATCGGCTGGAGAGCCGATGTGGACAGGTGTTGACAAGAGATAGACCGCAGAGCCGATGGAGGAACCAGGGTGTACTCAGGAGATAGCTAGGCGCACAGGATCCCTCCGAACAGCCGAACAGTGATTCATCAGCTAGAAAAACCGATGAAGACACATGCGGACTAGGCAAGAAATAGTATAAGAAGGCACAGGGTGCAAAGCCGATGCCGCTCCGAATATGACAGCACGAGACCCGTCGCCCACCGTGACAGCGCCATTAACACCGAATCTCGAAGATCAGACCTAACCGAGACAATACGAGGCCAGGACCAGCGGCGATGATACGGAGGACGCCGGATCGGTTATGCCGTAGCAAGGATAGAAACGAACCCATCGGCTAGCTGAGCCGATGAGGGGACGCCTCTCTGAAGGTCGATGCGTATCGGCTAGGAGACCGATATGCTCGGCGTTACGCGTCAAGAGACACCTCTGAAGGCTGATGCGTATCGGTCGAGGGACCGATGCGCTGGGCATGAAGCTCAGAGCATGGATAACTCATCGGCTAGCACTCCGATGATACGTCGTGCAGAAGACTATAGACCTGAAGCTCGATCTACCGTCGACAGCCCTGTAGGTCGGACCTAACCGATGCAGCACAAAACTGACGATGGCAGAGAGAGCTTAATGGGTCGATAGGTCCAGCACAGACGTGATGCGATACGTCTGATCGGGCTAAGAGGTCGAACCTAACCGATGCAACCTCAGACAAAGCAAGACATATCGGGATGGTGGTAGGACTTACCTCTTCGTCGGAGATCGGACTTAACCGATGTAGCCCCGCGTCGAGAGCCAGAACCCACCAGTAAAACGTAGATGAACTAGGGTGGCGATGCGCCGAGATTGTATATTGATCGAGGGATATTTTACATGTTTCCAGGAGGGTCTATATTTATATCCTAGATTTACAGACAGAGTCCGACGTGTCTATGACCATCGGACATTATTTTCTAGTAAGAACAAAGGAAAATATTCCTAAAGAAGTTAACTAACCAGCTAAACCTTCCTAATTAAGTAAGGTTACAATTCACAAAAACAAACATCCTACCGTGGAGTCTACGGCTCTTCCGCAAACCCGGTTTCATCTGAATAATTTTCCAATTTGTAACCGAGTCTTCCTTCGCTGCAACCGGATCGGCTTCTCCACTGTAGCTATGGGACCTTCTTTTACTCAAGTCGATTCTTTTCCTTCCTTTCCTCGGGCTTCTCGGACCTGATCCTGATTGGACAATCCCCTATCTTCAAGCTGATCCAATCTTCTACTAATCTGATCAGCTTTTCAACAGTTCCGATCTGTTTTGTCTCAGTATCTCCATCGGCCGATGACTGCATTAAACTCTCCATCGGACCTCTCAGTCGATCGGCTTTAGCACCATCGGATCGTATAGATTTTGGCATTAACACATGCCCCCCAATTTTGGAGTTTGCTAACAGACTACGGAATTTCGAGCCGTTAGAAATCTCCACAAAACAGGATGACCCGTTAAAACCCGCATCATTCGGCTCGGATTTCTGCCTAGGTCACTCCGCCTCTATAAAATACATCTCCGCCTCAGCCTTCTTCCACACACTTCTTCTCATCAAAAAACCCCCAAACCTCAACGAGCTCCACAGACATCCGCAAATCTCCAAAGGCGAACTTCCGCAAACCTCAATGGGCTTCAAAGACTGAAGGCAATCTCTCGCAGATTTCTTCATCGGCTGCTACTCCTTCATTTGTGCAATGGCTTCTACACATGTAATTCCTGAGGTAACTATTATCTACTCTTTCATCCTATGTTTTGCACGAATCTTCCCCATTCCGATTTCTTATCAATAGTTGGGTTCTAGTTTCTGTAGGATCTCAAGAGCCAGATTGCTATTTCAATTTCCGACCGCCCCGGTCACTTCTTTCTTGGCCCTATGGGTAGCGAGGATCCGACTGATTTTATCAACTCTGAAACAGAAAGGATCCTGTTCAAGCACTCATCCATGGCCATCACCGATTGGGCTAATAGCTTCAGATCCTGGCCTAGCAAACTCCCGAAATAGAGGAACTGGTATCTTAGGGTTTCCTCCTCCAAAAAGTCTTTCTGGGAGGATTTAGAAATAGACAATTGCATCAAAATTTCCTTAGCCGATATGGAAAGGAACGAACCTATGCTTGCATCAGCTTGTTACTTCTGGTCAGACATCTTGAATGCCTTCATGTTCGGGCATGGGCCGATGACTCCCACCTTGATGGATGTTACTATGTTGACCTGCCTCAACACCACCACTGCATAAATCTGTTCAACCTCAGATTCAAACCCACGCATCGGCTAAACACCAAGAACGTCGGAGGTTGGACTAAGTATATCTCCCTGCATAAAAAATCCTCCGGCCAAGTCGATGGGAGTGAACACGTAGCGTTCTTAAACCTTGGGTTGGAACGATTCGTCTTTGGTGGTTCAACTTTAGCTCCAACAATGAACATACAATGTCTGGCAGAGCTCCTGGCCAATCACCACCAAATTCCTCTGGGGCAATATCTTTTCAGAGCAACTTATCATCTGCTCCATCCAGTCGCGACCAAGCTATCGGCAGGCCAACCAGTCGGACATATCGGCGGACCCTGGTGGTTTATACAGCTCTGGTTGAATGTTTACACCTCCAAAGTCATCGCCAGGCCCCTTTTCTCTTCTATGACATACCCGACTAATTACCTAGAAGAAAACGAGGCCGGCCGACCCTGATGTATTTCTCTGGGTGAAACTTCATCGGCTCTTCCTGGAATCAAAATGACCCCCCTCGGACTCAGGCGGTGGTTCAAATGTTTCTATTACGGCATTACCTAAGAGGTCACTATCTAGTTTGCATACGAGGATGACTCGTCCTTTGAAATGCCTTTCAAGTTTCATCCGATGAATATCTTAGCCGATAAAGAATCAAAGACCATCTTTTTATCCTCCATAACTCCTTGTCTTTTGCCGATCGGATTTTCAATAGGCCGATCCCAACATCCATCATACGAGTTCTACCATCCTTCGGTTAGTGCTCGTCAGTTGGGCTTCGGTCAACTCCCCATCGGCTTGTTCTTCATCAGCAAGCTCTAAGCCCGCGGAGAAGTGAAAAGCGGCTTGGAGTACGATCGACTTAGTTCGATGACATCAAACTTGTCCTTAAGGACTATCTCCACCTTCGAGCCCTATATATCCAATACCAAAATCTTTGCTCGATGGTGGTCAAGAATAGGGAAGGCACCTGTATAGTCTATCGGCTGAACATTACTACCTTCGCCTCAACCCCGACTACGTGGAATCTGATGAAGAGGTAATCCTTCTCCTTTTTCTTTATCGTATTGAATTTCAACTGTGTCTTGATTCCCGTGATTCCACAGGCTAGCGACAAAGATGCACCTTCGACCAGCACAAGTGGTCGACCGATTATCTATCAACCTCCATCGGCCATATCCCTCCTTGGTCAAAGTGGTCCACCTCCATCGGCTCTCCTCCGAGTCTTGCAAGTATCAGGGCTAAAGCGCAAGAAACCAGCTACTCGGACGGTTTCTAAGAAACGGAAACCCGATGCCGTTGTTGTCATCGTTGCATCGGCTTCGCGAAGCTCTTCTCCTGCGGCAATTCTAATTTCTTTT
The DNA here is from genome assembly GCA_030770085.1 of Oryza coarctata. NCBI lineage: Eukaryota > Viridiplantae > Streptophyta > Magnoliopsida > Poales > Poaceae > Oryza > Oryza coarctata. Next base: position 11,355,662 of record CM061483.1, on the reverse strand, counting down.
GCATCTCCGTTGGTATGTGTTAGCATCAATTCTTCCTTGCCTTATTTTTATCCTAACACCTTCGCTTTGCTGCTTGAACCATTGGCTCCTGAGGTCTAAACGCTGGACCATGTTACTAGGGCTGAGCCGATGGTATGCTCAGACATTTTGGTACCCACTCACACTGCCCCATATCAAGCTGACACCTGCATAAGAACTGCTCCCACTGTCTCTCAGGTACGTTCATTATACATGTCGTTTCTTTTGACTCATGATCTCCATATTTGCTAATGTTGTTATGTAATCATTAGCCGATCTATTCTCCTTCGACATCGGAAAATACCTGGAAGCAGAGGAAGACTCAGCCACTAGCATAGCGATCGAGCCATTTTTGCCAGCCGATGCACGTGAGCAGTTGTCAGATATTATGCATCGGCTGGAAGTTTGGATTGACTCGCTGGTGGAAGATTGCGGGCAGATCCGGGGAAGACTTGCAACTTGAACACCTTCTGCCTACGGAACTGTAGGACGCACTTACGCCTGCTGCCTACTTGGAATTCCAAAGGACTTAGCTGATTGTATCAAGATGATGCATAGCCGATCGTGCTGAGCAAAGCCATCTGGCTCACAATGATCGGCTAACTGCCCAAGATGAAAAGAAGAAGCTTGATGAAATGACAGTTGACCTTCAACACATCAACACCAAGTTTGGCCTCTTGAAGAAACGAGAAGCCGATTTGATGGCGAAACTCGACAAGGTTCATGAAAACATCAACTCCATCAAGTTCCACCTCATTGGCCTACCAAAATCAATCCAAGACCAAGAGACCAAGATAGTAGACAAAGTGTGGCTCGCAGTTCACCGGCAGAGAAACCTGAAAACTATTCCCGGATCAGACGAGGATGACATCCATGCCATCAATGATATAGATCAAATCCATTTGCGCGTGACTGAGGCCATCAAGAAATTCTTGTAAAACTTTAGCCTCGGAAAAATCTAGATGTCATCTTGAACATTAACTATTTGCAATAGATTTCAATCGGCTTGATCAACAAAGGTTATATATATTTCCTGATGATGATGTCTTAAATGATATCGGCCATCTGTAACCGATATAATCATATCGGCTTTCGTACATTAGAAATCGGCTACACCTCATCCGATTTACGCAAACAGTATCACTAGCTGATACCAATTCTGAGAACCCGTCCGTCTTGAAAAGGAGAAATCGGCTATACTTAGACGATTTAGATGTCTTTCCGATCGGGTGACCGTTCTCTAGACATATCATCCCAAGACCCCATTAGAAACTTCCAATGTGTCGGCATCTCCTCTTTTCTTAATAATCATCTCTCGTAAGCTGATACCACATGCATCAGATATGTTAAACTGTTAAACTCTTGGACAGAAAATTTTCACCTGATGCGACTTGATAACCCCTGGAAGGCCAAATCGGCTAATTGTTCATCGCTCAGAACAAGACCATAACATCGGCTTCTGATGTCCTGGAAACGTTGGATGTATTCCAGAACTGACTCATTAGGCCTCTGTTTAACCAATGTCAAATCTGACAGTCTCATTTCTTGAATTCCAGTATAGAAATGTCCATGGAACCGTTGTTCTAGATCGGCCCATCCTTCAATCGAGTTCAATGGTAACGAAGAAAACCATGCGAAGGCCGATCTAGAGAGGGATAATGGAAATAAACAGACTCTGAGAGCTTCCTCAGCCAATGCTTTTCCACACTGTGCTAAAAATCGGCTGATGTGTTCTAATGTAGATATGCTGTCTTGTAATGAAAATATTGAGAAATCTGGTATCGTGTATCGGCGAGGTAGTGGAACTCTGTTAAACCATTCTGGATATGGGTACCGATACATTACTATTTGATCTTTGGGTTTGATATCAAATTGCTCTTCCACCGTGTCCACAATCCTGGTTAACCAATTCTTCTCTCTTACAGTACCCTCCTGATCATGTGGAGGTGGATATGATACCCGATTCTACTTGTGATATTCTCCATAATGATTTCTCTGAAAGAATTCTGGAGGTACCTCCTGCCGTTGCCCCCCGATTCGATCTTGTATTGGTGGATACGTATTTGCCGATAGGTCCTTATTTTCCTCCATCTCTATCGTCAAAGGCACATGATCCTGATCGGTCTCTTGAGTCGATGACTCTTGTATCGCCTTCTTGATCAAATCCTATAGTGCATCCATCCATACTCCTCATGGATTACTAAATGCTTGATAAAATGATTTGTTGAACATCTCTTACAACGGCTTGGAAGAATTCACAGGTGCTGAATGACCTGATTCATTCATCGAAATATATTTTGGTAATTGTGCCTTTTGAATCGGCCCTTGTTAGTCATACTGAAGGATTCCAAATAGAGCTTCTGAAAGTTGTCCATATTTTGCTCTATATGCCGCCTCTGGTCTTCATTCAAATCCTCCATGGTAACTGGAATTGTTATCTCCTCATCGGCTTCATCTTCAGATGAATATGTCTTGGAATCTACCTTTTCTTTAGACATATTGACAACAAGATGCCCTTCGGTTTGATGAGAAAAATCTGACTTCTAATCAGGCACTTGTAGAGTCCCGCTGGTTGATGAATGTAATTATATGACCAGTCGATGAAGGATCTTCAGCCGATGAACGGTCTTCAGGTTTCTCTAGCCGATGAATCCAGTCCAATCAGCTAATGAATGAAGATTTCTACCCGATCGGACGATGAATAAACTACGATCCTTATAGGCCAATGAATGAAACCTTCGGGTTCCACCGGGCGTGCCAAAAGAGGATGTTCGCGTCGAGGCACGGCAGACATGGCACGAACACAGCGGATCGCCTGGGAGGTCTACTTAGCTCCAGTGCAGGCCGATCGACTTTTTCTGCATGGCTTGAGGTGCGCGCGCCAGGGGCCGTGGGGTTTGATCAGCTCTGGCGCGTCCGTACGGGTGCGGGCGTGCCAGTCAATTTGACCCTGCAATTGACAAGGAAGTGAGACGAGCGGGTCCGATACAAACGCTCGCTATCGGCTGGCTGCCGATAGGGTCGGGATTTTCTTCGATCGGCTGGACAGCCGATGTGGACAGGTGTCGATGAGAGATCGACCGCAGAGCCGATAGAGGAACCAGGGTGTACTCAGGAGATAGCTAGGCGCACAGGATCCCTCCGAATAGTCAAACAGTGATTCATCGGTTGGAAAAACCGATGAAGGAACATGTGGACTAGGCAAGGAATAGTATAAGAAGGTATAGGCTGCAAAGCCGATGCTGCTCCGGATATGACAGCACGAGACCCGTCGCCCACCGTGACAGCGACATTAACACCGAAACTCGAAGATCGGACCTAACTGAGACAGTACGAGGCCGGGGCTTCTCAGACCTGATCCCGATTAGATAATTCTATGTCTTCAAGCCGATCCAATCTTCTACTAATTTAATCGGCTTTTTTACAGTTTCGATCGGATTTATCTCATTATCTCCATCGACCGATGACTGTATTAAACTCTCCATCGGACCTCTCAGCCGATCGGATTTAGCACCATCGAATCGTCCAGATTTTGACATTAACAATTGTCGATTTGTTCTTCTCATTTTCTGCATGATTTTGTGTTTTAAATTGGCTGGGTAGATCTGCGAGCTGACCTTTTGTCAATTGGGTTTAGCTAGCTAGTTAGGGTCCAAGGCAAGATGCACTAATCTTGTTTCCCAACATGTTTTATTCATGTTGAGATTTGATAAAACCAGGACATGTGGCATGCTAGCTTGATTTAGAGATATAAGTAAGCAGAGATGGCATATTTTGGATTCCATAATTTGATTCCTGGATTAATCAATTATCGCATAATTGTTCATGGACTGATGCACATAACTCTAGATTCCTGGCCATTTCTTTATTGCTATTTGGTTCTAGCTACTAAATTTATTATTATGAATTAATTAGATAAACACCATTGCAGTGTTGAATCAGATGCAAATGGATTATTTTTTTAGATGATCAGATGTTTGCCTGCTTTATTAATTAATTGTCTACAATGAGTTGTTTTATTATTGTTATAGATTTCCTTTGGCAAGTCTAGCTAGCAAAGAGTTGAATCTGACCACATCCTAATCTTTACATCTAAGCATATTTTAAGCAAGTATAAATAGTACTGATGAGAGAAGTGCGATGCTGACCCTAGATCAAATTATTCATATATATATTTTGCACAACTTATCTTATGATCGACAATTAAAATAAAAGTAGTACTGCTGAACTCTGATAGATTCATATATTACTTAAAATATATTTAATAATCAAAGTTAGTGGGATCCGACAACCAACAGGTTAAAAAATGTTGTTGCAAGCATCAGCACGTAGGCATATTATTCCACTGATTTTTCAACATATGTGATGATCCCTTCCACTCCTGATGATCTGTCTAGCTATCTAACACAAGTTGGATTTAATTAACTAGCAAGAACATGTGCATAAGCATGGTGGGCACTAGCCAACCAAACCAAAAACAGGATTTGTCTGAGCATACCAAATCAAATATGGTTAAACAAATCCTGCCAGCAATTAAGTAACAGCTTGATGTTTCCTTAAATTGGATTGATTGATGTATGTGAGCTACTGGGTTAGCTACTACTACCTCGTGCAATCATTTAATTAGGTCCTACTGGTCCAGTCAAATTACGTAACGAATAATGTAGTAGAATATCATCATGAGGATAATAATTTAACCCCTGTAAGAAGAATGATGTATTTGAAGTATTTTTTTGCAGGACCTAATTAACTTAATTCTAATAGGTCTTAAATTTGTATATACTTTTAATAATGTAAGCAATTTTTTTGTTTATTACATGGAGACCATTATCAGCTGCATGACGTCTCTATATAAAAAACAAGTTGATGCATATGTAATTTCATCTCTCAACATATATATAATTATGAGCAATTATTAGCTACTTTTGGTTCTCACTGCTTAAAAAAAACCTACAAGAGCAATACCAAAATATCTGATGTGAAAAGTACTTCGTCTATCTATTACTCCTATATAATTTGAAGGAGGATCAACGCAAATTGCAGAATATGTAGAATCAAGTACAGCACAAATTAGGACAGGGCATAATATCCTGGAGCATTTGCCTCGTTCAGACAAATCCCACATGCATCGTCATAATAATTTATGTTGGAACTAACTGTAGTCCACAGATCAGATCAAATTAATTCATTCTTGTACGACAAAGCCATTACTTTTACGTAAAACTAGCACTGCCTAAAAAATTAGTTCACCGGTTCACCATCTTATTTACCAGAAACCAGATGAGACCCCTCCACATTACTGCAAGAAAGTTGTATAACATTAAGTAAACACTAGACTAGATGATGTTCCACGCTTTGCTATGGAACACATAGATGTATGCTAAATATTGTAGGGATGATGGATGAATATTGTGAAAATGATATGAGGAATGATAATTTAATATGCTTGTATTTTGAGCTCTAGAATAAAATGAATTATAGATGATGTGGCATGCTTGGATGATAATGGGTGATAATATGATATATTTATATGTTAAGCTTTACAAGTTAATAATTGTTAGCGTCTACCAAATATACAGAAGGTATGGATATGTGATGTGCAAACTGAATTAAGAATTTGTTTTGTAGTCAAACCATTTGTTGTTTTGCACAATTAAATCTTTTATAGATCCTCCAATGCTAAAAATATTAAGATGATGTATTATCATAAGAGAAGAGAGATTAATATACTAATGATCTAAGTGTTAAAAATAATTGATGTGATGTGTTAAAAAAGTTAGAAATGATTGAGATGATATGCATGGTTTGATATGAAAAGAGTGATAATTTGCACCATAGATCACTGATCTAGCTAGATGCTAGAAATAATTGAGGTAATGTGGTTTTATGAGAGAAGAGATGATTATTATTAACTATATTTAGTGGGGATAAAATTTATATAGGATTAGCCTTGCCCACATTAAGTAACATAGTAGTCATGGCTTTGTCGTAAAAGAATGAATTTGAGCATAGCACCAAGTTTATGAGAAATGTTCTTGCTATAGTGTATCATTGGGAAGTCCAAGTCTAGGTGTATGTATGCATCTGCGTACAAACATGCAAAGTTGCCAACAATATACGCATCCTTACAAATATCATATATATACATTATGCAAATGTTGATCAGTTATTGGCACTCTTCAGTAACGTAATATGGTGTAGTTTATTTACAGTGTTGGTTGACAACTTGACATAACCTAGTTACAACCCATTGATATTATATATATATACTCTACAAGACTCCGATTATGCGGATCAGGAACACACATCATGTGAACAAGAAAACAACAAATTCCGATGGCAGTTTGCTTTCAAGTTTCAACGACACTTTTAGAATTAATATTTGGAAGTATGGGAGATGAGAAAGAAAGAAAATGGAGTTGGAATGACACTTGAGAGGGACACCAATAATGTCGCCATTTTGGAGATACAGACATGTGAAAGCAATGTATATGAATTAGAGACCGTTTCGTCCCTTCTACTAACTTGTAAGGACATGTCGTTGGAAAAAACGAGGAAATATTAGTTTAACTTAACACAAGCAAGCAATCGTCAGTTGATGGCTTAATTGCCTGGTTTGTCGTCATCTTCGAGTGAAACCAGCAATGTTTGGTGGAATTGAAGAAGGTGTAGTCAGGCAAGCACGTAAGCAATCGCACATGATAAGTACATACCGGCACCCTGAATTGGATAAACTATATATTAAGCTGTAGTTAACAGTTAGAACAAACTAATCAACCAAACAATACTCTAAACCGTACTTAAGACCGCCAAGTTAATGCTACCGGCCCTTACGCACACGATGGTTTACCGATTGCTAGATAGCAACTGCACCATGTACCCAATCACCAATTGATCAATCTAAAACATCGGCGCTTCAAGACCCCGGAGTCCAAGTTTTGATATCCTTTTAATCTAAAAATTACTAGTAAAATACTAATGGGTGAAGATAATATATGTATTGCATTATAAAGATAGATTGGAAAGAAAGCTTCTGTCTACTTAGGAGGCCTACAAAACTATAGGTTAAAATTATAACGGTATAAATTGATCAATATAATCGTAAATATCCAAGTTATTAAGATAGGCTTGAAAATGTCTACATTAGTTAGAAAAAAGACAGATATTAATAGTATTAGAACTTGTAGATATTATACAAACGGTATATATGAATTAATAGAGTTATATACAAAATATATTTATGGAAACATGAGTTTTTAATCCTCTAAGTTATATTACTCCCTCCGTTTTCAGATGACACTGGACACTATTGTTAAAATACTAAAAAGGATGTGTATGTCATGTTAAATATAAACACATACCTCTCATTTATTGTAGTCTAATTATGTAGAAGTAATTAGTGGTTAAATTTTAGACAATAAAAGTTAATAGTGCCAGATATATTTAAAAAACAGAGGGAGTAACATTCTGATTTAGTCGACGTGTAAATGTCAGTGGTGGGCAGACGACGGTGAGAGGCAAAACTTAGATATGACACTCAGATATTTCACACTTCATTTTGATTGATTCTTTCCGGGAGAGATATATACAATCTAAATGGACATTAGACCATCTAGGTTAGTGAGAACTTAAATCTCTGCAACAGATATATAGGCCATCGCAATTATTAGTGGGTTAAGTCTTCTTGAACCTATAATGCCAAATGGCGAGAGAAGCTCATGACCCTCTGATGATAGCCTAAGGCTATGTCTATATATGCTTTTAGCCTGAGGCAGTGATTGTTATAGCTTTTTTCTGAGCTACTCAATTGCAAAGTAAAATAAGACATATCATTATAATATAAATAATTAAGTATTAAATATTATAAATTTAAAAAATAAATTTATTTGAATTTTTAAAAGAAATTTTATATAGAATGTTTTTTTAAAAAAAGACAATATTTAGTATTTTAAGAAACATACTCATAGAATACGAGAGAATACGAGAGAGTAGCTAGTAGCTAAGCCAAAAGGCTTGAAACGAATACTAATAAGACTATATATGTCAATTATGTGTGCGTCTGCAATCCTCAGTATATATGTCAACCTAAGAGTAGTGGAATTCAGACAATCTCATATTCTTTCCTCCCCATATCCTCAAAGTTGAATTCATCGACCAAAGGCATTGTACCAGCTTTGCTCTTGGACTTTGGTTAACTTTCACTTTAGACCAAACCATCGACAGGACCGTACGTGCACACGTGATATTCTTTCGTAGATGTTGATCTAAGGTAGTACGTTGTGCCAGACAAGCAACGAAAAAAGGTGCCAATGTGATCACTTTGATGCAATCAAGTATCCAGGTGGTCACAGGTGAATTGATTTGTCGATCTGCAGTAGATTGATCAATCCTGGTGTGTGGCCAGCTGCCTGGAATTGATGGTCATGGGGTTGATGGGGGACCTGGACTGGACAGCCTATGAATTCTAATGGCTGACTAATTATTGAATTGATGAATTAACGTCAGAAATTATTTGACCATCCACTTAATTAACCAGCTGGACACCAGTTTGGTACTTTGACCGGTTAGTGAGATGGTTTGATTTAGTTTGTGGAATGGAAAAAGATATGCTGAGTGTAGAAGTGTCGACCAAGTTTGATTTGTTGTTACTGTTTGTTTTTTGGTTAGACAGAGTTGTCTCTATATCTAGAGACAGCTGGATAGAAGGTCAACACATTATGCACTTGAATAAGTAGGTCTCCAATCCTTTTTCATGGGTTTCTTAATGAATATTATTAATTATATGCCCTTCGAAAAGCACATCGAAATAGACGTCAGCTGTCTCAAAATAATTGTCACATTAATGAGGATAACCTCAACAGTTAACTAAGTCACACCATTTTTTAATGAAATCATCGTTATAAAATAGTTATGAGAAACAATTGTCACGGTTTTCTGGAAGCCTAGCAACCCTACGTGAACACAATAGAAATTTGATACTGTTAAAATTGACAATAGAATTTTCTTAACGTAGTGAGATTTATCTGGTCCTAAAATTTTCCATGCTGCATTTACTACTATAAAATCTCACATATATATGATGGTTCAAAGATACAATTATCTATGATAACTATTTATATCAAACGTTAAAAAGGCCAACATCTATTAATGATAATTACCTATCAGTATAAATTTGGTGAGAATTATCTATAATAGCTCATAATTAAAAGCCATTGCAACAAGACTGTTGATGCTTTACTAGTTATAGATGACATGAGAACATCAAATAAAGCTTGCTCTCTCTAGCACCTATCTCTCTCGCTTGCCCCTCTATCTATCTCACTCCATGTCCCTTACCCAAGCACCATCTGACACTTCCCCCTTCCTCCAAGTGCAGCGGCCTTAGTGACAACGGCCATGGACAAATGCAGCCTTCGTGAAGATTGTGTGCATCGGATCCTAGCTTGGCAAGCCTCAATGACGACAGGGTAACGGTGGTTGATTTGGTATTGGCAACAATGATGGGTGGTAGGGCCTTGTGGAGTCAAAGGTGAAATGGTGGAGTCTAAGCATTGATGGCAGTGGTGGTCCAAGCTCAGGAGGAAGATGGCTAGGACTTGGCAATGGGGCTCTAGGCGATGGAGGCCTCCTTCTCGCCTTGGACACCAGCAAGACTTCCTTCCTATGACGCAGATGATGCCATCTCTCCCTCGCCCTCTTGCTTGAGCTCTACCTCTACCGCACCCTCTCCTTGGTTGCTCACACTAGAGCTTGCATGGTTGGATCCAGTAGCCGTTGAGCTCAGAGTGACTTAGATCTAGTCCGCTGCCACCGGATTCGACCACCCTGTGTTTAAGGCATGGGAGAGCGTTCAAACAGGGCGGTGACAGCAATAATGATGGCAATAACAACTAGGATGGCAATGGTTAGATTTGAGCTCCTAGCAACCATGTCATTCCCCTTCCCTCCGTCATCACCAAGGTTAGCATGGCAACGAGCACGAAGTGACGACGTCGGCTACGACAATTGGCACAACAATGATATATATATATATATATCATTGTGGTTTGACGTCGGCTACGAAGTGGGGGGAGGGGTTGTTCATTTTTCCACATCAATAATGTTTGTGGTTTGAGTTGCTACCTATGTATCCTTAGGTTTAACAGCTCGGGATGTTAACATGTTATATGTAACTTATATCTGTAATGGATGGGCAGCCAATACAAATAGGTCCCTACATCACTCACCAAAATTCTCTAATGGCTAGCTCACCAAAATTTTGTAACAGCTGGCTCACCCATCACAAATGACAATTTTGAGCCATTATAGAAGGTTGATCAGAGGCGCGGATTCAGTATTTTAGGTCAATGGTGTCATTGTCAACTTCCAATAACAATTGTAGCTTCTTATACACTAATAATATACATGTAAAGTAATAAGACTAATGGTAAATAATAGAGCTAACAGACCAACCAATTTAAAAGAACTCGCATAATAATTCAAATATTAAGTAATTAAATAATACGTAGAGATTATTAAGCTACCCATACTTCAAAAGTTAACATCTAAACGTGAAAATATATAAATACAATATAATCATTTTTAGTGGCAGTACTAAAATTTTAGAATTATCTGTATGGGTGAAATTAAATTGCAGTAGCACCACCATTATTCTTCTCGTATAAACCTGATATTACAAAATATTAGAAGCCTCACGCTATGTGGTCAGCGTCCACCCGACAATACACCAAAGAAAAACGCTTAACGGCTCAGGACCTAAAAACTCTAGAAATCAAAATCTCTTAACCTAAGAAATTCATGGAAGCTAAAAAAACTAATTAGGTGTCCTCTGTAAATGTAGGAGAGAAATAAATCAGTTTATAAATTGAATAGGAAGTTGGAGAATTTGGTGGATTCGATCAGCTCGTTGAGAAGCAGGGACATTCGTCGTCGGCCGGGTACTGGCCCTAAACGTAGAGTTTTGGGCTGCTATCTGCCACTGCCAACAACTAATCTGCTAGCTAATTTTAACACGGCCACATAGGCTAATTTGGCAAAAGCAATTTACTATGTAAATTATGGGCTATCAATGGCTGCTTCCATGGATATGATGGTGTCAGAAGACAAATCATAATCGTGTCACTCATTAAAGAATAGAATAGGTACTTGAGCTTAACCAAAATCTATTGGTGTCATATGACACCACACCTAATACCCTGAGGAGGATGCACTAAGCCACCAAAAGTCTATGGCAGTGTTTGCCATAGTTTATGAGCATATTCAGTAGGACAACTAAGCATAAATCCGATTATGTTTTCTAAGGAAGGAGGATGCATGGTGGCTTAGTGCTGATCTACTCCTGTTATTCATGCAATAAGCACTCACCTAATTAACAAATGACCAATTATTGAGGCCCGCCACCAGCAGCATTTCCATGTGTTATACCTATATATATCCATCAATAACAACCAGACTAATGGGCACACAGGAGAGTCTCACTCGTCATCACCACAACTGCCAAACGATATATGGGCACGCATGTCCATTTGTACACACACATGAATGTCCACATCACGTACGTACACATTGCAATTTAGGTCACCCAGAAGCTTAATTTGACAGTAACAGGACGATCCATGCACTAGCAGGCACGTCAGGCATCCAGATTTAAAGAAATTAGTCAGAATTCATCAATGGATTCACACGTCTCACATAAAAGGCAGACAGGCTCATCAAAGCATCAAACACGAAAAGCCAAAAGGATGGAAAAGAACAAAGAGAGGCATGATAAAGTTGGGGAAGAACAAAGGAAAAAAAGATGGAATAATCAAGAATGCCCGGTGCCAAATTAACGATCGATGAATATATGCACCTAGGCGTCCAAATGATCCAATGTCATAGATATATATCTTTGAAAAATTAGATGACAAGAAAGAAAAAAAAGGCAGTGATGGTTTTACATTTGTTGATTGATGGATTGCATTAGCCAGCTTTATTGTTCACACCGTCCTAACATGCCTGAAGAAAGTCGTGGAGGGTGAAAGGAACCGAAGGAAACTATCAAAGGGAAAGAACAAATTAAAGGAAGAGAAAAGCTTGGCTGCTTGCCCTATGCATATGGTTCCATCTGCAATCTTAATGCTTTAGAACCTTTGATATCTGCTGCATTTTTTATGTTCCGTGTCTTATTAGGCCAAGTTGCCATAATTGAATTTGATCCTTCGTATGATTTAGATGTGCAAGCGAATAGGATCGTGCCCACAATGGACTTTTTGCCACTAGGCACCTTGCTAGCTTAGAGTGGATAAGCACTAGCAAATGCAGCACTCCATAATATGTTGGGGGAATCCACGCAGTACTCCCCCCGGTCACAAAATAATGATGTGTCCTACCATATGTTTTACACGATATAAGCCCTAGCAGGTGGAATAGTTAAAGTTTTACATGTTTGATAATATATATGCTTATTCAAAAATGACAGGTAGATTGAATATTTGTTAATCATACTAGGCAAATACTTAATAGGCAACAATAGCGAATAAGTATTTGCCAGATTTCAAGCGCTTAAAAATTTATCAGTCACCTAATTTTGTAAAGCACTGTACAATTTTAATTCATTGTAACGCAATTTTGTTGTTGTATATGGTTTACTTTATTTTTATCTAAGCTTGAATATTTGTACATGTAATTTTGTAAATTTTATGAACGGTAAGTTTTATGTAATTTAGTAATTTTTAAATTATCATTTGATCTTTAATCTAAGATAAGAAAGAAAGAACTTTGTTAAGCAATAGGAGAATGGTAAGAACCATTGGAATGTCACCCAAGGGATGAGAGAAAAGTGACTCAAATTTTTGAAAATTTAAATTTCATGAAATCTAGACAGTCTCTATAGAATAAGTATATCATAAATTCTAAACTTGAGAAGTTTTACATAATTTTCAATTTAATATAAACTCCAAGATAATTTTTGTTATGAACCAAATTAGCAAAATAAAACAATTATTTAGACAAGATTCTTCAATTAATAAAGACATGTATGTTTGTATATATATTTACAAAAGAGGCAAAGCTCATGGTGATATTGGTGGTGGCCGGTTACATCATCAGCACCACTAGATTCTTTGATAACAGTAACAATACGGGTCAATATTAGCGAACTTTCAATTCAAAACATTACTAGACATAGACCAAAACCAACCAATCCACAAACCGTCCATCCATGTGACCATATGTATTCTCCTATGAGGCCGGCACAGATGAACATATGTGAGATGGACTACATTGATCCACCTCTCTTTGTCAAAGTAAGGTTGATGGCAACTGAAGGAGACAGACAGGTTGACGCGATGCACGCACATATGATACACAACGCCGGCCAATGCCGCATGCACACACAGTAGCTACCACACACATGCACGCTGCCTTGTTAGCTAGGGAAAATGAAGCTATAGCTTTCGGTCGTGAGCCCCCACAAGGATTGCTCCATGTCGCCATGGACCCAACCTTGCATTTATCTCTCTTTAGATCTCTCTCTCTCTCTCTAGGACACTACTGTTCTTGGTCATTGTACTAATACCGTAGAGTAGTACCGGAGCTGGATAGTGAGTGGCATATATGCAGGGACCAGCAGTTGAACAGTGGTTCAACCCTGGACGGCGACCTGCAGGCGATGTAATGTGATGCGGTAGTACAGTGCTGGTGATCGATCGATTGATTCCATCTATCTTTGCAAGGGGATTGAGGCTGCGTTCTGAGGTGAGATTTTTCTTCGACTTTTACACGCACGGTGTGTTTGTTTTTTTTATAAAAAAATTATATAGATATTTCTCATCTCACATTTCTAAAATAGATTTCTAATTTTATAGTAATTAATTTTATCATTTGTACAGCTATCATATAAATTAGATAATTCTCTATCGTAATTTTAAACACAACCTAAATTAAATAGGAGCAAGTGGGGTATATATATGGGCCAAGCTAGGGATATATACACGCATGCATGGTACAACTCCGTGGTCAAGGTGTACATGTATTAGATTCCACACCACATTTCATGCTCGCAAATGTACACGCACATGTGCATGCAGGCGACGTTATGCCTACTACCTGTCTACGGTCTACCTATGCCCTGCCTGCTAGCTGTGCTCTGGTTGACCAGCTGCCTTGCGAAAGAATCCTAATTATTATTTTCTATGTGGGCCTTTTGGGCCTCAGCTAGATTTCACCTCCTCTTATTATAAAATGAAAGGGATTTAATTGATTAATTAACTAGCTCTTCACATGTCGTCACATAATTATCTACTCCTGCTTAATTTGATTTTGATTCTATCAACACGATTGTTTAATATTGGTATGATCCATGGTGCTGCAGCTTATGCAGACCGAAGATGGATCAATATTATTCTGCTCATCTGATAAGACCGGATCAAATGGCCGATTAAATTAGTCATCAATTAGTTAACGAAAATCTGAATAGTGATGACATATGTGGGGCCCACCCCGAAACTTTTCCGATCTGCTTGTCGTGACCGTTGGGACAGGCGCGGGTTAGGGTGGGGGTGGCCATTATTGCGATAATTAATTACGGGTCAAGCAAATGATTACGGTGATTAATCGCTAATCCCCGTGCATGCGTGCATGCATGCAACCGTCAGATCACCGCTCCTATTGTTTTCTTCCTCCTCGGCCTCGTCTGCGTTGCTTCCCACCTCCTCCCTCCCACACGTCCATGTCGCATCGCGTCGCGACTCTCGCGACCTCCCATTTATATACTTCCGCTTTCCTCCTCAGCTCTCAACGCCATTCTCATCTTGCCCCCTCCTCCTCTTCCTCATCTTTCTCTTTTAAGTAGCTTTCTTGGGCAGCTTGATCGATCGATCCTCTGTGGGGTTGCTAGCTTCTTGATCTTTCCATGGCCGTGCAGGCGCGGTATGGTGGCGGGATAGCCGGAGGGGACGAGTTCGTCCTGGGGGCGCAGGAATATGGTGCGTTGGTGGCCAAGGCGGCGATGGCGAAGAATGGATACAACTGCACCGCGGTGGTCAGCGGCACGCAGAGCGGGCTGACTTGCAACAACGGCGGTGCCGGCGGTAGTGGGGTGGTGGTGTCGAGGAAGCGGGGGAGGGAGGTGGAGCAGTACGTGACGTCGTCGGCGGCGTTACTGCCGATCCCCGGGATGGTGAAGGCGGCTCCCTCGCCGACGCTGCAGGCGGTGGACGCGGCCAGCCGGTTGGTGGAGTCCTCCATGGCGTGCACCAGCGGGCGCCCGACGGCGGTGGCAACGGCGCCGTCGTTCGGCGACACGCTCGCGTCGGAGCTGTTCGTCCAGAACGGCGAGATCGACGCGCTGGTGCTGGCAGAGTGCGAGAGGCTGCGCGCCGGGCTGGAGCAGGCGCGGAAGCGGCAGTGCCAGGCGGTGGTGCGCGCGGCGGCGACGATGGCGTCTCGCCAGCTGCAAGAGAAGGAAGCCGAGCTCGACGCCGAACGCCGCCGCGCGGCCGAGCTGGAGGAGCGGCTCCGGCAGGCGGCCGCCGAGAGCCAGGCGTGGTGCGGCCTTGCGCACAGCAACGAGGCCGTCGCCGCGGGCCTGCGCGCCACGCTCGACCACCTCCTCCAGCGCGCCGCGGCCCCGCCCCCGGTCGAGGGCTCCGGCGAGTCCGACGCCCCTGACGCCGCCGCCGACAAAGACGCGCAGTCCTGCTGGTTCGAGACGAACAGGGCCGCGCCGTCGGGGCGTGGCGGCACCGGCGGCGGGAGGTCGGCGTGCAAGGCGTGCGGCGGGCGGGAGGCGTCGGTGCTGCTGCTGCCGTGCCGGCACCTGTGCCTGTGCAGGTCGTGCGAGCCCAGGGCGGAGGTGTGCCCCGTCTGCCTCGCCGTCAAGAAGGTATCCGTCTTGGCCCGTTCGCCGACAGAAATGTAATCGCCTGTGAATATTGTGATTCGTGACCAATGAGCTGTGTTTTTGGAACGTGTTTATGCTAAGTGTGAAAAATTGAGAGACAATTTTCTCCATTTCTGTGCTCTCTTGGAAAAATTAATCTCCATCTCGCCCTTTTTGCTCTCTCTTTCTCTATTGGCTCCTGATCCAGTTTTGTAAAAAAAAAGATAGTTTAATTTGTAATACTATATAGACCATATTAATTTATTACTTTGTGTTTGGCTAATTGTAATTTTGATTGATATGGATTTTTGGTACAACTAATTAAATACTCAAAAATTGAATTTTTGTTGCTGGCATTTACAATTGTAAGCTTCTTAAGGTTTGCAATTTTTGTTCGACCATAGATTTACTGTCGACGTGTCTGGTAAGACATGCGAGTGTGCTTTTGCAATGGTGTATGCGCGTCATCCGTATAACCTGAAAAAGAAGTAATCCTGGATCCAATATGTTAATAAATGGATGAAAACTCCACGAACATCCAAATATGGTCAGTATTATCCATTACGCTCTCTACCATTCCTCCACATAAAGCCTTTGATTGAAACTTCTATCCTACTCTGAGTTCACCTTCCACTTCCTCAAGCTCCACTTCGGTTCTTCCCCTAGAACTTTGAGTTTGAGCTCCATCGTCACGTGACTTGTGACTTACTACACGCGGCCGCGCATGAATGTTTAGTATAATTCGAAATATTTTTTTTTGTGTTTTCTATATGTTAACACTAAAATCTGGATGATCCGATGTTACTAAAGCCGATCGGCTGAGAGTTCCGATGGAGAGTTTAATACAGTCATCGGCCGATGGAGATATTGAGACAAAGCCGATCAGATTAGTAGAAGATTGGAACAGCTTGAAGACAGGGGATTGTCCAATCGGGATCAGGTCCGAGAAGGCCGAGAAAAGAAAGGAAAATGATCGGCTTGAGTAAAAGAAGGTCCGATAGTTACAGTGGAGAAACCGATCAGGTTGTAGCGAAGGAAGACTCGGTTACAAATTGGAAGATTATTTGGATGAAACTGGGTTTACGGAAGAGCCGTAGACTCCACGACAGGATGTTTATTTTTGTGAATTATAACCTTACTTAATTAGGAAGGTTTAGCTGGTTAGTTAACTTCTTTAGGATTATTTTCCTTTGTTCTTACTAGGAAATAATATCCGATGGTCGTAGACGTGTCAGACTCTGTCTGTAAATCCAGGTATAAATATAGACCCCTGAAAACATGTAAAATATTTCTCGATCAATATACAATCTCGGCACATCGCCACCCTAGTTCATCTAGGTTTACCAGTGGGTTCTGGCTCTCGACGAGGGGTTGCATCGGTTAAGTCCGATCTCCAGTGAAGGGGTAAGTCCCGCCACCATCCCGATATGTCCTGCTTTGTCTAAGGCTGCATCGGTTAGGTCCGACCTCTTAGACCGATCAGACGGATCGCATCACATCCGTGCTGGACCTATCGGCCCGTTAAGCTCCCTCTGCCTATCGTCAGTCTCGTGCTGTATCGGTTAGATTCGACCTATGGGGCTACCGACGGTAGATTAAGCTTTAAGCTTATAGTTTTCTGCACGGTGTTTTATCGGAGTGCTAGCCGATGAGTTATTCATGCTCTGAGCTTCACGCCCAACGTATTGGCTCCTCGGTCGATACGCACTAGCCTTTAGATGTTACCTTTGACGCGCCACACCAGGCGTATCGGCCATCCAGCCGATGCGCACCCGTCTTCAGAGAGACGTCCTCTCATCGGCTCAGCTAGCCGGTAGCCTCGCTCCTCTTCTTTACTTCAGCACAGCCGATCCGGTGTTCTCTGTATCATCGCTGTTGGCCTCGACCTCATACTTTCTCGGTTAGGTCCGATCTTCGAGGTTTGGTGTTAACAGCGCCGCCACGGTGGGTGACGGGTTAGCGTGCTGTCGTCTCCGGAGCGGCATCGATTTCGCAGCCGATGCGTCTATATGATTTTTCTTGTTTCTTCGTATATGCCTTCATCGACTTTCCAGTCGATGGATGAACGCTACGGCCTCCGTCGACTACCAGGAGGGAACTCGTCCGCTCTGCTATCCTCTGGACGCGATCCGGCGCCTCCATCGGCTCTGCGGCCGATGTATCTAGATTTTGATTTCGCTACACCTGGAGCCAATGACACATGTCCGTGCTCTCATCATATTCTCAGCCGATGGAAGAGCGTCCCGATTCCTATCGGCAACTAGTCGATAGCGAGGGCCTTCCGGACGTGGTCGATAACCAACCTAATCCTATCGGTAGCCAGCTGATAGCGGGGGTCCGTATCGGCCTATCGTTCGACTGACATGTTCGTCTCACTTTCTTGTCAATTGCAAGGTCAAATTGATTGGCATGCTCACAGCCGTACTATCGCGTTGGAGCCGATTGAATCCCACGGGTCCCAGCGCGCGTACATCGAGCCACAGAGAGAAGCCGATCGACCTTCACTGGAGCCAAGTAGACCTCCTAGGCATTGGTGTGCTCGCACTGCGTTCTCTGGTGTGAACGGTACTCCACATATCGAGGGAAGAAAAAAAGTGCACAAAAATAGGATCTATGGACCCCAAAAAATAGCGGTTATGTATGATTAATATAGTTGCTACAAGAGCCCTAGAACCATCACCAATGTCATGTCGTCCTCCTACCGTTGTCGACCATAGGTAGCCCACATGCCAACCACTCCATACGAATAGGTGAAAAACTAGGTCATAGTAGGTAGGCGAACCATAGGAAGCGATATACGTCCTGCTGCATATCATTCGCGGATGGAGTAGATATCCGTCTTATCGCTCAAACTAGCGTAGGCACTACATCAAGTCAAGCACTCTAACCTACCACATTGAATATACTAGTTGAGGTAGTTGGATACATATGGCCCCAAGTTCTCATTCCCCTATGTTTTCGAGAAACACACAACCTTAGGGCCATCGCATTAGGACTGCCTCCTCAGGACTATTAATCATC
Organism: Oryza coarctata; assembly: GCA_030770085.1. Lineage (NCBI taxonomy): Eukaryota > Viridiplantae > Streptophyta > Magnoliopsida > Poales > Poaceae > Oryza > Oryza coarctata. The sequence goes on along the minus strand of CM061483.1, from coordinate 11,336,761 downwards.
CCGGGGTTTGCATGCATGGGCAAGACAGCCGGGGGTTATGTTGACACCAAAATTTGATAAGCCCACAAATATATTCGGTTAAGGATCAGAGATTCGATAGGCTTATGAAAAGAGGCTGATTGATAGATGGATAGCCGAACGGTTTATAAAAAGAGTCCGATTGATAGATGAAGAAGCCAATCAGACATATGAGAATGTTGATGGTCTCGGATAAGGAAAGAGCCAATTGAATTAGATGAAGATGGAAGATTATCCAGATGAGATCAAATCTAAGAAGTAAACATGGAAACCATGGCAGAGTGGTCTTAGAGATAGTGTCCTTTTTTGTTTAGGAAATAATATCCGGAGGTTGTTTATAATCATCTCAGACTAGTGTAATTCTAGGGTAAAAATATAAACCCATAGGGACCTTGTAAATCATCTTCATATATCAATACAATTTCAGCGCATCGCCACCCTATTTCATCTTGTTTTTTTGCAAGTTCTGACTCTCGACGTGGGGCTGCATCAGTTAGATCTAATCTCTGGTGAAGGGGTAAGTCCTATCATTATCCTGGTGTATCCGCTCTGTATAAGGCTGGATCGATTAGGTTGGACCTTTTAGTCCAATCGAATATATCACATCACGTTCACGTAGGATCTATCGACTTATCGAGCTAATTTTATCATCATCAGTCTTGTGCTATATTGGTTAGGTCTGACCTTCTAGACTACTGATAGTAGATTAAGCCTTAAGTCTTTACACGATGTTTTATCGAAATAGCCATCCGATGAGTTACCTTTATACTGAGCTTCACACCTAACATATCAACTTTTTAGCCGATATATATGGATTGCCCACGATTAATTTACTAGCAATCGATCTAGTTTTATTAAATTCAGTCTAATATTGTCTTGCTTAAGTCTAATCTATTAAGGTTATGTTTAATAGGGCTAGCATCATGATCTAGCAGGTTTCGTTCCTCCCATCGGCGAAGCTAGCCAATGAGTTTACCTATTTATATTGTAGCTAGCCAATGGGTTTACCTGTTCCTTCCGTTAGCATGACCAATCTAGTTTTCACCATTTCAGTACCATTAGCTTTAGCCTTATAGTGTCTTGGTTTGGTCCGATCTATCAAGGCTGGCTCTAACAATACGGTTATTAGTGGTCGCCAGGTCTCGTCTCTTCAGAAAATCGGACTTCGCTCTTTACTGCTTATCATCTATTTTATTCAGAACGTCATCAACTCTATAGCCGATGTCTTTATTTGACTATGCTGTCATCGGCTTTCTAGCTAATGTATAAGTGCTGCAACTCCTATCAGCAACCAGCCAATAGCAGGAGTTCGTATCGGCCTATTAGTCGATTGGCTCGTTGACCTAATTCTTTCTATGTCTTTGCCAATTATAGGGTCAAATTGACTAGCATGCCCACAAACCTCGAGTTTAAGACCTGTTCTAGAGTTAAGTTGATCTCTAGGCCTTCGTATGTGCAGGCACATCGCATTGGACATCCATCAACAAACACGCTCTCTCTCTCAGTGTGCTTCTCGCCTAGACCGATCTCCATGAAATCACGCTCTTTGGAACACCCGGTGGGACATAATTTTAATCAATATGTCTGAAGAAGAGGTTGATGCCAAGGCACACTCGTCCGATCAAGAAGTCGATGAGATATCATTATTCTTATTGCATTAGAAGATTTGACAGATAGACAGAGGTCACTGGTGGAGCAATCTATAAAGGATTTTGAGGAGTTGTGGTTGCAATCCTTAATTTTGACACAAAAAAGACCGATCTAGAAGAATTCATTCCCAAGATTAACTCTGATCGATGAACCAACACAACCTGCATCTTCAAGTCCATAGAAATCCGTTCAAGAATTAGATAATGAAGCTATACATCACGTACTAATGGATCAATCTAGAGGGTTGAAAATATGCTTCGAGACTTGATTAAGAAAAGAGTGGATGGATTAATTACTCAAGAGCCACCAATTTATACATCGGCAATTATTGGTCCATAGATGCCGATGTTCAATGGTCCCGATGGCTATGATCAGCTCGGGGGGCAGCATGATGGAGACAATGAGTGGACTACAAACATATTCAAAGTGATGAAGGAATAGTTCGACTTGAAACCAAAGGAGGAAAATTTTATGTATCGGTATCCATACCCTGAGTGGTTTGATAGAATACCGTTACTACACCAATACAAGGCACCAGACTTCTCCAAGTTCTCAGGGCAAGACAATATTTCTACAATTGAACACATCTGCCGATTTTTAGCATAGTGCAGAGAAGCATCTGTAGAAGAGGCTCTTAGAGTTAGGTTGTTACCATTATCACTATCCAGATGAGCTTTTACTTGGTTTACATTGTTGCCACCAAATTCAATGAGAGGATGGACCAATCTAGAGGAACAATGTCACAAGCACTTCTTTGCAGGGATCCATGAGATGTGGCAAACAGATTTGATATTGATAAAGCAATGGGCAGAAGAATTGATTCCAAAATATATTCAAAGATTTCGCAATATACGAAGCCGATTCTACAGCTTAGACTTATGCGATGAATAGTTAGCAGAGCTAGCCTACCAAGGATTATCAAGTCGCATCAGAAGGAAGTTTTTCTCCCAAGAGTTTGATAGTTTAGCGCATTTGATGCAGATAGTATCGGCTCATGAAAGTCGATTGCAAGAAGCAAGAGAGGAGATTTTGGAGTCATGGAAGACTGAAGAAGATAATTTCAAAGTATGAGTCCTCAAATAAATTTGGTAAACCCGCAAATAAATTCGGTTAAGGATTGGAGATCTGATCGGCTCATGGAAAGAGGTCGATCAATAAATGGAAAACCAATCAGCTTATGAAAATATGTTGATTGATAGATGAAGAAGCCAATCGGATAAATAGGAATATTGATGGTCTCAGATAAGGAAAGAGTCGATCGAATCAAAGGTAGATGAAAGATTATCCAGAAGGGATCAAATCTATGAAGGAAACATGGAAACCATGACAAAGTGGTTTTGTATATATAAGATATCTCTTGTAATTAGATAGGAGTAGTTAATTTTGTTATTTTCTTAGAGGTAGTTTCCTTTTTTGTTTAGGAAATAATATCTGGAGATTATTTGTAACCATCTCGGATTCGGGTAATTCAAGTAATCCTGGGGTATAAATACAAACCCACAAAAACCTTGTAAATTATTTCCAAAGATAAATACAATTTTGGTACATCGCTACCCTAGTTCATCTAGGTTTCTCCTAGCAGGTTCTGGTTCTCAATGTGGGGTTGGTTAGGTCTAATCTCCGACAAAGGGGTAAGTCCTTCCATTGTCCTAGTGTATCCGCTCTATCTAAGGCTGCATCGGTTAGGTCCAATCTCTTAGTCCGATCAGAGATATCACATCACGTTCATATGGGATCTATTGGCTTATCGAGCTCCTTTTATCATCGTCACTCTCGTGCTACATCGGTTAGGTCTGACCTTCTAGACTGTTGATAGTAGATTGAACCTTAGGTTAGTGGGTCTTTACGCAACGTTTTATTGGAGTAGCCAGCCAATGAGTTATCTTTATGCAGAGCTTCACGCCTAATGTATCAACTTTTCGACAGTTAAACAAGGATTTCTCATGATTAATCTGCTAGCAATCGATTATGTTTTGTTAGATCTAGCCTTGTACCATCTTGGTTTTATCCAATCTATTAAGGTCATGTTTAATAGGGCTTGTATCGTGATCTAGGAGGTTTCGTTCCTTCCATCGACTTAGCTAACCGATGAGTTTAATGGTTTATATTGTAGCTAGCCAATGGGTTTATCTATTCCTTCCATCAGTATGACCGATCTAGCTTCTGTCGTTTCAATGATGTTAGCTTTAGCCTTATACTTTTTTGATTTGGTTCGATCTATCAAGGCTGGCTCTAACGGTACGATCATTGGTGGTCGCTAGGTCTCGTCTTTTCAGAAGACCGGACTTTGCTATTTAATGTTTATCATCTATTTTATTCAAAGCTTCATTGACTCTACAACCAATGTAACTTTTATTTTATTCCTTGCTATTTGCCTATGCTGTCATCGCCTTTCTAGTTGAGGTATAAGGGTTGCAACCCCTATCGGCAACTAGCCGATAGTAGGAGTTCGTATCGGCCTATCAGCTGATTGGCTCGTTTACCTAATTCTTTTTATCTCTTTGTTAATTATAGGGTTAAATTAATTGGCACGATAGCAAACCTCGAGTTTAGGACCTGTACTGGAGTTAAGTAGATCTTCTAGGCCTTCACGTGTGTAGGCGTATCACATCGGATCTCCATCGGTGAATACGCTATCTCTCTCTCTACGTGCCTCTTGCCTGGACCGATCTTCGTGCCAACAAGTTGTTCATCGTGGCTTGGCCACCTTGGACTACTAGGTCAGGCAAGATAGCTCGGGTAGTCACGTGTGAGCCACGTGTCATGTCGTAGGTAGCTTGTGACACATACGCTTGCTGCCCATGACTCCCCAAGGGTTTGATTGGGGATGCGCCGACCCTTCCAGTGTCCTAGAGGCGATGGGAGTGGATTGGCATATCTTACTTGGTCCTTCTGGTCCTCCACCTCGTTCTTTCATGGACCAAGTAGTAGGGGTGTGCCCCCTATTTTGAAGCCATGTAGGTGACATAGGGGGATGGAATGGTAAGCATTGCTCTACCTATCCCCTACTCACCCACGTGCATGCCTCACGCGCCAGGGAGTAATGGCTTCTGTAGAAGAGGAGGAGACATCACCTGGATTCTCACACCTGGAGCAAATCCCCATGGGCTTTCTCCATAAATAAGCAACCACAAAGCGGCACCATTTTCTCTCCCTTCGGCTGCAAATGCTCTTGCTTTCTTCGTCCTCACTCATGCATACTCACCACCTCCAATGCAACTTCACTCTGCACTCCACACTCACCACCGCTCGCCCTCATGGGTAGATCTGGCCATCATAGCGTAGTTCAGGGGAGTTCAGTGATGCCATCATCTTGCCTCAAGAATGAGGCCCGAGTAGTGAAGGCAAGGGCGATGATGATCCCTGCCTGGCAACGAGGGGCATCATTGGTGAAGCCCGCTACCTTCTCTCCCTAGCCAGAGAAGCCCACAAAAGTTGTGGTCTTCTCATCCTTTATCATGGCAGGCTTGTTGTCGTCGTTCTCCTCCTTCTTCATTCAAGTGCATAAGGTCTTCAAGATCCACCTATTCTACCTTACTCCCAACTCAGTGGTAACGTTGGCCATCTTTGCCCACCTGTGCTAGATTTTTATCAGTGTCATGCCATCAGTCAACCTTTTCTGACACATCTTTGTCCTGAGGGTGCCTAGAATGAAGAACCTAGGCATCGACGAACTTGAGGTTTTATGATGTTGTAGTTTCTTTCCACGTGTTCAAGCCAAATCAATCGTGCCAAAAAGCGTGTTCACCGATAGAAGTTCGGTCCGATGTACTTAAACATGAGAAGGCCTAAGAGATCTACTTAGCTCCAGTGTAGGTCCTTAATTTGAGGTTCACAAGTGTACCAGTCAATTTAACCATGTAATTGATAAGTAGATAGAAATAATTAAATCAACGAGCTAATTGGCCAATGGACCAATATGAACTCCTGCTCTTAGCCGGTTGTCGATAGGGGTTAAAGCATTGATACATCAACTAGAAAACTGATGATGGCATAGGCAAATAACAAGAAATATGGTCTAAATAAAATAGATGATAAGCAATAAGGAGCAAAATCTAGTCTTCCAAAGAGATGAGACCTAGTAACCACCGATGATCATACTGTTCAAACCAAACTTGATAGATCAGACCGAATCGTGAAAATATAAGGCTGAAGCTAACAACACTAGAACGGTAGAAATTAGATCAATTATGGTGATAGTATAAATCGGCTGTGAGTCCAATGCAAGCATAGAAACAAGATATAAACAAGTAAACTCATCGGCTAGTTTAGCCGATGGGAGGAACGAAACCTATTAGATCTTGATGCTAGCCTTATTAAAAAAAATAATCTTGATAGATGAAACCAAACCAAAATAGTATAAGATTGGATCTAATAAAACTGGATCAATCACTAGTAGACTAATCGTGGACAATCTATGTATATCGGTTCATAAGACGATACATTAAGCTTGAAGCCTAGTGCAAAGCTAATTCATCGGCTAGCTACTCCGATGAAACATCACATAAAAACCAACCAACTTAGGCTTAATCTATTATCAACAGTCTAGAAGATCATATCTAACTGATGCAGCACGAGACTAATGATGATAAAATAAATTCAATAAGTCGATAGATCCCATGCAAACGTAATGTGATGTATTTGATCAGAATAAGATGTCGAACTCAACCAATGGAGCCTTAGACAAAGCAAATATAACAAGATAATGGTGGGACTTTTTCCTTCACAAGAGATTGGACTTAACCAATACAGCCCCATTTTGAGAGCCAAAACCCGTCGGGAAGATGTGATATAACAGATCGGACTAAGAGGTCAGATTCAACCGATGTAGCCTTAGACAGAACCAATATACCAAAGTAATGACAGGGCTTACCCCTTCACTGAAGATCCGACTTAACTAATGCAGCTCTGTATCGAGAGCTAGAACCCGCTGAAAAGGCCTAGAAGAACTAGATTGGTGATCTGCTAAAGTTATATTGATCTGTGTAGATCTCTTACAAAACCCTATGGTATTTATATTTATATCCTAGGATTGCATAAGTCCGAGATAGTTACAAACAATCTTCAGATATTATTTCCTAAATAGAAAAGAAAACTATCTCTAAGAAGTTAACAAAATTAACTACACTTACTTAATTACAATAGATATCTTATAGATATAAGACTACTCTGCTATGGTTTCTATGATTCCTTCCTAAATTCGGTCTCATCTAGATAATTTTCCATCTTCAACTAAACTAAGTCCATCTTTATGTATCCGATCGAGTTTTTCCTTATCTGAGACCATCGATATTTCTATCTACTCAATCGGCCTCTCCATCTATCAATCAATCTCTTTCTATAAGCCGATTGGCTCTCTGATCCACAACCGAATATGTTAGTGGGCTTACCAGGTATTGGCATTAACATTACAAGAATGCACCAGAGCCCTCTATATCCCCCATTCGTTGCATACCATGAGGGAGAAATGGTGTGAGGATTGGGTCTACGTTGGCGGCATGCCGAACAACCGCTTTCTTTTCCCGACGTCAAGGGCATTTGGGATGAAGCCCCAAAACCCAACTTACGGACAGACCCTATGGTAGTGTGCATTGCTAGCCTACTCATGGCAGGGTTGACCTTGATTATAGTGGTCACCGATTTCATGCACCACCGGATATACCCACCACGGGAGTGATCTCGAGGGTCATGGATGTACACCAGTCCGATGGACATCACCAAGATTTATGTTGGGACCTTGAGTGACCTTGAGGATGATGCAGACATAGATCTTCCCAGTATGATCTACCGCTCTATCACAACGCAGAGCGTGTGGTGATCCAAGCCTAGCTCTTGGCATTTAACACACAAGGCATCAAGGACAGGAAAGCGTCAGGGACCTTAGAAGAATCGACATTCAGGATGATGATGACAAGGTGCCACACGAGTCATGTGTTGCCACCAAAGATCTTGCACCGCAAGATACGAGTGCCCAATAGGGTGGCACAGTGCTGCCCCAACACAAGGGTTGGTGATGTCAGCAACGGGGCCAAAGGAGTCCCAAGCTCTGACAGTAGGAAGATGAAGAGGGAAGGGAAAACAGACTGCCCCCCTAGACCCACCTTCAAGCTCACCCCTACCCCCATCGTCCCTAGCGGGTGTGGGCACCGACGCCAGAGGCAATTCCCAAGAAGCCCTTAGCCAGCCTTTGAGAGGGGGCATGATCGGGCATGGGGGTACCACAAAGCTTGGAGATCATCACTTGGGGGAGGGAAGGCCATGGCACCCTCTCATGAACACAAGACTATCAGACCTAGGTTGTTTAGCTATATTGGTAGAAGAGGTGGATGCAGAATTCAACATCACTACCATGGAGGTGGTAGAAAGGTGCTAAATGCCATCCCTAACATTGAAGATTGCCCGCCATGAGGCAAGGGCCTCGCATCACCAAGAACATGAAGAATTGGTTACAAGCAAGGGCTTTGGATTTCTAGATCTAATTCTATTGGTGAAAAGGATGTCGTATGCCAATCTTGTTGAGAAAACGCCATCTACCACCGCACTCCAGATAGCCATGTCTTAGGTGCCTAGGACTAGGGCGATGCCCACCACCATGTCCCAGACCTATAGGTGCTCGACCAACCAATGGATAGAGAGCACACCCCTGATGTTAGCCACCCATGCATTGTCCACCATGGCGAAAGCAACCGACCGCTTTGTGTTAGCAATGAAGTAGGCCAGGGTAGGGGCATAGCTCACAATTGATCTTCTAGGTAGATGCCATTCGTTTGTCCAGAAGGATGTCGATTTGCCATCGCCAAGGATGATACATGAGCCATCCTAAAAGCATCGAGCGGCCTTCTTGTCAAGGGGCAAGGCAAAGGTTGCCTAGGGGCAATTCGGGTGAGCTTTCCATGACCAAATTCACTGAGCACATAGGGCGACATGCAAGATGTTCAAGTTTCGTATCCCATGACCCCCATAATCAAACAATGCACATAGCTTGTCCCATCCCACAAGGCAGTCATTCACCATGCCTTTCATAAGAAATCCCTATAGATTCTTCCAATTTTCTTGATCGTCCATATTGGCAACTTAAGCACGGACATGAAGTAGACCGATAGCATAAGAAGTACCATCTTAATTAGGGCAAGCCACGCTGATAGGGAAATAAGCTTGGGCTTCCAACTCGCCATCTTCTTGTGTAGCTTGTCTATGATTGGCTCAACCTATGCTTTGGATGGCTTGTGAATTGATAGTGGAAGGCCAAGGCAGATGATGGGGAGCTGTTTTAATTGGCATCCTAGCACCCTAAGGAAATTCTCAATTTGGGCATCTAAGCAATTGAGCGATGTTAGTGAACTCTTGGAGAGAATGGCTCACAATCTTAAGGCATCCCTAAACATCTTTTGAATGAACTAGATCACCACCGCATCCTGCACCGACTAGTGGAACAAGAGTATGGCAATATCCACATTCATAGATGCACCATGGGGGATGGAGTTGCCTTCCAACGAAGAGAGAGCTCTCCCACTCGATGACCAAGGCATAGAGAGTCAAGAACGCCTCCATAATGATGATGAAGAGAAGAAGGGAGAGGGGGTCACCTTGCCTTAGTCTCCTAGCAAGCACAATTGGCTCAATCTCCTAGCTATTGATGACAATAAAGGTGGCAATCGTGGCCAACATCATCAAAATTGAGTCCCGCCACTTGTCACTAAACCCTACGTAGCGAAGCAGGTTGACGGGGAACTCCTAGGAAACGGTATCAAACGCCTTAGTAATATCCAATTTTAGTTGCACTCTTGGGCGCTAGGTGCGGTGGAAGGATTTGATGATGCCCTTTGCATAAAAGAAGTTCTCATGGATGCACCACCACCGGATGAAGGTCAACTGAGAAGGGCTAGTGATGCTAGATGGAGGTAACCATAGGGCCTACCCTAAAACTTTTTTGGATTTGCTTGTCGTGACCCTTAGGAGGGTGAGTGTGGGGGAGGCCATTATTGTGCTAATTAATTATGGGTCAAGCCATTGATTATGGTAACTAATCACTAATCCCCGTGCATGCATGCTATGTTCCCTTTCGTTTTCTTCTTCCTCGGTGTCGTTTGCATTGCTTCCCACTTCCACCCATCTGTCCATGTCATGACTTACGACCTCCCATTTATATAGTTTTGCTAGTTCCCTGAACGCCATTCTCATCTTGCTTCTTCCTCTTCTTCTCCTTTTTGAAGTTGCCTTCTTAGCTATTCTCATCTTAGCTCGATTGATTGATTGAGTCTATTGATTGATTGAGCAAGAGAGGTTGGTTCTTGAGCTTCCATGGCCATGCAGGCGCAGTACGGTGGCAGGATGGCCAATGTCAAAAAGTTTGTCATGGCACAGGAATATGGTGAATTGTTGGCAAAGGAGGCGATGGTGACGAGTGGGTATTACGACTACAACACAGTGTTTAGCAGCGGCACACATAGTAGGTTGACGTGCAATAACAGCGGCAGTGCTGGTGGTGGAGTGGTGACGTCAAGGAATAGGGGGAGGGAGGTGGAGCAGTATGTGTGATCTTTTTAGAAGCGCTCAACCCTTTTCTCTCAGGCCACACATTGTATATATAGGAGATGGAAAAAGCCTCCACCATAGCATACAAGGGAATGGCTCATAGCCAATACTAGGGATGAGATACATAAAGATAGCAACAAGAAATAACAAACATATATATCCTTTCCTATCTCTAGAGATAAGATCTCATGTACCATATCACATGTATGGAAACTTTATATATCCTCATAGTACGCGCTATCGGCGATGGCATTGCTACCGATCCTAGGGATGGTGATAAAGGTGGTTCTTTCCTCGCCATCGCTAGTGGTCAACATCACGACAAGCCAGTTGGTGGAGTCTGCAATACGTGCACTAGCAGGCGCCCAGCTGTGGTGCCATTGTTCGGTGAAACCCTTGCGCCGAAGCCATTCATCTAGAGTGATGAGATCGACGTGCTGGTGCAAGCAAAGTGCGAGAGGCTGCACGCTAGGGTGGAGCAAGCATGGAAGCAGCAGTGTCAATCCCTTGTACACTACAGTGGAGGCTTTTTCCATCTTCTATATATACAATGTGCGACCCAAGAGAAAGGGTTGAACACTTCTGAAAAGATCACATGGTATCAAAGCCTTTGCCAATCTCTCGGTAGATCGCATCTACTTCCACCATCGTCCTCAGGCATGGCAGCTATGAACCCATTCCAAGGTCACTCAGTTTAAGAGAAGCTGGGCAAGACAAATCATGCATTTTGGAAAGCGCAAATCAGCGCAGCAATGCGTGGAGCCTGACTCTAGGGTTACTTTTCTGGCGTGGTCCATGCACTAGAAGGAGAAATCAAGGTCACCACAGATGGGAAGGCCATGAAGAAGCCGAATCCAACATTTGAAGACTAGGAAGCCACGGATCAGTAGGTCCTTGTTTATCTTCTGTCATCCCTATCAAGAAGGTTTCCATCGTGGCCCGTTCACCGACAAACATGTGAATATTAATAGATGAAGTGTTATTTTTTAATGGAAGTTGTTTAATGTGAAAAATTGAGAGACAATTGTGTTCATTTCTGTACTCTCTTGGAAAAAAAGATATAGGGATCATCACCTCGCTCCCTGTAGGCTCCTGGTCTAGTTTTGCAAATAGAAAAAATGTTTAATTTGTAATCTTGTGTTCCATATGTTTTTAGATAATCTTGTACTATTGCATTTACCTTAGAAGAAATAGATGGTATGTAAAACATATTAATTGATTTCGTTGTGTTTAGTTCACTATAATTGTGACTGTAGGGATTTTTTTTTTCAACCTATTACTCCTAAGAAATTTGAAATTTTAGTGCTGAGATTTGCGATGCTTAGCTTCCACCATATGTGCTAGGCTTTGGGGTTTCAGTTTTGTCCGTTCATAGATTTGAATTAGCATGTGTATGTTATACCTCTTACATCTCTCCTACAATTTGTGCAAAAAAGATAACCTTTAAACAAGTTATCAAATGGACGAAAACTGCAAGAACTCATCTAAATATAGGGGCTATATCCATTACTCCCACGTATGGTTTCACCATCATTCATCTCCATGGAGCATTGACTCATTGAGGCTACTATCTTCCTCAAGTTTACAACTTTCACTACCATGAGCTCCAAGCTCACTCGTTACCTCTATCAACCTTATGGCTCGGCCTCCCGATCACCATATATCGTCTACATCTCTCTAAAAAGACATGTCCTATTTCCCCCTCCTCACCCATAACACCATCTCTCTGCCCATCACTCTATTCTTGAGGCGTGATATGCTCACCTGATTGATAAATTGAACTGTACTCCCTTCGTTACCAAATATAAACAAATCTAGGTTATTTAGCAAGGATTAGTTAAGGGGAAGTTATCCCAATGCCATGCTAGATTTCCCCAATCACTTGATTGGTGGAATTTTGAGTTTTAAATTGCTTGCATTTCCCCCAACCATTTGAATGGCCAAAATTGCTTAAATTCCCTTCGTTTGAAAGTTGTGTCGCAGAAATACTTATATTTGTGTGCAAAGTTTGAGTGCTAGAAATGTTTACATTTAGTAATGGAGAGAGTATTAATAGCTGACGGGTATGTAATAGCCGGTATTTGAGTTTAGGGTGTTTTTAAGATAAACACGATAATTGAGGGATCAAACACGATCATTGGATGGCAAAAGAGAAAAAGAATAATCACGAGGCAGGCAGTAAGGTAGCAATTGCGTGTCTGGGCCTTGGAATTGTGGCCCATCTTTTTCCGAGCTGTAAAATCTCTAATTACTCCCATTCTGACGGCTGGGCTGCCCCAGTGGCCGGTACAGAGGTTACCTCACGCAGCACGTCACAAGAACCAATTGATCTGTGGTATGTCCAGAACGATATGGGCATACGATCGGGCTCTGCTTGGGCTTGTCCAAAGTTTGAACAGTTGGGCCTTTTGCGTACTTCATGCATGCATGGGCCTAACTTTGGGGATATATGGGCCGAAAACAACAAGACGCACGGCCTAATTAACTGGCACATGGGCCCGTGCTGTGCCGGACGGAAGCGCCAAATTAGGCGAAAGCGCGAACCTCGCTAAACCCTGCTGGGAAAAATTCGCGAGCGGCCGTACGCAAACCAGTCGCCACATGTCGCTTCCCGTCAAGCGCCGCCGGCTGCGGCTAGCTCCCTCCTCCTCCCGATGCTTCTCCGGCGAGTCGACGACCCGACGAAACCCGTCCTATGGGGGAGCTATAGCTGCCACTCTAGGTGAGCCGTCATCATCGCCATGGATCCTCTCTGTCTCAATCTCGCCCAACCCTAGGATGAGAAACTGAGAATGGAAACCCAATTCCGGATCGATGCACAAATCCTGACACCCTGCTCCTTTCACTCCCTCCATCTAAAGGTGGCAATGGAGATCCGTAACGCGAAACCCGGTAGGTAATTACCCCATTAGAGCATGGATATGGGTTAAAATGTACCTCATGGGTATGTTCTCGTGAAAAAACTCCATCCACTAGTTTAAGCAGGTGTGGGTATGGTTAATGGTTACATACTATCTGTACCCATGACCAAATAAATGAAAATTTTAAATATATGTAGGGTTGGATATTGAGCCAGCTAGTTCAGATTATTATTTTAACAAGCTAAAAGTCTAGCTCGGCTCAGCTTGTTTGCTAGCTTAAGTCAGCTCATTTAGTTTACGTGCCAGAGCAATAAAACACTTAATTACATAATTTCAAGGTATTGTTCATATTACTAGTACACATATACACCATGGAGACATGGAGTAGTACTCCGAAAGTATTATTCCCAACCTACATTAGCAGTATTATTCCTAAACACATTAGCAACCATTCCACAATGTGATTGCTCAAGCACTACTTTGGGGACACAATCTTCTTGTATCCTGCATGATGAAATTGAATCTCTGCCTCACTTGCTGACATGGTCCGATGATTTTAGTGATAGTTGCCTAAATCGAAATAAGAAATTGACAGCAAAGGATTAATTAGAAGAGGCAAAGGATTCCTAATAAGTTACTTATTCTCTTTGCAACCAAAGATTTAGTATTGAACACTTAAGCGGAAGGTTTCAACATGACAAAAAATCAAGCTGTGCTACTGAACTATGCTGACAGAAAATCAAGCAGCAAAAATTGCTAGAGTAAACCAGAAGCTTCGCTCATCCTACCAGTAGCTACTGAACTAAAATTACAAATGCCCATAACTATGCTGACATAATCATCTAAATGTTGCTAAATTCACAGAAATATTCTTTGCTTGCTCATTGGCAAGTTTTTTATGGAACGTTGGCAAGCGTGCAGTTAGTTTTACAGTTATCCATGTAAATGTTACGCATCTCTTTGAATGCTGGTTGTGGGGTTTTCATATCCAAAAAAATTGTGATGTTTTCAACTTGCTATTTGCTGATTTGGTTTTCGTTAATGGAAGAGTGGTTACACCTCTGATCTGCACTGGCTACTTGCTGTCTTGCTGACATGTTGCGCTTTCCTGCAGAAGCGAAAACCTGCACTACGAAAGTTTATCACAGTCTGCGGATGCTGTGCTACTGTCACAAGGACTTCAGCAATGAAAGATTAAGAAAAACCCACAGAGAGAGAGGAGGACGAGGAAAGCTGTGGAAAAATAACTCTCTGCTTCGGCGTAATATGACGAGAAGTAGCTAGTACACTGGCTGGATTGGTAGTTAATTTCCATAAAGTGGATAGAGATCATCAAATTGAGATGGAGATCATGAAATGTAGGAAAACATCAACTGTATTCATAGCGAGGATTCACATATGACTTTTCTACAGAACATGGTAGCCCATTAAAAATGAGTCTTAGAAATGAAAGTTAAGCCAGTTGATGACGTTAAGCTTTGCCAATCTTTTATCTAGACAACTTGTTATGATTACACATGTTTTTTTTTAGAAAAATAGAAGGGATACAAAGTATTAGGTAGGTGTCACAGGAGTAACTTCAACATTAGTCCAAGAACAAGCTTGAGGCCATGCATGGTGAGCTAAGAGAGTTGCATACTCGCAGGCATGCACTCCTATATTTCTGACAGTGGTTACAAAAATTGGGCCTTTGAAACATTGATATCACTGGGCTGCTGCGTAGTGATATCAAATGTTAAAAAGCAATTGAATGGTAGTTAATTTTCTGCCCATGGGCTTGGGATACATCAGGAGTGTCAATCCTCAGAAATTCGTGGTGCCACAAGTATGTCACTCTCATTCTTCCTAACTATCATTGTTTTTTTTAACTTTCCTGCCACTATGTATCACTGAGTTGCATGTTTCATTTTATGTGAGATGTATTTTGTTTGGAAAAAAATAGTATAGGATAAAGTGTAATTTGTTAATGAACATCGAAAAAACATGTCAAAGGGCACCTTAAAAAATTAATAATTTGCTTAAAGACACCACAACAATTATTGTATTATTTTTGGTCCAATTGACGAGAGAACCACGTTAAAATGATAAATTTGTCTATCGGACCATCACATTTTACTTAGCTTGGTTTGTTCGAACCAAACTATCTCTCTCCTGATCCCCTAAAACCTAGAGCAACGACTATGTAGCCTTTTCAAATTTTCATTTTTTTTTCAAAATTTTCAATAATTTTTCCAAATTTTCAAAAAATAAAGTCCAATTTTCAAATTACCCATGTAACTCTCAATTTGTAAGCACACCAAGTACATTGCTATCATACATTATATTTCATCTTCATTTCAGCGTTAAGTTAGAAACTTATGGCCCAATGGGCATTCTCATCTTTTTGAAAATTTTATCTATCTAATTGGACCAGAAATAATAAAATATTAGCCATAGTGTAAATACTAGAGAATCGAAACGAGTAAATCGAGACTAAATATCTTGATTTTTAATACCGGTTTCTAAAACTAATACTAAATGTGCATATTAAGTCAAAAAAATATATAGGTGTGTTTGATTTGAAACCAGACCTCTCACCTCGATGCTACCAACTCAGCCATGCTGTATATCTGAGTTTGATAGAGATGTTTTTCTTTTGAATTCATGTTAAATAAATTTTTAGTATCGACTGATAATATCAACCGGTACTTAAATATTTTTTTACATTAGTACTGGTTGTTGTTACAAACTAGTACTAATATATAGGATTTAATATCAGTTGATATAACATTAACCAATACTAAAGGTGTTTATAAGGATCTAGGCCTTTAGAACCGGTATTAAAGGATCTTTAGTACAGATTCTTAATCTAGCCAATATATTTAGCTTTTTAGGGATGGATCAAGCACATTTCTCTAGTGGTATGTACCTCGGTAAATTATCAGTTGTTCACTAGTATTGTATATTTTTACGATGTACACCAGTAAATTATATAAACTTTGACTATATTTTCTTTTGTAATGTTAGGCAGACCGATGGAGTTGCACTTAATGGGATGCCCTTTTGCCCTTTTATTTTGGTGACTGGCCTAGATTTCAAACTTGACCTGTTTTGCATCTTGGTTTGATGGTCTTATGAAAAACAACCATGGGGGACAGAATAGGAGACAGACACTAGATGGTCAATAGGAACACAAAAAAACTATAAAATTCATGGCGTATTGTATTACATGGATGACCACACCCTAGTGCGTAAGTTTCTGCTTTCCTAGTACATGAATTTATGGAATAGTTTGATCTGTAGATATTACAATAATAATCTTGTTCAAATTATATTGAGCCTAACCTTCTTGCTTTTATACTAAAATTTAGCATGTAGTTGTGTATATACGTTGGTTACCTTGAAGAACTACCCAAGTAAAGATATTGTAGATTGTAGGAGTTCTTGAACTTCCGATAGCTATAGTTTAGTAAAATAAGTAGATGAAAGAATGTAATGTGGATCATGATCCTTAATCTCTATAATGGAATGGAATTAAGTGTTTAATGTTTGTTTGTTAACAATATTCTTTTTATTCTCTATAACGGAATGGAATTAAGTGTGTAGTGTTTGTTTGTTAACAAAATTCTTTTTATTCGAAAAGTATGGTTAAACATCTGCATGTCAATACTTAAGATTACGTGTTTTACGTGCCACAATTTATTCAACTCGTCCTCCTAACTTAAACTCGGCCTTAGCCTTAGGGACTAGTAGGAGTACTCCATAGCAGAAAAAAAGAAAGAAAGTTTGCTCTGGTCATATAAACACCTAAGGTCACCAGCTGCTAGTACTGCGTATGCTCTCTCACATGTGTTAGGCAGGCTCTAGTGCATGCCAACAACTGTCTTGTCTGCTGGCAACATGATTTTTCAAATACACGGATACAGGCATGGGCCAGGAACCCTAGCGCCAATGTCCTCTAGCACGGCCTGAAAGACGCCGACCTCTGCCACATCAGCTGCCACGCCGTCGAGGGTGACACGAAGGTTAGATCAGCGTCAGCATAATTGGTGTCGAGAGCCCATACTAATAACATTAAGATAAAAGATTTATTTTTAAAATAAGTTTTTTAAAATTATATATTTATAAAATAAGTTTTTTTAAAAAAAGCTAATTTTTTTAAAAAATAAGATTATTTTACTACCATTAGATCTGCCTCATCATCTAGCCGTTAGCTATGTTTCCTTGGGCTCACGTGCTTGTATGACATTGGCACGTTTGACTGTAAATCCTATACAATCACTATTCTCTATGAAAACGTTTCCCGAGCCACATGTCCGTGTACTCCTCTCACAGTTTTCTGTAGAAACTACAGTCCTTCGCATTTTGCCGTTCGATCGCTGCGCTTCGTCTCTTGACCGTCCATCTCTCTTCGGCTCTTCTGCTTCGATGCACGCACGCCACGGGGCTTAACCACCACCCGCCGCCCCAACTCGGTTTCTCCTGCTACCGGTCTATCCTCCTCGCGTCGCCAGTTAGCCTCGGCCTCGCGGCCAACCAGAGACTCCATGGATCCTCAATGCCTTAGCACAACCCCTCCAGGCTAAGATCCATGCGTTTGTAAGGCCCTGTAGTCACCATCCTGTTGTCATCGATCTCTCCCAGCGTCGCCGTCGCCGTGCGATCCTCTGGCTTGAAGTGCACGCCGAAGACGACGATGAGTACGGCGGCAAAGCGGTAGTCAGGCTCACGTTGCCGCCGATTTCATTACGGGCAAGTTCCAAAGCTCCTGTTTATGATTTAAGTTTGAAGTAGTTATGGCCTTATGGGATTCTCTGATTTATTTCTCTGCTTATCTACCTGTCAGTGAGTTGAATCGTGGAAAAGTATTACAACGAAGGCTTTGGCCCCCATTCAGAAGTAGCCATGGATTAAGCACACATGCCTTTTCTCATCTAATGATATTGGCCTTAATGTAAGCTCTCATCTCTATTATTTGTTTAGATAACGGATAAAATCTGGCTTTACTTCAATAGAAGCTTTAGCTACTTATTACGTAGTTTTGTCTCAAATCCAATCATTATAAAAATTAATGAAGATAAGTGAATACACTTATTCAAACAACAATCCTATTCTAATTGCATGACCATTATCTTTAAATTTTAGCATACAACATAAATAAAATCATTGTGCTCTTTATTTATAGTAGTCTTAAAACCAAAATTAGCATAAGTATGTATATGTATAATATTAAATAGGTCGGATTAATTGGGCTGGCTCGAGGCCTACTACCATTGGCCCAACCCAAGCGGCACAGTCCATGTCTAGATGAGCTAGGTTATACCTAGGCCAGCAATGCGGCTCGCTAGTCCGACCCACCTATTCCATATTTTTCTATATTTTTTTCTTAATTTTTTTATATTTTTTATTTTAAAAAATTACATATTTTTATTTTTTTTAACAGCAGCCGAGCCACCACCACCCCAGCAGCACATGGGCTAGCCTGTGCCGGACTAGGTTGGGCCACCCGTTTGACCAACTCTATTTGCATATAAGATTTAGTTGAAGTGCTGTTATATAGCTCAACATATGCTGATATGTTTTATTTTACATCTGGCTTTACCTCACATTTCATATTGCAAATCCATTGTACTTTTTTAATTGGGATACTCTGCAATCAATTTCATTGGATCAGCTGTCAAAATAAGGTGCCAAGCAATTTCTGTGTTGGCGCACAGCGCACTGTTATGAATGGTTTCATATGGCGGTCTACATCCGTATATTCTTCAGCTTAATGTTCCAGGAAGCTAATTAGTTTCTTTCATTTTTGTTATGCAGGTGAGGATATCTACAAGGCTATTCTTCTACCTGATCATCCAAATATCCAATTAGATATTTATTATCCAAATGATAGTTAGATTTGCAATTGTCTAATCATACCAAGCCGCATTTGTGATTTCTTTGGCGGACACATCTTTATATATACTAATCGGATGCCCTCCTAAAAGCAACCACGTTAATCTAATCTAGAAGGTAAAAAAAAAATACAAATTCCAATGCAAATTTTAAAATCTAAAAATTCTCACATTAATTAAAAAAGATAAATCTTAACCGTCCAAACTTCATTATGCAATAAATCAATGGCCTAGATCAAATATTATGCATCCATGTGTTTGCATTGACAATTAGAGTCCAATAGCTTCTACAGCCCGTATGGCGTGTACTATTGACTGGTAGAAGTCCAATACGAAAGAACAAAAGGTTATGTAAACCAATTACGACTCTACATGACTGCACCTACTTTAACAAAAAAATATTATGAACTCAAAATACATGAATATTTAAGCAACGCATCTTTATATATCACTACTTAAAAAATAGAATTTAATCCAACACAACAAAACATAAATATATCGGGTCTAAAAACTCACTAATGATTATTATCATTAATATCGATTGATGTATTTAGGCGTCTTTGGTGGTCGTGCATAATATTTAATAACAGTTAGTGACACCAAACGATACTAAATATTCATATATTAGTGTCGGTTGATGTTATCAATCGGTACTAATATTATCGAACATATTAGCGGCTAGAGACATCAACTAATACCAATGTGTAGTTATTAGTACTGGTTAGTATTTTCAAAGATCTCTCTTTTTAAACCATTCTTTCTCTTTCTACTCAATAAATTTATAAATAGAGAACAACCTCATAGCGATTTAGGAGAAACTATGAGAGATGTGCTCTCAATTTTTGTGAATTTTTTTTGTGATTTCATGCATTCAAAAACTTTAAAAGGTTAGCAACTCCATCTTCCATTCTCGTATAGGTAAGATATTATATTTCTATATATATATATGTATATCTCATCCTCTTAAAAATATATAAAAATAGATGAGAAAAAATAGAATTTTTAAGAAAATAAGAGTGTAAGATTATAAAAAATGAATGAAAAAGAATAGAAAATTATGTAAAATAGAAAAATTAATGTATGTCTTAATATAAAAAATACAGAACATTTAATAGGAAAAAGAAGGAAAATACGATAAGTATGGAAAAAAAGGAAAAATAAGAAAAAATATAGAAAAAATGGAGAGAAAAAAATAAAAGGTTAGGAAAAATAGAAAAAAAATAAGAATAGTAAAAAGGAAGTTTTATTGATTCGTGGCACTACTGGCATAGGAGAGGCGTAGCCATATTGTCCACATATTTTTATACATTCCACCAATCGAAATGCTTTACATAAAGAGGTTAATTTTCTTAAGGAATTCTTTACTTGTAATGTAGATAAACCAGTAACGGATGTACAACACAGACCGACGGTCGAAGGAGTTTATCGATGACGTGAATTATTTTCTCAGGGTAACCAATGCCTAAGTCTAAGGATTTTATATATTGTCCATGTATAAATTGCAAGAACTAGAAAGTAGTACTCTTCCTCAAGAATTATTCATAGTCCCTTGTTACACTCGAAATTTGTGTCTAACTATAATAACCAAGCACAAAGAGAGAGAAGGGTTGCAATGGAAGACGATTAAGAATAAGACAACAACATTCTCTACTGAGCTCAATACGGTAGCTTTACAAATACTATAATGGACAAAGCGAAAGGAGGGGTTGCAGAAGATGACAGTGCAGATGATCTTGATCAGATGTTACATGACGCAAAGAAAGATTGCGAAAGTGAAAATGAACTAAAAAAATTGGAGCGTACATTAGTGGATCACAAAACGTTGTTATACCCACATTACAAACATGGATACAAAAAGTAGGATAACATACTAGAATTCTTATAATTGAAGGTAATAAATGGTGTGGCTGACAAGGCATTTGAGGAGTTATTAAAACTAGTAAAGAATATTCTTTCAAAGGGTAACGACTTGCCCGCAAAAATATACGAAGCAAAATAGTTAGTCTGCCCTCTAGGGTTGGAAGTTAAGAAGATACATATATGTCCCAATGATTGTATACTCTATCGTGGCAAGGAGTACGAGAACCTAGATGCATGTAAGGTATTGTGATACAGATCAAACGAGATTATCTCAGTAATATTGAGAGACAACCTTCAAAGAGACACCCAACTAAAGTCATGTGATATTTCCCTATAATACCACGTCTGAAGCAATTGTTCAGTAACAAAGCGTATGCTAAAATGATACACTGGCACACATAAGAACGTAAACAAGACATGATGTTAAGACACACCACCGATTGGTTCTAGTGGTGAAAACTCGACAGAACATTCTCAAACTTTAGAAATGACGCAAGAAATATAATATTTGGTTTAATTACGGATGTCATGAATCCTTTCGGGGTGATGAGCAGTAGTCATAGCATTTACCCTGTGATCATATGTATCTACAACCTTCCTCCTTCTTAAGTGCTTATTCAATACCCAAAGTAATCTAGTAACAACATTGATGTGTATCTAAGATCATTGGTTGAAGAACTGCTACTGTTGTGGAACGAAGAAAGGTGTCCCTGTGTGGGATGAGTACAAACATAAACAATTTAGCCTACAAGCATTACTGTTCATAACCATCAACGATTGGCCTGCACTAGACAACCTATTAGAACTAACAAACAAGGGGTATATGACCTACACTTACTGTTTAGATGAAACTGTTAATACGTATTTGAAACACTTTAGGATGGTATGTACATAAGGCATCGTCAATTTCTTGTTGCCAACCACTCTGTATGAAAGAAAGGCAAGTAGTTTGAAGGAAAGATAGACCACCATACTAAGCCTATACACTATAACAGAAAAGTTGTATTTGCTATGGTGAAAGATTCTAGACCTCCTTCAAAATGTCAAAGGGACACTTAAATAAGGAAAACCCAATGAGTTGGGGAGTAGGCAAGGCAATAAAATCACAATAAATATAAAGGGTAAAGAAAATCTAGGAGACAAAACAAATTTTTACCAATGTTCGAATCAACTGACTACATCTCTATTGAGATACTCCAAAGAGCCAGATCTCTTGTATCATCAAATTTAATACTAGATATCAGTTTGGCCTTCAAGTACTCATAAAGTATAGCACTTAGTCTAAGATGACCACCAAAGTCGCTACTAGGATACGTGCTCTCACTTAATATGGAGTTGGCTCTACTAAATCAATCTTTTAAGGAAACTCTCAAAAAATTACTAAAATATCTCTTTCCTTATGAAGTTGAGGGGGAACATTGACAAACTTCTCGGGTGATTCACAAGTTGAATTCTTATGGGTAATACTTAGTTGTCTAGGAGATGATTCTTAAAGAGTAACAAGCTTGAGCTTTTACCGGTGTTGATCCATAAGTGCTCATACAAATCATAAGGTTTGACTTATCTCAAATCAACCAAAAAGCAATATCAAAGTGTGAGTTTGGCTCAAGATTTAAGAGAGTAGAGTGGAGGATCTTTATAAAACCTTTAGGAGTGAGATCGCAATGAATAATTAGCCAACCCCTCAAAATAGGGGTTGGTGGTATTAAATACTCTCATCTTTCGAAGCTGATTGTTACTCAGAAAATTCAAACTTTGAAGTATCGGTAAGAATGTCCGGAGACATTGTACAAGGCTTTCGCTCTAAATAGATACTCCAGTCCGGAGACTCTAAGCCAAATAGTCCGGAGACTCGAAATAAGTTTTTTGTCTGGATGAAGACCTCAGTCTGGATACTTCGGCATCGGCAAGTGATATGAAGTATCTAGACCTCACTTAGCATTAAGATGAGCCTTGAGATGAGAAAGTTTTTGGAGTGTTTGATCTAAAATTTTGTAAAGTCTTATTTTCTTTTTTTTCTGATCTTCTTTTAAATAAAACAATAAATCGCTACAAGATTTTTAATTATAAATGTTAGCTCTTTAATTTCCTATCACCTATCACTCCAAACCCACTAAATGAGACATCTTTCTCTTATATAAAATACAAAACACTGCCCTGTTTAGTTAAAAAAAACATGGTTTATAATGTATAAAACAAATAAAATTGATTTTTCGGAAATAATTTCTCAAAGCAGCTTAGTGCCGTTGTATATAATCTAAAAAGTGAATTACAGAAGTAACTCAAAATTCGGAGATAAGCGCGGGGTGATCAAAATTTTGGAATGGACTTTAGCCGCGTCTGAGCCTCAGAGGTAGTGGTTGAGAATCTGATTACTACGAAACTCATGTCGTTCAGAGGTAGTGCCTTCCACCGCCCCTTGCTCTTCCTTTAGATGACTCCAACCCCAGCACTCTGCCTGCCGTCCCTTCGCCTCTACGCCACCGCCGCCAGCTCCCAGGCTTCTCCGCCGGCGCCTCTACCTCCCCAACGCACGGCTCGGCAAGATCCGTGGTGGCCGCGTGGCGCTCCCACCAAATCGATTGGAAATGACGTCGCCGCCGCCGCCGCCGCTGCTCCCATGGTCCTCGTGCGACCCGAGACGTGGAGGAGCCCAAGGACACCTCTGTCGTGCTGTCGTGCGTCTGCAGCTTCACCGTGCCCGCAAACATCTCATTCGCCCCGGCCACGACCACGGCAAGCACCAGTACGTCCTTGCGGCTGACCATGCCTACCTCGTCCAGACACTCCCCTTAATCCCCAGCTCCCCCTCCTCTCCCTCCTTTTGTAATCCTCAACTCCTCTTTTTTCTACAACTAATGTGAGCAATTTTTGTGTGCTAGTATTGGCCTATGGTTGCAAGCAGAGGGGAATTCATCTATCATAAGAGGTGAAGTTTTCAGTTCTTCACTGAATAATTATTTGTTTTGTATGTGCACGAGTTTATTGCTGGATTCCTCAAGTTCATTTTTTATATATCGGATACACAAGCATTTTTGTTCTTCTCGATGGCATAGCTGCATAACCGTGCATGGTTTTATAATCATTGCCTACTTAAGCAGCAAATGTAAGTTTTCAAAAGTTTACATAGCATGTAGATCATATGAGACATGGGGGCAGCATGAATCTACCAAGCTTATTTATACTGCCTGTTCCAGTTCTCTTCAACGAATAAATGGATTGTATAACAGCCTAGCAGAAAAAATAAGAAAAATGACAAAACGATTCCTACCTATCATGGTTGACATCGGCATATATATAAAGACTCAAGATTGATGACAAACAGATGAAGGTCGGCAAAAGCTTATAAATGTTGCAAACACACAAATCTTAGTACTCCTGCCAGCCATGTTTATTTATAATTGGTTAAACCACTAAAGGTTCCTAAAATAATGACAGATGCCAAACGAATACCTTGTAAAAATCTAGAGAGATCTCGTGGTTATTCTCGCACTTCTTTGTATTTAATTGCAAAATAAACTTTTCAATATAACTATAGCTTCACAAATCCAGCCATTCTTTAAATCTACAAACAAAAGGAAATGAAACACCGCACCTTCATTGCTTCTTTCTCTTTTTTAGGGCCCCTTTCAACACAGTATATTGCATATCAGACTGTAAATACAAGAGATATAATATCCAGAAAAGAATACTTGGAAATGAGTAAAATAATGGTCTCTGAGGTAATGATGAATTCTAAAAACATCATGTTTGTTAGGATAAAGATTTCAGGTGTAGAGAATGTACTAAACAGTAAATGTGGTTTGAGTTCACGCCTTAGTTGCTTCACAATATGTTCTGCACCTGGCTGTGTGTTATGAATTTAGGCGAATGAAATGCATTTGACCGTACAAGAGGCAATTGGCACAACAACGTAAAGCATGCTTTATGAGGTAGCAGATTCAAGGTCAGTCATCGGTGTAATTGCCACTTTTGACCTTGAAGATATGCCTGCCATGTTTGCTGCTTAAGTCATGCTTGTGTGTGCAGAAGAATAACTCTAGGCCACTGTTAAAATGCATCTGGACATGTATCAGGCCAAAAAATGAAGAAAACATGCATATTTATTCTTGGCATGCATAACCTTAACTGTAAATTCATACCTCGAACATGCAAACAAACACTATTGAATAGACATGTTACACGGAAAAGGATTACCAATATTCTCAAAATCCTTGGTTAGAATCCATGTGTGCCAATAAAGTTACAAAACGAAAGCTCTGCACCACTGACCACTGTGCATCTCGACAAAAGAAGCCTTCCTGTGCTAAACACATGGAACTTATGCATTTTTTTTATTTACAAACATGGTTGAAAACATACTTTGACATATATCTGTTGAAGCGCCAGTGACATGTCTAATTGCCCACATCCAAAGATTATGTTGCTTTAATTATATCATCCAAGGAAAAGGCAAATTTCCTGCTACATCATAGAGTGTTAATATTTTGTATCGACAATAATAAAACTAAAGATGTATGATGGATAAAACTCGATGGTGATGAAAGACATAAGATTTATACATATTCAGACTCTCGGTGAAAGATAATATCTTAGTTCTGTTTTGGTAGATTGTATTTGTGTGTAAATTATGATTGTGGAACTCTTATATAGTTTGTGGGGCATTATTATTCACTTTTTATTCATATTCACGTAGTCAGTTATGCTTTTCATATTGATAGCAGGACCTATATTCTTCACAACAAGATTCTCTCTTAGTAAACTTACGAACCAAAACAGAATAAGGTTCTACATGCATCCATGTAAATAGTCAGACAATGGATGAACCGGAAAAAAATGCAGGGTGCAGAATGGAACAAATATCGAACTCTCAATTCACTCGCTATATAATTAACTATCATGCAAGACATCAGTTCGGTAGATAAAATAAGGTATACATATCATCCCTAAGCCAGATCTACGGTATGAATCAAGAAAAAAAGATCAAGGGAATACGTGCATCACTAATACATATCATTCTAAAGATGGGGCTACAGGGCCCAGCCTCTCAAGTACACTTTCTATTTCGTTTCGCTGCAACTGCAATTAGGCAATAGTTAGCTTGGACCAATCTCAGCCATTTCAACATCCTTAATGGAAAATGGGGATAGAGGAAAATAGGTGCAAGGATGAAATGAGAAACAAATGGGGGAGAATTTTTTTTTAAGGAAACATACAATGATTATGCATCAGGGGCATGCAGAAGATCACCTTTACTTCCCGAGGAATGTTGCGTCATGCTGTCCTGCTAAAATAATGTTACAGTTCAGTCCGTTGGGTAGAGGGGAGGAAGGAGGAGGCCATGCAAAGTATTTGTGACGACAGGCGACTTGCCGAAGTGATGCCAGCTAGCGCACCACCCCATCTCACATGATCAAACCATGGCGTGCAGCAAAAATTGTTCCCTGTCGTAATTACCGCACAACTTGAACGAATCAAGTCAGTCAACGGTAATTCACAGGGAGAAATCAGACTGAATAAGGCTGGATAGAAGGAACAGACTGAGGAGATCACGTCGTCGCTAATGCCGCCGACCAGGGCTGCACAGCGTCCCCATCGATGATGAATTCATCAAGAATGTCATGTACTTTGGCAAACTAGTCAGGTTAGTCCACCACCTAGTACGACAGTGGGGTGGCTTTTCTGGCTAAACATCCGGCGGCTTATCAGATTCAGTGACTCAGTGAGTGCTGCATCCCACAAGGTCATCTCAAGGTCCGATGATCAGCGACTCAACACACTGAAGAGAGAAAGGCAGAGGTCACACGATGGAGTGGTGGTTTTGGTAGCACAAGAGTGAAGGGTGGCTAGGCACGCTGGAGCGGGCGGAAGACATAACCTAGAGGTGATAGTGCTACTATAGTCGGTGGGGATAAGCTCCAATCTCTTATTGCTTGCTAGCTTCTGATACTACCACAGCGTATGGTACACCCATTGTCCACCCAGTAGATAGAACTGTTGCTGACATCGCCTTCCTTCCTATGGACATACCATTGTAGAGCACTTTGTCACCGCTGCACCACCTCGTGCCCTACTATCCCAAAATGTTGGCGTCATTCTTATCGCCCTCGTTCGACCCAATGACACATTTCATCGTTGATGGAGAGGTCAACATCCACCTGATCTTAACCCTTCTTAGGAGATCTTTCTGTTTGTCGTTAGGTGAAAGAGGAACCAAGAGCAGAGAGGTTAGTTCTGCAGGAAGGGAGGAGGAGGGAAACAGACTAGCGACGACATACCTCATCATTAACTTGGAGAAAAAGATTTGGTATCAATGAGGAGGTGGAGGACAGAAATAGGTGGGCAGCATAGGGGACGGCGGATGGGGGGAGGTCGGAGGATAGGAGGCGTTACATGTTTGTGCAGCAAAGAAGGAAATGGATTGGATGGATTTTGTGAGAATGCCATAATATTTTTGAGGTTTATAGCGCTGTCCTAGAAGAGGAATTCTCTCTTTGAATTTCGTAGAAATATATATGGGTCAGTTGTGGGAGGGCTGATTCACCATCTCCTAGAATTTCGAGTCATTGTGAAAAAATAAGGAGGGTGCGTGGCTTGCATCTATGTCCAAACCGGCCACACCCCGTCAAACTCACGGACAATAGACAAAAAGCGCAAGTATCGGTGAACAGTACATTGACCAGACTGTACACTGCCAGTTTCTCTCGCCCAATTGAGGAGATGTAGCGTGCAAAAAACTACGCAGCAGCCACTATGAGGAGAAAAAAATTCCAAAAAGGCGAAAAATGGTACCTTTTCAGCTTTTACGGGCTGATGATACCGTGCATAGACACTTCGACGAGGTCACCTCTTGCTGCACGGTGGATTTTCAACACAGTTTTTTTTGACGTAAGATTTTCAACAGACGGAAGCGAGGGCAAAATAGTTTGGGGTTCACAGTCGAAGGATAAATCTTGATGGGTGTGGTATATTAGAAGACAGTTGACAATTTCAGTTTGTCGGAGGTAGATCATGGGCCCTTTGGCCGACGCTGAGCTAGAAGCTATTTGGGTGAAGACCAGTAAAAGTCATAGGTCAATGACTAGTGAAAATCACCAAGAAAGCTGAAGACTGCCGAGAGGAAAGACGAGAATGCTCTTGTAGATGTTTCTATTATGGGACAATGATGTAAAATCATGTGTAAATAAAACCCTAACCTTATAAATAGATCCTCAGGTGCTGTAATTAATAGAGCTTTTTGAGTGTCAATATAGAAATTACTTTCTTTGTAAAGTCTCAAATGCGCAGTGGTATTAAACTATCAAATTGTGCCCAAATAACTCGGTGTTATACTTATAGCTGGATCTGATGTGCCAATTGTCGGCGTCACTGGCTTGGGAGCTAATCAAGGTCCATTTTGAGAGTAATTTTTATTAAGATCCATTTATAAGATAAGTTTTATAAAAGTACCAAAATCAAAAAAAAAACTCTAGAGCAGCCAGGAGATTTCGAAGTTCAATCTAGCTTTGTGTTTCCTAACGGTGACTCGTGAAGAAGTCTCCGAGACAAGTTTAGATAGATACGAGACACCTTTATTGCACATGATAAATACATCAAGCAAGCCATCTTGTCATGGCTTGCTATTGTAGAACGGCACAATGGTGTAGACGGTCTGGAAGAGGGCAGCAGTAAGCAAGACGGCGGCAGCAACGAGAGAGATGAATGCCCAGGGGTTCCTGAAGTAGGTACGTATGAGGCTGGCCCGCCACTTGTTCCATGGCTTCCTGCAGTGTTTGTACACTTCCCATTGCACCTTGTGGAGTTGGCGGCTTGGACCTAGCACAGCTCCCTTGGACAGGATGCCGTTGAACAGCTTCGCTATCTCCTTGTCACAGCCCAGCATATTCCGGAGGACTCCCTTGGAGCTCAGCATTTCCACATCCATGGGTGATTCGATGATGTTGTCCAAGAAGATCACGTAGTTCGTCAAGACGTTACCGGAGCCGATGTGCAGCCGCTCGAATGCCATCAAGTTGAAGAAAGTACGCTCGGTATTGTCATCCACTGTCAATGCAGGCATGCTCAGCACGCCGTGCTCGAAGTGGATGTCCAGGAGGTTATCTGTCTTGCTACTCCTGAATTTGATGCCAGCCTCATGGATCTTAATCGCTGTGGGCATGATTTCATACTTGTAGCACTCGTGTTGTGGCTTGCGGGCTTCATGGGCGCCTTCCGCGTAGACAAGGCTTATGTGGAAGATGTCAAGTGGGTGGAGCCCAAGTGGTACATAATTGGCCACATCGTGTTGAAGCTGTCGGGCAAGAAATTGAAGGACCAAATGGTTGATAACTCGATCTAAGTTAACAACCTGCAGCTGCAGCCATCGATACATAACGTAGTAAGCTATTCAGTTGATGATCCACGGTTTCCAACTTCCAAATAATGAATGAAGACTAAAAATATAGTGATTTTTGGAGGTACGGTCTTTTTAAAAAAGAAAATTCCTTATGTCTTTCCGAATTTTCGTGTTATCCCCTTTTTATCCTTTGAGTTCTGCCTTATCGCCTACGCGTGCCCCCAAATTTTATCTCCAAAGTTCAGGGAAATGTAGGGTGTAAGGCCGAGCCTAGGGTCGTGGAAGAGTTGGAGTGAATATGCAGGGGTACATAAGTAATTTTCTATAAAAATAACAGCACCAATAACTTAATAGCTATGGATAGTTTCATTACCGGAGGTATTTCAAGAAGAACAACTAGGAGCCTCTGGAGGAGGAGCAGAGGCAGCTGGTTCTCTAGAACGAGCATGTCGGACTGAATAACAGGCCGTATGTATTGCCTTCCGTGAATGCCAAAGACAGGATCATAGGACAGATAATCCGTACGATCATGTACCAGCTCCAACAAGAAGCAGCCGTCGGTGACCATCACTTCCACGAACCGCTCCATGTTCTTCTCTCCACGCCATTCCTCACCAAGATCCTCGCCGTATGCTGCCTGCAGATCCTCCACCAACTCCTCAATGGCGGTGACGAACTCCTGCAATTGCCTCCCGCTCCGTCGGACCAAGTGCAGCATCGCCCGGCGCTTGTGCTCCTCCATGGGCAGCAGCTTGGGCTTGCCGTGGTGGAGCGGGCCCAGTGCCACCATCTGCGGCTCGTAGGCCTCCATGTTGTGCATGCTCTTGACCCACTCCGGCACCCGGTAGATGGACTGCGCCATCCATCGCCTGCCCTCCACCTTGTCCGATTTGATGTCCGCGAGCTTCTCTTCCATCTCTACCACCCAGCTGATGTTGGATTTATTATCTTCCGTCTCATCAGTGCTACGCCAGCCATGATCATCGGATGCTCCTTCAATAATCGGTGCTTTCTCACCCATTCGATTCTCGCTACTGATAAACTGAACTATCAATGCTCGTGAGAACTAGCTAAGCTGACAGCTAGGTAGCTGGTATACAAATTTGGATCCAGATAAAGTTGATAGCTAGCCAACTGCAGCATTTTTTCGGCTGTATATATACACCCGCACCTAGCACGGGCCTGCAGATTGCTAGCAGGGACGGAAGCCAAGCTACATGCACCGTTACGGGCCACACTGACCAGTGCCATCTGACATGACTTGAACGCAGGGTTCTATATCTCAAAAATCAAAAATATTTCGGGGCTACCAATAGAAGCAAAAATTTAGATATTGCAGAATTTTTGGGCTCAAAAGTTAAAATTCAAGCAGATTTTAGTCAAATTTTAATAAATCTGCTTAATTAAAAAAACTGATTTTTTTCAGCTGAAATAATTTACTAAGGGGACCGAAATTTCTGAAGAAATCTCAAATAAAAATATTGAATCCTACTTCAACACAAACACACAGCTCCATCATCTCTCCCATTCCTTTTTTTTCTATTACATGGGAGAAAAACATGCACCACACCCTTACATCCATGAGTACACCTTACCATCAGTAAATCTCTAATCTCAATAAAATTCTATTGAAAACATAGCCGTGTATTCGTATTTGCTGGCAGTAGGATTTAACCCAGATGGTGGGTGAAGTCATGCACTACCGGGTCATTACTATCATTTGTAAATTTAATTAAATATGAAATTTAAAAAAATGTTATATAATAACACAATTATATTATTTTATTAGAACGGTACACCAATATCGATTAGCAGGGTCAGATTTAGGGTATGTATAGGGGGCTTGAGCCCCTTCCTTGTTGGATTTCCATGAAAAGGGAAGAAGAGGCAGGATAAGAAAAATTAGGGGTGGTGAGGGGAGGGTAGATAGAGGAAGAAGAAAACAATGAGTTCCCTTTAACATCAAGCTGGATCCGTGCATGTTAGTCAGTATTATTATATTTTATTTTAAAAACCAAACTAAGGTGGAGTCTATAATAATAATGACAAACATATCTTATAAAAATCGATCCTTTCACATTATGTGTATGATGATCCAATATACTATTGTCACAACTTATTTCTCATCTTATAGATCTGATCTAATGTTAGTCCATTACAACGCACAAATGAGTGATATAACAACTTGGAGTAGTTAGTCAATTCCTTGAGGAGAGAATGGACGTCGGTGAATGGTGTGGAAACAGTTCGTAGTGTCCAACTAATTAAAAACCCACCTGCGTCCACTAATTAAAAACCCATCTGCGGCCAGCCGATAGGCGTTGGGAGTTGTGTCATATCATGCTCTTGATGTACTCCGGCACCAAGTAGATCGAGTACCTCTCGCATCAAGTGCCATTGGGCTCCATTTCGGTCACCGGTGTCACGCTGTCACTCGTGTATTTATGTTAACACTAAAGTTTAATAGACGAGATCGAAAAGACGATGAGCTGATTAGATAAAGATAAATTTGATTTAGTTAAAGATAAAAGTTTTTTCAGATAAGATCGAAGTTGAGAAGTAGCCGTAGAAGTTATGACAGGATAATTATATATTTGTAAAATATATCTAAGATAGGTAACTTTATTAGTTTTATTAAGAGTTTCTTTTTCTAATATCCGATAGTTGTTTATAATCACATCGGACTTATGTAATTTCAGGGTATAAATATAGACCCTCTAGAGTCTTGTAAATTATCCATACAGATCAATACAATATCACCGCATCACCACCTTAGTTCGTCTAGGGTTTTCCTAACGGGTTCTGGCTCTCGACGCGGGGCTGTATCGGTTAAGTCCGAACTCTGACGAAGGGGTAAGTCCTATCATTATCTTGGTATATTTGTTCTGTTAAGGCTACATTGGTTAGGTCTAACCTCTTAGTTCGATTCGATATATCATATTACGTTCGCGTAGGATCTATTGGTTTTTTGAGCTCCTTTTACCATCATCAGTCTCGTGCTATATCGGTTAAGTCTGACCTACTAGATTACTGATAGTAGATTAAGCCTTAAGCTAATAGGTATTTACTCGGTATTTTATCGGAGTAGCCAGCTGATGAGTTATCTCTACACGGAGCTTCATACCTAGCATATCGGCTTTTCAGCCGATATACATATATCATTAGCGATTAATCCACTAGCGATCGATCTGATTTTGTTAGATCCGATCTTATACTGTCTTGGTTAGGTCCAATCTATCAAAACTATATCTAATAGGATCGATATCGAGATCTAATGGGTTTCGTTTTTCTTATCGGTTTAACTAGCCGATGAGTTTACTTATATATCTGTATCGGACCCATAGTCAATAGCAATCGATGGATTCACCCGTTTCTTCCATCAGTACATTTGATCTAGCTCTCACCGTTTCGATACCATTAGACTTAGCCTTATACTATCTTAGTTTGGTCTAATGTATTAAAGTTGGCTCTAACGGTACCGTAATCGATGGTTGCTAGGTCTCGTCTCTTTGGGAGATCGGATATTGCTCTCTACCATTTGTTATATATTCTATTCAAAGCGTCATTGACTCTATAGCCGATAAGTTTTTTATTTTATTCATCGCTATTTGTTTATACCATTATCGGTTTTCTAGCTGATGTATGAGCGTTACAACACATATCGGTAATCAGCCGATAGCAAGAGTGCATCGAATTCATACCCGATAGCTATCTTAACTCTATCGGTACATCCAGCTGATAGTAGAAGTTCGTATCAGCTTATCAACCGATTGCCTCAATGATCTAATTTTATATATCTTTGACTAGTACACCTAGAACTTTAACAATTGAAACTTCCAACAAGCCAAAGGACTTGTATTGAGATAAGCAGATCCATAAGACCTTTGTATATTTGAGCGTATCGCATCGAATCTCCATCGATAAACACTTGATCACTCTCTCAGTGTGCCTCTTCGGCTAATCCAATCTTCCTGCACGCGAATAACTTCTTGCTGCCCAGCTTGATTTTTTAAAAAAGATACGGCCCAGCTAGAACTGGCCATCTCATTCGACATCGCTGAACTCGACCTCCATTTGAGGGTTGGGTTGTTTATTTCCATACTTTGGGTGTTCGTGCCCCTCAGACTCAACTCAACGAGCTGCTGCATGCCTATCTAACTTGTATCCAGCCGTTGACCCGGTCAAGTCGTTGCGGTCCCACATAGTCATCTCTCATGCCAGCTAGCCTTTTCCGCATGCAGGACGACCTAAGAAATCATGTGTCTCGCGTTGTTATGGCCGGCCGGGAGGCGACGGCAACCACACTTCATAGAGGCCGGCAAACGCACGTGAGCTTAAAATTAAGTGTACCCGTGGAAATGTAGCCATGTGAGGCGATTGATGGTGCCATATAACTAGATAGCTATAGCACGTTAAGGAATGTACAAGGACAGCGTAGGTACGCTCCTGAGTTATTGTCATTGTGGCAATGTGTGTACAGTGAATAAGATCCCCAGCGTATACGAGGGGGTCGGGTCTATATATATACAACTCAGATCAGTGGTCTGTCTAACACCCCCGCAGTCACAGTGGAAGGGGAACGGACGTAGAGACTAGACCGAAAACTGATGAACAAAGACGTGGGCAGGCCTTTGGTCATTATATCGGCAAACTGATGTGCCGATAGTACATAGAGCACCCGAAACTATCCTAATACGACTTTATCACGGACAAAATGGATATCGATCTCGATGTGCTTGGTGCGTCGGTGATGGACCAGGTTGGCGGTCATGTAGATGGCACTGACATTATCGCAGTAGATGACGGTTGTGGTGAAGAGGGGTGCACGGAGCTCCTGGAGAAGCTGGCGAAACCAGCAGCACTCGGCGACGGCGTGGGCGATGGTGTGGTACTCGGCTTCGGCGTTGGACCAGGACACTATAGTCTGGCGTTTGGAGGACCAGGATATGAGAGTGTCACCGAGCTAAACGCAGTACTCGGACGTAGAAAGTCGAGAGTCGGAGCAGCCTGCCCAGTCCGCGTCGGAGTACGCGATGAGGGAGTCGATGGGGCTAGAGCTGAGATGCAGCCCGCTGGAGAGGGTGCCCTTCATATAGCGTAGGATGCGCTTGAGCAGCGCGAGGTGAGGTTCGCGCGGAGGTCAAGGGAGATAGGAACATGAGATTTTACATTTACAGCAGTGTAAGGAGGGAAGAAGATCGGCGAGGTGGTGCCCGAGGTGTGGCCTGAGGCACTGAGGGCTGGAGTAGACTCGGCCACCGGGAGAGTGCCGAAGCTAAGAGCGGACTCGGTGGCAATGATGGGAGAACGGGAGCAAAGAGCCGATGGGAAAAGGAAGCCGATAGGAGGGAGAAGCCGATGAGAGGATGGATCGGGCGATCAAGGATGTGAGAAGCCGATGGGAAGTGGACCGGCCAGCCGATGAGGAGTGGTTGGCCGATGGGGAGTAGGCAACAGAGTAGGTGAGGAAAAGGTGGTGACAGAGTGGGTGGGTCAGAGAATAGTTGGGTCATGGACGTGCGAAGATTCACGTTCGTGAAGAGAAGATTCACGCCCGTGGACTCGTGGAGGCCAAGGAGTGGGTCGGACGCAAAAAAAACGGAGAGTGGCTGGACACGAAGAGAATATGTTCGTGTCCGGGAGGCAGGGATTCGTGTCTGTGGACACGTGGACACGTTTGACTGGCTCGGACGTGAGGGGACAAGGTTCACGTCCGAGAGCTGTTGAGCGTGTCGAAAAAAACGAGAACCGAGAGAGGGTTCCAGCCGATGGAGGGCTGGACAGGTCCAGTTGATGGGAGGGCGGACGAGTTCAGCTAATGGAGACGACGAGGGCGGAGGTGCACCAGCGTCAGAGAAGGAGAGATGCACGAAGCAAGAAGAAGAGCAGAGACAGATGCGAGGCGAGACGAGGAGGCAGATCGAGACCGTCGCCTGGTCGCGCGGAAGTGGAACGGAGGAAGAAAGGTGACTGTGGGAGAGACGGGGAGAAGAGGAAACGGGGGTGAGAGAGCGAGGAGAGTACTGGGAAGAGGGTCGACGATAGAAAGAAGATGTCTACGACGAGGAGGAAAGGGTCAGCTCGCCGGAGAGAGAAGCTAGCGCGTCGGGGATGTCTAGACTTGCTCTGATACCATGTAGAATGTGTACAGTGACTAAGATCCCAACGTATACAAGAGGGGTCGGGTCTATATATATACAACATAGACCAGTGGTCTGTCTAACAGTGTACTATGGGGATGTTAGGTGCCACGATAGGAGGTGATAATTAAGCACCGAAAAGATCCATTGTGACACACATATGATGGGGTAGGACTATAGCATCCAGCTGGTTCTCCATCATGAGCATGTGGTGGGGAGAACACTGACGATAGTCACCCGACCTAGAGGTGTTCTCGGGATAATCTATCCAATCAAAGGTGATCGGGCATTCGACTGCTTGAGTGGTCGGGTGGCTTCCGTTCTCGAGGTGGCGGAGCACATGTCGCGCCGCATCATTTGATAAGGTGGCGGAAGGAGGGAGTGAAGGCGTCCCCTTTGATGTAGGTGACACTGTGCTCAAGCTTTTGAAACCCTAGGCGTCATCCTTCGAGGCGTTTCTATCATGTGGGGGCGTATGTATCGTCGCACGAGCAAGCCGGTGACTGCGGTCACCTCGTCTACATTGACTGCAAAGTTAGAGTTTGCATTGTATTAGGAGTTAGAGATAAAATTTGTGACTTGTATAGATAAGTTAGTTAGAGTTTGCTTCACATTAAGTTGCACGTATTGGTTAGGCCTCTCCTATAGATATGGGACTTGGCTGGAAGGATTGGAATAAGAAGAAATCTACTCAAACTAATTTCTCTCTTCGCCATCACAGCATCGGGACGACGAGGCGCCGATCGCCCTTGACCTCCTGCCTGCCACGGCTACGTTTTACATTTGGCACCACAAAACCTGATCACCGAAGCTCGTGACATATTGGTATCAAAGACCACCTTCCTCGGCTGCGGTCATCGTTCCATACCAGCGCCAACCATGTCCGATGACACCACCACCATCAATCGCTCCATCAAGGACAAGCTCAAGGAGCTCCTCCTCGGCCAACATGAGCTGCGTGATTCCGTCACCCGCACAAATTGGCATGTCCACAACACTTTGAGTTGGATTGCGTTGCCATGCCCTTGGGTGGCTATGACCTTGTGCTTGGCATGGAGTGGTTCGGCACACTCGGCCACATCATCTGGAACTTCGCTGACCTGACCATGCAGTTTGTGCGTGACGTGTGTGTTCGCGTGGGATCCTGGCGCGAGCACACCGACGTCTGGAAGATCTGCTTAGCCCCAGTATAAATCGGTCGGCTTCTCTCCGTGGCTCAAGGTACGCGCGCCGGGGACCATGGGTTCACGTCGACTCTGGCGTGACGGTGCGGGCGCGAGCGTGCCAGTCAATTTGACCCTACAATTGACAAAGAGGTGAGACAAACGTGTCAGTCGGATGGTGGGCTGATACAAGCGCTCGTTATCGGCTGGCTGCCGATAGGATCGGGTTGGTCATCGGCCGCGTCCGGATGGCTCTCGCTATCGGCTGATAGCCAATAGGAAACATGACGCCCTTACATCGGCTAGGGTAGCCGATGAGGGCGTGGGCAGGTGTCGATAAGGGATACGATGGCTCCGGGCGATGAATAATGCTAGCTATGAATAACCGGAAAATATTACAAAGAATAAAAGGTGATTGGATGCCTACTATACATTCCTACTCACCAAGTATAGATAATACTATACCAAACATATAATATACATACTATACCCTCGTAGTCATAGCGGGAGATGTGTGAATACAGAGATTGGACAAAAATCCTTAAAGAGCTAAATCAGTAATCCCTTGGTCATGATATCAGCAAACTGGTGCGAAGATGGCACGTGAATAACACGAACTTGTCCAAGGGCTATCTTTTCATTAATGAAGTGAATATCGAGCTCAATGTGTT
The DNA here is from genome assembly GCA_030770085.1 of Oryza coarctata. NCBI lineage: Eukaryota > Viridiplantae > Streptophyta > Magnoliopsida > Poales > Poaceae > Oryza > Oryza coarctata. The sequence continues at coordinate 11,299,655 of CM061483.1, read as the reverse complement.
TTGTGTGCTTATGTTGCACGGGGTTGGCCAACAAGTAGATGGCACTGATGTTGTTGTAGAAGACCACCATGGAAGAGGGGAGAGGGATGTGAAGTTCCATAAGAAGTTGATGGAGCCAACAAGTCTTAGCCATAGCATGAGCAACGGCTCGTATTCAGCCTCGGCGCTAAAGTGGGAGACAGTGGCTTGTCGCTTAGAGGAGCATGACACTAGGTTGTTGCTGAAGAAGATAGAGTAACTAAAAGTGGAACATTTGGAGTCAGAGCAGCTGGCCCAGTCAGCGTCGGTGTAGGCCATGAGCGAAGAGGAAGAAGAGGCTTGGATGAACAAGTCATGGTCTAGCGAGCTCTTGACGTAGCGGAGAGTGTGCTTGATTAGGGCCATGTGAACATCCCAAGGGGCGTGCATGTGAAGGCACACCTGCTGGACTGTGTAGGCGAGGTTCGGTCTAGTAAGAGTAAGATATTGCAGTGCCCTAGCGAGGCAGCAGTATTCAATTGCCTTGGTGTCATGGAGGGGAATGTCGTCAATGGCCGAGAGCTTGGACTTGGAGTCGATAGGAGTGGTCATGGGGTGGCAGTCAGCCAAGCCAGCCCATTGTAGAAGATCAACGGCGAACTACCATTGGGAGAGGTTAAGTCCAGCTGTGGTGTGCTTGATCAAATGCAGAGGAAGTGTTGAAGATCACTGAGGTCTATCATGGCGAATTGGTCATAAAGACGTGTCGAGAGTCGACAAGGGACACTCATGGATGAGGCCGTCAAAATGATGCCATTGATGTAAAGAAGAAGATAGGTGAGATCGCCCCCACTACAGTAGATGAATAGCGAGGTGTCAATGACGAACGGGGTAAAGTTGATAGTGCAGATGTAGGTGGCGAAGCGTTGATACCACGCGCGGAGAGCTTGCTTGAGACCGTAGAGGGACTTGAAGGTAGCAGACATAGTCAGAGTGGTGGGTGTCGACGAAGCCAGACATTCGTTGGTAGTAGACTATCTCATCGAGGTTACCGTGGAGGAAGGCATTCTTGACGTCAAGCTGGTGAATAGGCCACGGCTTGCCAACAATGATGCTAAGGATGAGGCAGATGGTGGTTGGCTTGACGACAAGGCTAAAAATCTCATCGTAGTCAATGCTAGATTGTTGGGAGTAGCCTCGAACAACCCAACGGGCCTTGTGATGGGCGAGGGAGCTATCTGCATGAAACTTGTGCTTGTAGACCCACTTGCTGGAGACAACATTTGCACTAGGAGGACACGGCATGAGAGACTATGTCTTATTGCGGATGAGGGCCATATACTCGTCACGTATGGCCTAGAGCCACTGAGGATCCTAAAGAGCAGTATGGTATGTCTTCAGGACATGAGACATAGCTGGTGAACAAGATGCAGAGAGATTGAGCTAGTTGATTAGTTTAACAATACCAGTTTTGGCACACGTTGTCATCGAGTGAGGGACAGGCAGAGGGCAAGTGGTGAGGCAAGTGGCCCCGTGTGGTGGCACTGAAGGTGGACCACTAGGCGAGGTTGGAGGTTTGTCGAGCCATGGGCTGGTAGAGGAGACCACGGCCTGCTTAGGGAAGGTGGCCACACCGGGAGAGAGGGCAGCTTAACGGAGAAGGCCGGTCTGGATGAAGCGACCAGTCTAGGAGGAGAAGCAGGCCTCTAGCAAGTTGTAGAGGTGGTCGGGGAAGACGATCCAATCAGCCTAGTAGCACCAGGCGGGCCACGCCTGGTAGATGTATCGGGGTCATGCATGATGCGCGGGTCGGGGGGTGAAGTCATGTCGAGGCCATGCATGGCTAGTTCGTCGAGACCATGCATGGCTCGTGTGTCAGTCGGTGAAGACGCGATGAGGCCAAGCAAAGAGTCGTGAATGGACGCACATGGCAGACGTGACGGGCAGAGGCTCAAAGTCGTTGACCAGGAAGTCCAGCACTGAGGAAGTTGACACCGATGCATTTGTAGAAAAAGGGTACATTGCTTTGTCAAAAATGATGTGCCGAGAAGTGATGACTCAGTTAGTAGAACAATCAAGACACCGATAATCCTTTTGGCAGGAGGGATATCCGAGAAAGACACATGTTATAGAACGGGGTGTAAGTTTGTGAGGGATTGTGGCGGAGAGATTGGGGTAGCATAAGCAACCAAAAACATGAAGCTTGGATAAATCTACTAGAGCACCAAAGAGTTTTTTAAAAGGCATAAAAAATTGATAGGATGATAAGGTCGTCGGTTGAGTAGGTATGTGGTAATGGCTAGGGCCTCATCCCAATAGGATGGAGGCATAGAGGATTGGAGGAGAAGGCAACGTGTAACATCGTTAGTGGTGCAAATGGATCGTTCAGCCTTGCCGTTTTGCTGGGAGGTGTAAGAGCAGGAAGAACGAAACAGTATATAGTGGGTATTGAGGAAGGAGAGAATGGCAGAGTTGATGAACTCTTGGACATTGTCTGTTTGGAAACATTGGAAAGGAAGTTGAAACTGTGTATGAACGTAGGGGACGAAGGTCTGAAAAACGGAGATCAGATTTGTTGCAAAGGGGGAAAGTCTAAAAATAATATGAATAGTTATCAACAATAATCAAGTAATAGAAAACCAAAATTACTCAAAATAGGACATGTCCATAAGTCATAGTGCAACAACTAAAATGGAGCTGTGGAGCACTATAAGAACGAGGAAAGGGAGCTTAATAAGTTTGCCTAGATGACACACATGACAACTGGAACTAGAAACATCAAATGGAATAGCTGAATTTTTCTAAAGATGAAGGATGGCGTCCCGGCCAAGATACCCCAAACGGCAGTGCCACATGGTAAAGGGCGACAAAGTCGACAAGAAGGCGAGTGGGTAGGTGGAGAAGGCAGTGACCGAGAGGTCTCCAAAGCTATTGAAGTGTAGAATCATGGTCCCTAAATGTAGATCCTTGATGGAGAAACCATAATAGTCAAATGTAATGGAACAAAAATTGTCACGTGTAAATTAACAAATAGAAATGAGATTTTGTATTAGGGAGCAAACAAGGATGGCATTATTAATGACATATGATAGGAAGGAGTAGAGAGAGTGGTGTTGCCAATGCGAGAAAACAGAATCGAGGAACCATTACCGATGATCACAGACACCAGCAAAGTAAGAGGATGAGAAGAAGGGAGTATACCATTAGAGGAGGCCATGTGAGAGGTGGCACTAGTATCCATAACCCAACCGCCATTGGGATGCCCTTGTGTGTGCATGTTGTTCAAAGCAACAACGAGGCTAGATTGATCCTAGGCAGGCTAGGATGGGATGTCCGAGCCAGCATAAAGGCTGGGGAGTCCTACTACAAGTGGAGGACGTGTTGGGCTAGCTAAGCAAGCCATGGCCCGAGGAAGCCAGGACCACCGGTAGGTCTCCAAGAAGTGGCCCACAGTTGTGGTCCAACCCACGGAGTGGAGACCCATGGAGCCATCATCACCCATGGGCTAGGAGAGGGTGTCAGCATCATCTATTTCTAGGCGGAGGGTTGAGGACGTGGCCAAGCAGGCCCTCGAAAATAGATCCTTGATAGAGAATCCATAATAGTCAAATCTTAAGAACATTTGTAATACTTATAAAATCATGCCTTCTTTGAAGCTGACTCCTCCCAAGAGTCCATTAGCTTTGCTCACCTTGAAACGAATTCATGCCTCATGGAGCTCCATTGCATAAGGTATGTAATACTCCAAGAAATGCAATTTATAGGTCACACCATATATATATATATATATATATATAACAATCAAACTTTGACCATTCTTTATTATAATGATTTTATAAATATTTTAAACTATATTTTATCATATAAGCATGTTGCAGGATAATTATAATCATGGAGCTTTTCTTTATTATAATAGTCCCATGTCACTGCAGCCACCGACCAAAATAACGACCTTCTCACCGTCCTCGCCTAGGCACAGGCGACGCAAGATGTCCTCGCCGCATCATCCACAGCACGCGCATCGGGCTCCTTCTCAGCCCCAGTCATCCCACCACCTGCGTAAGACACCACGTTCCTAGTGCCTCCTCACTCTCAGCATTCCTAGCATCAAGATGCACATGCCCATCATCCTCGACATAAAGAGTTCGAACTTCCCAACGAAGGTGACGAAGAAGGTCCTCCACTTGGTGTAGGTGTAGTTCAAAGTATTTATGTTGAGGATGACGGACACATGTGCCTTGATGCTAAGAATGATGAGAGCACCAATCGTTGAGGAGAAGAGCACTGGTGCCATGCGGACAAGCAGAGGAGGCACCAAGAACACAATGTCTTGCGTGGGTGGCAAGATGACTAGGGTTGAGGAGGCACCTGGTGTGCGCATTGTGGATGATGCCACGAGGACATCTTACACCGCCTGTGCCTAGGTGAAGGTGGCAAGGAGGTTGTTGTTTCGGCTGATGGCTGCTGCGGCATGGACAACGGTGAGGGTCATGAAGAGGCTGGCGGTAGCATCCGAGGCAGAGAGAGGGGCGTCGTTAGAGGTGGTGGGGTATGGAGACGCCATGGGTGTAGCAGAAGAGAAAAGAAAGAAGGTGTAGGCAGGATCAACCCTTCTCTAACACCATGCAAACATAACGAGAGAGAAGAGAATGACTCAGCTCACACATTCTGTGCGGGCTAGATTTCAATTAAATAACCTCAGATATGAATAACCGAAAAGTATTATAAAAAATAGAAGTTGATTGGGTGACTATTATACATTCCCACTTATCAAATATAGAAAATAATAAGTATACATGGACTATGTCGAGCAATATTTAGTCCGTGTTATCTTACAAGAAGATCCTAGGAGACAGTACCTTCCTTTGAAGCTGACTCCTCCCGAGAATCCACTAGCTTTGCTCACCTTAAAATGAATTCCTGTCTCTTGGAGCTCCGTTGCAGAAGGTATGTAATACTCCGAGAAATACAATTTACATGTCACACCATATATATATATATATATATAATCAAACTTAGACCATTCTTTATTATAATGATTTTATAAATATTTTAAACTATATTATATCATTTAAGCATGTTGCAGGATAATTATAACCATGGAGATTTTCTTTATTATAATCTAGCAACTTTAAAATTATTAATTGTTAAAGATTAAACAGTAGCCGTCAAAGTAAGTGTCTGTGTCACACACCGTCGGCAGTGACGGGTGTCACTGATGCTTTTCTGAATAACATTCACGGGATGGAGGCCCAGCTGGCGATAATTGATATGGGTGCTATCAGTGGCAGGCAGGCCAAGTAATAATGCACCAAATGGTTGGTCTGTCCATCGTCCTGTGCACATCGATCGTCGTGCAAAATACGGGCAGCATTGTTAAACTTTTCCAAATTACGTACACGGTATATTTTCATTCAATTTGAATTCATCAAAATTATTATGTCAAACTATGTTTGGAAAAGGGACACACATACATGGAACTTCTTTCTTAAATTCGATGGTTAAGATGCCACCCCTAGGGGATTCCGATGGGCAGTCAGCTTCAAAGAAGAATTGTTATCCATCTATACCTATACTTAATTACGTACTTTCTACGAGCTAATTAGAAAGATTTTACCATTGATTAATTAAATTATATTATTTTGAGCGTTAGATTTCCTTGAAACACTATGGGCTTTTAAATTTTCAATTAAGAAAGTTATCTACTTTATGGCCTATGTTTACCTTAATTTAAAGCTCATTAGGTAATGTTACAGGACCAGTCTTTACCGATCATACTGTTAGATAGAAAGATTAGATGCATGTGTATTTAGTACTTACCTTATCATATTGAGAGAGGCTGTTAGATAGAAAGGTTAGATGTATGTGTATTTATCTTATCATATTGTGCCAAAAGCCAAGAGATCTAGATTGTCTATGTATAGAAATAGATCATCTATGTATAGAAGGTTTATATTTAGAAAAGATCTCTTGACTTAGCCCTCAAGTTGTAACGCCTATATGTAACTGCTACATGCGGGGCTATTCTGCACCCAATCAACACGCAACCATCGCACGACCCAGATAGGGCATCAGTGTTCTCCTCCACTCCTCTGAACTTTCACATGGTATCAGAGCCATCGCTTTTGAGTAGATTGCATCTCCTCTCCACAACTACAATGGCATCATCATCTGCTTCCTCCAATCCTCTCCTCGCCCAACCCATCATGGAAAAGCTTAGCAAGAATAATCACGCCCTATGGAAGGCACAGGTGCGTGCTGCGATCCATGGTGCTCGTCTTTAGGGGTACCTCACGGGTGCCACCCCTATACCTACGGCGGAGCTTATGCAGAAGGGCGCTGATGGGAAGGAAGTGAGGGTTTCCAATCCGGCGCGCGAAGACTGGGAGGCCACGGACCAACAGGTCCTTAGCTACCTCCTCGCGTCGGTCACCAAGGATGTCCTCACGCAGGTGGCCACCAGCGCCACCGCGGCGGATGCTTGGAAGATCATTGAAGACATGTTCGTGTCATAGACGCGAGCGCGATCCATCAACATGCGGATTGCTCTAGCAACGACCAAGAAGGAGAATTCGTCCGTTGCCGAGTACTTTGCCAAGATGAAGACTCTTGGCGACGACATGGCGACTGCAGGACGGCCCCTAGAAGATGAAGAACTGGTGGAGTACATCATCACCGGCTTGGGCGAAGATTTCTCGCCCATCGTCTCTGCTCTATGCGCTAGAGTGGAACCCATCTCCGTTGGTGAGCTTTATTCACAACTTCTCAATTTTGAAACTAGAATGGACTTGATCTATGGAGGCAGCCCTGGGTCTGGATCGGCAAACTCGGCATCTCGTGGTCGTGACTCGTGGCGCGGGAAGAACCAGGCACGTGGGAGAGGCCCCTCGCGTGGGGGCGCGCAGTCTGGCCGCGGCGGGTCCAGTCGTGGGCCTCCTGCAGGAGGTCGTGGCTCCCACAACAACAACAACTCCCGTGGCTTCTACAACAACAATAGTCGCGGGACATCTGGTGGTGCGCCCGATTCAGATGACAACAGGTGCCAGGTGTGCTTCAAGAAAAATCACTCAGCCGCTGAATGCTAGCATAGGTTCGATGAGAACCTTGTGCCAGATCAACGTCTTGTTGCAGCAGCTACAAACTCGTATGGCGTGGACACCAACTGGTACACTGATACCGGTGCTATGGATCATGTGACAAGCAATCTCGAGCAGCTGTCTCTCAAGAAAAAGTATCATGGCGGTGATCAGATCCACACAGCTAGTGGAACAGGTATGAACATTAGTCACATTGGTCGTACTACAGTTCGTACCCCCACTCGTAACATACAATTAAATGATGTTCTTTACGTTCCACAAGCCAAGAAAAATCTTGTTTCAGTTCATCGTCTTACCGCTGATAACTCTATCTTTATAGAATTTCACCCTGATTTCTTTCTAATTAAGGATCAGGAAACGAAGAATACTCTCCTTAGAGGAAGGTGTCATAGGGGTCTCTATCCTTTACCTGCGCCAACAATAAAGCAAGCCAACAACTCCAACAGATTGCCCCTGTCTCGATGGCATAGTAGGCTGGGTCATCTATCTTCATTAATTGTTAAACAAGTTATCAGTAATAATAGTCTCCCATATATCGATGAGTCGTTGAGTTAGTCAGTTTGTGATGCTTGTCAGCAAGGGAAGAGCCATCAGTTGCCCTATCACAAGTCTTCTAGTATTTTCAAGTCTCCTTTAGAACTTGTGTTCTCTGATGTCTGGGGTCATGCACCAGAATCAGTTAGTCAAAAACGATATTATGTTAGTTTCATTGATGATTTTAGCAAGTTCACCTGGATTTACTTTCTTAAGCACAAGTCTGAAGTATTTCAAAAAATTTAAGAGTTTCAATCTCTTGTTGAACGCTTGTTTGATCGTAAGATTCTTGTCATGCAAACTGACTGGGGAGGCGAATATTAGACACTTAATTCCTTTTTTAATAAAGCTAGCATCGTTCATCTTGTTTCTTGCCCACACGCTCATCAGCAAAATGGGTCAGCTGAGAGAAAACACCGTCACATAGTTGAAGTCGGTCTCTCTCTCTTATCTCATGCGGCTATGCCCCTAAAATTTTGAGATGAAGCTTTCCAAACAGCAGTTTATCTCATCAATCATGTACCCAGCAAAACGATTGGTCATGCTACACCTCTAGAGCGACTCTTTAATCAAAAACCAAATTACTCCTCGATGAGAGTTTTTGGATGTGCTTGTTGGCCTCATCTTTGCCCCTATTATAAGCACAAACTAGAATTTCGATCCAAAAGATGTGTCTTTCTTGGTTATAGCACCTTGCACAAAGGCTACAAGTGCCTTGATGTCTCCACTGGCCGTGTTTACATCTTCAGGGATGTGATCTTTGATGAAAATATTTTTCCCTTCACCGAGCTGCATCCCAATGCCGGTGCCCGTCTTCGCTCCGAGATCTTATGTCTTCCTTCTGATCTTATTTATCCATATGTAGAGGGCGAACATGCAGTAGATCAATGTGCTAATGGTTCATCTAATTCTTCTAATGTTTCCTCTGAGTTGCATGATGAGAATCAGGGAGAAGCCGGTGAAAATTCAAAAGGAACCGGTGTACACGGAGCAAACCAGACAGGCGCAAACTCCGGAGACAATTCGCATGCGGGCTTGGGATCGGAGTCTGATTCGGGCGCGTCCATTGGCCAACCGCCGGACGCCACGCTATCTCTGGTTTCCCTTCTCACGACGGCGCCCGATCCGGACAACACGCCGCACCAGCCAAGCGCGGCCACATCTTCTTTCTCACGCGCGGGAGATTCGCTAGGCCAGGCAGGCCAGACTGCTGCTGCGCCAACAGATCCGCATGCGAGATTGTCTGCGGCACCTCCAGCTGCAACCCGACCTGTAACCAGACTTCAAAGTGGCATACGCAAGGAGAAAATATACACAGATGATACTATCAGGTATGGATTTTTGACAACTACAGGGGAACCTAGTAGTACTGATGAGGCTCTAGCTGATAGTAATTGGAAAAATGCAATGGATCTTGAGTACAATGCCTTAATGAAGAATAAAACTTGGCACCTTGTTCCACCTCAAAAGGGTAGAAATATTATTGGTTGCAAATGGGTATACAGAATAAAGAGAAAATCTGATGGTAGCTTGGATAGATATAAAGCTCGATTGGTAGCAAAGGGTTTTAAGTAGAGATATGAAATAGATTATGAGGAAACTTTCAGTCCTGTTGTTAAAGCTACTACTATTCGTATTATTCTGTCTCTTGCTGTTTCTCGAGGATAGACTCTCAGACAACTTGATGTACAAAATGCTTTTCTCCATGGCAATCTTGAAGAAGAGGTATATATGCAACAACCACCTGGTTTTGAAGATCCTTCAAGACCAAACTTTGTTTGTCGCCTATATAAAGCCTTATATGGTCTGAAACAGGCGCCCAGAGCATGTTACTCTAGACTAAGTGCTAAATTGATATCACTTGGTTTTCAATCTTCAAAGGCTGATACCTCTTTGTTCTTTTATTGCAAGAATGATGTTAGCATGTATCTCCTTGTTTATGTTGATGATATTATTATAGTCAGCTCTACACCACATGCTACCACAGTGTTACTTCAAGATTTGCAGGAGGAATTTGCTCTAAAGGATCTGGGAGATCTGCATTATTTTCTCGATATAAAAGTTGCCAAGGTGCGAGATGGCATTGTTCTCACTCAAAGCAAATATGCTTCTGATCTTCTAAAAAGAGTTGGTATGTCAGATTGCAAGCCTGTTAATAATCCATTATCCACTAGTGAAAAATTATCATTACATGAAGGATCATTGTTGGGACCAGATGATACATCATGGTATAGAAGTATTATTGGTGCTCTTCAATATCTAACCCTCACTAGAACTGATATAGCCTTTTCTGTTAATAAAGTATGTTAATTTCTTCATGCACCTACCACAGTACATTGGACAGCAGTTAAAAGAACATTACGGTACTTGAAGCAATGCACAGAATTGGGCTTAAAAATACAGAAGTCTTCTTCGACTTTGGTGAGTGCATTTTTAGATGCAGACTAGGCTGGCAGTGTTGATGACAGAAGGTCTACAGGAGGGTTTATTGTGTTCTTGGGTTCTAATCTTATATCATGGAGTGCAAGAAAACAGGCTACTGTCTTAAGATCTAAGTACAGAATCAGAATATAAAGCAATTGCTAATGCTATTGCAGAAGTTATGTGGATACAAACTTTACTGCGTGAATTGGGTATTTCTAGTCCAAAGGCAGCAAGACTTTGGTGTGATAATATTGGTGCAAAGTACTTGTCTGCTAATCCTGTTTTTCATGCCAGAACAAAACATATTGAAGTTGACTATCATTTTGTTAGAGAAAGAGTTGCTCAAAAATTACTAGAGATTGAATTTGTTTCATCATGAGAGCAAATTGCAGATGGCTTTACAAAGACCTTGTCTGTTCGGCTGTTAGAAAATTTCAAAGTCAATCTAAACCTAGAGCGGTTAAGATTGAGGGAGGCTGTTAGATAGAAAGATTAGATGCATGTGTATTTACCTTATCATATTGAGAGAGGCTGTTAGATAGAAATATTAGATGTATATGTATTTGTCTTACCATATTGTATCAAAAGCCAAGAGATCTAGATTATCTATGTATAGGAATAGATCATCTATGTATAGAAGGTTTATATTTAGAAAAGATCTCTTGACTTAGCCCTTAAGTTGTAACGCCTATACGTAACTGTCACATGTGGGACTATTCTACATCCAATTAACACGTAACTATCGTACGACCCAGATAGGACGTCGGTGTTCTCCTCCGCTCCTCTGAACTTTCACACATATATCTCCATAACGCGTGTAAAAAAAATCTCCATAACGATCTGAGGGATCGGCCACCTTGGTGTGCAAACGGCATTACAACGATTGAAAAGAAAAAAAACAAGACGTATTCAAGTCATGTGCAGTTTTATATAATTAATTCTAAATTTATAAATCTATACCTACATTTATTATGACACTTTGTAGGAAATCAGATGTTAACCGAAAATACGATTAGATGACCATATTATTATGACCATTGATTTAATTATGGTGTAAGAATCACAAACCTTTTTTTTAAGAAATTATAATATGCTAATTAATATATTTGTTTTAGAGACGGATCTATAAAAGTAGATAAAATTTAAAGCACGGTTCCTATTAGAGTCCTAAACCTTGCTCAATTATTTTTTCCTTTCAAATATTAGCACACGTAAATCAATTGGATTCCTATGTAGTTTGACTATGAATCGGAACTCTCCCACAAAACAAGTAGCATGTACACGTCAACAGGTATATACATGCATATGCACGCATAGATTTATGGATGTGATGATATATAGCCCATGGTTATTAGTATAGGATACTAATTTTGAAAATGCTATATCATGTAAAACTTATAAATGCGATTATAAAATTATAAAAAATATAAATTGAGATTCTGTGTATGCTCTTAATTTTAAAAAAATTGACATGCTCTAAGTTTAACAAAAAAATTTTGCCTATTGATTTCTTTTGGCTGTTGATTACTTAGTCTGCATTATCATATCAGTATATCTTACTGAGAATTTGTATTAATAAATAAAACATGCTCACATAAATAACTCTTGGGAATACTATTAACCTTTAGTTTTTTTATTACATTGAGCTTAAGTGAGACTAAGAAAAGTATGGATAGGTACTTATTAATTAATTCTAAATACAATTACCATTATATTGATTGTATAATTATAATTCTAAAATTGATAATATAAATAATAATAATAGCCCGTACAACTTATGGTATAAGTTAAAAGTATAATTATACTATAATTATGTTATATTTATATTTTTAAGTTTTTCAAAAAAAAATGTGACGTTTTTTTAATAGTTTTTAATAGTTCCTTATAATACTTGTATAACATTCCTTTTATATACAACTAATATTTTAGTTTTGGGCATGACGAAGGCCTCGCTCAGCTTAGCCTAACGCTAATTTTGCATCGTTGGACTTCACGCTAGGCCTAGCTGTTACATGTAACCCAAGTCATCCTGTTCTCTCTCTCTCTCTCGTTAACTGCAGTGATACCTCAATTTTCTCGACGTGGCATAGCAATTAATGCTACGGACTTCATTCTACGTGGAACACTAGGAGTGCTCTAATACTTCTTAAGTAATTAGTTTATCGTCGCTTAATATCTTATCTAAAAAATACTCACTCTCGTAAAAAAAATTGACACTTGATTTTTAGGCCTTGGATGCTCCTTTTTTTAAAAAAAATAAACTTACAAGACATGAAAGTAGTATTTTTAAGACGGAACTACACCTACCAACATACCCTTTTTACTATCCAAAGTATTTTAAATTTATCAATGATTAAAGTCTTAAAATTTAATCTAATTATACTCAAAATGTCATGTATTTATGGTGGATGGGAGTATATCCAATAAAAAATACCACAAATTATAAAAAAAATAGTTACGTACCTCCTCGAGGATGTAAAAATGCTCCTTAAAACAATGTAGGCATGTACGGTGGTTTCTCGAGCTCATGAGTACCTCAAAAGAGCCGTCAACACATTTGAAGTGTCTTGAGTAGGAGCATAGGTAGCTGGTTCTCGATCAAGAACACATCGGTGAGGATATGGTCGAAATGGTATAGGTAACCATGCTTGCTGAAGATAGGGTCGTCGGGCCCGTAATCCTCCTCCACCTTCCCTTCATGCTTAATTCCCCTGATGAACTCCAGCAAGAAGCAGCCGTCTTGGACCATCACCCTGGTGAACAGCTCTACGCACTTATACTCCTCGTCAAGGTTCTCGTAAGCGCCATGCAGCTGCATCTGCGGCTTCCCGCTCCGGTTGACCATGTGCTCCATTGCGCGCCTCTTGTGCTTCTCCATTGGCAGCAGCGCGAGATCGCCGTGGTGGAAAGGCCCCAGCGACACCAACTGCGGCCGGTAGTTGTAAGGGTTCGTCATGTTTTTGATGTACTGTGGCACCCGGTGGATGGAAGGCTTCCTCTCCGGTGGTCGCACTGTCTTCGTAGACAGGCCACCGTCGGTCTTCCCTATCTCCGGCGCCCCCACCACCCAGCTAACAGAGTTGGCCATGGCCGGCAGGGATGGCGACTGCATCCCGTTCCCCTCGGCCGCCACGATCTCCTCCTCCATTGTATTCGTGGCTTATTAATTCAAGCTACCTTAACAGTATAGCAAATGAAGTTTTTCAAAGCGCATATGGTTCCAAATGACATATATAGTAATAATTAATAAACTAACAGCTTTACGATGTCCACAAGGACTGAAACAGATACTTCATGGAAAAGCTAAATTTTTTCATTGAATATTTTTATAATTAAGTTAACGGAAGTCGTCATAATTAAGATAAAGAAATGCCTGGGGTTTCTTGTTTCTCTTTAGATGTTTGATGCTTAAGGCGGTGCTGCACTAGCTAGCAGCAACAATTAACCACTACCGCAAGATACCTCATTTATAACGGTTCAAAAAACTATCTAGGGTGGATGAACCGATCAATACGGCAAGAAAGGCCATCAAAACCAGTAGTGTTACTCGCTGCCGTTTGATGGCTTGAACTGATAGCGATACAGCCCTGCCATTTGAAAGGGTCGGATGGTCCGGACGGCTGACTAGATTGTTCGGACCATTTCACTGTCCAGCCAGTGGTCTTAACCGTGTGCTTCCAAAGGTAGTATCACTATCGGTTCGTGCAGGTAAACCACGTATCACTGCCGGTTCAAGGGCCTTATGAATTGGTCAATACTAGTCAACACTGTCGCTATGCTGTTCTACCTAAGCATTGCAGGTAGCGAAGTGCCAGTTGATGCTGGTTATGAACCTGCACTGCTAGGGTTTTTTGGTAGTGGATACAGACAATTGGGCAATGACAAGGCGGCTTATCTGCAGTGGTCGAACACCCATTCGTGATGAGTACATCATAAAATAGTTCAAAAATTCCGAACTGTAAATCCACGAAAATTATTTGTAAAAAGTATACGCTATTAGAGATTCTTTGTTGGCATCGCTATGCCCAATAGTTCATTGCCATTGTCATCCCTGTACTCACTATGCTGGCTGCTCATAGCCATGCTTGCTGTCCCAAGCTTCACATTACCGCCACCATGCTCGTTGTGCTTGAGCCACACCATGCAAAGAGATGGACGAGGAGGTTCCTCATAATCATCATTGATGTTGCCATTGCTAGCTGCCCTATCTACCATCGTCTGCCATCATCGACGTCGAATGACTCCTACTTAAGCTCATGACAACCAGATCTGACAATCTCTAAGGTTGGGCCACTAGATTTAGCCATCATGAAGTTGGGGCGATCAGATTCAGCAGCTCACATCCTCAGAACGGCCAAATCTAACATCATTGAGGCAATGGCTGGTGTCCAAGGGGCCAAGGGTGCTTAGACTGGATAAGGTGGCTGAAGGTAGAGGCTGTAAAGTTTGGACTTAGGATCTAATGGTGAGTGAGAGCATTTGTAACAGTTTATCTATTTACAATTAGAGATGAGAGGCCGACATTTGTAACAGATTGAAATTACGAACACTTCAAGATGAGCAAAGGAGCTCTGGCATGAATTCTATGGAGAAGTACTAATTCTTGCCTTGTAGCTTGGTGCATTCCAAACTTGCAAGCCCAAAAATGTTAAAGGAAATTTTGCTTCTTGGTGTATAAAGAAATAAAGATGCTTGATTGAATTAAAGGGTGGATACTAAAGCTGCACAACATACTCCTTTGATTGATAAATCACCAGCATAACTTCCCGTAAAAGAAAATTTAAAGGCAAAAAGACATGGTAGCAGCATTGGACCAGATCCTAGTCGTTCAACTTCGTTTTCAAGTTGGGCCAAACGCAATTTCAACACATACTAGCCAGTAAAGTTGCACGTTTGCGCGACCATGAGTTACCACCCGTAAATTTTTTTTCTGTAATATACTATTACATCTCTATATAAGAACATACATTCGTAGATTTATGTAGACAATCCTTATATTGCGTGACTAACACTCACAAAAATCAGAGATGGGCAGTACATCATAAACTTCAGGCTTAACAACAATTTGTAATCAGGATATGGTAGCCACAGTTTAAGATAAGAATGACTGATGTCTGAAGTTTACTGCTGAGATCAAACTGAATGAACCTAAAAATTTCTTTAATTTGATCGACACCCTCAAAACTATGTTGTAATTGAAATGAAATATTACACATCTAATGCTGCAAGATGGCAGTGCCGATCCTCTTCCGTCATAAGCGAACTTTTGCTGATAGTAGAAGCAGTGTAAGCATAGCAAGAACAAATGGCCTGGCAAGTCTGCACTAGTCAACGCTGAACAGAATTCAAGATCGATCCATTAAGCATCTGACACTATTCCCTCTCCTTTCTGGTTTCGGAAATGGTGGTTGTAAGTTGTAACTAATCCAGCAAAGTGTAAATGTTTGAGGAAAGGTAAATAGCAGCAAACATGTACTAACTCTGAGATTTACAGGAAGAGGATCATCATGCTTGAGCAAATAATTAGCTTGCTAGAAAATTAAGTGTTCGTAAATCACCTACATTACTTCATATATATGAGATAGTTACGCAAATTCAAAGTGGTATTTATCAGAGTTTGACAACTATCTAAGCATTTAATAATCTTATTAGTAGTAACGATTTCCATGCTTGAGCAAAACTCATGCAGTGACCAGCAAATGAGTACCACCAATAATTTTGAAACAATGCCAATTGAAATTCACTCAACCTTTACATCAACAGGGTGACATGATATTTCCATTTTTCTTTTGTATTTCTAATCAGCAGCTAGTACGAATGTTTCTAGCGAATCTGCATTCATAAATAGTATTCGATATAGAAAGAGTGAATTCAACTGATATTGCAATAGATGACCATATATTAATAAACTACATGTACTACTATTCAAGTATATTGATATCTTGCTGGTCACTGATGTCCACCTTCTTTCACACCACATTAGAAAAATCAGAGATATTCTGAAATGGACATTTGTAGCAGTGGGAGTGAATTAGGCTGTTTGCTTAATATTGTTTAAGCTGACTTAATACTAAGATTAATTTTACAATACAAAGCAAATACCAAATAGATAATGTGAAACTAGGTTCTTATGTATTTTATAGGACAGCTATTATGTTAAGGTGTAACACACGGAAAACAGAAAGAAAATAGTTTGGGTACTGGTAAAGGGTAGCATCAGCTGAATGTCAAGCAAGCTGTTATAGCTTCATTGTAAGAAAAGAATGGATTCCCATCAATTTAAGCATATCAGTGAAGATGTACAGGGGGTTTCAAGGTTTTCTGAAACCTAGTTGAACATAGAAAAAACGTACTGATATTTTTCAACACTAAAAAATTTAGCATACCACTGACTTCCAGATTGGTTGACAACCTATAGAAGTAATACGAGAGGATCAATATTACTTTTTTTTTCTTGTTTCATTGTACCCGCCAACCTATGATATCTTTGAACAATTCTGTGATTGGATAAAAAACATAATGTCAGAAGATTTAAAGGTTTATTATCTTCATCATATATTTGATTATGGGTAAAGCAGATCTGTCTTCTACTAAAACTGCACAAAATAGTATCAGCATTAAGTTATTGAAGGAGTAACTGATAGAAGTGATAAGGATCAGATTAAGTTGAGGTCTCAAATTTTATTATGATGTAAATATAGGTATACAGAGAAGGTTGCGTATAGATTATATTTTACAGCCTTAACATTTAATTACTAATACAACCTCTTATTATGCCTACTCCTACTACTATATCAAGTGGATATTGGGATCGAATTACAATTCACTTAGGATTACCTAAGTTTAGAAAGCGGCTACAGCCGGAACTATAATTCTTCTTAGCTGGGCATGAAATGCTTGTCTCCCATGATGCCACACACAGCAGCTTCGGGAAGAATCAACCCAAGCCCCCAGTTTTTGCATACATTTTTGAGGTGGCCAGATCAAGATGGATCAAGTAGAGCTCATTTTTTTGTACTCAAACAGATGAAGGTAGCATGGATGTTAGCCTTAATCTATTCCACGTTGAATGCTTAGGACATCCATTTAATTATAGTATCACATATCCAAAAAATAAAATTTGTGTTAAATCTTTTTTCAGAAACTGTAGGAAAAAGTGTAATAATTGACCTATGGCTTGTTGAGATGTTCAATATCTCAACTTGTTATAAATTTCAATGTCTCAGCTGAAGGTAAAAGTCAAACATACATGATTTGCTAAGGAACAATGAAAAACTTAATGAAAAAGCAAAGAGAAATACTGATATGAGCTCTATCAAGATATATAATTCCTATTTTTTACTTTAGCACTTCCAGGTGTTTTGATTAAGGATTTAAATCATTTAATCACAACAAAAGTTTATACTAACTTATGAAGCATATTGCAGCATGAAATTTGATTATGCTACTATGGGCAGATCAACTTTACCATGGCCATCATGATACGAACAATGGTATCTGAAAAAAAAATTCAAGCTTCTAATCGCAAATCAGTCTAGCAAATGGGAGACCTCATTCACTGAATGGCCTAATTTGCCTCAGCTAAATTGCTTTGCATGTGTTGTCTTCAACTATTTCCTCCATGTCAGCACCGCTGCCCACATTTGCAAGAATTTGCACTTAGTTGTGTTTTAGTACTGCGTTACCTTGTAAGTATGGGGTGCTCCACCACAATCGCCTTGGAGGTGAATTGGGGAGGACGACGCGGGTGGTGGAAGCGGCGTGGGCTCATCGGGTGGCGGAGGTGCGTGGGCTCTTGGGCAAGCAGAGGCGGCTCGTCGTCGCAGTCCCTTCCTTGTCGCCGGTCTGCCCCGGATCCGTCGCCTCTGAGCTCGCCATTGGGGAGGGGAGGCATGGACGAGCTCCGCCGTGCAGTGACCTGGGAAGTGGAGGTGGCGCGGATGGAGAGTAGGAGCAGCGCGGCTAGGGAGGAGGAGGAGGCGGTGCAAGAAAGGATGTGCCCGTCCGCGGCGTCTCGCGCTTTTGAGATTCGGGAGAGGAGGCGACGAAGAGAAGCGATTTTTTTTTCTTAGGTCAGTGGCGTGGAAGGACCTCGTTGCAAAAGAACTTTCTTGAAGGTTCAATAAGATATTTTTCCAATTATACGATCCAACGGTTAACATCAACTGGAGGGGAAACTAGACGTTCTATATTTCCTTGATGACGTGGATCTGTAGTTTTGAGTGAAGGGTTTGACCTTTTACTTATTTAGATATCTTTTTGTGGGCTGAAATGTTATCATGGTGTGATTCGATTGTCGGTCCATCAATGCCCGGTTCAGGATTAAGCCTGTTTAAATTCAATCCCAGCCTAGTCAGCTTGACCTGGCCTGGCCTGATCTGTGCACCCGGGCTTGTCTAGGGCCCGAAAATCTGAAAAAGGCGAAGAGAGAGAGAGAAAGCTTGGCCCAAAATGCACGGGTTTGGGCCTGCAGTTTTTGCTCGCTCAGGCTTCAGGGCTCGTTGGAAACGTAGGTAGAAAACACATATATATGATAGGATTGCACATAGAAAACAGAGGAATCCTATGCCAGCTAACAAAAATAAAAATTTAAGTAGATGTTTCGAATCCTATGGAATTCCAATGTTTTCATGGGAATGCTATAGTATTCCTCCAAAATTCCTTCGAACTATTCCTACTATCTGAACGTATGAACAGTAGCAGGTCTAAAGGAATGGTGAATCCTACAAAAATTCCATGAAAATCCTCAGTTCTGAACAACCCCTTTTTTCCCTAAATAAATATGAAAAAGTGTAGTAAACAATTCCCATAATGTTTTAATTTTCTTTAGATAATATTTTAATAGGTTGGAGACCAAAAAAATACACATAAGAGAATTTAAAGTTAAAAGCTAGCTATGCAACTTCATGTTATAAATATATAAGAAATTCTATAATTATCATGGATAAGTAATTGATTCTATAAAATGTCATTGCCAAACACAAGTTCTATAATATAACATTATACAAGTGATTTTTTTTTCTGTTTTCACCTGGACTTGAAAAAACAAAACAAATCAACTCGTCGCCCTCCACTACCTCGTCATCCTATCCAAAACAATTCTCAAAGTCACACTATTTTAATAATTATAATCAATGAAAACATATATAACAGAAAAATTAAGCCCGAATCTAGTCACACAATTTCATGGTTACAAATATTATTGTTTATTTCGTCACACTTAGGACTACTGTTTGAACTTCAAAGACCCAAACTTTTTTATAAGGCAATTACATGACACTAGTCATGATTTTTATATCCTACAAAACATAAAAAAAGCTAGTATTAAACACTATTATTCCAATACAAATAATACTGATTAATATTTGAATGTAATGCTACTCATTATGTTGTAGGAATCATGTACTTGATTTTCTTATCTTGCTTTTGCCACATCATGTTTTATTATATGTAGTAGCTTATTTAATTGTATGAATACTGAATGTTTTTAGGTCCTCCAAAAAACCAAACCGGAATGACGAACATACCCAGAGAGAGTCCAGCTGCCTCCGGGGAACAAATTGGAAGACACCATGACATCCGCGAAGATCACAAACTATGCACAAATATATGAGATGCGTATGCTTTCGTCGAAGGCGAGACCGATCGACTGTGTAAAACAAAGTAGGCAACACTAGTGCTCGCCATTGCCGTAGAATGGCAAAACGGTGTAGACAGTCTGCAAGATGGCGGCAACCAGCAGTAAGAACGCGCCGACGAGGGAGGCGAACACCCATGGGTTACTACAGTAGGTGTGCATGAAATTGGCTCGCCACCTGTTGCGCCGCCTTTTGCAATGTGCCTTGACGTCGGACTGCACCTCGTGGAGCTCGGGACCTGGACCCAGAACTGCTCCCTTGGAAAGACTACCCATGAACAGCTTCGCCGCCTCCTCGTCGCTGCCCACCAAGTTGAGGAGCCCAGCAGCGCGGCGTCCTTGGCCGAGTCGATCATGCTGTCCGTGAAGATCACGTAGGCTCAGCCGCTCGAACGCCATCAGATTGAGGGTAGACGCACTCGGTTTTGTCGTCCACCTCCAGCACGTACGGGCATGCGGAGAACGCCGTGCTCGAAGTGGATGTCGCCGAGGCTGCTCGTCTCGCTTGTTCTGAACTTGATGCCAGCCTCGTGGATCCTCGTCGCTGAGGGCATCATGTCCAAGCCGTCCTCATCGTCCTCCTGCGCGATACCCAGCCATCTTGGGCACCGTAGTAGTAGACAAGGCTTGTGTGGTAAATAGCGAGTGGGTGGTGCCCAAGCGGCAGGCCGTCGATCACATTGTCTTCAAGACTTTGGCCCAGAAACTTCGGCAACATTTTGTTAATATCCGTTTCAGAGACCTGCAGCGATCAAGTATAATACAATGACGGTCACACGGTTGTTAATATCCACGTCCATTTTATTTACTCCTACTTGATATATTTATCATCACACTAGAAAAATATTCGTGTGATGCAACAGAAAACTAAATTATAATAAATATTATATAGTTGGGGTTTACTTTCGATGATCTGAGTCCATTTATAAAACATATTCTTTACTTAGGCCTAATAGGCAACTTGTAGAAAATAGCCTATTTCTTATCCACAAAGCTCTGATATAAACTAAGGCTTTGTAGAAAAAATTTCTCGCAAAATAAATTGGTTCTTAGTGGCATAATATATGTTACTTACTCTGTGTCTTCCCAAATATAATAAAGCTGGTGGAATTAAATATAGAGAATGCTAAGATTTAGGATAGGTGAGAAATAACTATATTTTTGATGAAATTTAAACATTAGAAACATGTATATTTTGGAATGGAGGAACTACCTGTTTTCACTCGCTCCTCGTTCTAACGCCTTAGAATCATCTGCCATTACCTTGCCATATCAAATGCGATCGGAAAACATGTGAGGAAGTTGAGGAAATAGCGAGAGCATGGTCAACAAAAGGTTGAGTAAGTTGGCGGTGTGGAAAGAAGAGAGGATGTGCTTGTTCGACGGCAGAGGGAGGAAGCGGCACATCCAACCATATAATCATAAAAGAGTAAGAAGGGAGGAGAGGACTGAGGAACGTCATCAGACCCTAATGCGAGCAATGAGAAGAGTCAGATCAGACCCTAACACGGGCCGCACATGTGTGGGAATGTGATCTCATCCTAACACTCCAATCCAATACACTCAAATATAGATAAAACCATAATAACCAATCAAAATACGCACAGAATAGAAAAAAATTTAAGGAAGAACGAGGGCTGATCATCTGAAAAAAAGTTCATCATTAGTGGTACTATTCATATTAGGCGGTTCCAATCTCGTCAATAATTACTTAAAAATCCTTGAAGGCAACAAATAGAGAGTTCGGTTGCTCAATTGATTTCTCTGAGTATGTCACGAGAGAGTCCTCATATCTCTTATCTTTTTTTCGAAACCAGACATGACTCCCGCACGGAGTTTTTGTTGTAGCCATCATTGGGCTGCTTTCGTCTGCTGCGAGACACGAAAAAAGTCCACTTTGGTTCCTCATGTTATCATCGAGTTTAAATCGCATCTCTCAATCATAATATCAGAAATTTTTACCCTCCAACTTACAAAACTGGGTTAAATTAGATCCTCCGACAATATCGATGGCTGGTTTCTCTGATGTAGCAAGTTGATCCAGTCCACTCGTGCTGAGTAGACGCTTATATGGCAAAAAAAACAAAAGTAGGCTCCACATGTCATCTTTACTCTCCTTCTCACTTCTCTCTCCTTCCTCTCTCTCCTCTTTTCTCTCTATCTATCCCCCTCATTCCTCTAAAGCTCAACGCATCGAGCGCGTAGGTAGGGAGCAGTGGCTAAGAGGTGGGGAAGTCTCGAGGACAACTAAGAGCAGGGTAGCGGACGCCGACGATGACACCCCAGGCGACAGCGAGCTTGGCTTTCCTAAAAATCCTAGCGTGGCCACCAATCTCATCATCTCCTTGTTATGGTCCTATCGACACCAACTCAGTCGCACTGATATCCTAACACATAGCCGTGCCTTATTCCTTGCAGCTAGCCTCTAGATCTGCACGGTGATAGCAGAGAAGAGAGGGGCAGCGACGAGGATGCGGAGTGGGCACGCGAGATCTAGCGCACGGCGATGCGCCACCACCTCTGCCTTCTCGCCTCCCTGCCGCATAGGATCCAAGCCATCCATCTTGACAAAGAGGGGCGGCAAGCTCGAGGTGACGGGGCTAGCCAGCCACCATGCCTACCTTTCTATAGATGGGCTCACCATCGCTAGCCCACTCCGATAAACTAGAGCTCTATGCATCCCCAACCTCTCACTGTATGGCAGCAACGCAGGTGGTGCTCATCGTCATCTTCGTCAGGCCTGATGCCGTGGAGGCGTGTGCCTGAGCCTATTTGAGCTCGTCGCCACCTACACTAGCTGATGTTGTGATCACCCACACGACAAGATTTGGATGATGTTAGCGCAGCCAAGTTCATCGGCCATCATCTCCTCTTCGCCATAATGCCGCGGGACTGTCATATTGGTCATCTTTGAGGAGTTAATAAGGGAGGGGATGGTGCTAATCCGATGGATATCACTAGGGGGCGTGCCCGCCACCCATTCCAGCCATCTCTTTTTCTTATCATTGTCAATGTCTTCTTTAACCTCCATCACCACTGTGGCGTCATATGGCGCTCTCTCTCTCTCTTGGTTGGGAGAGTGAAGAGAAAATGGAGATATAAGGATAGGCCACTTATATGTGAACCCACATGTATTTTGTTATTTTTTTTACTAGATGCTATGTCAATAAAACTATACCACTTACATGTGAACTTTATTATTTTTTTACTAAATGCTATGCCAATAAAACCAGTTATCTACCTAATTTAAACTGGTTTTATAAGTTATCGAATGACCTAATTTAATCTGATTTTATAAGTTAGAGGATTAATATTTTCAGTACTGTGGGTTTAAGGATGTGATTTAAACTATAGATGACTGTTTTGCTTGGACAGACGCGACACGGACGGCCGATTGAAGCTTTCGCCCCTCACGAGACGAACGATGGAACACGAAAAAAAACAGAAACGCCCGGTATTTTTTTAAAGTAGGTCCCAATTCAAGATGTGAGTTGATGACAGTTGACATCTCTAAATCTCTAACATATATGATACCACACGCTAACATATAATATTATCGATCTAAAGATATAAGAAAACCCAAAAAAATTTGATGGCAAGAACTATAGGAAGTTAAGAAGGGAGTAAAACTATCTATCTATTATATACTAAAAATTATCATTAAATTAGTTAAGCCATCAGATCAATCTAAAGATTGGTTGAATTATTATTTTTAATGTTCAGATCGATCTTAAAAAAAATGCCTTCCACCTCCACCTCCACCGTACATAAACCTCCCATAAGTACGGACGCACGCACATCTCCCCTTCCGTTGGCCCTTCTCCCATCCTAACCATGATTTTTAAGCAATATCTCTAATTTAATATACCATTAAATCTTAAACAAAACAAAATCACCTCCCAAATGAACAGATTGGATTTATAGAACACAGTACTGACTAATCCCTCTCCTCCGTGCTTGCGTACGTATATACCAAAAGAACAAAAGATGACCTCCCTTCAATCCCGTGCATGCTTGTACATACGTACGGCAAAAACACACTACCACACGTCATTGAAATACTCATTAAAATTTGAAAATCCTCTCCCGTAAATTTTAAAAAGGTCCTAAAACGAGAAAAAGAATATGACCGCCGGTTTTCACTACCCACTATTAATTAAAGGCCTAAAAATTATAAGAAAAAACAAAAAAAAATCTGACCGACCCATAGACCCACTATTAAAGCCATTAGATTAGATTATATTTATAAACCCAACCAACAGATTAGATTTATAAAAACAACACCCACTAATCCCACTGAAAGAAAAAAAAGACCTCCCTCCACACCTTTGCGTGCATACGTGTGTACTTACTGCAAAACAAAAAAAGGCGACCTAAAGTATGCCACGTGTAACACAATTTTACCACTTGCATGTTATTTAAATACTTATTAAAATTCCTCATCCCTAAATTAGAACACAATCATAAAAAATTCTGAAAAAGATATAAGCATATGACCATCGTTTTTCACTTAAATCAAATAGACCCAATATTAGAAACCATTACATTGGATTATACTATTTATAAAGAAACAAACAAGGCCAATTCTCCTCTCTAACTTACATAAGAACGTCCCTAAAAAAATATGTCTCTTCATTTTTTTCCCTCTTTCTCATAAAAAATAATCAAATAAATAAACTATTAAACGGACAATATTATTTCTATTTTTTTGAACAATAGAATTTTTCACAATTAAACAACTATATTTTTTATTATAAAAATATAGCACATGGGCATAACATATCACAAAGAAAATTTATGATGTAGATTATGCTACCATATATTAATCTAGAAACATGCTTAGCTAAATTAGAAACTATCAAATTAAATAAAAGGTCGTAACTTTTAAATTATACATCTAATTTATGATTCATTTTTATAACCACTAATTCATTAAAAAAATCTTTGCCAATTATTTTTGGCGACAATCAAACAAAAACATGGACTTATGTTATATTTGGTTACAGTTCATTGGAATTTCCTATATATTGGGTGCTTTGGACAGACGTATGCCGTACAGAAAAGCTTAATTTTAAAGTACACTTATTTACAATATATGGCATGGCTACAAAGAAAATAATACGTTCTCTTATGATCACTTTTCCACCTTAAAAAAATTATATGAAAGTTTAGGAAAAACAGTGACAAGTTACTTTGCATAAAATTTCAACTCCATGGAAGTTGACTTATGGCTAGATGTTGTAGGTTTGCACAAAACCCACTAGGATTAATTCAATAAGCTATGACCTCTAGCATGGTAATAGCCTACTAATTACTCTTTACAGACAGAAAAATTGTTTTAGACTTTTCAAAATAAAAAACTAATTATATTTTAAACATTTACTTAGCTTGCATAAATCTATCAAAATAAAATATTGATAGATTCTAGATGTTTTAAAAAAAAAGGCTACTTGCTGGTTTTCGGGATCGATGAAAACAGCGGTTCTGTGTGATTGTGTGGATCTCCTGAGGATAGGAGTGGGATGGCACTCCCAAGCTGAGCTTCCCTTCTGTTTCTTTTACCTGTAAAGACCTTGTTAACTGCTATCATTCTGTTAATGGAAATGGGGGTAATCACCCTTGCTAAAAAAAATCTAAAATAGTTACTCAAGTGTAATATTACCGAAGCTTTTCTTATAACAAATTTGAACATATCAATTTATATGCCGAAAACCTCTAGTCTATATTCTAAACAATAATTACAAACTTATATACATGTTGATTACATAGAAATATACAATATTCTTTGGTGACCGGAGGGAGTAATTGTTGAGGGCTAAATATATATTTTTGTGTGATAAAAATGATAAAAGAATGGTACTTCACCGTGTACCAGATCTGGTGCGCCACGCTGTACGGTCACGAGACTGTGGAGTAGGAGCAGAGGCACCTGATTCTCAATCAGGAGCATATCAGCGCCGACGATAGTAGGACACAGGTAGTTCTTGCCGTATCTGCTGAAGACAGGATCGCACGGCTCGTTGTCTCGCAATTCCATGTCCATCACCTCCAGCAAGAAGCAGCCATCGGTGACCATCATCTCCACGAACCGATCCTTCTCCTCCTCCCCCTTCGCCTGCTCGTCATCGTCGCCGGCGCGCCACTCGTCACCGAGGTCAGGCCCGTACGCTGCCTGCAGCGGCTCAGCCACCTCCTCGACGGCGGCGACGAACGCCCGCAGCGGCGTCCCGCTACGCTTCACCAGGAGCGCCACCGCCCGGCGCTTGTGCTCCTCCATGGGGAGCAGCCCGGGGTCGCCGTGGTGGATGGGACCCAGCGACACCACCTGCGGCTGGTACGCCCTGCGGTTGCTCATGTCCTTGATCCACTCCTGCACGCGGTAGATGGTCTGTGCCTCCCACCGCGCGCGCTGCACGGAGCGCAGGGTTTCGCTGTCCGTTATCATCTTCTCCACTTCGACCACCCCAGCTGCTGCGGTTAGGGTTGTTTGCGGTTTCATCTGCACAGTTCTCCATGCCCGTTGTGGATGCCACATGCAGCTGCAGCTTGCGCTTGTGGTTTCGTGAAACTCAGCTTCCCTAGCTAGCTAGCTCTTTTCTCTTTCTTTCTTTTTTTCTTTCTGAACTAGCTAGCTCTCCATATATGCGGAATACGAGGGCCCTATGCAACAGCACCTCGTATATATATGTTGACCTGCTCGTTCATTATTGTGCTAATTTAATTGTGTATTTTCATGAACTAAATTTAATATTGAAGCAGGTTGGTAGATGATCCCACAAGAATGAGTATTCCCCTAACTCAAACATAATATATGACGTTTGAATTTGATCTGTTCAAACTTTTAAAGCTTCAACTATCAGCAATAGAATTTAAAATGCTTAGTTTAAAAACTAAAAAATCTTTTTCAAAACTATTTTCATAATCTCACAAATTTATCACAATAGTTGATTGATTAAAATTACCCTTTTTAAAATCATGAGTAAAAGATTTCAAAACACAAGAAAAATCAATGGTTAGATTTAGTTCTCCCTCCCTTTCAAGTTATTAGATGATTTGATTTTTTTTGTTAGTCAAACTTTTTTAGATTTGATCAAGTTTATAAAACTAGTAAGTATTTTTAACACAAAACAAATATACTTTGAAGATATATTTAACTGTAGATTTAATCAAACTAATTTTTGGTATAGACAGACAAAGAATTAACCATGGGCCTTGATAGAATCTAGAAACTATATATCGCCCTATATAGGTTGTTATATATATTTAGTCTGCACTCAAATTTTATATTAATTCTACCATTTGGAAATACACAATCAAGCACAAGATGCATGGTATACAAATACAAGAGGCAGATGAAAAACATGTCATGTACGAAGACATATTTTTAATTGTTGGACTTATTAGTTTTATTAAAATGCTTGGGTATTAGTCAAATTAGACATTAATTAAAGAATGCATCAAGCATGCGTCACTCCCCTACTTTATTCCTAGTTGAGAAATGAATAAAGGTAGAACAGAAAAAAATGTTCCATAGGGTTTAGTAGTCGATGACTAAGAGAGCAAGCATATTAACAAATAAAATGAATTAATTAAGAAATACAAGATGTAAGAAAGCCCCGGTGAAAGCCATCATTTAAATCTATTGATTGATGGGATGTGACGTAAAAAGAAAAACACAAATACCTCCTTTGTATAATTTATTACATAACAGGCCTGCAAAATGCTATGCACCCATGTGAAGTTGTATAACTGGTAACTTTAACCGTTTGATTAAGTATTACAAAATATATCAACTTTTAACTGTATGTTAGAAATAAATAATTATATGTTTAAATGGATAGAGTAGTTTATATTAAATTTGGATGCGCATAATGCCTGACAATACCTACACCCGCAACTATAATCATGTTTGTATGAAGTAAGCTATTTATAGCATATCCATTAGATATAGACCTAGTGACCAAGGTTTTTCAAAAGTCCCCTATTCAAGACATATGCACACAATTGAACATCAGATACTCCATGGAACAACTAAGTATATTTCATTTAATTTGCACATATATATTGACCGTCATAATTAAGATAAAGAAAAACATGTGTTTTTTTTCTTTTTAGATGTTTGATGCTTACAAGGAATTGTTATACTAGTGACACAATAATAGTAATTTCATGTGTTGTCTGCATGGAAGAATTTAAATTAGTGTCATCAACAATTGCATAATGATCTTCAAACCTCCATTGAGCCACCCCTCTTTATTTTTAACTTGCCTTCATTATCTTTAGTAGTGTCCTCTGTTGTATCTGGTGTTGCACCCCTCCCTATTTCTAACCCATGGCTCTCCTTATCCCTATTCTCCTTTACCAGCACCCTCCTCTCCTAAAGGTGATAATGCAACCACCAACTACTATAGGGCCTCCATACCCTAAGGCCCATTCAAAACCCTAACACCAACCAATTTCATCCCACCTTGACACCTTCTTCTCCTACCTCACATATGACATACCCACCTTAGTACATATCTAATTAAGTTGTCTAACACTAATCCAGGAAGAAGGAAAGATCACTCTCCAACGTTGTTGTTGAGTTCTCCCCCTTTCCCCTTCTCTATCTCTATTTTCCATAGAAAAACCAAATTAGCTATTGGAATTATTCAAGTGATACTAGGTAAAATCCTAATTAATTGAGAATAGTGGAAATTGAATGGTGTAAACCAATAAAAAAAGTATTACACAGCAAGTTTCATATGTCTAATAATCTATACCATCACCCCTAACTTCTTTTTAAGGAGTAAATATACATCTATGCACTCATGCAATCAAAATTAATCTATTTTAAAAAACTGATTATTTAGGGAAAATTATCTCAAAGGGGGAAAAATAGAGAATCCCTATAATATCAATATCACATGGAAAAATTGCGCATTTAATACATGATGGACATATCTTCTCGTAAAAGAAACATTAGAATCAAGAATACATGGTACTCTCCAAAATAGTTATTATTATATGTTGTTTAGCAAAAATTAATGTTTGAGAAAAATAACCATAGTGCTCTTTATTAAATGATGTGTGATTATGACTGGGAGGGTAATTAGAGGTACGATAGAGAGAAATTTAAATAAGAGACAATTGATTGGACAAATAATACTATAGAGTGACTAACAAATTTTAAATACTATAATAGTGGAGGCAAGGGAGTAGAAGAAATGGATTCAATCTTCTCTCCAATGATGAGCTTCTCCCACTGTCAATACCAGCCCTCACCTTTCTTTTCTCCCGTGGATGAGACACCACAACCTCGCCTCGCACCTCACCATGGTCATCGGCTCATCCATAGGCCATCATTGTCCTAACCATCTCTATGTAGAACACCTCCCACCTTCCTATCTCAACCCTGTTTTCCCCTATCTTAGCTCCTAGACTCTAACTACGTAGAGCTTGTTGGAGTTGATTTTAAAGCGGATCTCAAGATTATAAAATCATATGATTTCTCCTCTAAAACTACATGCACCATGTATAGCTTGCTGCTCTAGCTTTATCCTAAGTCAAACATGTCTATTTTTTACCATTAATTTTTAAAAATATATGTAGTTCAACAAAATGTGAATTATTTATTATAAAAGTATTTCTCATAGTGAATCTACAAATATAAATCTTATGATTTAAACTATATGAGTTTTGTAGAAATTAATGATCAAAGATTAAAATATTGATTTAGGGCTTGTTTGGCAGGACGCTAACTTTTAAAAATAACTCTAGGAGCCGAATGTAGAGTGGAGTTGTGGAGTGGAACTCCAATCCATCTCTCCAGTTCATTTTTTCAGATTACTTTAGCTCGCTCTACTCCCTTTATTTTAAGTAGAGCTAAAACTATTTGGTTAGCTCCGGAGGTGGAGCCTAGCCAAATATTGCATTCGAACATATTAAAACTATAGCTATAAATAATTTGAAACGGAGTGAGAGAAGAAAAAAATCATCGCTAGCTGGAAATTTAACTATTTGTCACTCTTAGAAATGATTCTTAATTATTTTTACTTTTTTCCTACGTGGCACACCAAATCATCCTAAAGGAGCTTATGAAATATCCATTTTACCATTATTGACCTTCCATCCCCTCTTTGCTGCGATGGAAGGAGTAATTGTTGCTACCTGCTGGTGGTGGTGGAAGGCGCTGTCATTGTGCTACCGCTGGTGCTAGATGTTGTGGATGCCTTTCACCATACCCAGTGGGTGATTGGAGAGGTGCTGGATTTGATAGCTGTGAGGTTAAGAGGCGCTAGATTTGGTCGTCACGCCAAGGTATGCCAACTATCTACTTGACTTCACGAGTAAGGTGATTAGGGGCAGTGCTGTTTGTCCTAGTCCATCAGCTGATGGTAAAGAAGGTTGCTCACGTCGATGAAAATATGAAATGGGAGAGGAAAGGCCACGTTGATATGTGATTTAGCGTGTCACTTAGATAAAAATAATAAAAAAAATATAATATCTATCATCATTAATAGTGTTTGAAGAGATGATATTTTTAAGAGTGACTAATAAGTTAAATTCTCCATCACTAGTTGTCATTCGGAACAGAAAAATCAATACTACATTGAAAAAGAGAAATATCCACCGATTCGGAAGAGAAAGCGAAGGGAGGAAGCGGAGCGCAATGTCGGCGGCGGCGAGGGACGCTCTCCTGGACGAGCTGCGCGCGCTCATGGCGGCCCACTCCCCGCCTCTCCACGCGCTCCTCGTCCCAGCCGAGGACGCCCACCAGGTCCGTGCCTAGGCGCCGCCTCAGCGGATTGGGGGCCGATCGGGGCGGATTAGATCCGATTGGGCTCGAATTTTTTTGTTGGATGTTCCCTTTTTGTTGGTCGTACTGATGATTGAGGATTGGTGTGGTTTGTTGTGTCTGCTTGTTTGCAGACCGAGTATGTGGCGGAGCGGGACAAGCGGCTGCACTTCATCTCCGGGTTCACCGGGAGCGCCCGAAGTGCTGGTATGGTTACTTCCCCAATCCGTGCGTCTCTTGCTTCCCATGTTCGTGAGTCTGTTGCGACTTGTGTGCTCACATGTTTGTGCTAGTCCACCAGCCGATGAGTTTGTTGTGATGGGTTAAGGATAATTGCCTTGGATCAGTACTGGGTTTGCACGATTTGGTAGGTTACTGTTTCGGCAACTGCATTACGTTCTACAATAGTTCAATTGGATGGGTGCGTGTGGCAGAAGCGGTCCGTTGAAATGGTTGACATGTTTGTACTATGCTTGCTAAAATAGTAACCTCTCCCAAAATATAAACTATTTCTAGCTGTGGTGATAATGCCAAAACTAACTATATTTTGGGACAATTTGGGACAAAGGGAGTAGCACCAGTTTCATGTCATGATGTTTTGGTACGTTAGCCAATATCCGCGTTAGTTAGGACTTAGGACTTAGAGTTGGTGGGAGCATGTGGCTGCGTTGAGGAGGTTATTAAATTGTGTGGTACAACATGGCATTATTACCACAGCAAATTTATGATTATGATTTAGTCTGGCTGGACTGAACTCTGAAGTATGAAATGATAACCTCCTTTGTACTGGGAAGAGCTTAACTTATTTCTGTTTTGTATTAGGATGGATGTAACATATTGAAGTAGTTGTCGATTTCATTCATTTTCTCCCAGTTATTGTAATCATAGTTGCATCAGTTTCTCAGTTCATGTGTGTATTGGGTAACTGTACAGGTTTGGCTCTTATCACTATGAAGGAGGCGCTACTGTGGACAGATGGGCGCTACTTTTCGCAGGCAGAGCAGCAGCTCAGTGATCGCTGGAAATTGATGTGCATGGGAGAAGATCCACCAGTTGAAGTTTGGATAGCTGATGTAAGTGTTGAACATCTGTTCTTGAACATGTTCATGAAATTAATTTATTTTCTAGCATAAATAACGAAGTTTCACTAAACTTGTGCGTGGAAATGAATTTATATAGTTATATCCTCTTGTTTTTTCAACGGCCAGGTCAAAGTTTTCATCCTTGGTTTTTGAATTTTGCCACAGTTTTTGTGTTGTGAAATCCCAAAAGTGATTTTATTGTTGTTAACTTTAGAAAGTTTATCTCCCAAATGTGGTCTTTTCATTTTGTTTTTAGATAACCATATTGAGTTGTTTTGGCAATACCTCAAGCCTACTATCTTTCTTCCTGGCTGCTGTAGTAGATTCAAGTAACCACATGATAGTTGGTTTAATATATGGGAATACCTTCCAAAATTGTCAAAACTATCAGAATTTTGGGCACATTGATTTATTTTGATCTTACCAAATACAAACATAAATTAAAGACCTACTTGAGGTTTTTATTTTGGTATATGGAAAAAAAACTCCTGAAAATCATGCCAGTTCTGGAACAATAAATACCTCAAGAATATTATCTTTCTTCCTTGTTGCCACAGTAGATTCAAGTAACCAAATGATAGTTGGTTTGGTATA
Organism: Oryza coarctata; assembly: GCA_030770085.1. Classification (NCBI taxonomy): domain Eukaryota; kingdom Viridiplantae; phylum Streptophyta; class Magnoliopsida; order Poales; family Poaceae; genus Oryza; species Oryza coarctata. Next base: position 11,267,552 of record CM061483.1, on the reverse strand, counting down.
TGGGAATTCCTTCCAAAACTGTCAGAACTATCAGAATTTTGGACACTAATTTATTTTGATCTTATGAAAGGGAAGCAGAAAAATAAAGACCTGCTTGAGGTTTCTATTTGCTATGGAAAAAACTATGAACAATCTTGCCAATTCTTCAATGATTAGAGAGAATGAGTTTAGTTAGACAGTTAGTTGTTGATTTGCATTGTTAGACTACTCATGATTACTTTGTTTTCTTATTCTGAAATAATTGTTTCTGACTAACTTGTCTGGCTTATGTCTGTTGTTGTGCAATCAGAACCTATCAGATGAAGCTGTCATTGGTATTAATCCATGGTGCATCTCTGTTGACACTGCCCAGAGATATGAGCATGCATTTTCAAAGAAGCACCAGACACTGTTTCAACTTTCTTCTGACTTGGTAGATGAAATATGGAAGGATCGTCCTTTGGCTAATGCACAGCCTGTAGTGCACCCTGTAGAGTTTGCTGGGATTAGTGTTACCAAAAAACTTAAAGAGTTAAGAGAAAAAATGCTACATGAAAAGGCTAGGGGCATTATAATTGCTGCACTTGATGAGGTACTATTAAAATTATTTGTTTCTTGGTTTCTTATTCAGTACAATATATTCAGTTGTGCCTCTTTTGATTTCTCAAAGTTTTGTCAACTTTGCTAGTTTTAATCTCTTTTTGTTATTCTTATTTAGGTTGCTTGGTTGTACAATATTAGAGGAGATGATGTGTGCTACAGCCCAGTGGTTCATTCTTATTCGATTGTAACCTTGCATAGTTCTTTCTTTTATGTGGATAAGAGAAAAGTATCTGTTGATGTCAGTTAATCCACTGAGTTCATTTTTGTCAACTATTCCATTGTGTCGTTCATAGAATCAGTCACAATTTTGAAGGGAATGTAGTGAACTGTCATTCTTCTTTGGTCCAGGTCCAGAACTACATGACCGAGAATGGTATTGATATCAGAGATTATAGTATGGTTCAATCAGATATAAGCTTGCTCGCATCTGGACAGCTAAAATGTTCTGCAATTAATGGTAGCTCACATGGGGAAAATGATATGAACGAGAATTCAAAAGTTTGGGTTGATTCAAATTCATGCTGCCTGGCACTCTATTCAAAATTGGAGGAAGATCAAGTTCTGATGCTGCAATCACCTATTGCTCTTCTAAAGGCTGTGAAGGTAAATTTTGCTTCTATTGTCCCTTTTTGTGCTTGTATTTGACAGACCACATCTGTAGCTTTTCAAACAGATTATTCGCAGATGAAAGCTGATGGATTATTTACTTGATTAAGGGAAAATTACATATTATATATGTTATAAACCTAACAAATAGCTTAGAATAAGTGGTCTAAGTAATACTATAAAAGAAAGTTTTTTAAAAAATCATATTTTTAAAAGCGTGGAGCAAATAATCCATGGCAATTCCAATGAATAGGCAGAAAAGAATGAAGCCTAAAACCATGTGTTTTAATTTATACTTGCTCTAGTAGTTTTGAGAGGGTTTATGCATTTCAAGCAGCTTGGAACTAGCTAGTAAAACCACAAAGAATGGAAGTTCCTAGCCTGAGTTGTATACATGAACTCAATCTATGACCATTAGCTTTTGGTTCTTGGATAGGTTGAAATTAGGGGAGCTGGGAGATGGAAATGAAAGAAAAGGATTGTTAACAACTTAAACATTAAGCCGCACATGGTATGTTTGGTTTATTTGCTATGTAGCTCCACCGGCCTTAGCAAGAATTTACTTGCAAAATAGTTTGGTGAGACTGCCACCCCCTGGCTAATACTGTAGTAGGACCTGTGGAGGGAATGACATAGTACTCTTGGTCAGCCAAAATTTGTATTACAAATCAAGATATAACCATATACATATGATATAGGGGGATGCCCATATTTTTTGGTAGGCAAACACATACATAATTGGTTAATTGCTCTAGTTCAACTGGTATCAGTTTAATAAAATTCTACACATAGTTAAATTGAAGTTGTACGCCAGGCGAAAGAAAGTTTTATGTTAAACAAACATCTTCATATGAAGAAAGTGTTTCATGTTGGGACAGTTTATAAGTGCATCTCCTTTCATCTTTAAGTTTAACTAGTGAAATAACTATGCATTGCTATGGAACACAATAATATATAAGGGATGGTGGCGACGCGTGTGATCTTTGGTCAAGAGTGGCACCATACCGAGCATCCAACCCTTTTTTGGGGTAGCTGTTTTTTTCAGGGAAGTTGTTTTTTTTGTTGTTGTTGGGGGGGGGGGGGGGGTGGTTGGGTGTTGTAGGGGATAGGGGGAGGCTACATGGAGTGGGGGTAGCGGATGGATGAAACTCCTCTTTCAGAATAGTAGAGAGAAGAACGGAATAGAACCATTTACACTAGAAGTGTATTCTGTTCAAGTATTCCTTTTATTTCCTTTATTTTATTTTTTGGTCTATGGAAAATCAGCTATATGCCATTACGAGTTTTATTATTTATTAATCTGTGTGCCTGCATTTTTTTTAATTTCTTCTAATGATGACATGGAATCCTGTAGAGCTGGATAGTTTGAAAATCAGCTATAGGCCATTGCAAATTTTATCATTTATTAATCTGCATGCCTATATTTTTTTATTTCTTGTAATGATGGTATAGAATCCCGTAGAGCTGGATGGTTTGAAAATCAGCTATATGCCATTGCAAGTTTTATCATTTATTAATCTGTATGCCTATATTTTTTATTTCTTGTAATGATGGTATAGAATCCCATAGAGCTGGATGGTTTGAGGAAGGCACATATTCGAGATGGTGCAGCTGTTGTGCAATACCTGGCTTGGCTTGACAATCAGGTTGATGTAAATGTATTTCTCATGAGGCCTGTTAGCCCTAGACTTTAAGCAAGTACTTTTCTTATGCTCTTGTTTGAGGATAGGACAGTTTGATTTGCACCTGCAATGTTCTTTAGTGCTGCTGCAATCTTTCTAGTCATTTTCTACTTGCTCTCTGCTTGTTGTCCTAATGACAGATGCAAGAGAACTATGGAGCTTCTGGTTACTTCAGTGGGGCCAAGGGATCACAGAAAAAGGAGCATATGTGAGTATACTCTAATATTGTATTTATGGTTCTTTTGGCATGATACAGAGCTTGATCTTTTTTTTTCACCTAAAATTTGGAATCATGCATGATCAAAAGATGGTCAACTTCTCTTTTTAAATTAGGTCTGTTATCCATGTTATAAGATTAACAGCGGTTTCATATCTTCATGACAATCATGCATTATCAAAATTTTCTTTAACTTCATGAGCAAAATAATGTGACTTGATTGCGAACTTGAGACAGTTTTTTCAACAATAATCAATTTGAGTTTTTATTTGAGCAGGTTGGGATAAAATTTTCTAGAACTTCATGTGCAATACAGCAATGTGATTTGATTGCGAACTTGAGACAGTTTTTTCAATATGTTGTTACTGATGTTGGTCCTTTTTGGATCATATTTAAAATATGGTTCCTTCATTTTTTCACTGCTGCATCTCAGCACTGCATGCTTAAGCTAAACATCTTCAGCAAAAGCCATCTTCTGCATTCAAATTGCAGACAAAGGTTGACATTTCTTTTTCGTTTTCCCTATCTGGAATTACCATGGATCCAATTTTCTCATTTATGCTTCTCATCTATTTCCCTGTTGGAGGTGTACATCATCTACTTGCATTCTCTGCCCTGTTGTGTATTTTCTAAAAGTTAATGTTGTAGCAAATGTACTGTATCATACTTGTGAGAACTTGTAATCTACGATAGTACATATGAAGTAGCACTTTTACATTTGGCAAAATCCCTCAAGTTTCAATGCTCCATGATTCTTTTGTTCTTTTAGTCTTTGTTTTGGTTATATATAAAGAATCACACCATTTTCATTATACATTATTTGGTCTATGCATAATAGCAATAAATCATTATTTGATTTATTATCTATGAACAATAGTGGGCATTTGATTGCGTTAATATTTTTGTTTCGCTCCTGTAGGGATGTAAAACTTACTGAGGTATCTGTGAGTGATAAACTTGAAGGTTTCCGTGCAGCTAAAGAGGTATGCTGCTAACACATTGCTCTCTTATTCTTGTTTCAAGCTGAAGTGTACTACATACTACAGATCTTTTATAGCTCCCATAAACAACTGTAGTTACTGTTGTTAGCCTTGATTTTGAAATTTAAAACCCAGCCAGTACACTTCTGGTTTTATGGAAATTGATAAATATAAACAAGTTCCTCATAGTTACCTATGACTTAGTTTTAGCAAGCCTTAATATCCATTGCAATTTTGAAACTAATATTATAGCCAAGGCCAATGTGGTTTCACTTGTATCCATTAAGAGCTACTGTGCAATGAAAAATGTACTATTAACTATTTTATTTTTCTTGTGCAATTTTCAAGTGGAATGCTTATTTCTTTGGAGTTTATCAGTAAGCATAATTAAAAAATTACGCTCTGGATGACACTATATGTGTTGTTACGAGGGTTTTATATATCGTCGATAACTGCTCAGTTATCGACCTTATCAGTGGGGAGCGGTTTTCAAGCCCCCATCGCAGTCGTAAACCCTTCTTGTTACTTTGACATAAGCACACAGTAAGTGGAGATAGAGAGAACCGTCGGATATCTTCAATCTCCTTAGTGGAGGACTTAGAGTGAACGTAGAATCTTTTGTGTAAAACAGTGCAAAACTAAGGACAATTTTACACAAAAAGATTCTACGTTCATTTGAGCTCTTCATGAAGGACATCGACGGTCTTCAACAGTTCACTCTTTCTCTGCTTACTGTGTGTCTGCATCAAAGTAACAGCAAGACGTGTTTTAGTGGAACATCTTTTCTTTGGTTGTTAGATGAATATGGAAATTAGAAAGCATTGCTTGAGGTCATTTTGCAGTTCATAGTTTCCTGTTATGCTACAACTTTTTACTAACCGGTAATATATTTCTGCAGTACTTCAAAGGTCCGAGTTTTCCTATGATTTCAGCTGTGGGACCAAATGCAGCAGTACTTCACTATTTATCTGAAGCAAGTTCATGTGCTGAACTTGATGCTGATAAAATATATCTGTTTGACTCAGGGGCTCAGGTTGAGTACTTTTCAGTCCAAACTCAAATTTTATGTTAGAAGACTTACGATAGTCTAAATCTTTCTATGGTGGTATGCTTGCAGTATCTTGATGGTACTACAGACATTACAAGAACTGTACATTTTGGTAAACCCTCTGAGCATGAAAAGTCATGCTACACTGCTGTAAGTTCTATTTAGTCGCTTGCTAAAATTTTCTTTTATTTAGAACGAATGGTATGTCACATACTAAGTTCTGTTTGGAATAAAGAACCATACTTGTGGTGTCATCCTAGATGTTACTAATAAATTGTTTGTTCAAGCATCACTTTGATCCTTGTTTTTCTTTCACGTGTTTTTCTTTGCTTGAATGTGCATTATTTTCTGCGCTTTCTAACCTCTAGGATGCTGTAGCTTGCTAGCATCTATTATATGAGTGTCCAATAATCAATTGACTTGAACTGGAATCCTACCCGTGTAACCTTGCTCCATTATTAGTTTGACCAATGGGACGTGTTCTATTAAACACACTAAACTTGACCAGCATGCAAGAAATAACTACATAACTGCTAGCTCTACATTTATTTAACAATTGCAGTATTATTTTCCATGAATTTAGGAACTTCGTAACTGACATGCAACATGTTTGAAGTTTATTTCCTGACATGTTGAATTGCTGTTGGTTCCCTCATTTCCTGTATTACATTACTTGTCCCTACTCAGTGGAGCTGAAAATTCTGCTCTTGAATAATCTATCAAAGGGGCAGGTCGAGTTTTTTTTTACCAGCTTGTTACTTGATTTCCTTCATAGAAATAAACATCATATTAAATACTTGACTCTATAATAGTTTTGTGTCTAAACATTTTCAATGTACCTTTGACTTTTTCTTTATGCTACTATCTGTTCTATTTCTAATGCAAGTGATATCGAACATTGGAAATAGGTGTTGAAAGGCCACATTGCACTAGACACGGCTGTATTTCCTAATGGAACCACAGGTGAGGGAGTGTTTTGAGCTTTTGTACTTCCGTACATATGAACTCAAGAGATTTAACATTGATCATGTGTTACCCTAATGATAAAATGGTCACCAGATGTACCACTGGGTTTCTAACATCACCTAATAGTGTATGAGTCTATACAATCATTTGTTCTTTATTTGAGTGTATTAACTTATAAACATGCGACATCATGTTTTTTCAAAGCCATATTGCCTCAAAGATCATGTTCAATGTTTCTTTATCCTTTGGAAACTGTAAGAAGATTGCACTAGTCACTAATGTTATTTAGTGATAGGCTAAATTTCCCCAGCAATATTTGGGAAGGAAAAATGGATGACAGAAAGTTGTACGTGATGATGAAAATAATTTATACTACCATGCCCTGACACTGATGTATGTTCGTTGTGTTATACTTAGTTTTGCAAATTATATTTCAACAGAACCCATGACATTCTATTATGAGTTGTGATGGAATGCTGTACTTAAACCTTAACAGGGCATGCTCTTGATATTCTCGCACGAACACCGCTTTGGAAAAGTGGTCTTGACTATTGGCATGGCACAGGCCATGGGGTTGGATCTTATTTGACTGTTCATGAAGGTCAGATGCTGGTCATCCTCTTCGATGGCAGTAAATTATCTGATAGTAGGGCTATCTTGAAATGTTTAGTCTATACTGTTTGTGCTTTTAATCCAGGTCCTCATCAAATTAGCTTGAGACCTTCTGCTAGAAATGTACCACTACAAGCATCAATGACAGTAACAGATGGTCAGTGCATGTCCTAACCAAACCACTATTTATTTTAATAGGACTGTCAACAGTTTAATTTGTCAATGCTAATCATCTTGCTACAATGAGCAGTGTAAAGTTCAACTTGCATAATCTTTGCAGAACCTGGTTACTATGAAGATGGAAGCTTTGGTATAAGGTTGGAGAATGTTCTGATAGTTAAAGAGGCCAATACTAAATTTAATTTTGGAGATAAGGGTTATTTGGCATTTGAACATATAACATGGGTAAGCATTGTTTGTTCAATCTCCATTTTATTAAATTATTAACTTTCAAGTATGTAAGCTAGGATATGATGCATGAGGATCATTATACTCAACTAATTCTTAATGCGTGTACTGTGTCCTGGCAAGGAATCCCAAACATGCTTTCTAAATAATCTCCACTTTTCATAAGAGAAGCAGCTTCTTCTTAAATCTCCTTATAGCTGTGCTCATGTTATCCCCCACTCGTGAGTTTGAACATCTGGAGTTCAACAGGCATTTCATAATCTTGACATACGAACTGCTGCTCACCAGTTCAATAGTTCATTAACATGCAATGTTTGTCATTCATTGATGGATTTCTTGTGTTATGCAGGCTCCATACCAGACAAAATTGATTGAGGCCACTTTGCTGATCCCTGCCGAGATTGAATGGCTAAATGCGTATCACACAGATTGCCGAAATATTTTGCAACCTTACCTGAATGAGCAGGAGAAGGAATGGCTGAGGAAGGCTACTGAGCCTATCACTGTGAGCTAAGTCATCAACTAGCTGGTTGGCAACTTGGCACTACATGGACACATGGCACAGCCGCACAGGGTTTCAACCAGTTGCAACCATTGACGCTAGATGTGCAGAAGTGCAGATGATTTCTAGCATGCCATTGTCATGCTGCTAGGGTTAAATGTGAGGATGGAAGTAGACATAAGACTAAGACTGGTTGCTTCCCTACCATGAATATGGTTTCATGTACAGTTCTCCGGTCGTTTGCTTGAATACCTTGCCGCTTTTGCGTCGTGATTTATTGAGTGCCAAATAATTGCAATGGAAAAATAAACGGCCATGCTTGACAATGTAGCCTGGTGATAGGTGTGGTTTAAAATTCCGTCTCAAATCAACCTTGCCTCACGTTTTTCCTGGTGATAGCCGCATAGAGAGCTCAGAAACGGCTGTGAAAGTGAGACGCCGGTAACAAAAATCTCGGTGCTTGCATGTACTGTTCTGTAGACGCTTGCTTGTTTCCCATCTCACTTACATCTTGTTGCTTTGGCCTCAATTTTGGTCTGTCTGCATTCTTAGGTACTTCAGGGTAAAGTCCGAATTCCCTCAAAATTAGATTTACCTTTCTTTTCTAAACTATGATATCATTATAGCTTCTAACTTCTTAGACCGAATTACCAACTAGCAAGTCAATAGGAGTTTTTATTCTACATGACGCGCGCACGTTAATCCAATCAGCAAATTAGTAAAAAAAAAGGGTTAAAAGAGCGGTGGGACCTTCTATCCTACTCCCTCCACTGCATCCAAATCCCCTCGCTGACCTACGCCATGGCAATTTTCCCCTTGACCTACGCTTTGGCAACTGGGTTATTCGTCGCATGTTGTGCGACTGTGATGATTTATTTTAGAAGTGTACATAGGGTTGTGACGTGCCACTAAGATGAAGGAACAGGAGCTCTCTCTTTATTTATCGTAAATTTTATATTCATATGTTAAATCAAATTGACAAAGTTAAATTGACAAAGTTTAATATGTCCATGCCACGTTTATTTGTTATTTGTTATGGTAAATTCAATTCTACCATACTTGTGTTGTTGCAAATTCCAGCGCTAAGAGCCTGTTTACAAATAACTTTGTAGGTTATTGTATATAAAATTTACAAAAGTATCATTTGTATAATGTGTAAACTATAAAATTGGTGAGTTCATAATCAAATGCAAAATGTACCATGAATGCACTATGAATGGGTTTTTAATTTTTGTGTTTGTAAATGATTGAGAAATGATAGTAGCATTTGTTGGTTGATAGGGTTAAATCAAGTGTGGTGATAATTGCGTGAAACTTTCATAAATTAAAAACATGGGCATTAATTTTACAAATTTTGATTCTATTTTTGCATTTGAATTATAACTTGCTTCAATATAATTTTGATCCTCCTCTCTTCTTTTCTTCCTTAATTTATATTTTTCTTAATCGTGTTATTGCATTGCAATAATATTTCCCATGATCTTTCCGAATATTTTACTCTCAGCCACAGAAGAACCAGTGTCATTTTGCCTCAAATGCATATGCATTGGAAAGCACTTGCATTTAGCGTTTTGCCAATCAAACTACATCGTCATGCATGGTTCGAATTCCATTCAATGTGTGTGATTGCAGTGTGTAATGCTGCATTCAAAAGGGGAGGTTTGGAACCCTCTTTGAACACGTAAAACAACAATTCCAATTAACACGTGATTAATTAAATATTAGTTGAAAAAACTAAAATTTTTAAAAATAAATTTTCTATATAAAACTTTAAAAAAATATGGTATTTAACCGTTAAAAAAAGTGTATACCGAAAATGGGAGAGAAATGTTGGCAAAACTTACTCTGAACGCAGCCTGAATTGATTGTGAGATCCACTAGAAAAAAAAAACAAAGCAAAAGCTTCTCCTTTTCCTATCAGATGAAGCGTTGTCCAACTGACAGCCCAAGAAAAAGTAATTTTGTATTCGTATGGTTCGAATTTTCTCTTTCGCTACATACAGTGTGTTGGTTAGATTTTAAGCGTGATGAAAGAGATTTATTTCTTACACTGGAGATGGCCTTCCCAGTGGCTAGATAATACACGTGTCGCACGGTCTATCTATTAACCACGGTAAAGTAACTTTTGTTGTCCACCCAAGACTCACTGCAATTCCTGTCTTCCTTTTTCACGGTTCACTGCGTCTCACATTCTTTGCCCTTCAATCCTTCCGCTTCTGCTTTTACTCATAAGTTTTAAAATTTAATTTTTAAGTTGATTTTATGTTTTTTTCTTCATAGGTTATTTTATAATATTTGCTTTTAAATCACTATATATATGTATATAAAAGTTTTATTTATAAATTATTTTTTTCTAATAATCCATATGGTTTATCTATTATATATTAAATGTTTATTAAATATCTTCTAGAGCGTTCCTACACCGTAACCTATTGCTCTAATAAATTAGAAGAAATTTTAGAAATTATAAAAATTATATATATTCAGCCCTTAATTTTCATCTACGCATGCACCACGCACGCTCCTTCCATACCCCACCTAGGTAAAGTAGTTGTATTTGGTAAGAGAAAATAGTTTGAAATTCTGAAAAATTAACCATACTCGTCCTCCCTTCCCTGGCAGCCATGCACGCACATCTTTCCCTCCCCTTCTTTTTTGCTAAAGTAGTTATTTTTGCTTAGAAAAAAATAGACCTCTTTGAAATTCTAAAAAAAATATGGCCTTTTGTAAAGCAGAACTAATTTCGCTGAAAAAATAGTACATCATCAATAGTCTTACATGATGTCCGACTTATCTATCACTTGAGAATTCAAAGAAGAAAACATAACTCGGTTGTCATACCATGCATGTTATTTTGGGTCATATTTTGACCCGTTACATGTTCTCCAAATAAACATGGAAACTTTAAGAAAAACAATGAAAATATAGATTATATAATTATATATCACTTCACAACACATGCATAACTAAACTGAGCATGTATATTAACTGCCAGAAAATAAAGTTTGAACTATTTTATTCTTTATAATGAAATCAACAACCACATTGACTGTATTTTAACTTGCAAAAGAATTATCATTTTGGATCGTAGTTTGAACCTTTGATATCATCATATACCACTTCAAAAATATGCATAATTAAATTAGATCTATGATGTTAGAAAATAATTAGTTATATCACTATAAAAAATGATTTTTCAAGACACTCATGTTTTATTTTTCCAATCAGACCTAAAAATTTCCATTTTGTTAAAATAATAGAAGATCTCATAGATTTATACCACTTGTAAAAATTTATTGATTTTTAAAGATTCCTTATTTTCCTAGACGGATATCTTTAGACACCGCTTATAAAAATCAATTTTACAAGTGAGTCGTCTATAAAAACATGAGCATGGCATTAAAAATCAGATCGACACAGCTGAGCGAAGGAGTGGCTCGATTCACACCCATGACCTAGCTTCCTCACTCTCTCCCCAAGAGGTTGATGGCGCAAGTAGCAGAGAGGTAGTGGCAGGCAGCATCAACAGAGGGCTGGGCTACGCCAAGTGACTTCGATAGAGAGGGTGGTATTTGTGGGTTGATGGGGTGAGGATGACATTGTGAATGGGTTATTTTTTATTGATTTGTGGGTTGATGTAGGGTGCTGAGAGAAAGTACTGGGGACATATTTTTTTACTAAGAATAATTTTCTGGTCGGGCGGATTGTAACACTTCAGTTTTTAGATTAGCCGTTAAAAGCTAATTTAATAAAATCATAGTTTTAAACATTTTGGTTTTTTATGTGTATTTGGTACTAAATATCTCTATTTAAGATTTGAATACTGAATTTTAACTTCTAAATCAACCTCTCATCTGAATTTTTTTCCCAATCTCTTCAAATCCAACAATCAAATTTAAATCCGATCCAGATATTAGCTCCACATCAAGATCCTCCAAAATAAATCTCATTGAATTCCTCCTATAAACTCTCCAAGAAAATCTCGAGTTTAAATTCAAACTTATTTCAAATTGTCCTCAAAAATTTAATTCTAGAAATCCCTATAAAGAGTGAAAATCTTCTATTCAGTTAGACCAATTGTCCTCAACCCATTCTCTCTCCCTCTCCACCCGAGCCGAGCAGCCTAGACCCTTGCTACGACCAGTCCCACAATGCTTGTGTTGCACCGGAATCGGCCTATGGCATGTTCTTCGTGCGCGACCACAATAGCCTAGGGCCACTCTTCTCTCTCTCCCCCTCCACCCGAGCCGAGCAACCCAGACCCTTGCTACGGCCTAGTCCCGCAATGCTTGTGTCATACCTGAATCAATCTATGGCATGTTCTTCGTGCGCGGCCACAATGGCCTAGGGCCACTCGTGCACTCACTGTCGCCACGACCTAGCGGTTTTCAACCCACACCATCTTCCTCCACTGTCATTTTCCTCCTCACGTCTTACATGTTTGGCAGAATGCCAAGCTAACCGCCACAAATGTTTCTCATTGACTGATAAGTATAATTTGAATGGCAGATCTTTTTGCAATGGAATCAAAACTAGTAGGGAGCTCAAATATTCTTTAATCTAACCAAATGCTCTTTGCTCCTCTAGCCCCCACAGAAACTCTTGATCGGCTTTCAACTTCAACAACGGAGTAAAAGGCTTAGTGCGTCCTGATAGATTTGAAATAAACATTCGCACAAAGTTAATTTTACCAATCAATGATTGAATTTCGTTTTATCAATCGGTTGTTTCATATTCTGAATGACCTTTATGTTCCTTTGTCTCACTTCAATTCCTCTCTCGTGCACTATAAAACCTAAGAACTCTCTAGCCAATACACCAAAGTCACATTTTTTAGGATTCATCTTTAGCCTGTACTGTCTTGCCCTCTCTAGCATCCTTCGTAAATCAGCTAGATGATCGCTTTCACCCTTAGACTTAACCACCACATCATCTATGTAAATTGCTACCAATGTGCCAATGAGGTCATGGAATATGTAATTCATTGCTCTCTCATAAGTGGCACCGGCACTTTTTAATCCAAAAGTTATCATGACCTACTCGTATAAGCCAATAGTTCCTGGACATCGGAACACAGTCTTTGAGATATCTTCTTCCGCCATAAAAAATTGATTATACCATACATTCCCATCTATAAAAGCTTGTAATTTTGTGTCCCAAAGTTGCATCTATCAACAAATCTGCTATCGACATCGGGTATTCATCCTTGGGAGTGGTTTTATTCAAATCCCAAAAGTAGACACACACCCTTAGCTTTCTGTTTTTCTTCCACACCAGGACTATATCGGACACCCACTTAGCATATTGACATGTTCTAATAAAATTTGCATTATACAACCTTGTGATTTCTGCTTTTATATGTTCATGAAGCTCTGTCTTGAAACGTCACAGTGGTTTTTTTAACGGTCGATACCCTGGCTTGATAGTGAGCCAATGTTTGACAATTAATCAGCTTAAACCTGGCATCTCATGATATTCCCAAGCAAAACAATCCTGATACTTCTTTAATAAATTTATTAATTCTTGCCTAATCTCGGGATACAACTTTTTACTTATAAATATCAGTCGTGGCCTATCTCCTAGGCCTATATCTACTTCTTCTAATTCATAGTCTGACATAAAACCTTGTCCTAACATCCCTTCTATATCATCTATGGTGCCCATTAGAGCAATAGTTTTGAGTTGACTTTCTTGATCAGATGTATTCCTTCGCTCGTGACGTCAAGGTAATCATCATCCTATACTTTGCCAAATAAGTATTCAACCTTGTCAGATTCCCAGAAAGGTAAATCAATTGTTTTTACGCTAGCCGATTAATCAGTTGGGATCACCTCCACTTGATCGCCTTGCCACTAAATCAAACTTTATTGCCTTGTTGACAACATGCAGCAATTTGCATGAATCCAATCTCTGCCAAGTAGCAGGCTATACGAACCTTTCCCTTCGATAATAAAGAATGTAGTAGGCAACATCTTACTCTCAACTATTAGCTCCACATTCAAAATGCCCTTGAATTACCATCGAAATCTTTCAATAACATGTTGGTTTTGACTAGATCTTTGATACTCTTCCCTAGCTTCTAATATGTTGAATATGGCATCAAATTAACGGCTCCCCCCATCAACCAACATTTTTGTCATCGTCTTCCCATCAACAAACCCTTTGATATATAGTGGCTTCAAGTGCCAATGACTCACTTGCTTAGGTTCATCAATGATCACTTGATTGGGTTGCAACGTCAATTGGGCAATGAATTCCTTAATGTATTCTTCATCGGACCTAACTACCATATACTCTCTAGGCAAAAAGAAAACCATATCCAATGGAGTTGATGGGCACACCTCATTGTCTTTCCGCTTGACATGCTACTCTTGCCTTACCCCTTCAGTCCAATGTTGGTGTTATGCCTCCTCGTATAGCCATTGCCATTCCTCTTCTTGTTCCTTCACCCTCAATCTTTGTACTTTCTACTTTTGATTTTTCGATAAGGTACCACTGGGACACCATTAAGGGTTTTGAACTTGCTGGCCCTTAATATATTCCTCATGGAATTCTTCCTCGAGGTCATCGGCTTCTTGATGTGCCGATCCGTACGATAATCGATCATGCACCGATACGCGCCAACGGGGTCGTTGGTCCTATTGTAACACATGAGAAACTTGATCGGATTGACCTAAACGAGGCAATCAACCCGGATCCTCATGATGCCTCTGACTTGGCTGATTTGATCCCGGTCGATGTTGTCTGTTATCGCCTCATTCCAAGTAATCACTGATCGATGGCAGCCTCATCTTCTGATCCCAGCAAAACAAAAAAAATGAGTAGTTCCAATGCGGGTCATAATGAACCTTGTCTTTGTATGATGGTGACATTTGATCTCTTTCTCGCTGCCTCTGATATTTTGTCAATCAATTGCGATGAAATTACCCTTGGCTATTTGTATTCCCGATACTCTCTCCCATCGGCTAATCTCTTTGCTAATATTGCACTGATCATGTTTACCTGAAACGGATGCCCATCAATCTTCATCGGCTTTTTATCATCAAATTTAATCATGCCCTATTCAATATCCGATTGAATCTGTTGGCTTAACACCTTACATTCATTAGTACGATGGGAGGTTGAATTGTACAATTTATAGTATTTCTTCTTCTTAAACTCTTTGCCCAATGTAATAACATGACTTGGTAGGAGTTGGATTTGTTTTTTTGAAGCAATAAATCAAAGATTTTGTCGACATTGCTGATATCGTAGTCATATTTTTCCTCCTCGTCGGCACACTTGACCCGTGGGCACAGTACTGGCCTCTTGTTCCTGGTCCAGTCTGCGAAATCTACTTTGACGTCTGATTCCTCATCGGCTTATGAGTCCGATGGGTAAGCTTGCACATGATTAATTTTACATTGGAATTTTTCTTTTTTGCCCTCTTGAAATTGGCTCTCATGGGACGATACCTTCTATACTAGATGCGCGAGGCTCTCTAACTCCTGAGATGAGAATTTCTCCTTGATGGACCCAACAATCCCTAGAAGGCCAATTCTGCCATCTGTCCGTCGCTCAGATTTAAGCTATAATATCGGCTCCAGACATCATGAAATTGCTAAGTGTATTCTAGGACTAACTCATCTACTCTCTACCAAACTGCTGTGAGATTGGTAAGTCTCATCTCATGAATCATGGCAAATAAATATTTATAGAATTGTTTCTCGAGATCAGCCCAGCCCCGAATTGAGTTGGGTGGTAATGACGAGAACCAAGTGAATGCCGATCTAGATAGAGATAGAGGGAACAATCTAACCCTCAAAGCCTCTTTAGCCGATGCATCCCCATATTGTACTAAGAATCGGCTTACATGCTCAAACGTGGACACATTGTCCTGCCCAGAAAACTTGGAGAAGTCTGGTACTCGATAATGATGTGGCAAGGGTACTCTATAGAACTAATCAGGATAAGGGTGTCAATACATAAAAGTCTGTTCTTTTGGCTTCAGACCAAATTGCTTCCTCTTCACTTCGGCTATTCTTGCCATCCACTCGTCCTCCCTTAAATTTTCCACCTGATATTGCGGCATTGGTATGAATCCTTGATGTTGTCCCTAATAATTATTGCCCTAATCCGGGATCCCTCCTAAGTAATTTTGCTATCTGCCGTAATATGCCATCCAATGATAACCAGGAGGAGCTGCAACTCATTGCCCCCAGTCTGATTTTGATTATGTGGAGGGAAAAAACTTTCAGGCACATCCTTCTCATACCCATACTGTATCCTCTATTTCGAGAAGTATATAGGACCATGGTTTGGCTCTTTATTGAGGATCCATCCACCACCTTTTTATTAGATTTTGCAATGTGTACCAGACTGATTGATTAGAGTGTGATGTATTACCTCATTCACCATCTCTGGAAAGGGTTTTGGAGGACTTGAAGGTGGCGTGTGACATAGCTCTCCAAACAAAACCGCCTTTGGGAGTCTTCTGAATTGGCCCTTGCCGAGTAATACCATACAATTCCAAGCATATTTTTTGAAAACTGTCCATTAATTCTTGCATTTGTTGTCTGTTTTTTTGATAAATCCTGAACCGTGACTAGGATCACATTGTTAGTGCTGATTTCTTTAGATACGTTGAATTGTGTAGACGATCATGGTCCCATCATGCATGCCAAAAAGCGTCTTAGCGTAAAAATCGTTAAGGCTCTTGCATCGGCTCACATATAGACCTGGAAGATTTGTTTGAAGTTTCCTAAGTCGATTGGCCAAAAGGCCAATATGAGCTCATGCCATCAGCTAATTGTTGATGAGAATCAAAGCACTTGCACATCGGCTGAAAGTTGGATGTAGGCATAAATTAGATAAATAAAGGAAATTAAATGGCATCGGCTACTTTAATAAAGTAAAACCTATCGAATGTCAATATTAGCTTTACTAAAGTTAATCTTAATATATCGAACTAAACCAAGGGAGCATGAAATTGAATCTAGTAAAGTTACATCAATCAGTATAAGGCTTACTATGTAAATATCAATCAGATATCTGATGCACATATATTAAAAAGAACAAAAGATACCCTATTAGCTAACACTCCGATATAACAACAACAAAAACTATCAATCTAGCAAAAATTAAGAACAATCTACCTAACCAAGACACTTCAAGGTTAAAAATAATAAAAAGTGCTAGCTTAACGATAGAATCGATGAATAAACTAATTTGATCTATAAGATGGATGCCAACTGATACTTGTATCAACCCAATTAGAATATTAGCCTAACCAAGTTATAATTAAGCCGATACAAATGGTGGTGAAACTTATTTCTTCACCTAAGATTAAAATCGATGCAACCCCACTCCAAAGCAAGAACTTATAGCGTGGCAATATAATAAAATTGTTAACAGGTCTATATTTATATTCGTAGGTCATTTGATAAAAGCCTAAAACTAGCTACTCCTATCTATCTTTAAAAAACATATAAAATCTAGCTGTACACGAGCTGTCTGATCACATCGGCCCGAAACTGAATTCTTCACGGGCCAATGTCAAATTTTTCCGTTAGCACAGCCGTCGGTGACCATCACCTCAACAGACCTCTCCTTCTCCTCATCGCCGTCACCAAGGTCCGGCCCGTACGCCGCCCGCAGCTGCTCCGCCACCTCCTCAACTGCAGCGACGATGTCCTCCAGCGAGCGGCCCTCGCGGCGGAGCAGGTGGCGCAGCGCCCGGCGCTTGTGCTCCTCCATGGGGACCAGCCTTGGGTCGCCGTGGTGGAAGAGCCCAGCGACACCACCTGCGGCCGGTACGCCCTGCTGTGGCTGCTGCTCAGGCTCCTGATCCACCCCGGCACCCGGTAGATGGACTGCGCCTCCCGCCGCGCGCTCTCCGCCGAGCGCGAAGCTCCGCTGTTGGTGATCATCTCCTCCACGTCGACCAGCCAGTTGCCGTTGCCGCCGCCGCCGCCGCTGGCCTCCATGGCCATTGCGATTGCAGATGCCATGCATGAACGCAGCTAACCTAGATCAGGTTGCGGTTGTGATCTTGTGAGGAAGTATTCATCGGTGTTGGCATTCAGCTGCGTGCCCGTAGCTATGTACGTAGCTGCAAGCTATATATATGTAGTATTAGAACGGCAGTGGCGTCTGCAATGTTGCAAGCAGTATCATACGTTGACTATCAAATTGATTTGCCAGCTTAATTGCGTCTGTCACCAGTGTCATTTGCAAAATTCATATTTGACCAAATTGGTAAATCCTTGGCCGCGAAGACAAACAAGCATTTATCATCTCATATTATATATGTGATCCGACTTCTTCCTTTGCGCTAACGCTACAGTTTGGTGTTGTGATAACAGCGCTAGCTAGCTGTATCTGACAATTGGATCGCATATATCTGTCTTCTATTCCACGTTTACTTTAAATCCAATCGAATTTAACATTCCGTATGCTAGTTCGTAATATTTAGCTTCTTAGGTGTGGATTAAAACTCATTTCTCTAATAGTGTATAAATGTTTAGTCTACGCTCGGCTTTGTATATAGTACAATTTCCAACAAAAACAGAGACCACAATCTTGGGATGCGAAATACCAACGGCAGATGAAAACGACAGCATGTACACATGGTTTATGGATTTTAATTTGTTCATTAAAATGCAGAATTAGTACTCAAATTAATTAATTATACATAAAGCATGCTTGTATTACTTGCCTACGTAATTCCTAGTTGAGAAAGCTAGAACATGAACGGAATCCCCAAATTAGTTTCTTAGTACAAAGCCTCGTCAGTACAAGGATTCCTTGTACTGTTGGTTATAACTAAGTTGTGGATGATTAATTATACAAGAGAAACATATCAACATAATTAATTAGTAAGAATATAAGATATACTATTCCACATTCAATCCCTTCTCCCTTAAATCTATGGATTGATGGTATGTGGTGTAATATGCAAAACGTTATATATAATGTCTTTATATAATAGGGAAATGAAGATAGGTGTGCCACCTGCAGACTGCAGGGTCCATGAATTTGCTGTTGTTAACTTGCAAGGAATACATGATGTCGACGTATAATACTAATTAAGCTAGGTATAATACATCTCATCAATTTTATGGGTGTAATGAGCGAAGGTTTTGCCATATATATTAGATTAAACAGATATTCAATGGAATAGCTAAGACTTTCATTGCATTTATTATTTACACATTAAGGGAAGTTGTCATAATTAACATAAAGAAATAGCACTAGTGTTTTTGTTCTCTTTTATTAGATGATGATGCTTGCAAGTCATTCCTATATTACAATGATAAGATTCAATTTTCACGTGTACATGTGTTATCAGCATGGAAAAACTCAAAAACTTGCATCACCAATTAACAATTGCATAAGGGTAAGGGTAAAATCTCTTTGCCTAAAATGTATTTTCACCCTAAATATAAAACCGCTTATTTTTTACCTTCAACTTTAAAAACCAAATATGTAATCTTCTAAATAGTGGTTTTGGCTTTTGATCATGTGGTTGTGGGCCATGTTTGATCAAGCTCTACCATGAGCACATTTTTTAAATGGTTAAATAGTGTATTTATATATATACAAGTTTTTAAAACTATAATAAATCTGTTTTTAAAATTTATACTAATTAATTATGTGCTAATAATTTACTGTGTTTTCTGTCAGAATAAGCTCAACCTCAACTGCTATATCGAACAGGCCGTGGTTCATTAGCACGAACCACAATTACGTATGATAAGAATATGTATAATAATAGGAAAACAATCAAAAATTCAAACATACTAATAAAAAGCATGCTAGTTCGAACTCCCTCCTTATTAACACCCCTCTCTTATTTTTTTTAATGTGCACGCTTTGAACGATATGTTTTTAAAAAAATTGTCAATAGGAAAGTTGTTTAAAATAAAAAATCATATTGATCTATTTTTTTACTAATACTAATACTTAATTAATCATACATTAATCTATCTAATAGCTCTGTTTTAGGAAACTATTCCTAATCCCCACATTTAAACACAGCCCTAAGGTGTTTCTTTATCTCATTTTGAAAGCGGAGTGTAAAGGGTGAAAAATAGATTGAGTAAAGTCGAAGAAGTAAAAATTTTCTTTTAAACATTACCCATGGCATAATCATCTTCACCTTCGGTGAGCCACCGCCACCTCAAATCACACATACGCATGTAAATGCTTCCCCTTGAACAGGCTCTCAAGATGATTAATCCATACCTATTGAAGCACATATGCATGCGTAACCGTAGACACTGGAATTTAAACCATGTGAGTTATATACACCACAGCTCACACGAGGTAATTCCTCAATTACTGCCCACTTGGGTGGTTTAGATAGAAGATTTTTTATATTTAAAAGATAATTTCAAAAAATAAAAAACATTTATCTTTAAAAGAATAGTTTGTGGTAAATATAAAAAATCCCTATATGATTAATTCACATACAGGGAAAAATAGATGCTGGCTTGAATTAAAGGACCGTATTCTAGAAAAAATTTACTATTAGTTATCCTCCCAAATTCACTGGAACTCTCCTTTATGCCACCATTTTCATATTTCTTATCCATGTAGTATCACTTTTGTTTTTTCCCCTTGTCCAACATGGAGGATGAGACGAAAATGACTCAAATGCTCTTGGGACCAACCGTAAGCCTTCTCCCCTAGTCTGTAACCATCCACCACCGCTAAAGGAGAAAGAGAGAAGAGAGCTACTAGTGGTTATATCGGCTCATAAGGCTCAACCTTGGAGGATCTTAGGATCAAGGATCCTCCTCATCAACTTGCGGTAGGCCTCGGGAGCACTCGATCACTGCCCTTGTTCAGCATTCCGTCCATCCAGTGTGTTGATGTCGACCGCCTTTACCACTATGACTAACACTCCCTGCTCGGCATGACTGCTCTCTGTTGTCCCCAATCACTGAAACTCATCTAGCTCAGATTAGAACCTATTGTGCTTCCCTAGCATCGACCACCTCCGCTAGAAGCTAGGTTGTTGTTCTTGCCTTCTACGCTTGTGGGTCCTATACGCCTTTACATGGTCGTTGCTTGCCTCCTTGCAAATCTGGTGCCTCTCACAAACTCCGCTAGCTAATGTTGGGCTATCAAGCAGATAAGGGCATTGTGCTAAGCTGTTTTCTCGCTAATGCCCTCTCCACCCAATGCCATTGGGTCTCCTCCTTTAAGATCAGGCCCTACAAGCTAGTGCGGTCGCTGATAGCTCTCCTTCTTTCCTTGGTGATAATGGATGGGTGAGGATTGGGAGGACAAGGCTTACAGCTATGTCCCATAACATTTGGTTATTTTCGCCTCATCCTCCACGTAAGATAGGGAAACACAAAAGTGACCCCATGTGTATGAAAAAGTGAAAATAGAAACATACTGTGAGGACTAGGTGACAAACGGGAATGAAAATTCAAGAGAGTGATATTTGTTAGACATGTACCGTTTGGGAGGATGATAAATACTACTAGTAAATTTGAAGCATTGTCCCATAATAAATCAAGGGCACACCTAATATATTAATATTAATGTTATTGAAGGCCGAAAGGAAATGGACAAGATCTTCCTGCAATCAAGCTTTGCTTTGAGCCCGTCTTAACTCTTAAGCCCAAGTTGAGCTACCCTCTTCTCGTGGACATAATAGGCCTCCATTTTCTTTTTTTTTAACTTTTGCCCTCCATTATCTGGAGGGCCGAAATATTCTTTTGGGCCGTTGAGGCCCAGTCTCGGAGACGGAGACGACGAGACGTGCGAGATCAGGAATCATCCGCCATAAATGCACACGGTTCTGGATCCATTGCATCCGGAGAGGATAGTACTAGTATAACAGCAAATCATTCGCTAGCTTTTCTTCCGTAACAGAAAAACCCAAACTACTTCCCAAAAAAGAAAAAGAGAAAAAAAATCCACCTATTCGGAGGAGGAAGCGAGGGGAGGAAGCGGAGGAGCGCAATGTTGGCGGCGGTGGCGGCGAGGGATGCTCTCCTGGACGAGCTGCGAGAGCTCATGGCGGCGCACTCCCCGCCGCTCCACGCGCTCGTCGTCCCGTCCGAGGACGCCCACCAGGTCAGTTCCTCCGCGGATCGGGGGCGGGTTAGATCCGATCGGGCTCGGTTTAATTTTTTTTTCTGCTGGGTTTTGCGTTTTTGCGCGATCTCTTCTCCTGTTGGTTGGGATGATGATTGGGGATTGGTGTGGCGTGTGGGTGCTTGCTTGCAGAGCGAGTATGTGTCGGAGCGGGACAAGCGGCGGCAGTTCATCTCTGGGTTCACCGGGAGCGCTGGTATGTTACTTCCTCAATCCATCCGCCTCTTGTTTCCCAGCCGATGGGTCAGTTGCGAGTTCAGATGATTGCGTTAGACCACCAGCCGATGAGTCTGTTGCGATGAGTTCACATAATTGCCTTATATCAGTACTGGGTTTGCGTGATTTGGTTAGGTTACTGTTTTGGCAGATGCATTACGTTTTACAATAGTACAGCTGGATGGGTGTGGGTGGCAGAAGCGGGCCGTGGAAATGGTTGATTCTTACTAATATATAGTATCAATTTCGCGCCTTGATGTTTCGGTACGTTAGCCATATGTGAGTTAGTTAGAAGTTGGTTTACTAAGTGGCACTGTCAAGGAGGTTATTAAATTTCGTGATACAACATTGACAATATTACCACAGGTAAGGTACTAGCCTTTTTATGATCATTAAATCAGTGTTGCATTAGTTTTTCAGTTTGAACTATATTGAGTTATACAGGTTTGGCGCTTATCACTATGAAGGAGGCGCTACTGTGGACCGATGGCCGTTACTTCTTGCAAGCAGAGCAGCAATTCAGTGATCGCTGGAAATTGATGCGCATGGGAGAAGATCCACCAGTTGAAATTTGGATAGCTGATGTAAGTGTTGACATCACTTCTTGAGCATGTTCATGAAATTAATTTGGTTATATCCTCTTGTTTTTTTAACATCCAGGTCAAAGGTTTCATCCTTGATTTTTTTATTCTACCACAGTTTTTGTGTTGTGAAATGCCAAAAGTGGTTTTATTCTTGTTAACTTTATCAAGCTTGTCTCCCAAATGCGGTCTTTTCCATTTTAATTTTAGATAACCATATTCAGTTGATGTGGTAATACCTCAAGCGTACTATCTCTCTTCGTGGCTGCTGTAGTAGATTCAAGTAACCGCATGATAGTTGGTTTGATACATGGGAATTCCTTCCTAAATTGTCAGAACTGTCAGGGCACATTAATTTATTTTGATCCTACCAAATACAAACAGAAATTAAAGACCTACTTGAGGTTTTTATTTTGCTTGGGAAAAAGCTACAAACAATCATGTCAATTCTTCAATTATTAGAGAAAGTGAGTTTAGATATTTGTTGATCTGCATTGCATAGCACTACTCATGATTAGCCTGTTATTTGTGCTGAATAATGTTGTTTCTGACTAACATTTGTGGCTCGTTTGTCCTTGTGCAATCAGAACCTATCAGATGAAGCTGTTATTGGAATCAATCCTTGGTGCATCTCTGTTGACACTGCCCAAAGATATGAGCATGCATTTTCAAAGAAGCACCAGACACTGTTTCAACTTTCTTCTGACTTGGTTGACGAAATATGGAAGGATCATCCTCCGGCTGAGGCTCTACCTGTATTTGTGCATCCTGTAGAGTATGCTGGGCGTAGTGCTACTGAAAAACTTAAGGAGTTAAGAGAAAAATTACTACATGAAAAGGCTAGGGGCATTATAATTGCTGCTCTCGATGAGGTATTATTAAACTTATGTGATTCTTGGTTTGTTATTCACTACAATATATTCAATTGTGTTTGTTTTTATTTCTCGAAATTTTTTGTCAACTTTGCCAGTTTTAATTTTTGTTCTCCTGTTGTTATTCTTATTTAGGTTGCTTGGTTGTACAATATTAGAGGAAATGATGTGCACTACAGCCCAGTGGTCCATTCTTATTCTATTGTAACCTTGCACAGCGCTTTCTTTTATGTGGATAAGAGAAAAGTATCTGTTGAGGTCAGTTAATCCACTGCACATTTTCTTCAAGTATTCCATTATGTCATTCATATAATCGCCGTCATGATTTTGAGGGACATGCAGTGAACTGTGCCTTTTATTTGGTCCAGGTCCAGAACTACATGACTGAGAATCGTATTGATATCAGAGACTATAATATGATTCAATCAGATGTAAGCTTGCTTGCATCTGGACAGCTAAAAGGTTCTGCAGTTAATGGTAGCTCACATGGGGAAAACGATGTGAATGAGAATTCAAAACTTTGGATTGATTCAAATTCGTGCTGCCTCGCACTCTACTCAAAGTTGGATGAAGATCAAGTTCTGATGCTGCAATCACCTATTGCTCTTCCAAAGGCTGTGAAGGTAAAAAAAATTCTTTTGTTTTTATGGTAGTGTTTGACAGACCACACCTGCAGCTTTTCCAATAGACTAAAACCATGTCTTTAATTTATGCTCACCCTAGTAGTGTTGAGACTTGAGAGGGTTTACGCATTTCAAGCAGCTTGGAACCAACTAATAAAACAACAATCTGATAGTGGAAGTTCGTAGCCCAAGTTCTGTGAGCTCAATTACCAAGGGCTTTGGTTCCTGGCTAGGTTGAAATTAGGGGGGTTGAGAGATGGAAATGAAAGAGAAGGATCAGTAACATTTTAACTTCTTTGGTACATGTGCTATCTAGCTCCACCAGCCTTTAGCAAGAATTTGCTCGCAAGATAGTTTGGTGAGAGATTGCGACCCCTCGGCTTCTCCTATACTGTGGTAGGACCTGTGGAGAGAATGCCAATGTGTGCCAAATGAAACAAAGACCCTGTTACATTTAAAAGTTTTATGTTAAGCAAACATCTTCATATGAAGAAACTGTTTCATGTTAGGACAGTTTAGAAGAGCATCATCTTTAAGTTTAAGAACAGGAATAGAACACTTCCCACTAGAAGTGTATATTGTTCAAGTATTCCTTTTTTTTCATGTTATTTGTTTTAGTTTTTTTATCTATGGAAAGTCAGCTATGTGACATTAAAAGTTTTATCTATTATTAATTTATATGACTATAATTTTTATTTCTTCTAATGGCAGTCTAAAATCCCATAGAGCTGTATGGTTTGAAAATCTGCTATATGCCATTGCAAGTTTTATCGTTTATTAATCTGTATGCCTATATTTTTTATTATTTTTTAATGATGGTATAGAATCCCGTAGAGCTGGATGGTTTGAGGAAGGCACATGTTCGAGATGGTGCGGCTGTTGTGCAATACTTGGCTTGGCTTGACAATCAGGTCAGTGTAAATGTGTTTCTCATGCAGCCAAGCCTTGGACTTTACGCAAGTATTTTTCTTATGCTCTTGTTTGAGGATATGGCACTTCGATTGGCACCTGCAATGCTATTTAATGCTGCTGTAGTCTTTCTAATTATTTACCACTTGCTCTAATGATCTTGTTTCTTCATGACAGATGCAAGAGTACTATGGAGCTTCTGGCTACTTTAGTGAGGCCAAGGGATCACAGAAAAAGGAGCATATGTGAGTATGCTCTAATATCGCACTTATGGTTCTTTTGGCATAATACTCTCTCCAGCCACAAATATATGTTTGACTTTTTTTTGATCAAACTTAAGTAAAAAAAACATAATTTTTTATTGGAGGGAGGAGGGAGCAAAACTCCGCCAATGTTGGGGTGCCTTTGATGTCTAGGATCAATGCTATAGATAGATGGGGATATTGGTGCGGACGTTAGCCATAGAATCAAAGCGGGCTGGTTGAAGTGACGTAAAATATCTGACATCCTTTGTGATAAGAGGCTACCGTAGAAGCTAAAAGACAAGTTTTATAGAATAACGATTAGACATGCTATGCTATATAAAGCAGAATATTGGTCTACAAAAAGATATTATATTCAACAGCTGAGTGATGTAAAAACACATATGCTACGTTGGATTTGTGGTCATACAAAAATAAATCGAGTTCGGAACAAAGAAATACATAATCGACTAGGGATATTATCAATTGAAGAAAAGTTTATCTAACATCGATTAAGATGATTTGGATATGTCCAAAAGAGACCCTAGAGATGACAGTTGTGAAATTCTAAGTAAAAATAATAAGATGAAAAGAAATAAACAAAGAACAAAATTAACATAAAGAAAGATAATAAAAAAAGACTTAAAAGAGTGGAATATAGCTAAAGATTCCTACTTAAATAGGAATGCTTGAAAAGCAGCTATCGATGTGTCTAAACCGTGATTTAGAGATTCTTGTTGGGTTTCAACTCTAGTCTACTTCAATTTGTTTGAGACTAAAAGCTGTGTTGAGTTGAGCTTGTTTCAGGCACGGATGTAAACAAAATTTCTTTTGGTGTGAGTTTGTTTGGGTGTACTAGGGGTTTCTTTCCTCTTTCCTCTTCTTTAATGCAATGATACACAGCTCTCCTGTGTGTTCAAGAAAAAAAAGTCTTCATGAAGACCATCAATTTTATTTTATTTACTAAGGAGGTTGTGATAGAGTTTTCTTGAACTTCATGTGCAATTCTGCAACATGACTTGGTTGCAAACTTGAGATAGTACATTGTTCCTTTCTGTATTGTATTTAAAATGTGGTTTCTTCATATATTTTTTTCGCTGCTGCATCTCAGCACTGCATACTTACACTAAACAAACTTTCAGCAAAATCTATCTGCTGCATTCAAATCATAGACCAAGGTTGACATGTTCCTTTTCTGTTTTAACTATCTGGAATTTTTTTATCCAATTTTCTCATTTATACTGCTCATTTATTTCCTTTTGGAGGTTTGCATAATCTAATGCATTGTTTTGTTGTTTTGCCTGATCAAAACAGTATGGCACCACGTGGTCTGTTTAGACAGCTGTATTCCTGCCCTTTTGTGTATTTTTCTAAAAGTTAATGCTGTAGCAAAAATACTATGTTATACTTGTGAACATGTGTACTATTGCTGCGATAATACATATGGAGTATAACATTTGCATTTGGCAAATTCTCTGAATGCTGAAGTTTCAATGCTCCATGATTCCTTTGTTCTTACCATGATTTTTGTTATATGTATAATCAATCTTGCCATTTTTGTGATACACCAAATTGGTCTATGCATAATAGCAATCAATCGTTATTTGCTTTATTATTTATGAACAATAGTGTACATTTGGTTGTGTTAATATTTTTTTTTCACTCCTGTAGGGAAGTTAAACTTACTGAGGTTTCTGTGAGTGATAAACTTGAAGGTTTCCGTGCATCTAAAGAGGTATGCTGCTAAGCATCACTCTTTTTTCA
The DNA here is from genome assembly GCA_030770085.1 of Oryza coarctata. Classification (NCBI taxonomy): domain Eukaryota; kingdom Viridiplantae; phylum Streptophyta; class Magnoliopsida; order Poales; family Poaceae; genus Oryza; species Oryza coarctata. The sequence goes on along the minus strand of CM061483.1, from coordinate 11,240,648 downwards.
AGCTTAAGTGTACTACCTTACTAGAAATTTTTTATAAGTCCCATAAACAGCTATGGTTACTGGCGTTAGCCTTGATTTTTGAAAGTCAAAACCCAGCAAGTTTATGGAAATTCTTAGATATAAACAAGTTCCTCTAGTGACCACTAATATCCATTGCAAGTTTGGAACTTATAGCCAAGGCCCATGTGGCTTCACTTATATCCGTTAAGAGCTACTATACAATGAAAAATCTACTATTACCTAGTTTATATTTCTTCTGCAATTTTTCAGAGGAATGTTTACTGTGGGATTTTATCAGTAAACACACAGCAAGTGGAGATGGTAGGAACTGTTGGAGACAAATCTTCTTAGTGCAGAGTGCAGAGTTCACGTAAAATCTTTTGTGTAAAATTGTTTTACACAAAACATTCTACATTCACTCTGAGCTGTTCGTTAAGGACATTGAGGGTCTCCAACGTTGCCTCTTTCTGTGCTTCCTGTGTGTTTATATCAAAGTAACAATAATAAGACTTGTGTTTTAGCGGAACATCTGTTCTTAGGTTATATAGACACTAGAAAGCATTGCTTGAGAAGCTCATAGTCTCCTGCTGTACAGAGTACAACTTTTGACTGACTGGTAATATATTTCTGCAGCACTTTAAAGGCCTGAGTTTCCCTACGATTTCATCCGTGGGACCAAATGCAGCAGTAATTCACTATTCACCTGAAGCAAGTTCATGTGCTGAACTTGATGCTGATAAAATATATCTGTGTGACTCTGGGGCTCAGGTTGAGTACATTTCATCTAAACTCGAGATTTTATGGTAGAAGACATAGTATAGTCTAATTCTTTCTATGGTGGTGTGCTTGCAGTATCTTGATGGTACTACAGACATTACAAGAACTGTACATTTTGGCAAACCCTCTGAGCATGAGAAATCATGCTATACAGCTGTAAGTTTTATTACTTGTTAAAATTTTCTTTTATTTAGAATAAATGGGATGTCACGTACTAAAGTTCTATTTGGAATTAAGAACCATACTTGTGGTGTCATCCTAGGAGTTACTGCATAAATCATTTGTTCAAGCATCACTGTAATCCTTGTTTTTCTTTCACATGTTTTGCTTTGCTTGAATGTGCATATTTTTCTACACTTCTAAGTTCTAGGATGCTGCACGTTCCTAGCATCTAATATATGAGCGTGATCAATTGACTTGTAACTGCACCTTGCTAGCATCTAGTCTATGAATGTCCAATAATCGATTACTAGTTTGACCAATGGGACGTGTTTTACTAAACACACTAAACTTGACCACGCAAGAACTAGCTAACATAACTGCTAGCTCCTCTATATATGGCAAAGTTTGCTGTAGGACATTGTGACTTTGTGGTTTTAGCTTCTGGACACATCAAAAGTCGATCTTTGGGGGAAGACACACTCTCAAAATGTGGTTATTTGCTGTTAAACACCGTGTCCATTAAAATATTTATTTTCAGTTGAATAGGAGTGAGAAACAGCCTGAAATATCATAAATGCCCCTAGTCCCACCGGTTAGATTCTTCCTCTTCCCCACACCTTCCTCACAGAGTCAAAGTCCATTTGTTGGTAGCACCTAGCAGACAAGTGTAAAGCACAGCTTCTAGCATAAGGACTAGAGGCCCATATAGCCACATCCCAGAACACATTTTGTTCAACACATTCTGGTCAATTCACTACCATATCCCTGCCCTCATCTTTCCCATCTCCTTTCTCCCTCATTATGTTCCTTTCCCTGGGAAGAACAGTACCACGCGGTACTATATTCTCGTGGTTGCACCCAATCGCATGGCCAAGCCCAAGGGCATTTCTGATGTTGCACAGCGTTTCTCTCCCTTTCAAACAAAAATGGATATTTTAATGGATATGGTCTCTAACAGTAAATAACCACATTTTGAGTGTGTCTTCCCCCAAAGATCGACTTTTTGCATGTCCATAAAGTTGTGATGTCCTACAGCAAATTTTGCCATTTATTTAAAAATTTTAGTATTGTTTTCCATGAATTTAGGAACTTAGTAACCGACATGCAATAAGTTGAAAGTTTATTTCCTGATACATTGAAATGCTATTGATTTTATCATTTCCTGTATTGCAATACTTGTCCGTATTACATGGAGCTGAAAATTCTGCTCTTGTTGAATAATATGTCAAAAATAGCAGGTCAACCTTTTTTACAGGCTTGTTACTTGATTTCCCTTGTAGAAATAAACATCATATTAAATGCTTGACTCTATAATAGTTTGCATCTAAATATTGTCCATGTAGTTTCAACTTCTTTTTGTTACTATTTGTTCCATATCTAATACAAGTGATATCAAACATTGGAAATAGGTTTTGAAAGGCCACATTGCACTAGACACTGCTATATTTCCAAATGGAACCACAGGTGAGTGATCATTTGAGCTTTCATACAAATAGATATGAACTTGAGATTTAACATTGATCATGTGCTACCCTAATGATAAAATGGTATCCAGATATACCATGAGGTTGTAAACATCACCTAATAGTGTCTGAGTTGATACAATCATTTGTGCTTTATTTGAGTGCCTTAAAACTTATAAACATGCGGCGTGTTTTCTCAAAACCTCATTGCTTCAAAGATCATGTTCAATGATTCTTGAACCTTTGGAAACTGTAAGAAGATTCCACTAGTCACTAATGTTATTTAGTAACTGTAAGAGGATTCTACTAGTCACCAATGTTATTTAGTGATAGACAATCTTGCTAAATTTCCCTAGCAATAAATTCAGGAAGAAAAAATGGATGACAGAAAGTTGTAAGTGATCAAGGAAATAATCTATAATACCATGTTCTGATACCAATGTATTGATTGTATTATTCCTAGTTTTGCAAGTTATATTTAAACAAAAACCATTTCATTCTATTTTGAATTGTGATGGAATGCTTTACTTAAACCTCAACAGGGCATGCTCTTGATATTCTCGCACGAACACCACTTTGGAAAAGTGGTCTTGACTATCGGCATGGCACAGGCCATGGAATTGGATCTTATTTGAATGTTCATGAAGGTCAGATGCTGGTCATCATCCTCTATGACAGTAAATTATCTGATTGTAGAGCTACCATGAAATGTTTATGCTGTATGCTTTTAATCCAGGTCCTCATCTAATTAGCTTCAGACCTTCTGCTAGAAATGTACCACTACAAGCATCGATGACTGTAACAGATGGTCGGTAAATATCCTAACCGAACCACTATTTATTTTAGTAGGACTATCAACCGTTTAATGTGAAACTACTTTGTAGTTGGCACTTCTTTGATAGTCGTGCTGCAATCCATCAGTGTAAAGTTCAACTTGCACAATCTTTTCTTGTAGAACCTGGTTACTATGAGGACGGAAGCTTTGGTATAAGGTTGGAGAATGTTCTGATAGCTAAAGAGGCCAATACTAAATTTAATTTTGGAGATAAGGGTTATCTGGCATTTGAACATATAACATGGGTAAGTATTGTTTCATCATACACTTTGGTAATTATTCATTTCATTATTCATGGAGGTGTTTCTCCAAGTCTCATGTCTTCAATTTCGCGAGGGATTCCAGTTGATAATATATTGTATTATTTTTAACTTGTTGCTTTGTTTATGCTTGTATGTTGCATGACCATTTTTAAGTAAGCCTTGTTACCTTTTTTTTGCAATATTTCCATTAAGTATGTAAGCTAGGATCTGATGCACGAGGATCATTATACACAACCAATTTTTAGTGTGTAGAGTGTATCCTGGTGAGGAATGCTTTCCAAATAACCTCTACTTTTTATAGGAGAGGCAGCTTCTCCTTAAATCTCCTTAATGTAGTGCTCATGTTGTGTCCAATTGTTGCGAGTTTAGCAGAACATACTTAGCTCAACTGGCATTTTATAATCTCTACATACAAAATTCTGCTCACCTGTTTAATAGTTCATTACATGTAAATTCTTGTGATGCATGCATTTGCTGATGTATTGGTGGATTTATTGGTTATGCAGACTCCATACCAGACAAAACTGATCGACACAACTTTGCTGAGCCCTGCCGAGATTGAATGGGTAAACGCTTATCACTCAGATTGCCGACAAATTCTGCAGCCTTACCTGAATGAGCAGGAGAAGGAATGGCTGAGGAAAGCTACTGAGCCTATCACTGTGAGCCGTTAAGCCATCAAAGCCATCAACTAGCTTGTTGGCACTACATGGTGACAGGGTCTTCAGCCAATTGCAACCATTCGTGCTAGCTATGCAGAACTGTAGATGGTTTGTGGCACGCCATGCGTAGATAAATGGCAATCCCGCAATTTAATTACTTGCAATAAGTGTGAATAGCAGAAAACATCGCAATTCATTCTTTGCCTTGTCATTCTGCTAAGTTTGAATGTGAGGATGGAAGTAGAAATAATACTAGGACTGAATGCTTTCCTCCCTTGAATATGGTTGCATTTGTACATTTATTCAGACGATTGCTTTTATGCCCTGCTGCTTTTATATCCTGGTGTACCGAGTGCCGAGTATGGTTTGCAATGGGGAAAAGAAAATTAAACGGCCATGGCTGATATTGCAGTCTGGTGATGTGTGGTTTAATTATCTCAAATCAGCCTTGCCTCGTGTTTATAGCAACAGAGACAAGTTTTCAAGAACTCCAGTAACCAAAATCTCAGTAATTCCTTTTTTAAAAATCGCAAAATCTCAAATCTTAAAATTTGGTGGCCTGATGTTTCCTTTGTTTCAAATCCCATGAACATCTTGTTGAATAGACCTTCATTTTGGCCTGTACTGACGCACATGTATGGTCCAAGAAATTGAATATGCGTACGGACCAAGATCTCAGCTTAGGCAAACAAATGATGAAGCATGAACATTCCTCTCCGATCCGCATCATGAAGTGCTTCTTTTTCCCATCTACTGCTGCTTTTTCCCTTCTACTTTCCTGTAGATAATTTTTCATGCTAAATAAAATGCACAGTAGAAAATAATCCATATTACTTGTTCCATCCTTCACATTCAATAAACCTAAAGAAAAAAAACAAAAGCATATAAATCCCCTTATAACCAAACCACCACATCTGCATCATGAACATTCCTCTCCAATCTGCATCATGTAGTGTTCCATTTTCCTTTCTACTGCCCTGTATAAGATTTTTCATGCTAAATAAAATGCACAATAGAAAATAATCCGCGTTCCTTGTTCCGTCCTCCATCTTCAATAAAGCAATGAAAAGCCTAACCATTTCCATCAAACAATCACCATGCTCGAAATATATAAAAAAACCCACTGAACCAAACCACCATATGTGATAAATAAATAGGGTTAATCGGATCCATGGTAATATACTTTTTACGGTACAACTACTATCCGCATAATTGAAAGCACACCACCACAATAAACCCAAAATGGGATACATGCCACTCTATACGTTTTGGGCATGTTTTGAATCATTTTTTCTACCGTATTTGCTTTAAGGAAGGGGATTGGGAGTTTGGAGATAATTAATTGTGAGATAAAAATAGGAATATGTTTTTTAGTCTCAATCTATTGTTTGGTAGGACGGGCAGGAATTGGTGTGGAGTTTATATAGGGATTAGATTTTAAGTGATGACAGACAACTTAAATTTATCTAGATAATGTAAAAAGAGTATTAAGATGCTGTGAGTTTCTGCCTCGATTTCCCATTACTATCCTCCAAAACTCACATGTCCCTAACCAAACAAGGTCGATACTTGGGGTTGGAAATCCCTCACGTAAAATGGAACCAATAGTATCAGCTTAAAAACTTTAAAAAAAGATTAATATAATTTTTAAAATATTTTTTCTATAGAATTTTTTTTAAAAAAAGTGTATGATTTAGCCATACGTATGAAAAAAAGAGAAAATTTTGGTTGGAAAATATGAGTGCTGAACACACCCAACAGAGTTAATATCACCATTGCTCTCAACTCATATTCTCTTGTAACCTCCCCCAAGAAAGACAGATCGTCATGGTTTAATTTCCTTGGATGAGTGACGGCTAGAACTCACCAATGTGCAAAAGAGTTCTGGAGCTCGAAATTCATCGTGTGCTCGTGGTAGGGGTGGTAATGGGCACAATATTTTGGCTTAGAAAATTTAAAGGTTGTGTTTAAAAGGGGTTGGCCTATATAGATTTTTGAACTAAAAATATAAAATGGTTGAATAGGGTGTGAATAAACTCGGTAACCCCGAAACCTTTAGGACTTGGGGCTCGAGAACCAATTTAATTTCGGCCGGCTGATTCATCTGTTGCAGATTTTTTTTCCTATCACTTTTTTCGTATGTTTTCTTCTCTTGCTATCTGATGCAGATTACTATTAGCATTATATATCTTTTCTCCTATCTTAACTTGTCACTTGTCACGTAGACTACAGATCAATTAATACTCTTCCGTTTTAGGTTATAAGTCATTTTGACTTTAGACCGTATTAAATTTAACTAAATTTATAGAAAAAAGTGATAACATTTTCAACACAAAGCGAATATACCATAAAAATATATTTAATTATGGATTTAATAAAACTAATTTACTATTATGGATGTTGGTATAATTATCTATAAATTTGATTAAACTTAAGGTAGTTTGACTAAAGTTAAAACGACCTATAAACTGAAACGGGGGAGTTCCTGATTTTGTTGAATGACTAAAACAAGCCACGTGGTTTATGGTAAGGCATCAAAGAGTGAAGGATATATCAGACGATCTGGTCTCAGTAAGAGGGCAAGATCATGTGGCACTTTTCTACTTCACTATCTACCTCCTCTAAGTCAACTTGTACATGCATGTGTGCTGCAGCCTTCAGGGCCCTTGTAACGGTTAGCCACTTGCTGTCTGAAACTAACCTGATAGAGGAACACTTCTAAATCCCTTTTCTCTGCAGGATATCATCTGCGATATACTGTCAAGACTACGTTTCAGAGAAGCTGCACAGACGAGCATGGTGTCGAGGGGTTGGAGAAGGCCCTGGAGATTGAGCTCTCCAACTATCTGATACCGATTGTGCTCGGCAAATGTCTGAACTTGTCGGTGGCGACGATCGAGCTGATGTCATTCCCAGATTGTTTTAGCTATGTGTCCACTGAGCTTCCAGCTGGTAGTCTTCATCATTTGCAGGATCGTCTATCCATCAACTTGATAATCAGAACTGAGGTGAGTACTGTTCATAAACCTGCAAAATCAAGTGAATATCATTTAGTATTCACTCATACTGTTCATAATGCAACTTCAACGTTTCACATTTCTGACCATGACTGTATCACATTTTAGTCGCTAGGATTTTCAGATGGCGTTGGCAGGTTCAACAATCTGAAGCATCTGATCTTGAACATCGATGTCCAGGGAAGTTCAGACAACAGCAGTGGAATTCTTCGTCTGGCTTCACTACTGGAGATGGCACCATGTCTAGAAGTGCTGGAACTCAATGTAAGACACTTTGATAAACATCATAATTAAGCTCCTGTCCTGAACATTCCAAATTGAACCAAATTGCTGTCAAAAAAATTGATCCCATTGCTCCAAGATTTTCACTAATTTTGCAGAGAATTATTTGTTCTTCATGCAGATGTACTGTCGTAGTGCACCAATCTACACAAATCATTAGCTAGATAAATCAAGTTCAGTGTGCCTACACAAACATCTCAGGACTGACAGGATTCAATAGTACACGTGGACAGCTTGAGCTGGCATTCCACATTCTTAGGAGTGCGCCAAATCTTGACAGTATGATCGTTGATCCGACGGTCAGGGTTGCATGGGGCCCGTGGCTTGATTTGTCAGATCAACATCTGATGTGCATTGGAGGGATGATGGCTGAGCACAACCTTCTCAGAAGCGAGTACCGTCACATAATTACTGTTCTATAAAAAAAAGGCACATTTTTTCTGGTTTGACATTTTGTTGCATCTAAATATCTAATCTCAGGCGATTCCTTTTGGATTGATTGTGTTATATTTATGAAAATTGTTCGTTGCGAGATCTTGTTATATTATTAGCCATTAAGTCTATGTGTTGATTTAATTAAGCATACTTAACATATGAATGCAAACATTTTTATTAGAGTAAATTTCATGGTACATTGTCATAAAACTATATATTTAACGGAGTTCACGTATCAAAAAGGATAGATTTAGTGTAAAATTTATCACAAACTATAGATTTAAAATATTGTATTGAAAAACTAAAAACTAAATATAAATTTAGTCACAAAACTATAGCCTTTGTAACCCAAAAGAACAATAGTGTTACAAATCTAAACTCTGCTTTAATAAATCTTTAGTTTTATAATACGGTATTTTGAATATGCATACACTCTTAAATTTATAGCGTTGTAGCTTTATCAAATTTACTCTTTTTTTATCATCTGTGTTTTATGAAATTTACTCTTTTTTAAAAATAATTTTCAGTTCAACTTAGATGATGGTTACTTAAACATTGCAAACCTTTGTATCGACATCATATTTTTCACAAAAACATAATTAAAAAATAAACGGTGGCCTCAGCACCATCAAAAATGGCGCGCTAAAGTACAACGTCTCAACCATAGACCTTTCGGCGTCGAGAATATTGCCACGAAATCCCCCATCAACAGGAGTTCAGCGCCATTTTCCTGAGAAGTTACACTCCGGCGCCGTGATGGAGTTGAGACCAGGATTCACTTTTGAAATAAGCTTTCGGTAAGGGTCAGATTAATTTCTTGTAGAATTGTCCTGAGAGGACCAAAGTCATCTTGACCCTGACATGAGTTTCAGTCGGAGCAGACAGGCAGGCACGGCTGCTTCCAGCTGCCTTCGGCGTTGGCGCAACCCCATTCGGCCGCCTTGTTCTTCGCTCTGCTACGGCTAGGCATTCTGGCTGACACTATATATCGCATTCACACCAATTTTTTGGCCAATGTTGCAGCCTTGCAGAGTTGCAGTACGGTTCATGACACCTCCCTCCCTTCCTGCTCTACCACCGGCCAACTTGGGTTCTATCCACTGCAGTACATGACGCAGGCGTTTTAACTGCGTCTGCCTTCTGTGGAAAGGCCGTACCGCCATGCACTGCACCGTTTCATGGACATGCATACCGTCCTGCTGCCATTGCAGATGCATCGTGCATGCACCAGCAGCGGCAGACACCCCCATGTTCCTGCAATGTATTGGACATGAATTGTTCTAAATAAAAGTGCCCTTAGACCGTTCACTGTTAGTTTCTTAACTCTTAAAACCAGCCATTAGGTTCTTAATGTGGTTTCTATGGCATGATGTCATGTGACATTCTAGCTAGAAATTCAAAATAAATAGTATATAAGATTAAAGAGAAAAGGAGGAAAAATGTAAGTTATGCATTTTTTTCTTTATTTTGTTGTTTTTATTATTGATTGGTATATTGTTGTTATTACTTTTCACCTACTCCATGTAAACCAAGGACTATAAGTACAGGTAAACGATTTTATTGTTGAGAGAGCAAAGCCATGGTTAAGAGACCAAAATGGAACTTTTCTTGATTTTCTATAAACTGCAAAAGAAGTACCAAGTTCAAAGCAAGGCCACAACTTTTGTGCTTTCATAGATTTTACCTTCCGGTAGAGTTATAACGAAAGATTGATAATAGTATGCTTTGCTTCGAACAAAGTAAAATGCCAAACCAAATTAATTCATTAATTAACGCTGATCGATCGATATCGATCACAGCGTATATAATACCGTACAAGGCGAAATCACCAAATAATTTGGCCACATATATCACACACCCAATTAACACACATTGGCATGATGGTACATAGTAGCATATCAAATTAAGCCCAAACCCAAAATGTAGCGCGCGCACGCACGCTGATTAATAGTAGCCATATGGCAATGATCGGGCGGTGGTCGTCAGCGATCAGACGTCGCGGTCGCGGTGGCACTCCGGCGACATGGTTGGGTAGCGGTCGCGGTCGTCGCAGTAGTTGTAGATGGTGTGCGTCTTCCTCACCCAGGCGAGGCGGCGGTACTGCTCGCCGTCGAGGTCCTGGAACTCCGGCTGGTCCCACCACCGCGCGCCCTGGGTGGCGCAGTACCTCGCCTCCGCCGACGCCTCGCAGCCGTCGACGTGGAAGCCGCGGTAGGAGGCGACGAACGGCGCGCGCGACCAGTCCGTCTTCTCCCGGCCGCCGCGGGTCGCCCAGTCGTCGGCGTTCCACAGGCTCGAGTAGAGCTTCATCGGCTGGTTGAACGGGTACCTCACCCCTAGGTCCTTGCTGTTCTTGAACACCCTGATCGGTGTGTCGTCCACGAAGAACCTGCACGACATACATGAATTTTCCAGAATTTTCATGTATCTTACATGGGAGAATTTTATACAAGTTGGTTAGCTTTACGATCGACGGAACCACGGTGCGTTCAAACAAAAATTTAAAATAATTTACTTTCGCAACGCATGGTTTCCATAAAGTGGAGGCGTACGACCGCGCCACGCCGTTCGTGTCACGTCGCTCGACAACACAGACGGCGCGACGGATAACGCGCAGCATTTCATTTTCACAAAAACCGTGGTGCACAGCAGCTATCTGCGCCTTGTGTTGCACTGTGGAGACTGTAGCGTCGGGGCGTGGCAGGGTGTGGGCCCCACCGCCGACCGACTCCTCCTGCTTTCCTGGTCAGGACGACATGCGCGGCGATCTCATCTCACCGTGCAGCTTTGCATCTTCTTACGAAATAATTTATGATGGGATTCAAAGCATCTTAGTGAAACAGTACTGGTCTCTCACTAGTAATTTAGTGGGAAGTCATGGGAAGCAAATTAGACCCTGTTTTTTAAACGGACCGAATAGTAGATTAATGGAGCAATCTCTTAAACAATATGATTTTTTAAAAGCGCTATGTATACGAATTTCTTTTAAAACTACTCTAAGCCTAATTTTAACTTTATAAAGCTAACTTACTGTTTTTTTATAAAAAGATTTTCTATAGGAAATTTATTTAAAAAATAATCTTAATTTGCTTTTTTTAAGTTTTCACTAATATTTAGTTAATTATATATTAATCGATGGTTTCGTTTTTGGTGCGTAAAGAATCTTTTCCTAACCCTCACATTGAAACACACCCCTAAATGAGGTTAATTAGGAGTAAGTAAAATGGGTACGTACGCGATCATGTAGAGGTTCCAGAGGACGGAGTAGGAGTGGTACTCCTTGGTTGGGTCGAACCACATCGCCACCGCCGCAACAGCCATCACGGCCGCCGTCGCCATGATACTTCTTCTTCTTGGCCGATGGCCACTGGAGGGTTGGAGTGGTGGTCTGTGCTCCGAGCAGAGGAGCTTTGCAGGTATTTGTAGTGAGAGCTTGGAGGTAGTAGCTCTGCTTCCGTTTTCTGATTATCTCCCTCTGTCACTACAGTTTAAGCCTAAAAAAATTTGTTCAAAATATACTCCATTAGATATCTTTAATATTATTTTATCTTTTTTTACCGGTTAAATCAGTAGATACGATCGATTCAGCATTTTGATATACAGCCCATGTATACCTGTATTATGAACGCGTGCATTTATACTATGTAAAATAATTTTTCTCTTCGTACAAATAAAATATATGGTGGTTTTTTAACCTTACGTTGAATTTAGTAGTATTACAGTTGGGTTGGTTGGTTGTTTACTAATGGGGAAGTGGTTCGCTTATATGTTTTAGCTACAGGTTACTGTTGGAGCATGGCAACAAAGTTTTTTCTTTTTGGAGATGGAAAATGCTGTATGTACGACGCAATCTACGACCGGCGTATGACCGAGTCATTCAAGTCGTCTGGTCTAACGACGTGGACAGCCTGGATGACCCGATCAGTCGTCGGTCGTACGACCGGGTCGTATGTATAGGTATAGCAGTGTTGTTTGGAGATAGCATGGCAACAAAGTTGTGAAGGTCGCTAGCGAAAAATGTTGTTTCTGGATCAGGGGAATTGCTATAGAACTTGCTGACAGTTTTTAGGGGGGAAATCTCTCTCTCTCTCTCTTTTTTCTTTTTTACCGTTGGATTCAATCCAAGATTCATATCACACAGGCGCGTGAGCTAGCGCTTGTTTGTACCCTCAATAAATTTACACCCTACTTGTACTACTAATCATTTTTTTCCATACAAATCTGTCAAATGCGATCCATGGATTAGCACATCAACAAGACTGAGACGGAATATCGCTGTTCTAGAATGAATTCACTCTAGTATCACACTTCTATAATTACGCAGCTAGCTAGCGAGCAGCGAGGTCGGTGGTGAGACGAGTCAACGCTGGTGACATGGGTGCCGAGCGCGATCAGGAGGCGTCCCTCTTACGTGGTGGCCGGGGATCGAGCTAGCCCCAGCACGAATCTCCGAGTTCCTAAACGTACGCCGCGTCGGGCTAACGTACCAACGGTAATCCTATCCCACCCAGGGATGGTTCTGTATTTGAAACCTGACGAGGTAAAAGACTATTTTTTATATCCAAAAGCCTACTATCACATGGTACTAAGCTACTTTCGTTCGAGGTTCGGTAAAAAAAAAATAGAGCGATCAACTAACATACGATTAATTACGTACTCGTTTTTTAAAAATAAAAACATATATTAATATGGTATTTAAAATAATTTTTCTATAGAATTTTCTTTAAAAAAAGGTAAGTAGAAGGTTGAGAAACGTATACGTACAAAGAGTAAAAAAGAGAGTTAAACGAGCCCACCCTAAATATACAATATATCAAATATGAGGCATACATAAAAATGAACTTATAAAAATAATAAACTACTGTGTTGAACCTGACAACATCACAATTAGACATAATGTCTTTGGATTCTTGACCAATTGCATGTCGGCCTAATTGGCTAATTGCCAAACAATAGCAGGGTCAGTTCTATTAATCTATTCAAACGGACAAGATCTATATGCACAGCACATAAAGTCAGGATTCAGTAACACCGAAACAGACCTGAGATGAGATGCTCAGTTGGCACTTGGCAGACGTAAGGAGTAGGGACGACGAGAGACGAGAGGTGGAGCGCTAGAGCTATGGAGGTCCTGCTGTCATGGGGCTACTGCTCCCTCCTTGCAGCTCGCGGCATGGCCGCGACCGTGTGGCGGCGCACCGGCGCCTCTTCCTTACGGGCTTGGGGCGTTGGGGACGGCGGACGGGAAACGCTGCGTGCCTGTGCGAGTCACGCGACGCCATCGCCTCCTGCCTGCTTGGGGAGACAGGCCGACGGGGAGCGGTGCGAATTGGGCCAACCCATCACAGAGACTGACGAGGAGGGAGGTGGGAGCTGGGTTTTTTACATTTTGATTCTTTTGAAAAGTTATTTAATAAATAGACCATTTCAAAATTTTAATTTAGGAATGAACCATTTTCTCGTTGTCAGGGTGGTAATTGATGTCAAGGTTCAACATCTAGGTGCCGATTCTCTCACCCCCTATGGCTCACATCGAGAGGGTCGGTGTCACCGTTTTAAAATATTTACAAATAGGTTCTCAGTGCCAATGTCTTTATCATCAACGAACTATAAGTTATTTGTAAATAGGTTCTCGATGCCTATATCACCTGTCGACCTAACTATGGGTGCGAGGTCTTTATGCTAGCGTTATTGGCATAGAGACATTGGCACTGATACCAAGAAAAAAATTATTTATAAAATAAGTTTTAAAAAGGCTAAAATATAAAAAAGGGTGAGCTCATTTAGAGTGTATCAAAATTTTACCTCGTTTTTCTTGCATTAGTTTTTTAAACTGTAAAATGTTTTTTAAAAAATAAATTTTATAGGAAAGTTGTTTTTAAAAATTATATTAATTTATTTTTCAAAATTTTTAGCTAATAATTAATTAATTATGTACTAATCACACATCCTATTTTTTGTGTGCGACCTAAGGTTCCATGAACAACATAGCCTAAGACGATGTGCGCTTTTTCTTCTTGATTAAGTATGGCATTTTTCTCATTTTCTTTTTCATGTACATACATGTATTATATGCTATATATACCTTTTTTTTCGAAACAAATTGATATACATCTGAATACCTTAATTTTAAGTCGGCCTACCCCCTATCCACCTCACCTAATCAAACACCAGACGTCTCATCTGTTACACTTACACAAGAGAGCAGGGATTTTTTTTACATTGTGATGCCTTTTGAAAACTAATTTTATAAATAGAACTTTAAAAAAACTTATTTAAGGAATGGACCTTGGCGTAGATCATTGGTGTCAAGGTCTAATACATTGGCAGCAAGCACCCACACACCCATGGCTGCAAACATGTAGAGGGTCAGCGCTGAAAACAATGGCACCGAGGATCTATTTATAAATATTTGTTACATAAAGACCTTAAAATAAGTTTATATAAAAAAATATTTATTAATATCGCCGACCGTAAGCGATGGGTGTGAGGGTGCAGCGACATTGACCTCGGCGCTAATACTATCGAAAAGGTCTATTCATGAAATAAAATTTTCTTAAGCTTAAAAAAAAGGTTACAATGTAAAAAAATGCTGAGAGAGCCCGTGCGTCTCCCAGCACAAAACTTCGTGCAAGTACCTACAATTTTTATAAACTAATACCTCCATTTTATACCATAACACATATTGTTTAATTATTTAATTTTGATCAAGTTTATTGTAAAACATATGAGCATCTAAACATCAAATTAGTTCATAAAATCTAAAAGTAAATATATTTTAACCGTATATTTATTTTGTATTAGAAATACTGCTACATTTCTCTATAATCTCTATAATTTTAGTGACAGGGAGGGAGTAGTAACCTGCTTGTGCTATATTGCCCCATTGGAGATTTTACTAATCAACCACTTGTTTTTTTTCTTTTTTTTAAGTGGGCGATTGTGCGCTGCTTGCAAGTAGAGAGAAGCACAAGTGCGTTATAAATACGAATATATTTTTCTAAACCAATCACACTGTAGTTATCATAAAAGCACTTCACAAGATAACCCAAAAATCCAGGCAGACGTCTATCGTATCCAAAATCTGAATTAAAAAGAATGATTACTAAGGTTTTACAGTTTTGTTATGTTCATTTCTTCAGACCGAAAGAAGTGTTTGTCTCTACTTGCCCTTGTAAACGTGGCCTTCTACTAACCGTTACAAGCATAATTAACTACCAGAGTGCCATGTGTCTAGTTTTGGGGGCCAGAGATTACAAAAACAAGTCATTTTTCGTACATGCCGAGGTGCATGAATATACTACCGTTCGTTCTGGCATGACGATCGAGTATGTCGGGGAGCAGATTTATCAACTTTAGCATCTATCTTAAGTTAATAAAAAATGAGCCAATTAAGTAACTGATTAACAGATTCCAAATTATCCCCATTAACTACGCTAACCAGTGCCACATGCTCAGTAGGGAGTGTTCGTTTTTTAGTTAGGAAAAGATTCTTCACTACGGAAAAAAGAGTATATTTAATTAAGTATTAACGAAAAAAATTTAAAAAATAGAATAATATAATTTTTCAAGTAATTTTTCTATAGAAAACTTCCTACGGAAACGAACCCTCCCTAAATACAGGTAGCTAACTATCTGTCACACATGTACATATACGTAGTCCCAGTTAACTAGCTAGGGGCGATCGATGTATGTTCTGTGCATGATGATGATGGAGAAGATGCCGAAATATGAATTGACCGGCAGATGTTGTCGGTCCGGCAGGTCCCATGTTACCCCCATCGACTAATATTTTCTCATTCTCAATTTCTTTTTCCCTTGAAGTCATCAACCATGCTATATAATTATGTATAAATAACATTGTGTATATAAAGTGTGTGTTTGCATGATGTGTGCACTGTTGTTTGTTCCAGAAACTCATTTTTATCCAACGGCTCAAGCTCACGCTCGTGAAATTACCCTAAGGAGAAATCGATACTAGATTAAATATAATCTACTGCTATAAATCTAAACAGAGTTATATACTGCTATATTTTGGGATAGAAGAAGTAGATTGTATGTTAGGCCACCATTAATTATTTACATACTCTTCCAATAATAAGAAAGGCTGTAGTCCAAACTTATATTAAAAATCCTAAATGAGCTGATGACCTGATTAAAATCCCTACAAAAGCTACTCCTGTTAACACTAGAGACAATAAGGTATGACCTGTCTGTACAAACAGTTTTTAAGAAGAAAATCATCAGCTTAGTTGAGGGCATGACCCTAATTAAATTAACTTTGGATAAAAATGTCAAAACTTTTGTAAGATCCCCTTATTACAGTACATTAATTAAAGCTCCACAGGGCTGGCGTTTGTCAAGGGCCCCACTAGGCAGTCGAAAGGAAGATCCAGCAATCAACGCGACCTGCAAACACCTGAAAAAGGCAAGGGGAATCATGCATATGCATGCACGAATAGCTATCCTGTTACTGTGCAAGCAGCATCCATCCACTTGCTTAGAATAATCGCATCATCACTTACAGCTAGCCACCAATTGAATCGTGCGGATTTCTCCAGGATAATCCCAAATATACTATATACATAATAGCTTTGTCCTACTCATACATCAACTTTGGGTTGATATTATATATACTTTGCGCCCATGAATGATCAGGCTTGTTTATTGAACTGAACTGAAACTTTGAATCAAAGTTCCTCTAGCATTATTCCTATTAGAGTTTATGACTGAATTTATGCAAGGAATCAGTAACACAATATGATTTGGAGTCGTGATAGGTGCTAGGGTAATCCACTGTGATTGTACGTAGGAACAACGCATTGAAGATCATCTTGAAACGGAATTAAAAATGAAAGCTGACGCTGTGTTATGAACAGACCTCGTATAAGCAATGAAACTGAAATTGAATCCGTTTAGGTTGAAAGTGATAGATTTAGTAAATATAACCTTATAGTCTGATCGTGATCATACTATATGGTTTGATCGTGATTCTCCATGGTATGACTTGATACACTTTTATGTTATACGGGCCTATCAATCCGACTCTCCATCATCTTAACATTATTGGTGAATAATACAACAATCACAGCTTTTATAATATCAAAGCAAAACTCCTGCAAACACTTTCACAAAACCTGCCAACACTAAAACCCTTTCGTCGGCCATTCTTCCTTGCGTCACCGACCATCCTCCCCTCGTGTCGTTGCCACCTCCTCTTTCTCGCGCTGTCACTAGGCCTCCCTAGTCGACCACCGAACCCCTGCTCGTTGAGCGTCCACAGTGTGCCGTCACCGAGCGCCGTCTCAATAGCCGCCCTCCTTCGCGCCGTCGTCGAGCCTTCCTCACCGGCCACCCACTTTGCGCCGTCTCTACTCAACGACTGCCCTCTTTCTCTCGTGCCGTCCCTAAAGTCCTCCTCATCGGCTGCTAAATCCCCTAAATCTCATTGTCGTCGCCACTGCCATGGCCATCGATGCCGAGATTCGCGCCGACGAGGAGACCTGCAAGAACACCGTGGCCGACCGTGTTGCTGTCCTCGACACATATGAGGCTACTCACGCCGCCATCCACATGTATGCGATCTCTATCCTCAACATTAGGGTCCTGGTGCCTGTAGTGCTGGATTAAGCGACCAACAATTATGGTCGCTGGCATAGCCTATTCCTTGTCGTCCTCGGCAAATACCCCCTCACTGACCACGTCTTCTTTGATGTCACCAATGTCGACTGACCTACGTGGGTTCAGATAGATTGCACTATCTTCACCTGGATCTACGGTGCCATCTCTAACGATTTGCAACAATCTGAGATGCTCCACAATCCCCGTGCTCATGCCGCTTGGTGCTTCCTAGATAATGAGTTCCTCAAGCAAAGCGAGTCGCACGTCCTTCTCTTCTCCATCGAGTTCTGCACCGCCAAGCAAGGAGGACAAGCCATCACTAATTTCTGCCACCGCCTCAAGATGATGGCGGCTTCCTTGGCTGAGTTCGTGACCCCATCGATGACCGCACGCTCGTGCTCACCCTTCTTCGTGGCCTCAATGGGAAATTTCACCACATAGTGTCAAATTTGAAGATGCAACGCCCTTTCCCACATTTGATGCCGCTTACACCATGCTCCTCCTCAAGGAAATCGATATTGAAGATAGGGCAGCCGATGCCGATGACACGCCAGCTCCTGCCTTCATCGTGGCACCTATGCCTTTCGCCCGTGCCCCCACCCGTGTTCCTGTTCCTGGCGGTGGTGGCTCCTCTAGCAACAACCAGTGCACCGGCAATGGCGGCAACAACCATCGTCGTGGTCACGGTGGAAGAACAAACAACCACTCTGGCAACGACAGCTCTTCCTCCTGTGCAGGCATCTCAGTCGGCGCTCCACTTGCTACGTCCTTTGGGAATCCCTGGGCAGGGACCGTCCAACTGTGGCCTTATGCCCATGGGCCTCTTCCTGGACAGTTTCTCCAACCGCCACATCTAGCGCCTGAACCCTTGTCCGCCTTCGCTGCGCTGCCACGTTCCACGCCACTCTACAGCTTCCCTGGCTTTGGCACTCCGCTCGGCTTTAGTGCACCACCCAGCTTCTAGTACGGGGGAGGCTCTGGCATCCCAGCATCCATGTTCCTGATAGCAGCATCGGCATCTGCGTTCCTAGCTACCGCTCTGCCTCCGTAATAGCAAGTGTGGACGCTGAACGCAGTTCCATCTGGTCTATCTCAGCAGTCGGCCACGTGGACACCTATGATGGGGGTTCTAGGGATCAAGCCTCTCTTGCCAGCAACTTCAACACAATGAGTCTGACTCCTCCATCGTAGACTACTAAGTGGTATGCTGACTCCGGTGCCGCCTCTCATATGGCTCATAGTAGTGGTATTCTATCTTCCTCATATCCTCCTTTCTTATTTGGTCTTTCATAAATTGTTATTGATAATTGGGCTTTGCTTTCTGTTACTTCCACCGAATTATATTCTTTTCTTACACCTGATTGTTCTCTATTTCTTAATAATGTCTTAGTTGTACCTAACCTTATCAAAAATTTGATTTCTGTTCGTCGATTTACTACCGACAATAATTGCTCCATTGAATTTGACCCTTTCGGCCTTTCTCTAAAGGATCTCCAAACTTGAAGCGTGATCGTTAGGTACAATAGCATGGGTAACATCTACCCATTCTTCCCATCCACTGGCACACCTGCCTTCGCCATTATGTCTGTGTCCACTACCTTGTGACATCGCCGTCTTGGTCATCTCGGTCACGAAGTTTTGTCCAAACTTATCAATTCTAGTGCCATCTAGTGTAATAAATATAATACTAATCATATTTGCCATGCTTACCAATTAGGTCGTCATGTGTGCCTTACTTTTTATGAGTCACACTCTAGAGCTACCAATAAGTTCGATCTAATCCACTGTGATATTAGTTTTTAGTGTGTCTGGCTACAAATATTATTTAGTCATTCTTGATGATTGCACTCACTATACTTAGACTTTTTCACTTCATCTCAAAACTAACACTTTTGGTGTCCTGTCCAACTTCTTTTCCTATATGCGCATACAATTTGACTCCTAGATTAAGGTCGTTTAGTGTGACAATAGCTAGGAATTTGACAATTCTTCGTCCCGCACATTCTTCCTCTCCAATGGTATAGTCTTTCGTCTGTCGTGCTCATATACATACTTAGCAAAATGGAAAAGCCGAACGCGCTCTTCGCACTATCAATAACATTGTGCGCTCACTTTTATCCCAGGCTAGCCTTCCTGCTGTCTATTGGACTGACTCACTTCACACTGCCACCTTCCTTCTTAATCATCATCCTACTAAGACTCTAATTGGCCAGACGCCCTTCCTTCTCTCTATGGTACTCATCATTTCTACACTCATCTTCGTGTGTTTGGTTGCATGTGTTATCCAAATCTTTCTTCTACCGCACCACATAAACTCTCTCATCGCTCATCCCTATGTCTTCCTAGGGTACTCCACTAATTATAAGGGTTATTGATGTCTCGATCTCCATTCCAATAGGGCCATCATTTCTCGACATGTTATCTTCGATGAGTCATTTTTTCCCTTCTCGCAAATAACCTTTTCCTCTTTGGATCCACACACTTTGGATTTTTTTTAGTGACTATAATTGCTCTACTCTGCCTATTAGGCATAGTACTATGGTTGCAGGTACTCCGCCTCCCACGACTACTAGTATCGTACATGCTCCTGTTCACGTCGAGCAGGTCAGCTCTTCTGTGAGTGCAGGCACACAGCCTCTTGCACCTACTGCCGTCAGCACCCAGCCGTGACCCATGCAGGCTCCACGGGTGCCGACACCCATGAGCACTCCTCAGACTACTGGCACACCGCCAGGCGTCTCCACTGTGCTCGGTTCTGCTACCCCTATTGACATCTCGTCTCAGGTCGTTGCCAGTAGAACTAGGCGCACTTCTACCACTTTCTCGCAACTAATTGTGCCGATCAACAATGCACACAGCATGCAGACACGTGGCAAGGCTGGTTTTGTCTAGTCTGTTGATCACCTCAACTTGAACACAATGATCCTCTCTCCACTTTCGAAGACCATCTGCACAGCCCTATCAGATCCTAACTGGCGGGCTGCTATACAGGCTGAGTTTGATGCGCTTCTAGCTAATGACACTTGGATTGTTGTGCCTCGCCTAGCTGGTGTTAACATTGTCACTAGCAAGTGAATCTATCGTCACAAGTACTTGTTTGATGGCACTCTTGATTACTACAAAGCTGTTAACGTCAAAATTTGAAAAGCCTAGGGAAAAATTGGAAAAAAGATCGGCTTAGGTAAAGAAGAGTTTGGTTGCTACAGGGAGGAAGCCGATCGAACGAAGCAGAGAAAGATTCGGTCCAAGAATAAAAGGTTATCCAAATGAAACCGAGTTTAAGAAGGAGCCATGAAACTCACGGTAGGGTATTCTATCTATGTAAATCGTATCTTATATGGATAGGAAGATTTAGTTAGTTTAGTTAACTTCCTTAGAGATAATTTCCTTTATCTTTGTTAAGAAATAACGCCTGATGGTTGTTGTAAACACTTCAGACTTTGTAAACCCAGAATATAAATATAGACCCCCTGGGAACATGTATGAACATATCTTTCAATCAATACTACTTCGGCTCATCGCCACCCTAGTTCATCTAGATTTTTACCGGCGGGGTCTAGCTCTCGACATGGGGCTGCATCGGTTAACTTCGATCTCTGGCGAAGGGGTAAGTCCCGCCACTATTCCGATATGTCTTGCTCTGTCTAAGGCTGCATCGTTTAGGTTTAACCTCTTAGACCGATCGGATGTATCGCATCATGTCTGTGCAAGGTCCATCGGCCTATCAAGCTTTCTGTGCCGTCGTCGATCTCATACTGCATCAGTTAGGTTCGATCTACGAGAGTGCCGATGATAGGTTGAGCTTTAGACCTATAGATCTCTGTACAGCGTTTCATCGGAGTGTTAGCCGATGAGTTATATATACATTGAACAACACGCCCAGCGTATCGGCTCCTCAGCCGATGCGCGCCTATCTTTAGAAAGACGTCCTCTCATTGGCTCAGCTAACCGATGGGTTCACTCCGCCCTTACTTTAGTACAACCCATCCAGTGTCCACCATCCCGTTGCCATTAGCCTCGATCTCGTACTGTCTCGGTTAGGTCTGATCTTCGAGATTCGGTGCTAGCGGCGTCGTCACGGCAGGCAACAGGTCTCGTGCTACCATATTTGGAGTGGCATCGGCTTTGCAGGCGGTGTCTTTTATATGATTCCTTGCCAGTTCGCATATGCCTTTCCAGCCGATGAACGACTGCTACAGCTTCTGTCAGCAACCGGGAGAGATCCCGCGTGCTTTGCTTTTAATACCCTTCGGTGCCTCCATCAGCTCTGCGGCCGATGGATCAGGATCTCGCTTTCACTACACCTGGAGCCATTATATTCTTCGTCGACATCTATCCATGCCTTCATCGGCTCCTTAGCCGATAGAAGTGCGTCCCGATCCCTATTGACGACCAGCCGATAGCAGAAGCCATCTAGACGTGGCAAATGATCACCTCAATCCTAGTGGCAACCAGCCGATAGCGAGCGCTCGTATCAGCCCATCGTTCGACTGACCCCTTTGCCTCACCTCCTTGTCAATTGCAGGGTCAAATTAATTGGCACGCCGGCACCCACACCGTCGCGCCGGAGTTGAGCGAACTCCACGGGCCTCTGCGCGCGTACCTCGAGCTACAAAGAGAAGCCGACAACCTACACTGGAGCTAAGCAGATCTCCTAGGCGTCGGCATGTTGGCATGGGGCGCATGAGATTCGGCGCGAACAAAAGCTCGCTGCATTTTTCATGGCTTCACTCAACGACCAGGAATTGATTATGAAGAGACATTTAGTTCAGTGGTTAAGCTTGCCACTGTCCGAGTAGTTCTTACCTTGGCACTGTCACATTCTTAGCCTATTCATCAGTTGGATGTTAAGAATGACATCCTTCATGGTGCTTTGACTGAGACAATATATTGTGTGCAGCCTTCTAGCTTTGTCGATCCCTCCAGACCCAATCATGTTTGCCGGTTGAACAAATCACTCTATGGATTGAAGCAGACACCTCACGCTTGGTACAGTCGTTTCACTTCTCACATCATCTTCCTTTGTTTTGTTGAAGTGAAGGTAGACAAATCTCTCTTTATTTATCGCTACGGTACTGACATGGCTTTTCTACTTCTCTTTGTTGATGATATTATTCTCATGGCCTCGTCACAACATTTTCTCCACACCATTATTGTAGCTCTTCAATGGTAATTTTCTATGACTGATATGAGTCCTCTTCATCATTTTTTAGGGATTTCAGTTGAGCGTCGAGATGGCAGTTTATTTCTCTCACAGCCATAGTATATACTTGATATTCTAGAATGTGCTGGTATGCGCGATTGTAAGCCATGCAATACACCTGTCGACACTCACTTCAAATTGTTTGTTGATAGTGTTCTGGTTTTTGACCCCACGTATTATTACAGTATTGCTGGTGCCTTGCAAGATCTCACATTTACTCATTCGGATATTGTCTACGTCATTCAGCAGGTCTGCCTATTCATGTATGACCCGAGAGAATCTCATCTTGCTGCTATAAAGCGCATTTTGCGCTATCTTCAGGGAACTTTGACACTCAGTCTTCATTTGTATCATACTACACTAGCTGATCTTGTTGTCTACTCTGACGATGATTGGGCCGGTTGTCTAAATACCCGTTGGTCTATCTTGAGCTACGGTATGTTTTTTTGGTGACAATCTTATTTCCTGCTCCATCAAACGTCAGTAGATATAAAACCGACCGGTTGGGGCTGGGGTTCGATCGGTCGATTGATGGGGATGAGCAGAGCAACCAGGGCTGCAGGGGAGACCCAGAGGCCACGTGCATGCACACACGCCGTCGTACTAACTGCAAGCCAATTTGGCATCAAAATCATCAACGCCAACATAGAGTGAGGCAGTCAGGTTAGAAAGTTTAACAAATATAGCCAACTACTAATTTTAAAAATTTATTTATTGTATGATTAATATTTAACGTATCACTCATACTTGTAGCGTCTTTTAAGTCTATGTTGTAACTAGCTTAACATATAGTCTGTTTTTCTTCTCTCTTCCCTTCTCTTTGCTTCATCTAAAATTAAATCTGATATATAGCAGTATTTAGATTTCGTTTAACTTACTTATTATATCACTTATTATAGGCGTCTGCATTCAGCATGCAGGCAGGCAGATCAGCACCAGTGATCGATCCAAGCAGTGGGTCTTATGGCTCCATGCATGATCCATCTTGCATCTCATGGGCATCACACACCGATGCATGCGTCGATGGTGCATGATAGAGTTCATGAATTAAGCAAGCATCGATATGATGCGATTTCGATCTCATTATTGAGTGGATCCATCATCCATACATGATACGATGATGAGAAGTTATTAGCAGTTAATTCTGATCATCCCGTGATGCCGGTGCGTGCTATCCACATCGATCCATCCATCGATGACGGTCCAGCCAGCTGGGTGCCTCTCCATCACCGGAGAACTGCTCATGGATCATCTTATGGCTGTAAACGATTACATCCTCTAAACTAAACAAAAAAGAAAAACTCAAGTGGTTCTAGCTAGTCGGCATTGCACATTTCTTCAGTAATGTCAGATGTGAGACTGACGAGCCAGCGGCAGACAGATCAAACTAGGGCTGCATAGTTCCCGGAGTAGTAACCTGCCACTCTATCCCGAATTTGATAGATCGAGACAGCGAAAGAATTTATCTAGTTAATTAGGAGGAAGGACATGACCAGTCGGCAAATGATTTGGAATTCAGGACTGATCCCGTTTCCATCCATCACGCATGCATCGCTCCGACGATCGCCATTATTGCAATATTGCTGCCTGCCTACCTGCTTGCATTGCAATTCTGCAAGCGCCGCGCTGCACTGTTTCGATCGGTTATTTCAGATTAGGTGTAGGGACACGAGGGAACTAGCTGGCTTGATGGCAACAACAAAGAGCAAGGAGGAGATGGATGGATGGATGGCATGAAAACTATTTCCCCGACGATGGAAACTGGAGCTAGTATATTGTCCTGTTAGGGAGCTCCCAGGAGGCTTTCTAAATTCTATAATTATGAGATTCTATAAGAAACCGTAGCTGTCAGAAGCTCTCCAAGTAAGGTCATACATATCTCCCCGTGGGATTAGGACACTGCTGAGTTCACAACAATTTAACTGAAATATTAGCAATTTGAAATGAAAATTTCCTTCTTTTTAAAAAAAAGGTAAAATTGCATATACTACCCTAATTGCCGCTCTTGTTCGATTTGTTACAACCCCAAACCGTTGCACCGAAATTGACAGAAATATTAAATTATCCTATCAAAAATGAAATGTAGATGACAGATTAAATGACGTCTTATATGGTGGGAGGTTGGTGGGCTGTAATGGTTAAGTTAGATGGGCCTAGATAGATGGGCTTTAAAGTTACAAACCTTAAGCACCTATTGCAAGCCAAATAGGAGCCTCGCTTTTTTTTTCTTTTGACTTAAGCTCATGTTACTCAGGTTGTAGTACTTGGAGTCCAGCAAGATGAGCTAGTTCACCGGTCGAGGAAGAAAAACCCTAGCCGATGTCCTCTCCTTCTCTAGATTCTTCTGGCGCGCCGGCAGCATGGGGCTGCATTTTCTATTCATGACTCCTCAGGGGGATTGTGATTTACCGTCGGTGGACTCTTAGGTACCTAGTTTCGCTCTTGTTCGTTGGATCGATCCACCTGTAATGCCTCTAGTTCACTACCTTGTTCCGATAAGATTCATCGTCTATCACCGAATTAATTAACTAGTAGACCGCCCAGATCAAACTGTTTTTATACTAAAAAATTATATGATCGGCCATCAGCTTTTACCTAAGGTTTTAAATCTCTTGCTATAGTTGCCGGTATCTCTGGTTATTGTTGTTTTAGAAAGGTCTAAGCTATTTGCTTTCAAATAGGAAATAGCCGCTATTAGTCGCTATAGCACTATTTAGCCTGCTATTAGTTGATTTAGAAGGCCGATCATTAAACGTTTTAACCCACTACATAAAACATTGCTTTTACTACAGACAATGCTAACAAAGATATATAGGGGTTTGATGCAATTGCCTAGTTCAGACCCTTGTTTGTTAAAGAGGGGTTCTATAATTTGACTGCCACTTAAATATATATGCACAATAAGCACCGGATTACATAGGAGGTCTACGTCCTTATTAGATATATGTGCTAAATTTTTGTTACTTTTGCTTGAAAGAAAGTGGTGATAAAGAAAGCGGTAGTTAATTTCTTTTTTAAGATCTTTCTCTAATTCTTCGATTGCTCCTTTTTTTTCTTTAATAAATGGAGAATCCAATATGGATTAGGATGTGGATTATCAATTTCTTTTTGAATTTCTATGTGTAATTACTTCGTAACTTTAGCCTAAGTCCATTTTTTATTATGTGTAATTACTTCAAAACTTGAGTTGATTCTATTTTTTTATTTGACCCTTTTTCCCTGTTCTTTTGTATATAGTTCATGATATAATTTCGTTTTTTTTATCTTCCTCTTGATATAATTTGGTTGTGCAAACAAAAGGAATGGTGAATTTGGGTTGTAACAAGTCTGAAACCATATTTTTTTGTCCCATATTTTTCTATTCTTTTTTTACTAGGAATGTAAAAAATATTTAGATTTATTTACTTACATTTACATTTAGTACAATATATTATATGACACATGGTTTTTTTTATGGGAGAACTTCGTCCGAGGATTGAATTTATTCATAGTACTCCTACTGAGTTTGGCTTTAGTGATGAATAAATTTGCTTTATCGAAATTCCTATAATAAGTAGCATTTGCTGCTACCGAATAAACTATCTTCAACATGTGATGAGATGCTCCATAATGTATGAGATTTTTCTTCGTAGTAACACCAACGAATCTCATCAAGAACTTTTTGTACTTTGAAAATAGATATATGGATACATTTTTGTGTTTTGGAAACCTATTCAAACTTTAGTAAAATATTGGTTGGTACTTTTCTTGTGAGTTTCCCAAGACTACTCTTCTTCTTCTTTATCCTAGGATATACTTACCAGTTTTAAATTTATCATAAATAAGGTGAGTCCCCTCTTACCAATTTCTTTTTTATTTTATTTTAAATCTTTCTATTCTGAATAACGAGGAGATTTAATATCATTTCTTATACTTTCATAACTTATGAAATGCTGTGTAAGCATGAATTTCCATAATTTATGGCCTACCATAAAATTTGTTACTCTCTATTATAAATCACAATTACATGGTAAACATTACAGAATGCTAGATGCCTAAGAGCACGTTATATTGTTTCCTTCACATTGACTTTTTTATTTTACCAATAAATGATGACCTACAAAAGATTCATTATTTTTTTTCTTTCGTGTCACAGTTGATTGCTCCGTTTTTCCCCCATCCTGTACAGCGAGCTGATATCCACAGATCAGCACATGTTTACTCGTCGGTCTGCATGGACTAAGAATCTGAAGCATCGGCCAAAGCCATCATCCCCGCGGTTGGCCAATGGCAGATTAGCTCCTCTTTCAAATTTCGCTATTGTAATTAGTAACTCGATTGTCCACGTCCACGATCTCTCGTGATCTTAAAAAAAATGTAGATAATACAAATAATTTCGGCCTTTGTTTTAAAGGAACTGGATCTAATTATTACAGAGGTTACACAACGAATGACTACGAATTATAAAATCACAGCTCGTATTTTACTTGAATCGTCACACGCTAATAGTTAGATTTGGAGGGAGCTCATCCTCATCGTCCTTATTGTCAGGATGAGACGTCGAAGAAGAGCAGCGCACGCGCCGTTCTACGGCCTCGTGGAACATTTTCATAGCCTCCCCCATCACGTGCTTCCGTTGGAGCAACACCACACGCATCTCTATCTGTGGATGCCTGCTGTGAAATGTCTGCTCGTCATCGTCCTCTGTCGCCATCACCTCGAGCGTGGGAGGGCTGGCACGTGGGTCGTAGCTGGCCGCTGCCAGCAGCATGAGGCCGACGCGGTCCGCCTCCTGCTCCATCTTTTGGTGCCATGGCCGCATGAAGAGGAACTCCCACTCGCCCCGCGGGATCCCGTCCATCGGGGCGTCGAGGAGATCTTCCACGTAGTTGGTGAGGATGCTGGCCCAGAAGCATTCCCTCAAGTAATCCACAGTGTGTCTTGTTAGATCGCAAACTCTGAAGTCTGATTTGGGCGCGTCCATTGGTCAACCGTCGGATGCTACGCTATCTCCGGTTTCCCCTCTCGCGACGGCGCCCGATCCGGACAACGCGTCGCACCAGCCAGGCGCGGCCATGTCTTCTTTCCCGCGCGCAGGAGATTCGCTAGGCCAGGCAGGCCAGACTGCTGCTACGCCAATAGATCCGTATGCGAGGTCATCTACGGCACCTCCAGCTGTAATACGACCTGTAACCAGACTTCAAAGTGGCATACGCAAGAAGAAAATATACATAGATAGTACTGTTAGATATGTATTTTTGACAACTACAGGAGAACCTAGTAGTACTGATGAGGCTCTAGCTGATAGTAATTGGAAAAATACAATAGATCTTGAGTACAATGCCTTAATGAAAAAAACTTGGTACCTTGTTCCACCTCAAAAGGGTAGAAATATTATTGGTTGTAAATGGGTATACAGAATAAAGAGAAAATCTAATGATAGCTTGATATAAAGCTCGATTGATAGCAAAGGGTTTTAAGCAGAGATATGGAATAGATTATGAGGAAACTTTCAGTCCTGTTGTTAAAACTGCTACTATTCGTATTATTCTGTCTCTTGCTGTTTCTCGAGGATGGACTCTCAGAAAACTTGATGTACAAAATGCTTTTCTTCATGGCAATCTTGAAAAGGAGGTATATATGCAACAACCACCTGGTTTTGAAGATCCTTCAAGACCAAACTTTGTTTGTCATCTAGATAAAGCCTTATATGGTTTGAAACAGACGCCTAGAGCATGGTACTTTAAACTAAGTGCTAAATTGATATCACTTGGTTTTCAATCTTTGATACATCTTTGTTCTTTTATCGTAAAAATGATGTTAGCATGTATCTCCTTGTTTATGTTGATGATATTATTATAGCCAGCTCTACACCACATGCTACCACAGTGTTACTTCAAGATTTGTAGGAGGAATTTGCTCTAAAGGATCTGGGAGATCTGTATTATTTTCTCGGTATAGAAGT
Organism: Oryza coarctata; assembly: GCA_030770085.1. Classification (NCBI taxonomy): domain Eukaryota; kingdom Viridiplantae; phylum Streptophyta; class Magnoliopsida; order Poales; family Poaceae; genus Oryza; species Oryza coarctata. Next base: position 11,211,984 of record CM061483.1, on the reverse strand, counting down.
TGCCAAGGTGCGAGATGGCATTGTTCTCACTCAAAAAAGAGTTGAGTATATCAGATTGCAAGCCTGTTAATACTCCATTATCCACTAGTAAAAAATTATCATTACATGAAGGATCATTGTTGGGACCAGATGATACATCACGGTATAGAAGCATTATTGGTGCTTTTCAATATCTAACCCTCACTAGACCTGATATAGCATTTTCTGTTAATAAAGTCTGTCAATTTCTTCATGCACCTACCATAGTACATTGGGCAGCAGTTAAAATAACATTACGGTACTTAAAGCAATACACAGAATTGGGCTTGAAAATACAGAAGTCTCCTTCGACTTTGGTGAGTGCATTTTCAAATGCAGACTGGGCTGGTAGTGTTGATGACAGAAGGTCTACAGGAGGGTTTGCTATGTTCTTGGGTTCTAATCTTGTATCATGGAGTGCAAGAAAACAGACTACTGTCTCAAGATCTAGTACAGAATCAGAATATAAAGCAATTGCTAATGCTACTGCATAAGTTATGTGGATACAAACTTTACTGCATGAATTGGGTATTTCTAGTCCAAAGGCAGCAAAACTTTGATGTGATAATATTGGTGCAAAGTACTTGTCTGCTAATCCTGTTTTCCATACCAGAACAAAACATATTGAAATTGACTATCATTTTGTCAGAGAAAGAGTTGCTTAAAAATTACTAGAGATTGAATTTGTTTCATCAGGAGATCAAATTACATATGGCTTTACAAAGGCTTTGTCTGTTCGGCTGTTAGAAAATTTCAAAGTCAATCTGAACCTCGAACGGTTAAGATTGAGGGAGGCTGTTAGATAGAAAGGATATATGTGTATTTATCTTACCATATTAAAGAAGACTGTTAGATAGAAATATTAGATATATATGTATTTATCTTACTATATTGTGCTAAAAGTTAAGAGATCTAGATTATCCATGTGTAGAAATAGATCATCTATGTATAGAAGGTTTATATTTAGAAAAGATCTTTTGGCTTAGCACTTAAGTTGTAACGCCTATATATAACTGCCACATGCGGGGCTATTCAGCATCCAATCAACACGCAACCATCGCACGACCCAGATAGGGCGTCGGTGTTCTCCTCCGCTCCTCTGAACTTTCACATATCTCCCGATTTGATGTGCTATCTGTTAAGAAATTAAGTTTAACATATACAAACACGAGCTGATGTATTTTTCTATCTTAAAATATAAGATGTTGTTGTTGTTGATAAAGTTGGCACTTGAAAATTTTGACTAATAAATAAAATAAAAATATGTGTATTTTAATGTTATGTAGATAGTATCATCAGATTCAAGTTTGAAAATATTTTTATATGATGTTTGTAGCTATTGATAATATATTAGCAGTGAAATTAACGGTTAAAATATAATAGAAGGGAGTTTAATACGTTTTGTATTTTAGAACGGGGAGAGCATTTGACATACCATAATTAGCTAGCGACGTATAGTACGTACCTCGTGGCCGAGCACCGTGGCTAGGCGGGCGTCGTCCTCCCGGCAGCACATGTTGAGCAACTCAGTGGACACCACAGTCTCACCGGTAGGGTAACTGTACGCGTAGAGCCACTCGTCGTCGTCGATGACGTGCACCCTCCAGTTGATGGCGCCATGACCGCCGGTGACGCGGAGCCCAGTCCTCTCCGACAGCCTCCGCCGCCCGAACACCTCGTCCCCGCGCGCCGCCGCGACGAGGTCGGTGGCGACGCGGCGCGCCCGCACCGCGTCGGGGTGGTCCTCCGGGAGGGCGCGAGCCAGGAGCTCCTCCTCGCACAGGGTCGCGCCCTGGATGTGCTTGTGGAACTCTTTGCTCGACCAGGCAACCGCGGAGTCGACGAACGACACGGCCGCCGTGGCGGCGGCGGCGGCGCGTGGAAGCGCTCTCCGGAAGAGACGACAGGCGAACCTTGTGAAAATATTCATGTCGTGTCACGCGGATCCGGAGGAGGAATGCAGTCAAAACCAGAACGATCGATCGAGCAAACGACGCTGAGAACGAAACGTAGGTTACAACTATATTGCTTAATTTCATGTGTCCATCTATTTATATGGCCAATATGGCTACGAATCCGTATTCTGTTCTTATTCAGGCACCTTCTACACGCTGCAGTGTACATGTTTCCGATGGCTACGGATCCGTATTCCACTTCTTATTCGGAGACCTTCTACGCTGCAGTGTACATGTTTCCGATGTTGGTCTCTTGTGATAAATTTTACAAGCGTACAGTTTGTGTGAGGTTGTCGACCTGCAACATGTGGGTTACATGATCTGACAAGAGTGCTCTAAATATTCTGGCATTTGCTCTTACAAAAAAAGCGGGGACATGCACGAATCAAAGATAAAAGATCATCTGATCAGAGAAGAGAGCCTGGAGATGTAAGGAGATCAGTATTCAGTAGTCCGCATCGATCAAAGATGCACGAAGAGATCAGCAAACTTGGTTATGTTACTACCTTACTATTTCGCTGCTACAGTTGACCTACCAAACTATTTTTGGTTTATTTTACACTCCAAAATACTGAAAACGGTTTGCTTTAGTCCCTATAGGTATTTCTCTATTTTGTGCTAAATTTCCACAGGGGGGAATTGGGTTGATCTCCTCCCACCACCCAATCTTAAATATATGTGCTAAATTTGCTACTTTTGCTTGAAAGAAAGTGGTGATAATTAGTTTTTACTGAAGCAGTTTGTAGTGGGTGGAGGGGTCAAGGCCCCTGCCCCCACATCGAGTACACGGCGGATATGATAAACATTTAATTCCATAATATTCTATCCTCCTGTTTTATTTTCCTTAGTGACTTTTTGTGTTTCTCAAAATATAACTTTGCCACTACTTTATAGCTTCTATATCAATGATTTTCTAAATTGTACTGTTGTTAAAGCATTTCCAAGAACAAGTCTAGTATATAAATTTCATATAGTCAATCTTGATAGCTTTAGACATCCTAGCGTTCAAACTTTTGAAAGTTTGATAGTGCGGAATCTGAAAGTACTATTGTTAGCCAATTGCAGCCATGCTCTCTCGTTAGCATCCACTAACATGCATGAATAGCTGTTTTAGCTTATGCATTACCATCTCAACTATATTTCTCTAATTAATCCTAGCAGGGTGGATCCGGCAATGGGGCTAGAGCTGATGTTGCTAGGAAGACGGAGGTTGAACATCTGCTGGCAAATTTAGAAAAAGAGGGAGTGGAGATAGATGGCAAGATAGCTAGTATTATTGACGATGAGGTAGCTAGAATTAAAGCTGAAGCGGCAAGGTAATTAATAGGAGGCGCTAAAACTTGTTTGTTTTTCACTCAAATGAGACGATCCTAACATTCATGCATTACGCACATCCTTTTGATAGGGAGAACATCAATGAGCCAAAAAGGAACGGGGAGATGTTACTGCTCACTATTGCATCTGTTACTCTTGGTTTCTTTCTGGAAGCGGACTGGTATGAACGTGCGCTCCGTGCGGCATTCCACTTTGTTGGTATGTAAAACCAAGTAGGTAATCTTGGTAAAACATTGTTAGCTAACTATGGTATAGAAAACCTATTTATGTTGTCTGATAATTGTCGTTATATACTGTGGGTTTTGGCATATAAATATAACTCTTATTGTTAACACCATGTCGCTGTTCTAAGCTGAATGGAGCAGGTGCTCGGTTAAGATTTGCAGGTTAATTAATGTTTGGTAATTGAATCTGGTTTTTCGCGGTGATTATCTATGGATGCTCAGTTGTGATAATCTATGGAATAGTTCATGGTATGACACTTAATCGAATGATGATTTAGGATTTGTGGCTTCACTCACATAAACCGTTTGCAGAAATCATATATTGCCACTGTGTTGTCATATACCGGAATCTCCAATTACCGGCTTTGGCCCCTGGGCTCTGTTCTCCAGTTGGTCTTCATCTTTAGTATTTGTTGCTCTTTGGTAAATGTAATCTTTGGTTTGCCAGCTAAGCCTGCAAAGTAGCAATTCGAATGTTGTGAAAATGAAAGGTGAGAAAGGAGAACGGTGTGATTGGTCAGCAGATTTTTTAACGTTGAGTTTGACAGATTTCGCAGCATGGCATTTTGATCCAAAAGGGATTTTTTTTTCTGGAGGCCAAATCATTCAGTGTATAAAGTGATGTTGAGGGACATTGGTATGCCTGAAAATAGATGCTCAGGATCCAACCATTCAGCACAGCGAATGAAGAACAAGCGTGATCGGCTCTGGTTGAACCAGGCCATGCCCGAGCATGACAGTGTGGCTGTCAGACTAAAGCCTACAGAGAAGATGAAGCATTTCAGCTAAAAGGAGAAGCAGATGCATCCACAAGCTCAGTGGTGATCCGAGGAAACCAAATTCCTGATGCCAGCATGCATGTTCCATATCCTGCTCTATTTCGCATGTGTAATATGGCTGCCCAAGATCGGGCTAGGGATTGAAACAGGACATGATCGTTGCTGCTGAACCTCCGGGCGCTCGCTCTTTCCGACCTTCCCTCATCCTCTTATCCCTGCTCTGCCGGTTCCGAGGCCTGCACTCGACCTCTTTCGGTCTCCTGCTCCTGATTAGGGATTTAGGGTTAGGTTTAGGGATTCGATCTTCTCGTTTCCAGCCCCAGACGTCTCGATTCCCCTCTAACAGGCAAATGCTTGATCATGCAAAAATGATGCCAAAGCGTGCATGAGTGCATGCCGTTTTCAGATTAAAGATGTAGGCCCATACATGAGTGCATGCTAATTTGATCAAACATTGTTGTTGGTGTTTGTTACCAGCAATGATAATTATGGGGCTATGTGCTAGATTCAAAGCTTGATGGCAGCACATGACATAATTTTAGATAGATCAGATCACCGAATAGGTGTAGTACCCCCACTTCCTGTTGGATGAATTATCTTGCTGGTGCTTTGGTTGTTGTCGATTGATTCTCTCCCGATCTTGGACTCCTACTTGATTTATATATCCTAGGGCGCAGGGTGTTATACAGTCAGTTAGATATGTTTTTCAATTAATTACAACAGGATATTGAATAGGAATCTATCTTCTATCCTTCTTGTATCCGTCTTGTGTAGTTCGTTCAAAATTTTAAATATTTAGAAATTAAAAAATGTATTCATTCAATCACATTTTATTATATTAATTATAAATAATATCATGGTTCAAACGGTTTCAAAAATGGGTAAATAGTTTAGGAGATAAATGATTTTGAATCTTGAAATTCATACAACGCCACCCACCTTTCCTCCCAATAGCAGCCCGCCATGTGTACTGCACTTGCGTCAACGCTTGCATGGCTGCACGCTTGCTGCGTCCGCCGACATGAATCTAAACCGTTCAAGTCTTCGACACGGATCTCAATATTGGTGATAGATACATAGGATTCCTAGCAGGTGACGATTGTGGGCAGCTGATGATTGATGACTGATCATTGGGCTGAGATATGAGGTACTGAAATTGAGCTGGCTTGGTCCAACATTTTGGTAGTTTCTATGGAAAAGAAAATCCATTTTACTTTCCTCAACTATACACCAAGTCTGATTACCTCCTTTTAACAACAAAATCAAATATACCGTCCCTCTCATTTTAAAACCAGTCTATTTAACCTCTTCTAGCAGTTTTAACAGTTTTGTGTTACATAGCGTCTATATAACTTTTCATCCTATATAGCGTTTATAAGATCTAACGATAAGTGACCTATATGTCATCCTCTCTCTCGAAGGTGCTTTGACCTGATCAACCCATACGTGGGACCTAAATGTTCTCTTGCTTTTTTTTCCCTTCTCTTCTCTATCAGTCTCGTATGCCCATAGAGGGAGGGGCCTGGTGCTAGGGGACGAGGCCCCTTCCTTTGCGGCGCTCGATGGAGACACATCCGACAATAGAGACACTTGTGACTTTGCGAGGAGACGAGAGGCCAACAGCGACGAAGTAGATCAAGGGTGAGTCTAGCGACCGATAGTGGCGAGCTTAATGGAGAAGCATGGACTAGTCAATGGGACACAACTAGAGTATGGCACCTAGTTGCCCAGTCACTGAGGGCCTCAAGGTCTTCCTCCACTCAGAGGCACACCTTATCCCGATAGGCATCCGATCTATTGACGCGAAAATCGTTCGATTCCACGTAGGCACACACGAAAGTTTAGAAGATCTGTTTAACTCCAGTGTAGTTTCTTAATCTCTTTGGCATCCTTGGATTGATGGGATTTGGGACATGTGAGTCAATTTGATCTTTCAATTGACAAGAAAGATAGAAAAGAGTTATTATAATGAGCTAATTGACCAATTGGTTGATACGGAATTACACTATCGGCTAGATATGCCGATAGAAGTTAAGACAAACATCGACTAGGAGTCCGATGCAAACATAGAACATGATATAAACGAGTAAATTTATCGACCATCGATCGAAAGTTCGATACGAGCATCTAAGTGCATATTATGGCAAGTAAAACAACGAATTATTGCAAGATAGATATGCATCGACTATAGTTGCGATGTGTATAGACTTAAAGCTCATAATGAATATAAATACATTGGTTGGAGGTCCGATGTGTATAAAACTTAAAGATAACTTATCGGCTAGAACTTCGATAAAACGTTACGTAAAACCCATCGACTTAACATGACCTATCTTATTAGCAACAATCTAATAGATCAGACCTAATTGAGACAATACCAAATTAAAGATAATAAAATAAACCTATTTAATCGATAGATTCTACACAAACGTGATAGATACACCAGATCAATATAAGAGATTGAAACGATGCAGCCTTAGAAAAAACAACTAGTTGTTGCAGTGTGTGAGAGTAAATCCATGAGCAAACTTGCCGAAGTGAAAGCTAACAAGTGGTATCAGAGCGATGTCAATCCCTCCTACTGAAATGCCTAGACTTGCCCGCCACCTTATGAGCACTGTTGGCGCTCTCCGTCTCCCTTTACACGCCAGCAACGACACCATGAGAGCGGTAACCGTGATGTCACTATGCAGTGTGTTGTAAAGGAGGTCGTGGATTGGTGAACTACCCTACTCTCAACAAAACCAACTACAACGACTGGTTGTTGCTCATGCACGTGATGTTGGAGGCGCATGGGCCATGGGATGTGATCGCAATAGGCAACAACATGTTCCAAGAAGATAGGATGGCCACATGGAGGCAATCCTTCAGGCTATCCCCATGGAGATGGTCATGACACTCGTGGTCAAGCATACGGCATAGGAGGCCTAGGACAATTGCGACGATGTGTATCGATGCCGACCACGTGTGCGTGGCAAAGGTGCAATAGCTGCACCGGGTGTATGAGACAACCTCCTTCTGTGATAGGGATTCTGTCGATGACTTCACACTGCTTATCAATGGCCTAGCTAGCTAGCTTGGTATAGTCAGTGAGCCAGAGCACTCACAAGGTCGTTGCAAAAATAATTTGGGTGGTTCTCAAAAAATTCGAGCAGATCGCTGCTGCCATCGAGGCGTTCCTTGATATGTCCACTTTGATGGTGGAAGACGTCATAGGACAATTGTGGGTCATCGAGGAGCATTCTCCAAAGAAGGGCGGTGAAGCGGCGGGTGGCAAGCTCATGCTCACGAAGGGATAATGGCTCACTCGACAAAAGGAACGTGGACAAGATGATGGTCAGTCCACCTCAGGCTCACACTTAGGACAGCGGTGACGGTGAGGGTGCCACTAGCTAGACAAGGTCGAAGCAAGATCAAGGCCGCGGTAGCAATACCATGGCGGCAACAAGAAAGACGCATGCCACTACTGTGGCAAGACGGGCCACTGGGCTCGCGATTGCCGCATCAAGTCCAAGAAGCAAGGTGAGGCCCACTTGATCCACGACAATGAGGAGGAGGGCACACTACTGCTTGTGCGAGCTAGCCCAACTCACGCCTTCCTCACTCACATTCAAGTCCCCTTGTCGCCATCCATACTAGCATCACCATCGCATGCTCAACCTGTCAAGCTGGTTAAGGCTAAGGTGCTCACGCAACTCGACTAGAAGGATGAGCATGACGATAACCTCTGGTACCTTGATACTAGAGCAATGAAACTCATGATCGGGTAGCATGCGTGGCACTATGAAATTCGAAGATGGCTCCATGGTGCTGATTGAAGGCCACAGCACTATCCTGCTTGCTTGCAAGACTGGTGAACACCGTGCCCTTAGTGGGGTCTACCTAATCCCACACCTCGGCGCCAACATCATGAGTTTGGGCCAACTCGATGAGAACAGGCTCAAGGTGTTGATCCACGTGGACTCCTACTATTTGGGATAAGTGTTATCGTTTGTTGGTGAGGATACACCACTCTCCCAACCGCCTCTACATGATCAACCTCCATATCGCTCGGCTGGTGTGCTTGGAAGCAAGAGGAGAGGATTCGTGGAGATGGCATGCATGTTACGGGCACCTCAATTTCTAGTTGCTATGGCAGCTAAGATGTGATAGGATGGTGTGTAGCCTCCTTGTCCTCAAGCGACTAGATCAAGTTTGTGATGGTTGCCTTGCCATTAAACAGAAGCATGTGCCCCTCCCAGAATGGACACTTGGTCATGCTGCTAGCATCCTCGACCTCATCCACGTCTACATCCATGGCCCCATTGTGCCCACTGGGCCAAGCAGCAACAAGTTCTTCCTTTTGCTTGTCGATGACAAGAGTCGCTTCATGGTGCTCACCCCTGCTCATGTCTAAGGATCAAGTTGTCGTGGTGATCAAATGCTTCAACTCAGCCACCGAAGTCTAGTTTAGATGATGCCTCAAGGTCTTGCACACCAACCACAATGGTAAGTTCACATCAGTTGAATTTAGGGATTACTGTGTAGAGCAAGGAGTCCAGCGGCAACTCATGACCCCCTATTTGCCCCAGCAAAATAGGGTTGTTGAGCGCTGTAACAAAACGGTGGTGGCAATAGCAAGATCGATGTTGAAATCAAAGAACCTGCTGGGCAAATTTTAGGGGAGGCAATGACCACCGTTGTCTTCCTCCTCAACCATGCACCAACGCGAGGTGTCAATTTCTTAACCCCGTATGAGGCTTGGCATGGGAAGAAACCCGCAGTGCACTTCCTACGCACTTTCAGCTATGTGGCACATGTCAAGACAATGAGGCTGCAACAAAAGAAACTCAATGACAGGAGCATGCCGATGATTTTTGTTGGCTACGAGGCGGGGTCCAAAGCATACTGAGTGTTCGACTTGGTGTCTTGCCAAGTACGCATCACACGCAATGTTGTATTTGATGAGTTTGCTCAGTAGAACTGGGGCAACCAAGAAGCTAAAGTTATGACCACAACTGATGATTCTTTCATGGTGGAATATATGTCTATACTTGTCACTGGAGTTGCACCCATGGCGGTGACATGAGTGGCAGCCACCTCTGGCAATATCGGAACACGCAACAACGTCGAGCCCACACCCACAACCACACTGATGACCTAGGATGGTGTTAGCGCCAAAACTTGGTAAGCCCGTTAATAGATTCGGTTAAGAAAATGAGCCAATTAATTGGATGGAAGTATATCCAATGAAGACATAATTTAGAATGGATTCGTGAAGGCTACGACAAGGTAATTTTATTTTTACAAAATATATCTTATAGTCAAGTTACTTAGTTTTCCTTTTATCTCTAAGATAGATTTTGTTTTATCTTTAGAAAAGTTTGTCTTGTATCCGTGTGGAATCTTTGTAACTATAGGGTATAAATATAGACCCTCTAGAGCCTTGTAATCATCATCACATGATCAATAATATAATCTCAGCTCATCGCCATACTAGTTCTCTAGTTTTATTTTGACAGGTTCTAGCTCTCAACATAGGGCTGCATTGTTTCAATCTTCAGTGAAGTGGTAATTCCTACCACCAAACAATTATATCGGCTAGATTAGTCTTGTCTAAGGCTACATCATTTCGATATCTTAGATTGATCTAGTTTGATCAATACAGTTGCCGATTTATTTTGATGTATCGGTTCTGTCTAAGGATACATCATTTTGATATCTTAAATTAATCTAGTATGTTCATCACGCTTGCATAGAAGATAGATATTTTTATTATATGCAATCTGGTACTTTATCAGTTAGATTCAATTTATTAGATTGCTGCTAATAGGTTAAATCATATTTAGTCGATAGTTTTTATGCGACGTTTCATCGGAGTGTGTAACCGATGAGTTATCCTATATTAGCCGATGAATATTCATGCTACGATTAATCTGCTATTAATCGATTTAGTTTTATTAATTTCGATCTTATATTATCTTGATTCAGTCCTATCTATCAAGATTATCCTTATAAAGTTAGCATCATGAGCTTGTAGGTTTCATTCTCTTTTCATCACATCGGCTTACATCGGACCTTCGGCTGATGTATTTATCTTCGTTATGAGCTTCAAGTCTATATGCATCAAAACCCTAGCCGATGTACATCTATTCAACTTGCATATTATCTACTTGATATATGCATCGGACTCCCAGTCAATGCTTGTCCCAACCCTTATCGACAATCTAGCCGATAACAGGAGTCCGTATCAGTCAATCGGCTGATTGGCTTATTGATTCAATTCTATCTATCATTCTTGTTAGTTGCAGGATCAAACTAACTAGTATGCCTCGAGCCTCATCAATCCAAAGACGCCAAAGAACTTAGGGATCTATACTGGAGCTAAGCAGATCTCTTAGCCATTCGTGTTTCCGACCTCGTCAAGGCTTGCAACATGCTCCTCCTCAAAGAACTGCACATGGCAAATGAGGCGAAGGTGGCTGCCAACACCGCCTTGCTTGCCTGGCAAGATGAATCGGACCTGTTCTACGTTTAGAGGAATTTGCTAAAGCCAGGCTGATTAATATGTGTCCCCTGGATGAAGTCGTCACCAATGAGGTTAGGGATAAGGATATGGCTCGCGTCAGCAATCGTGCACAACAAGGTCACCGTCGCGCTGGAGCTCGATGATGATGAGACTGATCCATTTGCAAGAAGCTTGAGGAGGACGTGGAACTTGTCACTCCGCTTTGGTTTCATCTCCGCCTCTACCTCGTGGTGGTCCTCCTAGCCTTGACGCCTCTGGTCCAATTGTGCCGGTTGGATGAGAGAAGAGGAAAAGAGGAAGAAAGGTCACTAATACGGTGAGGGTCCACCGTATCTTTTTTTTCTTACTAATTGTAATTCCAAGTCAGCGTTTACACATGCCCTACAGTTGACGTAGGTGGACTTTTTCCTAGCTCCAATATCTAACATAAGTTGGGCTGTATATCTGGAAAGCCCAAAAGGCCTAGTTAGCTGGGCTGTATATCCAAGCTAGATAGCAAACAACGGCCCAACTCACATTATCAATTCTAGCTAGACGCTGCTTCGTGAATGTATAGTGTTCTTTTTCTCAGCTCGAGTTCCTCGTAATATCATACCAAGCATTCTATAGTTCGGATTTTGGAAAACCACCTCCTTAACAGCTATCTAAGTGTTTGCGAAACTTTATACCTACCTTTGTATGTTCAGAAAGCACACTTACATGTGTAACTTGTAAATTGGAGTAAATCGGAGTAGATTTGTTTATTGAGGTGTTGCAAAATTATTGTGTATATCCCCTGTCAACACTAAATACATAGTTGTTCGTATGGGGAACACTAATTAGCAGCTGTCTCTCCTGGCTATGAAAATCGAGTCCAAGTAGTAATTAACAAACAAAGAAGTCAGTAGGTGTAGCTGGGCAAAGATAGAATTTTGATTCTCATCAGCAAGTATGCCATGGAATTTTGACAATTTGATCTAATCAACCTGTCAGGAATAACTGATCTAAAAAAATTAATCATATATGGTACAATCGCATCACTAAACATCCCATACAACTCATTTAAGTAGTAAAAAAAGTGAGAGGCAGATTTGAGTGAGCTGATTAACCACTAGTGCACAACCAAATCAGTGAGAACTCTCAATGCGACAAGAGGATTTAGTCTTCAATTTGCTGCATAATAAACAAAACACGGTTTCAGAGTGCAGAGTCAGAGTCGTCGTTGGCCATGACCAAACTGGTTTTCAGACCTGAGTTGGATGTATCAGGTTCAGTTTAAGGACTGTGGCACACGCCCTGTTTGGTAGGTGCATACGCGAGCAGTTTCTTTACAAAAAAAAATCCGATTATATTAGGGTTAGTTTGTATGATAACTACTTAGGCTGAATCCGGTAGTCAACAAAAGATTATTGCAGCTATCTGCCTTTTGATTTTTTCTGACAATGAGATTTCACCAGAACAATACAGGAATATGATTCTTCAGATCAGGTTTCATCAGCAGCTTCATCTGGTATCCTACGACATGCCAAACTCTTCTTTTTGGACCCAACCATCAGTAATCAGTTGCAAGCTTTAACTTAGTTTCTCACACACCGAACTCTGAAGAATTTCCAAACTGAGCAGAAGCAGCTCTGCAGACTGCAGTCCATGCAGACTCCTAGCTAGAAGTAGCAGATGATCTCATGAACATGATGTGCCTTCCACTTGTCACAGGACTAAAACCAGTGGATCTTTACCAAACTCTGCAATTCTACATCAGCTGTCTGCATTACAGGTGAAAACTCGTTGTGCCAGGATACAAAGATATGCAACGATATGCAGCCAAAAGAGAAGAAAAGACCAAGCTGCCAAAATTGAAACTTTTGCCCTTCTACAGCCGCAACATCTCTGAATTCTGACTTGAACATGGAGAAAGCACTCTTCTTCTGCTCCTCTGCTATCAATGCACCAGCTGGAACCAACATACATAGTGGTAGTGCATAGTTCTTGGAAGATTGTTCAAGTCAGGCATGTGTGTGAATGACTAATACTCTCTTAGGCCTAGTAGATACATGCATTATCCCGACATTGAATTTTACCACGCGATTGATGAAAATTTTCAAAATTCAAGTAAATCATCTGGATAATAGCAGATGGACCAACTGGATATGTGGTCTTTCGTTTTCTGAACTTCAATTACCATTCTTTTCAAGAGTTCAAACATATATATTTTTTAATTTTGTTATATTACTATCTCTGTCAAAGGCAAAACCCTAGGAAAACTCTCCTCTAAGGACTTTCATTTGTTCGCCTTCTAAAAGTATCAATATTTTTTAAGTCCCATTTCAGGTGGTTACATATAAAATTCACCAGTGGTATAGAAATCACACTAGTAATAGCTTACTTGTTGAACAATAGTTCTTGGTCAAACTCTCCTTCAGTTGAAATTTGAAGTGGATTTATCCATGCATAAATGCACATGTACTACCTAACCAGTTTGATCAACTCAAAATTGATTTGGTAAATTGATTGGGGCATTGCAAAATCAATCATCCACCCACCAACTCTTGTGTATCTTCAGTATATGCTACATACCAAACATAACCTAGTTGGAAAATTTTACTTCCAACTAACCATACCCTACTTAACACAGAAACTATAGGTCAAAAAGAACAAAAACAAAACAAACCAGTCATTATCTTGAGAGAGAAACAGAGTGATGGTCAACATTTCTACCCTACTATAGCCCTAGCAGCTCAAAACCTAGGTCAAGCAATCTTATAATTAATACTGACATGCCCCAAATTTAGACTAGAAGAATCCAATTGATCTGATGCTGACTCAATGACTCATCGATTACAAGCAAGGAATCAAATCAAAGAAGGAAAAGGGTTGGGAGAAATTTCTCTCCTTTTTCCTCACCAACCACCAATGGCTGCACGGATGATGGATGCAAGCATGCAAGATCAAACCAAATCCAAATTGAGTCAAAACTCTTCAGATTTGGACAGAGATGTGCCATTTCAGGGTTGTGCCACATGCCTCTGTAGCTAGGAAGGAGGGGAACCATTTGGACTTGGACCCAAGAATTGAAGGCTTCACAATGGAAAACTTTTATCACTTTTTGGTGTCATGTGGAAACAAGATCACCTGAGAATCAGTGAATGATTAAGTAATTGGAAACTGATTATGCAGAATTTTATACTTTTTTTGTTCTCCACAGTGAGCCATGGTATTGTAAATAATTATGCTGCAAGAATTATGTATGTTGAAATTTCTGAAGATAGTAAACTAGGAAAACTTTTCCCATTTCCAATGGTGTATCTTGAAACAAAAATTTAGTTTTTTTAGATAATGGAGATTTCATTAAGCAAATGAAAGCATCCGGCTTCTGCATCAAAGTGCACTCAGCCAAAAAACACAACTCACACAAAATTTTCCTTTTGGAAAAAGAATTGTAAATAATCCTATAAACAATTTGTGTTCGAAGCACAACTTGAACAGAACACACGAGACGTCTTTCCTTATCATGTCAACAAAGGACAAAACATTGGAGCTGGGACGCGTTTTCAGGTTTCAGAGTTCAGACCCCCCCCCCCCCCCCCCCCCCCCTCCAAAAAAAAAAAAGTTCTCACATCAAGATTACTCCAGAACAATGTTGTAACTGAGTAGAAACCATTTACAGTTCCTGATTTCAGAAGTAACAGAGGTGGAAAGAAATAAGAGAGAGCACCGGGCACAGCTTTGCAGATATGGATCGAACTTCTGAAGAAGAAACTGAAGTCGACGCACCACTGAAACATATGGCTCTGAATCTGATAACGACATCAACGATTTTGTTTCGTCAGCCGTATATGCGCCCATGGTTTGAGACAAGGGTGTGTTTTGCTGTCGAGTAGAACCAGAACCACACACGTTGGCATCATCAGTGACAGCATGGTTATCTCGTGCGTCTGAATATTGCCTCTTGCAGTTTTTTTAGACAATGGATTTTCCATTAGCCCGGCCTCTATATCCACAAAGGAACATAGAAGAGACAGAAAGAAAAGCTAGAAGACTAAGTTTCAGCCTTCTTCTAACCCTACGCTCCAATCTGGATTGTCGTTGTGCTTTGGCATCATTCCAACCCTTTACTGGCATCTTCAATTCAAGCAGAGATCTTCGTGGCAACGCGAGAGGGGGAGTGGAAGGAGCGGCTCTAGTCCGCGCTGCCCATTACCCTGCTACCTCCGCCGCTTGCCACCGTCTTCCTGATCCATGGCGCCTTTGGGATGTTCACAGGATCTCCTAGACGACGCCTTCAAGGAGGACAGGACGCCATGGCGCCACCGCCGCCCGTCCAGGAAGTCTGAACACGGTATTCACCAGGAGAGTTCCGGTAGGTAGAGACGACTCGACAACGCCCTCAAGAGGGATTACGGCGCTCAAGAGTGTCGTCATTGCCGCCCGCCGCCAGGCTACGCTTTCACCCGTCGTCTGCCCCACCCCTACAGTCATGGCCTCGAAGCCCACCAACAACCATGCCACCGCCGCATGGACACTGCTGCACCTGACACCAACTTGGAGCCGATCTGGTTGCCCTGAAAATGCAAGGTCTTCCTCTCCACTGCCCGTCGCCACCCCCTGGCGCCGCGCCGCCCCACCAGCATCTGCAGCTTCCGCCGTGCCGCCGCCATCGCCGCACGGCGCCTTGTTGCCACCAACCATGCCGGGCGCCGTACAGCCGCGCCGTCCTCACCACCGCACTGCCGGATCTGGGGGCGGAGACCCTAAACCCGACCTCGCCCTCCCGCGCCATGGGGAGCCAAGGTCCCCGCTGAGAGTAGCCATGCCGCCGCCTTCCTTGCAGCCGCAGGGCACGTCGGCGGCCTGCTCGAGCGGCGGCAAGGCCGAGGAGTCGGTTCAGGAGGCCATTGCCTCTCGCAGTTGCTGTAAAGAAGGCGACTGCTGCTGCGAGCTGTTGACTTTGAGCGACACGTCAGCATCTTTTCTCGTCGTTATCATTGTATATACGTAGTTGGAACCAGCAGATGTTTTGTGGGAGATATCTTACCAGTGCTCTATATTTCGAAACGAAATTTCAGGTTTATCGGTACGATTCCTAAGCATAACTGAAAAGGGGGAAAAAAGGGAAGACAGATGAAAACTTCTCCAAACCAAGAGACAGTGTGTGGTTTGGAATTTGGACGCGGTAGTTTTCATATTTAAATCTAGTTGGAGAGAATATTTAAGCCCACGGTTAGATGTTACACTTTTTTAGCATTATTACGCCTTGGAAAAAATATCATTAGGAGAGGTAACATAAATTAGCACTAGAAAGTATTCCCGTACTTCTCAAGTAACGTAAAAACGCTAGGTTATTTAAGGTTATTTTTTAAAAGATAATTTTAATGTTTTGTACAGCGGTACATATAGAATGAGTTTTTAACTGAATAAAAAAAGATAAATGGCGATGAAAAAAATCCCCAACTACCCTTTTAGGTTATTTAGAGTTAAAATACTAGGTTACAAACCTTAAGATAGCTTGTTTGCTTAACAGTTATTTCTCGACTGCATTTAGGCAACGTTGCAACATATGTTCAAACCGTGCGTTCTTATAAAAAATTTTAAAAAAATGTATTTATTTGTTTTTAAAGTTTTTAAAGTTACATTAATCGATCACTCCGTTTAATCTTTTTCCAACCCTACCAATCGAACGCACAGCCTTCGGTGAGTAGGACAGACGACACAGTACAGACGATTGGTGATCATCGCCGTTATCTTTATATATATATATTCTCGGAAGCCTCAACAGGTCCAGTTGTATTTGTAAATGACAAGAAAACGATACAAGCCAGTGTACGAAATAAAAAAAAAAACTGTCCTATTTGTTCCTTGCACCATCATTTGTCATCACTGTTGTCCCAAAGCTTTTTAATTTGTTTCATATGTAACCCGTCTATTAAACCCAAGCTATTGCATCAGGCCAATCTATGATAAATTTGATATGGACTATCTACTGTTTGTATCCTTTTCAGAGATTTTAAGACAATATCTAGTTTCCATAAGCATAAACATTTTCTTTGGTTAATGCACATGGAATGAGAAAAAAAATAGAGGTACAAAACATTAGGAGAATTACCAACACATATTCCAGTTGTAAATTGGCCAGTAAGAAGTCAGAATTGTTTTCACAACTCAAACTTCGGTGAAGTTCCATGCTTGGGTATGCAGAAGTATTCTTTTTTTCTAATCTGATTTTCTAAATTACACTTTAGAGAGAATTCATGAAAAAAAATTGTCTAAAAGATGTAGGTATCTATTTCGAGCTGTACAATCAAATTTAAAGTAAACGAGGGGTTGATCAGAGCCATTCTTCTTAACCTTTGATTATGTCGGAAACTGTTTCACCAAGACTTTCAGCCTGGATATCATCATGTTTATGAAAAAAAATTCTAAATCACGGTTATCAATTAACTACTGCCATGTCTAAAATATACGTGCATGTATTTAGATGAATCAATATTTGTCTTTTAGCTAACAAGTAAGCTATCAATATATTTATTTAGTTTTTAGTGACACACAAATAATGTCAATAAATTTGTATTTAAAAATCCTTCCAAGCTATTTTCCCATGTTGTATCAAATTGAATAGCCACATCTTTTATATTTAAAACCTTAACTTTTATTTCATACTAGTATATTATTTTTAAATTTTATTATTTATTATTATATATAGACATATCATGTATATGTGTTTATATAAATATGCAATATCACGTTATCATTGTATCATGTATCTGTATCCATTTTGGAGTATCCGTGAAAAGTATCATAGGGGTTTACAAAGACAACACAAGGAATACGATCATCAGAATTTTTGCCATATTTGACTTAAGAAATCATAGGAAAAAGGAAGATGTACTACAGTTTGTTGTGCTATGTATAATCGATGCAACATAGCACGGGTCAAGCATGTCCTCTTTTTCTTTTTTGTCTCAAACTTTTGCAACACACACTGGACAGGCATCAAGATGTCCTGCTTGGTATAGATCCAATGTATGGGAGCCATTTTTACAACTAGTTTCAGATTTTTTTTCTGTAATAAATAAAAGTAGGTTATAGTACATTCTGGTGATTTTGATCCATATCTAACTAATTTGATGTTGACTTACTACTGTTTGTGTCATTTTCGTTGATCTTTTTTTTTTGGAAGAACCGACGTTCAAATGAATAACTTGTTTACTCCCTAGAATATGTTGGTTTGACATTTCCAAAAAAAAAAAAAGAATAACTCGTGGACATATATATGGTTCCTCTCTAAAATAATTAATTTTGCTTGTCTGGTCCAATTGACAAAACAACTTTTTGAACAGAGAATTATCTCTTTATAACGCAATTTTTTGACCATGAAAAGGCCCAAAGCTAGGAATATTGTTTTAGAAAGTGCGGTTATTCATCTGAAAATCCAATCTACGGACGCATGACATGATTTTCACTTTGAACTAATAAACGCGTGAGAATGGATGAGGTGTAATCTGAACCGTCCATTTGCTGACCCATGCATTTTTTTTCTAAAATTCATTTTAGCTAGCATGGAAATTTCTTCCTCCACGATCTTTATTTTTTGGCCCCACACATTTCAATTTCAAAAAGGAAGGAAATGCTGAACATGCATTTGACAACTACATGGTTACACCTTTGAATCTTCTCATGTTTCCTCTTTTTTTAGCCAAAGTTCGTTATGACTTATGATGCGAAAAAAGTTCAGTAAAGCAAAAGGTTCCACTCCTCTTTGTCGTCCTATGATGTAATATCACTGAAGCCTCTGTGTTACTGCCAAAATTCCATCCTTAATGCCTCAGCCTTTCATAGCACACACTAGGTTGAGTTGAAGCAACATTTGCTTTGAACATCTTTGTCATAATGGAACTGAAACATTTTAGCGAGAGGTTTGGTATATTGATTTGTTTATTTTTTATAGAGAATGGGTACATCTAGAGAACTTTTACGATATAATATACTGGTAGTATATACTTCTTGTATAAACAATGTTATGTTTGAAATTTGGCACAAAATTAAAGAGTATTTTAGTAATTTTATGATTTGGCTTTGATCAATCCATAAATCAATCCAACTCCTAAACACCTAATGTGGAATAGATCCACATCAAGAGAGGATGTCATGTGTGACAGTAGCAAATATTTGCTAGGGAATAATATAAAAAAACAAATATACCCTTTCAAATTTTATGCTGCAATTTAATTAAATAGAAAATCGAACCAATCTACACCGTTAGATCATTTATACATAATATATTATAATGTAAAAGTTCTCTAAATGTATTACCTGGCTTTTTGAGAAAGCGAAAACAGAAAAATATTCATAACCTACAGTATATTAATTTGTTTAATTAGTGCTTGTACATTCATATCAACCGGTGCCAAAATAAATTTGAAGTTTTATTTAGCATATTATGAATCTTTTCAGTGACAAAACAAATAAATGTATTTGACGAAAGCAAAATAAAGGCAGGCGACACAGGTGCTTTTGATAATGTGTATATTTCTAACTACTGGATATCATGTTTGATTCGTTAGATTATTGTAATTTGGCAGTTATACTGTCACTAGGCATAGAGACATGATGAACAAGTTGACAGAATGGCACGCGACGGAAAGGTGCATCCTGCATTGTAACATCTGTTTGTGATCAATAGTTACTGTATAATATCCTAATCAGGTAGATGACGACTAATGACATTGACATAATCCTCTGTAATTTGATCAGTTAACAAGACGCAAGTAGATCGATAAAAGACATGTATAGAAAACAAAAGGGCTAATCAACAGCTGAATTGACCCAGCTCTGTCTGCAGAGATACAATGGTTAACTCAACGATCAGCTTGAATTAGCCTCAGAACGACTTAGCACCTAATTTAATTGATATTCTGACTAAAACTAAATTGCGGTTACTTGCTCCTAGCGAAAAATGGAGAAGAAGAACAAAGAAAAATTGAAGCTAGGTGTCGTGACCTCTAAATCTCCAATAAGATTGAACCATGTATCTATATAAGAAATAAAAAATGACGGTTGCGATTGAGATTACGGGAGAATCGACGGCCGAGAAGGAATCTTCCATTTTCCCCTAAAACCAGAATAACCACTACCTACCAGCTGCAAGCACTAATTTAACTATTGAGCAGCTATCAGTTTTGATTTTCCAAATGGATTGAATTGACTGACTAAGTGTATCATAGAAAAGTGATTAAGCCACTGATCCTAGAACGGATTTACCACTGTTACTTAATAGCGTAATAGCAGAGCGGTCTGTCTATCATCCCCTCCCCCTCCCACGAGAAAACCAAAAAAATTTCCTCGAGATTAAGCAAAGAATAAGATATATACGTAAAATGTGGTGGCTTACTACTTAATTAGCTATTATAAACTTAAAAAAAGATTAACATAATATTTTAAAGAAAATTTTAGATATAAAATTTTAATGTGTTATTTAGCAGTTCAGCTTATATAGCATTCTCATAAGAAACGAGAGAAGACAAACTCCTATCCTGCTATACGGAAGGGGCCTTACCCTGCTGGACAAAAGCATTATTAGCAGTTTCATTGGCACTCTTCCTGACGCGTAATTAACCCGCTAATCTCTATTCGCTTCACCTAATTAACAACCGTACTCTAGTCTACTCGCCTACAAGCCAAGCCAGAGAAAGTTGACGACACGTGCGAAACGTGCGTCAAATTAACCGGATATGGCAGCAATGTGAAACGGTGAAACTTACTTATTAATGTGTGTCATCATCATCTTAACTAATTATTATAACCAAGCTACTTATTATTCCCAAAGAGAAAATAAAGGCTAGCTAATGGGCTTCTTTTGGAAGCTAATCCCAATCCTGCAACCGTACGACAGTGAGAGAATGAAGTGACTGCCTCATTTGATTTTTCAGGTGTCATCTCATTAGTCAGCCCTAGTTGATTAATTAAGCTCGATGGTAGTTAAGCTTTTTCACACGTAAGGTTTAGAGATGAAACATCCATCTAGGGTTGTAGCGGCAGCCATGCTACGAGCCTAGGACAAATTATCCAAGTCATCTTGCTACAGAGGATTAACTCATTCCAGTCATCTCTATTGACCTTAATGTAGTGCTTATCTCTAGCTATAGAGAGTTATAAGTGACGTGCATACTTGTTAGATGGATTGTCATTTTTTTGTTTATTATTTTTACAATTAATACTTCTTAGAGTGGTCAATTAATAGAGAGGCATAGATGATTTTTAAATTCAGCATTAATAAATGCAATGTTGTAGTAATCAGCAGAGAGTCTCGGTTTTTGTTTAAATATCTAGTGATTCTAAAAATTCAAATGCAACAAATATAAGCTGTACCCATCCTAGGCTCTTATTATATCTTTAACTCCAAATTTTAAAATATAATCTAAACCATTATATTCGGACATATACAACGCCACTCTATTTTATCATTTTATTAAAATGTCTAATTTATATAGGTATAGATAAGAATATTTTCTAGGATAGATGTAACAGCTCAAATATATGTTTCGAGCCAATATATATCACTACAATTCGAAAAATGCTCTAACTCAGACACCCAATCAAAGACCAAAGTGAGACACAGAGCCCCATGCATCTATTCTGCCTAATCTCCACTCTCCAGCAAGTATGCATGTAACAACAAAATAATGAAAATGCTCCAAGCACGTGGCATTGATTGGGTGTGTTCAGTTTTCTTTAAGCAAGCTTCAAATATTCTCTCTCTTAAACCATCTGTTTGATTTATTCTCTAACTATACCATCGTATTCATTTCAATTAAATATTTAAAAGAAATCTCATTTTGCTTAGGAAATGCAAGAGGGAAACATTTCAACAAGGATTCTACTGTGCTTAATTTGTGATGTTATGAAAACACTGCTACGAAAAAGCAAATACGGGATGGTCCTATAGGTGCCAATTCCTCCTACACATGCTCAGCTTTTTTGGTCCGAGCGCATATATATACTCATACATGTCAGTTGTCAACAATAACTGCATTTATAATGGATTTAGATTATAGGTGCCGATAATTAGTACCGCCTAGCACTTTTTAGTTGGCGTGGCAAAGGCCGTGGCCAAGGAGCCGTTGGTGAGACCTAATTAAAGGTGTCGATCAGTTCTAATAACCAGCACTGGATCTATTATAGTTACCGGTTATTATTGATAACCAGCATTTTTGAGGCTACCAAATATAACACTCCCTCCTCACGATCAGCTCATCCAAGAAAATAGAGTGGTTCCTCTTGTTCTTGCTCGACCAGTTAGATAAGAGAGGTTTTGTTGCTTTTGATTTTGTTACAGATATTTTATTTTGGGTGCTACAAGATTACATTATCTTGTTTCTTACTCCATTTCTTCCTTATGCGTGGTAATTAATCATTTGCTCTAGAGTGCTTAACCCAAAAAATTAGTTTGCCTTATTGATTTAGGTGTATATCATTTATCATTTTGTATCCATTTAATTGATTCATAGATCCTCTCTACTGGATATGATATTTTTGCAATTAAGTATAGATATATAGTGATTAAAATATCTGAAATTCGGAATAAAAGATAAAGAAAATAAAAGAAAATTCCACGTAGAAATACAATTTAGAAAAATATAAATTTTGGATTGAAAAATAAAAATAATTAATATTGACATAAGAGTCTAGATGTAGAAATACAATATAGAAAAAACTGAAATTTGGATTTAAAATTTAAAAATAGTTAATATTTAAAGAATATCTATCTAGAAATATAATTTAGTTTGCCATGTTGAATTAGGTGTATATTACATTTATTATTCTGTGTCTATTTAATTGCTGCATAGATCCTCTCATTTTTGTAATTAAGTATGGATATATGGTGATTAACTAGAGAGTTTCCATATTTTCCAGCAGAATTAGTATGAACATGTTAATCAGTCTGGCGGTTGTTCTGGTACGACATTAAACGAATTCTGAACTTTGATTCCTTGAATCACATATATGTATATATAAATGGGAAACGGCCATACGTGCATTGGTTGGTTGATTGTGGACTGAAAGTCAACTCAAGCTTGAATTAATCGTATAGTAGCTAGCTCCATTAGCAGCAACTAATATTCCATCAACTAAAAATAAATTACCATTATTTTATATAAAAGATAATTATTATTCAACGTGCATGCATGACTCTTAATTACCTGAGTAGCTAGCTAGATATATCTTTGCATATTGGAGGTCAACATATTCGGTTTCCGCTGGGTACGTAACAAGTTTAATGGAAAAAAAACAAGTCAGGAGTACAACGTAAGATACCAATCCAGAAAATCATTAATCATTTAAGATAATAGTTGGACTAACTTATTAGGTACAAGTCCATCGAAAACTAGTATTAAAGCTAACTTATTTAAGTTATAAAATTGCCTTCACTATTTTTTCTCTCTCACTTATCTATTTAATCTATTTATTTTAGAGGACGTGCTAAGCTAACTCTTATATGAGAGCTAATATTACTTATTTTTTATCCTCTTTGAATGTGCTTATAGTTAGCTTATAGTCTGTCATTATACTACATGCAAGTGCAATGATCGTACATGAAGCTAGTTTTGTACTAGCATATTGCAGTACGTACTTCCACCTAACAAATTCGAGTTGCAAAATTTCGTATGACACTAAAAAAGTGATCTTGGTGGATACGGTAAAAACACACAGGTTTTCTCATATACACTTCATATTTACTTCAAAAATATGGTTCTTTGTTGAACACCATTACTTTATTTTATTCTTCCGTGCTATTTTGGACATTGAAAATATCTTAAATGACATTGATGCCCATCCCCATCTTCCAAAGTTTGACAAGTGGTGTTTGATGGATTGGCAATCTTATGTATATACGATGTAAAAGTTGATATAAAAATATAAATGAATATGCAAGGAGATAATTTTTTATATATGTTTATGGGCCTTAGAGGTAAAGCACTACTCTTGTTTGATCGGATGACTAGTGGTTTTTGGTTTTCACTGTATCAACCTCATCAGTACAAAATATAAGAAGAAAAACTTAATTTAGTCTATCATAACATCAGCGTAGAGCTTTGGTATGATAGTCGATAGTTAGTTATTGTCGGGCTTCTCTAATACCGACTCAATGAGATTAGACATATGGCTTATGATGTCTTGTGTTGGTTGAGATCTCTTATGGCTTGTTCTCCCGCTCTTTAAGGTTTTGTATTTATATCCTCGATTGCTCCACAGTAGGCATATAAAGGTAAGTATAGATTTTGATTGGGCTTAAGTAGGACTCTGTATCTATTTTCTTCTTAGGGTATATTTCTTATCTTCTCTAGACTCTACCTATGTACGTAGGGTACCCATATTTAGTACACTAACAAGTGGATTGATGCATATGTTGCTCAGGCCATCGAGAAAGAGGATGATGAGGGAGCACGGAGAGTTAGACATACATCAACAAGGAGTCATTATAGTGGACTGGCATTCATCGTCTCCTAGTTTTAAATTTAGAGCCAAATAGTGTTTAAGGTCAGGAGGAGTACAATAAGGCGTTGGGGCAGCAAAGGGCTTAGGGCGAAGGATAAAAGGGCAGCGGCAGGGTTACGACGAGAGGTGATGAGGAGCTATTCTGTTGTTGTTCCTGATTTATAGCAACGCGTAGAAGACGAGCTCATCAGCTTTAGCTCATGGGTCCTAGCATGTGTAAGCGTAGGAGGAGGGAGTGAGAGTAAGATGAAGAGTATAATATGAAAATTGTCTTTTTGATTCATCCTCCTCAAGTAGATATTTTATTTGTAATGTTTATAATTGTCTTAATCTTTGGGTGTAACATAGTAAAACCAAAATTTTGAAGTGTCCACTAGCAAAATCCATGTTTTTTAAGTTACCTGTAGCAAATTTTATCTTTCAAGTTTAATGGAAAAATGAACAATATAAAGTGAAAAGCTATACTTTCGATAACTTTTAATATGTGCAAGTCATATATGATGAATGTACATCGATCAGGGGAAAAAACACAACAACAATGAATAAGTTGATTCTATTCGGGTGAGCTACAGTTGATCACGATCGTGATTAACTAGCGTACGTAGCTAATTGAATTCAGAGGTTGTCCGTGTCAGAATGTCAGATTAACATCTATCGTTAACCTACTGTCTCTAACGTGGACATGTCTACAAGTACGTGCACAACAGCCTCTAGCTAGGACGGATATATAGCTTTTGTGTTCTGATCAATTTACTATTCAAAACAGGCACGCAATTTAGTTTGTCAACGTGAACTGTTACTTGATAGGGATCAAGTGATCGATCCATTCGAAAAGCCAATTGCTTGTCAATTCTAGTTTCTGGACATCACATACACTGCATGATATGTGTAGTTATCCAAATCCCCACATAGGGATGTCTACTGCTGGTTTGCTACTGGCTCTGGCTTTGATATGGGACCAATTGATTATTTATTTGTTCTTGTGATTTTTTTACGAAAAACGCAAAACGAGATATGTTTAGGAGGAATTCTCATACGAAACTAAGTGAAAAGGGGGCTAAATAGGATCCAGTAAGAGAGAAATTAATGTCGAAATTTTTAGCTTTCTAAGTGTGCCTTGATTAATATGCTTATTGTATGACGTGTGCTATAATATAAAGAATTTATAGTTCCTGTTCTTCACTCTCGATGACCTAATACTACCAAGTTTTTTTAAAAAAAAAAAGCATTTCCTTTTCCGTTTTGCTGTCTTTTATTTGCTAATCCAAACAAACAGGTTCCAATAAAAATGCAGAATACAATCGCTCTTTGTTTTTGGAATTCTTTGACGTGTGTACTGGTACTGGCTGCGTTCGGTTCTACTTACTGGAAAAAAAGATTCTCGCGTAAAAAAGAAACGATTGATTAACATATAATTAATCCATTATTAAAAAAACTAAAAAATAGATAATATGATTTTTTTAAAAGCAACTTTTTAATAAAAGAAACGTGTTTAGAAAATATAACATAGGTGCCGAACACACCCTACTGTATCCAACGAATCTAGGTCTCTGTAGTACAAGTCCTCTGACCAAGTGTTTGCTGATGTCTTTAGCATTTTCTTTCATTTCCCTTCTTCTGCTGCTTTTATTTGTTAAAGTAGATACATCTAAAATGTAGCCAACTTGAAAGAAAGTCATTTTTGAACTTTTCTCACTACCAAGAAAGAATCAAATGGTGGTAATGTCTTGGTCCTTGAATAGGATAGACCTAGTCAAGCAATAGTACTTAAGCAGATTTTGTTCATTTCTATTTCAGAAAAATAGTGTTGATATTATATCAGCATGTACGATCAGTACATCATCAAAGTATTACTTAAAAACACATCTCCAAATAAAAAGGCATCAAACCATATATATGACCAAGAAATTGGGCCAGATGAATGGTAGGTGAGTCACTTCATTTCCATAGAATTCCAAATGGTCAGAAACCATGGGAGGCGATTCCATGGGCTCCTTGAAAAAAAATACAGATTATATATCTCTCCTAAATGGATTACCTTTCACTACAATTTGACTACCTATAGTACTTCTACTAGTTCCCTATAGAGATTAAGAAGAAGACAATGATTAGTTGTCAAATGCTGATTTTTTTGAAGCACTAATAATGTTCTCTGCATTATTAACTTTTCTTGGCAACGTATACTACTGACTTCTATATATAAGTATTTTCTCAAGAAGCTTCTCTTTTATTCTTCATGCAACTTGCATGGATAGACCTTCAGTATATATAGTTCATAGTTGAATTCAAGCTCGTGCAGATTAAGAAGCTTCAAATCCACTCCAAATAAAACTAAACACGTGTGGAAACGTGCATCTATCAATCCATGCACGCCCAACTAGATTTTGAAAAGGACTAAGCTGATCAAGCTGGATGCATGAAAGCAGGCTGCTAGTGGGAGACTGGACAAGAGGAGCACCACTAGCGGCAGGGACAGCTTCCATGAACGTTCTTGCTGATCAGATGTTGATGCAGATTAGGTCAAACCATTTGACAGGATCCAACATTCATGCATGCTATGCATATAGTTATATGCCTGGGACTATTGTCCTGGATGACAGGCAAAGGCCCTGTCAGATGTTTGACCTCAGGGAGTTGCTTAGCAAGCAGGGCTAGTTAAGGCAGAGATGGGTGATAGCATGAGCATAGTAGATTTTTTGGGGAGTAGTAGATATAGTATTTCCTCTCTAGCAAAATGCACCATATATTTAGCATTTAAATTTTGTTCGAGAATATACCTACTTCTTCAATTATTTATTTATCTCAATCAATCAAAACCTTCTCTTATTTAATTTTTTTATTTGATTAGTAAATTGAAAAGTCTTAACCATAACTGTGTTTTAAAATAGAGGGGTATAAGATTACGAAAGAAGGTAATTATTCATGCTTACGACAATACGATCTGGACAGCGAGAAAACCTTGCAGATTTTGACCTGAATTCGGGAGTGATTTGGTCCAAAAAAATTCTGATGACAAGTATCAGCTGTCACTCCAGTGGTATATATATGCAGAATTGTAGTATATAATGAGATTGAAACCCCGTTCTCAGACTCCAGTGATCTAACACCCCCGTAGTCGTAGCGGGAGAGTAACGGACGCAGAGACTGAAGCGAAAACTAGTGAACAAAGACGCGGGTAGATCTTTAATCATGATATCAGTGAACTGGTGCATCAATAGTACATGGAGCATCCGAACGTGTTCTAGAGCGACCTTGTCACGTACGAAGTGAACGTCAATCTCAATGTACTTCGTGCGTCGATGATGAACCGGGTTGGCGGTCATGTAGACGGTACTAACGTTGTCGTAGTAGACAACGGTCGTGGAAGCGATGGGTGTACGGAGCTTCTAGAGAAGCTGGCGAATCTAGTAGCACTTGACGACGATGTGGGTAACAGTATGATACTCGGCTTCGGCGCTGGACCGAGACACTGTAGTCTGACACTTGAAGGACCAAGAGACTAGAGTGTCATCGAGGAAGACGCAGTAGCCGAAAGTGGAGCGTCAGCAGTCGGGGCAACCCATCTAGTCCGTGTCAGAATACGCGGTGAGAGAGTCGATAGGGCTGAAACTGAGATGTAGGGCGGTGGATAGTGTGCCCTTCACGTAGCAAAGGATACGCTTAAGCAGTATGAGATGAGGTTCGCGCAGAGCATGCATAAAAAGGCACACTTGTTGTATGGCATAGGTGAGATTAGGCCGTGTAAGTGTGATGTACTGGAGAGCACTAGCAAGACTTCGATACTGAGAAGGGTCGGTGATGAGAGAGATGTCGATGGTGGAGAGCTTGGCGCGAGTATCGACCGGAGTGGCGGTGGAGTGACATTCGGCCATACTCGTACGCTGGAAAAGATCCATGGCATACTGACGCTAGGAGAGGAATAGCCCTGGGAAGAGCATGTAACAGAGATACCAAGAAAGTGATGAAGAGAACCTAGATCGATCATGGCAAACTCTGACTGGAGTCGGGTCATGATGTGCTGTAGAGTGATCGTCGAGGACACCGTAAGAATAATGTCATCGACATAGAGAAGAAAGTAGGCGGTAGTATCTCTGGTGTGAAGTACGAAGAGAGACGTATCGGAGACGGAGGCCACAAAGCCAAGTTACCGAAGATAGGCAGCAAAGCGCTAGTACCAAGCCCAAGGGGCCTGTTTGAGGCCATAGAGAGAGCGCTGAAGGAGACAGACGTCGTCGGGACGAGATGGGTCAATGAAGCCTGGAGGCTACTGGCAGTAGACCGTCTCTATCAGATGGTCGTGAAGGAAGGCATTCTTCACGTCGAGCTGATGGATCGGCCAAGAACGCGAGGCAGCGAGAGTGAGCACAACCCAAATGGTAGCGGGCTTGACGACGGGACTGAAGGTCTCGTCTTAGTCAATGTCATGACGTTGAGAGAAACCACGAACCACCCAATGCGCCTTGTGACGAGCAAGCGAGCCATCGGAGTGGAACTTATGTTTAAAGATCCACTTACCGATCACAACATTAGCACCGAGAGGACGAAGGACGAGGCGTCAGGTCTTGTTGTCCATAAGGACCTTGTACTCATCGGCCATAGCCGCACGCCACTAAGGATCGGCTAAGGCAGAACGGTGAGTAGCCGGGATGGGTAAGACGGCACAATGGACTGTGGAGAACCCGTAGCGTTGGGTAGGACAGAGGGACCCGGTTTGGAATCGGGTGATCATATGAAAGGAGGTGGAGACAGCAGAGGCCACACAGTCCGATGGTAACATTGGTGGTGTGGCTGGGTCGAAAGGGGGGATGGTGGCATCGGCTTGGGATCGGCGATTGTAGGTTTGAAGAAAGGGCTAGACGAGGTTAGCCTGAGCCGATGGAGAGTGGGGGCCGATAGGGGTTGGTGAGCTGATGGAGGGTGGAGGCCGATAGAGGTTGGTAAGCCGATGGAGGTTGATGAGCCGATGGAGTTGGTGGGGTCGATGGGGGCTGGACGAGATCAGCCTGAGCCAATGGAGGGTAGGGGCCAATAAGGGTTGTGGAGCCGATGGAGGTCCGATTTGGGTGACAGCGGAGTGGAGAAGAGTTGGATAGTCGTTCAGAGGGTCCTTAGGAATGACCAATGTGGAGTGCGGAGGTATAGTTGGTAGAGAATATCGGGATGGTACCATGTTGGTTAGAAGAAAGTCGAGGTCGCCAGACGAAGGCACATGGTGAAGTAAACCGAAGGGGAAGCAGGACTCATCAAAGACGATATGACGGGAGATGATGATCCGTCAGGTGGAGAGATCAAGATAGCGGTATCCCTTGTGGGAAGAGGGATAGCCAAAAAAAATATAGGCGGTGGAGCGTGGTGCGAGTTTATGAGGGACGGTGGCTGTTAGGTTGGGGTAGTAGAGACACCCAAAGACGCGTAAGTGAGAGTAGTCGAGCGTCTTGTGATACAGAAGGGTGTAGTGAACGTTGTGATGAATAGAAGAGCAAGGGTGCTGATTTAGTAGGTAGGTCGTAGTGGTCAGTGCTTCAACCCAGTAAGGTGCAGACAGATGGGCGTGAAGAAGCATAGTGCAACTGATGTTATTTAGAGTTCAAAGAAGGTGTTCGGCCTTACTGTTTTGGAGAGAGGTGTAGGGACAGGAGAGGCAAAGATGGGTGTCACGAGAGGTGAGAAAGGCTTGGATGGTATGGTTTATAAACTCCGTACCATTGTCGGCCTGGATGGCTTGAATGGAGAGGTTGAATTGGGTGGAAACATAGTTGGTGAAATTGATGAGGTGAGAGGCAACCTCGGACCTACTTGTAAGGGGAAAAGTTTAGCAGTAGTGTATATAATCATCATGTATTGTAAGATAATACTGATAACCCGAAACACTTTTAACTGAATAAGTTCACACATTACAGTGAATTAATTCAAAAGGTCTAGAGATACAATACATATAGGGGAAGAAAGGTAGCCGCACATGTTTGTCAAGTTGACAAAAGTGGTAGATAGTGGAGCTGTTGTGGTAGTACTGTATGGAGGTGCTACGACGGAGAGTGGCGATAACATCGGGGCTGAGGTGACCAAGACGAAGATGCCACAAGTTGGTGGAGATGGCTAGGCTGGTGTGGGGAGTGGACAGTGCAGCGGGGATGGTGTAGAGGTCGCTGTCACTATTGCATCGAACCATCTCGCGCCAAGTCGGAATATCCTTCACGGAGAAACCAGAAGCGTCAAATTCAATTGAGCAATTATTATCACTTGTGAATTGGCAGACAGAAAGTAGATTGTAGATGAGGAAAGGAACTATGAGGACATTATGGAGTGGAAAATTGGATGTGAGTGTAGACATGATGGAGTCACCGCGGCATATGATAGGGAGAGATTGGCTATTGCCGACGGTAACGAAAAGGGAGGAGGAAGGATGGCAAGAGAATAGTATATCGTCGGATGAAGCCATGTGGGATGACGCACCAGAGTCCAGCAACCAAGGGTGCTGGGGTTGGAGCGTCATCTGGTTGAGGGCGATGATGAGGCCAGCCTGGTTCCATGAGGGAGCCGACTGGGTGGTTGGCGAGGGTGTGATCGGCTGAGGTGGTTGGACGGGAGTAGACGCTAGGTGGGCCTAAGGGTGTACGCCAAGAACCCCGGGCTACTAGCCGATGGGACTACGTAGCTGGAGTTGGAGTGCCTAGGGATTGTAGCAAAACAACGGACCCATAGGACTGGCGGACGGGATAGGGACAGGAGCAGAACACGGTTGCATCGGACCGCTTCAGCTCTTGCCCTTGCCCTTCCCTTTGCCTTTGCCATTGCCATCGGCGCGGGCTTTGTTACCGTGGCCGAAGCCACGGCTATCAAAGCTGTGAGAAGTGGTAGCAACGCACAGTGGGTGGCAGCCGATGGGGTTGAAGCAGCCATGATCGGCTGCGGCAAGGAGAGTGGTGTCGGCCACCGTCTTCTCATCATTGGCCAGGTGAAGTTCCTTGAGAACTAACATGTCGTGGGTCCGGGTGAACGTGGAAAGAGGTGTGGAGTTGGCGATATCATCGGCGGTATTACAGAAGCGAGGGTTGAGTCCTCGCAAGAGGGCAAGGGCGAGTTGTGAGTCAGCCATAGGGTGGTCAATATCACGAAGGGCGGCGGCCTTGACTTTAAGGCGTCAGCAGTACGAGGAGATAAAGGAGTCTTCTTGTATCATAGAGTGAAACTAATTGAGAAGGAAGATGGCACGCGACTGCTTGTTTGCTTGAAAGAGTCGCTCAAAGGACACTCAGAGATCACGGGTGGTGGGATCGATGTCGTTCATTGCAAGGTCAAGAACGGAGTCATCGACCGAGCCGAGCAGCCAGCTGTGCACGCAACACTCGGCGATGTCCCACTGGGGGTCATCGGGTTGAGGTGGAGCGGAGCCATCGATGTGGGAGCGAAGGCCGAACTTTTCACATAAGGATTTGAAGAAGAAAACTCAATTGGAATAATTGGCATTGAGGTCAAGGGAAATAGGAACGTGAGATTTCACGTTGATGACGGCGTAGGGTGGTGAAAACATCGGCGGATGTGTGCTCAAGTTACTGTTAAGAGCGTCGATGGTCGGAAGGGATTCGGCGACTTGAAGAGTGCCGAAACCAAGAGTCGATTCGGTGGTCATAGCGAGAGAGTAGTGGGGCATGATAAGCCGATGAGAGTGTTGAGCCGATAGGGAGAGATGGGTGTCCGATGTGGACCGATGCGTAGCCGATGAGAGTGGGTAGCAGAGTAGGTGAAGTAGGAAGAGTATATAGACCGAGTAGGTAGAGTAGATAGGTCACGGGCGCGAGAGAGTGGGTGGGTCATGGGCACGAGGGGGTTTGCGTCCATGAAGTGAGGTTTCGCATCCGTGGACGCAACTAAGTGGGGTGGACACAAAAAACGGGAGAAGTCACGGGCACAAAAAAAAGAAGTTCGCATTTGGGAGCAGATGTGCACATATGTGCGCCGGCGTAGGAAGAAGAGAAGTGAAGGTGGGTCTGAACGAGACGAGGAGACGGATGGAGGCCGTCTCCTTATCATGTGGTGGAAAAAGACGAGTAGGCAATGTAGGAGGAGAAAGACCGTGTGCGGAGGAGATGATGGGGATAAGAACCGAGGTGAAAAAGGCAGAGGAGGAATACCAGAGGAGAAGATCTGTGACGGGGAGGAAGCATCGGCTCGCCGATGAGAGATTGCTAGCGCATCAAGGATGTCTAAATCTGCTATGATAACATGCAGAAGTATAGTATACAGTGAGACTGAGACCTCATTCTCTATACGTGAGGGTCGGGTATATATATATAAATAAGTCCAATGGTACAACAATATTAGTAGTGGTGAAATTTTCCAAGCACGAGAGGGTCCTGACCTAGGAGGTGTGCAAAAGATTACTAAATTTATTTTGCTTATTAGTTTAAGATTTGGAAATGGTTCCAACTCCCAACTCTCCTGTTCGTGCATCATTCAATTCTGACATCCTCACTATTTTGAAGAAATGGGATTCTTCCTTTTAAAGAAAAAAAAAAGAAATAGAAGCAGATGGCTGCTATAGAATTTAATTACAGAAGTTTAGTTTCATAACCAAAATTATGTTGGAACAAGTACAAGACTATAAGCTAGCTATAACCACCTTTTTCTTATATGAAGGAAAGAGAGTATGTGTTGGCTAGCTAGCTCTATACATGCTCCACAGGAGATGCAATAAATAGATAAGTAAAAGAAAAGGAGAAGGATAAAAATATAGCTAACCTTATCCACCTATTGTATATGTTAACTCTAGTAATATTTTTAGATGGTAGTAGTTAGCTCAACTTTTAAACTTGCTCGTATAACCATAAATTCCGCTACCTAACACTGCACAATTTACTAATTGTCAAATTATGGCAATGTAAATTTCTAAAAGCAAAATTTAATTGTGATATCCTATCAACAACTGATGGAAAAGGATAAGTTTTTTTTTCATTCCAGAGCAAAATCAGTTCAGTTTTTATTCTCCCAACCAACATTTCCTTCAGTTTCTAAGAAAGAAATCATTGACTTTTCTTTTCCAATCTCTCCAGCTGAAGGCAGCAACATTCATGCATGTGCCCAGAAAAAAAAACGAAGTTTCTTGTGTGATTTAATTCTGAAAATGAAGTGGTCTAACAGGAAAAAAAAAAGAACGTAAGTCACTTTACCAGTGCCATTACGGCTCGTTGTTGGCTACCTCATGACAGTGGCAATGTTCAGTTTGGTTCAGAGAACTTAATTTTAATTTAATCAACCGGGTGCTCTGTTTTTCTTGACCTTCGGGATTGGAAAATTAGTCGGCCAAATTATATTTATAGGTCCTAGTATTCAACACTCAGAAAACAATGCATTCGGTACTTCTTCTAGAGAATAGGGAAAAAAACAATGCATTCGGTTGATATCGACCCTATTACATCACCATGAAACTGAATTTTGACCACACTATCATGACTGAAGCTTTCACACATGGATGCAGCAAGTTTGAAGCACAGATGACGAAGAGATGATATATTTTCCAGGGCACATCAACTTCCAGTCAATCGTATGATACGGAAATTGTGCCCAGAAGAGGAAAAAAACAAAAGAAAAAATAATCAACAGATGCGCCTGTATAAACATCATCATCCCCCACTGAAAAAAATCTCTTTATTTTTCGAAAAAACGGAGGGAAGCATCTTCGGTGTGACAGTGGAACTGTGAGTACGAGGCTCTCACAAGTTTACGTGTTACAACTTACAGTACGAATTCTACGATGCACGCCTATTTACCCCTGGACTATGTCGGTTTAAACGCAGGGGCGGACACAACGGGTATTCACTGTATTACCGTAAATACAAAAATATTTCGGAAAAAAATCGGTATGTGTAGGTATATTACATATGTATATACTCGACGGGGTCTGATACTTCTTTTTTTTTCCTCAACAAATCTACTCCTCTTTAACGCCTGGCTCACAACGCTTCTAGGCCACTAACCAACTATCTTAATTTCCCGGCACTACCCCAGCAAACATCAAGCACATGACGTCTCTAATCTAACATCTTCATAAAGTAATAGAAAAAAGAGTTTGCTCTCATGCATAAATTCCCATATTAATCAAAAAAATAGAGTCCAGTTGTAAATACAATTTGAAATATATGAAATTCGGAATAAAAAAATAAAGAAAGTTAAATAAAGAGTGTAGGTAGAAATACAATTTGGAAAAATCTGAAATTCATACTAAAAATTGAAAAATAATTAGTATTGAGATAAGAGACCATGTATAAATACAATTTAGGAAAATTCTAAAATTCAAATTAATTTTTTTAAAAAATAATTAATATTGAGAGAAGAGTCCATCTAGAAATGCACTTTAGAAATATCTAAAATTCAGACGAAGAATATATAATATTAAGAGATAGAGTCCACATAGAAATTTATAAATATATTAAATTCAGATTAAAAGGTAAATATTATGGAGAAAAGAGTTTCAAGTAGGAGTATAATTAAAAAATATTTTAAATTTGGATTAAAGATAAATAAAATTAAAATAAAATCCTAGGTAGAAATAAAATTTAGAAATATATTAAATTTAGGTTAGAAATAAATATGATTGAGAAAATAGTTTATGATACAATTTAGAAATGAAAAATTAGTGTCCAATTAGAAATAAAATTTAAAATATCTAAAATTAGGAATAAAAATAAAGTAATTGAAAGAAAAGTCAATGTAGAAATACAACTAGAAAAATCTTAAATTTATATTAAAATTTTAAAAAGATAGAAGTCCATAGAGAAATATAATTTACAGACATTCTAAAAATTATATAAAAAATTAAATAATAATTAATATAGATATAGAGAAAAAAAGGTTACGAATAGTCTAAAAATAAATATGGAAGAAAGAAGAAAAACGAATGCACCATATTGTTTTATTAGCATAGGAATTACTATTTTAATTAGAATAAGACATATAAGTTTTTTCAAGCCAGCCCAAAGTTTAGATATTGCATTCTTTTAAATATTTTTTATAATAAAACATAAAAGTATATATATGCTACTTATGTGAGAAAATTTTATTGCCGTATAATTTACGCGAGCCATTGAAACACCCAACTGCGTCCGCCGCTAGTTAAGCCGGACTAGTTAAGCGGACGTATAAAAAATTGAAAAGATCACCTGGAAAATGTTGTGTTCACGCGCACGATTATTCACCGTAGCCATGCACGATCTATCCATCTGGCAATTGGCAAACAGAACAGAGTCAACGCACTACGTTCGTACACATGATGAAGCATTCAAGTCTAACACGCGCGCGCCAGCATAACTCACATTCTCACCCTTCCAAACAGAATAATATCCTCCCCCGAACAACAACAACAACAACAACAAAAGGCGCCAATTAATCTGCAGTAGCCATCATCGGTAAATAAAGGCGCCAATCATGGCGCGCACAGCGGCCACCACGAACCAAACCAAACCGAAGAAGCGAAGCTAAGCAGGCCGGCCGGACGAGAGGAGGGCGGAGAGAGCACGCGCAATCGCGGAGAATAGATTAATATGATTTTAACACTTTTTTATAAAAAAAAATATAAAAATATATCATTTAATAGTTTAGTTTAATAAGCGTGTGTGAAAAAATAAGATGAATATACGTGTGCGCGAAAACGAGACGAATATATTACTAACGGGGAGAATCGAACGAAGCCCTAGCTCTCACGGTGCTCGCCTTTCTGCTTAATCGAGGGACGCATGCGCCTGCACTGACGACGCGCTCACCACGCGTCCGATCCAGCCACGCATGCCTCGAGCCGATTGAGGAAGAAGTGTTCGTCACGGCGATGTGTGCACTTGCACTTTTGCAGTTGCCATTGCATCGATCGATCACGACGGCGTGTGCATGCATGATGCATGCGGCCGGTGTGACAGTCGGGCGCATTATTGCATATGATCAGCTGGTAGTTTTTGGCAACTTTTTGACTAGATAGAGAAGCGGGCAGACCGGCTTGCGCTTGGCCGTGGCATCGCTAGCAAAACGTCATCGATCGCTGCGGGCGACGTGATCCTCCTGATCTTCGCTTTTCGACCTTCCCGAATTCAAAGTTATATATACGTGCTGTGGGAGACAAATTAAAGAGTGTTTTAATTTTAGAATTTAGCAGATGACTTTAAAAATCTATAATATAATTCTCGCTAGTACACGTATGTATGGTTCTAATGGTTGTTTGAGTTATGGTCGATAAGCCATGTGAACATAAATATACAACAACCAAAACTAATGTATATATAAACTTTCATAATCAGTGTTACTAGCGGTTTAAAATCAATGTTGAAAAATAGATTCAATGAAACCCCCAAATTTAATTCTAAAATTAGGTTTCAAAACTTAAAAAGTTGATAGTCTAACAAGCATACAATATGTATAAAAAAAACAAACATACAGTGTTAAGTTATAGCTTGCTGGTAGGTATTTGATGTGTTTATTTAGTATAAATTTTGTACAGTTTAACAAATAATTTACTCCCTTTAGCATAAATATTTGATGTTCAGAAAATGTTTAGTCAATCTTTTAAAATTTGCCTGAAATAGTTTAAAATTTTAATATTACATAGTATTACATAGTTTAAAAATCTAGTAATGCTTAGTTTAAAAATCAAGAAAAATAGTATTACATAGATTTGGCTGAAAGTACAAACTTAGATTTTATAAACTTAATCTAATATATAATTAATTATCAAAGTTTAAAATTTTTGACTTAATATTATCCTAATTGTCAAATATATAAGACCAACTTGAGTAAATTCGAACCTAACTAATATTTTTATGGGCTGTATTAAGCATTATTTTGATAAACAAATGTATTGTGCCATATCAAATTACTGTGAAAAATTCTTTTTTGTAAAATAAGAGAAGGCAACATTATATTTTACCTACGCAGTATAATACTCACTCTTTTTTAAAATATAAGCATTTCAAATTAATGTTACTGTAAAAAAACTTTAGTGTCCATAAGAAATAAATGAGGATGGAAGCGTATTTTGTGTAAGATATAAAAAAATTAAATGAGAAGTAATTGATAAGATAAATAAATACTATGAATAGTGCCAAAAATACTTGTAATACCTAAGTTCCTTTATATTTGTCACTAAATACTGTTCATATTTAAAATTTGACTATTCATCTTTTTGCAAAATTGTTCTACCTTAGTTACTCATCGATTTTCATTAGCACTTTTAAAACTGTTTAGTATGTTTGTGAAAAATATTCTATAGAAGTTGCTTTAAAAAATTAAATAAATCTTTTTTTACTTAATTAATTATACTTATTCATGTTTCACGTTACGTCGGCTAATTAGCCAAAATCGTCCGCTAAAAAGACGACCTCACGGGCAAGTCCAAACTCACCAATCATATCCCCTGCCACCTCTGTTCCTTTGGAACCCGTGTGACTCCCGTTGCCAGCGCCGCACCTTACCGACGTACTACCGGGGACTCATTTAAATTATCTGATGTTTTTGATAGATATTCAGGTGCAAACGAATAAATTAAAATTTTGCTCTATAAAAATCAGATGAGAAAGATTATTTTTACACTAAACGTACCATTTAAACACTTAAAAAAAACGTGTACATAAAAATCTAAAATTTACACGTACAGGAGTAAAGGATAATTCCCCCGGCTGCATATATCAGCTCGACGTTACCACAATCTCGAACCCTCGTCTCGTCTCATCCAAATATCCCATATATGGTCGATCGGGAACAACCAGCAGGCCGGTCCGGCCGGCGGCGAGCGCGCATGCACGTTGCCCGGAAAATATCTGAATTTGGACTAAGGGTATAGTTTAGATACTAAAAGTAATTGCTTTCCTTTAAAATATCTGAATTTCAGATTAAAAATAAAGATATTAACACAATAGTACATGCAGAACGTAATATGATATTAATACAGATTCGAGATAAAAAAAATGAAATAAATTCAGCGAGAGTATTTCCAAAGAACGGTACGAAATTAGGGTTAGAAAGATATAGAATATTGGAAGATGAGTCAATTTAGAACACAAAATAAGATTAATTGATATTTATAATAATAAAAATAAAATATACAACTTTATTTTGATATGATTTACAAATTAAAATAGAAATTCGAAAAATTCAGTACAAAACTAAAAGGGTAAAATTCAAAAAAGAATACTAACCATTTATCTCAAACACTCATGTGATTGTAATTTTAGGTATGCGTTTTCAGATAGTGCAACAATACTATATAACTACATTAGAAAGCCACCTTTGTTTGTTTGAATGTTTGGACACACCTATCATACAAATATACAGTACTAAATTTGTGGTAAATTGGTCACACGTTCATACACACGTAGAGGGACAAAAGTGCTTTTTTTGGGCTTACCATAAATCTATAATTTTACAAAAAAAGATATGATTAATTAAATATTTAAAAAATCTTAAAAAATATATCAATATAATTTTTAAAGTAATTTTCCTATATATATTTAAAAAAACATTGTGCGTGGAAAAGGAACGTATGGTTATTTGAAAAGTGAGGAAACAAACTCAGCCTTATAGTTTTATAATACAATATTAAATTTGTTATTCTACTACAGCTTGGTCAGGCAGTTTTACAAAATCTACAAAAAAAATACCGTGAAATTTCAATTGATCGTAGCCAAGAGTGACAGTACTCTATATTAAAAACAGTGTAATCTGAAAATAAGGATGGGTGAACACGCATAGTCGTACATATCAGTGCGTGACAAGTGTGTTTTCCTGGAGATTTTTCGTTAATGCGTAAAGAGAATAAAAAAAAAACGCGGCTCTGCTGATTCTTGTGCTACTAGTATTCCGGACAGCAGTACTGAATGCTCCACACGGGAAGCCGTAGGATGCCGGTAAGAATGCAATTATT
Source organism: Oryza coarctata (assembly GCA_030770085.1). NCBI lineage: Eukaryota > Viridiplantae > Streptophyta > Magnoliopsida > Poales > Poaceae > Oryza > Oryza coarctata. The sequence continues at coordinate 11,172,796 of CM061483.1, read as the reverse complement.
CCTGCATCGATCGGCTTGACCCGTCAGTGAGAACATCCAATGCAGCTTTCTGATTAATTTTGCTCGAGGAACATCGTATATTTAAAGACATTAATTAAAGTTAGGAAAATGCTATGCGTACGACCCGATCGTGCAACCGTATCTTCCGCGCTATCCGTGTCGTCGGATAACGCGACACGGACGGCGTGGACGGTGCGGTTGCAGCTGCAGCCGCCGCCTTTTGCTTAGGATTATGCGTTTGCTTGTGCATGTGGTTCAATTTATACGTCTGACAGGCTTGCAAATGGTAAGTTAAACTCCTATCTTGCCATGCAAAATGTTTTTAAAATTTATAAATTTTAAAACTACAATTTCCCAAAAACGTATAAAAGTTTGGTTCTTAAAATGTTGATAAAAATATTCTTAAATTTTAGAAGTTTATAAATGGAGAATTTAAAAATTCTTCGTAAATTCAAATTTTTATAAATTTTCAGAAGTTTATAGATCAGTCGTGGTTTTTAAAAAAATGTTGGTAAATTCAAAATTTCGGAATTATAATCACTTGGATTATTCACGTTTTCAAAAAAAAAACATTAATGCCACAGTACAACAGAACACACTATCGTATCTGCCACCAAGCCACGGTGAACACTTTCAGCAGATATAGGAGTGTACGACGTCGCACGTACGCGACGTCTGCAAAATACCAAAACTTGAGATGCCTGAGCTGCCTGTACTAATCTGTAACCCACGACAGAGCAGCCAAACCGAACGAAAGCGAAGCGAAATGGGAGGAACAGAAGCATCCGTACAAAAATAATAAAACAATAATAAAAAAATGAGCTCAAATTGAGCACAAGAAAAAAACCACGAAACGAAACGCACCGAGCGAAGCACAGCACACACCTACCCCACCTCCTCCCGCGCGGCCTGAGCCGCCGCCGCCGACGACGACGACGGCCACGGCGACTGGTAAACGGCAAACACACCCTCACCCACCTCACCTCGGTATAAATATCCCCGCCCAAACGCCTCCCACCTCACCATCCTCCTCCTTCCGCTCACGAAACCGCCATTCCTGGACCTTCTCCCCCTCATCCAGAGCAGAACAGAGAGGATCGTGTTCGTTTCTTGGTTTCTTGGAAGCTTTGAGGGTTTCTTGGTTCGCCGGAGGAGGTAGAGATGAATCATAGCAGCGCGGGCGCGGATGGCGCCGGCACCGGCGGAGGAGGGGGAGGGGATATTGTGGAGGCCGGCGCGGAGGGGCGGCAGCAGCCGCCGCAGCGGGAGAGGCTGGTGCCGCATAGTGGCCCGCTGAGCAAGAGGTCGGGGATGAGGAAGAGCGCGCGGTTCGCGGAGTCGGTGTCGGCGCCGCTCTCCGCGCCGTCGGGTGCTCCGGCGCGGCGAGGGAACGACAACGACGACGAGGACTACGTGGAGATCACCCTCGACGTGCGCGACGACTCGGTGGCGGTGCACAGCGTGAAGCCGGCGGGCGGCGCGGACGACTCCGACGTGACGCTGCTGGCGCGCACGCTGGAGAAAAGATCGTCGTCGTTCGGCCACTCCGTCATCAGGAACGCCTCGTCGCGGATCAAGCAGGTGTCGCAGGAGCTCCGCCGCCTCGCCTCCGTCAACCGCCGCGGCGGCGGGGCCGGGGGCCCGCGCATCGACCGCTCCAAGTCCGCCGCGGCGCACGCCCTCAAGGGCCTCAAGTTCATCAGCCGCGCCGACGGCGGCGCCAGCTGGCCCGCCGTCGAGAAGCGTTTCGACGAGCTCGCCAAGGACGGCCTCCTCCACCGCTCCAAGTTCGGCCAGTGCATCGGTACGCGCCTCAACATCTCGTCGTCTTCCTCTCGGCTCTCATCGTTCAATTTTTCGCTAATCAATCAGTTCCTTAATTAATCGCGAAAAATTCTTTTAACCGCAGGGATGAAGGAGCTGGAGTTCGCCGGCGAGCTGTTCGACGCGCTGGCGAGGCGGCGGAACATCTCCGGCGACAGCATCAGCAAGGCGGAGCTGCTCGAGTTCTGGGATCAAATCTCCGACACCAGCTTCGACAGCCGTCTCCAAACCTTCTTCGACATGTAAGCACCACATTAATTAACTCCTAACGATTAATTAACCCGTTAACACCAACAACGGCTGAATTAATCAACTGACTGTTTTGCTAATTAATGACCAGGGTGGACAAGAACGCGGACGGCAGGATCACAGAAGAGGAGGTTAAAGAGGTAATTCAACCATACCCACTTTTATGTGTCCCTCCAAGAAGAGAATAAGACTCGAATTAATTTCTCGCGATTTCTGTAAAATTCATGCGTTCGGAACGAGTTTTTGGTTTTGGTCTCTGTTTCTTCGAAGATGGTAGCTAAGCTAGCTTCACGCTCAATTGTTGGTTGCCATTTGCACATCAGCGTCATCGACCAGTTCTACTAACTATACATCCTGCTCTCCTGAGGACAGCATGTTCTGCTTGACTTTTATGTGTCTTCTACTTCATGTTCTTCGCTCGTGTCTCGATCGCAATTGCCAAACAAACTGGCATTCTTAATTAATTATTGGATCAGAATTTTGATAGAGAAAGATTGGGGTTTTTTTTCCCTTTTGGACTTAATGCTAAACCCTGTCACACAAAAGAAAAAAAAGATTTTTTTGCTTAATTAAATCAATCGTGGTTTTTTTTTTGTTTGGTGCAGATTATCACGCTGAGCGCGTCGACGAACAAGCTGTCCAAGGTGCAGGAGCAGGCCGAGGAGTACGCTCGCCTCATCATGGAGGAGCTCGACCCCAGCAACCTCGGCTACATCGAGGTACGTCGCTGTCAATGCCGCCGGCAACAATGGCGTACGTTTTAGTGATCGATGGAGCTAACGGCAATGGCGATTGTGTTGTGGATGCAGCTGTACAACCTGGAGATGCTGCTGCTGCAGGCGCCGAGCCAGTCGGTGAGGATAGGGACGACCAACAGCCGGAACCTGAGCCAGATGCTGAGCCAGAACCTCCGGCCCACGGCGGAGCCCAACCCGCTCCGGCGGTGGTATCGGCGCGCCAGCTACTTCCTCGAGGACAACTGGCGGCGCATCTGGGTGCTCCTCCTCTGGTTCTCCATCTGCGCCGGCCTCTTCGCCTTCAAGTTCGTCCAGTACCGGCGGCGCGCCGTGTTCGACGTCATGGGCTACTGCGTCTGCGTCGCCAAGGGCGGCGCCGAGACGCTCAAGTTCAACATGGCGCTCATTCTCCTCCCGGTGTGCCGCAACACCGTCACCTGGATCCGCAACCGCGCCGCCGTGGCGCGCGTCGTCCCCTTCGACGACAACCTCAACTTCCACAAGGTGATCGCCGTCGGCATCACCGTCGGCGCCGGGCTCCACATCATCTCCCATCTCACCTGCGACTTCCCGCGGCTGCTCCACGCCAGCGACGCCGAGTACGAGCCGATGAAGCGGTTCTTCGGCGACCGGCGGCCGCCGAACTACTGGTGGTTCGTCAAGGGGACTGAGGGGTGGACGGGGCTCGTGATGCTCGTCCTCATGGCCGTCGCCTTCACCCTCGCCACGCCGTGGTTCCGCCGCGGCCGCCTCCGCCTCCCCCGCCCCCTCAACCGCCTCACCGGCTTCAACGCCTTCTGGTACTCCCACCACTTGTTCGTCGTCGTCTACGCCCTCCTCATCGTCCACGGCCACTACCTCTTCCTCACCAAGAAATGGTACAAGAGAACGGTACGAAAGCCTTAGTCCATCCTGTATAATTGTCTCTATCCTACGTGGCGGTGCTGACGGGTTGATGTGGCGCAGACGTGGATGTATCTGGCGGTGCCAATGCTCTTGTATGCGTGTGAGAGGCTGACGAGGGCGCTCCGGTCGAGCGTACGGCCGGTGAAGATACTCAAGGTGGCGGTGTACCCCGGCAACGTGCTGTCCCTGCACTTCTCCAGGCCACAGGGGTTCAGGTACAAGAGTGGCCAGTACATCTTCGTCAACTGCGCCGCCGTCTCGCCGTTCCAATGGTAAGCGCATCCATCGATCGATCTCGGCCGTTCGATCAGATCCATCAGACTTTAAATAAAACCACGTGGCTAAATAAAACCAGGATTCTAGCTGATTTTTAAATGATTGTTAAATCACAGGTGGGTCTAGCTAATTTGATTAAGCAATTAAAGTTCCTTTGGTGGGAATACTTTGAGCATCATCTTTCAATTATTGTTAGGACGGCTAAGCCAAGGGAAAGTAGGGAATAGCGAGAGATACGCTGGAATCTGTAATAACGATGGATGATGACCATGTATATGGCCCCACCTGCAGGCACCCATTCTCCATCACGTCGGCCCCACAGGACGACTACGTCAGCGTCCACATCAGGACGCTCGGTGACTGGACACGAGAGCTGAAGAACGTCTTCTCAAGGGTACTAGGCTAGCCCCGTCTCACCATCCATTCGCCTCACAAACCGCAACAAGCTTACGTGCCCATATATCCCATTATTATTTATTGTCGTCGCCGTCGTTGTAGCAGACTAACTCGCACGTTTGTTCTCGAGCTAAACATACGGGCAATATCGCGCTTTCAGGTTTGCCGTCCACCGGCGGAGGGGAAGAGTGGTTTGCTCCGGGCGGAGTACGACCGCGACGGCGCCATGACGAACCCAAGGTGAGAACACAGCCCCGAATCAAAACCAATCCTCCCCCTCTTCGTCCTCATGCCGAAACATCCCCTGCATTTCTATCAATTGTCATCGTATTTTCCCCCTTTTTTGAAACCCATCAAAAAGAGAAGAAATAGTTGGCAACTTGGCATGGTCCAGCATGATTGGATCCAGCCTTGCGTGTGGAAAGTGACCCGGGGTGAGCTCAGGTGGGTCGGACCGGACCGGACCGGGTCGCTGGTCAGGGTTGCGACCGCGTGATCGGGTCAGCTTGTGTGGCTCAGGGCAGGTTTGGTGGTTGGTAGAATGGTAGTAGTGGCTGTGTGCCCTAACCGTGTAAACATACTACTAAGTCCTACCACTAATAGCTTTGATTCACACATGATAAAGTACTGGTGTGACATGAGTTGCTAGCCACCATCTCTGACCTAAAATAATTGTCTTCAATATATCTCTTTTCCGAATAGTTTTAATTAATTAATTAATTAATTTTTGTAAATGGCATGCATGATCTCTCTGACCTAAGCTTGCATTGGGTGTGAGAATGAGATCATCTCTTGCATCATGCATGAACAAAATGTAGTACAAAGCCGGCTCATGCTTTCACATGGCTTGCGTTGTACCGTGTTCCCTTCTGTTGGTGACACTTGTGTTTGTCCTCATCATCAGGTGCATAGTAGTTTATGTGTAGGGGTTGACCTTTGTTGCATTGCCGAGCATGATCTTTGACATTTGTAGATTAGGTTAGTGACAATTTAATTAGTCGGTGTAGTGGTGATTAATTTGGTAGGATGATGGTAGAGTACTAGTAAGTTAAGTAGGTTGCAACTAACTCAATGAATGGTGCCTGATGATTATATTAATGTGGGAGAGAAGATATATGTGAATTTTTGTGTTACGGAAGACGGCCATTAGTTGAGGATAAGGTGGTGAAGGGGGGATGTCTCATATTCCATTGATTTTTTAAAAAACAAGAATGGAATATTTTTTTCTAGTAGAGACAAAAGAATGAAATCTTTTGGTGACCGGAGAACATATATATTCTCTGCTCATGTTCTATCTCCATCCTAGAAATGTAAAATGTAGGGTTAAAGATTCCCATTTTTTCCTAGAATATGCCATTTTTAATCAACAACAGCAAAGTATTTTGCTCGAATATACCATTTTTAATCACAGTATGATCAACCATGATAATCTGGTAATTAGTTTAGCTAATTAATAAACTTCTTAACTGAGTGCTTTTGGCCCCAAAAACTAATTTCAGATGCAAAAAAAAAAACAACTTTTTTTGTTACTGCAGCTTCCCGAAGGTGCTGATCGACGGGCCGTACGGCGCGCCGGCGCAGGACTACAAGAAGTACGACATCGTCCTCCTCGTCGGCCTCGGCATCGGCGCCACGCCGATGATCTCCATCATCAAGGACATCATCAACAACATGCGGCAGCTCGACGGCGACCTCGAGAACGGCAACGGCAACGACAACTCGGTGTCGTCGTCGGCGTCGTTCAGGACGCGGCGGGCCTACTTCTACTGGGTGACGAGGGAGCAGGGCTCCTTCGAGTGGTTCCGGGGCGTGATGGACGAGGTGGCGGAGACGGACAAGAAGGGGGTGATCGAGCTCCACAACTACTGCACCAGCGTGTACGAGGAAGGGGACGCACGCTCGGCGCTCATCGCCATGCTCCAGTCGCTCAACCATGCCAAGCACGGCGTCGACGTCGTCTCCGGCACCCGCGTCAAGACCCACTTCGCCCGCCCCAACTGGCGCAACGTCTACAAGCGCATCGCCCTCAACCACCGCGACCAACGCGTCGGTAAGTTTTATCATCATCTTACTCCATATTCCTCACCAACTCCGTTTAGCTTCAATCATAGTCGCAGCTTCAGTTCACCATAAAAAGTTAGGTCAGAAACCTTTTATTACCTCGGTTTCTAAGTATAGGTATTTCTGATTATACACCTAGACTAAAAATGCTTATATTTAGGATGAAAATAATATGTTTTTAACACTCTACTTATATAATTTCGATCAAAGTTGCATCTTGAAGACCGTGAAAAGTCAAGTTGGGGATTTTTCTAAGCCTTTAAATATGCTTTTTGAAATTAGAATTGATCTTCTACAGTAGGCTGAGCTGGTTTTGAGTTGCAATGGGGTTAACATAAGTTTCTTCTGGGGATCTAGCTCATGAGGACAAGCATGATCAGAGTTTTGAGGTTGAGTGTTCAAGTTGAAGTAGTGATGGACTGGGTGAAGCAATTATTAAGACTGAACAGGAACCTGCTAGAGAGAACAGGGAAATGGGAGCATATCAGTCATTGTTAGTTCTGATTGATAATTAGATTGCAGTTGAATGCTTGGTAACCCTTCTAAAAAAATTCATTGTTAGTGCTTCCTGATAGTTTCAGCCAACAAGTAAAGGATTGGTTTAGTGCTTCCTGATAGTTTCAGCCAAAAAGTAAAGGATTGGTACTTACTCCAGTTTTTTTATATTTGACACCGTTAACTTTTGAATATAACTTTAACCATTTTTCTTATTTAAATTTTTTAGAAATATAAAAAATATAATTTATGTTTAAAGTATATTTAATGATAAAATAAAACAAAACAAAACAAAATATATGATAATTAAGTAATTTTTTTAAATAGATATTAAAGTTAACCGTGTCAAATATAAAAAACCAGAAAAAGTTGCCTTGCATTCTTGACAAGCAATACATGCATGGCATTATCAATATCAGATTTGAGATTTATTTGTTTATGTATTTAGTTTGTGGATTGGGGGGGAAGTTTGTTAGGTTCAATAGGAATCATATTAGTATATAAGTTATGGATTAACCAATCATTGTTACTTCCTGATAGTTACAACCACTTGATATACAGTCCATTTAGACTCTACGTATACATTAAAAACACTTAAGTGAGGTATCTTAAAACTCTGCACCCATGAAGTTCAGCCATATGCACAAAAAGATTCCCAAGAAATGCTTGAGCATGTTTTCAAGAAGTGCTCCCTTACCTAACTGTATCATTATCAGGCATGATGCTTCATCTCAATCCATTCTCATTGGGGATAAAGACCTACATCTGCATGCCTGATCAGTCAACATCCTATCCTCTGTGCATGTACTGTTCATGTTCTGAATTTTGACACTAACTCTGCTTCTTCTTTGACATCACCAGGGGTGTTCTACTGTGGCGCGCCAGTGCTGACGAAGGAACTGCGTGAGCTTGCGCAAGATTTCTCGAGAAAGACGAGCACGAAATTCGACTTCCACAAGGAGAATTTCTAAGTTTCTGGAAGAATCAAACCCAAGTTTTCGCATGGCTGTGTTTAATACATACAAAGTTCTATACATATGACAAAACATATGAAATTGTAGAGGGACTAGATCAAAGTAGGTATTGCTTGATTTTGGCCTGTTTGGTCAGAAAATTACATCAGTTTTTTTGCTCCGGAAGAATAATCCAATGCCCCCTTGTACAGATCTTCTCCCAGATATACTTTGTATCTAATAGCATGTAGAGAGTTTTTATGGAGGCCTAATCAGGTCAAAAATATGACCAATGTTTGGCAAGGACAAGAAAATCATGCCCATTGCAAGAAAGAAAGTACACTTTTGTGGCTGGACCTGCAGACCACACCTGATATTGGAGCACTGCACATGGTGGCCAACAAACATGAACAACCACACCTCAAGTCCTCAACCAATGAGCACCGCTAACATATTAGGATTCTAGAAGATGATGTGGTAACCCCTGGCCCACATAGCAACTAGAGTAGTTGCCTTTGGTTTTACCTTTTTGGAATATTTGTTCTTTCTGTTCCTTTAATGCTTTATTCCATTGTATTTTGTGAATTGCATAATGAAGAAGGGAGTAAACAGCATATCGCAAAATAATGCTTTTGCGACGATGTAAATGCACTGTTGAATAATACAAATCAGAATTCGTTTTTTTTACTTAAGTTCCATTTTCACTCTTTCTACAACTCTTCTATCTGATACTACATTGCAAAATACGGTATCTGTTCTTTCTGTTCCTTCAATGTTTTATTCCATTGTATTTTATCATGTGCATAATGAAATGGGGAGTAAACAGCGTATCGCAAAATAATGCTTTTACGAGGCTGTAAATGCACTGTTGAATAATACAAATCAGAGTTTTTTTATTTAGTTATATTTTAACTATTTCTACGGGCACTCTATCTGATCCTTCTCCAGTTATGAATTATGTTAGGCATGTTTGTCTCAAATTCTGCCAAGTGAGACAGACAATCCAAACTTGAAGTCACCTTTTCAGTTGTTTATTAATGAATTCAGATGATGAAATATATTTTTCATATACAGTTATCTTGGTCAAGATCATGTAGTATCACACTATCCTGTTGCCATCTAAATCTCATGATAAAGAAGTTTCAGCTTGACTTTGTGGCAGAACCAAGTGTACTTGACTGATCCAAATCTTGCATATTATCAATAAATAAATTATTTCTGTGCAAAGAAGCGTACTCTGACTGTAAGCATATCAATAACGATGTTGATGATTCTATAGCAATTATGACAGAACCACATACAAACTGACAAATTCCCGTTTGCAAGATCAACTTGGAGACTGCTAGTTCCTGAACATCAAACATATTTTATTTATAAAATAGTTTTATTAAAAATAAAGGTTAGGGTCAATATTTTATGTTTTAATATGCTTTCCATTCTTACTAATTAGGTTGTTCTTGGAGAGTTGGTAAAGCCTATAAATGCTTCTCATCCATCATATGGTAAGCTCGTGAATAATCTGGTCTTCTGTTTTTCAATTCTTGATCAATATATATTGTTTAATACTACGGTCTTCCTTTCAATCTTCCTCAATTTTTTGCTTGTGAAAACAAGAAAAGCCATTATCATGGAAAATCACTATCAGCGAGGAAATATGTCCGTGAAGCAAAACCGACGTTTCAAAATCCTCCAAAGTTTGCACCCCAAGATGTCAATGATGAAGAATTCATCCTGAAAGAGATGGAGGAGCCAAGTCATCTAAAATGATAAGCAGACACAAACTCCACAAGTTTCTTTAGGTGACCACCTTTCACAAAGATCCACTCTTACTGTAACTGATCGAACAGATTTTTTTTAAGAAAAAAAAATCTCTTGACAAGAACACTAGGGACTCAAATTTGATGTTATCTCCTATCCCCTCAAGACAATTGATCACCGAACAAGTTATCCACACATTAATGTGTGGCAGCTACACATAGCACAGTGACCCTCTATGATTAACATCAGTTACAACACCATCTCATAAAGCTTGTGTGTAGCATAGCCTGGCCAGGTGCCCAAGTTGCATGGCTTAATCAGAGAGAGAGAGGAGGAGCATTCATGGTGAAAGAGAAGGCAAGAGAAAAAGAAAGAGAAGCTCCTCACTTTCAAGAAGCAAAAAGCAGTAATAAATTACTAAAGAAATGGGTGTAAGAGTTCCACTGAGTAAAGCAAAAGGCAAAGGGAAGGCTACTGTCCAGAGAATGCCAAACTCTCTAGCTAGGTAATGCTGAAGCAAAGAGGATATATGGCTGTTGCTTGACGCATTTTTCACGTCACAATTGACATCAGACTCAACGGTGCAATTTTGGGCTTGTGAAGCACAAAATGAGATGAGATGGCAGAGACAGAAAAAGAATCAGATAGAGATAAGGCATAAGATCTTATGTTTAGCCACCCGTAAGAGAATATATGGAAGTTTCTGGTCTTAATCTTTGTGTGGTGAGATGCTGATCCTTCACATTCAGGACCACAATAGCTAGATACATTAATCAACTGGATCATATAGTACAAATACTGTTACAACACAACAATTGACTGAAATCGTCAGATAGAAACTAGGAAATATCATCCATCTAGCAATTTCATCCAGGTTGTATCTACAATCTTGAATAACCCCATGATCAGTAAAACCATGGTGTATTGACAATGCTGTTGTCATCCATTCCCGTCCCTGAAACTCAGCATTGTGGCCATCAGCCCTTCAGCTACCTCTGAATCTGGCGCAAACATCGCATGGGTGATGCCAACCACACCAAGGTTCTGACTGTTGAGTACCGAAAAAGTTGTCACGAGGCTGAAACCGTAGCTCATGATGAAATGAACCAGACCTCTAGGGAAGATGAACACACCCCCCTCACCAAGTGTCTTCTGAAACAGCTTTCCGTGGGTGTCAAAGAAGCCTGCCACCACACTTCCACTGTAAACAAACATCATCTCTGATGCTCTTGGGTGAGAGTGGGGAAGAACTGCCCCACCGGGAGTGATGTCAGTCCACGCCATTGACAGGCCAAGGGTGTTCAGGCCAGGGAACTCGGTGGTAGTGACGATGTTCACCGATGACCTGATCATGTTGTCCAGGTCCCAGCATGGTTGAGCAGCGATGTTTTGAAATCACATGCCATTATGGTGCTTGGGCTCTTGCAGAAAAAACCATTCATGAATAGCTTCCTTTCACTCTGGGGTGCCATGGGGCATACATCCTGAAGAGGAGGCTGATAGGATTTTTGAAGTAGACAGACCAATTTTTTATAGGAACGTTAGTTATAAAATTAAAACGGTACGTCAAGAGGATATTGCTGAAACTAAAAGATAAATTTTATAAAACGATAATTAAACATACTATATTATATTATATGTGGCAGAATATTGATCGAAAAAATACGTCGTGTTCAACTAAGTATTATAAAAATACGTTGAGTTCGAAATAAGAATATATATAATCAATTAGGAATAACACTAATTAAAAAAACTTATCCAAGATGATTTAACAAAAACGAGATAATAATGTAAAAGAGAAATAGAGAAAGATCAAGAGAAACAATAAAATACTTTAAAAAGTATAATATATCAAAAGATATATACTTAAATAAAAATATTTAAAAAATAAATCGTGATTTAAAGGTTTTTGCTGAGTTTTAACTCCAGTCAATAAAATAAAATGCTAGAACAAGCAAAAAAATGTAAGAACACACAACAACAGTGGAGAGTTCATATCTTGGAATTGTTGGAGATAAGAGACAGTGAGGCAGCGCATGGTTAAATAATGTGTTGAAACAGGAATGCAACCAAAGTCAGAAGTGAGTATAATGTGCAAGATTCTTGGAGTTCCCAACAGAAATTGCTTTGGATTGTGACTAAAGAAGAGTATATATGTACAACTGCTTATAAAAAAAATGTGATACAGCTGTTCTGCATTGCAACAGCAGAAATAGTTCTGAATTCAGGTCCAATAGAACACTTGATTCTACCAAGTCCATATATGAGTTCAGTACAAGTGGGGAAGAAAACCGATACTGGTTTCCTTGGATATAATTTAACAAGAAAATTATAAACCGCCATTTACTCCCCAGCTTAGATACAACATCTGAACTTCTACCGAGTTTCACCTTGCAATAGCATCTGTCAGAAAGAGAAGAGTTTCAAGGCAGAAACAAGAGAGCAGCAAACTGAGCATCTGTTAAATGCCCCAAAAACAATGGCATGAAACAGACAACATAGCTTACTGTAGTCATTGACCTATGTAGAATCTTGGTCTGCATCTAACTCTAAATGTTCGTAGTAGCTCCTCACTGTGTAAACATGCAAGAGATCGTGATGGTCACCTTCTTTTCCTAGTTTCCCCAGAGTTGGTATTTTCAGACAGCCCTGAAGTCGGCTTATCATCCACATTAGCCCTTCCATTAGTAGATGAATTTTTAAGCTCTTCAGGAATAACAAGTGCAGAAGAATATTGCTTAATCCTCCATGAAATGAGAACGCTAGACATGATCCCAAGTACTGGGAACAAGTAAGAATATACCCGAGACTTATCAGATCCTGTGGTCGAAGCCACTGCAGCACCAGCAAGGCTAACAATGGAAACATTCTGTAGGATCATTGGTAAGCAGCCGACTACTGTGGGAACTAGAAAATCTTTGAAAAATCCAACATCGGTGGCAGATAGAGCATAGTTAATGATGTAGGAAGGCAAAGGAGAGAATCTAGCTAGTAGCACAAATTTCCAGCCATCCTGTTCAACCCCTTTAACCACAACATGGAAGTACTTATTACTCTTGAGCCAATCCATTGCTGAAGTAAAGAATCTGAAAATTGCCCTGAAAATTTTAAGATGCATTAGCAAAGAGAGCCAGGACTGGTGTGTTTGGCAGTCTGTTTCACAGCTTCAACTCTCTTGTTTTCCGCGTGTATATTTTTCCGAACTACTAAGTAGTGCGTTTTTTATAAAAATTTTCTATAGAAAAGTTACTTTAAAAAATCATATTAATCTATTTTTTAAGTTTTTAATTAATACTTAATTAATTATATATTAATCCGTCGCTTTGTTTTGCATGCCTGGGGATATGGGTTCCCAACCCATACATCCGAACTGAGGTACTAATCAAGAAACACTATAACCGTTTTAAAAGCAATATAGAAAGGGAAAAATATATAATCTATAAATGATAACATCACAAATCCATGGGTACAGGCGTACAGAAGCTGATGGACTATTGAGAAATTAATGGACCTAAAACAATTTATCCAACCAAACAAATACGGGGAAATTACTTACTTTGTCTAGATAAAAACAATTGTGATCCAGGACATACAGCAGGATGTACATCCAGATCCCAGTACAGTTTATACACTAAGACCGGTTGACGTAATGATGCTACTGGGGCTGAAGAGAGCATCAGTATAGTCAAAGATGCATGGTCACTTTTCAGTGTATCAATATACAGTATAGAACCAGCATAACTGCAAGAGCCCACTAGTATGGCATCACCAAGCAAACTATAACATTCTAAATTAGTTGTTAAATTCATTTACCCAACCGCGTAAGATGGGATTTTACTTTCTTTATTTAACCAGAAAAAATGTTGCTACCCAGGACATCAATCTGCAAAACAATCAAGTTATCAACACATAGTGGGCCTTATATCTAGATTCCTACATAGTGTACACATTAAGATGGGCTAGAGTAAAGAAATTATTATTTCTTATTAGCTGAAATTTGATCTCATTTCTTGTTCAAAATAAAAAAAAGGTGTCAATGTCCACATTGTGGCTATCCAACTTTCATGAACAGAAGAATTAAGTGGACCTGAAAAAGGTTATGTACTTCACAAAACATGAGAACGTCATGGATTTGCTGCAAAAATCATGTTAGTGCTGAATGCTATGGCATATAATTAAGAAACAGCATATACAACATCAGCATTTGAAAGTGATACTAAAAGATAACCATAGATGCTATTAGGCAGCTTATGATTTTTCCTCTCACGACTAAATTAGCTGTGCACAAGTTGATGGTTACTATTGTTGGAATATTTGTGTTTTTACCTATATTTCAATAAATCAGAAGAGAAAAAGAAAAGGGGATCATGTGAGGGCCTCAGGCATGCTCTAGGCCTTAGAAACCCGTGAGGGTTCTCCTAGTTATCAAGCAGGGGGCAGCAGCGCTCTACCAACCGCTTGCCTTCCCCACATGAGCATACATTGTGCGGTCAGGAGACAAAGTGGAGGTGACTGTTCCAGCCCTAGGACTTGATATATGCAGTCTTGCCCTTCTTCCTGAGCTCTGGCAGTGAGCTCAGCTCCACCTTCTTCCTGAACTCAAATGTGTGTGCCAGTGATGCTGAGCACATGGATGGAAGCAGTGCTGCTGCTAGAAGCATGGTGCGGCTGGTCAATCCGGCGGCGTGAAGGCTTGTGGTTGTGTGGCATGGCTTCTCTGTGTGTGTGGCAGTGTGCTGGTCATCTGTGAATTGGAGGAGCTGATAGTGTGTGTTTGCACACAGTCATGGTGGTCTAGACCGAGCACATCTGTGTGTGCTTCGTGCTGCGACTTCGTCTACCTTGGCTAGGTGATTGCGTCCTCCTTTCTCTGGGTGACATTCAACTGCCTCTCGGGATTGTGCGGTGGTGTGCCCCACTGTGCAGTTAGCAGCAATGGTATCTCTGTAAACCATCGACAGTGAATCCTTGGCATAGAGGCCCTGAATAGGTTTTCTAGGACAGCGTCATCATCGCCGTGCTTTACCTTGATACTGGCAGCTGGTCGGTATAATGTGAGTTGCTTGTTTACTCTTTTTTGTTCTTGCAATGTACCATACTTCGTTCTACATTGGGATGCTTTGCATGATATATGTGACAGGTCTTGGTAATTGCTCAATGATGATGAATTAAGTCTTGAATGAGGTTGTGTGTGACAATTGAGCACTAAATTAGAATCCAATTCTTACATGTATATGCTTGCTTAATGTGATGCTGATCATTGGACCATTTTACTGCTTTTGTTCCTGGGAAAAAATGTGTACTGTTGATACAATGGTCCTGTTTGGGGAGCTCGAGATTTTAAGAAGCAGCCAGTAAGAATCTGGAAATGCTGGTTTTCCCAATTTCTGGCTTCTAGTTCATCTTCTAGATTCTATAATTACAAATTCTTAAAATCTAGACTATTTGGAGGAGCTGGAGATTCTAGGAAAAGTTACAACTGACAGAAACTCCTCCAAACAAGGCCATTGTCACTTACTGGTTATGACCTTCATACATTGTCATTTACTAGTCATAACTTATTCCTGTTATTATAACTGTGGAACAATACTTAGTTGATCCTTTAATTTTGCTAGCATGTTTCTGAAGTGAGATTAAATAAAAAGAATGATATTTTGGGACCTAGTCTAAACCTGCGATTGTCACATATAACTTTGATTAGAATAAGCCCTTGTGGCATGGAGCCCATTGGTTTAGAATAAACCTTTGCGGTAAGGAGGGCATTAATTTGGCACCCTGACATCTGAGACCTCTCCCAATCAACATAGCATTTAGTCATGATACTAGTTCTGTGTTGTCACAATTTAACTGTTGCCATGCTACTTGTACAAATGATATAGTTGTGCTTATTTGTCACAAGACAGTAGAAGTACTTATGTCATTGCACTTGCTTGGTTTATACAATTTGGATTGTCTCATAAATGTAATCAAATTCTCAATACACTATGCTCAAATATTGCTTAATCGGCAGTCCTTTAAACAATCCAAAAAAAACCTTTCTTTGGAAAATGGCTCAATTGAACATGTTAAATCTAAGGACGATAATGAGCTGACCAGAGCTGAAAGTTATGTTAACTTTAAGACAGTGGAGGGCAAGTGGGTCATGAAGCATGCTCAAAAAACTGCAACTCCAGGTGGAGGACCTTTGGGCAGTATGTCTGCAGCCTACCTGACATGTGTTGTGTTGGCAAAAGTTCTACCTTCTTGGTGTGACTTTATGGCTGCTCATAGACATGGACAGAAGCAGCTATCTCTCGCTAAGCTAATCAATGTGACTAGGATTGAAGAGCTTACTAAGAAGACAGTAACTATAGATGTCAACGAGCAAGCCTTGTTGTTCTTAACCTTATGGTTCATCAGGACTTGTAAGCCTTGTTGTATGGCATGATTTGCTCCTTGACATCTATAGTTAATGTCTTTCCAGTAAGCTCTTCGATACTAATTGCATTTGTTAGCTCAGTGAGAAAGAGTTGCTTCTAGACATGTCAGTCACAGTCACCACAAGAAGGTGGTAACTTTGTCAACACAACACATATCCAAAAGCTCCTAGGCAGCTTGCAGTCATACTAGTCAAGGTCCTCTGCATGAAATTGTAGCTCTTCGAGCTTCTCCACAACGGACCTACCCTCGACAATCTTAACAGTTAAGATAACTTTTAGCTATGGTGGGGGTGAATGGTGAATCTGCCACCACCCCCACTACCAACTCCCCGCTTTTCATGAAGAAAAAAAAGGATAGTGTGGTGCCAAGGCTCACCTGTCAGTTGAAAGGTATATGCAGAAATAAAGTGATGAGATATGTCAAAAGTGATGGCAAAATCAGGTTGATGACAGTGTTCCTTTTAAAAAATTCCGTTGCAACACATAGGCAATCTGCTAGTAGTTGCTTTTATTCTGCATCATTGTTTTCCAATTGTAACACAGAAAATTCATAGGAATCTTACAGGAATTACATTGATTCCTGAAAAGTTCATGCAAAGATTCTGTGAAATCATAAGTTCCACAAGGTCCCAAACTAGTGAATAATCTGCCTACCACTTAGATGCTCAGCACAATCGAATAAACCAGATTAATACAGTGTCTTTGGGCTACCAGAGTTTCAGAACTATGAAGAGAACAGAACAAATCCTCCAGAATTTCAATGAAAGTCCTTTGTTTCAAATAGGCAATGTTCAAATATAATCAATCAGTGGAATAATGGTGCTAGCATACTCTTAAGTTCTGTTCACAAAACCATTCAATCATCCTCCTTCTAGATCTCAAGTTCAAGTTCACTTATCATTACTACTCCACTATCTATTGCTGGTGCATAAAAACACACTTGTACACAAACTACATAGCAAACTTGCTTTTCATCTCTGTAGCTTCTCAATTTCTATATTCTGGCAATTCCTCACAGACTACTAACGAAATCTTCTAGTTTATTTGCAATTTTCAATTCTAGAACCTACCAACCACCTTTGATAAAAAAACAGAAGTGCAACAAATCTCAAATCTCCCTTAGATCGCACTACTTCTTAAATCCCTAAGAACAGTTCACATAAAGTAAAAGTCCAACAAATCTACACGGAATAAGTAAAGAATCTTGCAACGGGAACAAGTAATCTTGCAACGTTCTACAAGGACACAAGAAAGCCCAAAGGACAAAAATGTCAGATTTTTTTCCTCCTAACTCATCTAAGATCATACTTTCTCTCTCAAAATTATTGTCCAGATCGTCATGCGGTGCCAAACCCAAACACGCATTTTTTTCCTTAATTGCTTGCTAGATCAGGACACAAATACAGTATCTATAGATCTCACCTCCCTCCTACAAATACTGACCGACCGCGAGGAAAACGAAACCAAGGAAGAGGGAGGGGGGAGAGAAATTCGTCTGTACCTTCCGATACAGAACGAGAGCGAGGCGCCGAGCACCTTGGCGGAGAAGACGCAGGCGACGCCGGGGAGGAACCCGAAGACGAGCGCCGCGGCGCCCTCGAAGAAGATGGCGTAGGGCGGGCACACCACGAGCGTGAGCGCGTGCGCCGCGACGTACGCCGGCCCCGCCCAGGGCCCCAGCGCGTCCCTCCGCCTCCGGAACGCCGCCACCGCCGCCTCCCCGTCCCACCCGTACCTCCTCCCCGCCGCCACCGCGGCCGCCACAGCAGCGAACGCCGCCGCCCCGCGGGCCCACCCCCTCCTGCTGCTCCCCCTCGCCATCTCGCCGCAGCTCGGCTCGGCTCCAAATCCCCCGCCCTCCCGCGGCGCCGCGTATTTGTATCCGCGGCAGCGGCAGCGACGGCGACGGCGTGCGCGGCGAGAAGTGGGAGGTGGGGACACGCGGCCGTGGGTGTGGAGGTGACGTGGCTGGGGATATGTGGACGGTCGGATCTGGATCGGACAGTGGTGGGTCGTGCCAGGCTGTCACGGGGGGGCAGGACCGGAGGTGTTTCTCTAATGCGTGCGAGGAACCGGGAGTGGAGGTGGGCCCGGACTGGAGTGGGGAGTTGGGCCTACGATGTTTGGGCCCATGAAAAACTGGACTGTTGCGTTGAGTTCTTCAGTTTTCGTTGTCGTGCCTAAAGTTTGGTTTACCATACCGGCGGTAACCGCAGGTTACTGTCGAAGCATGATAACCCCATCCAACCCGGTGTCTAGCACATCACTGCTTAACGAATTGTCCAGGTTCTATATAAAAAATGCTCATTATAAAGTTTTAAAAAATAGTTTCTTTTATCATTAAAACAGCTAAACTTTTAAAAGTTATTTCTCAAATACTATACTTAGTTTAAAAAATAAAAAACTAGTATTATAGATTAGTCTTAAAAATATATTATCATAATATTATAAATTCGATTTTGTAAACTTCTTTAGATATGAAATCGATAGCTGATGTTTTAAATTTGTTTAGCTAAATTATGTTAAAACATATTTATAGCCAAAAGGAGTAGGATTGTTACACCATAGAAAATACTCCCGCACACATATTTCAATCATTAAACTGGTGAAATATGGCTTTCTTTAAGAGAATTATGCCATCTAACAAACAATAATAAATGTCACACATAAATATTTACTTCATTCTTTTTTTATGGATTTTCATTGTCACGTTCGATGCATTTTATAAAAAAATATATTAAAGTTTATAATCTGATATTTCTAAAGAAAAATTTTAGAGCTATTTCCAGTTGTTTATATTCTCGAAGATATGACAAAATCAGATAATAAAAAATTCTAAAAATCATATGCGAAAGAAACACCACCTAATATGAACAATCTCAAAGCCTAAATATCCAACTTTTAAAAAAACAAGAAGAAAGTGCGAGAGATTCGTCAACAGCCAACCGACCGAAACAAAGTAAGCGGAAAGAAAAGGAACTAAATACTGCAATCACCAAAATCTTCTCCTCTCCACTCTGCTCCTCCTTCAACCATGTCCAGGCTCCACTGAATCCATCCATCCCTTCCCTTCCTGTCTGTCTCCCACCTCGCCTTCCCGCCAGGTGTCAGCCATGCGGGAGCCACGTCGCCCCCTCCCGCCGCCGCGCCCTCTCCTCCCCCACCTCCTCTTCTTCCTCTTATTTTCTGTCCCGGAAACGGCAGCCGCACCGCCAAGAACCAGCGGAAGGGGCGGCGGCGGCATCGCGAGCATCACCGGCATGGTACGCGCTTTTCTCTTCCCCCCTCTCTGATCCTTGGAATCCCAACTGTCCTAATTTGCAATTTTCCATCCCCTACCTAAGGGAGCATGGTACTGCCTACTGTTCGTCTCTGAACTTTTTTTTTTTTGCCTGTTACTGTCAGTGTTGGCTTTGTTGTGCAATGTCGTACTGACGTTCAGACCTGGTTCATCAGGGTGGCATCGATGATGTCGATGTAAAGATTGGGTGAAATTTCATAAGAATCATGCCTCCTAGTGTAGTAGTACTAGTGCTTTTCAGCATTTTGCGCCTGCGTTATCATTCAATGCACTTTAGAATTTCTATGATCCTGTCTGTCAAAGAAACCGGGGGGCTGTGGAGAGTGATAGTCCTGAGAATATAGGTCGTTTTACCTACGCTTGGACTTGCCTATTACATTAGTTTCACTGCTGTGACTGAAATTTCTCACTTCAGGGGTTCAGGTATCGTTTCTAAGACTGTTGTCTAATGGCTGAAGGTGTTCAAGGGTGCATATGTGCCTTTTGGCCACAAAAAAAAATGATATTGATATGAACTCCTCAATCTAAGTTTTTAACTATGAGAAACTATGGTATCTGTTTAAAAGTTAGTAACTAATCATTTATTCCTGTTCAGACTCAATTCTTGACAGGTTCACATTGCCAAATGTCAATTAGAAGGTTTCAAACTATTGCTGTAACCTTTTCTCTTAGGAAAGATTTGTTTTTATATGAAACAGGCATGGCCAACAAAATGTACGTGGTTACCCTTGCCAACCTGTGGGAAGAGTCACTCATATACTCTCGTCTCTAAATACCACAAGATTAGGAAGGCATGGTTTTTTTTTCCAATATTCAGTTTATTTTCATTGTGACTTTTTTTTTTCAACTATCAATTTGTTTGTTCACTTTTTCAGGAGACAAAGGAAGCTGTTTCACCCAGAGATGTTTTTATAAAAGAACCAATTAGTGGCGTGATTGCCTTGAAGGGTTCCATGAAGTACTTTGATGCTGATTTTTTCAACGATTCAAAAGTATTTTCTAAATGTTATTTGAAGTTTCCACAACCAAGTAGTGCATTGACATTTTTTTATCTACGCTGCTCTGTTATGCTAGCTACGAGAGATGGAAGATGGTGCAAAAGAATTTAACATACCTGCATTTAGAGACAACCGGAAATTAGTGGCTTTGGAGAATGGTGGATTGAATAACCCATCTGCATTGGTCTTTAAATCATCATGGATTGGTGAAAGCAAAATCAGTGAGAAAAAAAGCTTTGAATACCCCCATACATCTTCAGTACATTGCCCTAGTAAAGATGAAGATATTGCTTTTATGTCGGTCAGTTTTTAAAACTATTTTATCATACATCAGCTACAAACGTCAGATATGTTTATTTCAAACTGCTGATCTTCATATCAGATAATTGAGCTCGGGGAGCTTATAAGGACAAGGCAAGTCACATCACGTGAACTTACTGATGTGTTCTTAAGGAGATTAAAGAGGTTAGGCTCCTTTTCTGTCTTCCTCATTTGTTTCAGTCTTTCAGATGGACTTATTAGAGGCTCAAAAGTATTGTTTTTAATCATGTAACTCCTTTTATGTTTATAGGTATGGTCCTGTTATTGAATCTGTTATTACTGTCACTGATGATTTAGCATACAAACAAGCGAAAGAAGCAGATGACTTGCTGGAGCAAGGAAATTATCTTGGTACGCATATGCAGCTTCCTGTTACAATTGATGCTCATGTGGAAATTATCCAACTATATAAAAGCTTCATATTTTGCGATGCAACCACCAACCATTGTTATTATCCTGAGAACCTGTGGAACAAAATGTTAAACCACTGGTATTTTCTTTCGCTGAATCATGTCTGTGCTAGAAAGGGGGGGTTATCTCCTTTTTTTGCCTTTAAAAATATCTCGGTTATACAGTCATTAGGGTACTCTTTAGGTTAAAGTCATACTAGAAGAAAATGCATTACATATCAATATTATGCTCAAAAGTAAGGATTGCATTGGCAAATCTTGATGCTAGGTCCCTTGCATGGTATTCCATATGGCCTCAAGGATATAATTGCAGTACCGGAATACAAAACTACTTGGGGCTCAAGAACTTTTGAGAATCAAGTTCTTGATATTGAAGCCTCTGTCTACAAAAGGTTTGTTTCTTCTCAGTTGCATACTTTATGTGTGTTTCACGTGATCAATTCTAATTACTTCTCTTTTGTGTTTGTCATCCTTCTTCAGACTGAAGTCAACTGGGGCAGTCCTTGTAGCAAAACTTGTAACAGGCTCGCTCGCCTATGATGATATATGGTTTGGGGGGAGAACGAGAAACCCCTGGAACATTCAGGAATTTTCTACTGGTTCATCAGCGGGGCCAGCAGCTAGCACTTCTGCAGGTTAATTTATACAATATGTTTATGTTAGATCATTGGACTTATATATATATATACTCGACCCCTCTTATAGAGTTGAGGTCACTCTGTGGCCGACTCACAACTCGTCCTTATCTTCCTGCGAGAACTTAAACCCCGCTTTTCAAACACCGCTGATGACATCGCCAACTCCACACCTCTTCCCATGTTCGTTCGGGACCACGACATGCTAGTTCTCAAAAAACTTCGTCTGGCCAACGACGAGAAGACTGTGGGCCACACTGCTCTTATCGTCGCAACCGATCATGGCTGCTCCAATCCCATCGGCTGCCGACCACCGTACGCTGCTACCACCTCTCGTGGCTCTGGTAACCATGGCTTTAGCCATGGCAACAAAGCCCGTGCCAGTGACAACGGCAAAGGCAAGGGCAAGAGCTGGAGCGATCCGATGCAACCGCGCACTGCTCCTGTCCCTACCCCGTCTGTCAGTCTCATGGGTCCGTGGCTTTGCTACAACCCCTGGGCACCCCAACCCTAGCTAATCCCATCGGCTGGTAGCCAGGAGTCCTCGGTGCCTATCCTCAGGCCCAGCTGGCATCGGCTCCTATCCAACCAACTCAGCCGATCCTACCGTCACCACCCATCTAGTCGGTTCTCTTGTGGAACCAGGCTGGTCTCGTCGCCATCCTCAATCAGATGATGCTCCAACCTTAACACTCTTAGATGCTGGACTCTGGTGCGTCATCCCATATGGCGTCATCGGACAGTATACTACTCTCTCGCCATCCCTCCTCCTCCCCTTTCGTCACCATCGGCAATGAGCACTCTCTTCCTATCAAATACCGCAGTGACTCTCTCCTGTCTACACCCACAACCAATTTTTCACTTCGCAATGTCCTCATCGTCCCCTTCATCATCCACAACCTACTTTCTGTCCGTCAATTCATCAGAGATAACAATTGCTTAATTGAATTTGACACTTCTGGTTTCTCTATGAAGGATATCCCGATCCGGCGTGAGATGCTTCGATGCAATAGTGTCGGCGACCTCTACATCATCTCCACTGCGCCGTCCACTCTCCACACCAGTTTCGCTATCTCCATCAACTTGTGGTATTTTCGCCTTGGTCACCCCAGCCCTGACGCTATCGCCAACCTCCGTCGTAGCACCTCCATAACATGCAACCACAACAGCTCCACTGTCTGCTACTCTTGTCAACTTGACAAACACATACGGTTGTCTTTCTTCCCCTCTATGTCTTGTACTTCTCGATCTTTTAAATTAATTCACTGTGATGTGTGGACTTCTCCAGTTAAGAGTGTGTCCGATTATCAGTACTATCTTGCAATACTCGATGATTATACACACTATTGCTAGACTTTTTCCCTAACAAGTAGGTCCGAGGTTGCCTCTCACCTTATCAACTTTACCAATTACGTACCCACCCAATTCAACCTCTCCATTCTAAGCCATGCAGGCCGATAACGGTATGTAGTTTGTCAACCGTACCATTCAAGTTTTTCTCACCTCCCATGGCACCCATCTCCGTCTCTCCTGTCTCTACACCTCTCTCCAAAACGGTAAAGCCGAACGCCTTCTTCGAGCACTCAACAACATCAGTCGCACTATGCTTCTTCATGCCCATCTACCCACACCCTACTGGGCTGAAGCACTAACCACCACGACCTACCTCCTCAATCGGCGTCCTTACTCTTCCGTTCATTACGTCCCCTACACCCTTTTATACCACAAGACGCCCGACTACTCTCATCTACACGTCTTTGGATGTCTCTGCTATCCCAACCTCATAGCCACCGCCCCTCACAAACTTGCACCCCGTTCCACCGCCTGTATTTTCCTCGGCAATCCCTCATCCCACAAGAGATACCGATGTCTCGATCTCTCCACCCGTCAGATCATCGTCTCCCGTCATATCGTCTTTGACGAGTCCTGCTTCCCCTTCGGTTTATTTCATCCCGGACCCTCGTCTGGTGATCTCGACTTCTTTCTAACCAACACCGTACCATCTCGGCACCCTCCACCAATCTCACCTCTGCACTCCCCATCGGCCGCTCCTGAGGACTTCTTGCACGACTATCTCACTTCTCTCCACTCTAATGTTACTCACATCGGACCTCCATCGCACCACCCTCATCGGCTCCCCAACCTTCATTAACTCAGGCTGATACTGTCTCACCCCCATCGACCACACCAACTCCATCGGTTCGCCAACACCTATCGGCTCATCAACCTCTATCGGCTCATCAACCTCCATCGGTTCACCAACCCCTATCGGTCCCTCACCCTCCATCGGCTCAGGCTGACCTCGTTCAACCCTTTCCCCGAACATACAGTCGCCGATCTCGAGCCAATACCACCCTCCCCCCTTCCGTCCCTACCCCACCACTGACGCTACCATCAGCTTATGCGAACTCTATCGCCTCCTCCTCTCATATGATCACCTGATCACAAACCGGGTCACTCCACCCTACCAAGCGCTACAGGATCTCCGCAGTCCATTATACCATCTGACCTATCCCGGTGACTCATCGTTCAGCCTTGGCCGATCCTCAGTGGCGCGCGACTATGGCCGATGAGTACAAGGCACTTATGGATAACGAGTCCTAGCTCCTCGTCCCTCGTCCTTCTGGTGCCAACGTTACGACCGGTAAGTGGATCTTAAAACACAAGTTCCACTCTGATGGATCGCTTGCTCGTCACAAGGCACGCTGGGTAGTTCATGGTTTTTCTTCCAACGTTCTGGCGTTGACTACTTCGAGACCTTCAGTCCCGTCGTCAAGCCCGCTACCATTTGGATTATTCTCACTCTCGCTGCCTCGTGTTTTTGGCCGATCCATCAGCTCGACGTGAAGAATATCTTTCTTCACGGCCATCTGACGGAAACGGTCTACTGCCCAGCCTTCAGGCTTCGTCGACCCATCTCATCCCAACGACGTCTGCCTCCTTCAGCTCTCTCTCTATGGCCTCAAACAAGCCTCTCAGGTTTGGTACCAGCGCTTTGCTGCCTATCTTCAGCACATCGGCTTTGTGGCCTCCGTCTCCGATACGTCCCTCTTCGTCTTTCACTCCGGAAACATCATCGCCTACCTTCTCCTCTACGTCGACGACATCGTTCTTACAGCGTCCTCGACAACCACCCTACAGCATATCATGGCCCGACTCCACTCAGAGTTTGCCATGATCGATCTAGGTACTCTCCATTACTTCTTTGGCATCTCTGTCACACGCTCTCCTCATAGGCTGTTTCTCTCCCAGCGTCAGTATGCCATCGATCTTCTCCAGCGTGTGGGCATGGTCGAATGTCACTCCACCGCTACTCCCGTCGACACTCACGCTAAGCTCTCCGCTATCGATGGCTCTCTCATCGCCGACCCCTCCCAGTATCGGAGTCTTGCTGGTGCCCTCCAGTACATCACACTCACACGGCTCGATCTTACCTATGCTATCTAGCAAGTGTGCCTCTTTATGCATGTTCCGCATGAACCTCACCTCGTGCTGCTCAAGCGTATCCTTCACTACGTAAAGGGCACACTATCATTGGCCTACATCTCAGCTCTGGCCCCATCGACTCTCTCACCGCATATTCTGACACGGACTGGGCAGGTTGCCCTAACTCCTGACGCTCCAACTCCAGCTACTGCGTCTTCCTCGGCAACACTTTAGTCTCTTGGTCCTCCAAGCGTCAGACTACAGTGTCTCGGTCTAGCGCCGAAGTCGAGTATCGCGCCGTTGCCCACGTCGTCGCCGAGTGTTGCTAGCTTCGTCAGCTTCTCCAGGAGCTCCGTACACCTATCACTTCTGCGATTGTCGTCTATTGCGACAACGTTAGCGCCGTCTACATGACCGCCAACCCGATTCACCATCGATACACGAAGCATATAGAGATCGACATTCACTTCGTACGTGAGAAAGGTCGTGCTAGGACAAGTTTGGATGCTCCATATACCGTCGACGCACCAGTTCGTCGACATTATGACCAAAGGCCTACCCGCGTCTCGGTTCACTAGTTTTCGCTCTAGTCTCTGCGTCTATTCCCCTCCCGCTATGACTGCGGGGAGTGTTAGACCACTGGACTTATATATATATATAGAACCGACCCTGTTGTATAGAGTTGGGGTCTCAGTTTCACTGTATACTACACTTCTGCAGTTTACATGTGTAAGCAAATGTAGTATATATGCTCAAGTACTCAACAACATTCGTTTTCATTGCACTAGGAATGGTTCCTTTTGCAATAGGTTCAGAAACTGCAGGATCCATAACGTATCCTGCTTCTAGATGTGGTGTAACTGCTTTGCGCCCAACATTTGGAACAGTTGCACGAACCGGTGTCATGAGCATTTCAGAGAGCTTGGTATTTCCATCCAAAGTCTATGTTGCCCCAATCATATCCAAGTCAATCTTGTAAATGATGAGTATCTTGGTCTTTTTTTTTTGAGGAAATATCTTGATGTTGGCAGGATAAACTTGGTCCTTTCTGCAGAAGTGCAATTGATTGTGCTGTTGTACTTGATGCAATTCGTGGCAAGGATGCTGGTGATCCTTCATCCCGTGATGTTGCTGTAGAGGATCCTTTTCATGTTGACATCACACAACTCACTGTTGGGTATCTTGACAGTGCCGAGATGGAGGTAATTGAGAGCTTTGTATGCATCAGCTTAGTTATCTATATTTCTCATTCCTGATCTCATTGTCACGTACACTTAGTATTTTTTGTTGATTTGACCATGCCAGGTTGTTAATGTTCT
Source organism: Oryza coarctata (assembly GCA_030770085.1). Taxonomy (NCBI): domain Eukaryota; kingdom Viridiplantae; phylum Streptophyta; class Magnoliopsida; order Poales; family Poaceae; genus Oryza; species Oryza coarctata. The sequence goes on along the minus strand of CM061483.1, from coordinate 11,146,312 downwards.
TTCTGCTAAGGGTGTCAAGCTTGTGCCTTTCAAGCTGAACTACACTGTTGAATCAGTCCAGTCCATTCTGAACATCACAATGGATGTTGACATGCTTGCACACTTTGACAACTGGCAACGTGAGCAACATGATGATGACTATGAAGCTCAAGACCAATGGCCGGTGGAGCTTCGTCGTGCATGGTTAATCCCAGCAGTTGACTATATACAGGTGCTTTACTAAGCATATCTGGACAAGTATAGACATGAGTATACCTGTCTATAGGAATCTCCATTATTTATATTCTTGTTCTTTGATGAACAGGCACAGAGAGCACGGGGTAAACTGATCAAAGAAGTCAGAGAGAGCTTCATGGTCGACGCATTCATCGGCAATGTGACCGACTGGGAGCTCGTTTGTCTTGGAAACCTTGTGGGAATGCCAGTGGCTGTGGTGCCAACAGGCTTCAAGAGCATTGAGAACCCACCCAATGGCAGCACGAGGAGAAGAACCACCGTAACAACAGGCATATACGCTGCTCCTGACCATGACCACATTGTAAGTACCGTCATCTCAGGACATCTTGTTAGATGGCACCAGTACCTTCAGTCATAAACCTTTTGTGTTGGCATGAAGAGCAGTGATGATGTCATGATGATGGCTTGTCATTTTGATCCGTGTATCGCATGCAGGCCCTAGCCCTGGCAATGGCATACCAGTCCGTCACCGACCACCACAAACAACGGCCACCGATCGACGATCTAGGCCTGGGAGACGACATAGGGCAGTAAGCAGCTGCCTGATTAAATGATGATGTTCATCAAAGTTTAAGTTCCAGATGATTGACCACTCTGTTAGTTTCATTGAGAAAAATGAGATGTAATATGACCTTACCGAATTTGTCTCAGTTGTGAGTCATCTGGAGAAAGTAACAGGGAAGGTTCATGTATAAATTCACAGCTTGATAGCACTATTAGTGTGGCCCAAAAAAAGCCCAACTCATTTGACTCGATTGGTCCAGCCAAAACCTTTGGCCTTCCATTTCATCTTTTGGATTAGCGCTCTCCTACTGCTTTTGTGCTCACAATATTGCATTTTCTGGTAGACAAATGAATACGAAATGTTTTTTTTACAGGGCAAATGAATAAGAAATGTCACCATAGGAATATCAGTAACGATTTTGCGGTGGTTAGGATTCAAACAGAGACAAACATACTACAGATTTAAGGCATGGTTTCTCAAAACTATGAAAAGAAAAGACATGTAGATTTGACAAATTTATTGCTAAATCTATAGTTTTGTAATATTTTGTGGCTTACAGTTTTAGGGAGTGTAGTTTCGTGAAGGCCACTCCTAATTTCAGCTAATTTTATCTAAGACTAATTCAACCATAATATTTGTGGAGGTTTCATGAAAGAGATCATATGTTCATCTTTGCTCCTCGCCAAAATTTGGTCAGGAAAAATAGTCCAACAAGTCATTGTTACGAGCACTATTGTTGTAGATATATCCGTAGGCATCCCCAAAAAGACTGCATGTGCATACGTAGCTGCTGCTGATTGCAAGAGACCAACGCAACGATAACTCCATAACAGTGGTCAATTTGAGGTAACTAAGTAATCGTCGTCAGGAATGATCCCAGCATTATATCATATTATCGTCTATGCTGAACTCGATCTACCATTGCAGAGACTTTTAATTAGAGAGAGAGATCTAGAGGGAGAGATAGAGTTGCAAGCTTAGAAGCGGAGTCCAAGCACATGCCATGGACCAGGGAAGAAGACGACGGCCAATTTAAGTTAGAATAATGGAACGGGAAGAATCTACATCATACTCTTCTTCTAGCAGCCGATGTATCCATCATCCATCGAGTGTCAACAATGCATGATCGATCCTTTAATTATAGTTACATCCTACATCTATTTCAAAATATAAGGATTTTTAGCTATAAATTTAAATATATTTTCATATCAAGATTTATAACTAGAAATTATTATATTTTAAAATAGAAGTAGTATTAATTCTACACCTCTAAATATATCTTTTAAAAAGTTTTATTCTACTCACTATGTTTGTCTTACAAAACGTTTTAACCTTTTTAAAATAAAAATCCAATCATGTTTATAAAAAAATATAGCAATATTTTTAACACAAAACAAATATACTATCAAAATATATTTTAATATTATATTTAATGAATTATAAGTATTGTTATATTTTTCTATAAGTTTGAGCTTAGAACAAAATCAAAACATCTTGAAATATCAAACGGAGAGAATATCTTTTTAGTTCTTAAATTATCTGTTAAATTTATTTTTTAAAATATTTAATTCATCGCTATAATTAAATAGATTAACGGGCCGTATGACTGAACTGTCAGTGCCGACGTCCATGGGCGGCGGGAATAGTCTGCAACTGTGATGCAATATTTGCATGGCCATGGATGGATGGATGGATTGACTGCGGCATGCGTGCGCTATAAACTGCCGTCCTTTGACTACACTGTACCCTGGGCTGCTTGTAATTGACTCCCATAGATCTATTGGTTGGTTGGTCGATCACTCGCTATAGCTTCACTGTCATTTTCTTCTCTTTTTTTTTAAAAAAATACAGTACAAACGCAGGTCATTTTCTGTGTGCGTGTATCAATGGATCGCTGTGTGCACGATTCTCGTTGCATTCATGTTGCTGCGAAAATTAATTTGATTGCGATTGGAGTAGTGATCAGGATGTGTGATTTTGCTTTGTGTGGCTAAGCAAAGTGCCGGGATCAGAAAGGGAGGATGCAAAAGGAGAGGAGGACGGCTGGTTTTCCATTTTTTCTGCATGCGTAGCAAATTTTTTCGCAGAAATTAATGCAATATATATACTTATATATAGTTGCATGCCCCTCGCTTATCATAGTTAACTAATGCGCGTTAAGAAGGGATTTCAGCATCTATTATTAAGAGAGAAAAAATTGGTGAGCTAGAGGAAATTGAGTCAAAATCAGGCTGGCATGAGCTCGATCCAGGCTGCACTGGGCTACGATAACGTTCTATAATAATCCTCTTTTCTCTTATAAAGCCACACCAGATTAATCGCTTTTATTTCTGACAACTGATCTAAAATACAAATTCTCTCCTCAATCAATCTCTCATAAAGTCCAACCATCTCAGTTGTTTTTATCCTTTGAATAATTAATCAAATATTATATATATACATATATGTATTTTAGTACTTGAGTAATTGATCAAATACAAAAAATATATATATGTATTGAGCAATTGAGTATTATTGAACGCTGACCTTGACGCAGCTACAAATATTACACTCGACGTAGAAGCTGAGTAAAAAAAACGTACATTTTATCGTTCTTCGCTGCAAATTGTCTAGCACTGAATTAATTAAGCCAAAAAATTGGAACAGAACAAAATTGGCACTTGGCAGTGGTACACTGGTACTACCATAGGATTTTTTGATGCGATTGTACAGACTACAATACAGGTATAGAACTCAACTATTTTAGAGTTTGGCTATATACGGCTAGGTTCTAGATTATTCCACCATGACAGCGTCTATTTGTTGTGCTTTGTACCTAATTAAGCGATTAGTTGGACTTGGATGTTTAGACTACCCCAACATGACGGGCATATATTGATAGCATATATGTCATTCTATCAACCTACAGATAGAATGCACACGTATATTTCATCCAAATGCAATACCTTCCTTTATAAACCGAGAACTGAATACTATTTGAAGAGGCAAACAAAAAAAAGTTCTCCCCAAATAAAATGAGTTACTCCATCTGTCCCACCATATAACTATTTCAGGAGTTTTTCATAAAGATTAATAAGAGAGGTAAACAAAGACTAGATTATCCTATATTAATTATCCTAGATGGTGGAGGTGGGTGGGGTTGTAGAGATGAGGGGTATTTTAGACATTTAATCACTACAAATACTCCTTGATACTCTAGTATTAGCTATATTTTAAAATAAATTTAAGCGCTAGAAATATTTTAGGTGGAGGAAATTGTGTTTTTTTATTCTTTTTACCATCTCAAACATGCACCATGCGCCTCAAATAGTACCATACTCATGAAAATTCTGAAGAGACAGAAAATGATTCATCTACTACCTCTTTTCGAAAAGAAAATTTTATTGTTAGTCTATCTTACCCATACTCTCATGTTCACAAATATAAAGGATTTTGATTGTTTCGTTTATCCATGAATATAAAGAATTTTAAAATTTTGAGAAAAAATACAACTTCATATCGGTTGTCCATTCAATCACTAACCTATTACTAAAAATACAATAAACATTATCTTAGTTATAATTTTTTTCTAGCTTAATTTTTGCTAAAAGTGTTATAATTCGTAATAGTGTGGACTAGAACGCTCTTCATTTTACCAAACCCTATTATATGTCTCTCACTTTAACACATTTTAATATATTTGTTCTATATTATTATCAAACTTCAATATATTATTTGATAAATGAATAACATAAACGAATGAAAATATGTCTATAACCTGGATAAAGCTAGCTAGCTAGTGGCACTTGTTATGTGTGCAAAGAATTCTTTCTAGGCCTATTCCCTATCTCTATCCCAATAGGTCATCTGCACCATCTCAATAGTTTAACCGCAAATCAAAGCAACACTATCCAATTAACCTTTCCCTTCTCTCTCTTTGAGTTCAAATTTGTGGGCACACATCACATGCACTTACACCCATAACTCTCCTTGAGAGAGAGGGATTCATAGGAGCATCTCTAGCATGATTCTTAAACATGATCCTGTTTATAATTTAGGGGCTGAGATTAAAAAGACAAGGTGGGTTCCTAGTCAAGCCTCTAAAATAAGAAGGCCGTCAAATCTCCCCCTCAAACTTTTATTCACATGGCTTTCACTTAGTTATTACTCGTAGCTACAGCCATTTCTTTCTAGCATCTATGCTGCAACCTCGCCCATACACGAGTACGTCTATCTTTATTGTTATCAGGACCTTCAAAAATTGAACATATCACCATCAAAGTTACTTTGTTTTAGTTTTCAAAAGTTTTTGTTGATTAGTTGAGTGTGGGTTGCTAGTTTTAGATAGTTGATTCAAACTGCTATGGTTTTGTATGTGAGAAGGAAAAAAATATGAGATAGATGAATTTTATTTTCGGTCTATAATTTCTATAGCCGATTTAGTTTATTTATGTTAAAAAAGAAAAGAAAGAAAAATAGGGCTCTTATTGTAGTGGAGTCACTTTTAAAATTATTATTTTAGGTAGCCCCTATTTAACTTTTTAGTACTTTAAAATAGGAGCTATTGCTAAAGATGCTCTAAGAGCAAGTTGCTCATGTAAAACGAGATAAATTATTATTGCATGATTAATTACATATTGATTATTTTAAATATTTGATTTTAAAAAAATAAATTTCTTATAAATCTTTTAATAAAAAATACACTAGTTCAAGAAATATACACGTGTAAAATAAGAAAGTTGCTCAACTGCTTCAGCTCAGACAAACTCGCCCTAAGCCTCGGTAAAACAAACAAGCAAGCACACAAACAAACAATCAAACAACCGTGTGCGCACACACATGCCAACACACCCCGAATGTATTTCAGTACTTTCATCACCCTCTGGCTGGTTAATCACCTCACTTGTTGCTTCTCATCTCTCTCCCTTATGTGCATTGTGATGTGTGTGTGTGTGTCTCCTAGATAGTTGGCATGGGTTGGTGCCATCGGGAGGTGCAAGCTCCAACAGTAGCTCAAGCTGGGTTGGAGTTGGAATCCTCATAGACGATTTGAAAAGATCGAGTAAACTAATCAGATTCTGTGTGTACGCAGGGACGCATGCAGGAGTTGTAAAACTCAAGGTCATGCACGGTTTCATTTGCATCGTCAATGTAAGAATATTTGTGTACACACACGTACGTACGTGTGACACTTCGAAGTGTACTAGTATAGTACATTGCAGTATACTACGTACGCGTGCCAATAGGCAGTCCTATTGGCGTGATGGCTGGCTGTTAAGTAAAAGAAATTAATTAGCCCCTATGACTGCCGTTTATCAGCATATATTGGGCTTAATGTGCTTAGAGTTAAGAGGATAATTTTGGGAAATGTGTGACAGGCAAGTTTAAGTCGTCTCGAGGGTGACTGGGGGTAAATCTCACCAAGATACATTGTGAATGAATTTATACCAAATTTCAACCTAATTTGAAGAAACCTTCGTGAATACAAAATTTCCCAATCATTAAGGTTTGAAATAGCGACATCGTATCTCACCAAAATTCTGAACCATTGTGTGTATATTGAAATGACTTATGAAATCCTTAAATCTTTTTTTTCAAAACACAGTGCAAATCATATGAGCATTCACCCCTGTAAAGTCATACACCACTATGAGCACCTCCAGATACTAGATCAATCATATATTGATATTAATAAAATCATCGTAGACGACTTGTTTGTTATAGATGGGTATATCGTCTACTATTAAATAAACAATTAGCTATAAATACTATCACCCATGTTAAATTTAGGATTTGAATCTATATGAGTATGCTCCATCACAAAAAAAACATAAATCTTGAACAATCTACCATTATCACTACTTCAAAATTCGAACTCAGATGCCATAGATATACATAGGAAACCTGAGAATGTGTGTTTGATATATAGGTACTTAGCTTATAAGCCACAACCAAATTTAAATTTTGAAACTTATTAGTTTTAAATTATCCTAGTGCTTTTTTCATCATTTTCTCACAACTTTTAGGTTTAAGCCACTAAGAATATAATTTTTATATCTTTTTCTTCTTTTAGGCTTGACTTTTAAGCTACTAAGAATATAATTTCTCATTGTTTTCTAGTATTTTTTAGGCTTGAGTTTTAAAGCCCCTAAGACTAGAGGTATAGAAACCATATCCTAAAATTATTTTTTCCGTTGTTCCAGTCACATTGCACATCTTATAAAACCACGGCAAAAATAATCTCAGGCAAGCGGATTCTAAACTTAACATTTAGATTTTAGAAGAGAGTCATACTAGCCTATTTAGATCTCAGTCAACTAGGAGAAGTACATATGGAGACGCTGATACTGAAGGCTTTGTTCTTTTTTATTATGGATTTTCATTTAGACGCTTTTTAAGCCTCTAATCTTAAACTGCATGTTTCGTGAATATATATATATATATACACACACTTTTCTACAGTAACTTTTTAACCTTGTAAAAGTTAATTCGTCTATATCCTAAAATAACTATTGCGAAAATTAGATAGTCAATTTGAGCTACTATCTCAAAGGGCCTCGGTATATACGTGGTCCATAAAAAAAACACAAGCAGCACACACATGAACCAGTAGAGCCGGTGGACCACGGTGGGGCGGTGCAGGTCTATGCAACCGAGCAGCAGCAGCAGGAGCACACCCTGCACTCCCTGCTGCCGTGCAGTTGTCCAGTGGCATGCAAACCCAGGGAAGAAAAGATCGAAGAGAAGAGGAGAGAAAAGGCAGCGTGCGTGTGGGGGGGCCAAAAGCGTTCGAAAGGAGGTGGGAGACCGTTGAACGCCCCCCGCTTCCCATTCCCACCCGCATTCATGCATGGCGGTCAGCGAGCAGCTCCACGGCCCCCCGCGCCCGCGCTGCACTGCACTGCACGCCCAGGACGACGACGACGACGGCCGGACGCACGCACGGTCACGTCGGGGACGACGACCTGACCACGCTGACGCAGCAGTAAAAACGGGAGTACCAAGAGCTCTTCCCCAGTCGAGACCCGGGCGTAGGGTCTACTGTCATCTCACACACGACACGTGCATGAGAGATAAGGGAGAGAGACGAGAGAGGAGATGGCATCGTCTTCTCATCTGGGTATTACTCGCCGCCTTGTGCTACGCGCCGCAAAATAATGAAAAGCCCGACAGATACCGTAGCTAGCAGCCATACTCACTCACTCAGCCTGTGTGTTCCAGGTCTCGACGCATGCTCTGCACTGCACCGAGCTGGAAAAGGAGCGCCATGGCCGGCCGGCCCCAGCTAAGTCACCCTACGCCCTAGGAGTAGCAGCTACGGCTCGCCGGGGCCGCGCCGGGCATGGCGGATCGAACTACCGGGCGCCCCGCCGCGCCAGAGGGGAGAGAGACGGAAGCCTCTTTGGAGAAGCTTCCGGTCGCTATTTTTTTTTCAGAATTTTTAGATCATCCAACAATCCAGATTTTTACTAATTTATAGTTGTAAGATATAAAAAAATAAACTAAAATTTAGAAACTGAAAAACTAGAATTTTTCAAATTGCGAGAAATTGGCTTTTCATCCACTGCTTCTCAGAATTTTAATTTTAAGCTACTCAGACCAAGGACCCGAGAAAGAGAACGAGCGCGATCTCGAGGGTGCCAGTTGCGATGCCATGCTTTTCAGCTTGCTTGCGACTTTCGACTTTGCACATGGAAAGAGTACTCCAGTGTTGTCATGTAGCCATTCATGCATGGATAGGACATTGGACGACACTGCGTGCGTGCGCCTTTTTCGTTAAATTTGCTTTGACTGGAATTTATCTTCGTTCGGAAAGGAATCACTCGAGCAGTGCGCATGAAGCAAAGGGCATTCTATTCTTTTGCCTACAGGTCGGTTGACGCAAAGTGGGTTTGAAAGGTTGGACCGAGATGGTGGAGTCATGACCCAATGTTTGTTTGAGTGACCGAAATTCAGATATACGGCAATTTTTAGGATTGCGAGAGAAATATCTTGAAAAAGAATTCTAAATACTCTATACTTTTGCTGCTCCTTTTTATAACTGCTAGATTTCAACCATCTATAGTTGTAGTGAAACATTGTATGAATATTAGAGGAAACATCAAAGATGTGGTGGTGAACCCACCAAAATTCAAATACGTGCTCATTAATGTACAAGTGGATACGCTTTTATTAGAAATTTTATGAGGTTGGCCACTGTCCTCGGCTGTTTTAAGTATACATTGGGAGTTGTACTTATGGGTATATGCTAATGGTGGAGGGCAATGGATAACATCAAACGGGAGGGTAGTATGCTTAGAGTAGATTTGAAGTTATATACAGAGGTGGTGATGTTAGACCTATTACCTCCGTAGCAAAATAAGTTCAGTTTTGCACATAAATCTGAATAAGCACTTTTCTAAACTTGTGTATAAAAGTAAACTCTTTTGAGAATGTAGAGAATAGTTAACAACAAACTGCTAGATATTATGAAGAAAATACTAAGGCTGATTATGGCTCGAAAGAGGGAATGGGCATAAGAGTGTTAGTTAATTTCTAAGACTTTTGCAATACCGGTGAGATGAAGGGGTCTAGACAGAGACAGAGTATGGGTAGGATCGACGATATCACGATGGTGATGGCTAGAAGAGGAGGGAGAGAGAATTAGTAAAGGGATGTAGAATTACTCCTATCTTACAACAGCCATACAAATGTCAGACCAATCCCAACCTCATGAATAACATTGTTTCAACAATTTGAAAAACAGGCAAAATAGCGGACAAAATCACTGTTCCAAAAATGACTGAACCCACAACTAAACTGTATCCAGACGACGGTGTTTCAACGGTACTAGCTACTACTAGATGACAGGAGGAAGAGTAAAGCCTAGACGGCTGGTTTGGTTGGAATTTTCAATACTTGTAGTTGGTATCAGTGAGCATGCCTGCCTGCAATAGTCTCTGGTCCATGCTTTATGCTTGAACTCGATCCTTTGACAGATAGTACCAACCTAACGACACACATGATTGTTGCGGTTGTTTCTGGCTTTGTTGTTGGTCCAACGCAACCAAACCTAGCAAACAAATTACTACTAACTTTTTAGGTCTTTTACTATTGATGATGAATGCATGTTTTGGAAGGTGGTGATGCACTGATGCATGCATGAATGCATGATGATCAGAGAAATTCAGAGCTGGCTTGTACTATGCAGCTAGCTGCAGAGGAGAGTGACGATCGAGTTTACGGACGAACATCATGTGTCGACAGAATTTTTTTTTAAAAAAAAACAAAACCAAATTTTGCAAACACCGCTTTCTTGGACTGACCTTAGAGTTACTTGATTGACTAGTTGCTTCTGTTTGTTCTACTAGAAGACTTGTGTTGTTCTAGAAGGCATCATTTAGTAGTACTCATGCATGAAAAATGTGGCAGTGCCACTTTTACTTTTATTTGAGGTTTTGTTAATTGACGGCTGCTTGAAACAAAATCCATATCGACTGACTACAATTTCACATTGCTAAGTTGAAAATCGTTATGATAAATAACATGAAATTTTAGCATTTTCCATATATGCCTTCTTTATTTCTCACCATGTTAGGATCCCTTTTTGTCACTGTAATTTGTAAGGGCTTTATTGTCTTCGTCAGAATAATTCATTGTTTCAAATTATACCATAGGATCGTAGGAGTAAGGGGTTATTTTGACCCAAAAATTGGAAGTAAACAAATGGTTATATGTTTTGTGTAAAGAATGGAAAAAACGAGTATAGGTCATCTTTCTGGTCCATTGATGAATAGAGGAACTCTATTGTAAACCAATGACTTGATTCTATCGCTGCCTTGCTTCTTGGCAAAGTTCAGCATGTCTTCAAGGAGATTTGTGGGTGATCAAGTGCTCTACGACAATAATACTTTGGCTAGGCGCTAAAATCATTTTAGTCGCACTATAGTTTGTTTCAAGAGCTACACAATAAAACTACTTTAATCAAATGCCCAAATCGCTCGTCACACTTTTTGTGAGGTTCTGTTAGGGGTAGTGGATACTTCTTGACCGGATACTTCAGACTGATCTTGCTGATTAGCTAAAGAAGTTTTTTCGAAGTCTCGATACTCCGAACTTTAAATTTGTCATTAACGGCTAATTTTTAGAACTTAGGTATGTAAACCCCTCCATCTTTAACTATTGTTTTTAAGGTTGAGTTTTGACAAAAGTGGACTTATCCTAAGCTAAATAGTCCCTTTCAAATCCTCTATCTTAATGGTAACTCTTTGTGAGAATGATTTGAGAAGAGAAAGAGTTGAGTTGAGAGACTGAGAGTTGAGAGTAAGTGAGATTCAATTCATTCTTTGAATACTTGAGTTCATAATAAATAAATCTTCGATTATGTTAGAGATAAAGGTCTCATATATAGCTAGAAGTCGTTGATGAGATCCTAAGATTGTAATTAGTCATCGAAAGTTTATAAAGGTTCATCATTGACTCCGCACGAAAAAATCTAATTGAGTGAGAACCAAGCTTATACTTGAAGGTTGTTTGGTAAAACAAGTTTCATCGAATGTACTATCTCGTTGCCCAAATCTATGGATCTTAGTGGTTACTTAGAAATAGTGTGTTATCTCGATAGTTGCTTGAAGACCAAAGCTTTATCGTTGATACTTATTTGGTGATACTTATGATCAAGAAAGATCTGACTCTTTGAAGTCTTTTAATAGAGGCATAGGATTATTAGGATCTGAACCTTAAGAAATGATTTTCTCTCTCTTTCACTTATATACTTTACTTTCTTATATTATTTACTAGATCATCTTTTTTTCTCCGGTGTTTCTTTTGTTCTTTTAGACATAGTAAAAGAGGATCGGAATATATGTACTCACTATTTGGAGACTTCGGGCGAGGCTCTCTGTTTGATAAAAAACTTGTCCGGATACTCCAGCTATTTTGACTAGATACTTCATAGAAACTTTGTCAAGATATTCCGATCTTTTGGTCTAGATACTTCGAAGAATAATTTTATTCTATTGTAAGTATTTTTTTAAAAAACATCTATTCATCCTCTCTCTAAACGGCATTAAGATTCTTTAACTAGACGCCAAAATTGCTTATCACACTTTATGCTATTGGCTGAACAATTGATGAATATTTTTTCTTTGTCATGACTTTGATTCTATGGCACAAATGCAAAAAATGTTTCTCACACTTTGAAGCAACAAACAATTTGCACACAAATACTACAAACAAAACCATACGTGCTACAACTTCCATGCTATACTGACTGACATCAATTACTTGGTGCAAGTTGCTAACTTGATCCTGCCCTAAACCAGCGGGGGATAGTTTTTTTTTACACGGTAGAAGACGTAGTACACTAGTTGGCACACGTACGCACGAGTGCACGAGAGTCTCGAAATGGATCAACCGATCCGCAGTCCACGGTCATACTGGCAAGTGCTTTGTCCAGGTTTTAAAATCATTCAAGAGCTCCACAACAAAATTGCTTTAACCATATGCCGAAATCGCTTGTCACACTTCAGTCAATTCCTAAAGCACCATGACAATGCTACTTTAAGCAAGCACAAAAATTGCTCGCCACACTTTAGGCATCCAGTTGAACACACTCAACGAGCAAATATTTTTCTTTTCTTGCTTAAAAAAAAGATCTTTCTTCTTTTCATCAATGACTTGATTCCATGGCATAAATGTAACTTTAGGATTTTCTTGACCACACTACTTTTTAAAATATTTCATAAGCAAAATCACAATGGTATTACTCTAGCCAACCTCTAAAATAGCTTGTCACGCTTGAGACAGTTTCAAGCGCTCCTAGATAATATTATTTTGGATGCCACAATGATCATAAATATAACTTTATATTATATTGATCACGTGGTATAAAAAAGCTTTGTTGCCAATAAAATACTTGCGACAATATTACATTAGCCAGCTTTAAAATCATCTTCACACTTAAATCGTTTTCATAGTACTCGACGTCAATATTGCTTGAAGCTGGATGCCAAAATGTACATCGAACTTCGGACAAGCAATTGTGAAAACCCAACTTGCACACAAAAACCATGTAAAACCACACGTGCTTCAACCTCCACGTCGTACTGCACCTCTGAATTACTAAGGCGCAATTTGCCAACTCATGCCCTGTACCCGGAGGGGGAAGAAGCCCGGTTGTTTGCACGGTAGTAGAAGTAGTTGGCACGAACACACGCACACGAGTGCACGCCTGCAAGAGCATGAGCGTCTCCAAAATGGCTCGACCGATCCGGAGTCCACGGTTACACTGGCAAGTCTCCCGAAGCATGTGCACGCCTCACCGTCGCACGCACGTGGACAACCCCACTCTCCAGTGAGCCCCACATTCTGACACACCCGCAGCTTTGAATACATTTATACGGAAAAAGATAAAAGGAAAAAAGAAAATGATAAAAAGGAATAAAAAATTTGAAGCCAAGCTGGTCGTGACGACTGACGAGCCAGTAGATCCAAACGCCACAAAAAAGGGGGGAAACTGCCGGTCAAAGTGTCAAACCTGCCACCCCACATGGGCCCCACCACCTCCCCCCTTCCCTCTTATAACCCACCTCCCCCCACACCGCACGCATCTCCCACCTCCACCACATCGCCGGCGTCGCCACTCGCCGCCGAAGCAGAAGAAGCGTACAGCCATGAAGCAGTGGAGGTCTCTCGTCGCGCTCCACTCCTCGGCGCCCTCCAGCTTCCCGCAGCCTCCCGCCCGGTCTCCGTGCCCGTCCCCGCCGCGGGAGGTGCAGCGGGAGCGGGAGGAGGATGAGAAGGCGGCGGTGAGGCTGGTGGGGAGCGACGGGCGGGTGAGGACGTACAGGAGGCCGGTGACGGCGAGGGAGCTGATGCAGCAGCACCCGCGGCACCTTGTGTGCCGCTCCGACGCGCTGCTCATCGGGGAGAAGATCCCCCCGGTGGCGCCCGGCGAGGAGCTGCAGCGGGGGCACGCCTACTTCCTCCTACCCGCACACCTCTTCCACTCCGTCCTCTCCTTCGTCTCGCTCGCCTCCTCCCTCCTCCTCCTCCTCTCCGCCGCCGGTGGCGCACGCGGTGGCAAGAAGCAGCGCCCCTTCGAGCTCCTCCGCACCGCCTCCGGCACGCTCCAGATCAAGTTCTCCGACGACTTCCTCCTCCTCGACGACTCCGCCGCCACCGACGACAGCAAGGCGGCTGACCTCTCCGCCGCCAACAAGCCGCCGGTGCTGTGTGGGGACAAGAAGCTGGAGAAGGAGTACGAGGAGCTCGTCGGCTACAGCAAGGCGCGGCGGTGGTCGCCCAAGCTGGAGACCATCCAAGAAGTCGTCGTCGCCGCCGCAGCCGCCGCCGCCGAAAACGCCACCACCGCCAGACGAAAGGGTCGAAGCCTCCCCTTCCTCGGCAGGCTCGGCAGCCGCCGCCGGCGAGACACACCCACCACCACCACCACCCTCGTCTGCGGCAATGGCAGCGCGGTGGTGTGCTCCGGCTAGATCAAAACTAATTAGTCTCCGAGAGGGGTAATTAAGGGAGGCGATTATGGCATTAAGCTCGACCGAGTTTGGTTTAGGCGATGATGCAGCTGCTGTGTCCGCATTTGTAATTACAGAAAAGTTTTGGTGCTAATTTGTACATGGATTTTCGTTTGCATTCTGAACAGAAAAAAAAAAGCAAGGGTGGATGGTGGCAGACAAAATTTCTCCTCACTTTTGCTTTCCCCTTTTCGGTTTCTGAATTGTTTAAACTTTAAAGCTTAAACTGCTTCTCTCCATTTTCATATCCTGCGTGCGCCCGCCCATCGAGTCCAACAATACAGTGGCACCAAAAAATTCCGAACTCCTTTAAAATGTCAGTACAAAGCAAACTCTGAAAATTTTGTGATTTCAAAGCAAGTTCAAATTCCACTTGGCGAAACAATTTGAAAACATTTGATGGATCAGTTCACACACACATACACCGAGTTCACTGCATCCATCCACTAATTAAACCAAAACCGCACGCAGCACAAACCTTGGTCAAACTGCAACACTGCATTCAAGATTTCAAGCCACGCACGAATTTTCAGATGCCGTTTTACGGAAGCAAAGTCAGCAGGAATAATCGAATTCGAATACAAGTCCAGTCAAAAATGCTCATCATGACATTCGTTCGCCAAAAAAGAGAGAAAAAAAAGTAGAAAAAGAGGTCCAAATCACTACGGCGTATACGTACCTTATGCCGTTATTAACCAGCATCCCAAGCGGATCAAAAGTGCAACAGATTCGAATATGCCCCTACGCATTACGTAATATTTTTCCTGATTAGTCCTAAGTATCTCTGTTATTAACAACGTAATTAGTAACTTTTTACCAAAGTTTACGGTAATTATTTGGTCAGTCACTGTACACTGAAACGCATGTGTGGCATGTGATGCGTGTGGTTCGATGAGATGTCGAGATGGCAGCAATTTGACCAGGGTCAAAATTAAAGGCAAGATTTGAAAAAAAAAATAAAAAGGGGAGGGAGAGGAGGAGAGCACGCTCTCCGAGGTAAACAAATCAGAAATCGGGCACGATACTTCCGGCTCACCGATCCTCTCGGCTCCGATTCAGATCCAAATCCGGCGCAAATCGCACACTCTAAGCACTAATCCGCTTTGATTAAGGCTTACTAATGGCAGAGCCGGTCAAAGCCGTGACACTACCATGATCCCCTTCGCTTGTATTTTTTTTTCCCGTCGATTAAAATTTGGTAGTGCGTGCGGGAGATGAGGGCGCCGGCAGGTGGGGCCCACTCCCCAGCCTGTCAGTGTTTGAGGCTGACGGGGCAAACGTGAGCTAGAGGCCTACGGCTATTTTGTTGTACAATGACGTAGGAATGCAAGGTCCACGGGCGTGAGCCCTGGCTCCAGGAGCATTAAGCATGGATGCATCACTGTTCAAAATTAAGGTGGAAATTAAACAACTAATCATGTGGTCTCTAGGCTATCTATATAATGGCCTGTTTGGCTTAGAAAGGTATAGCAAGCAGTGCTCGCTAGATGGGAGCAGGCACGCAGTTTTGACCTGACAGTCAAAGATGGGGCCTCGGATCCGGGCTTCCAGCCACAATTATCTGCTCCATCACCTACATTTGTTTAGTAATTAATTAATTAATTAATTATGTAGGTTATAGTGTACTCCTACTTACGTCAGAGATAATCAACTTGTGCAATATACAACCACTAGCAAATCGTCTAGATTACCTGTACAATCTGCATAGTCAATCAGTAGAGGGCCATGCAGAAGTATTCTGTACAGATATGTGTATAGCTTGGTAGCAAGTACTATGTAACTACTCATACGCATGATTTATTGTAGAAGATGTGTAGTGCAAAAACCAAAGACCAGGTGAAGTCTGTCTACTTTGATTGGATTTCAATTTAGGTTTACTTGTTTGAGCCATCGGTTTATAAGCCACATTAATTTGAAATTTTCGTATTAACTTATGGTTTTTTTGTCATTTTTAACTCTTGCATCGCTAGAAAAAGAAGTGTATAGTATTTTTTTTCAATTTTTAGATAATAGGATAGCAGCACTCCTAACTTTTATGGAAAGCCATTATTATCTCTGTAAAAAAATTAACTTTTATGTACGAATCTATACAGTTGCTTTCTACATTCGTGTAAAAACATGAAATCTTTTGAAAACAAACATAGTACATTACTACTCCATCTTAATATAAATATATTTCTAGGACTTAGAAGATAAATTAGTAGAGAATAAAAGTAATGTAAATACCCCTCGTTAAATAAAGAGAGTTGGGAGTGGGAAATGGTTTAGAGTAGAATAGAGGAAAAATTGAACTAGAGATATAAAGGACTTTAAGTCATACAGAAAAAGGGTGAATGTACACATCCGAAATATCCGATTTTAACTATCAGAAACTCCAATTGAGATTTCCTACTAGGCAGCAAATCTCGACCAGACACTTTAGTTCTAAAATACTGATATTCTAATGCCCCTTCACTGCTTTTAAAAAATGTGTGGAAAGAGCACTCTCAAGAGAAAGAGAAAAAGCGATACGTAGGTGATAAAAACAGTAAATAAATGCAAAAGGCATTGGACAAAGAGGCACGAGATTTTTTACCAAAATTTGAATCAAAATATCGTGTGTATCCATTGAGAGACTCTAAGAAGCAGTATCGTGCTTGGTCCCTAGCTTCATCACCTTAAATCTAGAAAGAGGTTTGGTCTCTAAGTTTTCATTAAGACTAGTATAAAGTTTAAGTCCTTCAATATGACACAATAATACAACCTCTGGTGCTTTACCAAAACCAATCCCTAAGAACGAGTTTGCTATATAACACAATACTACAACCTCTGGTAAAACTTACTTTACCAAAACCAATCCTTGAACGAGTTTGCTATCCACTACAGTTGCATCTTTTCCTAAGGAGGTGAGAAAAACCTTCACAAATTTTCTTAGTCAATTCACTTTGAATTCTCACGTGTAACTCCTAACAATCTAGGAGAAGAACCTTCAAGAATAACAAACGTAAATCCTTATTGGGTGTCGATCCATAAATACTCAATCAAATCCCTAATCATATTACTCACTAGCTCTAAAAGATCACTCATAAAAAGATATATTTGGTGTAAAAGTCAAGAGAGGTGTAAAACCGTAGAATGCCTATGGGGAGTAAATATAAAATGAATGAAGAACCTCACCCCCAAGTGGGCTTGGTGGAGTTAAAAATAAAGTCTCTATGTCTAGATTATTCACTCCTGGGGCTAGAAACTCTGGATATAATTGAATCAAAAGCAACAAGTCCGAAGATTTTAGACAAAATTTACTAGTTAATAGAGAAAATTTTTTGAAGAATCTGATCTATTTTTACTGTTAGGCAGTAAAACTTTTCCAAAAATATTCGATAACTTCAACAAAATATTCAGAAGTCTCTTTAGAGAAAAACAAAACCTAAACGAGCATATGGTACAAGCGTTCACTTAAGCTAATTGGGTACTTATTTTATAACTCAGGTTAATATTTATATCCTAATACTTAGAAAAAATAAAATACATTTAAAACATAACTTTAAAGTTCTGTTTGATACATTTGTAGATATTTCTTTTCATCAATTTAATTTTTTCTAGAGCAAACTCGTGTACTTTACTTTTAACACATTAGCCTCATAATTTTTTTTTTGTCATATATCATCCAAAGCCCACTAAAAAGTCTATATACACTTTCAACATAATTAGTGAAATAAAAAATATAATATAAATGTATTTTTTTAGAACAAGTTTAAATTTTAGAATTATAAATATTATAAGCCTCCTTTCAAGCTTCATGCTTTTCAACCTTTTTCCAGTTCAGTCAATGCTAGTCAGAACAGGATTTGATAAATTGCCGGCTGACAAGATGTTGCTCGTATATCCGTCAGATTGTGATGTTACCGTGTATTAGTTAAGGTAATTAATCCATGTCAGGGCTAATTAACCAACAAGAAGGAGACAATGCAGGTGTGGATTGTTTGCCACGTGTACTACATGATGGTCAAAAGCCGGGAAGACAAGGTAGCGGCCAGAACGGGGTTGTCCCACCGGTCGATCGAGAGGGGTTACGTGACCAATCAGGGGCCAACACGTACGTTAAGTTAGTTTCTAAAAAAAATTCAACTTCTTATAAACTCATCGCGGCAAAGTCGCCATCCCATTAAATCCGTGCTAACAGAAGAGGATATCTGCTTGTAAGATTGAAATTTGTTTTAAAATACAATTACTTTTTTACCTACCTTCTTATCTCAACTAATCATATTTTTTTCTTTATTTTTTATTTATTTTCGTAAGTGTATTTTTCACCCTTAATTTTTTTTAAAAGACATAAATGCCTATATAAGATAAAGTGCTACTCTACTTATTGGGATAATTGTAACTTAATAAAAGAGAGAAAAGAAAAGAAAAAGAGAGAGAAGCTGTGTTCAGAAGTGTTTGGCTAATAGCTATTTCCTTATTTTTTATTAACAAGTTTTTCAAAGTATTAAACAATATTTTTTAAAAGATATATGAAGTTACTTAAATAAATCAAATAAATTATTTTTCAAGTTTATAATCGTAATACTCAATTAATTATATGCTAGTCGCTCGTCTTGTTTTGCATATGGCTAATAGAACCTCAACCTCCCATTTAAACCCTGTCTAGTTATGATAGTAGGCATAAAATGTACTTGTCTCTTTACATGTTCAATTTATGCTCCAAACTAGGCCACCAGAGAGGAGATAGCTAACTAATCAGATAGGCTCAATCTAAGGATCTCTAATCGATTGGTTAAGTCTCACGATGGGCATATGTAACCCTTAGTGTTTTGTTGCCACCGTATGAGCTTAGAACCTCAAGCACCCTAATTTGTGAACACAAGCGACTATCGTAGCGAACAGATTTGGAGCACATCACAATGTAGCACCAGGATTAGATTAACATTTCAAGATGAGGTGGTTAGGGATTTCTGAGCTTAGAGAAATGGCCGGAGAGGCGATGGACCGACGATGGACGATGTAGGTGGTGAGACAACGCCGTTGTCATTAGAATCGTGGGGTTATGAGAGGGTGATGTGATGGTAGGAGGTTGTCGACCATTTAAAGTGGACAGGGTAAAAGATGGTGCTGTTGGTTGCCGAAGGTAGGGACAGGGTATACCTCATGCATATTGAGCAGACCGTGTATGGATGCACTCATGCATGGATAGATATGCCTCCCGCGCATGTGTATGATAGGTGTGCGTGCGCTGCTCAGCTACACAGCCCCTCACATGGGCGCTCTTCTTCATCAGCTCTAGCCGCCTATGCCATCGTCGATCGGGACTGACTGGATTAATTAATCACAACATAAATTAATAAATCTATTTCTAGAATCTAAATTTTATCTGTTAGTTTCTATATTCTTATCTAACTTCCTTATATAAATTGAGAGGCTTTATTCATTCAATAGCATTTATCTACCATTCATCCATCCATACTATTTCCTCGTTAATAAGGGGCATTTTAGTTTTTTTACGTTAACTACTAAATTCTCCTCGCGAGCTAGGGCTTGACCTTTTTTTAAGGACAGGCGAGTACTCCCTTTGTTCTCATACTTGACGTTAATGACTTTTAAACAAGTAAACTATGGTTAATGACGGTTGTATGGTTGTAATTATGGCATAACACACATTGCTAATTTGACATACTTTTATATATGAAAACTTTTTATTAATAAAAAGAAGAACGGTTAAAGTCATAAAAGAGTACCCAGCGACAACTATTTCAGTATTTGAGACTAGAGAGTATATAATTGGCAAGCAAGCACACGTTCTACCGATCTTATTATCTATTACTGTTCCTCTATTGGTGACAGATTAGAAAACGTAATTTGCAATGTGTGCGTCACATCATCATAGGCTCACAGAACCGCAACCGCCTGAGCAGCCCCATGGCCCAATCCGACCTGCTCAACTGAGCAAGAAGAAGAGGGTGAATCCAAATGCCAATGGTTCTTCGGCCAGAATGGGCCTAGCTAGACTTACAATCTGGCCGCCAGTTTAATCTCAGCCGAGGTTCAACATTTTGGGCTGGGCCACATCTCCATCTCGGCCCATTACGGAGTAAACATTTTACAGTGTTCGTGAGAATGCGCTTGTCATTTACATTTGTAGATTATTGGCAAAAGGTATAACTCTCGCTGCTAGCATATGTCCTCTCAAAAGTGTCAAAATTTGGAAGAAGATTTGACAAGGTGCATATTATCCGGCAAGATTCTGACTAACAAGCATATGTGTTGGAGGACGACACTAAAATCCGGCCCAAGTGACAAAAGCCCAAACGTCAGCCACATATGTGCATTAGAAACAACAAATGGGCAGTGGGCACCAATATCTTTGTGTCGTTAACAAATGACACATAAATGGTGATTAGGCCAGCCAAGAACAGCCCTGTAAGTGGTTAGGATTTTATTTTGAACGAGCAATAGGTGGCGACATCTACCCTATCTACGCGTCGTTACCACTAACACCACTTGTCGCCGCCCTCTTGTTGCCGTTGGTATACTCGTGATCACTACTAGCACACTATCTAGCTGACTAGTCATCGTCGTCACTATAGTACTCATCTATTGCATCTGTTGTTATCATCGTTATTATGCTATCGCTGCTTTAACCCTAGCATCATCGTAGTACTTACCATCGCTTCTAACATACCACCACCACCGCTATAATCTATTGTCTGTACTATTGCCACTACCCTCATTGCTCTAGCCTTAGCATCATTGTTACGTTTGTTGACGCTCTGGTCCGACCAAACACACACTAGCTGTATTTACTATTGTCATCACTATCGCCCAGCGTCGTAGCCCCTGCTATTTTTATCCTAGTTGCTATACGAGGAGTCAGGTATGCTTTGGTAGTGGTGAGATGAGGAGAGGTAGGGAAAAAGTCATTCTCTCTTCTTAAGCAATATATGTATAGAGTTTATATTTTCTATAGGTGTAAATTCAAGTGCATAGTAAAATTTTACAATAGGCAGCTTCTTCAGTTCATACTATTTTTTAAGGAGAAATAAAGTATAACTTCTAGCTTCTGTACCAATTAAAAATGCACACAGTTTTGTTCAGTTCTCCAATACGACATGGAAAAAATTGGTTATGTACGTCAGTACATGTAGCAACGAAAGAACATAACTTTGACAAAATATAGCAGTGGAGTACATTGAAATGCTATTTATGTTTGCTGTTTCATCGTCAATTTGGTTATCAGTGGATACAACTGACGCCTTCTCGCCCATTTGGAGCAAGAAAAGAGACATTCTTTTTCCTTACAGAAGAAGAGATTTACAGTTGAACATACAGATATGCAGCGACAAACTAAGCATTTACATCTTGATCACAGCATGCTCAAATCACAATCAATTTGCAGAATTCAATTTGATTTGTGATTCGTGATGCGATTCAGGCTAGCTCCAAATCAATTCGCAGAATTCATCGTCTGCAGCTACAAGTAGCGACTCCCAGGTTGGGGGTAGTAGCTGTACGGCACTTCCGCCGCTTCTCCGGGCTGCCACGTCGCCGCCGGCGGGTAGCACGGTACGGCGGAGAGCGGCGGGTAAGCGGCGGCCGCGTCGTGCAGCGGTGGGAGCATGTAGGGGAGTGCACGGTCCACGGAGCAATCAGAGCATGGCGCCGATCTTGGCAGTGGTGGATACTGTAAGCCTGACTCCGGCGGCGGCGGCGGGTAGGTGCTCGTTGGAGAGGGGAAATTGGGCGCCGGGAATTCTGGGTTCATCGTTGACGCCGGTGGAGGGTAGCCGGCCGGCGCAGGAGCTGGCGGGTAGTAATTGCTTGGTGGTGGTGGCGGTGGCGGGTAGCTACTGATGTATTGCGATGGATGCGCCGGTGGCGGCGGATATGTTGATGATGGAGGCGGCGGCGGCGGCGGGTAGCTGCTGTTTGGTGGAAAATTTTGCGCCGGGAAGTGCGAATCCAGCGCAAGAGGTGGCGGCGGTGGTGGGGGAGGAGGAGGATAGCTGCTCGGCGGCGGCGGGTACAGTGGAGCTGGCGCTGGAGCTGATAGCGATGGCAGCGGCGGATAGCTTGCCATCGCCGGAGCTGGATAAGGCGCACCCGATGACGTCGGCGGTGGCGGAGGAGGAGGAGGAGCGCAGCAAGAGGTTGGATCTTGCTCCGGCCGAGCGCCGTTCGTAGCCGGGGGCAGCTGCGGCTGCGGCTGCTGATACGCGCCGCCGGCGGTGATGGTGTAGGTGAATCTGAGCTTGCCGTTCGCCTTACCGTCGGGGGCGCACACCTGGTAGCTGACATGCCGCGGCGCCATGCCCTGGCCGGCGAGGTCGTCCCGCGGCATGGACACCTTGCCGACGAGTTTGTTCCCGAGGAGCGGCACCTGCGCCTTCACCTCGAACTGCAGCATACCGTCCCCTCCAACCCCACCCTCCCGGCCGCCGCCGCCGTCGAGGTCGAAGGCGAAGACGGCGCCGTCCCAGTCGGGGTTCTCCCCGCCGTCGGGGTCGGCGTTCGTCTTCTCCCGGCGGCCGGCGAGGGACACGGCCACGTAGAGCGGCGGCTTCTGGAACGGCACGAAAGCCTTGACACCCCTGCAGGAGATGGACCTTACGGTGACGCGCCGGCCGCCTGCTCCGGCGCCGGCGGACGACATGGCCGGCTTCTCCAAGAAAAGAAAATCTTTCTTGCAAAGAATTGTATTTGGAGCTTGGTGCTGTATCAATCTATGGCCTTTGGCTAGGCTGATGGATCTGGATTGCTAAAGATTTGACCTTATGCTCTTGGATTCTTTGAATGTAGGTGTGCAATCAATTGGTGATGAGATCATGTGGATGCTGGTGCCATTGGAGAAGATAGTATATGCTGTTACTGTGTTCTTGGCCGCCTGATTTTTAACTATTCTTAATATATTTTAATTTCATTTCTGGATACAATATACAGCCAAGTGTGTGTGTAATATATCATATATATGCATATAAAAGCACACAAAATGCTGCAGTCTCTCTCAGACAAAGTCAAATTCCTTCAGTACCATTTTGACCCCACAAAACAAGAAAATTGTCTAATAATGCATTTTAGTTCATCTGTCTTTCTTCTTCCTTTAGTCATTGCACCACTTGTCTCTTTCTCCTTTTGCCCAATTCCACACTCATTTGATGTTTGGCATTGTGTTGTGACTGTGAGAGGCCACCATATATACACTTGTATGTAAATGAAACATTTGCCAATAGAAACAAAAGGTGTTTTGCTAAGAAATTGGAGAAGTTGAACACATTTAACCATTGTGATACCATAAGAGTGAGTTTAATACTCTTCTGTTTTTTTTAAAAATAACGTCGGTTAGTTAAAAAATAGAGAGAGTAGTAGGAGTGATAACTACTTATAATTTTATCAACATCATCTACTTATCTAACATACATAGTAATTAGCTCTAGTACACTAGCCGCAAATAAAATATGAATCTAACATGAAATTCAGCAATGCTATGAATGAGTTTCAGTGATTCGCCCCATATTTTCATCCAAGCACATGATCTATTCGGTGAAGTCAGCTACCAGGGACACATAAATTTGGCACAAACACACTAAAGAGTATGGCACTATTGGGCCACCAATGTATGGCCTGTTAAGCCTGGTTCTTGGACTAAAAGTTTGAAAGCAGGCCCCATCCAAATCCATATCACTACCATTCGTAGTGACCTAAATTGGCCCACTAAATTCTAGTCATGTATTCAAGCGACCCATGCTAACTGGGTTGCACCAAATTTTAAAAAGCATCTGGGCCTAGCAGAGTTGGCCCATTTTCTATCTCAAGCTAAGGGCCTTAGATAGGCCTTCAACCAACCCATGTGCTGTATAAGTCAAAAGGCTAATGAGCCAAAATGGTGTCTTATATGGGCTGTAGAAACGAGAGGGTAGAATTGGGTTTAGCCATATAAAACGAGGGTTAACATGGGCTAGACACGAAGAAAGCCCTGTAAGTTAGAATGCGTTTAATTCGTGTGTTGTAAAAATGTCTTTTTTATGGAAGAAACCTTGCTCTATCCACAGTAGGCACACAATGCCACGGTGAGCTTCTTCTCGGCATCTCGTCCTTGGGTGAGCTCCTCCTCTACGCCGCCGCCGCCACAGGTGAGTCACCTCTTCCCCTCCCCTTTACATCCTCCTTTTCATGGGCTAAGGTTTCTTTCTTTTTTTGCTGTTGGAAAGAAAGAGGGTTTTAGGGTGCTTGGTAGGATCTGAATCACCCCTTTGCTTCTCAGGAGGAGATCAATCGGCAAGATGAATTGATAATACAATGGTGCTTGTTTTATTCATTGCTACACATGTTTTTCCGATGGTTGTCATAAATGGTATGTTGTTAACGTCAAAATTTGGTAAACCCATAAAAAGAATACCCATAAAAAGAATGAAAAGACGATCGGTCTAATAAAGAAAAGTTCGATTGCTATATGAAAAAAGCCGATCGAACGAAGCTAGAAAAGATTCGGTCTAATTATAAAAGACTATCCAAATGAGGCTGAGTCTGAGGAGGAGCCATAAAACTCATGTTAGGATAATTTATCTATATAAATTATATTTTATATTGATAGAAAAGTTTAGTTAGTTTAGTTAAAAGAAATATTTTTCTTTTATATTTTTTTAAGAAATAACGTTCGATGGTTGTTGTAACCGCACTCGACTCTATAATGTCAAGGTATAAATATAGATCCCTGAAAGCTTGTAAGACATCCATGGATCCAATAAACCTTCGGCGCATCGCCACTCTACCTCGTTTAGGTTTTTTACTAGCGGGTTCTGGCTCTCGACGCCAGGCAGCATCGGTTGAGTTCAATTTTTGGCGAAGGGGTAAGTCCTACCACTATCCCGGTATATCTTGCTTTGTCTAAGACTACATCGGTTAGATTCAACCTCTTAGTCAGATCGGGTGTACCGTATTATGTCCGTGTAAGATCTATCGGTTTATCAAGCTCTATCTGCTGTTATCGATCTCGTGCTGTATCGGTTATGTTCAACCTACGAGGCTACCGATAATAGATTGAGCCGTAGACCTGTAGGTCTCTGCCTAGCGTTTCATCGGAGTGGTTAGCCGATATGTTATCTATACCTTGAGCAACACACCCAGCGTATGGGCTCCTCAGCCGATATGCACCCGTCTTCAGAGACTTCTATCAAACGTTACGACTAATGTATCGGTCTTCTGGTCGATGCACGCATATCTTTAGAGATGTCTTCTCATTAGCTCAGCTAGCCGATAGGTTCGCTCTATCCTTCCTTCTGCACGACCAATCTAGCGTCTGTCGTCCCGTTGCCGTTGGCCGGTCTCTTACTGTCTTGGTTAGGTCCGATTTATCGAGATTGGTGCTAGCGGCGTCGTTACGGTTGGCGATGAGTCTCGTGCTGTGGGAGGATTGGGCCTCGCTCCTTATTCATCGCCCACCATATCTAAAGCGGCATCAGCTTTGCAGCCGGTGTGTCTTTTGTACGATTTCTTGCTAATTCATATATGTCTTTATTGGCTTTCTAGCCGAAGAACGAGAGCTACAGCTTTTGTCGGTAACCAGAAGAAATCCCGTGTGCTTTGCTATTCTTTAAATACCATTTGGTGCCTGCATCAGCTCTACGGCCGATGATTAGGATCACGCTTTCGTTACATCTAGAGCCATCACATCCTTCGTTGACATTCATCTACGTCTTTATCGTCTCCCCAGCCGATGGAAGAGTGTCCCAATCCCTATTGACGACCAGCCGATAGCAGGAGCTATCCGGATGTGGTCGATAACCAACTCGATTCTATCGATGGCCAGCCGACAATGAGTGTTCATATCAACCCATCATCTGATTGACCCATTCGTCTTATTTTCTTGTCAATTGTAGGGTCAAATTGATTGGTATGTCCTCGCCTACACTGTCATGACGGAGGGACCAGAGAGCGAGCCGAGGGATCTATGCCGGAGCTAAGCGGACCTCCCAGGCCTCGGCGCATATATCTTGAGCCATGGAAAGAAGCCGATAGATCTGCACTAGAGTTAAGCAGACTTCTCAGGCAACGGCGTGGTCGCGACGCGCGTGTGAGATTTGGCGCGACCACATGCTAACTCTTTTTTATGTCCGTAGAAACTTATTCATGAATATAACACTCTTTGGTTGACTTAAATTTTAACAAATCTATCACGATTCATGATCTAGGACTCTAGTTCAAAGTAACAGTTATATTGTTCTTAATATACATTGTGAATAAAACTAATATAGGTATACACATGATGATCAACCTATATTTAATCCTAAGGTTTGCCGTGTTCTAATTGCCAAGTTCTTCATTAGTGCTGAAATTTTATTTAGGAAAGCTGATGACCTAAATTAGAAGAATTTGCTAAACTACATCCACCCATCTTTTCGAGTAGTTAGACGACAAACTGTTATATCAGATTATCCTGCATAATGAGAATAAGAAACGATTGTATCATAGTATTAAAAAGTTTGAGGTCCCATGTTAATTTGATTGATGATTTATGGACTTCTAACTAGAATTTGGGGTACATATGTGTCATTGCACACTATATCAATGCTGAATTTGAGTTACAGAAGTTCATAATATTATATAAGAAGATTTCTTATCCGTATACATCTTATGCTATGCAAGATGGACTTACCTCATGTTTGATTGAGTGGGATCTAATTGACGAATTAATTACCCTGACACTGGATAATGCAGCTGTTAATGACAAAGCTACAAAAGATTTTGCGAATACCTTAGGTGTTGAGATGTTTTTCAAAGCTGAACATTTTCATGTGTGGCGTAATGCTCATGTTCTGAATATTATGGTTCAAAATGGAACGAAGTTGATTACTTTTGTAGTTGTCAAAGTGCGAGACATTGTGAAGACAATCACATCAACACCTCCACGAATGTAGATCTTTAAGTCAGTTGTTCAAAGATTAGGCCACAAAACTAAGTGATGTGCCACACCGCTGAAATGCTACTTATGATATGATACATGAAGTATTGGAGTACAAAATTGCTCTTGACAGATATGCTACTGAACAGCACTATGAAGCTCCAAGCGATTTAGATTGGGGCAAAGCTGAGTCTCTCTATGATTTTTTGCAAGCCTTCAGTGATGCCACAAAGGTATTTTCAGCAGATAGACATCCAACAACTCATCTCTTTTTAAAGTTGTTATTGGCAATCCTGTTTTACTTGATGAAAGGTGGGTGGAAGATATGCTGCTGCAAGAGATGGCCAAAGCTATGTATGTCAAGTTTCAGAAGTATTGGAATGAGCCTAATATTGTTCTTGTGATGTCTGCTGTTCTAGATCCTACACAAAAATTGGAGATAAGATAAATGAGTTGCGTAGATTCTTAGACAAGTATTGTTTAGAATATGAGAAAGTTGTTAGGAGTAATAACACATTTATAGAACGTGATGAACATCCTCTTGCAAATGAGTCTAGTTCTAGCTCTTTAAGAGGTACATTTTTTTTTTTTGGAAAAAGACGTATAGAGATTGCCTTTGCTCAATTTAGTTCACAAAATATAGATGCACATGCAAAGAAATCTGAATTGGATATTTACTTAGAAGATCCTAGAGTGCACTCTAACTATGAAGAGAATATTGATGTTTTAGGGTGGTGGAAAAGAAATATCGATGTGTACCTGTCTTGTCTTTAATGGCAAGAGATTTTCTTGCAATATTTGTCAGCACATTTTATGCAGCTGATAGGCTACTTGGTATAGACCGAACTTCCCTATCCCTTGAAATTAAGGACTAGATAATTGGATTTGAGGATGATGAAAAGGTAAAATTGACATTATTTAAGAGTATTATATTGCATTATAGAATATATCCAATCTGTTTTTTGTGCTTCAATATATAGGTTACGCAACAGAAGGAAGTCGAATTTGTGATTTGGGAGAGGATCTTTGAAGGTTACATGATCTGGTATCACTTTTTTTCCATCTCTGAATATACTGGCCTCATTATTAAACAAAGAAGTCATATACTGATGAAAGTTCATACACACACACACACAAGTATGCATTGATGAACTGCTGGCTGCCTGAACATGCATCTCAGTCATATCAACCTGATCATACACAAGGAATCTAGCTAATTAGGAAAGTTGCCTGAACCATGTATTTCTTTCTTGTCATGTGGGCAGGAGAAAAGGAGCTGGACTCTAGCTCGATTGTCTTAACTAGTATATTTGTCATGTACTCCTGAAAGAAACAGCTAACCAACAATGGCATACTAGAATATACAATTCTGACATGCATGACACCACGTGTATGTCAATGTTCTGTTCAACCCATTGCCATATGCTTTCTTCCAACCTAGCTAAATGTGGTGATGCTTTTTTCTAGCAATTTTTTCTTTGTAAATCTCTACATCAAGTTAACATCAGTATCTATTAGTTGACAAGAAAATTTATTAGAAAAACGAAATATTACATGGAATTTTCTTTGTCCCAGAAATTTGGAATCCCAATTAGTGTTCTACTTCTACTTCTACTTCTACCTTATATGAATGATATATAGCTTAATCTATGCTTTGTTCTTGAGTTGTTATGCTGATTAAACTTTTACTTTTAGTTGAAAATTCATCTTATTGCCCTTCAATAGGTTCTCAGCTCATTTTATTTCTACAGGGAGATGCTGATAGTGCATTGGACAGGCTGTGGCAGAGAAGTCTGAGAATAAGCAGCAGTTCTTGCTAGCAGTTTTTCCTGGAAGAACTTGTTTTGATTTCATGTCTTTCTAGCTGATGATACAATGCTAGTTATTTCAGTTGGTACCCTGAAAACTTGTGACTTGCTTAGTTTATTCCAACCATGTTTTATGTGTATTGAAGCATTAAATGAAAGCAGGAGTAATGAACATGATAGTAACCCTGTTAAGTGAAATTATGCATGGGACAGTTTGCTGCCTGTAATGTTGTTCACAGAGATTATAATGCCAATGATTATGTCAGCATAAACTGTTTAATATGGCACTGAAATGTTAGCTGGTATATCAATTTATTTTCATGCGAAAATACGACATTTTAATCCATATTTTAGTGTCTAGTATTACGAGTTTTACTTCATGTATTCTGAACAATATATATTCAATCGTACAAAGCGATGCAAAGAGCTGGACAGCAAGCTACCTAGCCGAACGTGCATGTTTGCAAAATGCTTAAGGGGCCCAAAGGGTCAAACTGCTTCACATTTTTATGGGCTGTACAAGGGTTTAAAACGGGTTAGGGTCGAATTAGGATTTTGTTGTTTAAGGGATGGGATGGGGTGGGGTTGGCCTGAAAGTTCCTCTACTGGGGGTTCGGGGTGGGTTGCGGCACATTAGCAGGCCTAGCTTGAGGCGACAAGCTCCGGCGAGGCGTTGGCCGGCGACCACCGGAGGGACGAGGCCGTAACGCAGAACGTTATTTTGGGTGCTTTGCCACTTTATTTTGCTCCCCTACTTTGCTAGATTGTCTATAATTTCAATTTTCTGGGTGAACTGAACCAAACTAAGATAACTGATGATGACATTTGAAAATTTATCGCGTTCTTTTTTTAAAAAAAAAACTTTAGTCGTCCATATAGTTGTAAGAAAATTTGTCAAAACTCAAAACGCTCGGTGCATTTGCGAGATTTTGGACAGCGCTCGCCGGTTCCTATCGGCCGCGCACATGTTGCCTCAAACAAAGAATTCAGTGCATGCATCGTTTCGTTGCCTCGTGTTCTCAGTCTGTCATGTCATTCGACGATCGCACCTGTAGTCCTGCTGCCATCTTATTATTTTTTTAAGAAAAAGCCATGAATCTGAATACATGATACTCACTACTGAAAAATATAAAGTTAGGGACTAAGGAGATTAATGAAATTAATTAGGGTTAATTGTAATTGGTTACGATGAAAAAGTACATAAAAAATAAAATAAGAGATACTTGTGATAGTTAAGATGAAAAAGTACCTAGGGAAGATAAATTTTAAATGCTAAAAGTTACTGTATTTTAAAATAAAGATGTATTTAGATGTTAATAGGCGCAGTGCACGGTCAAGCAGCTGTATCTTTTCTACTGTTGTAGTAGATGCAACTGAAGTCACTGCATACTATTTATAAGGAAGAAAGGAGGCGCTAAATATTTCAGAAAAAAATCAGCTTGTTGGAGGGAAGATGGAGATGGAATAGAAGATGCCTATGAATATAAGTTAGCTTAATGGTGTAGCCAGTGTGCACAAGTTAACCTCCAAGTTAATTCATTTTGTGATCCATCGAAAAATGGGTTTATTTTGCAATGCAAAAGATAAGTGATTGAGATAGGACTTGGGATTGGGATGCTTCAAGAATTGAAGAGGTGCAACAGCGAAAGTTGAAGCCTATGTTGGTTTCCTGTTCCTCAGATAAACTCGACAGTAATATACCGTTCTAATTCCATGCCTTTTCTTATGCATGCCATACCATTTTTGGTGTATTAGTTGATGGACTCCTTGTGTTTGTGTTTTGGTTGCAGCCAAGGCGCTGACGGGCTGGTCTGTTGATGAAGTCCTGTCAAACATCGAATCCAGTACAGAAATGAAGTACCTTTAGCGTGCTGTTTTGCCAGTATGGTATTGCATGTAGATCTAGTCGTCCTAAACCTTAAACCCTATGACCATCGTACGGTAGTGATTTTTATGCATTGCAACAAGGCTAGCTATAGGAACAGGAGGTATTTGAAAATAGAACAAGGAATGGCCAGACTGAGTCATGTACCACTTGTGACCACATATATATCAACTTAGCAAGACACATCTACTGCCTGCATTGAGAAGGGGCTAAGATTTGAACCCAAGGCTCTTGTCTCTAATACCTAGCTAGTGAGTATATAGATGCTTTTATCATTTTATCCGAAAGCTTAACAGGTGGAGAAGGGGCAGCAGTTCACTTGTACTCCTACATTTTTTTTCTGAATGACTCTGGTGCGAGTTCTCCGTCCGGTTCCGTTTCTCTCTCTGTTCGACTTCCTTTTTTTTAAGAAGTTAATGGGGGTCATTTAGGCACATATTCTATTATTGAAACCAAGGGTCATTTGGACACTCATCATTCAGTGTTGCCTTGCGGATTAAAACTGATATTACCAGAAATCATGGTGCTAGCTAAAAGGGAAATAAATCTGTCAGATATTTCCTGAAAGTTTTTTAATGACCCAAAAAAAGTTGATATGAAAATAATTTTAATTAATAATAAAAAGAAAGAGAAATAAAACTAGGTTATGTATCCAGAGTCGCCATACCTGGAGCAAGGCACCAACTACTAAAACCTCACTGTCGGCCTAAACGCAGCCAACTCATAACCCAAGTGAACCTCCAAGTTCATTTTGTGATTCCCCAAAAAATGGGTTTATTTTGCAATGCAAAAGAGAACTGATGGAGATCGATAGGATTAGGATTGGGATGCGCCACTACTGTCGATCTCGACGAACCGGAGCGGCGAAGGAGATGTGAGGAGGCGGGGTATGAGCACCGCCCAGGGTGAGGTTGACAGCACCAGTGCTAGGGCCGAGCTCAAGGATGCCATCATCGCTCCGCGTCAGGGCCACCCCGCCGTTGCTCCACCTGACGATGAGCTCTTGGCTTCCTCTGCCGGTGGAGAGAAGCTGAGAGAAGGAAGGGGTGAGGTGGACTGAGCTCCACATGTTTGCTATGACAGATATATATAGGTCCCACATATTTATTTTATTTTTTATTTTTTATTTTTTCTACCATATGCGTCACATCATCATAAAATAAGATAAATAACAAGTCAAACAGTGCACGTAGGCACATGAAATGGCTCTTAATACCGTTAGAGTAGTTTGTACTTCTTATTCATTGGAGTACGTTTTATATGTAATTTTATAGTTCAGAGATGTAAATAAAACTTCAGTATAGGTGTAAAGTGGATTTTTTTTTCATTTCTGAAATAGCCTGTGGGCCCAACCGAGCCGGTCCATTTCCTAGTGCAATTCTCAAGCTGTCCTTTCGTCGTGTCGTGTTGGAGGCAAGGGAGCTCCGGCGTAACTGCAACCGGTGACCAAGGGTGGGAACGATTTTTTGCCGCCCTGCTTTGCTAGATTTGAGATTATTTTAATTTTTGGAAATGAACTGATCTCGATACCTCATGATGTTCTTTTTTTTTATTAATTTCAATTTCTCTTCTACTCTCTCCATTCTACAGTGCATTTTAGTTTTGTTAAGTTAAACTTCTCTAGTGTTAACCGAGTTTACATAGAAATATATTTATATATGTAAAATCAAATCTTCATTTGATTTATTATGGTATATGTTAATGTATTTTTTTATAAACTTAATGAAAGTTATAGAAGTTTAACAATTAGTTTCAACAATAATTTTTTAAATTTTTGTCTAAGCAATTGGTTCCGAATTGGGCAGAGATCGCTGGTTCCAATTGGCTCATGCATAAGTGAACGCAAAGTGTTTTTTGCCTCTCGTCCTATCATGTAATTCCACGATCACTCCTGCTGCAGTCCTACTTGTTAAACTAAGCTGGCCCAAAGCCATCAATCAATGAATCTGATTACCTACTGCTTCTCAAGTTCTCCTTTTGTCAGTGTAGTCTTTTTTTTTCTTCTTGTTGTCATAGCTTAACAGAAGCAATAGTTTCCCCTGTATGATCAACATGTTGGAGTCGCTCTAGCCTTCAGTATGAAGTTTTCTGGTACTACTGACTGTTGTAATGCAGATCTTGGCTCAGAGTGTGCGCGCGCACTCAAATGCAAACCATGTGCAGCATTTTCTACTGCTGTAATTTAGAGTAGTTGATGCAACTGAAGTGCCTGATCACTCTTTATGAGGGACAAAAGAGATGCTTAAGATGGTACAGAATGAACATATATATGTTGGCTTGATATCCAGTGTGCACAAGTGAACCTCCAAGTTCATTTTGTGATCCCTCGAAAAATGGGTTTATTTTGCAAACAAAAGAGAAACCGATGGAGATTGGATTAGGATTGGGATGCATCAAGAGATTAGCCATGGCCAACATAAGTATGGCCACGACGTGAAGGCTATCGTTAAGTCAAGCAATGAGTTCACGCAGGCCGGCGACCGGCGACCACCGGATGATGAGCTTGCTTATACATCTGGGTGTTGTTGGCTATTTTCTTTTGCAGCTCCAGTTTGTTTCAATTTTTCTGTAGCAACTTTGATTTCTCTCCTGATTAATTATTTAATTTCAACAAGAATTTTGTCCAAACGCCTTGCGAGATTTTTGGGCAATACTTGCAGGTTCCAGTTAACTGGTTACAAATGTTGCCACTTAAAAATAAACGTCTATTCTTGTGGTGCTTATCATTTAGAACTCGATGCTATGTTTTTCTCCTTGCGTCCTCCGTCTGTCATGTAATCGAACGATCACTCCTGCTGCTGTCCTATTGTTAAAGAAACCTGGTCCAAATCCATGAACGAATTTGAATACCTGACGGCTGACACTTCTCAGTTTGTTACCGTGCTTTTTTGCCGTCACCATTTGACAGATGCAATCGTTTCCAGTATGATAAAAATGTTGGAGTCGTTGTAGACTTCGTTATGAGGTTTTATGATACGAAATGCTTATCTTGGCTCAATGTGCAGTCAAATACAAACCATGCGTTGCATCTTAATTTTCTACTGCTATGCGTAGTAGATGCAGCTGAAGTCCAATGCTCATTCTTTATTAGGGAGACGAGACGCTTGCCAAGGATTGCAGAGCTTACTTGAGGGAAGGCAGAGATGGGACAGAATGACGTAAATGAACATGATGTACTAGCTTAATAGCTAGCGTGCACAAGTTAACCTCCAAATTCATTTTGCGATCCCTCAAAAAATGGGTATCTTTTGAGAAGCAGAAGATGAGTGGTGGATGCAGGATTAGGATTGGGATGCATCAAAAAACAGAGGTTCATTCTTGATGTTTGTACGTTCGATAGCTTAATAGCTAGAGTGGTAATTTACTAATATTATATTAGGATTTGTTGGAAATAATCCACACCGGCTTTTCTTGTATAGATGATAGTCTAGAATCCTTATATATGATTAATGGATATGCGTCCTGGTACATGAGGCAATTCGTTCTCTTCTTCCTTCAGCTACCCTCATTCTCTCATGTTCTTTGCTTTTTTTCTCCGCTACTTACGATCCTCACCATGAGTGACGCCATTGCTTCCCCGATCAATGAGACGCTCAGCGCAATAGCATCAACGCCTCAGTCTCCTCCTACACCTCAACTCTTCCTAGCTATCATGACGGCTACCGGGTCGAACGTGATGGCCTCGGTGATGAATGTGGCCAATGTGAAGATGCACGTGCTCATCACCCTTGACGCCAACAGCTCCAACGACTCGTAGTGGAGCACTTTCTTCAACGTCTTCGTTGGCAAGTAAGGCTTGATGGGCTTCATCAATGGAACTGCCGATCCCAACCTTGATGATGTGCATCACCAGTAGGACTATGCAGTGCGCTTGTGGATCTAAGGATCCATCTCCAAGGAGATCTTCGAGGTTATCGTCAAGCCCACACAAACCACTCGTCAAACCTGGATCGCCATCGACGACCTCTTCCGTGACAACAAAGGGAGTTGTGCTGTTTTCCTCGAAGTTGAGTTCAGATGCATCGTCTAGGGAGACATGACCATCAGCAACTAGTGCAGAAAACTCAAGAAGATCACCGATGTCTTGTGCAACATCGGTCATCTCGTCTTCGACAAAGCTCTTGTTCTTAACACTCTACGTGGCTTGAGCCCCTAGTTCTCTACCATGGCTTAGCTGATCCCACTCCTAGAGCCGTTTCCTAGCTTTCTTTGGTGCAAATCCATTCTGGCGATGGCAGAGACAAAAGTTGCCAATGAGTCCTCAGTTGCAGTAGCAACCGCCTTGGTCATTGAGTCATCACAAGCTCTCGGTAGGGGTAGTGGTGACGAGTCACAACAAGAAAAATCCTCCAACGAAAAAAAGAAGTGGAAGAACAACAAGAAAGGCGGTAGCAACTCTAGTGGCAGCCATGGTAGTAATTGGCATGCCCCTGCTCCGTGCGGCAATGGTGGCAATGGTAGCAACTAGCGATCTCCTGCCCCTGGGAACAGCCCGTGGTTCTACTTCAACCCATGGGCTAGCCCACCTCCATCGTACATGCCATCCTAGGGGATGCCATGGTGAAATGGCTCCTCCTATTGCCTGCCACACCAATGTTGCACCAATCTCGTGGGACTCAGCAGGTCTTGTTATTGCTCTCAACACCATGACCATGTAGCAGAATGTAGCTTTGTTAGGTGACTGGGTAATGGACTCTAGAGCCACTTCTCACATGTCATCTAACGCTGGTATCTTGGTCCCCTCCTCCCTTGCTTCTGATCATAGCTCCTCTTTTGTCACCGTTGGAAATGGTTCTACTCTTCCTATTGGTCATGCCATTCTTTCCACTCCCAAGCACACCTTTACTCTTAACAATTTTTTTATTGTTTCTCACATAATCAAAGACCTTCTTTCTGTTAGACAATTCACTTGTGATAATTCTTGTTATATCGAGTTTGATCCCTTTAGTTTTTCTATTAAGGACCTCCACATCAAGGCCAAGACTCTTCACTGCAATGGTGAAGAACATTTCCCTCGCTGCCTAACACCCACCTTTCTGGCATCCACAGATCTATGGCATTGTCGTCTCGGTCATCCATGCCATGGGACTTTGTCTTTTATTCCTCAAATTTCCAAATGCAATAAGAGCAACACTCCTTGTCATGCTTGCCAGTTAGGGAAATATGTTCATTTGTTGTTTGAGCGTTCTACTTCCTTTTCCTCTAAACCTTTTAAGTTGTTATACTGTGATCTTTGGACATCACCCGTGCTTAGTTGCTCCAGTTATCAATATTATCTTGTTCTTATTGATGATTACACACATTATTTATGGACATATCCCTTTTGGCACAAAAGTGATACTTTTGATATTTTTTGACTTTTCTTTCTCTACATCTGAACATAATTCAACCATTCTATTCTTGCTATCCAAGCTGATAACGGATGTGAGTTTGTTAACAAACGCATGGCTGAGTTCCTTGGTTCCTATGACACTCTTCTACGCCTTTTGTGTCCTCACACGTCACCACAAAACGACAAGGCTAAGTGTGCTATACGCATCATTAACAATGTCATCCACACTCTCCTCTTCCAAGCTAGCATGCCTCCTTACTTTTGGGTTGAAGCTCTTTCCACTGCCACATATCTTCTTAATCGTCGTCCAACCACTACTCTTTCCTCCTCTACTCCTTTTAAATTTCTTCACAAAAAACCTCCCACTTATAGTCATCTTTGTGTTTTTAGTTATCTTTGCTACCCAAACACTTCCTTCACTACACCACACAAATTATCTCCTCAATCTGTGGCTTGCATTTTCCTTGGCTATCCTAGCAACCATAAGAGGTTCCAGTGTTATGATCTAGTCACCTGTCGAGTCATTCTCTCTCGGCATGTTGTCTTTTATGAAAATGTCTTCTTGTTTGCTCTCACCTTGCCGCACGGATCTTCTATTGGACTTGATTTTTTATAGGAGCACATCTTGGCGAATGAAACACCCAACTCATTGCATGCCCTGGCCTTTGATGACGCGTCCGTGCATGGCATGGTGCATGTCCCGACGAGCGTCATGACACACGAGTCGTCACCAGTTGAGCCTACTGCTTGGGCTCTCTCCACCGACCCATCTTTCGGCAGTGCTTCACCACCGCCTAGGCTGCCCGCTTCGAGTGGCTGGAGTGCCTCACATGGCTCTCTCGAGCCGACAGTGGCCTCTCTTCCATTGGGCTGCTCTATACTGTCGGACTTCATAGATGCGCCCATAGCACGTTCGGCTACAAGCCCACATCTCATGTTGACACAAGCTAAAGCTGGTATTGTCAAGCCCATTGACTGCCTCAATTTGTCTGTTACTATTGATGATATTTCTCCTGTGCCCAAGAATTATCGAGCAGCACTCCAGGACTCCAACTGGCTTTGGGCCATGAAAGAGAAATATGATGCCCTCATGGCCAACCAGACCTAGTCCTTGGTCCCTGCCTAATAGGTGCTAATGTTGTTAGTGGAAAATGGGTTTATAAGCACAAGTTCCATTTCAATGGTTGTCTTGCTCGCTATAAGGCACGTTGGATGGTTCGTGGTTTCTCTCAACAATCTGGTGTTGATTTTTATGAGACTTTTAGTTTAGTTGTGAAGCCTGCTACTATTCGGATTGTTCTTAGCCTTGTCGTCTCTCGATCTTGACCAATTCATCAACTGGATATGAAGAATATCTTTCTTCATGGCTCCCTTGCTAAGACGGTCTTTTGTGAGCAGCCCTCCGGGTTTGTTGATCCCTCCAGACCGTCACATACTTGTTGGCTGCATCGTTCTCTATATGGGCTCAAGCAAGCGCCTCGGTCTTGGTTTCAGAGATTTGCTTAGTATGGATCCCTCTCTATTTGTTCTTCGCCGTGGTGCCAGTACATCTTACTTGCTTTTATATGTGTATGATAGCATACTCACAGCCTCCTCTAAGCATCTGCTATAGGACATTACAACCTCTCTCAATCGTGAGTTCTCCATAATAGATCTAGGTGATCTTCACTTTTTCCTCGGAATTTCTATCACTCGCACCACTGATGGCCTCTTCCTTTCTCAGCTGAAGTATGCTCTTGAATTGATTGATCGTGCAGGTCTCTCCAATTGCAAACCTTGCATGACACCAGTTGATACCTAGGCCAAGCTATCTGCTCATGACGGTGCTCCAGCTACTGATCATTCTGAGTTAAGGAGTCTTGCTAGAGCTATCTAGTATCTTATGCTGACTTGTCCTGATATTGCCTACGCAGTTTAGCAAATTTATCTATACATGCATGCCTTGCGAGAACTTCACCTTTAGTTCCTCAAGCGTGCTCTTTACTATGTTCAAGGCACTCAAGACTATAGCATCTCTTTGCATGTTTCATCTTCATCGACGTCTCTCACCGCTTACTCTGATGTAGATTGGACGGAGTGCTTGGACAACCGCCGCTCTACATTAGGCTTCTGTATTTTTCTCAATGATAACCTAATTTTCTAGTGCTCCCAGCATCAGGCGACCCTCCTGCTCACAATCACAGGATTCCAGGACAGGAATGAAGTTCTTTACTTCAGCTTTACCGTGCTTTTCTACTATATGGTATCGTACATCTACTCATCCACTCATCGAAGAATACTGTGTGGAGGTATTTTATTTTTCTCAAATAAAAGCAAACACTGAACTTGAGTTGATTTAAAAAAAAGATTTACTTCAACTGAAGAAGCTCTGGAAATTAGAAGTCTAATTCAGCCTGAAAATAATCATCTAAGATTGCATAAATGTAGCTCTGTTCACTTTTATAAGGCATTTTTTATTTTGAAAAGTCAAATTTTGAAATTTTGACCAATGATTTATTTAGTGTACAAAACTTATAGATATAGATTTGTATTTCAAGGAGCTTTGACGTAATATTGGTTTCATACCTGTTAAAAATATATATTATGAGAAATTAATGGTCAAAATTTAGTGTACAAGACTTTTCTAGAGAAAATAAAAGGTAAATGCATTTTTTTGTGAAATTCAAATGATGATTCATTAAAAAAAACTACATCTGATGACATAAAGAGTAGTAAAACAGAAAGGAAAACGCTCTCAGATTAAGCTACACAGTCGATGTACTATTTTAGCAAGCCAAATCTTCATCCAATTATTCTTCTAAACAACATGGAAGGGTTACATTGGCTCAGTAGGAGGCACATGTGACATGTCCAACCATGTTGTTGCAGCATAACTACAGTTGGTGAACTAATCATGTGAAAGACATTACACTCTGTAATCGTGAGAGCACTAAAGGGATATTCTTCAAGATCTTCAAGAAGTGAACTCATCGGAGGGTAGGCGGAGGGAAGAGGAGATACATGCATACACATCAGTAGTTTTGCATCATCCATTCTTATTGATCAGTTGCTGATTTTGAGGAGAGTGAGGACTTGAACCCATAACTTTAACCTTCGCACTCTTGTGCATCTTTTGCTATGCCAACCAGGACTTTGGTAGTGATATAGTGCACATTGCAAGGCTGGGAATCGAGGCATTCGGAATGGAGCAATGCATGGGGCTGAGAGTCCGTACCAAAAGTGACAAGATTAAAGGACCAACCTTACGGGAAAGGGAATATTAACAATAAAAAAATAATTTATATGTAAAATTTATTTATATATATATATATATATCTTTAGTGATTTAAAAACAAATGCTATAAAATAAACTAAAAAAATCACAAAATCAACTTAAGTTTTAAAATTTAAATTTTAACTTATAAATATAAGCAGAAGCGAAACGATGAAAGCCTTGACCTCGTGTAGTCTGATACCATCATCTGTCGAGTGTACAATTAGTATATCCAAAAACTTAAGCTCAGGGATAAAGGAGTGGCGATTCACTTATGCTTCAATTTTAATTTTGCTGAATGATTCTGACGTGAGTCTTCTTGCTCCATTTCCCTTTTCCGCTTGGTTCTTTCGAGAAGAAGATGATGGGGGTTATTTGCACTCATTTTTATTGAAACCGAGGGTCATCTCGACGTTCAGTAGATCACATATACTTTCTTTCTATTTTTACCTTTTTGTCGTCACCTTTTAATATATGTAATAGTTTCCCCATTATGATTAGAATGCTGTCGACTTCAATTCAGTATGAACCTTTTTTGGTACTAAATTAATGCAGATCTCGGTTCATTTCACGGTCAAATGCAAACCATGTGCTGCATCTTTTCTACTGCTGTATGATAATAGATGCAACTGAAGTCCCTGCTCACTCATTATAAGGGAGAAGGAGATGCTAAGGATTTCAGAAAAAATCAGCTTATTTAAGATAACGTAGAGATGGGACAGAATGACACATATGTGAATGAAGACATTTACGATGCTCTCTATTGGTAGTATTATACTAGCTTAATAGCCAATGTGCGCTAGTTAACTTCCCAACTATTTTCCCCGCGAAGAAAAAAACTTCCCAGTTCATGTTGTGATCCCTCAAAAATTGGGTTTGTTCTGCAATGAAAAGGAGAAGAGATGGACATAGGACTAGGATTGGGACGCATCAAGAAACACAGAGGTGCAAATGTTGACATTGTAGCTTGGATGGTTTCCTCTTCCTCAAGACAACTAGAAGGGTAATTTCCTGATCTAATTCCATTGTATTTCTTATGTGTGCTATACCTTTTTTGCGAAGTAGATGACGGATTACTTTGGATGTGTTTGTGTTTTGGTAGCAGCAAAGGGGCTATAGCCTGTTCTGGTATAAAGTTTTATTATACCAGGAAACCGGCAGGGAGAGGAATGCTTCTTTACTTTAGCCTTACCGTGCTATTTGGCTTTTTTTTTGAAACAAGAATGTTGACCCATATCTACCTTATAGACATTTCATTGATAGAAATGATAGGTTACATTGTGACATAATTAAGGAGAAACTGAGAAAAAAGAAAAAAAATGTAGATGGACATAGAAGCGACTGTAAAAGTGGATAAAAGGAATGTACATTAGACTCATCTGATTTGTTCAGACCAAAGGCCAATTTTCGTTTTGATCTCCTTACTGGCCTGGTGGCTCCAAAGGTCAAGAGAATCGAAGATCTGTTGAGTTGTGTATGATAGCTGAGATTGACCTTCAAAAATCCGGTTGTTCCTTGACTTTCGTAGTGTGTGAGCGCACTCTGCAAACCAGATAGGTTCAATGCCCTGAAAGTTGTGGTTGTTGTCAATGGTTGTGCTAACTCAGAATTATTAGCAAGGTTTAATAAACCCAATTTCTCCCACAGGTTTGTAGCAGCCTTGTATCTTAGGATGATATGATCTGCAGTCTCTATTACTGGGCAGATGTCGCAATGACGTTATCCCATTTCTTCTTTACCATGTTACATGGTCTTAGTATTAAATTTATCCTTGAAAGCCAACCAAAGGAACATTTTGCAGTTGTTAGAAATAACTTCGATCCAGATGTGTCCTGCAGATTTCCAAAGTGACCTATGATATGATATGTTAGAAGTTGGTATGGACTTGCAGTGGAAATATGTGCTGTTGGGTACAGGAATTCTCTCAGGTCAGGTGTTTCTGGAATGGGTAGGATGTCATGCAGAGTTTGCTGGATTTCTTGAAGCTCTATTTGTGCTTGAAGGGATAGGTTTGGCTGAAGCTTTATATGTCAGGAATGACTTTGGTATTGTGATGACACCGTGCGTTCTTTGTCTAGAGCAAAAGAGTACAATGCTGGATATTCGCAGCGAAACGGCATGTTGTCCATTTATCCTTCCAACAGCGTTGTGTTGCCATTTCCAAGTATAACTTGTGTTGCATGAATCAAAATTTGGATGCTAGACAGGACAAGCTTCCAGGTTGGAGTGTCACTTGTCTTATTAGGTTGCAATGGTATATTGTTCTGCATATATCTTTCTCTAAACCAAGTGCATACTGGTTCATCTAGTCCTGTTAGCATTG
Source organism: Oryza coarctata (assembly GCA_030770085.1). Taxonomy (NCBI): domain Eukaryota; kingdom Viridiplantae; phylum Streptophyta; class Magnoliopsida; order Poales; family Poaceae; genus Oryza; species Oryza coarctata. Next base: position 11,104,602 of record CM061483.1, on the reverse strand, counting down.
TGTTTCCCATTTTCATGAGCAGGGCTGTATTGTGAGCCTTCAAATCCTTAACACCGAGCCCTCCTTGTTGCTTTTGCAGTAATACTGTTTTCCAAGCCACTAGACAATGTCCTTTTATCGTTTCGTCACCTTTCCATAGAAAAGCGCGTCTTAATTTGTCGATTGCTTCAATAGACTTGTCTGGCCATTGACAACAGGACATGTAATAAGTTGGTATTGGTGAAATTATTGAGTTAACCATTTTTAACCTTCCCCCAGATGACAAGGGCATCGAGCCAGCCAATCTTTTATCATCTCTCGAGATTACTGGTAGAAGCATATTGCGAGTTATCTTTGTGGTAGATAAAGGCAACACAAGGTAATTGCAGTGCAGGGAGCTTGTAGGAAATTGCAATATTTGTGCCACCATCTCTGAGTCTGTTGCATTCATATGGGTTGGAACCAAAGTACTCTTATGATAGCTGATATTAAGTCCTAAGAATAAAGCAAATGAATCCGGGAGCTGTTTGAGTGTTGCTGCCATAGAATGAAGCACACTGTAATGTTGGTGGAGCTCCTTGTGCATCCAAAGGATGAGATAGTAAACCAGTCTGGTATGCTTGCTGAATCATCTTTTACAGAACATCGGCAAATAGAATGAACATAGAGGGTGATGGTGGGTCTCCTTGGCGGACTCCTCTTTTGTATAGTATTTGGTCTCCTTTTCTCGCTATTGATAATAACTCGGGCTTTGCCAGTAGATAAGGGAGCTTTCATCGAGTCAATCCATTTTTGTGGAAACCCTTTTTTTTTAAGTACAATGAAGAGAGCTTTCAATGTAGAAATGTGTAGACCCCGAGAATATATAAGAGGGGGTCGGATCTATATATATACAACCCAGGCCAGTGGTCTGTCTAACACCCCCCGCAGTCGCAACGGGAGGGGAACGAATGTAGAGACTGGACCAAAAACTGATGAACAAAGGCGTGGACAGACCTTTAGTCATTATATCGACAAACTGATTTATCGATGGTACATGGAGCACCTGAACCTGTCATAATGCGACCTTGTCACAGACAAAATGGATATCGATCTCGATGTGCTTGGTGCGTCAATAATGGACCGGGTTGGCGGTCATGTAGACGGCATTGATATTGTCGCAGTAGACGACGATCACGGTGGAGAGGGGTGCACAGAGCTCCTGGAGAAGCTAGCGAAGCCAGCAGCACTCGGTGACGACGTGGGCGACGGCGCGGTACTCGGCTTCGACGCTAGACTGAGACATTGTAGTCTGGCGTTTTGAGGACCAGGATACGAGAGTGTCACCGAGGTAAACGCAAGTAGCCGGACGTAGAGCGTCGAAAGTCGAGACAGTTTGCCTAGTCCGCGTCGGAGTACGCGGTGAGGGAGTCGATGGGGCTGGAGCTGAGATATGGCCCGCTGGAGAGGGTGCCCTTCACGTTGTTTTGAACGGAGGAGCATGGGCACTGATTGAGAAGATACGTCGTAGTAACCAGAGCTTCTGCCAAATAAGTGGTAGGTAAGTGGGCGTGAAGTAGCATGATGCGACTGATATTGTTGAGGGTGCGAAGGAGGCACTCGGCTTTGCCGTTCTGAGGAGAGGTGTAGGGTAGGAGAGCTGGAGATGCATGCCCTGCGAGGTGAGAAAGGTTGTAACGGTACAGTATCGGATTGAAGAGCCTTGATGGGGAGGTTGAATTGAGTGGACAGGTATGTGATGAAGTGAGTGAGGTGAGAGGCGACCTCGGATTTGGTGATGAGCGGAAAGGTCCAGCAATAGTGTGTGTAATCGTCAAGTATAGTGAGGTAATACTGATTACTAGAGACACTTTTAATTAGAGATGTCCATATATCACAATGTATAAGTTCAAATGGACGCGAGATACAGGAGAGAGTACTAGAAAAAGGTAGACGCACATGTTTGCTAAGTTAACATGAGTGACAAACTGTGGAGTTACTGTGGGTACATCAGATGGAGGCACTACGACGGAGGGTGGCGACAGCGTCGGGGCCGAGGTGGCCGAGGCGAAGATGCCAAAGGTTGGTGGAGAGGGTGACGCTGGCGTGTGGAGTGGACGGCACAGCGGGAATGGTGTAGTGGTCTCCGCCACTATTGCAGCGAAGGATCTGTCGTCGGGTTAGGATATCCTTCACAGAGAAACCAGACGCGTCAAATTCGATGGAGCAGTTGTTGTCTCTTGTGAATTGGCGAACAGATATAAGATTGTGAATAAGAGAAGGTACGATAAGAACATTGCGAAGGGAGAGGTTAGTGGTGGATGTAGACAGAGAGGAGTCATCTCGGTATTGGACAGGAAGAGAGTGGCCATTGCCGATGGTGACAAAGGAGCGAGGGAGGGGTGACAGGAGAGAAGTATACCGGCCGATGACACCATGTGTGAAGACGCCCCAGAGTCTAGCACCCAAGGGTGCTGTGGTTGGAGCGTCATCTGGTTGAGGGCAGCGACGAGGCCAGCCTAGTTCCAGGAGGGAACCGACTGGGTGGGTAGGGTCGGTAGCATCGGTTGAGGCGGCAGAACGGAAGCCGATGCCAGATGAGCCTAGGAATGGGCGCCGAGAACCCCAGGTTGCCAGCCGATGGGGCTGCGTGGCTGGGGCTAGGGTGCCCAGGGGTTGTAGCAGAGCCACAGACCCGTGGGACTAGTAGGTTGGGCAGGGACCGAGGCAAGTCGTGATTGCATCGGACCCTGCCAGTTCCTGCCTTTGCCTTTCCCGGTGCGGGCTGTGTTGCCATGGCTGAAGCCATGGCCACCAGAGTCACGGGAGGAAGGGGCAGCGCAGGATGCTCGGTAGCCATTATCGGCTGCAGCAAGGAGAGCGGTGTAGGCCACTGTCTTCTCATCATTGGCCAGACGAAGTTCTTTAAGAACTAACATATTATGGGCCCGAGCGAACGATGGAAGAGGTGTGGCGTTAGCGATGCCATTGGCGGTATTTGAGAAGCGGGGGCAGAAGGGCGAGGACGAGTTGAGAGTCGGCCACAGGGTGGCCGACGTCCCGGAAAGCAGCAGCCTTGACCTTGAGGCGCTGACAGTACGAGGAGACAGAGGAGTCTCCTTATACCATGGAGTGAAACTCGTTGAGAAGGAAGATGGCGCGAGGCTACTTGATGGCGAGGAAGATCCGCTCGATGGCCACCCAGAGATCCCGGGCGATGGGGTCGGTATTGTCCATGGCAAGGTCGAGGACAGAGTCGTCGATCGAGCCGAGCAGCCAGCTACGCATGCAGCACTCGGTGATGTCCCACTGAGGATCATCAGGGCAAGGTGGAGCGGAGCCATCAATATGGGACTGGAGGCCAAATTTTCCACAGAGGGATTTGAAGAAGAAAACCCACTTGGAATAATTGGCGTTAAGGTCAAGAGAGATAGAAACATGAGATTTCACGTTCACAGTAGCGTAGGGAGGGGAGAAGATCGATGAGTGGTGCCCGAGGTGTGGTCTGAGGCACCGAGGGCCGGAGCAGACTCGACGACTGGGAGAGTGCCGGAGCTGAGGGCGGACTCGGTGGCCATGACAGGAGAACGGGAGCAAATAGCCGATGGGAGAAAGAAGCCGATGGGAGGGAGAAGCCGATGGAAGGACGGATCGGCCGATTAAGGATGTGAGAAGCCGATGGGAAGTGGGCCGACCAGCCGATGAGGAGTGGTTGGCCGATGGGGAGTAGGTAGCGGAGTAGGTGAGGAAAATGTGGTGGCAGAGTAGGTGGGTCAGAGAGTAGTTGGGTTACGGACGTGCGAAGATTCATGTCCGTGAAGAGAAGATTCACGTCCGTGGACTCATGAAAGCCAAGGAGTGGGGCGGATGCGAAAAATACGGAGAGTGGCCAAATGTGAAGAGAATATGTTCGCGTCCGGGAGGCAGGGATTCGTGTCCGTGGACACGTGGACACGTTTGACTGGCTCGGACATGAGGGAAGAAAGTTCGTGTCCGAGAGCCATTGAGCGTGTCGAAAAAGGCGAGAACCGAGGGAGGGTTCTAGCCGATGAAGGGCTGGACAAGTCCATTCGATGAGAGGGCGGACGAGTTCAGCCGATGGAGACGATGAGCGCGGAGGTGTGCTGGCGTCAGAGAAGGAGAGATGCATGAAGCAAGAAGAAGAACGGAGACGGGTGCGAGGCGAGATGAGGAGGTGGATTGAGACCATCGCCTAGTCGCGCGGAGGTGGGACGGAGAAAAGAAGGTGACTACGGGAGAGATGGGGAGAAGAAGAAACGGAGGCGAGAGAGCGAGAAGAGTGCTGGGAGAAGAGTACCGGAAAGAGGGTCAGCGATGGGAAGAAGACGTCGACGACGAGGAGGAAAGGGTCGGCTCGCCGGATGGAGAAGCTAGCGCGCCGAGGATGTCTAAACTTGCTTTGATACCATATAGAAATGTGTACAGTGACTAAGACCCCGAGAGTATAAAGGGGGTCGGATCTATATATATACAATCTAAGACAGTGGTCTGTCTAACATCCAAGTAACCGTGTGAAACGCTTAATCGTCGTCCTTGTCAGCCTGCTGCAGGTCAGCGATGAGATGAGGAGATTTGCTTGGCCGCGGTCCGTAGCCTAGGGTGGCCTAGACTTTGCGTCGTCGACTCCCCCATCACACCCACCGGCTGCATTGCCGGGAGTTGGGCGCGCTACCGCCATGTGTAGCTGTTCGGTTGGCAAGTGAGAAGAGTTTGGCCCAATCGAAGTAATGGGAGCATGTTTGTGGGGGTAGGAGACGGAGCCACCCTCCTTGACGATCCGCTGGACGACCATCTGTCGGCCACGTTGCCGTGGTGTTAACGCCAAAATCTAGACGATCCGATGGCGCTAAAACCGATCGGCTAAGAGGTCTGATGAAGGGTTTAATGCAGTTATCGGCCGATGAAGATACTGAGACAAAGCCGATGGAGAACTGTAGAAAAGCCAATCAGACTAGTAGAAGATTGGATCGGCTTGAAGGCAGGGGATTGTCCAATCGGGATCAGGTTCGAGAAGCCCGAGGAAAGGAAGGAGAAGGATCGGCTTGACTAAAAGAAGGTCCGATAGCTACAGTGGAGAAGCTGGTCAGGTTGCAGCAAAGGAAGACACGGTTATAAATTGGAAGATTATTCAGATGAAACCGGGTTTACGAAAGAGCCATGGACTCCATGGCAGAGTGCTTATTTTTATAAATTATAACCTTACTCAATTAGAGAGGTTTAGCTGGTTAGTTAACTTCTTTAGGAATATTTTCCTTTGTTCCTACTAGGAAATAATATTCGATGGTCGTAGACGCGTTGGACTCTGTCTGTAAATCTAGGGTATAAATATAGACCCCCTAAAAACATGTAAGATATCTCTCGATCATATACAAATTCGGCGCATCGCCACCCTAATTCATCTAGGTGTTTACCGGTGGGTTCTGGCTCTCGACGCGGGGCTGCATCGGTTATGTCCGATCTCCGACGAAGAGTAAGTCCCGCCACTATCCTGGTATGCTTTCTACTGTCTAAGACTGCATCGTTTAGGTTCAAACTCTTAGTCAGATCAAGTGTACCGCATCACGTCCATGCAGGACCTATCGGCCTGTTAAGCTCCCTCTGCCGTCATCAATCTCGTGCTACATCGGTTAGATCCGACCTACGAGGCTGCCGACGGTAGATCGAGCTTCAGGCCTATAGTCTTCTGCACGGCGTCTCATCGGAGTGAGTAGCCGATGAGTTATCCATACTCTGAACTTCACAGGGCATCGACCCCTCGGCCGATACGCATCAGCCTTTAGAGGCGTCCCCTCATCGGCTCAGCTAGCTGATGGGTTCGCTCCTATCATTGCTACGGCATAGCCGATCCGACGTCCTCTGTATCATCGCCGCTAGCCCCGGCCTTGTACTGTTTCGATTAGGTCCGATCTTCGAAGTTCGGTGTTGATGGCATTGCTATGGCAGGTGACGGGTGTTGTGCTGTTATATCCAGAGTGGCATCGGCTTTACAGCCCGTGCCTTTTTGTGCTAATCATTGCCTAGGCCGCATGCGCACTCATCGGTTTTTTCAGCCGATGAATCACTGTTCGGCTGTCTGGAGAAATCCCGTGTGCCTCGATATCCTCTAAGCACACCTTGGTTCTTCCATCGGCTCTGCGGTCGACCCCTCGTCGACACCTATCCACATCGGCTTTCCAGCCGATCGAAGAGCATCCTGAACCTATCGGTAGCCAGCCGATAATAAGCGTTTATATCGGAACCGCTCGTCTCACTTACTTGTCAATTGTAAGGTCAAATTGGCTGGTACGTTCACGAACCTCGAGGCTTAAGGAGCTGCACTGGAGATAAGCAGACCTCCCAGACCTTCGCGTGATCGAGCCACCGTTCCTACTCGATCGCGGGATTTTTTGGCGGCGACCACGTGGCGACCGTCGCCGGCCGAGCACGGGGCCGACATGGCGCTCTGATACCAAATGCCAGCCGCGCCCTGGGAATTCTCTCAACTCTCCAGCTCAAGCTACAATTGAAATCACTCAGAATTGGGATGAACAACCACAGGGAAAACACGAGGTTTTGGTGCTGCGTACTGCCTTGCAGCGTTTTCTGTTTTCTTTCTCCACTTAAGTACCAAGCTCAAAACAAACAAAAAATGGGAGAACCGTAGAGGCATCCGCCATGCACGCCACTACTCCATGCAACATGCGAAGCAATTGGCACGCTCTACTGCTAAAGGCTCGCTCCAGGCGCAACCGTGGCCAAAGCAAACGACGCTCACGCTGCGACATGCAGTCGTGCTCATGCAACAACGAAAAATAGACGTTCTACAGTTAGCATCCTAGGATACAATTACGGCACAGGATTATCTGAGGATGCCAACAATATTGAACCATTTCTGAGGCCGTAATGAAGTTTTCTGTGATTGCATAGGGTCAATCAAATTTGTTCTCTCATACTTCAGTCTACTAGCCAGAACTTTGCTGAGAAGTTTGGGGAGGCTGTGCAAAAGCGAGATTGGTCTGAAATCCTTTATGTTAACTGGAGTTGTAGTCTTCGGTAGGAGAGATATATATGATTGGTTTACTCCTGATAAATCAGTTCTGTTGTCACGTAGATTCTGAAAGATTTCCTCAAGGTCGGGTATTAATTTGTTGAGGAATCATTTGTAGAATTCATTTATAAAACCATCTGGACCACGGCTCTTATTATTTCGTGCTCGAAGTATAACCTTTACAATTTCCTCCTTTGTGAAATTTGTACATAAGCCTTGTAAGTCACTTTGATCTGGGTAGAGCGGGGACAAGGGAAAGTTTCCAACCGAAGGTGAAATCTCACTGAATAACTGCCGGAGATATGTTGTTGCAATTTCTAGTTTCTTTCTGTTGTCAAAGTGTTCGACACTATCCTCTATAAGCATCTTGATGCTGTTTCTTTGTTTGTTGACAACTACCACCGTGTGGTAGAATTTCGTATTTTCGTCCCCTAGTGTACAAAATCTAATCTTGGCTCTTCTGTTCCATTTTAGTGTTTAGCTAATATGATCTTGTACATCCATTTATCAAAGCATATTGTGTGGACTTTTCCTGTATTGTTTCTCAAAATGAAGAAAAATTAAAAAAGCGAACTCTGATTTTGAGTTGATGAAGAAATTTAGATTTACCTTAACTGAATATATATGCTTTGGAAAAGTAAACTTTTTTCTCATTCAACCTGAAAATCTTTTTAGATAGCATAAATGTGTAACCCAGGGAATCAGGTGAATGCATTTTCTTAAGTGATGCACATGATGATTCATGTTTCGTTTTTTTTTAAAGACTGTATTTGATCATTCCACTTGCAAAGAATAGTCTACCAGAAAAAAAAACCGTCAGTCATTAAGCTATGCAGTCATTGAACCATTTTAGCAGATCAAGTCCCAAGTATTTGCTGGCCTTCATCCAAATATTCTGATTAGCAATATGACGATTATATTGGCTCATTAGTGTGTAACCATGCTGTTGTAGGCTAAATACAGTTGGTGACTAATCAAGTGAAATACTACACCTTAATTGTGAGAGGACTGAAGGGATATTATGCAAGATCTCCAAGGAATGAACTCATTGGAGGGTAGGTAGGGGGAAGAGGAGATATATACCAGTAGTTTCATTGCATCCGGGTAAATTATTCCGTAGCTGATTTTAAGGAGAGTGACATGAATCTGTAAAATTCAAGCATCATAAATTCATAGTCTTGCGCCTCTATGGCAATGCCTCCCAAGACATTGAAATCATCATATATATGGTAGTGATGGAGTAAGCATTGCAAAGGTTAGCTAGGAACAGGAGGCGTTTGGAAACGCAGCAAGGCATGGACTGAGAGTCATGAACCAGCAGTGGGTCTATCTTCCTGGTCTGAACTCGAGGCCGTTGTATATAATCATCATGGGCTAATTCTTCATTTTTGCTGTTCCTTTTTTTTTTCTTTCCCACAATGCTGCACTAGTTTGATGTTCGATGTCTGGTACTGTCTTGTGATTGTGAGAGGACATCATACACTTAGTATGTAGTACAGCAACATCTGACAATAACAAGAGAAGTTCTTTTCCTATGAAATTGGAGCAGCTGAAACACATTTAACCATTGTAATAGCATATATAAACAGATATCAGATATGTAGTGGTCCAATGATCTCAAAACCCAATCTAACCCTACCCAACCCAACACGGAAAACAACAAAAATGGCAAAATCTTCATACTAATCACAGTTCCCCCGCAAACAGAAAGTGGGGATTTATGCACAATGCTTTGGAGCACATGAACAAAATATTCAGAGTCGGGACATGAACTGAAAAAAAACACAAAAACAAAACTCAAGATCGTGATCATGGACAGTTGAGCTACATACATTATGCACCACGTTTTGCTTATCTTAGATGGCTTGCAAAGATATGTATCATTGCCCTGATTTCACATACTAGGGATCAGCTTAAGCAAACATATGCTGTGACTTCCGTGCATTTCTTTAGCATGCTCTCTGAAAAAATGAATCTGAATTTGGCTATTACAGTTTAAAAAAATCCATTTTACTTCTATGGAGTTTGATTCATATCCTTAAGGACATAGAGCATCCATTAACTTTTAAAACAGTGTAAAGTCAGAAATATTAAGAGAGATTTTAATATGTATTCAACTGATATGCTGTCTACGTGGTGCTTAAAATATTATAGTATAAAAAATAAAAAAATAGGTTCTATCTTCTCTTCTCCCCCTCCCTCAGTCCCTTTCTACCCCCACAGAGCAGCGCCGACAGAGTAGAGTAGAGGCCCATGTGACAATAAGGACGATGGTCTCCTCTGGTCGATGAGACCCCTCTAGCACCTCCTGCTAGTGAGCTTGGCCGGCGGCGGTGGATCCGGTCCCTACTCTTGCCACCGCCGCCAATATTAGTAATATTAGTAATAATTAATATATTTTATTATTAATTAATAATTTACTATTTTCATACTATATCATTATATCATCGTTGTTCTTCCAACCTAAAAAATTAGCTTTAACATATCTATCCAACCAAACAACCAATATCTATCATCTTATCTGTATCGTCATATTTCATCTAATCTTACTGTGAACCAAATGCACCCTAATACGGTATCCTCATGCTTCGCACAGGATGAGGGTGCTTGCTGATCATGTATATGTTTTACTTAAAGATTCACTTGAAAATGGAAAGATACATAGAGTTCGTATATTATTAATTACATATAGCCACGACGTAAAATAAAATCGCAACTTTTGTATTATTCAAAACCACTGTATTGGCACCAAGTCGTCTCCAACATCACGGAGTATATTCCTGGGTTGGTTAGCCACACTGAGAAACAAAACACCACTGTACAGGTTTTCAGCATCCCTTCAATCAATCATGCATGTCCCCAAAAGGCTGGTAGATGTGCACTGGCTGTCAATGAACCACCAATCTATTTCCATTCTTCTTCTGCATGGACGAAAAAGAAAAGAAATAAAAGGTTGATAGTGTGGTTTCCATGTCATTACAATATCATGTCCTAAAAAACTTAATATATCATTTGCAATATCTTAATTTATCATCTTGAGCTTCTATTGCAAATCAAAGATCCGCATCTACTAATTCTAGTTACACATAATGAAATAAAATAGCACTGCATTTACATAACATGGGTATATGATGGAAATTTTGACATATTAGAACGGCGCATGAAGAACAAAAAACTTATCAGCGGACAAAAAACTTGAGGTTTATCACGCATACAAAGATTTTATATACCGTGGGTTGTATTAGGTGTGAAATATATGACTAAAAGCATTAAAAACACATTCGCGTGTGGAAAGTGTCTTGTCTAAAAAAATCCTTTGAACATGACGTGATATTAATACGTCGAAAGTTGGCTGTTAGGTTGTGTTAAAAGCGACGTGATGGTTACGTGTTGAAAGTTGGCTAGCATTATTTAGCATTACTCAGTATTAGTTATGACTCGACAGTCATGTGAGCGTAGTAAGGAGTAAAAGCGCCAAAAGTTGATTGTCATATGCTACTTGACAATCATGCACGTGCACGATAAAGAGTAAAAATGATGTGATATTAATGCATAGTAAATTATATAGGTATATATAGCTAAAATAGTGAATATAAAGTAGTATAAATAGTAAGTACAACTAATACAACGGCCTGAGGCCTGACCTCTACCCTTCTTCGTCATCCTCCCCAAAACTTGCATGTGACCCTAGGAATAGGTGGGACGGTTGGCTGAGATGCCACAACTAGCGCGGACCTGCTACATAGAAGTCGAAGTAGGCGACACATGTTTGTGTGGTGACAAAGCTCCATCAAGCTAAGAGGGGCTGAGCACATCCTGATCTGTCTTGAGGTTATCGTAATTGAAGGAGTCGTGCGTCCATACAGAGGTAATCTACTTAGATCCATCCATAGCTACAGAATTCTATGACAATATAGCCTAGAACCCTATAAAAATAGTTGAGCAATACAAACTAGAATTTTCATTGATTCGACAAAGACGTCGAATAATATCAGCTAGGTCATCAATCAGTAAGCCTAGTCACATGTGCACAGAGTCAAAGTCCAAGTGGTGCATGAGCCTGTAAGGCTGCAAGGCTATACGACTCTCATCATTTAGCTGCAGCCAATCGATCTCCAGCATGAAGTCCGAGTAGGACCTCGTGACTTGCAAATGGGCCTATCGTCGCTGCAGAGCATGAGAGAAAGTGTCAGCTAGTCATTTTTTCAGGTACGAACACTAAATTAACACATTATGTACCTAACGACAACATCACATTGTCCCTATTATGGAGAAGTCCTTGGATAGCCTCTATGTGTACATGTCATTGTTATAGACGCTATGGTGCACCACTGGTAGGTCGATCGCAAACCACTCAGCCGCCCAGAGCTATACAAGTAGTGGACAACTGGTGACCAACGAACCTAGATTAGTCTTCGTGCACACATCACAAAGACTCTGGTATGTCGCTAAGAGGACAACAGATCCCTAACTCTACTGAGGTACGCTCTCGTTCTTAGCATCGGCGATCACTAGAGCGTAGTGGATAAGCCACATGTCCACAGCATGGTCCACCATGTTGGTAAACATCATCCAACCAAAGAGCCATAATAGGTACACCATTGAAACTTCGTCGCACCGAGTACTCGTGAGCCTTAGGATAGAGCTAATCAGGCTTTACAGGGAGAATGTTATTTTCATAAATAATTAATTAGGCTTAAGTACTACTTTACTTAAACTTAGTAGCCACGTCTGGGTAGGCTTGCTCATGGTGTAGTGATGGAGTGTGCCCGAAGTAGGAAGACCAGGCAAGCGCTAAACATGAGCGAAACACTCCTAGATGCATCACATCATCCTTGAAGTCCGTCAAGTGAATCTACTATGTCCCCCGTGAGGGAAACACCTAGAAGGTAAGGGATGATCGGAAGCGTAGGCGCCATCTCCACATACGGTAGGTTGGATGTGTGTCTCTAGTCTCTAGTGGTTGAGAAATGCTACAAGAAGAGACCAGTCTATAAACCACTGGTTTGTTGGGTCATTCTCGTATGCTGTGGCCTCGACTAACCTGCATAATAGAAGGAGACTAGCCTCACATTACCTACAAATAAAAGGCAATGTATGTATTATCGGCTAGAAATCATATTTAAAGGTATGACAAACAATATGCATATCTCTTGCCTGGTACGAAAATGGGGGTCCATAGGTAGTAGGTGTCACCAAGGGTGTAGACGGAGTGTGGTTAGCATGATGTTCTCGACTGCTAAGAGGTAGGAGTAGTGTGACTGATCGAGACCATAGTCTAGCAGCTTCTATGTCTAGTATGCTATACCTGTATTGAAAAACAAAGTTAGCACGATTATTGATAATAAAAAAACACAATATACAGTAATGACAACTTTTTGTTAGAGTAAATGAATAATTACCATTACTACAAGTTCTAAAGTAAACAACTTCTAAAGTAGACAACATTATGATATATATAGTTCATACAAATTAGAACAAAATGTTCATGACTCTTTAAATTACGAGAACATAAGTTATACATTCACTCTTACAGTACTAGCATCAATTACTAGAAAAAACTTTTGGTTGCTCGGCTCACTATAACATATATGGTTATTGTGTTGATGTGGGGGTTGATTTGAAAGACTTATATTAATCAGTTGTATACTGCTGGAAAACTAATCTTAGATGGTCTTTCAATGCCCTTAAGGGTTAAGCTGAACTCTGAGAGATTTACACCATATATACCATACCTAATATAGATCTATTTTAAAAAATAGGGTTTAACTAAGTAAGAAATTAATCCTTACATCTAGTATTGTGCATTTGATATTTGTACACCGATATGCCTTCAAACATTACGAATAAATCTATCTACGGATATAGGAACGAAACTGTTTACAAATCTATAACTATACTATACATACTACTTAATTTCATCACTAATAATAAATATTATAAATAGTATAAATCTTTTACCTTTATACGAATTCACAAGCTAGTGGGGCTTCGCCGATTCCCTTCGCCCCCTCAACCTTCTCTTCTTTTTTTTCGTTTCTATTGTTTTATTAAACTAGATTTTTAAGCGGTTGGAAGAGGTCTTATAGTGACCTGCCTATTTTATAAGCGGCTCCTAGGAACGAAAAAACGCCACCTATAAAAATAGCATGCCCCTCTCATTCCTTGTGCATCCTACCATGATATTATGTAGATGGTCCCCTGCCGTAGGAAAAAAACACTCTGGATTGAGGTAATAAGAAGCCACCTAACCCTCCGCTGGTTAGTCGTTAACAGGGGTCAATAGATGTTTGTTGAATTTTTTGCTTTCTGGTGTTTTTTTAAAAGAAAACCTCACATAAGGCGGAGGCTATATATCTATAAATTTTTCAAACAAAAAAATATTTTTATAAATATTTTAATAAAAAATATATAAATACAAAAATTCCAAAGGACAGTATGAGATAAATAGCAAATAAATGAATAATGACAACAAAATTAAATTCTAGTTGAGCATCAACGTCCCTATTTTTACAAAAGTTAAACACATGTAGCGAAACAGGTCTGCTGGAACAATTATGTATTATATGGCTAGAATATTAAGCAATCCTAAAGAGAAACTAATTCTATCTTACTATAATAACCGGATCAGATGATCATATTCATATACTCCAATAGTTTATTTGATAGTTTGTTGCTCATATTTTTTGAATGAAATAAATGATGACACCATATATATATATATATATATATTTGAGACAAGGAATACTATCCAAATAGAACTGCTGGACCAACTAAGTAGAACCAAACCAATTTAACGATTTGACTAACTTGGTTCAATATTGCCGCAGGCAAGCGGCTCAAACAATGAGTTTTTTTCTGTGCCTTTTAATTAGACACTTTGTTTCGATGGGCTTCCCCAAAACAATCCTCACGCCGTTGCCACTTTGATCTTTTGACTTACTAGGCTTTTATTCACTGTCCCTTTCTTTTCAAATTTCAGTCACAGGAAATGACTTAAATGCCCCTCCCTTAATTGTTCCCAACGGTATGGAACCGTCCCTTAATTTTTGTCTCACGATGTAAATGAACAGCGGAGTGACAGAGAAACATTACGGCTGCTGCTCCAGCGAAAAAGATATGACTCCAAAGAGGAAGCGTGGTCCAGACTATATTATATTGGTCTACAAACATGCATCCAGAGCCCTTCGTATTGTTTTGGAGGACTAGGGTGAGATAAAATTAGAGGCCATTTATTCTAACAAAATATATAATAATATTTTGTAAATTAATTATAAAGATGTTCAATACATCAGATAACACATAACATCAATCGACGACACTCTAGTGGGATGTAAATATTTTATGTTTATACTAGAACATTTATTCTAAAACCAAATAGTGATATTAGATAGGGATTAGTAAACAAGAAACCTGGAATCAGGAGACTAAAAGGCTAAAAAGTTCAGCCGTACATCTGGTGATCTGAATCTCTGAGAAGTGATCGAGTGAAAATAACTGAGGAAAATCTTGATAATAACTAAGCTGATCTCCTTCTCTTGATAATAACTAAGGAAAATCTTACGCAAGAAAACAAAGCCATGGAACAACAAAGCTGAGGATTCAGGAATGATCAACAATGCATCATAGCAATCAGAGAAGAGAAGAGAAGAAAGGAGGAAAGAGAGGGGATAAGTTCAGAAAACGCACCATGTATAGGGCGTCAATATGATGGGATTTCGAAACGATTGGTTGCAAATCAAAGAAATGAAACATGGAATTTGTTGGAAACTCACAAAAGTTTGGACTATTCCCCTCCATTACTCATGTAAGTTGTGATCTATACAAGTCATGTGCATAGACATATATCAAAATCATGGATGGACAGTACATATATGTTCCTGCAAATTTCATTGACGACCTTACATCCAACGTACATTTGTCAGGATTACATTACATTACATCCATTGAATCTGACATTGTACCACCACAATCACGCACTACACTGGAACTTTTCAAGCATCACAGGTAATTTCATCTTGTGGGATCAAGTTGCTACATGCTGGGATTGAGGAGTTCAAAGAGGAAAAGAGCCTTGAAGGGGTGACAGTGAAGCCGAAGGAGGTGCTTTGAGAGCGGAAGTAAATGGAGGACTTGGCTGGTTGTGGTGAGTGGTGGACCTTTGTTGTACATGAGATGGTGGAGATGGAGTGGCCGGTACCTAGGAAGGTGATGCTAGGGATCATTGCTGGCTCCACCATCAAGACCGTAGCAGCGCTGGTTGCAGTGGTGAAGGCTGTGTGGGGCATGATGGCCAGGGGCTCTTTGAGTTGCCAAACCACGCTGTCAACCTACTTAGGCTGGTCAGATAGGAGCAAGAGTGGTAGTATGGGAGTCATGTAGGCTGGTCAGATAGGAGCAAGAGTGGTAGTATGGGAGTCATATGAGCGGAGTGGTGGTGACAAGTAGGATTGAAAAAAAACGCTTTGGGCTCGGCTCGGCTCAAAAGATAAACAAGCTGAGCCTAAGCCAGCTCATTTAGCTTGCATATCTGCCCTGATATTAGCATGCTATTACTTTTGCACCTTTCTTGTTGGTTGTTTATTTGTTGAAAATGGTAGCTTTGGTAGCTATATTATTTTATTTCTGTGTTGTGATGAACCATAAAATTATAATTTTATTGATCATTTCTATATGCTAAATTGCTGTTTGCTTACTCGTAGAGGTTTATTTGTTGCCGGGCTTGCGAGCCAGCTCGAGCTGGCCCGGGCTCGTCCATGAGCCGAGCTGAGCCAAGATTCCCTTCTACCGAGCTTTCACAAGTCGAGCCAATCAAGTATTGGTTCGGCTCATTTCTACGCTTAGCGATAGGCAACTCGAATGCCTAAGTCGGCTCAATTCGAACCAGCTAGATATGAATTTGTGTGCCTGAAATTAGAAAAAGGAAAAGGAATAAAAAAAACCCGATACAGTCAAAAGATTAAAGTGGCCATGACGTAAGGGTCATTTTGGTGAAGCTCACAAAGTGGATGTCAAATTGGCAAAGCCCACCGAAATGAGTGTGAAAAAGGCAAAAAAGAAAAGAAAACTCTCGGCCGACGGGGCAAATTGTGGGGCATGCATGGACAAGCTCGTTGTCCTGCACAAGATTCCAACCAGACTTGGAGATCAACGGAGGTGTGGAGCAATCTGACCTTGTCCTCTTGCACAGATTCCTATAATGGAGCTCGAGAAGCATCCTATAATGGCGACAGGGAAGGTGGCAATGCAGCAAAGGCATGATGGAGCTCTTGGTCTCCAGGATTAGCAGGCTGGAGGGAAGGCCATCGTTGGTCCCATTGGCGTGAAGGATGACGGTGCTCATGGGTTGTTAATCCACAATCTAACAAGCAAGCAAGAGATGGAAGTTAGGAGCAATATATACACAAGCACACAAGTTCTTATCTGCTTCTTGTATAGTCAAAATCAAACTAATATCGTTTCACCCTTATTTTGATGGGATTGCTCTATGTTGTGTGTGCGCTAATCTATTTTTAGTTATGACCATTGTCTCCTCCTTTGTTTGCACCCCAACCCAACAACAACCACAATGCGTTATGGCGCCTCCTATGAACCCCCATTGCCGCCCCTTCCTCAACTTCCACCTCACCTCACCCCACCCTGGCCCCATCCCGCGCGTACGGAGGAGGGGGGGAGGGCACATGCATGCACGCGGCTGAGGTGACAACGCCGCCGCGGTGATCACCGGCGCACCGGAGATGATGAAGGGGAGGTCGCTGTTCAGGAGCCCTCTCCCCCGCAGCCACGTCTCCAACGCGTCCTCCACCACCTCGGCCGCCGCCACCGCCGTCACCACCCACCGCCTCTATCAAGTCTGGAGGGGCAGGAACGTAGGTTACGTTTGCCTAACCCAATCGAAAAATCTAATAAAGCTCCTGCGTTCCAAAGGAAGCCTGGGTTAACATTTTTTCACACCATTGTGTTTTGATTGTCTAGAGGTTCCTGTGCGGCGGGCGGCTCATCTTCGGCCCGGACGCCAGTTCCATCGTGCTCACCGTGTCGCTCATCATGACGCCGCTCGCGCTCTTCGTCGCCTTCGTCTCGTTTCGGCTCGCCGACCTCATCGGGAAGCCGCTCGGCCAGCTCGTCCCGGCGGTCGCCATCACCGTCGGCGCATTCGTGAGCCCCGCCGTCGCGCCACCGGGCCACCATTTCTGTTTCTTGGAGCATAATGGATCGCCGTACGTGCGTGCAGGACGTGATCGTGCTGGTGCTGACGTCGGGGAGGGACCCGGGGATCATCCCGCGGAACCTACGGCCACCGGAGCCCGACGACGTCGGCTCGCCGGCGTCCGGCGGGGGAGCAGGAGGCTGCAGCGGCGGAGGGTCGCTCCCGCCGACGCTCGACGTGTACGTGAACGGCGTGGTGATGAAGGTGAAGTACTGTCACACCTGCCTCCTCTACCGCCCGCCGCGCTGCTCCCACTGCTCCGTCTGCAACAACTGCGTCGAGCGCTTCGACCACCACTGCCCCTGGGTCGGCCAATGCATCGGCAAGGTACCTACCTCTCCGTCTCTGGCGAGCTTGCATTTGCATGCACATCTCCGACGAGCTCCGCAGCTGATGAATCTCTTGCTCGTGTCGTCGTGCAGAGGAACTACAGGTTCTTCTTTATGTTCATATCGTCGACGACGTTCTTGTGCCTGTACGTGTTCAGCTTCTGCTGGGTGAACCTGCTGCTGATCACGAGACAGTACGGCTGCAGCCTGGGCCGTGCCGTCGTCGAGTCGCCGGTGTCGGGGTTCCTCATCGTCTACACCTTCATCACGGCGTGGTTCGTCGGCGGCCTCACCGCGTTCCACTCCTACCTCGTCTGCACCAACCAGACGACGTACGAGAACTTCCGGTATCGGTACGAGCGCAAGACGAACCCGCACAACCGCGGCGTGGCGGCGAACGTCGCCGAGATCTTCCTGTCGCCGATCCCGGCGAGCAAGAATGACTTCCGGGCGAGGGTCGCCGTCGAGCACTACTACGCCGCCGGCGCGGGGGCGCAGTCGGGGCAGTACTACTATTCCTATTCGATCGGCCCGCTCTCGACGGAGTCCAAGCTCAGCTTCAACACCCGGGGCAGCCTCAGCTTCGACATGGCCAAGGCCAGCTTCAACCTCGGCGGCGGCGGCGGCTACTCCGCCAAGCGCACCAGCGTCGATGTCTCCTCCTCCTCCTCCGACTTCGGCGACATATACGGCGGCGCCGGGGAGCAGCAGCCTCGGCACTCCATCTTCGGCAGCGCCGACGGCGGAGGGAGGACGAGCATCAGGAAGGCCGACGACGTCCCGACGGAGTTCGGACACTACGGCGCCGCCGCAGCCGCCGCAGCTGGCCGGACTCGCGGGAAGGAGTTCGAGGCCGTGTGACGCCGCCGCCGCCGTTTGCATGGCTTAGCGCCATTTTTGGGAGCTCCATGCAATGCAGCCAGAATTCTGGGATCCGATTGCAAAAAAAAAAAAAAAAAAAAAACGGTCAGCACCGAAATGGACAATTCTCGGAAATTTAGGACAAAATTTAATCAAATTTCATAAACTTAATCAAACTAGAACCAAATTCAAATTCAGACGAAATGACAGTAAAATGTTGTCTCCGACCTCACCAAAATGAGTGAAATTCACCAAAATTCGAACCTCCCAGAACCATGAACGCAGCTAATCAATTAATGTAGCGAAAATTTGCCATTTTTTCTTTTTTGTGGTTCTTCTCTTCCTGCTCGTGTGTTGTGTAGTAGCTTTCATTGATCAGCTTCCTCCTGTTTACTAATGGTGTAGTGATTTCCATAGCATTCTACCACTACTTTTGTTCACTTAATTAGTGCAGGTGATGTACACACACAAATCCACACACATGGGTTTAATTTTGTTTAGGACTGTGTATATGTATAAACAAGTGTACAGTTATCTATGTCATCTAGATTTTTAAACTCTTAAAATATATTTTTAAATATATTTTTAGGCTCAAGTTATATAGGTCCAACGACTTATATATTACTGAGATCCACATATCACTCGCATAGAAAAAATAAAATTTATTTTTCAGTTACTTCGTCTTACTCACCAAATAAAAATAAGATGGATTGTCACCATGGTAGGTTATGTCGGCGCACATAACCGATTGTTTGAACCTGTGTGACAATTTAAGGATTCAAAAATATAATATAAGAGTTCGAATAACTAGATGACACGTTTAAAAACCATATGTGCACTTTACTGTGTAAACAATCAACTGTTTCACTGGGAGAAATGTGATACTCACATTCTTCACAAAATTCAAAAAATTATGAGGTACTACATCCAAAGTATACTTCGTTTCTAAAATTTCTTATATTTTAGAACGAGAACTCCAAAAACATAATTTTGACACTTAAATTAACCTCAGTTGCCATAGGTACATAATCCTAATGTGCCACTTCAACTTACATTTTCCACATCCTAAAATTAAGTACATATAGCCAAAAGCCCAAAACAAGAAACAGCATGAACTTCCCTGCATTATGGGCTAAAAATGCTTTCCAAGCAATTGATTCGTTAAAATTGTACGAATTTCTGTGCATTAGAATTATATTATATTATAGTATAATTTTAAATTCTAAAAATACTTAACGAAGGGAGCAACTAATACAGAGCCGCTGTCTTCACAATTTGTTATCTGACTGTATCCAATGATAAGCTTGCCCCTCTCGTACCACTTGCCCCAGGCAGTATGGCTACTGGCATGCAGTTCGGCAAGCACCCATATGCATATATAAATTAAGCTGTGTTCGTTTCCACAAACTTTTTTTTCTCATTTTCTACCCACACGTTTTTCAAACGGTTAAATAGTATATTTTTTAAAAAAATCTATAAAAAATATTACTTTAAAAATTATATTAATATATTTTTTTATGTTTTTAAGTTAATACTTAATCAAGCATACCATTTTACGTGTCGAAATGTGTCGGAGAAAGGATTCCCAACCCCCAGCTAAACACAACTTAAGTTCTAATGCATTTAGCTAGAAATCTTAGCGCTAATTGTCAAACTGACACAATGGTAGTGTAATGCACCAACAATTAATACTGATCATGATCAACTTTGTAACAGATGAAAGCAGATCGAATCTTTAGAGCACCTTGGTGCAATGCCATGCAGATCCATGAGCAGCAAGACTTGGGTACCTGTTGGCCCTCTTGTTCTCCGGTAGTTTTACCTGCTTAATTGCAAAGAAGATGGTTAATTGAACCCATTCAACATGGACAATATAATATATATATGCATATCTCACAAATTCTTGGCAGTTTTTATGTGGTGTTATAATATACTCAAAATAATTTGACGGAAATACTTAGCTAGCCGTTGCTTAACTGCACTCCAAGGAATTGAAATTAATCCGTCTTGTTTGTGTATGTTGAACTTACCACGCTACTCAAACAAAAGTAATTTGTTAATCTACATATTTGAAAAATAAAATTCCAACATCCAAATAGCAAAGCATGTTGCTTAACTCTAGTAGCCATGCAACATTACTTGCTGCTTTTGAGCTCATGCATGGATGCAAATTTAGACAATGTGGCTTGCTTGGCTTCTCTCCTCCCCCGAAGGCTTTCTTAGGCAACAATGGTGTAGATGAAACTTCCACAAGATAGCCTCCAAGGGAGAGAGAGATCCAAGAAAGCCGTGCCACTTAACATCACTTTGAGTTGTAGTAAGTAGCAATACTGATAATGCAGAAATATGTATGTGCAGAGCACATGAATGAATATGTATCTGCAAAGCACATGAGTGGAATATAAGTTTGTGGCAATATATATAGTGTCCAGAAAGCTACTATACACTCATAAAATAAATGAGACCGAACTAAAAGGAGCAACAGAATCCAGCACTAAATAAAGGGGAGATAATTGTATTGTGGAGTGATAAAGTAATTAATGAAGAATAGACTCAATTGCCTAGAAAGCAGAAAGAGACATAAGGCCATGAGGATAGGAGGGCTTTGCCTCCATTAGTTGTAGAAAACTTACATATAGTACAATGACACCTTTCCTTCATGAGCTTTTGCCGATGGTATCTGACTGCCTAAAAATTGGTCCAACTCATGGTTACAATTGATTCCCACCTGCAATTTTAAACATCAACAGCAATGCCAATAAACAAATGTCATCTATAAGAATGTTACACACTAGTTATCAGATTTGTAACAATAGGTATAACTATTTCATGTTTTTAATAATAAATAGGACAACTATATATAAGACAATTTGCATGTCACCACAGGCTCTTACAAGTTTGAGTGGGCAGTGGAGTACTGGGGCTAACCTTTTGGGAGATATATCATTAAAAAAATATGTTTCTGTAGACTGAACTATTACAATAGTCTCATAAATAAGTTAACATCAGATTGCTTAGGTGGACATCCAGTAAAATTAAAACGAAGATATAAAAGATTCTTGTTAGAGGTCAGACTGAAAGATATAGTTTTCAGTTCTCACCAGTCACCATAAAGCAAGAAAATTGTACAGATCATGCACCAGTGCGGTTACACTGTTATACTAAACCTAGTGCAGTTTGACCATCTTGCCTGCAAGAATCTAACCACATAGAAATGCACTAACCTTGCTCAACCACAGGAGAACTCACTCTCATACAACAATTGACAATAGAATCTCACCAGGAGATCAATCTATCATCACATTACAGTTACAAGTGACCCTTTGGACACACGAGAAGCCAAAGGCTTCTCCACCAATACAAAGTAGCACTATGTGATAGATCCCTAAAATGTAAGGATTTGGAGCACAATTAGTACAATAAGTGGTTACTCATCAGTGTCAATATCTCTCTAGGGCTTTTTTTTGCTGCCCGCCATATCTCTAAGAAGCTTATATCAGATCCCTGCAGCTGAGAAAAGGAAAATTTACAGCTGTATAAGAAAAGGGCACACCACTAACATGATTTGCTTCATTTCTCAACCAGGTAAAAGCACTTGCATGTAACTAAAAGGTTAGAATGAAAAACAATGTGACTAGATTTTACCATTTTAAACAGAGAGAGTATATTGTTCAATTATGTTGATAGAAAGACTGCAAAAAGGAAACAGAATCAAATCTACAAACAAATGGAACTCCATTTCCACAAAAGAATGGATAATATCTCAAGGTAAAAATCGTCCAGCTAACTTCCAGGGTGAACAACATTATCATCTGCAGCTTATTAAGGTTTAAAGAAGAGCATCAGACAAGAATAAACCAAAGATGCATAGAGCTAGCAGAAATATTCACTTACAAGTAATAGGTGTGTGAGCCATACAAAATGCAGTGGTTCTAACTGAATATGGTTCTTGCCAATGCTCTCACATATTAGTTTCCATTTAGTTGCTTCTCTTTCTAAATTCTAATTGAATATTATAAAGGCATTGCTATCAAATTAGGAAATTAAGTAAACAGGAATCTAGCCTTGGTACCCTTATGGCCTGGTATTCTTAATAATCATTTTTTTCAGAGCCATTAAGTTTCTCTCCTTCCAATCAGTACAATTTCATCAGGCTTATTTTGTAGCACTTATGAGTGCAGACACATAGTATCATCATGAGGTCACCAGCATAGTCATTTCTGACTTTTGTCAAAAATATTCCATTCATAAGTGTGACACAATGCAACTAACTTTCATCCATATCCACAATATGCCACACATTGTGGGGCTGACATGTGGACTCTAGATCCAAATGTCAGTGGGACATGAGTGGCACATTGTGGACATTTGATTAAAATACTTTCAAAGCTGAAATTCCAAATGATGAATCTCAGTGTTGTGGGATGTAAAATATCTAACTCTGAATCACCCGACAACAGCTGCAAAATTAGGTTAAAAAATACCTAAAGGAATCAAATGAAGACCTAATATCATAGCACCAGAGCACAACTGGCATGCAAATTTTACATATTTACAACAAGTTCACACAAAAAAATTGTATTTCAGCTCCTCAAGAAAATTCCATCAAACAAATACCAATCAGTATCAAAGATTACGAAAAGTGCAGCTTATATTTGGCTTACACAATTAACAGTATGCATCATAGTAAAATTTCAAATCTATAATGAAGGTTACTGTCTTACTGATAAAAGAGTAGTTCAGCATAACATCTTAATTAAGTGTTGAATATGCATATGTATTAGTATGAAGCTTTCTGAAGGAAATCAGAATATCAGATATAATGTTGGAAGCTTTGAAGCAAAGCACGGCTTTTGCACAAAACATGCAAAGAGTTCTTTGGTCTTTGTATGCTTGCAGATAAGGGGGGCAGGCAATAAACAAGAAATACTGCATAGCAGTAAATGCTTCATGACAGAGTAGATAAAGCTACTCAATAGGAGTAGCATAATGTAACAACTACAAAACATTATGATCATAGAATGAGTTACAACAAGTGCCCTATCCTAGATTTGGCTCCGTTGGCCAACTCAACAAGACAAAGGTTACCACAGTGCTCACTAGATCTATTCTAGATTTGGCTCCGTTGGCCAACTCAACAAGACGAAGGTTACCACAGTGCTCACTAGATCTCTGATAGTTCATAGCAACTAAAGGCATTGCTACCATTTCATCCCATAATCCCCCATATGCCATAGGGCTAAATATTTCAGGGGATCAGCATGTGAACAGATCACATTACATGACAAAAATCAAAATGTACCTACTTAATCAAGCACAGGTGCGCTACACATTCTTTATTCCTGCGCCACACTCTTGCCGACGACGCCCTTCATCGGCAAATGCTCCATCACCGCAATTGCCCCGGCAGAGGTCACCGTGGGCAGCGGATCGTACGACCCACCGACGCCATTGTGTCTCCTCCCACCGTCCACCCCGCACCACCTCGCCACCCCGAGGTACACCCCGGCCGCCACGGCCGCCATGACCACGCAGTGCACGGACAGCGCGAGATCCATGACCGCCACGGCGCGGAGCCTGGCATCCTCGACGTCGCAGCGCGTGGCGGGCGCCGCCGCGGCGTCCATCAGGCGGTGGCACCCGGCGGGGACGCATGAGTCGACGTAGAGGACCAGGCCGCTCTGGAGCGCCCAGAGCGCCCCCACGGCGCCGGCGCAGGCGAGCGCCGTCTCGGCCAGGAAGTGGTGGGCCGTCCTCGGCGGGGACAGAGCGGCGGCGAGCGAGGCAGCCGCTGCGGTTAAAAGGAGGGCCGCCGCGACGGAGAGCGCGTGGGCCTGGAGGTCGGAGGGCGGAAAGGAAGACGCGATGAGCCCCGCGGCGCGGGAGAGGAGGAGGAGAGGGAGGGAGAGGACGAGCGGGCGGAGAGGAGGCGGGAGGTTGAGTAAGGGGAGAGAGAGAGGGAGGAGGAGCGGCGGGAGGAGGAGGAGCGCCGGTAGGAGGCCGGCGGGGGCGACGGGGAGGAAGGGGAAGGGGAGGGCGAGGAGGGCGGGGAGCAGGCGGAGGAGCGGGTGGCGGAGGAGGGGGAGGGGGAGGCAGTAGGGGTGGGAGACGGGGGCGAGGTGGGAGACGGCGGAGAGGAGGAGGTGCGAGAGGGAGGCGGCGAGGAGGGCGAGGGAGAGGAGGAGGATGGAGTCCGCCATTGGAGCGAGGACACGAAACGAGTGGAGCGCGGTTTCCCAGGAGAGAGGAGGGTGGTTGTCGACAGCGACGGTGGGTGGGGGAGGGGCGACGAACGCGGCGCGGCGGAGGGGACTGTGCACGCGTGGACGATGGAGATTGGACAAAGCCGTTGCCCTTTTCTTTTCTTTTCTTTTCTTTTCCTTTTCTTTTCCAAAGGGAAACCTTTTGCTGACTTGCAGATTTGACGCGTCAACCTGCTACCACTCCGTTCTTAAAATATAATTATTGATAGGTTATTTAATAAAAACTAAAATAAATTAAAAATATCTTCGTTCACTATTTTATTTTATTAAAATTTACTGCACTTTATATTATCTATTTATTTTATTACTAAAATTTTTACGTGACACTATTTTTTAATTCTTAGACTTACCTATCTTTTAACCAAATCTTGTCTAAAATGTGGCTATAAATTTGTTAGCTATATAAATTTGTTTCTAAGGAGGTTTGGTAATATTTAGGGGTGAACCAATATGCCCTAAAGATTTTTCTTTTTAATCACTTCGTTGATCAATTTTTTTATTTCGACTGTCTTTACTATCCAATTGGTTTAGAATTATTCGAATCAAATCAAGCCTTCTATTCTAATTCTAAAAATAATTATATTTTATAACTGAAAGAGTAATTTGCTGTCTACAGAGCATTGATTTGGCCATTAAAATTCGGTGAATTTGATCATGCATTTCAGTAAATATGTTATATTGTACAATAGTTTGTAGTGTGATTTTGACTACGTAATGTGCACTGGTCACTGTGGTAGCCTCAAAATGTTGCAGTTGCAGCACATGACGCTCTTGTAATAATACGGAGGATCTGTATCCAGTATACACAAAAGCAAACATTTACTACCTCCATTTTCACAAAATTTTACAATCTAGATATGTGTAGAAAAGTAAATTATTTATATAATGAAGGTAGTATTAAGTAGGGTGGTGATGGACTTTTTCTTTTTCTTTTTTTATTAGACATATAGGCACACATCACTACACACATTCGTGAGTACGCACCCTAACACACTCAAAGAAAAAACATTGACCAATAAAACATCTTTAACCTCGTGAAATTCCTATAAAATTGCACATGTGTATTTGTTCCATGCCAGTTTTAGTATTTCAATGAGCAGAAAGGTGACACTTTCAACGAGCATTGGTAGCAAAACACTTCACCTCAATAAAAGCTCTTATATGATCTAAAAACTCTAAATTCCTTTTCTCACTATCAAATTTGTAGATATGCATTCGCTTCACATATCTTTTAGCAGTTTTTTCAAGGAAAGCGGGGTGGTATTCAAAGAGTAATTTTCTTTGCATATTTTGTGTTTATAATGGTTGGTACGGTAAGGGGAAAGCATTGAAGGAGAGCAATGTATTGCTCAATTTCTTGCATGTATCCATTTATAATAGTAGTTAAGGGATAGTACACATGGATAGCAAAGCACTGTTTAATTTATTTATTACATATTTTCTATGTCCATAATGGACACGATTAGTTCAATAAACCGTTATTAACTAAACTGGATAATTGGTCGCTCATCTAGGACACTGGGTATGTGTAAGGTAGCTGTTATCTGTACAAATTTCTACATCACACTTTTATCTATTTCTTTATCTACAATGGTTTAATATAATTAAATAATGACTTACTCTATACAATGGTATATATGATATAAACTTATGTATAAAATTAACAGACGACATCCTTCACTCTACTTCTCGTCCACTCGTGGACGTTGCTCCAAATCTTACATGGTATTTACAGCAAAAGTTTCAGAAGGCCAGCATCACTTCATTGTGCATGCCCTGAGGCTATATAAGCACAAGTGGTCAGTTCACAAAAAACAAGAGCTCATCGTCATTCATATACATCAATACATGTATCTCCAGTTTATCTGCGTTAAGTTACAACAATTGAATGAGAAGTATGGCTCTTAAAATGAACTTCGTTGCACTGGACTAAATTATCACCATCTGGTTGGACAAAAAGCATGTCCATCAAAATATATCAATCGAGTGGCTTACACTTTGTTGATCAAACACTATAGTGTATGGTAAATGGGTCTGGTCAATGCATGACATCACATATATACGTGCTAGTCAAACCATATATGGAGAGTGGAGACTTGGGGGTTCTGTTAAAAATCCTGGAAGATATTTGAAGGAAACCTATCATGTCAGGAAGAAGTTTAGGTGAGTTTTTCAAGGCTTCCAATTTGTTTAAACTGTCCACTGAGTCCGAGTTAATGATTAGTATTATCAATCAGCCACTGCTATCTAACATAATTTTTGCTAGCCCTTCCTTGCACTAACCATCTTCCTGCAAAAAAATCAGCAGGAAATTTCAGATATGAAAAGAGTCGTGAAAGAAGTACAAACAACATTATCGTGAAGTATTCAAATGTTACCAGTTTGTGTATAGGTTAGTCCATCAATGCCAACACCTTGCTTTTTGTACAAGAAAGGAATATTGTGTATGATTGCCAAACCTTGACTTGCTATGTGTGTGCCAAAAATCCATAACAATGGAGAACTATCCATCGCCGACTATCTAGATAGCTGAGTCTGCCTTCTCACAAAAGTATCATGTTCTCAGGTATGACCAATAGTACCATGTTAATAGCTACAGTCTGTGAGCAAAAATCTTCATTTTTTCACACAAGTTCTAGTGCTTCACGAGTGCTGGTATTACAGCATAGCAGTCTGCTAAGCAATGAAAAAGCCGATTCAGGAGTAGACTGTCCGGCAGATTGACAAGTAGTTCAGCCTACAAAAGGGCAATTTTTTAAAAAGAAAAATAATATTCCCTGTATGTAGGAAATTGAATATTTAATGACAGGAAGCTGAACAAGGTAAAGCCAATTCACTTTTCAATATTCATGCATGTATATCCCCAAAATAACCTGTCCAATAATATCTAACATTGATCTTTGTAATGTATTTCAACAACGAAAAACAATAAGGATGTGAGTTATTATCAGTGAATCAAACAGGACATGATGGTAGACAAATCTATAGTTAGCTTCAAGATCACAAATTAAGCAGCATATTGCATTGCCATCTTTAAGTTACTCGTTAGGCTTTTGGAAAAAATATTTGCAAAAATATCTTTTAACATTTTTTTCTTCAGGAAACTATATATGGGGATAAATTGATACTTACCTTAATTTCCTTTCCAGTGAATGATTGGGAATTTCGATGTATCTCCAAAGACATTGCTTCTCTCATGAGCCGAAATACCTTCTTGTTCATGTTTGTTTTCATGACAATCATTTTGCCAGATGAATATATCCTACTGATACCAAGATCTGCTGCCATCAGCCTTACATAGAACTTTTTCAATAGCAACTGCGAGGAAAAGAAAGGAAGACATAATGAAGCAATCAAAATTTAACTTCATCAACTCTGATCACATCAGCATGAAATCTGAGCAATAGCAAACCTCCATATCACGAGGCTCCTTTCCGTATTGTCGACGAAGATCTTCTGTGAATTGCATTAAGGTCCATAGGTCCTTCTCTGCAGCTTTTGTGGCTTCATTAAGCAATTCCACCGGATTTTCAAGATAACTTATGTATTCAGAGGAGAGACGTGAAGAAATGTTTATATCCAGCTGTCCAAAGACACAAAAGTTTGTGAATGAAATCAAAAGGGCAGATCATCCGGATGAAATTATTCATGATTGCATAAGAAAGCTATAACAGCAAAGACAATAAATTTTTTGCCCACCTGAACATCTTTGTAAGGAACAGGAATAAGATGAAACTGATCAACCTAAAAAAGATAGAAAACAGTCTTGTCAAAATAATTGCAGTAAATAATTAATATTGTTATGCAATAATTACTGAAGGTTATTTGGCTCATTAAAGGATGTACAAAATTAAAAATAGAAGAACTGTATGATTGTTATCAAATATTGGAACATTAAAATAATACTATGTGGACCGATGGGTAAGGACTACATAAAATTACCTATAAAGGTCGCAAGAAACAGAGAAGACAACAATATACATTCCATGAATAAGAAACATTCTCAAATAAAACAAAGGAGGCAGTCAAAAGACAGAACTAGGTCTAAAAGGGGATTACACAACCATAGTCACTGCTTCATGTGGCAAAAAACAAGAAATTGTGCAAAACAGAGTTCTTTTCTAGCCCAAGCACTACTCATCTT
Organism: Oryza coarctata; assembly: GCA_030770085.1. Taxonomy (NCBI): domain Eukaryota; kingdom Viridiplantae; phylum Streptophyta; class Magnoliopsida; order Poales; family Poaceae; genus Oryza; species Oryza coarctata. The sequence continues at coordinate 11,075,789 of CM061483.1, read as the reverse complement.
TGAGGCAGCAAGAAGTGGCCACCTAGCAACCCTGATGCAAACACAAAAATGTACAGATGGGAACTAGAACAAGAGCCAACAGGTTGCATTATGACTGAATATTTCATAGCTGAATATTGGTTATACAATTTTGTAGAACATGGTTAGAGAGGCTAAAAAATAAATGTTACATTTTGTGTTTGTTGTCTAAGAGTACCAACAACATCATAGGAAATACATTAATAGCTGATGATAATAGAAGAGGGAAATCTGTTACATGGTAAAAAGCAGCATATATAACTCTGTTAATGTTGAACTATCTTAATATAACAGGTCCCAAGCACTAATAAAGGAGGATGGTTGTGTTAGGCTTGACGAGCTAACGTAAAAACTTAGCTACTCTTATGAAGATGAAATTCAAAAGAATCCCGTTGGAGCGTAGACATCTTAGCGACACGACATATCGAAATCCGGGTATGATGTTAAATATACAAGAGCCGGATCGTTATCCTCGTGACGCGTTATGTCGTGATTTGGACATAGTAAGTAAGCAAGAATCGGACCGTCGCATCCTTAATGGTACGCCACATCTACACCCTAGTGTGGTGAAAAATGAATAAGAATCTTCGCACCTGACTCGGCAGGTGTGAAAGGTAAGAAAGCTAATCGAGCCAACTAAAATCCGTTTAGTTAGCTAGAATGTAGAGTCTCTTATGGGTAAGTTAAGAGAGCTAGTTAATATAACGGTTAGGAAACGTATAAATATCATGTATGTTCAAGAGACTAAATGAAAAGTCAAAAGACGAAGGTGTACAATACCGGTTTCAAGCTCTATTACACATGGATAATTTCAAATAAAATGGAGTATGAATTCTGATTAATAAGAGCCTCAAAAATGATGTGGTGGAGGTGAGAAGGCAATGGAATATGATCATCTTAGTTAAACTTGTCATTAGTGATACATTATTAAACGTAATTAGTACGTATGCCTCTTAAATAAGCCAGATTAGAGTGCTAAAAAATATTTCTAAGAAGACTTAGATGGTTTGATTAGAGCTGTACTTAGTACCGAGAAACCTTTTATAGGAAGAGATCTTAGTGGTCATGTAGGTGTAATAGGTACAGGTTTTGAGACGGTACATAAAGGTTTTGGATATAGTAGGAATTAGGAGGGAGAAAATCTTAAACTTTACTATAGTTTTTGATCTGATGATAGCGAACACTTTATTTAGTAAGAGACAATCCAATTTAGTAAGTTTTAGTAGCAGGCAACACTCTAGCCAGATTGATTTTGTCCTTATAAGAAGAGAAGATAAACGAGTATGTGTAGATTGTAAAATGATGCTTAGAGAATGTGTGGTTTCTCAATATAGGCTGGTGGTGGCCAACTTCCGCTTTCTGATGCATACTCGTAGAGATAAATAAGCCAAAATTGCAAGAACCAAATAGTGAAAGTTAAAAAGGGAGACATCAAATGTCTTCAAGAAAAAAGTTATCAAAGAGGTCTTTTGAAAGAAAAAAGACGATTAAAACAACATGTGAAAGAAGATGGCAACATGCATTCTGAATATTGCTTCAAAGCTGTTTGAAGTGACAAGTAAAGTGAATGCGAAACTAAAAACACTTAGTGGTAGAATGAAGACGCGCAAAGAGTTATTAAAAAGAAAAAATAATGCTATAACTATTTGCACCATGATAGGAGTGCGGACAATATGAAGAAGTACAAGTTGATAAAAAAACTGCAAAATGAGATGTGAGTGAGGCAAACAAGTGGACTTTCGAGGATCTTGATCAACATCTAAGTACGAAGGTACAAGAGAAAGACATCAATAAAATGGCTAGGGCTTATGATAGGAAGACGAGGGACTTTAACCAAGTTAAGTGCATTAATAATAAGGAGTAGCTCTTGGTGAAGGAAGATAAGATTATACATAGATGACAAGAGTATTTTGACAATTTGTTCAATGGTGGGAATAAGGACACGTCTAGTTGAACGACTTATCAGATGATACCAATAAACGTTTTGTACGGAGGATCCAATAATCTAAGGTCAGAGAAGCTTTGAAAAGAATGGAAGGGGTAAGGCGATAAGTCTTGATAGTATTCCAATTAAGGTGTGGAGACGTCGTGAGGATATAGTTATAACCAAGTTGTTCGATAATATTTTCAATCGAACAAGATGGCTAAGAAATGGAGGAAAAGTATATCGGTACCAATCTACAAAAATAAGAGAGATATCTAAATTTGTACTAATTACTGAAAAATTAAATTGATGAACCGTACTATAAAGCTATGTGAGAAAATTATCGAGCACCGTCTAAGAGGAATAGTGTGGATCTCTATGAACCAATTTGGTTTTATATCCGGAAGGTCAATCATAAAAGCAAATTTCTTAATAAGATAAGTTATTAAGTGGTTTATAAAGCAGAAGAAATAACTACACATGATTTCATTAATTTAGATAAGACTTATAACAAGATATCAAGAAATGTTATATGGTAGGTTTTAGAAAAACATAAAATCCTAATAAAGTATGTTGCCTTTATGAAGGGCGTGCATAACAATGTTATAACTAATATTCGAATAAATGATGTTAACACTTGTTACTTTTCGATTAAAATAGAACTATATCAGGGATTAGGCTGTCTGTATCTTTTTGTCTTGGTAATGGATAAGGTTACAAGAAACATACAATAGGATATCCCTTAGTGTTTGCTCCTCACAGATAATATAGTGTTAGTTGATGACCCAGACAAAAGTAAATAGAAAACTAGAATTGTGCTGATAGACTCTTGAGTTTAAAGGTTTTTAGAGTAAACAGAACTAAGACTGAATACTTGAGCTGTAATTTTAGCACCATTGCATACAAGGAGAAAGATATGAGTTTAAGAGGTCAAACAGTATCTAAGAAAGATACCTTTCATTATCTGGGATCAATATTACAGATGGATGAGGATATTGATGCAGACGTTAGCCATAAAATTAAAATAGAGTGAATGAAGTGACACCAAACATTTAGCACTCTTTGAAAAGAGAGTACCGTAAAAGCTAAAAGGCAAATTTTATAGAATTACGATTAAACCTGCTATGTTGTATGAGGCAGAATATTGGCCTATAAAAAGATAACATGTTCAATAACTAAGTGTTACAGAAATACGTATGTTACACTAGATTTATGATCATACAAGAATGGCTATATCTAAAACGATGATATATATAATCGGATAAGGGTAACATCAATTAAAAAAAAGTTTATCTAACATCGGTTGAGGTGTTTTGTTCATGTCCAAAGAAGACCTTTAGAGACACTAGTATATTATGAAATACTAAGTCAAGATAATATTATAAGTAGAGATGAAAAAGACTAAAATTAACATACGAAAAGACAATAAAAAGAAACTTATAAGATTAGGATATAACTAAAGATCTATATATATGAATAAGAGTGTTTGGAAAACAGCTATGATCGTGTCTGAACCGTGATTTAAGACTCATGTTAGGCTTTAACTCTAGATTATACTAACTTACTTGAGACTAAAATACTTTGTTATTGTTGGTAGTGGTGGTGGTCATAAAAAACAGCATATATCTTAATAACAGTGAAAGGTCCAACTTTTGGAACTTACAAGCCAGTAAATAATTCTATTTTTTATGGAAAAGATCATCTATATATAATATCAGGGTTTTCATTTACAACAGTTTATTGCATTTGCATCAGTAAAATAATTCATAACGCATAAGTTCTGCAGAAAACAGGTTAAGGTTCAAAATGATGTTAGATAACCAATGACAAAATATATAGGATATAAGAATGATAAGTGCAGAGCAAAAAGAGAAAAAAAAAAGAAGTGAATACTTGAATACAAGAATGAAAAATATATCATGAGAGCATATGCATGATACTATGATTGATGAGATAACCACTGATACCAAATAAAGGATATAAGAATAATAGGTGCAGAACCAAAAAAAAGCGAATAGTTGAATAAAAGAAAGAAAAAATATATCATGAGTGGATATGTGTGATTGATGTGTATACCTTTGACAAGCTATCAAAAAGCATATCAAAGAATAGATCAATGCCAACATTTGCAACATCTCCAGATTGTTGCTCACCAAACAAACTTCCGAACCCCCTAATACCCATATCCTTCTCTGAAACATGGAATCCTTGACCAAGATCTGAATGCTCCTCAATAGCTCCAAGTCTATCCTGCAGATGGAAATGTTGAACTGCAGATGAAGAACTGAAAAAAATGTTGGATGAGTGTGCAAAGCACACATAATTTTTATGGGTAAGCAAGAAAGCCATATTTTGGGTAAATGGGAGGTGGATCACCATTGTATATTTTACATAGGACACTGCAATCAGGTTCCAGCAAGATGGACAACTGTAGTTATTTTAAAATTTTCCTTCCAAAAGGCAGGTTCTGAAAATTCACTAATGTCGAGTGGGTATTCTTATTGAAAACATAATAGATTTGCAAGAGCTTTCCCAGCTTACACACAAGATAAATAGATTGGAACTGCAGACTGGCCCCTGTATAAAATGATAGCTCTTGATTCCTTTTCATGATCTGGAAATATGGAGTTTTAAGTGACACTTAAGACTGGGTAGGGAAGGAATATGGTTAAATTGGTTCATCTGGAATTCAAGAAAGCAAGGCTGAAGCTACAAGCCTACAACTGGGCTAGACAAGATGAGCACAAGAAGTATATAGAGCTACGATATGATGAATAATCTTTGCCATTAATGATCCAAAGGTTCTCTTACATATATGTTTTCTTGTTTAAAATACTAATTATATATTGTAAAATCAAAATGCTAGTTATTTTGCATCTATTTGACTGTACTTTTGGTGTTCATATTTTGGTTTCTATATTGAAACTGGGAGCAACATTGTTTCTAAAACTAACAGTGAAATGCAATCTTGTTGATCAGAAAATTGCATGTATAACAAACTAATACTAAAGCAGAGTTTAATAAGACCTGACAGGCATTTACTAAAGCTGCAGCAAAGCCATTAGACACCAGGGCTGGAGGTAGGATCTCTTTACAAAAGACATAACACAATACAGATTCTGAACTCATTTTGCAAAAGATATATCGAGGGAAAATTGCAATACAAAAAAATATGTTTTTTTATATAAAATGCCCTATACAGATGTATCATAAACATCAGGTGCTGTGAAAGTAATAAAAGCTACAATTTAGTTTACTTCATTTGGCCATGGCATCAAGCTAGTCATACAAGTGGTGGTCAGGACTGAGGGCTTAGGAAGCATCAATATGCTGAAACCTAGAAAGCATAACATAGATTCCTATGTAACTTGTCGATAACAGAATAAATGCTTATTAGGTGCCACCAAGACTGATTAACTGGTCTATGTAATTACAAATAAAAGGGACACTATCTTTAACGAAAATCCAGGTTATATTTCTGACTAGACATTCATATTCAGTATTATTGCAAATATGCTTTAAGAATCAATCATCAGATGCTTTGAATGCTATGACAAGAAAATGGGTATAAATAAACAAAATTAGGGGCACTATGGTCTCACTGTTGCAATCTTTGAGAGCAAAGACTTATCAGTGTAGAAGAGACATGCGAAACCTTCTGTGCTTGATCTTCCTACTCTACCCCGCAACTGTGAAGGAAAAGCAAAGCAGTGAACTTGTGAATTCAGGAGATGCATCAGAAACAACACGAATAACTAAGGCACATATTACTTTTAAGTACAATAACAGTATCACAGAAGGCTAAATAGAAGCACAGGCCACCTCATACTTGTTTAGTTCATTATAGCTTATTTTGTATTTATAAATGTGCAAAATTCCAGTAAGACAACTATTTGCTAATGGGCATAGTTCAACAATCAATCAAATTTATGTGCTCATATATTATGAAATATAAATGTTAAATAACTATACCATAATAAGGTGAGTTTTGTTGAACTGGTGTTTTGGTGTTTACCCCTTCTTGGGTTGGTGTTATTTTATCTCTCTTATCAATTAAATAAGAGTGTTTGCCTTTGTTTCAAAAAAATGCCACAAAGGAAAAGCAAAGCATATCAGAAAAGGAAAACCACCTGATACAGCTGTGCAAGCCCAAATAATTCAGCATACTGGACTATCATCGTGTTGGCATTTGGAATATCTATTCCACTTTCAATGATGTGTGTGCAAACAAGAATTTTTACTTCTCTGGAAGCAAATTTTTCCATAGCAAGTTGTACATTCTTTGAAACTTTCTGTGGAAAAAGAATTGGCAAAAAAATTGACTAATGAAGAAAAGAACCATTCAACAATGCAAATAGGACATAAATTTTGATTGTTAACCTAACATATTCCATATAATAGCTAGTAAATTAAGATATAAACTTGAATGAAATACCAGATTGTAAGTTTTACACAAAATAAATAGCCATTGGCAACCAAATTAAAACGAACTATTGAGGAACAAGGTCATCCACAAGGCCCAGATAGAGTTTCCTGTTAAATTAATTTGACAATTAACCAGCCACACAAGGAAATCATATATTCATGTCACAATGATACGAGATAAAGTTTCATTAGTAGAAATTATCATGTTGGACTTTGGGTTTTAAAACAATGCAGGGTATACAAATAAAAATAGCCTACAACAAAGAATTATGAAATAGCATAGTAATCACATCTGGAATTCTAGTCAATAAACCTTTCCATGAGCAACAGCCATTGGAACATCTGGCAGAGAATCCTTGAGAAATTGCAGCACATCGTCTATTGCTGTTGCATGAAAAAACAAATTATTAGACATAAATGCTGATTTGCAATCTTAATTATCGAAAGACTCTGCCTGATATTACAGCTTCTAGATGGACAGTAAAAAATTGTTAGTGAATGAATCCAGAAATAGGCAAAATGTTAAATCACAAGTCCAACTTACTGAATACAAAATGAGACTGAGAATATTGGGAAAAAAAAACTATATCTTGAGGTTCATGAATCATGAGCATATATATTGTGAAACTAGTCATATGAAGATAACAAAGTTTCAACCTTTTATTCGAGGAACAACATAGAAAACTTGACCACCACGTGCCAACTCAAACTTAATAGCTGACAGAGCCCTTTCTTTGCTAAATCCTGACACATAGGTCCTTACAGCAACTCTTTCAGGAGGTGGTGTAGACATTAAACTGAAATCATACATATACTTGGTGTCATGGGAAACATGAAAGAAACTCAGAGATTGAATGAAACCAATGTAGTGGACTTATGAAGAACAAACGATATATGGCATCAACAGAATAGCGCTATGATCACATTATTGTTGACTAGCTTGTCAGGTATACCCTAAACTATTGCATGTGTCCACATTCTGCAAGCTATAATAGTCTATTTATCCATTGAATCCAGCATACCTAAAGAACAACAGATGGTAGCAGAGCTTCAATATCAGGAATTCAAATTTTCCTTTTCCCTGACAATTGCCAATCATATTTCCCAAAATGTCAATTGAAATTACCATACCACATCAAAACTTCTCAAATCATGCATAAACAGCGCAGAATGCATGCCATTTTTCTGCTACAATACCAAGAGCCTACCACCTTTTGTAATCCTAAAGGGCCATTTTGGGAGACCTGAATCATCAGCCCATAATCCTGGCCTATCCATGGGGATGGGCACGGAATTTGTCTTCCCAAATGAGCCCTAAAGGTAGTCCTATAGAAATTACTTGCACCATCAAAATTAGATTGATATAGAAAACTAATTAACGACTAGGGTCGAAGGGCTAGCTATGATCCCTATTTTGATAAAATATCAAGCAAAAACACAACAATACAAAAATTGATGTATTTTATAACTCCACATGCACAACAGTCCTATTAGATATGGTAGCACATCGTTGGAATGAAAGAGCAATATCCAAACACCAAGATTTATGGTTGGTTACTACTCATAACCACTGTATACAAATTATCTCAAATTGTCAAGAAAACAGTGGTAACTATTGCACATGTAATAAATTAGCTCTAATTTAACAAATAAAAATGACAACAATATCACATCCAACAGAAAACAAAAAAAATTGTAGTCATCTTGCCTGGCATCATGGAAGCCAGTCAAAGCAAGATACAAAGTACGTGGGATTGGTGTTGCAGACAGTGTGAGAACATCAATAGAAGCCTTGTATGATGCAATCTTCTCCTTTTGTTGGACACCAAACTTCTGTTAAAAAATATAGAGTTTGTTAATATATAAACAAAAAGAAATACATGGTAGATTTCGATTGTAAGATATTTAGTAACTTTTTTGCAGGATGTCTGTCCTAGCGTTAATCTACGGAGAACCAGATTTAAGTTTTCCGAGAACCATCCTTTTGACCTTTAGAAAAATAACAGAATGTATTCCTTGTAGATAAGCTTTAATATGATTAACTCATTCTTTTCTTTTATGTTTACTACCCAAATTACAATCATCAGTGTTATGCATAACAGAAACTATACTCCAAAAACATCAATCAGAGACAAAACATTAATATTTAGTTATTTACAAAGAGGCAAAGAGCACCTGTTCTTCATCCACAACTAGGAGACCAAGATTGTTATATGTCATACGCTCTGTAAGAAGAGCATGAGTTCCAACAATAATTTGCAAATCACCATTCTTTATCTTTGTTATTAGCTCATCTTTTTCTTCTTTGGTCTGTAAAGAAGAAATGTACCAGAGTCAGCAAAAGATAGAGACACAATGTCTAGCACTTTAACAAATAAAAAATTTAATGACATAATAATGTCTTCCTATCTTGGAGCCTATGCCACATATTAACACTATCACAACAAAAATTGGTGATCATTACTGGAATCCCTTATTGACTGCCAGAAAAGAAAAAGGATGGGCAAGGACAAAAGAGACTTCCTTAAAACAATACTTAAGAACATTCAGTGAAATTATTACTGATTGCACAACACATGATATATATTTCATAAGCATTCTTTTCTTATACCTAACAACAAAAGGCACATTCATATATTTTTTGTAATATGAAAGCAACACAATTTCTAATGTCAAGACTAATACATTAATACATTAATGCTTAGTAGATAAGCAATTGATGCATTCAAAAATATTACAAAGTAAAACAAAATATTACTACTCATACCGTAATGCTTAGTTGCTAATCAATTTATGCACACAAACAATATTACTCAGAAACAAAAAACACAATGAATTGCCTGGTGGGTAAATCTGATTTGTGCCATAATATACCTGAGCACCACTAAACATGGCAACCTTTATATCAGGATAATTGGAGAAACGCTCAGACATTACATCATAATGTTGCTTGGCTAGTATTACGGTTGGAGCAAGAACCATAGCTTGGAATCCTGCAGATATAACAATGAATATAGCACGCATTGCAACTTCAGTTTTACCAAACCCAACATCTCCACAGATCAATCTGTCCATCGGTGTTTCCCTTTCAGTCATTTTTCTCGACATCTATGAAAGCCTGTTATTAGAACAAAGTCAATTAAATCCATTAATGCTGTTTTGATCTTATGTATTAGTAAAGCAATGCATGGATTACTTAATCATCTGGGTTCATTTGCCAATAATTCTTATGCAAGAAAAGAATAGCAGCAACTTCACTTTAAAAAAATGCTATCAGAATTTTCAAGTGAATAAAGGAAAGAACAACAGTATTTGATTCAGAGCAAACCTGGTTTTGGTCTGGAGTTGGCTCATAAGGAAATTCAGCAGTAAACTGATCCATTTCCACAGGCTTCAGGTACGGAGGCCTTTTCTGCCTCATCCTTTGCAAATATAATTCCATCAAGTTAACTACCATCTTCTGAACAGCAAGCTTCCCTTTCAGCCTCCTCTTCTCCCATGTGGAAGGATCATTCAGTTTGCTCAAATTCCGTGGTCTCTGCTTCTCGTGAGGTCTGCAGAGAACAACAATCTGGATAAATGGTCAACGTGAATTTTTACTTTTCATCAGAATTACAGAGACAGGCCCACAACAAGTCAACAAAAACACGTAGAGCAGAGAAATAGCAATTAGAATGTTTCTACAAGCAAATTTTCTTCTTTCTTAAATGAGGGCTGAAAGGTGCAGAAAACATTAAAAAAATTCATGCAGCCATTCAGAGAAGCAATCAATTTTGGCAAAATTCTTGTACTTCTCAACTCTCAATTAATACAATTCTGTCAAAAATCGCATACAGCCACTAAACGGTGTCTGGGTTAAATTATCTTGTTCCTTAAATGGGGGCCGAAAGGTGCAGAAAACATGAAAATTCATGAAGCCATTCAGAGCAGGAATCAATTTTGCCAGAATTCTCATAGGTCTCAACTAACACAATTCTGTCAATAATAGCATGGGGACACTCAACACTGTGTGGGTTAAGCGCGGAGGCATACAGGTTGTATCTGTAGAGCATGCGCGCGGCCTGGTTGACGGCAAGCTTGGCCATGGCGTCGGCGTACTGTATGAAGACGTAGTCGACGCCGTCCTCGGCGCTGATGCAGACGAACTTGCCGACGCCGACCTTCTTGTGCACGACGTACTCGCCGGGCTCCAGCTCCCGCGGGTCAACCCGGTGGCCCAGCGAGCTCCCCGCCGCCACCCCCTTCCTCCTCCATCCCCCTTCCTCCCCGTCCCCGTCGCTCTCCGCCTTCACAGCCCCGGCCCCGGCCCCTCGCAGCTGCCGCAGCCCCATCCGCTGCTGCTCCCGGATCATGTGGACGTACGCCTCCGCCTGGGCCGGGTCGACAGAGGACAACGCCGAGGAGGAGGATGACGACGACGCGTCGTGCCGCCGCACCAGCGCGCGGAGGCGGTTGTTGAGCTGGGAGATATCATCCGGGGCGACGGACGCCGCGGCCGCAGTGGCGGTGGCCGCGGCGGCAGGCGGAGGTGGGGGAACCGTACCAGGACCGGCGGGTGGGGGTGGGGATTGGGGTTGCGCGGTGGGGCGGCGGCGGTCATGGACGCGGAGGCGGAGGGGGAGAAGGGTTAGGGGGTTTAAGCCCGCGAGCGAGTGTAGGAGGAGGCGGGAGGAGGGAGAAGGTGGAGAAGGAGATGGAGATGGAGATAATTTTGGTGGCTTTGCGTGGACCGGGTGCACGGGCGGGAGAGGAGATATTTGCTTCGACCGTTGGGTGGACACGTGTCACACAGCCTGACAGCCACAGGACGATTGGCTGACATTTGGGGCCCCACTCTCCCCTCCCGTCGACGACTTGTATTAAACGAATGGGCCGTCGGCCCGCACGCTGGAATGGGCTAAGATTGGGGTTTTGGCCCTAGTTACAAAATGGATTTCCAAGACAATTTCTTCGCTGATTTCTCAGCTTATGGGCGCCCAGCCCATACGAGAGAAGATGACGGCCTAGTCGTAGCCTCTGTCCTTGCCGTAGGGGATACGGAAAAGGTAGGCGGAGGCTCCAATGCAAGCAGGTTTGCGTCAGGCACTGCATACGGAGCGTCTACCTCATGTGAAGAAGCGGGCGCATGGAATGTCGACGCCAGTCCTGATGAGGTTGTAGGCATCCCGGTATCTGCTGCATACTGAGGGGCTGCATTTACAGGGTTAGTAAGAAACATATGCATATCATAATTATTCAAATTAAAACTGTCATTGTCATGATTAGGTGCAACGTTGGATGAAGGATGAGTGAAGAAAGAAAAAATTGTTTTATCAAATATAGCGTCACGGGACACATACACGTGTCCGGAATCTATATCGAGACATTTGTATCCCTTGTGAAGACCACTATATCCCAAAAACATGCAGACTTGGGATCGAAAGGAAAATTTGTGCTGGTTACAGGGTCGCAAATTGGGCCAACATGCGCAACCAAATATACGGAGCAGGGAATAATTCGGTGGAGTTTTAAGGAGGCGTTCTAGAGGGCATAGATATCAAAGACTCGAGTGGGCAATCTATTGATGAGATAAGTGGCTGTGAGGAAAGCTTCGTCCCAAAATTTAATTGATATAAAAGCATGAGTTAGTAGAACAAGATCAGTTTCAACTATATGACGATGCTTGCGTTCAGCCAATCCATTTTGTTAGTGAGTATGTGGGCAGGAAACACGATGGACTATGCCAAGAGATCAGAAAAATTGACTATGAAGTTTGTGATACTCCCGTTCCAATCGGATTGGATGCATTTAATTTTAGTATCAAGAAGACGTTCTACATGTGATTGGAATTGCAAGAAAATACGTTGAGAGTGCGGTCATGCATCAAATATATCCACGTAAATTTACTAAAATTATCGATAAAGCTTATGTAGTATTTGTATCCACCAATAGATTTAAGAGCAGGGCCCCATACATCTGAAAAAATAAGTTTAAGAGGCGATGTAGAACAATGAATGGTATGAGTATATGAGAGTTGATGACTCTTGCCTAATTGACATGTATGACAAACTGAGAGACTCGACTCCTTGATATATGGGAGATTATTCAAACTCAAAATAGACAGTACGACTGAGGTAGAGAGGTAGCCAAGACGAGCATGCCACTGATCTGTGGATACCTTGACACTAACAAGTGCTTGTTTAAAGAATTCAACATCGGATAGCTTTATAGGATAGAGGTCAGATTCACACTTTCCTTCTATGAGTACTTGTTTCATTGCTTGGTCTTTTACAAGAAAATGATAGGGATAAAATTCAAAAAATACATTATTATCACGTGATAGTTTATGAACTGAAAGGAGTTGTTTAGAGATATCAGGTATGTAGAAAATATTATGTAAGTCAATAGGACGTGTAGCAGTATTAAGAGAATAATAACCAATATACATAATTTATAAACCTGCCCCGTTGCCAACTTGAACCGTTTCTTCACCATGGTATTGTTCACGTAAGGCTAGCGATCTAGTCACTGGTTATGTGATTGGTAGTCCTCGTGTCGGTGTACCAGTTGGTGTCGATCTTATAGGATGAAGTAGCAACCACCGTAACATAGGGTTATTCCTCTTGGTAAGACTAATCCATACGATACCAATATTTGATGGTAGTGTGACCTGTACAACCGTAGATCTGACAGAGAGGAGCACCACATCCACATCCCTAGGTCGGAGGACCGCCACGGCCATGGCCTCGGGCGCGGCTAGGGGGACCACCACAGCCCCGCTGCCTACCTTGACTGGCGAAATTGGCTGATGCACCGATGTTGAGGCGAGTCTCTACCTAATATTGTAGTTGGCGCGCCTCAAATGCTAGCAAATGTGAGTAAACATCGTCGAGTATGAGAGGCTCACTCTTTGTCATTATAGATGTGACGAACGGATCGTAATCTAGGGAAAGACCCGCTAGGAGATAGGCAATGATCTCGTCATCACGAAGAGGAGCATTAGCCGCAGCCAGCTCGGAGATTAGACTCTTGATCTTGCAAAAATAATCGGTAGCAGATAAATCGCACTTCTTGGTTGTAGCAAGGTCGACACACACTTGGACAGCGCGCTTGGTTGTAGCAGAGAGTGTCCTAGGCTTCTTTGGATGTGGTGGCAGACATCACATCCTAAAGGATGTCTTCAGTCATTGACGAGAGAAGACCACTTAGTAGTTGTTGATTAAATCATACCACATGCAATATTCTAGGTTAGACACGAGCTCGACACCATTAGCAGTTGAAGAAGGAATCTGCTAGAGAGGTGCGGTCGTAGATCCATCGATGAAGCACATAAGCTTTGCACCTGCAGATACGAGAGAAGCTGAGTGCGCCATAATGTATATTTTGTTTTGTTGAGTCGGATGGTGACGGCATGATGAATTGGTATAAGGGCAAAGGTAGTAGCAGAGGAGAGGCTAGAAGTGGAGGTAGAGGTGATGGAGGAGGAGGTAGAAGATGATATCAACATTGATTTAGAGAAAAAAATACCGACTCTGATACCATGTTAATATAATTAACGCTAGATGATCGCTATAGGTCATAACCACTTATATATATAGATCATATATATGAAAGTATACATAGAATGTTACGCATATATGAAAGATTATAAGCATAACCAACGACAATCAAAAGACACAGTTTCAAATATAGATAATCTCTTACTAAATATAAATTATACACTTCTATATATAATAATGACAAGTTACGCTAACATGTATAGATAAAAGTGATTAATAGTTAAAAAAACATCCCTCTCTAGTGACAATTTTGTAAGACCAAATTAAAAAAGCATTTTAAAATTTGTCAAATTTAATAGTAATAAATTGTTAAGTTTTTTATGGATATTGGATAGTGACGGTAAAATGAGCTAAGTCGTCGTTGACATTAACAACAAACATCCCGACTGCCTATCACACCATTCAAGTATTCTGCAGTCTAGCTACAGTCCTACACTAAGCGTGGGATTTACAAGCTGAACAAGGTTATGAGCAATAGAATCATGTATCCTCCCAGAACAAATGTGCCAACCTTGTGAAATTGTTCTTTTGATCCTTGACATCCCGTATATTTAGTTTTCAAATGTTTTCTTCGCTGATAGTCCTTCCTAACTAAGTAACAACCAATTACGCTGATTACATAAGAGAATTCATAGCTCTTAGTTGATGTTCTTAGAGTTAGAGTTTGAAGTATCAACATTAATGTCGAATACCTTAGATTCTAGAAAGATCTATTTGAGTTATTCACCGTAAATGAGAAGGAGAGAGAAATCGGTGGCCCCACCGCCTAACTTCATAAGAACGGTTAATTAAACGGTTTTAAAAGTTAGAAAAAGTTTAATATCAGAAAGATATTAGAAGTATGAGGTATTTTTCTAAAAAATTGATAGTTGAGGATCAAATAAGCTTATTTCTTTAAAAAAAACTATGCTTAAGATGGATGTTATCAATAATTTAAAAGAGGCCATAAAATAGCTCTCACTAGTCACCCCACGTAATATTTATTAGCAAGATTTGTACATATCATAACTAGATGACATCAAGATTTCGTTCATGTAAATTTTAACAATTTTTTAAGCTGTTAAATAATATATTTCGTGTAAATATTTTCTATATAAGTTAATTTAAAATATCAAATAAATCTATTTTTAAATCTATAATAATTAAAAATCAATTAATCCTACGCTAATATTTTAAGTATGTAATTAATTTTTATCTTGTCGCGTTTCTGAGACAAATGAACAAGCCTAAGTTTAGTCATCATGCCCTCAATAAGCCTAAAACATCCACACGCACCAACTGCGTTTTCAATACTCTGATACAACAGAAATCCCATTGGAATATAAACGGATCATCACGTTATAGGTAGAAGTGACCCAAGGGCTTCTTTCGCTGACAAAAATACTGTGCAAACGCTTGTCATTCTCAAAGCTGAATGGTGGGTCTGCTACTGAGATATTAGCAGAATTATAACTGAAAAATAAGTTCAGTTAGCATTTTACATGGCTTACACCCTAATGCATCAATCAGCTAGGGAATGAAATGATACACCCCAGTTGTGAATTATAGACAATCAGCCGCCTTTTACGCTTGCTACAGCCTATTACACACTAGCACATACATTTACAGTCGAGAAGCACTTTGCTTCACCCACTTATTCAGAAGAACCTAGGAAACAACCTGTGGGATTATGAACTCTATACAGCAGGATGGATCCGTTTATTTAAAAATCAAGAGTCCGTTTTACTCTTCTTTGATAGGGGACTAAATGCAGCAGCAGGATCCGAAGAGGAAGAACCACCATTGGGTTGGCCCAGACTACCAGCTACCACTGAGTCGCTCACCATATCGAAGTTTATTCGTGTGTTGATTCTTCTGCTGGAGCTGCATATTTGACATGAAATGGAGTGTGATTTCTATTGAGTGTTGTGAGCGTAACTTCTTGTAATTGTAAGAGAGACGCGATGTATCATTTTTAGAGGAAGTTGACATACTAATTTAGGTGGTTATTTATAGCAGCCAGATCCTTAGATGGGCTCTGAAAAGCTTCGGTGCTTTCACCAATGCACGCATAGAAACTCCACGAACTTGGTGAAAGCAACGCATCCATCTGTAGTTGATATAGAGAAGCATACATTAAAAAAGATCATGCACAAGGCTAGCAAGAAATACAGTTCACTTAAGAATTTAACTATAACTGATTAAAGAGAGCACTGATAAAGTAAAACAGTCCAAGTGTAGAAATGAGAAGAAAAATGCACACCTTAGTTTGTCGTAAAGGAGACACACACACATTATGAGAAGATGAGACTTTTTTTGGGGACATATCTGGTAAATTTGAGAAAGGAGATGGCTTGGGTGAACCAGGCATTTGGCCTAAAAAGCAGGTAATAGACATAAGTCAACTCTAAGAGGAATTAAGCAAAGAATTAGCAGGTTTATCAACTCTAAGAGGAATTAAGCAAAGAATTAGCAGGTTTAAAGGAGTGGAGGATATACCATTAATGTTCTTCTTGTCTTCAGGACGAGTACCAGAAGGCATTAGAGCCACCAGCAAAGGCTTGACCGTGGGAACAAATACTTGATTATAAAAAACAATGATATCAACATGGCGTGATCCTAATCCCTGTTAACATCAAATAATTTTAAAAAGAAAAGAAAAACAAATTTAAAATCAAAAGCTTGGGGAAGAACTATCAGAAAAAAAATGGCAGATACTGTAATTAAGAGATACATACACCATTGCGATTTGTACTCCCGACAAAGACACTTCTGAAAACTTCTGGTTTATATTGTGGTTCCCTCTTATAATTGGTGACGATCTCCTTGAACGTCAATGCTAATTGAGAAACCTGCCAGAAAAGGCATGGTCAACCCAAATAAAAAGAAATAGAGAACAAGAAGCTCAATATATGTAATCCAAAGACTAATGTAAATTGAAACAAACTTTTCACAAAACCAAAATAACCTTTCAGTAGGCATCTTAAAATTGTTTCAGGGGACAGGTTAATTATAGAAATATGAGTTAAGTTAATTGATTTATTAATGAAAAGTAAGAAAACATTATCGAGACAAACAAATATATTAATCTTGAAACAACAATGATTAATATGACTGAAATAAAGTCTGGCTCTTATTTTATCTTTCCTACCAATTCGTAACTATGAGAAACTACAGGATCTAGAGCCAGAAAAAATAGGAATATGCCTCATTCAACACAAAAGTTCAGTTCCAATCAAAACTTAAGGACATGTAGTACCTTTGCAACACCATAGAGACAGCACAGAATAATTTGGTCAACATGTCTATTGAAAAATAAAGCTGTCTGTTGGTCAAGAATATGCTTAAAGATACTATAGATGCTCACAGTCAGCTCTTCATGTTGGAGCCTTTCACATGGGTTTCTTATTCTAATAGCACCCAACTTCAAGATCTGCAAAGCTTTAGGCCACCAAAATTAAATATTTGATAAACGTAGAAAACAATGCAAATTATAAATTTTAATTAGAAGATGGACCATACTTTGGAAAAGAAGATCTGGACCCCTACAACAACACATTTTTCATTCCCACTAACAGGATTACTGACAGTGGGACTGCAAAAGATAAGAGTTAGTAAAACAATATCTTCAGAAATTATCAATATCTGGTTACCAAAAAATGGTATGCTCAAACACTTGCACAAACTGAAGTAGGAGATCAAACCTTGCGAATGTTGCCTGGAGAGGATGTTGTTTTGCTTTCAAGCTAATTAAACCTGTTTGGCTTTGCTTTGGTGGTTGTGTCTGAAAATTGCACTCTACCGTGCATAATCTCTTTGGTGATTGAGGATTGCAGTTGCCATCTACAAAAGCCATTTGAGAAATGAATAACCAAGCAGAGTTACAAGCAATTAAAGAAGTTTTATTACGAACTTCTTGTTTTCAAACAAAGTCCAATCATAGTTCATATGATATCAAATTTGTTAGTCCATAAATAAACATTTAAATGCTCCATACTGTATCAAGCATTCCCTATGCATGACAAGAACATACCAGTTATACTTTCAATGCAAACACACTACAGTTGATAATAAAAAAAGGATACATCCTGGCCTGCAAAACTGAGCTTGTGTGGTATTCTCCAGCTCAAGAGTAATAGATGCATCACTATGTTCAAGGACCAAATTCCATACCTGCTAGGCTGTACAGTATAGCTGAAAAGTCTAGAGGAACCCGAAGTTTCCTTGGTACATGGCACTTTTTGTAACATTATAGAACCTTTTTAAAATTTATTGACAATACCTTTTCATCACACACTGGTTCTTTCTGCCACCTACAATTTTAGCATAATTACATATACTGTCACACTAACCTAAAACTCACGGACATGATATTATTAGTTACCACAAACACATGAAATCTTGTGGTGACAAAAATGATGGTGATGACAATTATGATTACCAATACACACACAAGTAAGATTAAAAAGTTTACACCTAACCTATTGTTAAGGTAAGTAACACAAAATATTTTGCAATCAGATTGTTAACAGAAAATGCGATAGCAATACGTTGTGCAGCCAAAATAATAAGTCATCATCTGCTACCTAGCCTAAGACAAGATGTGCAATCAATTGCTAATATAAAGTTCAAAACATTGCGCAACCAACTGACCAGAAGATGATCAAATCTATCCATACCAAGTAGCTTTCTCAATAAGAACACTAGTTTTGGAAATTGAGAATTGTTGATTACAAAACATCAAATTTAAAACTGGTTGGGAAAGCACCTGGACCAGCAGAAGGCTGCTTTTTTGAGGGAGTAGGTGGCAAGCCTTCAGGGTGAATATTCTGCCGTGCTACTATGCCATCAAGAGTTGGCATTGGTCCAGCCAAAAGACCAAAGGAGTTTATTTCCAGAGCAAGTGATGGTCTGGCAACAACCAGTGAATTATACAACGATGAACCTTTCTCCCATGACATGCTTTCAAAAAGCTGTTCTTCTAATGAATTTAAATGCCTTTTCAATTCTCTTGGAAGGGTTTCTTCATGTCTCACAAAGTTCTCAATTATTTTGCTCAAATCAAATGCAGTTAAACCAGTACTCTCCAGGACAGCAGGAAACATCATGATCACTGTCTTATGTGTTGCCAATACTAGTTCTAACATGCAATCAAGCATCGATGAAAACACTCATTTGACAACAATGGAGTTAAACTATTTACATTATTGTTCTGTGACTCTGCTCTGCAGATTGCCTCCAACACCCTATAATACAACTTGGAAGCCTCCATTTTTCTTGCTTCTGCCCATGGAATATCAAATGCATTTGCACAATTAAGACCTATGGAAGCACCCCGATCTGACTTGGTTGGAAAAATTGCTTCCAAAATTATGCTGACTCTTTTGATTACATCACTTGTCAAATCCGTATCGCAGGATGAAAGGAACTGTTCAAGCTTAGAGGAAGGCTTATCAGGCAATGAAGATATCACACACGTAGTCACTTAGCAGTTGTCATAGCAGAAGTAACTGGTGTCATTTGCACAATCTTGATTAGGCCCCCATTGGCAGGTGATGAAGGGCAACTAGGGGCAGCCAACATATTCTTTATTGTCTTAGTAGGAGAGGCTAGTGTTTCAAAGACACGCTGCAAAAGGAGAAAAGGAGAGAAGGGAATCTGTAATAATGTGCAAAAAGAAAACAATGTGTAGGTTATTGAAAAGATTATGAATCATCACAGATACCTTTGAGCAGCCTAAATTAGCAGAACCACCAGAATAGTTTTCAACACTGAGTATATAGTCATTGCTGGTCAAAAACATTTCCAGATCAAGCTCCCCTTCACAACCGGTGGTACTACTTAGCGGCTCCAGTTTTTCCAAATTTGACTGAAAAAACTCATCATCGATGAGATCTTTGAAATACATCAGGCAATCTACCACCATAACAACGAAACACGACTTAGCTAACTAAAAGTAAGGTAACAAGAACTCAGTATGCATGCATGCACAAGTGCACATATGAGAGAGAGCACAAGTGTTTGAGGTCATGCCTGTATCTATTTTATCCAAATTCATTGTTTTGCACTCTGAAGCACTTAATGCTTTCCTGCTAAAAAAGACCTCTATCATGTTGTAAGATTTTCCCATCATTTTTTTCAAGCGGTCTTCAGAAGTATGATAGTTCTGACATAATGACGCAAGAAGGTCCACGCCTTTATCAGTTTGTTTGACTGAATTAAAACAAAAGGACTGTAAGTATAAGTTGCACCGATGCCAAATAAAGTAAGATAGTTAAAGAAATAATTTGGAATAAAGTAGAGAATTTTTACTTAAGTGAGAAGAACCTTCGATTGTGAATCTTCAAAATTTAGCAGGCATGTGAATTAAAAGTATGGCCTGCAATTAATCAAAATTTCTTTTGACAAGTTGAGCTCTAGAAAGGACAAGGACTAGTGCTGGTTGAAGTAGTCAGTTAACCACAAGTACAAGATTGCATTACAAAAGGAGAAAAATAATGAAAAGGGATAAAGAGAAAAGCAAACTGACCAACACAGCAACTAGCCCATGGATGCAAGATACCAGGTCCTTAAACAGTTCAGGTGACCCACCCACGAGCACCCAGATGCATCACACGGAGAGACCGAGATAGACCGCGAGGATGCAGCCCCGGCGGCCGCGGCGAGGTCGCCCGCGTGCGGTGCTCCGGCGAGCTAGGGTTTGGGGGATTTGGGGATCGGGGAAGGGAGGAGGGGAGAGGGGAGAGGAGGAAGAAGGGCTGGAACGCGAATTTATTTGTGAGGATGGTGTTTTGGGGAAAATTGCCTTTGTCCGTCGACCGCGGTGCCGTGCGGATTGGGGTTATTTGCAGTATTATGCATTTTTGTAAGGGATGGAGTGCAAAAGTGAGCGTTAGTGATTCTCTTCGTTAAGTGGCGGTGGATGGGATACGGGGGATTTGGGGGGCAACGCAACGGCTAAAAGCGCGGGCAAAGAAGGTCAGTTTCTTCCGGGTGCGCGCCATAAGTTGGCCAATGAGGAAACGCCACGTGGAAATATATTTTGTTTTTTAAGTTTTCGATTATAGATTTTAGTGTTGTCACGTTGCCTAAAGCTCGACGTGACTACGGCACGGAAGTGCAACACCTCCATGGCCGTCAGATCTTGATCACGATGATCCCACGTCATTGGATGTTGTTAACATGGATGAATATACGGTAGAAACTACTACGCCAGTGCTCGTTTGCTCGCCTTACCAATCTTAGTTAAACGGTATATTTTTTTTACAAAAAATATAGAAAATCTATTTTAAAAATCATATTAATATATATTTTAATCTGTTTACTAACATTTAATTAATCATATGTTAATTTACTGCTTCATTTTACGTGTTAGCTTTTCTCAACACACAACAAACACGACCTAGGAGCACATAAGACTAAAAAACAATATCATAAATATTTTTAAAAACTTCTAGTTAGATATATTATGGGTAACCAATTTGGTAGGACAAACTTTAGTCAATAGATTTGATAGTATTGAATGCATTTGGTTTCAACCCTAATCAATTTTTGATAGTGTTGTTAAGAGAGAGTGTGTTATGGGAATTACCCAATCTTGTATGTAGTATTAGTTAGAGTTTGTTTAGTGTGTTTCCTATCAAATTTTGGTAATGAAAAATTTTGATAAGGTTGAAAATGGCAACAATCTAAACATGTCCAAAATATTAGTATAATTAATTTAGACAACAATCTAAACAAGCCCATGCACCAATGTGGGTTAGTAGGTGTGACTTACTTTTTACTTCACGGTTTATTTTATTCTATGAATGAGTCCATTTAACCCCTGACACTTTGTTTTGCCTAAAACATACCCCCAACTCTAAAATCAGTTTTATATCACTCAAATTTTCAACATCGTTTATTTTATCCCTAGAGTAGTTTCAACTAGTTTTGGTACACTAGGGTGCCATGTTAGATGCCATATATACAAAATGTCACGTTAGCAAGAGCAGATAGGGCTCTAATCTATTAGCCATACACTCTTCTTCTTCCTTCCTTCTCTGTTCTCTATCTTCCCCCTCTCTCTCTACCTAACAAGAGTCAACCATACTAGAGGAGATGAAGCTGACAACTCCCTTGCTCTCTCCCTCCATCGGCCTCAACCATCTCACCACCCTTTGGCCAAGCTCAAGGAAGACGTGGTCAATGGTGAGCTCAACATGGAACCCTAACTTGGGTGAGATCAAAGAAAATCAAACTTTCCCTCCTTGGCAGAGCTTGGAGAAGAGGGACCTCCGAGCAGCAGCAAGCATAAGAAGAGCTCAGAGTGGTGTGGAGCTTCAAGCGATGGCAAATGGATGTGTCACGGATCGGCCCTCCTTCATGGCATCTGGCGACGACGGATTGAGATCTAGGAGAGGTAGGAGTTCATCGGAGCCACTCATGCAATAGAGGCGCAAAGATCCCAAATTTGCATCCTTTGGTTTCTACTAACTTTTGTGGGTGAGAGGTAGACAGCGGCTGAGGTCAACTTGTTGTTTGTCCTCACACTTAGGCTCTAGTGCGCCAGCAAGGGAGGATGAAGAAATTGGTGGCCTTACCATATCCCTCCTCCCTTCTCTCTCTGTGTGGATGGTGGCGTCCCTCAGGGAGCGAATGACGATGCTAGTGGGTGTATCATGGGAAAGAGAGAAGAGAGAGAAAGAGGTGGACAAAGAAAATAACATGACACTGACAAGTGGGCTAAGTGGGCCAAGTGGTTTTTTATTGTGTTGCCACGTAGGCGCCACATAGGCAAATATTACCCTGCTTTGGACTGGGGGTAGAAGGTAAATTGAACAACTTTAATATTTTGAGGGAATTCAATATCTAAATTTATAATTAAGAAGTGTGTTTTGGACAATCATAATAGTTGAGGGGAGGTCAAATGGACTTATCACTTCATTCCATGGTAAGAATGGAACATTTAAGACTTCTTAATTAACAAAGGTCCTTAATTCATTTTTAGAAGGAAGAAAATGATTTTTTTTCTTTTCCTTGCCCTTTCAGGATTAAGGGATTGGATTTGACCATAAGAAAAATGCTCAGTATAATCATAAGCACACGTATATGTATTTTCAATAAGATTTTAATGAAACTATAGATTTACTGGTGGACTCTATGTATTTGAGTTTATGTTAAAATGCCTATTTATAGGTATGTGTGTAAGTATCATATATATGTCATAACTCCTATATCTAGACTAAGCATCTCCAGAAATATTATATATCTATACACATATGGACATTTGTACTTAAAGATAGAAGTGTATACGAACATGTAAGAAAACTGATCTCGAGTAAGGTGAGACTATAGAGTCTAATTTAAGAATGAACCAATCTATTAGGTCATATTACTTAAGGAATTCTCCATGCTCTACTTGGAGAAGGAGGCATCTTTTGGTACAAATACAATGGTCTCCTAGGAAGGGAGGGCATCCAATCTTGAGAAAAACACATGTCTCATTGACCCAAGATCTACGGAGTCATCTCGCTGCTGGTATCAACTACCTTGCCGCTTAGTTGCCGCATACTAGTTGGATATGCTAGATATGATAGATTACTTTTGGCTTATATTCTATGTGGTTCTATTAGTTGAATACATATAAACAGAAGTAAGGCTATTACTAACATCAAAAACACAAATCGATATAAAAATCTCTCTGTTTTATCTTCTCATTACCATGTTGTGGATATCTTGGTATTAACCAAATCCTATACCTACAAATATAGTAGTTGGATATCACCTATCGACAGTTGATGTGCTAGGTAGGGGCCTGGTGTTTCAAAGGTTTCTATCGAAGATGACTTCAAGAAACAATATTTCTAGTGAAGGTCTCGGCGATTTAACCCAGCTAGCAATTGCCTACCTTTAGATCAGAACCATCACCATCTCGGTGACGACTACACCACTAGAGTTGCCAATCTATATACCGAAGCAACTTGTAAGAAGAGTCAAGTTACATCTGAGCAAGAAGGTTTTGACAAAGCGTTTGTGGTGCTCCATCCACAAAATAAGTTCCCACTTATTATCCGAGTATAAGGTGTTCAAGATGGAGGTTGCCCAACAAGTTGCTTTTGATCATAAGTCTGCACCGACAAGTGATTTGCTTCACTCCCATCATATTCAATTTGATGATATAGAGCATAATTAGCAAATGACTGATATCGACTCTGATCGTTTAGTGTGGTTCATTGGATTAGATTTAGATGAGCCCTCTATACTCCATGGGCTTGGAGATTATAGATCTGAGGACTCTTCCTCATATTCAATATCCAACTATAATATTGGGGCGATCGAGAAGACTACTTTAGGATCCAAGAAACCGACGAAAGGTCTCACAGCCGAGAAGGAACTTAGATTGGTGTCACCATCTACATCTGCCCTCTCTAGAGACGAAGACGTCACTCTGCCACACCTGGTGACAACACATTCTCTACTAGATCAACACATTCTTAGCCAACTAATAGTTCACAACATAGTTCGAGGGGATGAAGTCTTCTATCATCAATCTAGACGCTGCTTTTACTAGAGCTATGGGAGAAAAGTAGGAGAAGACTCTATTAGCTGGTAAAAAATCACCACCCGCATGTGACAACAAGAACAATATAGAACCGTCAACCCTTGGGCTAGCCAAAATAATCATCATGCTCGGAAAAACGAGAGGGATTCCTCTCGACAACGAGATGCTTTGCCACAACGCTATCCTCACCAAGATCGTGGTCTGCATGATGACTTGGAGAGACAATGAAGGAGCCATGAGTGGAAGGACAACCACGAAGATCACCAAGAACATCGTGAAGACTGTGATCGCTCCCCACATTAACACAAAGGAGAGGAAGATCGACGAAGTAGTAGGGATAGTCGACAAAGTTCACAATCACTACATCGACGATGAGATCGTGATGATTGACGTTGGCCTTCTTGAGAACCAAACCACGACAACTTGCCCAGTGGCTCCTTCTCCTCCTCCTCCTCCTCCTCCTCATCATCATCATCATCAAACCCAGATTCTTGAAGACACCCTTGATATGACAAATGTCGTTTCTTTTTCAACCAAACAGAGATTGTGTAGTGTTCACCCATTCTCTTAGAGAAGTGAGGTAGCCATCCAAGTTTTGACCTAGCCCAGTAAAGAAGTACGATGGAAGCTTAGATCTTGAGGAATTTCACTAGGTCTACTCTGCCATCTTAATTGCGACTGGGGCAGATGAAAATGCAATGATAAATTATCTGCCCACTACACTCAAGGGATCCGCGAGGTCATGGCTCATCCACCTGCCTAGGTCCTCGATTGTGTCTTTGGATGATCTTTGCAAGCAATTTCTTGTGAACTTTCAAGGCTCTTATAAGAGACATGTTGTCGAGGATGATTTACACGCTATGAGACAGAAGGGCAGTGAACATTTGTGGGACTTTACATGGCGTTTCAATGAGTGTTGTAACACAATCTCATAGATCAATGACATGTCTATTATCAGAGCATTTAAGTTTGCCATTCGAGATTAGTGAACATTATAGGAATTAGCGAAAAGACAAGTAACTACGGCAACGAAGTTATTTAAGATCACCAAACAAGGTGCTCTTGCAGATGAATCTCTTTGGCTAAGCAAGGAAAAAGGGAAGATGGTGGATGACAAGACCTTCATGAAGAAAAAGAATGTAGGCACCTCAAAAGACTCGGAACAACTAAAGAAAAAAAAAGACAAAATAGGGAGTGCAAGGCAAAAGAGGAGGTACTTACTGCAGAACGAGCGCCCCAACAACCGTGGTGTTATGAATCCTAGGACAAAGGACTAGGTCGAAAGTGGTGTCTAATATATAAAAAACTCTCACTCTTTGACTAGTTGTGAAGTTTTCTAGAAGAAAATGGCCCGCCAGATGACCCTATCACCTAACCAGAGAATTCGTGTGGTTGAGAAAAAGGATTTCATCACCAAGTCATCTGACGAGGACAAAGGCTATCCTCTTCCCAATCTCATGGTGGTTCATAGTTTCGGTGGTTTGACTTTATATTCTTCCAATAGAGAGTATAAAGAAGATTAAATGTGAAATATGCTCCACGTCCTAGGGACAAACATCAATGCTGCTTTGTTCTTAGCCCACTATTAGGAATATTATGGTTGTCTGCATCATGATAGATGGAGGCAGCTCTATCAATCTAATATTCGTCAGCGCACTCAAAGTCATGGGGATTCTTTAAAGCAAGTTCAATCCTTCAAATTAGACCTTCCATGGAATCACTCCAGAGTCATCCTCAAAGCCGTTGGGGATGATCACGTTGTCAGTTACATTTGGTGCCCCAGATAAATTTCAAACTGAGAAGATCACGTTCAATGTTATTGATTTCAATATGGCATACAATGCAATCCTTGGACAAACTGTATTAGCCAAATTTATGGTAGTATCTCATTACGCATACTAGCTTGTCAAGATTATAGGTCCTAAGTGAGTAATTACTATTCTTAGGAACACAAAGATTCTTGTACAGTGCAATAAAAAAGAGTCTTGATGTGGTTGATCAGACTCCACACCTACCGACCATAGAAGAACCTACTTGAAAGTATAGTAAACCAAAGGTCTCTATGAAGCCTGATGGCTCTATCAAAGTGGTACCACTCTTCGACTCCAACCCCAAGAAAATAGTCAAGACCGAGACAGGGCTTGAGGAGAAATAGAAATTTGAGCTCATCATTTTCCTTTAGGCAAATGTGGACATCTTTGCCTAACAATCGTCTGACATGCCCGGGGTCCTAGGGAAGTCATTGAGCACAAGTTGATGGTTCAACTAGGCGCAAAGCTTGGTAAATAGAAACTACAAAAATTCACACCTAATCGGAAAGAGGCTATTCAGGAGGAGATCGACAAGCTCCAAAAGATAGGCTTCATCAGAGAAGTTCTACACCTCGAGTGGCTATCAAATCTAGTCATGGTGTGAAAGGCAAACCTCAAGTGACGGATGTGTGTGGATTTCAATGACCTTAACAAGGCATGTCCTAAATATCACTTTCCACTCTCTAGGTAGACCAACTAATTGATTCGACAGTCAGATGTGAGTTGTTGACTTTTCTCAATGCTTACTCTAGCTATCATTAGATTAGCATTACTAGTGAAGATGAAGAAAAACATCTTTTATAACCCCATACAGTGTATTCTGCTATGTCAAAATGTCCTTTGGATTGAGAAAAGTTGAAGCTACTTATCAACGAGAAGTTCAAAGCACTTTTCAATTTTAACTCGGATAAACTGTTGAAGCATACATCAATGATGACATTATCAAGACCAAGACCCAAGATCTCTTAATTGAAGACCTCGTGAAATCGTTTTGCAACCTTCGGAAGCAAAGCTGAAGTTGAATTCGGAGAAGTGCACGTTCGGAGTACCGTCAGTGAAGCTACTCAAATTCCTTGTCTTCAGTAGAGGAATTGAGACAAACCCTAAGAAGATCAAGGTAATCGAGGAAATGGAATCACCAAAAAGACTCAAGAAGTTGTAGAAGTTGACAGGGTGCATGACTACTTTAAACATATTCATGGCACATATGGGAGAAAAGACTGCCTTTCTTTAACCTCTTGAAGAACAATGACAAATTTGAGTGGACCCAAGACATTGAGAGAGCTTTTCTCAAACTCAAAAGGTATCTATGTATATTACAGGTACACTCTACTTAGTTAGCACCATTCTCGTTGTCAAATAAGATGATAAATAATGACTAGTCTACTACGTTAGTGAAGTACTCTATGAAACTAAGATAAGATACCCTAGGTTTAGAAGTTGCTCTACGTAGTTTTCATGAAGTTGAGAAAGCTGCACCACTATTTCCATGCCCATAAAGTCACAGTTATCTCTTCTTTCCCACTTGGGAAAGTGGTTCAAAGCAAAGAAGTGCTAGGACACATTATCAAGTGGGTCATCAAGCTTAGCTAATTCGACGTGAATATTGTTCCTCGAATAATTATAAAATCCCAGGTTTTAGCTTACTTCGTCATTGATTGGACTGCTTCGGTGGAAACCAAGATCGATGATAAGCTTACCAAAACCTAGACTATGACTTATAATGAAGTGGTAAATAGATGAGGCGTGGGGGCTAGTGTCATGCTGACATCACTAACATGAGAAAAGCTTAAATATGCCATACAACTAGACTTCAAGGCTTCCAATAACACCATCAAGTATGAAGCTCTGCTAGCAGGACTTTGAGCAGCCGTCGCACTTGAAATAGAATGACTAATTGTGAGAGGGGACTCATAGTTGGTCGCTAGTTAAGTGCATAAGGAGGATTGTTGTATGAACAAGGAGTTAATGAAGTACTTGGTGGAGGTGAATCAAGATGGAACATTGTTTTGATGGGATCAAGGTTCATCACATCTACTACAATGACAACTTCCGTGCTGACAAACTCACTTGACATGCTTCTAGACGTGAATCACTTGAAACTTGTACTTTGCTAGAAGTTTTGACAAAACGTTCTATTAGTGATATCAATGACATGGACACAACCAGTTGCCCATAATGGCATGGGGGCTACATCTCCATGGACATTAACAAGTCTAATAGTACCATTGCAAGCATCGAGATAGAAAATGACTAGAGAGCTCCTCTTTGGTTGTACTTGTTATCAAACATGGCTCATGATGACGATATCGTAGCAAAAAATTTGCTCGCCAATTCAAGCTCTACTCTATTATTGAAGAAAAGCTATACAAGCAAGCACTTAACGGAGTACTATTAAAATATGTCTATTGAGAAGATGGAATTAAACTACTCCACAACATTCATGAGAAAATATGCAGAAATCATGCTACAGGATGGATACTAGTCAAAAAAGCTTTTCGACAAGGTTTCTTCTAGCCCACCGCCTTACAAGATGCTTGTGATTTGGTTCGTCATTGCAAGGCTTGTCTATTCCACAACAAGCACAACATGATACTAGCACAAGTCTTGTAGACGATAACCCTCTCATGGCCCTTCTAATGCTAAGGGTTGGATGTCCTAGAACCATTCCTTCCGGTGCGATATAGTGATCAAAAGTTCATGTTCATAGCAATCGATAATTTCACTAAGTGGGTAGAAGTGATGCCTATATAGGAAACAAAGGTTGAGAATTTCATCAAGTTTATGAAAGGTATCTTTTACAGATTTGGTCTTACTCACTGTATCTTAACGGACAATGGCTCTCAATTTTGAAGTGGTAATTTCTAAGATTGCAACATTAGCTTGAGAGTCAAGATTTGCATCCCGTCAATGTCACATCCTTAGAGCAACGACCAAGTTGAATACATAAATGGATTAGTACTATAAGGCATAAAGATTCGGTGTATGACTGACTGATGGTTTGTGATTGTCGCTAGGTCGATGAGCTTTAATATGTATTATGGGTTGCATGGACACTACTGATAATGGCTACAATGGAGACTCCTTTCTTTCTTGTATATAGATCCGAGGCTATGTTCCCAACCGAGCGACACCAAGTTTTTGCTCAAGTAGAAAATTACTCCAACATGAAACAGGGTAAATGACATGCAGACGATGTCAACTTGCTTGAGAAACACTGAGAATGTGTTGCTGTCAAGACAGCACAATATCAGTAGGCCCTTCATCGATATCATGAAAAATGAATTCAAGTTCGCACATTTGATGTAGGCGACTTCATCCTTAGGAGAGTATAGAGCCAAGCCAGCAAAAACAAACTCTTGCCAATGTGGGAGTTTCCCTATAAGCTGGTATGGGTACTTCAACTAGGAGTGTATAAGATTGTAGATACTGTGGGCCATGAGTTATCTATTTCATGGATCATTTGAAAGTATATCTAGCCTCCTAAGTTAGTTTTGGATGATGAGTAACAAAATGGCTAAGTGACTAACATGTCTATTGAGCTACATGTAGAGATTAGTTCCTAGGAAACTAAGTGTGAGCATGATGACCCCTATAAATTTATGATTAAGTTATGATGAGAAGACTTAGAGTTTATTTTAAACTTCTTTAGAATTTCTTTTGAGTCTAGGAAAGTCGTACTATTAATATGGGTTGCAAATAGTGCTCCATATCTACTCTTATTCTCAAAGATCTATTTCTTAGTTGAGAGACACATTTACACAACATTTGCACTCCAGTAAGTTTGCTTCTCCTTGTGGGTTAGAGATTTTGGTCTTAGGGGATTAAAGGTTCTAATCCACTGCTGTCTGTTAGTGGCTAATTGTTCAATCGGAGGTTCTAGGATAGGGGTTGAAACTTTTAGGTGTTCAAATTATTGAGTAACGGCTAGGTGATGTAGGGGAGTGGGTACAAATATCCCCTTTCCCTCCTAGAGTCATTGAAGCATTTTCACATTTGTTTTCCTATCTCCTAATAGCTGCTAGGGCTCTACACACCTCTTTTACCAAGTTTTTGAGCTTCCATGGGGTTTTGAGTGAAGTTCTTGAGTGGTTGGAGTGTCTTTTCTTGTGAGAAGAACTAGGAGAATCTTAAGTACTTGAGGATCAGCGTGGGTTATCGTTTGGAGCATATTACTCTTGGAGGGTAACCTTTTAGACAGTAAGGCATTGCTCGTGAGCTTTCTAAAGCTGTGAATTGCCCCAGGCATTTTTTTGAGAGTGGACCTCGTCTCCGTAAGATAAAGAGGTAATCATTGAAGTAAGAACCATGTCGATCTTTGCAACTACTTGGTGAGATAAGGGGTCTAGAGAGACCCAACTCTCAAGAAACCCTTAATGTTGACATAGGATATTTGCGATCCAAACTTTGAGAAAATCTTTGTGTCTCCCTCTCTCTCACGTAGTGAATTTTGTGTTAAAACTTGTTCCTTTTCTGTGTTGTTTATTAATTCTTGCATTACAGTACTTGTGCACCTATTTACTACTTCTATTAATATTTCTTGTGTTCCTAAGATTATAGAGAAGGACTCAAAATAATTCATCTCCTGCTTGATCAGATGTTCTTGTCTCAATAGACCGGAGGTTCTAACCAACAATCTCACCTGCTCGAGAGAGCTAATCAGAAGTTTTGACCCATTAGTCTGGAAGTTCTGGTCAAGTTTGAATTTGACTGCTGCATTGAAGTAATTTTTAGGAATGGCTATTCACCCCCTGGTCTAGGTATCTCTAGGGCTTTCAACATCGACTAGCTATGTAAATTCTACATTTAGCTAATCATATATGTAAGATTTTCATGCATGTATCTCTTTGTCCTCTATATAATAAAGTTGTGTGATGTCCCTAAAATTATGTTCCTTATAGTCACTTTAATTCCGGTCGGGCTACATAACTCCTAGATATATGCTCTCTAATGATTAGAGGTAAGGGATGCTATATATTTTCGATTAGCTGGGGGATAGGAGTTTGCTCCTCATGATAGCATATGCACAGGCTATAAGCTCAACAAAATTTAAACTTATAGCCGAGGGGCTAGGGCCTTTCAGTTTTAGACAACAGTGGAGTGAAGTGTCATTGCCTTCTTGAAAATATGATTTCTAATCAAATAGCCACTGGCTAGTAGAGTACTCAATAATGTTTTGAGTACCGTGCCAACATAAATAAAATTGACAAAGATAATATGCACATTCTTTCTTTATACTTACTTTGTCAATTCAAAGTATACTTAGATATTTCATATACTACAAATATTGATATTTTCTTACATAAAATTCTCTCTTTGTAGGAATACCCTACTAAGCTAGCTACTGAACTATCCTAAATACATTCTCCTCAAGAACAATAAAAGACTGGACTAGTGCATTGACTTCGGTGGGTAACCTTTGAGAACGTGTATAGACCGAGTTCAGAATTCTAGATTCTAGCTTGGACACTAGGCCTTGAGGCAGGTGAAAACATGGGTCCTTCCAAATCAACTCGAACGTTGGTATTTGGCTCTTAAACATTTGCTTATTTGATAAGGATGCCTTATGAGGATGCCATTGGTCTCCTTGATCTAATCTAGATATCCCTAAAGAATTTTGATTGGTTCCAAATGATCGACACAAAGTTCTTAGTAGGCGGCATGAAGTAGTTTCTAAGAATTCTCTAAATAAGCATGGAATCAGATATCTCTATTTTTGTAGAGTTCCATCTTTTGATCCTTGGCAAAGATAAGGAGTTCATCATTTGACTTCTCTAGCCTTAGTCTATTCTCTAGCTTCTCGTTCTCACGGTTGTGAGCCTCTTTTGAGTACTTGATATCTACCATGCATGGATAATTCCTAAGTCAGTCTCCAGGGATAGACAAGGAAAAATATGTGTTGGTGGAAACATATTGATAAGATCCTTCTCGAGGAACTTGATGCACACTTCTAGCTCCTTAATGTGGCTAAGAGCGCCAATATTCTAAGAAAGATTGGCTAGAGGATTCTTAGATTCATCTATTTGTGTGGTGCCTTGACCACTTGCTGGTCATTCACCATGATCTATTCTTCCTCACAATAATAAAGTAAACCGATGATATGAGAATCAAGGGAGAAAAACATTCAACTCATATAGCTGAAATAAATATTTGATCAAGTACACCTTAATGTTGTCTTAGTACAAAGAGAGGCTGGAAAAGTAATGAAAAATAATAGGTCTAAGTAGAGGTCCACCACTGCTTGGCTCACAGAGTCTACCTGCTCGATTAGCTCCTCTCACCTATCCTCGGATAATCCCTTCTTGATTACTTCGTTCACATCCACCTCAGAGTGGTGAAGCAAGACAAAAGCAAGGGTGTGCTCGGCAGCAGTATACATGGTCATTCGAGTATCCTCAGCACTTTGTGTGGAGACTTGGAGAGCTTCTCGACAAGGGTTTCGAGCAATGTCATTACTGTGAATTCATTGTTAAATGGTGGTGGTGGAACTTGGTGCCCCAACTTATGAGTTGTATCACTCAAGGATGAGTAATGCACCATAAGCCCTTTTTGGAGATTCTCTCTTTTCTCCTTCTCCTCCAGCTGCACTTTCTCTCCTGCCTTGCGAATGGCTTTGTTGTCTTGCACTAAAAGGTGGAGACTTCCGTTGTCGCTTGCCACTGTTGCTAGGTCTTCTTCAAGCTTGACAACATGCTTTCATGCATCAGTGAGCTCGCCTTGAAGTTTGGCCATTGTCACGCCCTAAAAATCATTTAATCTAATAATATACTTGATAATGCATTTTAGAATTTATTTAAAAGTCTAAAAAAGGAACCTTAATAAAATCCTTAATAAATTTCAACATAAAAACTCGCTAGGTAAAATTTTATTGAATACTTTACTTATTTCTTTAGCTCTTGGATTTTTCTAGGAATTATTTCAGCAAGTGAAGTATTTTTAATAAATGAAATAGTATTTTAGTGAATAATTTAAATAAAAAATCCTTTTAAATTTCCCTTAGGCCACTAGGCCAAATTCGGCCTAGCGCCTCTCCCATCTTCTGCATGTGCTTGCCATTCGTCCCGCGCCACTGTTCTCCCACGCCAGCCTGAGATGGCCGAGCAGATTCGCTAGTGACCCTTCCTCACCCTTTTGTCGATATGTAGGCCCTACTTATCGGGGTTGTCTTCAACCTCTGGCCGAAGGTGGAGTCTGAGCCACTGCCAAATCCGGTCTCCCCATTCACCCTTTTTCCAAATTAGTTGTGAGGTTTTTATTCCTTTATCCTCCTTTATCTTTTTCCCTAAGAATCGAAGCGAAAAAGCATCCGGCGTAGTATCGAGCTTGAACTCAAGTTTATCCCACGGGTGAAAACCCTAGGATTTTCTACCACCCTAGCCACTGTTTCCAACCTAGACTCACCCATCCCATTCTATAAATAGGAGCTTCATCCCCTCCTCTTTCTACCATCACCTTCACTTTAGCCTACCATGTTGCCTAGCACTAGCTAAGCCGTGAGCTTGAGCGCCGATGTCACCCATCAACTCTAGCCAAGCCATGCCACCGCTGTATTCATCGTTGGAACCTATCATCATTGCCACTAGGTCTTTAAGAAGGAGCCACACCTTGTTTGCTGGTTCGTGGTCACCATCCACCACCCCTATCAATAACCCGAAGCCACCACCGCTGCTACTTTGTTACCGACTACTGTTCATCATCAATTTAAATCATGTTGCCATCTAGTAAGTTCCCCTCATTATGCTTGTTGTCCCGATGCTCTTGGTTTCCGCTGCCGTGCCATGGACGATCAATGACCATAGGTCCCCGTGCCACTCGTTGTTGGCTTGTCCACATCAATGCCATGTCACCCTCCCCATCTTCCATGGTAGCCAGCTAGACGTGTAGGATCAAGGAGTCTGACTAGAGGGGGGAGTGAATAGTTGGTTTTAAAAACTTTTAGCTAAAACCGGGTTTTATATACGGAAAGGAATCAAAACAATTTTTGCATAATTCAAGGCCTAAAATGACTAGTCTCATCTATGTGCATAAAAAAGCTTAGCCTATGTTGAGATTTGCAAGCCTAGGGTGATATTAGCACAAATAATCTCTAGTATGTAAACTTGCTCAACATAAATACAACAAAGTAAATGAGGTAAGAGATAAACGATTTTTCACCCGAGGTTCGAAAACATGCCGGTTTTATAATCCCTGTTGAAGTGAGCCCAACTTCACTGCTCAAGCCACCAAGCATTCGAATCTCCTCATAAATAGATGGGTAAGATGGGAGCTAGTCCCGAAGTGGTCTACACAAGCCTCGATCACTAGGGGTTGTTCTTCCCCTACTCCAGAGATGGTGAACAACGAGCCACTCACAATCAACCACCGGGTCTCTTCCACAAACTCCTTTGGAAAGGTCACCAGGTAAACTCCAAGCCATCTAGGAGGTGAAAACCTCTAAGAGTAACAAGTCTAAGATACTTGATGAGGATGATCAAGTGCCACACTAACTCTAAAAATAAAGCAATGCACTTGGCTTGGCTCAACTCACTCTTTAACACCTTACTAGATGATCTAAGTGCTCAAAGGTGTGAGAGTTCTTGCAAGGGCTCAAATAATGCAATGAAGTGCCAAAACCTCTACCCTTGTTGCTAGGGAGGGTGTATTTATACACCCACAAAGTCGAACTAGCTGTTAGAAGCGAGATCCTCCAACTTTTGGACATTGCCAGTCCGATTGCCATGAGAGAGCCTGTTCGATTGCCCAGCCCATGTAACGGTAAAAACAAGAGCCATTGCAGTGCATTTAATGCGTATCCTAGTCCAACTGATGTTGAGGTCTTGGTCTGACCGGCAGTTTTAAAAACCATTTTGTAAACACTTTCTAATCGAGCTTTAGTCCCGGTCTGACTGACACCTTCAAAAACCTTTCTGTAAACTATTGGTCTGACCGGCACCCTCCTTTGTGAGGTCAAAACGTCTCTAGAAGACCCCGGTTGGACCGGGGGTGGTCCAATCACAAATACCTTTGTCTTACGCTATCCACATCGAGGTCGATCCTTGAGCTAAAATCAACACTTGTGACAATCTGATTGAGCCATCTTTACATCGGGTCTTGATCAATCATTGTTCAGAGTTACTTCTTATCACAAGCTTGACTTCATGCTTATCAACCATGATGAGTTCTTGGCTTGATAACCATTAAGTGTCATCCATTTGTCTCATCATGGTAGAACCTATTCCTTTGCATAACTCAAAGAAAAACATTAGTCCTAATAAATCGGTCATCATTCTCCACTTAATGATTAACTGGTTGCATATAAAAGGATATAAATTAATTTGTTGAGTATCTATTGACACCAAATATCATATACTCACATATATGCTCAATTTCAAAGATCTAGTATTAAAGAGAAGGTGAATAACATGGATCTAAAACATGCATAACAAATATATAGGATTTATCCTAAGTCCAAATCAGTTGGTTCAAGTTACTAAATTCTCTACAAACCAAGATCTATCCATTAAAAAATATCAACACATGTTTTTTCTTTATTATCATGTACTATTTTTGTTGGTTTTGTTTTTGCATTTAGTTTTTGATGTTTATAGAGAGCTCGTCTTCACTAAGGAAGGATCATAAGTCTTTGTAGAGTAGCAAGGTAAATCATACAAATCCAACACCCTTTGAGCATGTTGATCTGATATTTTAAACTATGATTTTCATTCAAATATGCATTTATTTTCAAATGTTATTGTGTGGTTTGAACCTATATCTCTTGAAATGGCCAATTTGCATTGATTACCTAATAGCTTAGGATATAATTTGACTAGCTTGGTGTTTATACAATAGTTCAGTTAGATATTTAGTGTAATTGGTTAGCTATATTTAGAAACTCTAGAATCACCATTGAGGAAAACAAATGTTTCACTTATACTTATGATTAATTAATGTCATCTCATGGCAGTTAGTCATGTTTGATTAATAAATAATTAATAATTGTCTAAATAAAATTTGACTAATGGAGGATTGTGACCACGTGGTTGTGATGGTCATTCTCATGGTAATTAAGGACCAGTTCACGAGCTACTGTTGTGAAGCATTTACCGTACTAACCATAAGCTAGAATGGATAATGGCTTGATCTATAGTGTAACATGTTTCAGCAAGAGGCACACTGGTATGCTTAGTTTATAGGTGGTAATGTCAATAAATCCACAGTGGTAGGCATAAGTTCTATATGACAACATTAAGTCTATATTACGGAGCAAAGAGTTTCTATAGCCTAGGGGGTTGGAGTTGTTGCCGTCGCTAGTTTCTTTTCCGTTGCTTAGACTTTAATGGTTTGAGAGGTTCTATCTGCCTCTATAATAGTTATGCACTTGTTACATTATTAGTTAAAGACTTGTACTTTGTTATCACATTGTTATTGTGTATGTCGGTTGATTCCTAGATGAGAATTAAATACACATGCAAGCATTTGGAATTTTAGATGGAAATTTTGGGCATGACAACCATCTCTTTATTAGCTGCGCTAGCTTGGATCGTAATTTTTTTGACACAGGGATGACATGTGCTCCTATAGATAGACGTCGTTGGTCCCGATCATCTAGAAATCAATGGTAGAAGCGGATGTCGAACGAAGGGGCAGTTGAGAAGGGGTGGGGGACTTCGGAACAAGGGAGATGGGGACCTCGGAGCTTGTCTCCTCATCCCTCTCATATTGCTAGTTCGAGATGGTTGGATTGGAGCTATAAAAGAAAATCAATGTCAGAAGACCCAAAGTTGCAAGTATTCAAAATTAACAAAATCAAATACTTGCTTATCTCGCCTGAGGAGAGTAGCTTGCGACATCCCTAAGCTAGAGTAGAGATCTAAAGACATCAATAAGAAAGATAAGTTACATCCACTTGTCTAGTAAAATAAAAAATTACTACTTGGGATATATTTTACAAAGTAGTAAAATAAAAAAAATTCCTATTCTAGCGAGTGGCTTTGGCCGCACCACCGGATGGCACCAACACATTTCTCTTTCGAGAACTATTGCTACCACCAGCAGCACTCGAGGTGGACTTTGCTAGTTCGGCCATCTTGGCTACTGCCTGCTCTGCTGCTGCCTTGTCATTGACAACTAGCTGGTGATCCACGAGGGGGACAATGGCATTGGTAAGTAGAAGGTCCTAATAAAATTTAGTACCTAAGTACTATGTCGTTGATAACGATAAAAGAAAAAAGAACTTGGGAACTAATAAGGAAGGACTTATATTGACGATCTTATCCCACTCGGTGTCCGAGACGTCGTAGACGGGCGTGAGGATGTTCTTGGTTTCACTCACTGGGTCTATTACCACCTTCTTGGTATGGTCATGGACTTCTACATTGTTGAGTTTGCACCATAGGTGTTGGAAAAAAATTATGTCTCAACATAAATAAGTGTAGAACTTAGAATAAAATATTTATACTATATACCTCGGTGCAACATCTGGGATGCGTCCTCATTCCCTAAGTACAAGTATGCACAAAGTCTTCAACAACTTCATATGTCATTAGGCCCTAAACTCTCAGCTCATGGATCTTATCGATGAAGGTTTTGAGGTAGGGGATTGGGCTATGGGTTTGTTCCAAGAAACTATCTTTACAAGTTCTTCAGTGGGAATGTCTAGGCTGTTGGATTCGGCTGCATGTTCTAAATAAAACCAAATCTGATGTCAATTCTTCTTGGATATATGGGTGGTGATTGAAATATAAGATATCTTGAGTCCATTGTGAATTCAAAAGCCACAATGACTTGTGATTCTTGATCACTGTATAACTCGGAGCTCATAGAAATGCCTCTACAGATCCAAAAAAGGGACGTCACCTATGTATGTTTCACATAGATTTATGAAAACACTAAGAAAAGGATATAGAGTTGGGGTCCATATGCAAAAGTTTGATCTCATAAAAATCAATGGATGCTTGAAAAAACTCAAAGGGAGGAGGGATGAATCCACACTAGTAGAAGGTGGCAAAAGTCATGATGAAGCTAGTAAGAGGTTCGAGATATGTACCTCCTTCCCAGCTCATGGTGCCCCTACTAGGAATCGACCCCTCCGTCTACAGCCTCTTCATCGCTGCCGCATCCATGTCTGAGCATGGGATATCCATGGAAGCGGTGGTGGATGAAGTTGTGAGGAATTTAGGGTTCATCGGTTGTAAGGCTTGGGCCTTAGGAAAACAAACAGCTAAGGTTTGGAATGGCAAACGGAACCTAATCAGATCTTATCGTTGGAATTTATATACATAGTGGTGGTTTATATTTTCAAGGAAAGTGGCATTATTCTTGGTGGAATTATAGAACAAGTTTAGATTTTTTTTGACCTCCATCCAAATTCAAATTCTGATAACATTATTTTCTCATATGATAGAACAACATTCTTGGAGCTTTAACTTAGTTAGAAACATTTTCAACTAAGTTAATATTGATGATAACATGGCTTCTAAAGTACGCATGATGAAAATGATAGAAAGGAATTTGCATAGAGGTCAGAGGCTACTGTTAATAAATGTTCTAACCTACTCTAATTTGCTTAAAACAGAAAGGCTTGATGATGATGATGATGTCAAGGGCTAATGTCAATATCTTAAATATGGCATACCTGCTATACCTAAGTTAAACATATTTGGGAATAGTATATACCTATACACATATGTACATATGTCCATAAAGATAGAATTGTATATGACAAGGAAACCAATCCCGAGTAAGATAAGACTGTGGAGCTTGATCCGATAACATACCAACCTATTAGGTCATATTACTTAAGGAGTTATCTAAGTTCTACTTGAAGAAATTGGCATCTACTAGTATACATACAATTGCCTCCTAAGAGAGGAGGGTATCCAATCTCGAGAAAAAATGCACGCCATATTGAGTCAAGATCTATGGAGCTATCTCGCTATTAGCAACCAATTATATATCGTCGCTTAGCTACCGCATACTAGTTGACTAGGCTAGATAGGATATATTGCTTTTGCCTTATACTTTGTGTGGTTTATTCATCAAATATATATAAAGAAGAGTATACTATTATTCACATCTAGAGTCTCAATTTATATAAAAAATCTCTCTGTTATTTTCTTATTATCATCTCATGAATACCTTAACATCAGCCGAACCCTACATTTAAAAATATTGTAGTCGGATATCACTCATCAACGATGTGAATGTGTTGTGTGTACACGGACCTATGGGCACTTGTGTCTTTTATATAGTTAGAAATAAAGAATAATATGCCACCTTGGATCAAAAAATGTTAGAAAGTATTATCCGGATACCTAAAAAGCAGCAACAACGAATACTACACAACGTTAAGCATTTCTTTTTCATTCTACGTCAATATTCACATATGAAAAAAATTAAATTATTCTTTTTTAATTACATGGCCGATGTTCGTACACACACCACTAAAAAAACACTATACTTATACACACGTGAATATACACCTTAACACACGCTTAAAAAATGAAAACCAGCTACACATCTCTGATCTCACTAAGATGTATTTGCGTGTACTCTCTTTATTTTTAATTGATGATACCGTCAACTTTTTAGTCTAACGTTTAACTATTCATATTATTTAAAATTTTAATATAAATATTTATAAAAATATAAGTTTGTTTAATGAAAAAATAATTAGAACAAAGTAAATGATCCGGACATAAGCTTTTTTAAAAAAATAAATTGTTAAACTTTATAGTTCATAGTTTGCTCTTCAAATAGAGTACACTATAGATGGCTAAATGGACCAGGGTAGGCCGTCCCACGCACTAGCATAATGTACGTGGCCATAACTGATAGGGAGCCTAAGTACGAGCATGGGCCTGACTAGCCCACCGATTTTTATTGTTTTCCTTTATTTTTTCGTATATTTATTTATTTATTTTCGTAGTATGGGACATAATTAGTCCAGGGTGTCCAAGTCGGTTCGGAGGCCATAACATCAGTACGTGACGTGACAGAGACCGCCCGCTCTCGGACGGCACTTTTGGCCATATATAAGTACATCGATAGTCACATTTGGTTTCTTTTAATCAAAATCAACCCGCACATCCACAGTGCCGGTTCCGGGCGCAACCTGCACAGACCCGTTTCCTCCCCCGACCGGTCTCGGTCCCCGCCGCTCGATCCGCCGCCGGCTCCCCTCTCCTTCCTCCCAACCGACCGGGACCCGCCGCCGCCGCCCTCGTCCTTGCCCCCAAGTGGCAGAGACCGGAGTTGATCTCTTCTTGGTAGGACCACAAAGCTAACTTTCGTCGAGTAGCTTGAGTAGTTCGTCGGATTGTATCTGGTCTGTTCACACTTTGCACTCCGTCCATGCCTGGACTGGGCTAGGTCTAGAATAGATGGTGCTTGTAGGCTTCAGCTCTAGACTGGGGGATCTTCCCTGGTTCGTCACATAGGGGGATCTTCTTCCAGTATGGGACAGGATTCAGCCATCGTGCCTGTAGCCATGTAAATTCGTGGATTATAATTACCGGATTGCAGCTCGGCTTCCTCTGCCACGATTGCGAGGAGAATCGAGAGAGGAGACGGGAGCGGAATTGGGCTTTCGAGGGAACTATGGCTAGGGTAGTAGTTCCGATGGGCAGGCGAGATGGATGGTCGGATGCTGGCTTCAGCTCATGAATGGGCGTGCTACTGCTGCAGTTGTAGAAACCTGGATGCCTTCCATTCTGATGGGGAAAACTATAGGTTCTATATGATTACATTTGACAACTTCATTTACATGTAAAGTGGCGTGAATGATGATTTCAGCTGTAGGTAAGGTTTGCCTCAGAGGATTGGGATTTGGAGTGACATGGAATGCCATCTATTAATTAACAGGCACTTATCGACATCTTTATACCATTTGTACTGTTGGAGGGACTATCCATAGGCAACTATCTTGAAAGATTGATAGACAATGGCCGTTTGTACCATTCTTATGGTCATAGAAGAGAATAAATTATGTGGATGAGATCTATATGTTGACAGTCTCTGGCTTCTATTTCACTGTTAGTGCTTACCAAACATTTCATTGTTTCAAACATGGTTAAGTCATAAATGTTAGTAAGCATTAGGGAGTCAGGCACACTTATCAAATTTTCTTATAGCTTTTCTCAATAGGGATTCCTTCTGTAGATGTCTGCAGTTTGCTTGACTGCTATTTGTTTTAGTGGATTAGTTGCATTTCTGTATGGCCCACAATTTCTGCCTGATTTGTCTATGATAGTAATTGTAAGTTAAATACTGACTCCTTGTTTAATCTCATTGTTTGTTCAAGTTCTTGTTATGAACTGCGCTTGCTATCAACTTTAGAACTTACTTGATAATATTACCAGAGCAATATATTATCTAGTATGATCTGTTATCATTTATTTTGCGCTTGAAAGATAATATGTGATCCCATGTGTATACGTCAGAACCTTGACATGGCAGAGAAGCTGGGACCAGACAAGCGACATGCCTTCGTCCACAATGGTGAGCTTCCACACTCCAACCCTCCACAACATTCTAGAACGTTCAGTTTACCCCCTGACCTACAGTTCCTTCACCATGGATTGGGTGGGACGTGCAGGGCAGAAGGTGTTTGAGTGGGACCAAACGCTGGAGGAGGTGAACACGTACATTGAGCTGCCCAAGGGTGTGCCCACCAAGCTCTTTCATTGCACCATCCAGGCCACTCACGTTGAGGTCGGCATCCATGGCAATCCACCCTACCTCAATGTTTGTGCCTCTCCCTTTAACATTTTACAATTTGAACTAATTGTTCCAAGAGATTGCTTTCCTTGTATACTTCTGATACATTTGGGAGATCTGATTCGTGATGTTTCTTTTTGTGTGTTTTGCAGCATGACCTGACACACCCTGTGAAGACTGATTCATCGTTCTGGACAATAGGTACTGCTTAATTCTCTCCCCCATTTGCAATTCTTGGTGTCAACATTCTTACATTCCCTATATCCTTATGTGTGATGTGGATGTATTACTATGGCATGGGCTCTGGAGGGGAGCTTTGATATAAATTTAATGATTTGTTGGTGCCAACATTGTTGTATAACTGTGTCTTATATGTAAATTAATCATTCTGGTAGATTTATCTGTTAGTCTTTTGGAGATACTGTTTTTCATGTCATCTAAATTTGTGGTACCATTTGCGCATTCTTAAAATTGTTGTTTGACATTTTAGTCTGCTGCAGTAGCTATTTCCCCTTAGTATTGTTAATCCAATTGGTGCCAAAGTCAATGTAGTATAACTTCATTAATGGACATTCTCCTGGTTCTGGCACTACAAAAAATTATTTTAATTATGAGGTTGATTTGTTGACAACTATTCAGAATTGGGTATTGTTGTCTGGTTTTAGTTTGTTAGAGTCAATGCGGAAATAGCAAGTGGAAGTAGCTTATTTGGAATCTCTAGTGGACTTTGTCAATTGTTGCGTAGAAAAAACACTTTGTTTATTAATTTATATAATATCTGAATGTGAAAAGATATGCTTGATTTAGTCAACTCACATATGTTTTGCCAGGGTGAGTAACAATGATTTGCCACTTTGTGAGTAGGGATGTTGTGAGAGGGATTAAATGTTTTTCCACTTAGATCAATTGACCTAATATTGATGCATAAGGATGCTCTATCAAGGATTAGCAGTCAGTCATGTGAGGTTTAGTGCATTGGGATGTGTGTGTGAGTTATTAGCATCTTCTGCTGCTCTGTGGCTTCTAATATGGACAATGGTTATCACAATACAGAGGATGGTGAGATGCACATCACACTGCAAAAAAGAGAGAAAGGAAAAACATGGTCATCTCCAATACAAGGCCAAGGTAGCTTAGATCCATATGCTGTGGACCAAGAACAAAAACGGCTTATGCTGCAAAGGTTTCAAGAAGAGGTATAATCGATTTCTTGTGCAATTTCTTTGCTGTGCGTTCCTTTCTCTTTTCTAAATCACACTTACCTTTGGATTGTAGTAGTTTGAATAGTTATTTATCAGTTGTACATGCCTATCTACAATTTGTGATATGCAAGCAGTACATGATGTCACCTGAATCATACTTGGTAGGTTAATACCTCAAGTCTGATGTCACCTGGATCATACATTCATATTTGGTAGGCTAATGCATCAAGTCAAATTATAGAAATTGTTGAATGAACATGTTTGACCGGCTTTAATTTTTTGTATGAAAATTCGTCAATAGCATCATATGCAAATTGTCATTAACACGTCACTTGCAAGATACCATTTTGCAGATGTGAGGTAGTGTATCAGTCCAACATTGAGAACAGACACCCGTCAAATTTCCTCACCTTGTTTAAAATTTTTAAACTAGTACTATAGTTTTTTGTAAGATCCATCAGAAACTTGATATATAGGCCTAGTAGTAATGTACTGTTCCAGCAAGTCCCATATTTGTTTTGGGTTCAAAATTGTTTGTCCTTTTCTGATTACATTATCTATGATGTGTATAGAATCCCGGATTTGACTTCTCTCAGGCTCATTTCACTGGAACCTGCCCTGATCCAAGAACCTTCATGGGTGGAATTCGCTCTGACTGAAGCTTCTTGGCCCAACATCATGTATCTCAGCATCTGTAAATTGTGAAATTGGCCACTTTCCTATCGGTGCCCTTGTGCCTTAGGTAAGGTGTGGATGGAGGATTCTGTACTTATTAGTTATTCACTAATTCTGACATCCCTGATGGCAACCTTATGTAATAGTAAGTGTGTCGACAATGTTGTGATCATCAAGTTTTTGTGACCGTTGGAATGTAACATGAAAAATGTACTATCTACCCATGCTGTGCCATTTCAAAAATCATGTATGGAACCCATCTGGGAAAAAAACCATGTATATAGTGTACAGTAAACTAAAAGCTGAGCCAGCAACCGAAGTGTTTGAAACTGCTTCCTGTCATATTTCAGAGGCATCAAGTCTTGTAATTTGGATCCCAGCAAGAAGTCGCTAGTATCATGATATGACTTTATAAGCTAGACTTACATACAAACCAGAGTAGATAGTGTTTTGTACCACCAAACTGGAAGCGCAAAGCGTAAAGGCAGTAAATTAACCGTGCTGTATAGATCTCCGATCGTGTGATTCTTTTTAGGAAAATTCGGGCTGAATAAATAAATGATTTGTGATAATTATTTGATGGTAGAAATGGATGAATTAACGATTTGTGCTTAATGGATTTAAAACAGTATTTTATAAAATTTATATATAGAAAATTTTTATAAAAAATACACTATTTATGACTCTGGAAGCGGTTAAAAAGAACATGACTACCCTATAAACTGATAATCATTAGTCAACAGTTATATGGGGCATTTTCTTATAAAAATTTATACATATATAAATATTGCACATACCAAACTTTAATTTTGAATCAAAACTGGACATAGAAACTTTTAATTCCGAATGAGAATTGGACATATAAATTATTGGTATATAAACTTATCAAAGAAAAAATACGTTGAAAAAAAA
The DNA here is from genome assembly GCA_030770085.1 of Oryza coarctata. Taxonomy (NCBI): domain Eukaryota; kingdom Viridiplantae; phylum Streptophyta; class Magnoliopsida; order Poales; family Poaceae; genus Oryza; species Oryza coarctata. The sequence goes on along the minus strand of CM061483.1, from coordinate 11,031,066 downwards.
AGGAAACTAGACGTCGCGTGGATGGTGCCCACATGCACATTCGTGGGGTAGCCTTTCATGTAGCTTTGCCATTAACATGCTAGTGTCAGCTATGTTTAGGGTGACCATGGGAAGGAAAGACGATGCGACAATAGTAACTTTAAAATATAACTATAATACAAATTGTATGGAGAAGAAAATTTTTTTATTTGCCACTAGAAGTTACAGATTAATATTCCATGTTATTCAGAACTTTGCAATCTACCTTGCTATGTCATATTATCATGTATACAAAATTGCGAGTTTTGATATAGCTAGATTAGAAGATGTGATCAACGAACACTAGTACACTACACGAATTCTTGTTTTTTCTTTTAAAAGAATCAATATCAATCCGTACGGTGCCGCCGGACCACCGGTCTCACACTTCCATGGCCGCTCCGTCGCCGGCGCCTCCCCTTCCCATCCTCCTAACCATTCGGCGGCGACGCAACTCCCGCTCCCCGGCGCGCGCTCGCCGTCCTCCGTAACTCTGCTAGACAGAGCCACCCTCGGAGTCGAGGGCACGCGACGAGGATCCCCTCATCTTTGGCCCCCCAGTGATGGAGAGCCGGAGTAGATCTCTTCTTGGTAAGACTACAAAACAAAACTCTCGTCGTTGCTTGAGTAGTTTTATCGGATTGTATCTAGTTTGTTTGCACTCCATCCATGCCATCATTGGACTAGGTCTAGAATAGATGGCACTTGAAGGCTGCAGCTCTAGATTGGGGATCTTTCCAATCCCTGGTTCGTCACGTAGGGTCTTTCAGGATGCGCTGCAACCCAATTCAGCCATAGTAATTCATGGATTATATTACAGTTAGTGTTCAGGATGAGAGGAGTGCAAAGTTTGCATCTTTTTTTCGTTTTGTCCACCACATAAGTTCTCAGCACCCATCCAACGCAATGCAGCCACTGGAGCCTCAAGCTACGCCCAAACATCCCACCTTTCCTCTTGAGAAGATGTTCGAGCCGAATTGATTCTCCATGTTCATCGATAAAAGTTCGATACAATCGCTCGAACAGGTCGAGACCTGAGAGGTCTACTTCGCTCTAGTGAAGTCTTTTGGTTCGTTGGTCCTTCATCGGGGTTATTAGAGTTACGGACGTGCCAGTCAATTTGACTCTGCAATTGATAAGGAGATAAATCGATGAATTAACCGATCGATTGGCCGATACGAACTCCTGCTATCGGTTAGTGGTCGGTAGGGTTGAGATAAACATGGGGTATGTCTAATGTACATACTATTGACTGATTGCCGATAAGAATTGAAATATTCGTCTATCGACTAGAAAGCTAATAAAGGCATAGGTAGAAGACAACGAAAAAAATAAAAGACATATCAGCTATAGAGGCGATGACGTTCTAGATTAGAATAGTCAATAAACATGTATATGGACTCCTATCGGCTGGTTGCCAGTAGAAAGTGTAACACTCATTTATCGGCTGAAAAACCGATGATAAATGATAAATGATACATTGGCTGTAGAGTCAATAGCGCTCTAGAATAGAGTGACGCTCCGAATAAAATAAAGGACCTATCGGCTGCAAAGTCAATGGTGCTCTGAATAGAATGTGCGATAAATAGCAAGTAGCAAGATCCGATCTTCTAAAAGTATGAGATCCGGTGACCACTATAATGGTATTGTTAGAGTCAACCTTAATAAATTGGACCAAATCGAGACAGCATGAGACTGAGGCTAACAGCACAGAGACGACGAAGACTAAATCAAATGCACGGACGAAAGGAACGGACGAACCTATTGGTTAGCTGAGTCGATGAGAGAATTTTTTAAAAATATATGTATATTGGCTGAAAAGCTGATATACTAGCCGTAAGACTCAATATGTGGATAACTTTTATTGATGAACGTAGATGATCGATTCGACTCAAACATATCCTTTGTTATGCTCGATAGGATTATCGAGAGTGTACTCTAACGAGCCTCCATCCAATCTCTATTGGCTCACGTTCGCTCGTCCTCTCGACGTTCCTCTTTGTTCGTTCTGATCTTTCTTGCGTGCACGAACAGATTTAAATCCTACAAAATCCTAAACCAATTCTTTGAAACGTTTCAAAGAGGATTACTAAATGGGATAAATACACGAAAATGTCGAAACCTACACGGCACATTTGTTTACAAGTACTGCTGTAAGGAAATTTTTGCAACCCGTTGCTCTCTTTGTGAACTTCTCATATATGCCAATATCGAACATACAGTATTCCTTCTAAGCTAGCTTTAAAAAGTTTATTTTCCGGCTAGATGATGTGTTGGTGGGACAGATTAAATAAGGGGCCGGTGCGTTTCCAATAATGCTTAGGAAAGATTGCGATTTGGAATCATTATTTTTGAATCCCAATTTTAGGGGTTTCAAAGAAAAACAAGTTCAAAATTAAAAGACCTCAATCAAATTTAAATTTTAAATTTACATTATAAAGCCAACATAACTTTAAAATTTGAAGCCTGAATTAAAAAAAATGAAAATATAAAAAATGTCCAAATTAAAATTGATGTCTTAAAATATGAGACATAAGACAAATTAAAATTCAAAATTCCAAAAATTGGATTGGTAAAAAAAATCAAAATTTCAACACTTTGATTTCAAATCTAGAGCTCTTCTTAGCATTCTTACAGTTCTCTCAGCCCCCTGTGTGATCCTAATCCTAAGCCCGTTGTATGACATTTTTTTATCACTTCGGGGCAAATTGACTTTTTTTATAACTTGTTTTGATGGAATACGCTCAGTAATAGCATATATGATAAGTGCACCGACAAAGTAATTGCATATAAGAGAAATGGTTCATAAATTAACAAAATTTTCCCTTAAAAAAGGTGCCACCATAGATACAAAACTACAGCACAACAACACAGCAGGGCCTTATAGCTCAAACCCAATATCAAATGCTGTAGCCACACCTTAGGATCACAAACATAATAATTTAGCATGCGACGGGACCGCCTCTCTAATGTATTCCGAAATAAAAATATCAAGTACTCTTCTCTTAGTAGGGCTTAATTTTTCTTCATAAATATATTTCCACTCAGATTTATATTTTTCTAGGATCCAGAACCAGGCACTAAGGTTGGTTGAGTTCTCCAGGATGTGCGGTGCGAGCTCAATGCTTGATTGTTCTCCATCAAACCCGGTCATCTTGGCAAACTTGAGGTTTTTGTGCGGTTCACGTTTCCTCAAGTCTGTTTTCTTTCCAGGATAATAAGACGGTCCGTTGCAAACCTGCAAAAAGTTTGGGGAAAAAAGATTGGGGGTTAAGTGAAATGAGAAAGGACTGGAAAACATCAAAGAAATACTCTCTCTTTGTTTTTTTTATGAGGTTGGTTAGTTCAATTGAACTAACCAAGTACCTTTTGTAGCTAACACGTAGTAATGACTGCTGGTTTGGATCTATAAACAACCAAGGGAATCACTAATACAACATGGAGGAAATTGCCGAGGTACTACTAAGCGATTCCCTAAAACTGGCTTTTCTCTTACTACAGCAAAACATGACAAAGGTAGTATCACTGTTACCAAAGTTGCACTCAGAAAACATCACTTCTCAAAGCGTTCTTGAGTCTAAAATCAAACGGATGGGATATGCACATACATAGAACAGAGGTGAGACTTGCATAAATATCATTACATCCTCCAAAAGCATGTCTCACATGGTTGCTGGTCTATTGTTATTAGTTGTGCATTGTGGTGCAGAACAGCATATGACCTAAAGAGCAACAGTAGAAAACAACAGCATGGAAAGATTTGTATGACAGTTTACGTGTCGCTATTTAAACTAAAATTGCAATATATATACCACTCAATTCGTAAGAAAGTAAACAGAAGCTAGTCATCGCTACTGTCGTTTCCAGGACAGAAGATGGGAGAGGAATTATATAAAAATTAGATAGGCCAAGCTTAACCACGGAGTAAAGCAATGATGTTATCTTTCTTTAAAATAAATACCAACATACAAAGGCATATTATAGTATGTCATGAGTCATTGTAAAAAAAAACATTTCCAATAAAAATAAATAACTACGTCAAATAAAAAATGCAAACAAATCATTATGAAAAATGCACAGAAATTAAGCTATGTACCCAGCTTGCAACTTGCCAAGGGAAAGGCCTGTTCACGTACAAATATTGCCAAATCCTATTTAGTACATAACATGATGGTCAGTGAAGAGGTTTGAGTTATGTTATCTTCTAAATCTGTGTCTATGCTCGGGTTTTATTAGTAATTTATGTTTATCTCCTAAACTCTTATGCCTATATCTTGAGCTTTAGCTACAATCATATGCCAGCCTAGACATTTTGTACTGTTTAGTATGTATTAATTAGATCTGAGACTTTTTTTAGTTTAGTGTTCACACTTTAAACCTTTAAAGTCTCTTATTTATATATTTATAATCTTCTGTAATCTGTGATTAATCTAATATACAATATAGTCTTTCTCACTTATACTAATAACAAACGATTTGAAAATATGATACCATTATTTTATTTCTACTATATAGACTTTGCTAGGCCTTCATAGTTACATTGATAATGTGAGTAAAGTTTGCTAAAGGTTCTTAAACATGTACCCCATTTTCACATATATCCATAAGACTATAAAACATTGAGATCTTAAAGGTTCCAAAACATGAATTTGGAATAACTTATTTCTCTCTTTCCTCTTCTCCCTATGTTTTTTTATATCCTCATCTTTATCCTTTGTATATGTGGAAGATACCGTGCTACACTCTATTGATATACCGAACAAAGGCAGAGTCCAACTCCATAATCTGGAGAAGCTGATCCTTTGCCCACCACTGGTGTGACCATATGATTGATTGACACTGCAAAGCCAAAGAACTTGCATTTCATAACAGTATTAGGCAATCCACATTCCCTTTTCCTATAGTTTCTCTTAGATGCGAGTATCCATCTTCATCCGATTATAAATCAGTTCAAGAGTAAGATTCTTGATTCTTTTCTACCTAAATATGAATAAGAATCTTGATCATAAAGGTTTTAAACAATGATTTATCTCTAGATTAGAAAGTCACCATTTTACCTTTGTTTAGCTTTTTTTATTATTCCTTTTATTACATTTCTCAGTTCTGGGCTTCGGATTACTGTTTCCACCTGCAAATCAACCTTACTTTTTCAGTGCATTGCAAGTGCAGGGACATGCTATGAAGGCTTATGGACCAAATTTAAAAATGTAGCACAGCTTTGGGGACAAGGGAGACATTTTGACTTCAGGATATCATACGCTCTTCCATTTAAACCAATAATCGCAAAGGACCATCAATAAATTTTGTGCCACAGTCTGCAATGTTGCAAGTAGAACAAAATGATCAACGGAACTTCTATTATCCTTGTACATCATTTCAACAACAAACATGTATTTCATCACTTTTCAAAATACTAAAGTAACTGACGTTGAGAAACTTACATGCACAATAAGTGATTCCAAAAATGGTGCAGCATCAAGAAAAGAAACAAGGCAGCGGCGACTATATTTCTTTGATTGCATTCTCATTTTCGACTGTAAGTGTTTTCCTCTGTGGTTTTTTCTCAGCCATTTGGCCATGTATCACTTGACCCACCAATACAATGGTTACAAGGTAGAGACTTCTCTCTACCTTTTGCGTCAAAAAAAAACTGTAAGTGTTTCAGGCAATGGAATCTATGTCTTGGATCTTTGGTTGGAATAACCATCTGCATACGCAATATAGTCAAGAACTAAGGATGCAATATTTGAGAATTTGACGAACAAGTCAGTTCCTTTCACAAACCTTTGTATATCCAATCAGAAACAGTGTTTCAAGATTTGGCATAGCTGGAGCCATTTCTGACAAAGCATACTCTACAGCATCCCCTGTGAACTCAAACTGTGCCTCCTTTAACAAAGTTCCTTTGCCTTGTATGATTTTGGAGTCAACATCTCCATGGTAACTAAAGGTAATCAGATTTTGAACATGTATCTCCAATGTTTTTATCCAGGATAAATCAATATCCAGGTACTTAAGCTTAAATGGCATATCAGGGATCCTCAAGTGACCTATGTTAGGACACTGACTTAACTCTTGTAGGGCAATTGTACAGCTTAACAAGCTCTCTAAATCTTCTTTAGTTATGTGCACAAAGCTCAACTCAAGTGTTTTCAGGTTACTCAAGCCAAAAATGTTGGTGAAGGCCTCAAATAGCAAAACAAGGGCTTCAGATGTTCTATCGAGGTAGGCACGGGGGTAGCAAAATTGGATGATGGGAAGCTGTAATGAATAAACCGCTGTGGAGATAAGTCAATAGTCAATTCCTTAGCAGCCGAACTGACTGCGAAGTACATCCAACGGTGAAGATAATGGGTGTACTTCTGATTATTGAGGTTGTGCTTGATGATGAATGATTTCACCCCAGTTCCAGCATGGTGCCGTACGATAGTATTGACACACTTGACAAACTTTGCCCTCCTCTGTACTTTGTGAACTCGTTTATTCAGACCCAATGCCTTTGTAGTACAGCTGTAAAATTTCCTTTTGTCAGCTTCAGGGATCTGCTATAGCATTACCATCATGGCAAATATGGAAGGAAAACTGGGTGCCACTGGTGTCATCAGAAAAAGTACAATGATTTGAATTCAGTGTTTCCGAAATGGCTGTTTCATCTTTAAATAAGATTGGCTATTTTGTTAGTTTTCAATTGTCCTACTTCTGTGCCTTTCGCATTGACTCCATCACATTTATGGTTCCATGTTCACTGCGACTGCAAGTAATCTGACCTGTGCGGCTACCAAAGTTGTCTAAGCGATTGTTCTCTGTTGGTGGTTCCGTTTACATGAGCTATGCGTTTTACATGTCAAATGCCGAATTAAGTTTCCATTTTCCTATGGAACTCCTGTGAGTCAATTCTGTTCTTGGGACACCAGAGATTTCTCAAACTTCAATGAACATGCCACAACGTTAGAATTGCATTCAATCCAGAATATGGTTAGCTGCTTTCTTCCCATTAGTCCTCAGCATTAAGGAACAGTAATTAGATTGGACATCATTTTGGTGATTGCAGAATAAACATCTTAAATTGTTGCATGATCTCAGCCCTTTCTGCATGTGAGAAAAGCCTAAACATCACTGTAGAAGTGTGGTGTACAGTAAGATTAAGACCCTAACTCTATAAAAGAGGTCGGATCTATATATATACAAGTCTAATGGTCTAATATTCTCGGCAATTATAGCGGGAGAGAAACGGACATAAAGACTTAAGCGAAAACTGATAAGCAAAGTCACGAGTAAGCCTTTGGTCATAATGTTGACGAACTGGTGCGTCGATGGTATATAGAGCATCCGAACTTGTCCTAGCACAATCTTATCACGTACGAAGTGAATGTCAATCTCTATATACTTCGTGCATCGATGATGAACCAGGTTGGCAGTCATATAGACGACGCTGACGTTGTCGCAGTAGACGACGGTCGCATAAGTGATAGGTATACGAAGCTCTTGGAGAAGCTGGCGAAGCCAGCAACACTCGGCGACAACGTGGACAACGGCGCGATAGTTAGCTTCAGCGCTGGACCAAGACACTATAGTCTGACACTTGAAAGACCAAGACACTATAGTCTGACATTTGAAGGACCAAGAGACTAGAATATCATCGAGGAAGACACGGTAGCTGGAGGTGGAGCGTCGGGAGTCAGGGTAACCCATCCAATCTACGTCAGAATACGCGGTGAGAGAGTCGATGGGGCCAGAGTTAAGATGTAGGACGATGGATAGTGTGCTCTTTACGTAGCGAAGGATACGCTTGAGCAGTGCGGGGTGAGATTCGCGCGAAGCATGCATAAAAAGGCACACTTGCTGAACGACATAGGTGAGATCGGGCCATGTGAGTGTGAGGTACTAGAGGGCACTAGCAAGTCTCCGGTACTGGAAGGGGTCGGCGATGAGAGAACCATTAGTAGCGGAGAGCTTGGCGCGAGTGTTGACGGGAGTAGCAGTGGAGTGATATTCGGCCATGCCTGTACGCTGAAAAAGATCGATGGCATACTAGCGCTGGGAGAGAAACAACCCGTGAGGAGAGCGTGTGACAGAGATGCCAAGGAAGTGATGGAGAGGACCTAAATCGATTATAGTAAACTCTGAGTGCAGTCGGGTCATGATGAGTTGTAGGGTTGGGAGAATATCGATGGAGGGTTGCCCGAGGTGTTGTCAAGAGCGCCGATGGCCGGAAGGGATTCGGCGACTAGAAGGGTATCAAAACCAAAAGCCGATTCGATAGTCATGATGAGAGAGTATCAGGCATGATAGACCGATGAGAGTGTCGAGCCGATAGGGAGAGATGAGTGGCCGAGGTGGGCCGATGAGTGTTGAGCCGATGGGAGTAGGTTGAGTAGATGGGTCACGGGCGCGAGAGAGGTTCGTCGATAGGAGTAGGTGGGGTAGATAGGTCATGGGTGCGAGAGAGGTGGGTTACGGGCGCACGAGAGTTCGTTTCCGTGAAGTGAGTTTTCGTGTTTATGGACACGTGGACGTAACGGAGTGAGGCAGACCCGAAAAACGAAAGAAGTCACAGACGCGAAGAAAAAAAGTTCATGTCTAGGGAGCAGGAATTCGTGTCCGTGGACACGTGGACGTGTCAGAGTGGCGTGGACGCGAGTAGAGAGATTTTGTGTCTGAGAGCAAGTGAGCGTGTCAGAGCGGACAGGTCCAGCTGATGGAGGGCGGATAGGTCCAGCCAATAAAGACCACAAGCGTTGAGGTGCGCCGGCGTGAGGAGGAGAGAAGCGCCGAAGCAAGGAGAAAAAAAACTAGAGCGGAAAGCGAATGTGGGTCTAAACGAGACGAAGAGGCAGAAGAGGGTTGTCTTCTTGTCACGTGGTGAAGGAGAAGTAAGACCGTCTACGGAGGAGACGATAAGAAGAGACTAAGGGAAGAAAGACAAAGAAAAATACTAGAAGGAAGGAGGTTTACAACGGGGAGGAAGTGTCGGCTCGCCGACGAGAGAGGTGGGTTGCTAGTGCGTCGGAGATGTCTAAACCCGCTCTGATACTATATAAAAGTTAGATTTATATATATACCAATTCAGTGATCTAACAATCACCCATTCAGCATTGGAAACTTTGCCTCATGAAAGAGCATCATCATCACTTCATGATCAGCGGTAGAAGAAGAACATCAGCACAATGCCACAGCTCCTTCAGCCACCGCCGGCATCACCATGTACAGGCTGGCCGACGAGTCCGGCGCCGGCAGCTCCATCGACGGCGAGGTGCTGAGGTCATCGCCGGCGAACAGGAGCTGCTCCTTGAGCTTGTCCAGCGCTTCTCGCATCCAGTCGTACCTGCAGAGCCCGTACGCCTCGTCGACCGGCACCTGAAATTCTTGCACAAGAACTATGTGTGAGCAGTAAGCTTCTTGCTGCTATCATCTCATCAGGTGTTCTCTGAACATGGAGGTTGAACTGCAACTGAAACTGAAAGATGTAGAGTGGGATGCTCACCCATCTTCTGCCATGGGTGGTCTGCTCAGGCCATGACTCCAGCAGTTCTGTCACCTGGAGAGCAAACATGAAGCCCTTGCAGGCCCCTTCTAGGCCACAGCTGTTCTGCTTGCTCTTGCTCTTGAAGATCCATTCTCCCAGTGGTATCCCCTGAATTTGAATAAAATTTTCAGCTGTTAGGTTACTCTGTTCTACTCCTGAATCTTGACATATCTGAATGATGGGTTTGAAACTTTGACATGAAGAAAAAATCAGGAAAGATCTACTGTAATTTCTCTGTTTCTGACACTGTTGGAAAGCTCACATTTCACCACATGGAAATAATGTACAAGAATGCATTATATTCAGTGTTTATTCAGATTATGATAGTTGATTAGTGGTAGACTGGTAGTTATGCAGCAGGGACTTTTCGGCCACCTAACCAAAAACACAAACAGATCGGTGTATTTGTTGGTACTAGTACTACTGCTAGAAACAACAAGAAAAAGACAGGGTAGGACATAGTACTAGTAGTACTAGTACCCATCACACATTGCTTTGGAGATATTAATTCTCTTCTATAATCATTATTTTTGTAATTACTCTTGTTGCTTGTTGTCAAAAGAACGATCACTTGTGAGCAACAGGTATACATTGTTCAGAGCTGTACTTTTCTGAATTTTTTTTGCTAGTAGCCACTTAACATTGACCATTCTATATATCTATCACAATTCACAATCCAAAGGGACACAACCATGAGTGTGACTGCTCATCCTACTAAATCTATCCAAGGGGGAAAATACTACACACATTAAAAAAAGAACATAAATCCAAACATGTTCCATATCATGCATGTATTATTTTATCCAGAACACACCCATCAACTAATTAAGTAATTAATCAACTAGGCCTAAGAAAAGGCATGATTAATTAATAACTAATTTGCAATTATTTATGTGTAAATGACACAGCAAGAGCAGATCAGGGATGGGGTCACCTACACTTAGAACGCCCTTGACGCCTGCTTCCTCGAAGGCCTCTCTGCAGGCAGCTTCGTCGATGCTCTCGTCGTCCTCCCATCCACCCTGCATACGCAGATGGACACCACATGAGCATGCCACCACCAAGCAAACAAGCAAAGTTTTTTTTTCTTCCTTTTATTTGTCATGTCTGTTTCTTGGAACTTAAAAGGCAAAATTATTCAGATTCTTTTTGCATCCATGATTGGGCTTGTGCTAGCTTTTGTATATGATGATCATTGTTTTTGTTGATTGGGTCTCACCTTTGGGAAGATGAGATCGCTTCGCTTCGGCGTCGAGATCATGAGAACTTGCAGCCTGTCCAGCAGATGATGATCATCCTGGAGTGAGCAACTGTTTTCTCCATCCTCCTTGATCATGTAAGGGATGCATCTGTTGAAAGGAAAAACGAGATCATATTCTGAATAATACTTTCATCCATACATGTTAATTATAGATGCTAGCTAGCTAGCTACACTAGTATCCTTTTGTAATAATGCAATTATTCTCTATACTTATCTTCATGTTATTGCTCATTGACTTCATTACGCATCTCTTTCTTGACCCAGCTCTAAGAATCTTAATTATTATGTGATTTCATGTGACTACTACATGAAAGTTCTGGAGAGAAGAGAACTAGTTTGCAGTTGTCATCTCCTAGAAATGTACACAAGGTATGCAAAATATTCAAGAGCTAGCTAGTTACTCAAGTACATACCCAGAGACAAGGCGATAACATCCTTCATAGCGCTGCCGCAGGCGTCCCTGTCTCGCGCAAGCTATGTTCATCGCCGGCGGCGATGACGGCGCCATCTTTTCCTTGCTCGAGAAGAACAATTTTCTTATCTGAACAATAACCTATATATACAAATTAAGGTTAACCTTAGCTTAATTGGTAGAAGCAATCTACAAGCAACTGAGCTGGTTAATTGAAGATTCCTATATATATACCAGAGAGAGAGCTAGAAGATAGAGATTTTTGCAAGATCTAACCTCAAGTGGACAAATCCAAGAACAACTCCAACTCTTCCTCATAACACCAAGCTGAAGCAGCTGGTCTCCTCCCTAATGCCACAAGCTTCTCCCAGCTGCATGTCACTGGCCTGAAGAATCTCTCCCTTTGCATCAAGTTCACTGGCTCTAATGCAACTGAAGAGGCTTTGGATTTGGAGAGATATGATATATGGCAAGCTAGGTGCAACCAATTTGATTGGGAACCCAATGATCTTAGAATCTAATCCTCCTATCTCTTTATAGCTCGCTACCTATCAAGCTAAGGTAGCTTTGAATTTGATCCAATTAATGAGATTATATACACAAGGTACCCAGAGATGGGCTTCGTGCTTCTTGTGGCTCTTGGAGCTATTTATAACGAGAGGATGGAAGTTTTTTTTTAGGGTTAATTTGCATTGAACTCCCTAATTTTTGGTAATTATGTAGTCTATCCTTGTCTGGCCTTTCTTTCTTCCGCTGGTCAATGGGGTTGATTGTATTTTCTTTTTCGTATCAACCAAACCATCTTTGATAGGAGACCGCCAATGTGGACAAAAATGGGTTTTCTTTGGCAGTTGCCTGGAGTTTACAAACTCCTGTAGTTAATTAAAAGAGTTTTGTTTTCATTTGTAGCTTAAAAGTTACTTATTTATGTTATCTCTAGGGAGAATTTGTTTGTATCGTGGGCAGCCATTTCAGCTAGTGTGATAGTGCAAATTGCAGGTGAATAGTACATAGATTTGACAGAATATATCATATTCTTTTCTAGTGATGTGGATTCCTTTATATAATAATACTGAGGGACAGTATTAGTAGTAGATCAAATCACAATTTGGGGGAAAAGCTTTGTAGGAGTCGTCACACACTAGTTTAGCTAGAAAGTATATATTAAATCATGCGGTGACAAAAGATATGCAAGTCATGGAAGAGTCATTCTATAAGAAAACATTCAAAGGTGTGTCCACTATTTTCCCTGTGCAACCTTTTCTTATTCAAGCAACTTTAGGTTTTAGTGCTTAGTAAACAGAGAGTTATCTCTAAGCTTTATTTATTTTTAACGGCTGGGAAATAACTTCACACCTTCGTCCAGACCCTACACTTCCTATGCATTATTCACCAAGCTTCAGAAGGTTCATAGATGTTCCTGTTATGAACTTTTTAAGGGTCTTGGTTCAGGTCATAGATCATAATTTTTAGTCCTAAATATAGTACCGTTTGATAAGCCTGTAAACAGATTCGGTTAAAAATTAGTTTATAGAAAGAGACCGATTTATAAATGGAGAAGTCGATCGTTTAAGAAAAAAAGCTGATTGATATAGAGAAAGAGTCGATAGATATAAGATTATTTAAGATAAGATCGAATCTAAAAAGGAATCATGGAACCTAGAATGATTTTATATCTATAAAATATCTCTTGTAATTAGGTATGAGTAGTTAATTTTATAAACTTCTTAGATATAGTTTTTATTTCTATTTAGAAAATAATGTTTGTAGTTTTTTTTAACCATTTCGGACAAGATATAAGTATAAACCCGTATGGACCTTATAAGATATCTCTGTGGAACAATACAACTTCGGTGCATCATCACCTTAATTCTTTTAGGTTTTTTTCGACGAATTCTGCCTCTCGACGTGGGGCATCATTGGTTAAGTCTAATTTTCGACGAAAAGGTAAGTACCACTATTATTATGATATATCTATTTTATCTAATACTATATCGATTGAGTCCGGCCTCTTAGCCCAATCAAACATATCACATCACATTTATATAAAATCTATTGACTTATCGAGCTCATTATTATCAATCTTGTGCCACATCGGTTAGATCGGACCTTTATTATTCAAACATCCTTCCCGGCCTTAGACAAGGTGAACTCATCTGACATAGCACTTATATTGCCGGTTTGGTTAGAACAAAAGGTAAAAATAGTGATCCACATGTCATAAACTCTTATCTTTTTTCATCTCTCACCCTCTCTTTCCATTGTCATTTTCTAACTTACTACACGTAGCCGTCGAAATGGAAAAGGTTAAGTCTGATTTATCTCCTTAAAAGTTCAATTTACCATCTTAACTCTAATACCGAACGTTTTACGCTCTTTTAACTTTTCAAACCGAATAACTTACCCTCTCCCCAAATCTAGGATGGTTCAGTCCTATTTGACACACAAGTTCTCACGGAAGCGGGTGCCCGAGCTCGTGCAAGAACTGCATGATCCTCGCCGCGTCGACGAGGTCGTGCAAGAACTACCTGGGTGCCGAACGTACGTACATGGCATCGTCACAGAAGCCGCCAGTGTCCAGCCTCGCCACCTTGACGGCATCATCACATCACGTACGAATGGTCCATAAGCTGCAAGCTTTATTCGACTTTTTAGACGCACCTACACGCAGAGCAGTGGGCGGGTGGTGACGGTGCAGCAGCTCACCGGCGCAAGGGATCAGTGGGGACGACGCGTCACCGGATTCCCACAGCGCGACGTCGGCATAGGCCTCGACAAATGAGACGCCCTCGACGGTGCAGCCCACAATGAAGCTCCCGAAGCCTCCCGGTGATCAGGTAGTGGTGCACGAGTGCCGCCGCCATCATGTCGCGGATGATCCTGGCCAGGTCGATGCCAGGCGACAGCTGCCAGAAGACCAGTGGAAGTAGATGCGGAGCGGTAGAACCGGAAGCTGCCCTGGTCGTCGATGTGATGTCGGGGAGACGGGGAGCCGCCGGATCGCGCGTGGTGTCGACCTGGACGGCGTGTGGAGCTCGGGGTCGCCTCGGCGCACCGTGAAAGCCAGTCAGAGCTACTAGCTAGCTTAGCTCACACGATCGGACACTCTTGCACCAAGAAATGGCTCACGTACGTTTTATTGTGTCGCAGCAGCGTGCTCCCTCCACAGTGGCTTCAACCCGGCTGGCTTGCATGAAGCTTAAAATGGAGAGAAATTGGAGAGGAAGAAGGTGAGGAAATGTTGACAGGTGGGTCCGTTGCTATGTTGAACACCACAGAAGGACAAAATAACCATGTGTTGAGTAAAGGGGGTTAATTTGTCCGATTTAAGAAGTTAAAGGGTGTAAAACATCTGATATTAGAGTTAAGGGGGATTGCTATTGTTAAGAGAATAAATCAAACGTAACCCAAATAAAAAAGTTACTGTTGGGTAAAATTATTCATTCTCGTTGGTCCACATTTTCAGTTGGAACCTGTACATGTTATTTGTCATGATCATATCCATAGTATAAAATTATGTAAGAATTTTTCGTCCCTTTGCATCCATCTTTACGCGGTAATATTGTCCTTGTCCCTGCCTCTCGCCGCACACCATTAGACCTATCTACTTCCTCCATAAAAAATATAAGAGATTATGTGTTTATCAAGTCAAAGTATGCTATATCTTAACTAAGATTTGTAGAGAAAAATACTAACATCTAAAGAAGTAATTAACAATATATGTTCCATTAATCATGATTGAAGCAGATGATCTAATGATTTTTAGTTTCTTTATTTTTATTATACAAGTACTTTGGTCATGCTTAATTTTGAATAAATTTCTTAGTTTCTTTATTTATATTATACAAGTGCTTAATTTTGAATAAATTTCTTAGTTTCTTTATTTATATTATACAAGTACTTTAATCATGCCTAATCATTTTTTTTTGCAAATTAATTTCCTTACTTCTATCGACTGCGTTGAAAATTAATGAATGTATAGTCCAATACCCATGCCCCGTACGAGGAATCGACCACCAAATGCTCTTAGCGTCCACCTCGGCAGCTTGCGTCACTTGCATGACGATGAGTTGATGACTGCCATGCATTCATGCTTGATTAATGTTGATTAATCACCATTTGATCACTAATAACATCAACTTATGGGACAGTATATATATGAGCTAGTCGAACTAACAAGCATATGCATGCTGACCTAGCTAATTATGAGTTATGCTATCATCAACAATAATTAATCCTACTTAACTTGACCCCTATTAGGTGTACTCCCCAAAATATAAGACGTCCTCATTTTCAATAAAAATCAATGTTTTTAACTTTTCACTATATCATTATTACACATACTATGTTATTATATTCGTATTTTAAATTACTTATTTTGATTTCATTGATAATATATTAAAAAAAGAAACTAATGGTCCAAATATAAATATGATGCCGGAGACCGTGCAAACAAGTTACATACCTCAGGACATTCCCACTGCAAGTTTTATTAGAGTTTTAATCTCATTAAATAGGATGCAACATAGACTAAGTTAATAACATGCTAAGAAATTTACGAAGAGAGAAGAAATATGTTTCATCTAAATGAAACCTTGTATACACACTTAACTTACCTATGCCTTGAAAACATAATGAAAACTCACTGTGACTGAAGTGTTTTATTTTATGTCTTGAAATTATCAAATCATTTCATAACATAATTTAATAATTAACGTAAAATGAAACTGTAGATTGGATGCTTTTATCTCATTCATCAACTCAAATCTCTTTAAATGATGTGTCTCTATTGAAAAATAAAATTTCTCACAGGGAATGGCCTTATATCGAGACAGATGGAGTAAAGTTAAGTAGGATACCGGTTAATTAGCTAGCCCTTCTGAACCCCAAAAGGTACAAGTGATCAGTCCAACCTGGTTTAATTAATTGCCTGATGGTTTTGTATCATTCTTGGAGGGGGCAAAAGACAAAAAAAAGTTCATCGACGTGTCTGGTCCTTCAATTTATCCTTAATTAATTTCCCTCTGATCATGTGGTCCCCACAAAACAGTTAGAATCAATTTGTAAAGTGGGGAGTAGCTAAGCTTTATGAATTGAACAATGTACTTGAGCAAATTGCAAGTCATATTGCTACAAAACATAAGTGCGGTGGCAAATGCGTCTCATGCACGTGTGGAAAAGGTGGCACGTGCGAACCCGTTTTCTACATTAAGGCATTGATCCCGTCTCATACTAATTTGTGTTATGACTGCCTGTCTTTTAAAGTATTTTAGTTTCAAATGTAGTTAAAGTCTAATATAAATCTCAGATTATGCATGTTTTTCTAAATATTTATATTTAAATATATATCTTAATATGTTATGTTAATTTTAACTTTTTTCTTATCTCTTATCACATTATTACCTTAAGATTTCACGATGTATTAGCGTATTTAGGGTCTTCTATAAATATAATCAAACTATCTCAATCGATATTACATAAACTTTTTCTATTGAACAAATTTCGTTACAAAATAAATACCAAAAGTTGTGTGTTTCATACACAAGCACGGATAATCAAATTGTTTTTATAAAAAAAATCTACATATATTTACATGACAAATGTTTCATCTTCTCTCCGTTTCAAATTACTTATTGTTCCTGTATTTCAATTTTTTATCAAATTATTTACCTTTCTAACATTTTAAGACACTTTTAAATACGTTTTTCCTTCCTATATCCTTCTCCTCACAAAGAATTTTAATTTTAATGCTTGGTTTTAAAATATTGATTATGACGTATTTAGTGAGGGTAATAATGTGATTTGCCATACTTTCTAATTTAATGTGAA
This sequence comes from Oryza coarctata, assembly GCA_030770085.1. Lineage (NCBI taxonomy): Eukaryota > Viridiplantae > Streptophyta > Magnoliopsida > Poales > Poaceae > Oryza > Oryza coarctata. The sequence continues at coordinate 11,014,020 of CM061483.1, read as the reverse complement.
ATTTACTAGAACAATAATTAAATTAAAATGAAAAGAGTATCTTTGATCTCTAATATTAGACACACAACCGATATTTTTTTTAGATTACAGGGAAGAAGCACACGCATACACATCACTACACATGTATAATACCACACTCATACCCACGAATGCACCCTCTAACACACGCTAAAAAGACTCTCTAATGTCACCACAACTGATATATGTTGTTGATAAAAGAAAAAAAAATACTCCAGGTCAAATGCTTAGCTCCTCCCAAAATCGATACTAATAGCCAACTGATAGCAACCATGTAGACATTTGTTTATTAAATCTATGAGTGTCACAATACTACTATATTATTATACTGTCCTTTTAAAGTTTCAAAGAGTGTGGCCAACTAAAAAGCATGAAGATGACCTATATGCTATGGTTATGCATTTTTGGTATAAATTGACTAACATGGTGAATAGCTCTAGACTCTTATTGACCCTAGTGATTGCTTGGGCTTATTGGTGAATGCATAACAGAATTTCGATATTAATGTAAGGATTAAAAATACGATTTACTTAGCAGGTAGGAGTACTTAACGTAGTTAGATTTGTCCGTCTCTAAAAATTTCCTCCGCCGCTGCCTCGAAGAGTTGAACTATTTTCTCTGAAATTGTATTCCTTGAAAATTAAATCATATGCGGCTATAACATGCGTGCTGACTGCGTTCAACACGGTGTACCCATCTCAACTCCGGCCGTACGAGAGTGACCACACACACAACGCACAGTCCATATCATCCATCCCAAGACTGACTTACAAGTGACAAGCAGACAGGACAACACCACAGGATACGAGACAGAAATTCAGGGTTCAGAGTCAAATCAGAGAAGGTTCCTCACTTCCTCCGGAGCTTGAAAATCTGCAAGAACTCACGCGCTTTCTCAGACCGTCAATCGAGCAGAACCAGATTGAACAGCACGACGGATTCGATCGATCATTGTCGTGTTGCATGGCCTGGTCAAGTCTCTGCAATGAACATGAGAGGAGCAGACAGTAAAGCACATGTCAGTTTCTGACTGAATGAACGGCAGACAGGGCTGGCTGGCTGGACGGACCATCTCTGAAAATCGAGGGAAATTCAGAGAACGGCTGCCGATTGCCTACTGAATCCCCAAGTCAGATCAGATGAGAGTTTGTGGTGTGTTTGGATTCATGCCAAACTGTAGAATATTAGTAATTCCTCTGTACTAAAAAAATATAAATCTAATATTAAAATAGATATAACATAATACTACCAACCTAAATAGTGAGAGAGGTAGTAGCAAGCTGGGAAAAACAACACTGTTCATGAATTGACATCAGTTGTTGGTTCAGATGAACCTTCCAGTTCATCATCCACTGGCAACAAGTGATGAGTAGTACCGAAAATGAAAGGAACACCGTTGCAGTGCTAACATGTACGAACTCTGAACTCTGCACTGAGATATACATAAATAAGTTAACATTTAAATATGTAGAGATACAAACTGTATAGACGACATAAACACATAATCCTTACACAGAAGGTTCCAATTACGACCTAACTTAATACTGAGTTACTGCATGTCACAAGTAATTAACCAAGCAGATACATAGGCCAAACATAGGTGGAACACACCTCTTACTTACAGACACCACAAGCATTACCAGGTGCCCAATACTGTACTCTAAACCGTAAACCCCAAACCTATCTACATGACAGCTATGGAAAAGTCAATCATTAAGCAGAACAAGCCATTGCTCGAGTCTCGAGAGCCCTAGCTTCTTATGGTCCTGTCACACAGCTTCATATGCTTCTTAATACCCTCTTGTATCATGCAGTGCAGGCAATTACCCTTCAGTGCCCAAGCTTGCCACAGAGGAAACAAGGAGAGCTCAGTGGACTTGAAGCTGGCTTAGGGCAGTTCTTGGACCAGTGTCCATCTTCACCACATCGGAAGCAGCAGCCGCTGCCATGAGGTGGTCGCATGGGTGATTTTGTTGGTGTCTTCACTTCAACTGTAGCATTAGATTCATGCTGTGTACTAAACGATCCCCCAGCAACTATACCATCTCTTAGTGTAGGCTCAGGAGTTACCAAGAAGCCACTGCATACAACATCATTGTTGATGATGTCAAACGGCCATTCATCATATTCAGATTGATCATATACGGCCCTCCATTTTAACTGGACTGTACTTCCCATGGTTATCCTCCACTGGATTGTTGTTTCCAGTTTGTGGTGATTCTTCAACAAAAGCATTGACCAGCACGCAGTAAGAGCATGCACCTTGTCCCTACAAAAAGGGAACAGATAGTATGTTTAGGATAAGGAATTCATGGATATGACAATTAGTAATCCATATCAATCATGTCAACAGTAAAATACAACCATATCTTCAACATGCCAAATTGATGAAAATAAATTACATTGGAAGGTACTCCCTCCGTCCCAAAATAAGTGCAGCCTTCTAGTTCTGCAAGGCTGCACTTATTTTGAGAAGAAGAGAGTACAAGATATTGAATAGTTCAATTGTCTGTTGTGTTCCCAAAACCTTATTTAGCAGAGAACAATTTAAACAATAACTTCATGAGAAATTTAGTGCTTGGAAATAGGAATAAAGTTTCACGTTCTACCTTTTAGCAGAAAAATCTTAGTTATGGGTACAATTTGCATTGGAACATATATATTGCTTCCATTTGCAGTATATGTTACATCAAATTCTCATCTCTACCATATAAAAGGACCTAGTGCCCATAATAAGGTTATTTGTAGATTGATGTCTAGTACAAATTACTCGCTCCAGTCAGATTTATTTGGCACTGGGAGAACTGAGTTTAGTTCAACCAACATCAAATATTTTTTACTAGAGGGAGTAGATATGATTTAAAATGTTTCAAGTTTGGAACTTATGATGTACTTGTTTGAAATCCATTTGAATACTGTAAGCTTTTCCCAAGATTTATTAGGTTGTTTTGTTAACAAGAAACAATATGCTAACAAGAGCTAAAACATGTTGCATAATACAACAGCATGACAGAACATAATTGATCATCAGACACAAAACTATTTCAAGAGAAACCAATGAAAGAACGGTATCAATAAAAGCATTACCTTCTCTACACAACACATATAGTACTTTTGCCCTTTTGTTGTCTTCTCTATGCATTTTCCAGCCCCACAATGGCAGGTTGGTCGCTTATCACTTGATCTAGTACCTTGGGCACTAGCATTAACTGGAGTTGTAGCACCAACTCGATGATTGCTTGGACTGTTGTATACACGAGAATTTCTAGGATTGTTTGGTGTAGGACTGTTGTATACATGAGGGTTTCTTGGACCATTAAAAACATGGAGATTGCTTGGTGTAGGAGTTGCAACACTAGCTAAATGATTGCTAGGACTGTTAAACACACCAGGACTACATGTGCTGTTAAAAACATGAGGATTTAGCTTAGAATGGTTCATAAAAGCAGGCTGTGGATTTGGACAAAGATCAGCTCCTCCACACCAAACAGAATATCTGCATTTCTGAAACAAGTAAAATTATTATTAGCTTTATGTATACAAATCAGGTTTTCTGTCTACAAGAAGGAAAATCATTGCAATGCAGTTGAAAGAGGTTGTACACGTAAAGAATGCATAAATCAAGTCAAAAGAGATTAAAGCAAAAAAAGGAAATCAAAGAAGAGCAACTTTGAACAAGGGCTGGTTTGTGATTGTTCTTCTGTGTCAGCTGCACTAACTTTTCAAACTTGCCGCAGAAAGGAAGTTGTCATAGATTAGCACCTTATGATTCTACTGACCTAGTATTGATTAAAAATTATGTCATCAGTGGTTGACCTTTCCCTATACACTATAACATGCTTGCAGAAAATATACACATTCATCCAAAAAATCCAACATGGAACATCAATTGCAGGTCATGATGCATCAATTTCTAATTGCACAATTGCATCCTCACAGCAATGCAGAGCGTTTTATTGTGTAACAGTGAAGCTCATAGCCATAAGGCCAACCTGAACTATCAAATTTGGATACTGCGTTAGGCACTTCAGTGTAAGAGTTGCATAGACTTCCTTCATGACCAAATCTAAATCTACAACAACAATATAGTCTTTTAGTATTGAACAAGTTAAAGTAGGCTAGAATTAAAAACCAACAAGTTTAAATACGTCAGCTACGTCAATAGCTTTCCAAGAATTACAGATATTTAGGTATATCCTACTTTTTAAAATCTAAATGCACCCAACCCAAAATTATCTATTTCCAGAGAAGATGGAAACAGGTGTGCAGAAAAATAGTGTGGTTTAAGGCCACCGGCAAAGGAGATGCACAAGGAATTACGGATGCACAACGGAATCTCTCATCCAATGTCACCTGAAAGCTACGGCATGTTGCCAAAATAAGCCCAACATTCTCCATCCATCTCACCATAGCAAATCATTCCTCACTCAATCACTCAAAGAGTAAACCCCAAAGCAGTACAATAGAAGCCAAAAAAACAACCAAGAAAGTGAACACTGTACAAAAAGTTCGGCAAATTTCCCTACATTTGATCTTTTGTCAACCAACATTTTCTGAACATGAAAGTAGAACAAAGCAAGTATTTCATCCCTAAGAAACCACCCAAATACACAACAAAAGATCGTCTTTTTCCCCGCATGAAGTAAAAAATTTGGGGGGCAAGAAACTATCTTTGGAGAGGGGAAGGCTCACCGGAGTCGCCGGGCAGACGAACGCCCACTGCCGGGACTTCCTCTCCTCCACACTGCAGGCCCCGCGGCCGCAGATGCACTGCCTCTAAAGGAAGGCCGGGGCCTGGGGCGGCGGGCGAAAGCGCTGCGCTTGGCCGCGTAGTGGCTCCGCTCAGCTCAGTCTCCTCCGCGGCGCAGAAGAGGAAGTCGTCGTCCTCGTCGTCATCTAGCTCGCACGGGGACGGAGCGGGGGGCGGCCGCCGCCGGAGACCGGGAGTGGCTGGGAGCGGGGCAGGACGCGACGCTCTCCGCGTAGGTGGTTGTGGTGGTGGTGGCGGCGGCGGCGCTGCTCATCGCTCACTCCGGCCGCCGCACGTCTCGAGCTCTCTCGCCGCCTCTCGCTCCAGTGATGCGCTCTCTCTCTCTCTCTCTCTCTCTCTCTCTACGCTTTCCTCTGGTTTTCGCTTCTTTCTCTCGCTAGCTTGCTTCCTTTTGCTTTTGGCTCCGGAAATGAGGAGAAAAGAATCCCAGAAATTCCGTTCTTGTTCATTCTTGCCGGAATTCTTTTCAATTCAAAGGAGAGGCTCTGCGATTTTCTTGTTCATTCTTGCCGGAATTCTTTTCAATTAAAAGGAGATGCTCTGCGATTTTCAGAGGAACTTTTCAAAAAAAAACAACAAATCAGAGGAAATGTACGAAACTTTCCAAGTTACTACCTCTATTTGCATTTACTCAGCAATTTTAACTCTTATTATTTTGATTTTTGACGATTAATATCTTTTAAATGGTGAAACTACGATAGATAAAACTCTTATGATTACATTTATGATACGACAAACTTAGTATCTATATTTTTTAATAAAAAACGAATGGTCAAATTGTAGAAATGAATAATGCTCTAATATTAAGTATTTGCAAATGGAGTTTTTTTTTTGGCTTTTTCGCTCTTACGTGCGTTGTCGCACTATCAGAGCCGTTGTGCTTGTGCGACTGCAGAGTGCAGAGCAATGACCTTTCTACAATCCACTGATAATTTTGTTTTCAAGTTTCAAAATGCAGTGTGTGTATCAGAAGGTGCTAAATGAGATGAATACTGAGATTATCCAAGTCCAGTTATAAAGAGATATGAACTTTGTTTTTACATGTTAGGCCATGTATTCTGTGTGACAAAAAAAGGGGTGATGCTAGAAGAAGATAACGTTGCAGTGTGTAAAAAAGAAAAGATGGATGCTAGAAAGTGAGGGTGAGGCTATCTTCCCAGTGTGTATGTGTGTGTATATATATGCATATAAAGTTTAAAAAACTTACGCATGTTATTATGGTGATGCAAAATATATTCACTGCTTCAAATAAATAAAATGCTAACAACTACAAATATTAGGTCTTAAAAGTAAAAAGTTATTAGTATAGATAGCTAAATGGGCTATGCTAGCATGAATCGGTTCGGACATAAGCATACTATGCATGATATGATCCGTTTGGTAATGGGCCATGTCAACACAGCTCGTTAGACCGAGGCAGTAGCACGACGGACTGTTACAGCATCGCCTGACGACTAGGAGGCCGGCGCAAGCACAGTCCGACTAACTTACCAAATTTTTTTCTTTATTTTTTAATATTCATATTATTTATTTATTTTATTATATGGATCGAATTAGTCTATATATATATATATATATATATATATATCTTTATCGTGTTTAGGCTAGCCTGGCCTGGCCTACTACTCAACGAATCATGTCTGGTCATGATATTAATAAGTGGATCAGCGTGATAGGATCCACTGTCTTTGTGCCGACTAATACTTGGTCATCTATAGTTTTTAGTGTGCAACAAGGGAGGATTGGGCTGCAAGCCTACGAACAGAGCCCAAAACTATCATGCAAACAGAGCCGAAAGCTGTCGCTGAATGATGGAATAATTCTGAAAGTATGTAGTAGCAGTAGTAGCAATTTTGTATGCGTGTTACTCCTAACTGTTAAGTGAAACCAACAAGGTGCAGTACACAAGCAATACTCTATCCTTACCAAATCCCTGGTTTGGACTCTTGTATTAGTGGGATAAGAAACTCCAAAGCCCCGCGAATTTTACAGAAAGCAATCCACTCACTGTCACAAACCATTAAAAATTCCAGTGCTTTTAAACCTAGGACTTATGAAGCCAAAACCAAGGGAAAAAAACCCGGCAAGTTGAAGTGTTAATTGTGTTGATAAATTGCTTATTCGTTAATTAACCACTGTCTCTTAGCTACTAATTCGTTACATAAATATGTTCGTTTTTGACTGGGATTAAGCCATGTCCAACGCTCCAGGGTGGAGTGTGGTTTCAACCATCACATCGGCGGCAAGCTGCCAAGGAAGAGAGAGGATAAAAAGATGGTGGCTTGCAGAGGGCGTGCATGACCTACAGAGAATGTAGTGTTTTGGGGAGAAAAGTAGTGATCCAAAACACAAAAAAATCTGTGGTCCAAAAAGAGTTGTGTGCACTTGTGATGTCTGAATCGGCAGACTGCCATCACCGTCGTTGCACCATCCACCTCATCATTTGGTCGCCGTCGAGGTTGTTGTCCGTCGACACTGTCTTGATCCGCGTTCGCCGAGATAGGAGAAGAGAGGCCGCCTTGATCCACACTCGATCCGTTGCCGGAGCCCAACCCACGCATGGGAGCACTGGTCACGTTCTTGCTGAAAGCCTGCAACCGGGAAACAAAATTAACAACGTGATGCACGGGAGCACTTGTGTTGCTTTGATCAGGAGCAGAGCATCAAACGGGAAGCAGGAGAATAATTATAGCGTGGTTTAGATATGTTTGATGAATAGTATAGATCGATGTATTAAAAGTCGGAACATGGGTATGGAACGGAAAAGCTACTGTAAGCAATTAATTGGAATACCGATAATTATTCAGAATTATGCGAATACTTAATTTGCCATTCACACACGTAAATACATATTTGCTCGGTTGTTTAATTTTACAGATATTTAAACATATTATGTGTCAATTTTACAACAAAAACTATTAGAACATGTTTGCTATTTTGGCTAGCGATAAAAGCAATAAAAAACATATTATTATCTATATAGAAAAAACATTATAGTAGTTAGCGCGCTGTTAATCGATAACAACTAACTAAATAGCCATTAAACCGGTTAATGGACCGATTAGCGATTAACAAAATGATGTTCCGCTTTTTTTAATAAAAAAAAAACTGAATGATGTACCCAATCACCAGTGCGTATTGTTTTAGTTCCTGCGTACGCATAAACAGACATATAATATCGATCTACTTTCCTCTCCCATTGGTAGGGATTATATTCCCCATTGATAATATTACACCTCCTTTTATACCGTTTCCTCTACTCTCTTCTTTGCTTGCATGGGCAAAGGTGAGATTGAGGTGAAGGGAGGGACATTGTTAGTGGTAAACTCCAACGAAGGGAGGAGCGTGGCTGAGTGTAGCAACGGGAGAAGCATGCTCGAGCAAAGGAAGGGTAGTGGCCAATGACGAGTTCAAGCGGAGGGGCCCCGCAGCCAATGGCAAGCTCAAACAGAGCAATCAGACTCAAACGAACACTTATATATTTAGTTTTATAATTGAGGGAGTAAATCAGACTCAGATAATAATAGTTGAGGGAGGTAAGATAATCCTAAGGAAACCAACAAGGTGCAGTACACAAGCAATACCCTATCCTTACCAAATCCCTGGTTTGCACTATTTTTTAGCAATACAAATACAAATACATTCACTCATAATATGCACTTACTCACTCTTGAACATATCTTAAAATTGATGGATTTACCACGGATACCTCAGTATCAACTGGTCGCTTACATCTTAAACAAATAATTAGACGTAAATATGAATATCTGCAATGAGTATGCCATTAACCACTGAAGAAAAAATTAGTCATAAATATAAGTCTCTATATCATATATAGAATTTAAAACTAGATAAGCTGCCTCCATGACATTGTTTTCACTCTTGTATTCATGGGATGAGAAACTCAAGAACCTTGGGAATTTTGCAGAAAACAAACCACTTACTGTCACAACACCTATCATGCTTCAAAAGTATGATTTCTCCACAAATTTTTCTCATCAACATTGCTTAGATATTTTTTCTAAACTACTAGTTAGCTTTATATTATATAATGTTTAATTTATCCCTATAAGCAATTATTAATAATCTTCATCATCTAAAAAATAGAAAACATATATAAAAAATAAAGTGTAAATGAAAAGCAAGGTGTTTTTATTTTTTAATTAAATGTTTAGGGGATAAGTTTTTTTAATAAATCTTGAAAAACTATTATTGCTAACAAATATGTTTTATTTGTACCATCAAGCTAGTGCTCCCAACATGAGTCTTAAAATTTAAATTTAATAGTAATAAAATATTACTTTTAAGCCAACTATATATATTGTTATCTTAGTGTGGCTTATATATGCAATAATATGTGAAGAAATTCGTAATACCATGGGGATAGAGAGAATGTAATTAATATCTAACTACTTGAAAAACGATACAATGGTTATGGCAATGGCGGTATCAATTTAAGTGAAAAGTAAGAACCAAAATTTTATAAGAAATTATATTATTTTATTCACTTGGTTCAATGTACTCCATATTGATTTCTTTCTATTTTCTTTTTTATTTTCTACAAGTATTATTTTAAGTTTAAATTTTATGATATGATAAATTGTGACAGAGAGTTACACTTTTTGTGTCAACCTTAAAAAAATCAATTGTGTTGAAAATATGAAGGGGTAAAACATTTTTTTGACAGCCTGTTTTTCAGCCTGTTGGGTTGAATATGGTCTCTTCTTCATTTCTTCGCATGCACATACGCTATTACATACTGCGCGTGCATATATATGGATATATAATCTTGGATATGAATACCCTTAAAATAGACTGATATAGGTTGTCATTGCATATTAACAGATTGATCGGGTGACATGAGGCTACACTAAATATATGGATGTGTAGAGTGTAATATGATTGTATGGTATGAGAGACAATCCCTCTATGAACGTTTCTGGTAGAGTACACCAGGCTCACGTAGCCTAGCGTGAAATAAGATTGGATGACCAAATATAATTGCACATGCATCATATTTTTTTGATATGATGTATTATGAATACACACTTGAATATCTATCTATGATATAAACACCATTTAAAATTAATTAGATGGTAATATAGAATATAGTTTAGAGTGCTTACACAGAAAATAATTTGACTTGCTTGGATTATTTGAGCACATTAATTTCAAAAAATCATGAAATAATTAGATTGGCACTGGATTTTTTATGCAGTGGCTTGGACTATTCATATCTGAGGTAGTTCTTTTTCTTATATAGTGTATATCTAATTTAGCTATGCATGTTTGCAAAACAATGTATGGTGTAATCTGTGTTGAATTATTTCATAGTTTTTTATGTCAATTCAGATGATAGGTAAAAGGGCAGCGATGTTTGTCCTCCGAATTTTTTTTGTATGGTGCATTGGCTAAGTTTTGTATCTGAGTACGAAAAGAAATCTACAAACACATCCATGTCAAATTCGCATACAGAAAAGCACAACGCTATATTCACTGCTATAATTAGTAAAACTTTTTTATTTTCACGAGCAGAGTAAATCTATACAATCGGTATGCAGATTTGCATCCTCCTAATTAATTCACGTCCAATTAGTATTCAAATTTTTTTTGAGATTCACAAAATATTACATAATTTTAAGTGATTCTTGGTACAATTAAATTCTAACAATATAAAAGCATCTAGTTGTTTCAAAAGATTGGGGTTGGATAGGAAATGGTTCTAATTGGTTAAGGTATAGGTAGCTAGAAAAAATTAAATAAAAAATTATTGTGATTGGTTGAGATGAGAGGTTAAGAAATTATTGTGATTGGTTGATATGAGAAGTTAAGGGAAGGATATATTAGACAAATTTCAAACTGTCCACTTACGTACCTCCTCATCTCCACTTACCTTAATCACAAGGTTTGCCGGTTTGGCAATTAGTGTACGTAATTAGTTTTTTATTAATGCACAATCAACTTATTCATCCACATGTATAATTAAAAATTCATTCAGATTTTAGATATGGTTACAATTTCAATAAAATATGTTATTTAAAAATATTTTGTCTATAGGTAACAGCTCCGTACAATCCATAGGTTACCGGGTTGTTGGTGATTAGTGTACATAATTGGCATCAGAATTTGTACAATAGTATATGATGCATGTACAGACTCTTCCACCAAGCACAAAAGTTGCTTTCCCAATTTGCGCTTACATCTAATTGTTGCAGGACTTCAGTAAGAATTATTATTATTCCCTAAACAATCCTCGAAGAGCAATTAATCTTCCTTAAAGGTATAGTTCTCGTTGAAATCCATTCGTCACCAAGAGCTATACCCAAAAGGTTATGACAAATCAATCATCTTTCCACATCATAAAACACGCAATGTCACTATTGCTGTACCATAAGCCACCAAATGCGTCTAGAACTGTATGTATTTGAGAAGATGGGTAACTATGCATGCTATACATCTCTGCTAATATAATATATACAGTATATTATTTTGGTCCAGACATAGGGATACCAAAATCTCTTTATAAATGGTACTAAAAAACACAAAGAAAAAATATCTTTTAAACAGTAATAAAAATGCTAAACATCCCTCATCACAGAGATATTCCAAAACCGTTCATATTGATCAATTAGAGAGGGTTTTGTTTAAGGATGTTTGTATGATAAGGTGCACTGTATGAGTTAGTTAGAAAATCATATCTGAATATATTATTGGATTTTTTTGTGTGCTAAGGTGTCCTGTATGAGTTATTTAAAAATCATATCTAAAATTGTATTGTTAGATATGATTTTTTGTACTTCCAGAATCCATATTAGACTAGCTCTTTCAAGAAGCAGGCCTTCGTATTTATGGTTTCTTATTGGCTTTGTGTAAAAAAAAAGTTAACGGGAAGTTGATATGTGAAACTATACGTTCACTACCACAGAAATGCTTTGGTGCCAACTCCAAAGATGTCGGTTTTGAACTAGCACATCGTTAGGGCACTGATAACCCTTCTCATCGGTGCCGATTTAGCACTAATGAGGTTCACTACCTTGAAAAAAGAGTGGGCCCATCCAAATTCAATAAAAATCAATACACAGATCATCACTATTAGAATCTCTAATAAAATCATTGGTATTAGAACATTGCCAATACATATATCAACAACTTATTATATCACTCGTTAAGTTAGGTCACAAATCAACAGCTGACATATCTAAATCAACACCATAAATTAAGAACTCATTGATGTATGCACTACCACAACTATAGAATTCATCGCCACCGCTGCCATTGTCACTTAACCATGATGACGTGTTTGTTGTTGATCTCCCTCGAGCTACTCCATCTCCCACCTCCTTAGTATGGGCTTGGCAGACCCACTGGCAGGGTGTTAGGGTCCCTTGAGCTGACCTTCACGCCGTCTAACCCCTACACCTTCCTCATCCAAAGCAACCACTGTGGAGAGGGAGGGGAAGGAAGACAATGTCGGGTAGGTCTAGAAGCTCCCTGGCAACTCTGCATGTCCTTATTTACCTTACAAATACCAAGTCAGATTTGAGAAAAAAAAGGAAACAAAAAATAAATACAAGCGGCCTTGTCTCCAACGGCCACATGATCATGGTCATCGCCTTTGGTTCTTTAGATGAACCAACACCAATGATGATTTTTTTTTACCGGTTCACTTGAAAAACCATCACTAAACTCATTAGTGTCATCTAAAAAATCAGCAATAATGTTGTCACTAGTACAGATACGACATACCCTCTATAATTGTATATAACATCACCAAAATACCACATACCTACTATTATATGATATACAGGAGGAGAAATTTATATTCGGATAAAGATGTAGGCAAAGAGGGAAGTTGTCTCGAATAAGAAAGGATTCTATAGTCTGATATAGAGATGACATGGCCTTGTCCGATCATTCCATGACTGATATCTCCAAATTCTATTTGAAGAAGAGATCGCCCTCTGACATAAATACAAGACCTCCCCGAAGAGAACAACATTAAGTATGAAGCCATATAATCCACACCACATTTAGCCCACATCCAAGAGAAGTTTACTACTAGTCGTCGACTATTGCTTTCGTATATTTCACCTAGATTAGTAAGCTAGACTAGATACCTTCCTCCTCATATTATACTTGATGTGATACATCTCCGATTATTTATTAGTCATACCAAGAGCTATACAAATTCTATGTCTTACTCCCTTTTTATATCTTCGCGAATATTTTGTTATCAAATAACCCTATGTCCTCACATATCATAGTTGTACTCGTGACAGATATAGAGTTATCAGAGCCGATTTTCCCTACTAGGCCAAGTACTTGTTCGGAGAGTAGAAAACCTCTAGCAGCGCTGATATTTAGCAAACCGATGTTATATTTGAGCTGTTTTGTAGTGGTTGTCCCTGACATATCTAAGCTCTTAATTTAAAAATAATAGCGTCATTATACAGTGGGTCACACATACGGGTACCCACTACGCCAGTACTTGGGCTAGTACGATATTACAATTTGCTCTTTTAATTTATTTGAACCGCTAATAATCAGATATTAACTTAACATACAACACCTACAGATTCTATCAAACTGGCTGTGCACCTAATCCCTAAACTAAAGTGCTCCTGAGCCCTCACCTGCCCCTTCTCCATCCACAGCAAAAGCATGCATGTCTCCATCCTTTTCCACGAATCACTACGTCAGCAAGTACAAAATGTGTCCACACTAACAAAAACTCGCCTACGAATCGATCAATCGATCGATCTCAGCTGTTCATTTCAGATCACCTCGGTCGCTCGTGATTTTTATCCGTACAATTTGATTATATGTTGCTAGTATTATATCTTCCTCACATCGGCAGCAACCAGCAAATTGAGCTAGCTACTGCATTTGTTTTCAGGAGATTTGGTTTTGATCTGGACAACTCACCTGCCAAAGCCTAATGGGGTCTAATATTTTTATTAATACCATTTCCACATATTAAATTCCAATATATTTTTCATCTATTATTATTTCAAGGTTTGGCTACATGTTTTATAGAACGTCATATGCATTTATTTCAGAACAGAGACCAGGAGCTTAAACTGAAGCTGAGCCAACCGGACGCTGTGCTGAAATGATATGATCGATCTAGCTAACTAATTATGTCATCCGTACTAAAAAAATAAAACTATTTCTACCTGTTCTAAAATGAAGTTATTTCTATATCTATTATTTCATCTTAATTAATCACAACAATCCCCATTTAATTTCTTTATCTACATTTCTTTTCTCAAGCAATCACAACATTCTCCCAATTATTTCTATCTACTTCTTTAATATCTATATCCTAACTCTAAAAATACTTATAGTTTAGGAAGAAATAAGTAGCCAGCACAACGGTACTTTTTGTTGCGAATCATTCCCTCTCTCTCTCAAGTGCTAATCACTAATACAAATACTAGTGTTTGCTTTGATAGACACACAAAGAACAAGCAACACAGTAAGCAGTATTTTGCTATGCAGCCGCTGCTGGCTCACATCATTTTCTTTTTCTTATATAGACTCAAAGGACATGCAAAAGATAGCAACCAGCCAACTTACTTGGCCGAGACTGACGCCATGCTGAAACGTGCAGATGCCATGCACGAAGCCACTACCTTAGGACCTATTCTTCAGCCAAGAAATCACATCGTGGTCTTTCTATCCGGGCGGCAGCTGTGCATGCACCTCTACACGTCCATAATACATGGTTGCATGCAGACTAATCATTAGTACTTACATGCTAATACAATGGCCTTTGCACATCGTAGATATCGGCACTTCGGTCCGGCCGCGTCGCGCAGCTCTCAGCACGCACGCATCACACCTTGAATACCACGCACTACTGCCTTGTGCAAATCCTGTACAAATATACGCTACATGCATATGCACTGATGACAAGATTAATTGCTAACACTATTACTGTCGTGTCGTTAGTATGCACCAGCAACTAGTCCACGTACGGGGAGAGGAATGGAGCATCGAATGGGCGCGCGTGCCCGGCATCTGCAGCAGCCGGCAGTCAGCGAGCGGCCGCCAATCCATGGCGCGCATCATAGATCGCATGGCGCAGATCGATCCATGCCAGCGATTGATGACGACGATGCTAGCTAACCTAGCTTTGGTATGGCGATCGGTCGATCGACCGGCCAGCCGGCCAGCGCGGGAAGAAGGGAAGGCTCGGCCACGCGAGGCAACTAACCCCGTGGTCGCGAGGCGGGCCGGTTGGTACTACACGTGTCGCCGCCGCCGTCCGTCCCCCGCCACCGGCTCACGTGGCCGCCATCCGCCCGTCCGCCCGACCTAACCCCCACCCCCTCCCCTCCCGCGCTCGCCTATATCAGCACGCGCCCCACCACACATGGGCACCCGGCAGCAGCACAACCCACTCCTCTTCCATCTACTGCTGCTCATACTCCCCATCGATCGTTCGTCGTCTTCCTCACCGACCGGCAAGCTAGCTCTATTGCCAGCAGCACACTGTACTACACGAGTCGTTTGCCGGCGGCGAGAGAGAGAAAGAGAGAGAGGAGATGGCGGCGGCGGTGACGGTGGAGGAGGTGAGGAGGGCGCAGAGGGCGGAGGGGCCGGCGACGGTGATGGCGATTGGGACGGCGACGCCGGCCAACTGCGTGTACCAGGCCGACTACCCGGACTACTACTTCAGGATCACCAAGAGCGAGCACATGGTCGAGCTCAAGGAGAAGTTCAAGAGGATGTGTAAGTACTAACTTACTACTACATATTACCATATTTATTTTCATCCATCGATCGATCTCTTATCCGTTCTACATGTGAATGTGTGATCAATAATCCATGCATGCACAAATAATCTGGTCCTATCTCCATGAAATTTACGTGATGGCTGCATGCGTATGTATGTAGTATGCATTGTTCTGTCGTCAGAGAAGACTTCTTTATGTTTCTTCTCTTTGCCGGCCAGTCAGGATATAACCTTTTTGCTTAAAGCTCATGCGTATGGACCAATGGATGCCGGCCATCTGAAAAAAAAAACAAACAGAAAAAGAAGTGAAGAGAAAAAAAAACGGGGGGGGGGGGGGGGCTAGCAAGGTTTTTATTGCTACTGATTATGTGGTGTAAATCATAATTTCTATATAAGGGAAGATAAAGATTTGCATGCTCTAAAATAATAGCATTTTATATATGACAAAATTTAATCAGCAGCTAGCTACGTGTATGCATGGACATGGACAATCTGTCACAAGCTAGTTGCTGCATACATATTTACAAGGGAACAATATAATATGTTTCTTCTTCTAGCATGTTATACATGTATCTTGTCTTAAAACAATGTTAGTTAGGAAGTTTGTTAGTTACCCTAAGCATGGCCGTGCACACAAGAACACACAAGAAGCATGACCATGGAAAGAGGACAACGGCTTGACCTGATATAGCCTGTACTTTGGCCTAGCTAACTAATACAAGTTAGGTCATGGTGTGTGTGATTGTGTGTAGTAGGTTCAGGTGTCTCACTTGCTAACATGTCAAGAGCAAGGTATCTAAAGGCAACTTTGATCTAATTCTGACGGCCAGTTCCATCACTTGGCATCCATGATGCTTATGTATCCTGCATCTTTTTCCCTGCCGATATATAAGATTAAAAAAATGGCCAAACAACAAGATATAATGTAGGGCTGCGTTTTTCTTCAGCTTGAGAATTATCTTTTTGCCAATAGTATATTATGGTCAGTTGACCATCTTCTTCATTATAGAGATCAGATGAACAAAGACTACAGCTTTTTGGAGAAAAAGGAAAGAACACAAATGAAAGCGGAAGCAAACAGATTTGGTCGTTTCACGGGTCGTTTAGGGGGGGTGACAACTGACAAGTTCACGGATTTTTACACTAGTACACTTTTTTTGCGAGGAACATTTTGAATTATGTTGTTTCACGCGAAAATTATTTTCTTGAAAATATTTACAGTTAATTATATTGAACAAAAAAAACATTGTTTTCCCTCTCCACCTACAAGTCCACGATCGATGTGTGAGGTGGTATACTGTACCTAACCCCTTAAAGAACCTGGGCCCACCTGCCAGATAGCAACAAGACAAAGCAGTGTTCACTTCGATTATGACTCGACTGGAGAGCTAATTACCTGATTAATTCTTGACAATTCTTTCACACGTAATTCTAAATTCAATTAATTAATTATCCCCATGTATCTGCATTCATATGTAGGAGTATATTAATCCATGATACTAATTTTTTTCCCTCCAAAATGGAATTGGAAAATCTGGAATGATGATGACGTGGCATTCGTTCATGCATGCATGCAGGTGACAAGTCGCAGATCCGGAAGAGGTACATGCACCTGACGGAGGAGATCCTCCAGGAGAACCCTAACATGTGCGCGTACATGGCGCCGTCTCTGGACGCGAGGCAGGACATCGTCGTCGTCGAGGTGCCCAAGCTCGGGAAGGCGGCGGCGCAGAAGGCGATCAAGGAGTGGGGGCAGCCGAGGTCGAGGATCACCCACCTCGTCTTCTGCACCACTTCCGGCGTCGACATGCCGGGCGCCGACTACCAGCTCGCCAAGATGCTCGGCCTCCGCCCCTCGGTGAACCGCCTCATGATGTACCAGCAGGGGTGCTTCGCCGGTGGCACGGTGCTGCGCGTCGCCAAGGACCTCGCTGAGAACAACCGCGGCGCAAGGGTGCTCGCCGTGTGCTCGGAGATCACGGCGGTGACGTTCCGTGGGCCGTCGGAGTCCCACCTCGACTCCATGGTGGGGCAGGCGCTGTTCGGCGACGGCGCGGCGGCGGTGATCGTCGGGTCAGACCCCGACGAGGCCGTGGAACGGCCGCTGTTCCAGATGGTGTCGGCGAGCCAGACCATCCTGCCGGACTCGGAGGGCGCCATCGACGGCCACCTCCGGGAGGTTGGTCTCACATTCCACCTCCTCAAGGACGTGCCGGGGCTCATCTCAAAGAACATCGAGCGCGCCCTCGCCGACGCGTTCACGCCGCTGGGCATCGACGACTGGAACTCCATCTTCTGGGTGGCACACCCCGGCGGGCCGGCGATCCTCGACCAGGTCGAGGCCAAGGTCGGGCTCGACAAGGCGAGGATGAGGGCGACGCGCCACGTCCTCTCCGAGTACGGCAACATGTCCAGCGCCTGCGTCCTCTTCATCCTCGACGAGATGCGCAAGCGCTCCGCCGAGGACGGCAACGCCACCACCGGCGAGGGCATGGACTGGGGCGTCCTCTTCGGCTTCGGCCCCGGCCTCACCGTCGAAACCGTCGTCCTCCACAGCGTTCCCATCACCGCCGGCGCCGCTGCATGATCTCGAATCCTTTATATATCCCGCGCCGGCTATGTATGAACCTACGTACGACACGTCATCTTTACACACTACCAAATCGATCCTAATAACTACTACGACTACTAAGTGACATATAAAGTCCTATGTCGTTCAAATTTTCCTTTGCCGTGTTTTAATTAGTATTATTTTTCATGTGTCACATACGAAACTACTTAATTCGTATGGGTTTGGTTGGTAGTAGCATATGAGGGTTAATTAAGTGTCATGGATGGTGAGGTTTATTATAAACCTGTGTAAGTGAAGCTTGGGCTGTTCAATTTGAAACTTTTGTGTACCCTAATGATATATATCTCTCTGTGTGTGTGCGCGCGCGCGCACAAATACAATTTGTTTCTTCAAATAGATGTCAAGTTGTTCAAACTTAATTTGAGCACTTTCAGTCCATCAACGATGTCATAAGTCATGTGTCTACTACACCCAGTGGCAGAGCTTCAGTAAAATCATGATGGGGGCTAATGTGCGAAAGTGTTTTGAAACAGTGGCTATTATGCAATTTTATTTACACTAAAGGTCCAAAGGATATAACTAAGGGACTCCAATGTAAATTCTTTAATTCTGGAGGGGGCCATGGGCAATGACGCTGTTTGGTCTCAATAAAGCTCTCTGCCTCTGACTAAATTGGTATCTGTTTTTTTATAAATAAAACTTTATTGATCATATAAAATTATATTAAGATGATATAGCTACTTTAAAATTGTTGTCGGTAAAATACACATAGACTATAGTTTTCAAAAAATACACAGAGAAAAAACTACATGACAACATATATTATGTAAAGTACAACCACCACAAGTGATCGTGTTCAAACTTTACTAAAGTAAAACTTAGACCGTGAAAAAAATACTTCTATGTCACTTTAGAATGCATACTCTAAACCATGTCAATTTTAACCAAGCTTTTATGTCGACCATATGAAACTTCTATTTATGAAATGACATGAGTAAATAAAAAATATTCATATTATTATATTACGACTAACTGGTTCGACAACGTTAAAAGTCGTTTTTAACAAGTAATATATATTTTATATGTCACGTGAGATTAGTTGTGAGCCCACGATCGCTACGCTAATTTATGAGAGGGTCCTTCTTGCTCCGTTAATATTTGTCTGATGTGATCCCTGTCCCTGACGATACCCTATTATTTGCACATATTTATTTATTTACAAGAATGCATGCACCATTCTTTAATCCTATGAATGACTACTAAGTGAGATTATATATCTTGGTTCTACAGTACGATGCTGCAGCCAACTGTTGGTGCATGCATCTGCACTCATATACAAGGGCAGAGCTTAGTGTAAGCTAATAAGCGGGGCATGCCAACTCCATCTAAATTAAAAATGCACAATAAAATATGGGTTTTATTGCTACTAATTTTTCTACACAATATTACAGTAAGTAAATCAGGGATGATTAAACTTGTGTTATGGTGTCATATATTGTACTTACGATAGTATAACTGTGGTGAGATAGACTGGCAACCGCAGACAATGATGTGATGGTGTGACAGTGTTTTCTTCTCCAACTATTTATCATAGTATTTGTTAGTTAGTTTTTTACTTTAACCTATAAACTAGTATCATCTTGGTTTTCATTTTCAACATCATTTACATCGACATCTTAGGATGACGGAGGGATGGAGGCTCCGGCTCGGATGAGGGGGCAGCAATACCGAAGACTTTAATTAGGAGGTGCTCTTTGAAGACCGGTTCCTTGATTCTGGGTTTAAATCCTTAGGTCTACGTTTTGTTTTTTTATTGAAGACAATGTCTGAAGTAGAAAATTTTTATTATCGAGTGAAAACCTTGGATGATAGCAATAATATACTACTATAAAACTATTTTCATAAATGATCTTTTTTATTTTTACATACATCTTTTAACTTCTGACACGATTATTATTTTAAGAGAATCATAGACGACGTATTTTTTATGTCGTATGTAAAAATTAGATTTTTATATAACGCTAAAAGAGTATATAAAAGTAAGCCTATTTTTGTGAACAGCCGGTCCTCACCGCGTGGAAAAAATCCTATCCCTAATAAAGTCACCGGCGGCTCTCTCCCCTCTCTCTCCCGAGCCCGAATGGCCACACACCTCTCTTCCGAGCCCGCACGGCGACATGGATGGTGAGGTTTATTATAACCTGCGTAAGTGAGGCTAATTCGCTGTTTAATTTGAAACTTTTGTGTACCTAATAATGTTCATTCAAGGTGGTTGACATTTATTCGGATGTGCACCTCGATCAGCTTGAATACTAGCTCCGACCGTATGTTCTTTCCGATTTTTTTATAATGGAAATGTTCTCTCCCATATATATGCAAATACAATTTTTTATAGCTATTTACATGATAGGTAAAAAATGAACGGTTATCCCGTCAAGAGTTTTCCCCTCATGTGTACTAAACCTGTCTCCGTGACTAACTAGTCATCGATAAGTACCACTGAACTGTGTTGATTTTCATCAAGCTACTATGCCGATCACATATAGCTTCTTTCTATGTAAACGACACGAGTAAATAAGCAATAAAAATAACCATATTGTTATATTGCAACGAACTGACTCGAAACAAAAGTCGTTTTTAACAAACAGTAATATGTACTTCACATATGTCACGTGAGATCATAGGAGTAAACGATCGCTATAGTAACTTATATATGAGAGGGTCCTTCTATCTTGCTTCCTTTTATTTTGTTTGATGTGATCCCTAAAGACTTGTGGTATATTAGTAATACCCTATTTATTTGCACATTTTTATTCATTTACAGACCTGTACTAAGCTACTCACGGAATGCATGCACACCATTGTTTAATCCTATATATGAATAACAATGACTAGGTGAGATTATATCTCTTCATTCTACAGTAGAATGCATGTTATAATACAGCCAAATGAGCAAAATTGATCTCTTAAGACTGTTGGTGCATATATGCATCTACAGCATACAGGGGCAGAGCTTTGTGTGTAAGCTAAGCTGGGCCATGCTAGCTCCTTCTAAATTGAAAATGCACAATGGAATGTGAGTTTCATTGTTATTAATTTTTGCTATAAAATAATTAAGCCACTAACTAATATAAAACTGATAACAGGATTTTAGAAAATGGTGATTTGGTATCTACCTTTTTAAATCTCAGTGTCATGTTCAAGCTGATACGACGCTACACCTGTACATAATTGACTTGTACACACATATCTCAAGACTTCATAGGTAGGAAAATGAGAACGGATCTTGACAGCATACCAATAGATGACGAACTTAAAATCAATGGAGCACTACGTATTATGTGGTGTGCAGTGATATTTACTTGTTGTTTGAAGAGCGGTCTAAGCAATAAGTACAGCTTAATGGTCAGCAAAACGAAATTAAGTCTCAAAGCCCATCATTGGTTCAATTTCTTTGGTGTTGATCCCCTCCCTCTTACATTACTATCAATGGATCGCATTCGAGCTACAAGAGCCCATTATGCACACATGGTCCCAATGGTTTCCACGTAACATCATTATACATGTGCAAACAGTGGTGGATCCAGTGATTCTAAAATTTATTTGCTAAGGGATCGATAGTAATAAGGTTTCAATTTCAGTTTGGACCTCATTATCCTAGACGATTTTACTTTGAACCCATTTTTCGTACTTTTTTTTTCACTGTGAACCTATTTTCCTCAACACTTTGGTCATCTCCGAGTAGGCGGAGGATGTCAAGGCAGCGGTGTTGACAAGAGAAGTATAACAAGGAGCATATCATGTGACACACGGGAGCTTGGTTACAAGAGTAAAAGGAGGTCCAAAATAAAAATAAAAAAGTAAAGAAAAAGGGGCTCGAAGTTAAAATTTGTGCTAAAGGAGGACCGATGTGAAACTTTAGTAAGAAAAAGAGTCGAAACTAAAATTCACTCTAACAATAATTATGCTAAAAAACATGCTTAAGGCGCCTTGAAATCTCAAATTATGATAAAGGCCAATACACGTGCTCGCCTACCCAGTCTGTCTCTGCCACTTCACTTCATGTACTTCCTATAGCACATACATGGAGCATGCATTTTTGTTTTTATACAATATATTGTTACTAAAGTTTACATTCAAATTAAAGTAATTTTTTTGTCCATAGATAGAGCCATGGCGTGACAAAATGCACGCTGCTATGGTCATAGTCCATGGTATATTGGTGTGTGCCAAGCGGGCTCCCTGTGCCTTGGTTATACGGGCTCACAGCTGTTAGAGTTATCTCATAATTTAAATAGGAAAATATAAGTTACTGTTGGACAGGTTAATATAAATTTCGTTAAAGACGTTTTTAAAAATAAATGGTCCTATTTATATATGCATCATTAAACATTTTTTTTGGCCATATGCAATAGCCACTCCCTGCCTCGCTGTTGCTGAGCATACGTAAGATTCTCCTGTGTTGGCTAGGCTAGGAGAATAACTTACCGTTGGATGGGAGGATTTCAGTGTGGGAATAGCTTAGACTGGGAAGCAGGGATTATTTCGAGAATGTGACCTACAGAAAAACAGCACACCGGCTCGGCTCTACTACAAGTGTAGAACTCTGTTTAATAAGAGTTTTAGATAAATTGCTTATTAACAATTAAAAATAATTTATAAGTTATTAGCGATCTAAAACTACTAAAAATAACCTATGATGAAAAAATCCAAAATTAACTCTAAAATTAAAAATTAAAATTTCGCTTATACCTAAAGGCAAAATAGCCCTGTATACACATCCACACAGACTATATATTTATATCTTATCAACATATTCATTTATAAAGAATTTTTAAAAATGATATATAAATCGTACATATGCAATAATGAAAGAGCCTTATTTCTGTCATGTAATTAAGCCACGAACACTCGAGCAACTGGAAATGGATGTCCAACGACAAATTAAATGAGATATTTGATTTGACAAAACATTATTTTTGAACTATGTTCTGTTTTTCTGGTGGGTGATTTGGACTTAATCAGAGTACATGTGTGCTTTGCACTGACAGGTACAGCCATGGGCAACAAGATCAGAGCCACAAATTGGAGGCCAAGAGGGACATATCAGTACCACTAACCCCTGCCTATGCATGCCGCATGTACCTATCAGTCCATGCAAATTGCACCACTTCGGTTGCTTACCCTACCTAATCATCTGCAATATCAACTAGCTAAGCTACTAATATAGCCTATCTAGGAGCTGGCACTGGATCTAATCTTGGCCATTCGGTCATATATAAACGGCATAGACAAAATACTTTCAATAAGAAGCAGTAGAAAAACGAACGACATAACAAAACATATGTTATGAGTAAAACTTTTTATATCGGTAATTATTAAGGAATATTTAACTATTTACGGGAGAGAGTATTTGTAATAGGGATTAAAGGAATGTATTGAAAAGTAGCAAATAGTTAAATGTCCTAATTATTAAAAGCCAAAGTTGGAAAAATATACTATGATAAAAAATCAAAACCACATAAGCAAAAGTCTGAGCACTGTAGCCACAAGATCAAAAAACATGTTAATATTGTTCACACCGTGTGTACCGCGGAGGACGTGTCCTCTTTCACTTGTCACTTGTTTGGATCGTCTGGTCCTTCTCTGAATCTTTTTCACATCTGAAAAAAGTCCGTGAAAAAATAAGAGAAAATCTAAGAAATACTGCCAATGTTTAATTTGAAGAAATATCGATACTCAACAAGACGTGTATTTTTTTTAAAATTAGGCGCTTATCAATAATATTTGTTGATTTTCTCAACAAGAAGTCCTAGCAGCTACAGATGGGCCGCTCACGAGTGGGCCTGAACCATCCAGCGTCTGTCTCATTAGCTTCAAATAGTCGTATGTATAGGTTGTCCCTGCTAGCTGAAAGTGAGACCATGACAGTTATCCTGTGGTGAAAATTTGTGGCGTCACCTGATGATCACCTGATCACGGCGGACGAGCACTGTCTTAGGTCTGATCTGACAAGGGAAAATGAGTGAAGTAAACAACTGTAAAAACAGGAGTGAATTAAGCTCAGCGTTAATCAGAGAGAGATGTTTTAACGGCAGCACCGTGCACGCTTTTCTGGTATCATTTTACTAGCAAAATGTGTATAGTGCATATTTCAGAAAAAAAATTGTAAGTTCTAAAAATTGAAAATTATATTTATATCTTTTTTAGGGGGGTTATATAATTAGTAATAAAACATAAATCCACAAATAACCAAACCATATATATCTGAAGCAATAACCCATATATCCAGCCACAGAAGGTATATACCACCATCTCTACAATTGATGATGATATTATAGCACACATCTTACATCTGCCTCCCTTTAATAGAACTGCACAAATCTTGATGCATTCCAAGGGGAAACTAGGGTCACTCCTGCCTCTTGCCATGTTAATCAATAATATTATTGCAGGTAACTATGCACTTCCTTGGACAGTAATAAAATCATGCACTTGCATATACAGATGCACCTCCCAAGGAGATTTATGGAGAATTTTCAGAAAAGTTTTTCTTTTAAAACTTGAAGCCTTTAATCAGTATCAAGAAAAAAGGTCAGTTTTGCTCACTTAAACAATTTCTTGGGAGCACTTTAACCCCTCTAAACTATCCTTTTTCCCCTTTATACCCTAAACTACTAAAAATTGACTCACTTACTTCTAAAAATATTTCTCTTCATAAAAATTGTATTTTAAAGTAAAATTTTGCAGGCTAACAATAAGATAGCATTATACCCGTAAATCTCAACTTTTTTTAAAAATGGTCATTATTTTTTTATATTGGAAACATATAAGATTAATTTAAACATCGATATTTAAACCATATAAAACTACTATAAACAATTATTTAAGTATTTTGTAACATAGATTATTTTGCATTGTCATCATATATATATATATATATATATATATATGTGGTTTCTACAAAATGTAAACCTAAAATATGTTGAAAAATGTCATTATGGAGTAGCAAACGAGGTGTCGTTTTCATCAGTTCAGGGTATAAAGTAAGTAAAAAAAAACAATATAGCTCGTCACACAGTACCACCACTAACTACTTTCATGAATTGCCGACCGTCGATCCGATCTTGATTGCTACTTCTCGTGCGAAGTAGTTGCCAGAGATATGCATGTCTTTGTTCATCTTTAGTTAGTTTAGCTCTCCTAAATAAAGGCAAGCATGCACTCTTCCAAACATCCGATCCCCATATCCTCGTGATGATACCTTTTATTTCCGATTTTGACGATACAAACTGCCATCATTGATGGCCTAATATTATTCGATCTGTAGCTTTGCTTAGGGGAGTGTCGAATCACTTTTTTCTGAAAGGTTTTGGTTTGTTAATTGTGATAAAGAAAAGCGCCTATAATTAAATAAGCCACAATTCTTGGAGGATACTAAGTCGGCGCGGGAATTAATTAGTTAGCATAATCTAGTTAATCAATTAGCTAAACAGATATTGACACTTCGGTTAATTATGAAACTTGAATAGAAGTGTGGAACCAGGTTCCAAGAACAATGGAAAGGCTTAATTGAATGTTTAATATATAAATTTGAAATGTACATTCGCACAGGAGTAGCATGCTGCATAATATCCTGGTGAAATAGATTACGAAAATGAAGAAAAGGCATTCTGTATATAATGACGTAGGAAGTTAACTTAAAAGGGGGGAAGAATAATCTATTTAGGTTTTGTTTGCACAGCTCCAGATTTTACATTCATGCTGGATCTAGACTTTATAAGTTAAATTATAGTGATTAAATTCATATTTTATTTAAAATAGGAACAACATGTTTCATTTTAATGTTATTAATGTAATTACAAATCTAGCTCTCTATATTTCTGGAGCTAGAATATCCAACTCTAAAAACCGTTTTTAATCCAGAGCTATTCCAAACACGACTTTAATCCCCTAAGTTTTATAGGGTGTATGTTGGTTCTTGTAACTTTTTCTCACATAAATCAACCCTTAAAGTTTTTTTTTTCATTGTGCTCGAATATAACAAGTTAGAAAAACGACTCAACAAAAGTATAGTCTTGGTGGTAATCTCAACGGCAAAAAAAAGCCCTTATGCTAGTTGAAAAAAGAGTTAGCTGGCATCATCATAACTTTTTTGCTTGAATATGTAGATAGTCAATCAAAGTGTAAAGTTTAGTAAGATTAGGGGTTTGTCACGGGTATATATCTCTCGGTGTGTGTTATACATGGGGCGCACTCATACATGTGAGTAGCGTATTTGTTGTGTGCGTGCGTGTAATGTCTTCCGTGTTGTTGAGAAAAAAATGAAACATTAAGGTAATAGTGAGAAAAGTTAAAGAACTTAGCTACATGTGTGACGACAAAGTGTAAGTTTTTTTTTTTGAGAACTGAATAAGTTGGTAGAAATGATATCTTCTGTAGTCATCATGAGCTAGCAAGGACGGAAGAATCCACCAACCCTAGCTAGACAAAATCTTGCTCCAATGTGATCAACAAGCTTTTCTGGTATAACGTTCAGTTTCCTTTCTCGACAGAATGCAATTTTTCTTGCCATCAAACAAAACAAGGCTGTTTTCTTATCATAATAAATTTGTCTGAAGCTGATCTAAGTGCAGAAGCAATATACTGTAGTACGAATAGAACACAAATGCGTCATTGCGTTCGTAACTAGTGGATTCCACGCCTTCCCTTCCTATCCACTGAATCCACTTATCCATCTATCTGATCAAACATTAGGTTATGTATCATTCTATCTTGGTCATTAGCTTGTAAAATCCACGGGCATGAGATGGACATCGATCGAGATCGAGATGCCGTGTTTGTCATCAGCTGCTTCGATGGATGCCTATCCTTTTTCATCATCTCAACAACCCCCACGGGTCCTTTCCATCTTTAATATTGTTTGAGACAAAAGCAAAAATTAATTCTCTCGAATTCAAATTCAGACTTATGAGTAGCTGACATCTTATGTCAACAGTCTACCTATCTCTCAGTCCACTTGTCCACTCACACTCTCACAGAGTAGTACTTTTTTATGTCCTTATTTTACTTAATCATTTTGGATGTGGACATAGCCTCCCATATATAAACATTATTCTTTTAATTATATACTTATGAAAAATATTAAATGTATAATCATGTGAGAATGTTTTGAGTATATGCTTTCTAGAATGATGTCTTTCTTGAACGAGGGAGTGAGAAGTGTGTATGGATGAAATTGGATAATCTTTACAATCAGTATCCAAATGCCTCCAGTTAGGTGGTAGATGTCTTCCAAGAAATGAAGAAATGTCGTTAAACAACTTTGATGTTGCACTATTTGGATAGTGAAGTCACTTCTATTTCATTTAAACGACAAGGCAATTTACTCAGAAGCCTCCTTTGACGCTTCAACGGACCAGCAACCACACATGCTGTAAGGCTCCTAGAAAAACATGCGTGCTATACAAATTTTCGCGTATATAATCAGATGCAACTTATTTATCACGATTTTCATCGACCATGCATCTCTACAAGATCTCACATCGCCAGTTTCTCCTCGCTCGACTGTGTTGTGACGAACAGGGTGTCCTTCAAAAAATGATTTGTGACTACCCTATACCGGCATGTTCCATCGTCAAATTTTGCCAAAGTTAATATAATGTTTTAATAAAAATGGATTAGTTATCAAGTTGCAACTTAAGTGTCGACACTGATAAGCTGTATATATAATTTTTTAGTATTGGCTAGATTTTAAGCATCTAGAAATTTGTAAATTTTCTACCATATAAAACTATGCAATGCGCCCTTTAGTTTATTTTAACGGCACATTTGTTATTATGCATGATTTTATTGTAACTTTATCTGAGTTTAAATGTAATTTTATATTTTTTATAAGCTATGAAATTTTATAAATTTTTTATTGTTAGACCTTATATCTAAATAAGAGACTTCGTTTTAAGTAACAAGGGGACTATGACAGACCCATGGATCGAACAGAGCGTCTGGTCCAATATATGGTCCCACCGGATGTGTGGGCTGGGGCCCACCTGCACGCCAAGTACGACGGACGAATCGCACCAACCGATATTATTACTCTTTTCTCCTGGCCCAACTAAAAAGCGAAAAGGGAAAACAAACCCGAGAAAAAGAGCTAAAGACAGCAAAGAAGATTCGGATTTGCACGAACCACCACACACGCGCCCAGAAAAGCTTTCCTAAACAAGCATCCGCTGACCTACGCCCCGCCCCGTCAGGGTACATACCTTTTGGGCGTATGGTATGACTGTTGCTGACGTCTGCATTGGGTCATGGAGCTTGCACGCTTCATTAAGAATTATGCTTAATTAGGGAAAACAAAATCTTCTCCAACCTTTTTTTTTCCTTAAAGAAGAGTAGAAATATTTTTTTCAAAACATGATATCAAGGCTAATGCTTATATATGCGCACGTAATAGTCTTGATATCGATAAAGTCATCGTAAACACATCCGAGCGACTACAACTTCATAATGATGAAGCTATCATGTTGTTTACCACTCGAATAATATTAGTCATAAGCGATGTTAATTAATTGTCCGTGTTAAGTATAATTAAGTGTTAATTAATTAATCCATAGAAGCTACCTCCCGTGTATCTTAATATAGTAGTTCTTGACTAAATACTGTTGTGTATAGGAAACACATATCAAATATGGTTAATGTATTTACACTAATTTTATATATAGTAGTTCTTGACTAAATACATATTGATTCTCCCCGCAAAAAATACATATTGATTCTATTTTTTATGTGTTTGCAAAAGTTGTCACGGGCTAGAGATCAACTCAATCATGTCATCACTCCGGTTGTTTGGAGTTTGAAGTGGATTAAGACTTGAGTTCTGATGCTAATCAAGCAATGCACGACGATAAAGCGATATTCTAATCTTGGAAACCTGGAAAAGTACTATATTATCCACACAAATGACAAATCAACTACTTCCTCAGTCTCCAAAGCCGTGTCACTAAGTCGAGCACGTAATCTAGGTACCTTTCATGTTAGGTTTGTGAAATTATATTATACTTTAATAACCGGTATCTAGGCATGCAATGTGCCACCAATGCGGAGCACCTCACCAACCTCAGTTCGTATCCAAGTCCATAAAAGTTTAAGATATGAACAATAAACTTTAGCTTGGAGATTCCCCATCTATCCAACCTACCAACAAAGAATCTCTCTCAAGAAAAAGAAAATAATGAAACTTTTTCTTTAATCTTCAACAAGTGCTCAATGGGTACTATAGCGTGTGAGAGAGTGTGGACGATTCCACTAATTAATCAAGGTTTAAGTTAGTGGTAATCTTGGCATCTAGCTAGCCGCACAACTTTATTTTCCTACCCGTGCCAGGGTCACACTCGTGGATGCACGCACATCCGCAATATGCACCTACTTTGCATTGCATTTCAAGGTGGAGAATTTTTTCGAGTACAAAGACACATACATATATACACTAAACTATACACATATCTATGAATGCTTTATTAATAGATGCTTGAAGAAACAAAGACCAGCAACAAATCGCTAGCCACACTAAAATCTTATTGAAAAGGTATACACATATATGTAATACTCACGGACACAAAAATTTAACACTAATATAAGTACAATATACATCTACGACTATATGTCGCAACCATCGAATCATACAGGACTAAACCTTTGGCTGCCATATACGTGCTTAACGTGATCAAGTACGGTGTTAAAACAAGAACTGATCAAGTACATTAATTAGGTCACGAGTCAAAAATTTCACCGTGGTGTTCCAATTGTTGGGTAGGGTGCATGCTCTCCGGAGATATGGTCTTCTTCATCAGCTAGCTCCGAATTGCGTCAGAAAGGACACTTGTAATAAGTTGTAGTGAGTACTTGAAGAGTCAGTGGGAAGTTGGTTGCACGATATGTGCAGCCAAATCTTTTGTACTACTCAGTTTGAACTTTTTTTGTGCAAATATCAAGTTTTTCTTTCAGGACAAATAGCACACGTTTAGTCTGAAATTAGAGGACCTCATGCTTTTAGATGGTAGTTCAACGAACCAACGTATGGGTACAAGTCAACAAGAATGTCTTTAGAATTCTTCATAGTGTTTGGACTTTGGACATTGATAACATGGACAATATTAATAAAAAGTATATTTGATAACAATAAAATTCATACATTGCTAAGTTTATTTGGAGCTCGAGTCCTGTTTGACAAAGCGCGTGAGCTTTGACATAAGATCAGGCTTGACACGTTAGGAGCTGGAGCCGAGCTTAAATCAAGCCTAGAACGAATTAAGCTTGAGCTACTCAAGAGCTTTGAGTTCTCTTTTTTTGACAGCCTACTGTCGAGACCAGATAGCAAAGTGCTCCTATTAACCCCTGACAGTTTTTATGGGTGGTTTATGTCAGCTAGCTATGATGCACACTAGAATAAAGCTAGGGCTACCACAGCTGTAGAGAGTGATAATTGGAGGGTAGGGGGATGGAGATAAAGAAAAAAAACAAAAAAAAAACAGATGAATACTTTGCTGGGTAACTGACTGATAGGCCGAGCTCAGCCCAGCCTGATCTTGACATATATAAATGGGTTGGGCTGGGCTGTGGACTGGCAGCGTTATCCCTGCATTAATTATTCGGACGACAGGGAAGCCATCAGCTATGCTGCAGCGAGCTCCTATTTGGCGTCTTCCTTTTTTTCTTTTAAACTTTGTAGTACATGTCCATACACGGTTTTGCTAAAAATCATCCGTGTAATTTTTTATTCTAGATTTGATATTTTTTGTTCATCCAATATGCGTCAAGATTTATGCTAGCTATTAGATAAGCATCGATATTTGTATTAGATGGAAGAACAAAAAATCTCAACTCTTGCATCGCACGCATAAGCATTTCCATACGAATGTTTTTGTGTAGTTACATAAGAATTATATACTAAGTATGTTATAATTATATACTAATTATATTGTAATTATACTATATTTATATTAGAGATATATTCGTATGATTTTTAAAAAAAATCTGTCGAGTGATATATAAGACAGTTCATCTGTATATTGCAACAGAGCTATATATGACTGAAAATGATGTATGGTTTTTTCTCTAGTTTTCTTCAAAGGAGAGCACTGCACACGGGGATAAGAGGATGACCACACTTTTTAGTTTTTAAATAGTAGCTCCATCATGAGACACCTCAATATGATACAGATAAAATGTTCTTAACTTATGTGGTTAATGAGTTGTGCTGGCATACTGTTAAGAAGACAATATGATTTAAGGGCTGACATTTGCAAATATCAACACCACTGCACCCCTCTCCTCCCATGCATCGCTTGCAATCGCATCGCGTAGCGTGAGTGCGCGTGACACTGTCTCCATGCAAAGCACAGGCATGGCCCCCTCCTATATGTCTTGTTTTTCGTGCTCTATCCTCATGCGACTAATTTGGTATCTCATATCTCTAAGCACCGACCTGATACATACGTACGTGTATAACATCTAATATGTAGATACCATATTTCATACATATAGGGACATGTGTGGTACATACATATCATATTAGTACACCCACAACTCTAAAAAAACAACTCAGATCTAACAGCCCATTTTCCTCTGTTCCCTCCTGCCTTCCTTTGGGCTCATCTTCTCTCACTCTCTGCTGCCTCCACACCCTTCCCTCTTAGTTTCTTCTCCTAGCATTCTCATGCCATGAACGCATGGCAGTGGATGAAGTAGACATCGACGACAAGTGGAGCTCCCGCTTCTACCCTCCATGGGGGCATCAACTAGTGTTGATTTATAGGTATGCATGACAATGGCAGAGCAGGCCGCCAACTTTGAATCTACAAGTCTAGGCTTTTCCTGTCGCTTGATTTAGCTTGAGCGTATCAACAACGAGAGTGTTGAACAATGCCGATACCCATAGGTACTTAGGTACCTAGGTACTAGGTATCAGAGAGGAAAGGATGACCTATGATGCCACTACTTGGCTGGTGGGCTAGCGAGCCGTCTACCACCAACACCTCCTTTCTCCTTCTCCCATCCTCTTTCCTCCTCGGTTTTAAACTCCCTTCTCTGCTATCCTGTTGCTGCTACGAGCCTTGCCATGCTATTGTTGTGGCTGATATTGCCACCTGCTCAGTTGCTACTTGGCACCTAGGCTCCTAGCGTCAGTGTTGTTAGTCTATTGTAATTATAGAAAGTGTAATTATAGTAGGTTAATTCTGATTAGTGGCATGGCTGTGTGGTTGCCTTATGAGCCACCTCAGCCGGTCTATTTGTACTGATGCATTGACAGAAAATAGAATCAATCATTCCCATACTTTCTTGGTATCAGAGCGGTTCCGATCCGCTATCCTTCTGCAACCAAAACTAGCGCCCACCGTCGCCGCTGTTGCTGCCGTCGCCCGACCTCCGGTTTTAGTCCTCCACCATTACTGTGCTGCAGGAGACTGCTGAGGTCCGATCGCTTGCCTTCGCAACGCCGCCGCTTTCAAACCAGTGCCCATCGCCTATTCGATCGCCACCACTATTGCTGATTGTATGTCGCCGGGTGTGTCGTCGGTCTCATTACCCACACTGCCGATCCGATCGCCAGCCCCGTAGCTGCCCTCGTCACTAGGTGTGGCCACCAATCTGATCCTGCCTCCGCTCCTGAACCAGCGCCCGCCACCGATCCAATCGCCACCACCGTTGCTGACTACATGTCGTCGGGTGTGTCGTCGGTCTCATCGTCCGTGCTACCGATCCGATCGCCCGCACCATAGTTGCCCTCGTCACCGGGTGTGGCCACCGATCCGATCATACCTGCTGCCGATCCGATCGCCCGTCAATCTAATCCTACCGCGCTGCTGCTGCCGATCCGATCCTGACCACTCGCCTTGCTGCGTTACCGGGTATGGCCACCATTCCTGCCCCTCATGGCCGGCGAAGACAATGACGCCATTGCCATAGTAGCTGCCAAGGCGGCCAAAGAAGCTGAAGACCGCCGTCTCGTGGCTGAAGCTGCTTGCACTGAAGAAGCGCGTTAGGCTAGGGAGGCCCGTCTTCGCAACGCTGCCTTGGACGCGTACGAGAGTGCTCACGAGGCTCTCTAGGCGCAAGCCACCGCTATTATCAACATCAAGGCACTCATCCCCATCGTCCTCGATAAGGCCACGAACACCTACACCAAGTGGCACAGCATGTTTCTCACCGTCTTTGGCAAATATGCCCCCATCCGCCCGGCGTGGATCCAGGCGGATTGCTGCGTCCTCACATGGGTATACGGCACCGTCTCCAGCGACCTGCAGCAGTCGCTCATGATGCGGTGAGGTCACGCCTACAACGCATGGTGCTACCTCGAGGACGAATTCCTCGGCCAGAAGGAGTCTCATGCCCTTCTCCTAGAGACACAGTTCCACACTTTCTGCCAGGAGTCTCTGAGCGTCACCGACTACTGCCGTCGGCTTGAGTCCATGGCTGCCTCCCTCGCTAAATTCGATGACTCCATTGGCGACCGACAGAT
Source organism: Oryza coarctata (assembly GCA_030770085.1). Taxonomy (NCBI): domain Eukaryota; kingdom Viridiplantae; phylum Streptophyta; class Magnoliopsida; order Poales; family Poaceae; genus Oryza; species Oryza coarctata. Next base: position 10,980,398 of record CM061483.1, on the reverse strand, counting down.
GGTACTCATACTCCTCCGCGGCCTTAGTGGCAAGTTTCACCACATGGTATCCATCCTTAAGATGCACAGGCCGTTCCCGACGTTCACTAAAGACTGTACACACATATTGGAGGAGATGGAGATCGACGCTCGTCCTCCATCCCCACCGGTCGTCCTTGTCATTACGACGTCACGTCCAGCAGCTCCTAGTGCGCCCGCTGCTCCATGTTTGGGAGCGCCTCCTCCTCCGCATCCCGCTGCACCAACCGGAGGCCAGCGCAATGGCCACCATCGTGGCCATTAACTATTTTGTATATCAATAGTTGTGGAACGCTGGGGTTAAGCAAATAAGATTGTGGATCTTTCATGTCCAAGATGAGTGTTATTCTAGCCTCTTTTAAGGCGATTAGTTTGGTATAGGAGACATCCCTAGTGTGTTATAAGTAGATGAAGGCATGAGGCTTGACTAATATTTGATTTTGAGAGATTCGACCTAACTATGTGGTATAGAATATTCATGAGTTAGTTTTAGAAAGGCATTGTCACGAAATTCCGGTGTTGATGGGTATCCAGTGTCAGTTTTGCGTCGTATGGGTAAAGCGTACAAACTCTGCTAAGCTTAATCTCTTTGAATAGACATGCCCATGGTTAAGAGCTAATGTAAAGTGATTCTCTTAGTTTAGATTTATTTGCTAATGTTTTATGAAAAAATATTTGTAGGAATAGTAATTGTTACCAGAGTCTTTCTTAGTGACTGATGGATGACCTTAGTAGAAGGGATCAGGCATGTGTGACTTAAGATGTCATGATGACATCATAGAATAGGCTTTTCTAGAGGACGCAAAAACTAAAGTTTGGGTGGTTCTGAAAAGGAACCGATGTAAAGACAGATGTTGCTTTAGCTCTGAATGGGGTAAGACAAAAGTTGTATGCATAGCTTAAGGAATAATGTTTGTTGAAGAGATGCAAATAAAAAGAAACTATTAATGAAACTATAACTTCGTTCTAACATTTGAGTTGTTGCAAAGCAACTCACATCGGATCGAGACAATAAGTTGCTTTTAAAATGAATTGTGAAACTCACACTACGAGATTATGAAACATTTTCGAGCAAAAGATTTGCGAAATAAATCTAACCTTTCCTTGCACCTTGCATACTCACGATTCTAATGTCTTGCAAATATGAAAGTACTCATGCTCTTTATTTTGTTATTTTTCTTTCTCACTCCTTAAGTTCAGGTTGAAGATGCTGAAGAGTTTAGTTTTATCCCTAGACACAACCAACTACTTATGGATTGATGTGCTAGCCGTGCTAAGTTTCGCTGTTGTAGTTTTCTTAGTGGTCGTTGTTAAGGATCTACTCGATATGGCAACAAAATATATTGTATTTATTTAATTTTTGCTATCATTACTATTTTGTTACCGCAATTGTTAGTTTAGAATCATGAGACTGACATTGACACGCATGATTTCTTTAGGGATGGATCATCGTTCTTCGCAGTATGCCTTATCTAGTACTAGCTTTCGATGGTCTTAAATTAGGGTATGACACCTTTGCATGATTCCATCACTCCATTATAAAGTCGATAAGCAGCATGATATTGTATCTAGCATCAGCTTGTGTTATTTTAAGGTTCATGTTTCTATTAATTGCGTTAAGGCTCAATTTGTATTCAACTTTGCAATTAAGTTCAATATCTTGGTTTGAGGTAGGAATTAGGAGGGGATTACAAATTTGGGATCAAAGTTAAGAAATTTCACCAAAATCCCAAAATTTACACAAATCAAAAATCCTAATTTGTTTTCCCCTAAATTACCAAATCTTTCCAATTCCGAATTGGCAAACCGCAAACCGATGAAAAATTCTGAAACTTAGGGATTAGGCTTACCGGATTCGGTTTTGAGCTTGCAAGAGTCTACCGTGTGGCGTGAGCTTCAGCCTTCCCGTGCGTCTTCATGGTCCTATGCCATCCTCATGCAGGTAGCACGCGGCATCAGTCCCGCCATGCACTCGCCTTAGTCGCTGCCTCGGATCACCCTCGTGATTGCATCAAATCGCCGCGCGACGATGAGGCTCGCCTCTGTGTTGTCTTGCGCCACACTGAGAAGGAGAAATGAGGTGGAGGAGACGCCTAGCATCAACCCGCTGCACATCATCCCACCGTCGCTGCCGGCTTTGGCTTGCATGAGAACTCTATATGGACTGCACACTGCCGCCTTGTGTTCTGCCGGAGTCATGTGTGGCATCAGTTCACGGTGCACCATCGACGCTCACTGCAGCCTAGTCCCACCGCCACCGTCGACGCTCATGTTGGCCTAGAAGAAATCGGGGAAGAGAAGGGGAAATGGTTAGTGTTAGGGTTTTTAGGCAAGTCAATTTTATTTCCGGGCAAGAATGTTTTGAGCAATCCTATCCGATCGGACGGCATCGCCCCTTCTGCCGCAGACTTAAGACGCCCAAACGTCATCCCGGCCATCAATCAAGATCCGACGGCTGCAGATATTGGGCCTGTGGGCATAGTGGGCCACATTTGATTTACAGGCTGTGTGCCCTTAACAAGCTGCAAGCGCGTCCCCGCGCGACAACCTGATTTCACATGCATGGAGAGTGTTAGACAAATGATTTGAAGCAAAACTGATTGGTGCTAGAATCTCCCACAACTGGAAACACAATTATCCACTTTTGCCTTATATTGATTGGATGGTCCAGATATGTAGCCTAATATCACATTTCAGTCTTTCATCTATAAATCTGAAGGTATTCTGATTGATGGGAGTAGAAGTATTAGTCCACTCTGTTATTGGATGGTGGCCTTTTATTTGTTTATCTGAACAATTTTGGTTAAATAATAGACCCTTCTATTGTTTTTCTTGTTTTTATTGATGTTCCCCTTCTCTAATGTTGGTTATCAATAGAACCTTCTATTGTTTTTATTGTTTTACCGAAGTTTCCTTTCTTTCTTTTTCTTTAAGAAGTAACGGGTCTTCAGGTTCACAAGGAGATTTTTTCATAGAATGATCTAAGATCTCTCTTACCTTGAATTGTACAGCATTGGTTGCTTAGTGGCAGAAAATGGTTGGTTCCTTATTTTTTAATGTTAAATTAAAGGTGATGAAAAAATTGTTTTAATTAAAATTGGTGAAATTTGTCTATATTAAAATTGACAAAATTAGTTTATATTAAAATTTATTAAAATTAGCATTGTAAAATTAGTTTCTATCAAAATTATTTATGACAAAAAATAGTGAGCGTGTGTGTGCAGTTAGATTGTAAAAATTTGTACCTAAAAAATATATTTTATTTATATGTGTATGTATTAAATGTTAAAAATAGATAAAAAAATTGTTGAAAAATTTTGAAGGAATTTTTGACGAAATTTGATAAATTAATTTTTCAGAGTTTGTTATAGTAACGGACTGAAACTGTGAGTAGGCCGGATGCACAATACAGGTACAACCCAGCTAGAAGTGGATTGGTAATGGCACGTGAGTGGGTTGGCATGGGTTAGAGAAGTCTGAAAGTTTGTAGCTTGGTGGATTGGGCTGACCTGGTAGATAGGGTAAGAGTTAGTAGGTCGGTGGAATAGGTTGACGGCACGAAATCGACCTAGCACCAGGGGCGCACAAGCACAAAGGTATGTGTGGCTCACGTGCGGGCCTAGTGTGGTAGCGAGTGTGGGAGCACGGACATGATAGGATGTGCAGCATGGGCGCGTGGTGGCATAGTGGCTGACAGGTGGGGCCATACATGGAAAAGATGTGGCACACGCGTTGCGTAGGAGATCATGGGGACACGTGTTGTCATAGGATTGGTCTTGCGGCGTGAAAATAGTGTACGAGTAGGATTCTCTGCAAAAGCATGTTAGTCTTTGTGGTCCTCTGTGTGTCAGGTGACATGGCAAAATTTGGAACATTTATTTCGAATCCGACGGTTCTGAATAGGCTAAGTAGTGGTTATAAATTCTCAAGAGTATTTAGTTCTTTTCCTTTAGGATTTTTTTGATTATTTTGGTATAAAAAGAGGGTAAGGTGTTAGAGATTTTAATAGCAAGAGTTGAGATAGACTTTTGGTAATAAAGGTAAACATTATGAAAAATTAGAATGGCAATTAATGTTTCTTTCTTATTTATTTTTGTGCATGACTAATGATTGATCTTATATTTGGATTGTTTTCTTTTGATCTAAAATTTACCTAGTTTTGAAAAGTGTTATCAGTTAATTATTTTTAGATCCCGTATTACTATTTAATTAGTGTTTAATTAATTTTGATCAACAATTTTATTTCATTAATATCTTAAGATTGATAAGTCTGATTGAGGTGATTCTAGTTGGGTTTATTTGTAAATTTTGTTTAATTTATTCTATAAAATTTTTAGGTAGAAGTTACGAACCTACTGTTATAATTTATTTAGTAATTATGTCTAGATTCTAAAAACACAGTTTTTTAAGTTTTGTGATTAGGGAAAAGTATTAAATTTTATTTTTGACTACTGCAATCATTCACCCTTCCCCTGATTGCCTATCTTGGTGTAAGCCAATCCTATACAAATGGTATCAAAGTAAGATTATTTATTTTGCTAACATCATGGTGAGAAATTTAATTATTCAAGGACAATAAGTGACTTTAACCGTGTGATGCATCTAAGTCAGCATATGAGGTATAGAGAACACTTTATAATTATCACAAAGGATCAGGACATATATAAAAAGAAATATATATGTTTTGAGATAAAAACTGATAAATTTCTTAATGATTTGTTTGCTTACTTTATTCTGCTTTGGATGTCATAGGTTTTATAGACTTTCATTATAATAGTATTTATGTGGTTCATATATGGACATCATTAGGAGGGAGATATGGATTTGACTCGTAACCTTGAGACTTTTTATTTATCATCTAGCAGGGGTGGACTAGGATTTTCGAGTTGGGTATTCAAAATATGATGGTGAAAAAATTTATTATAGACAAAGTCTAATAATTAGTATGTATAATATCACATTGTACTAATTAATTGTTTAGTGTATAGTAGATATAACACAAAATTGGGCATAATCTCATATTCATAGAATGATCATAGCTTGAAATTGTTTGACACATAAATGTTATAACTGTTTCAAAAGCTTGCAAGAACAGTTTCAATAAACATTAGATGAGAAATGCGTGCGCAGTGTGCCAGAGCCATAGGTGAAGTTAGCGTCGCTGTGGCGGCGTGGCCCATTAACTTGGTCCCAGCCTCCTGTCAAGACTAAAGATCGAGGGAAGAAGTTCCGAGAAGTTCGTATAAGAGGCGGAAGAGAAATTTGTATTGGATAGGAATATGTTCATACCCACTACTCCTCGCTAATTTGGGCGCTAAAACATGTCAGCAGTGCATCAAGAGAACAAGGGAAGGAATGCGTACGCCGAGACCTTGAGCAAACGACCAAAAAACTCCTCAGAACTCCCACGGAGTCATGGAGCGACGAGCTCACGAGCGTCGAATAGGGCAGATTGCGCCGTGCTTGCACGCCTGCACTACCGTCCGCCGAGGAGGTGGGGAGGAGAATGCGCAGCGCCCGCGTGCCCACGCCGCCACCGCCACGAAGATGGCCGCCTCGCCTGCCCCCGCTTGCCGCAGAGGCCGTGCCATGCCCCACGCTAGCACATCGCTGCCTGCCGTGTCTAGAGTTTCCGCCTCCGGATATGTTGCCTACAGTTGGATTGTTAGAGTTGGTGGAGTAGAATGGTGGTTGGTGAGCTCTTCCTAGGACCCAAAAGAGAGGGGACGAGGGAGACGGCCCAGTATAGAAGTCTGTTTATTATTTTTGTTGAATGGGTGCCTCTTTTCTATTTTTTTAATATATATACGAAATACATAGTATATATATATATACATATTGTTTTTTTTCAAAAAATCTTACGTATACGTCTGAATACCTTAATCACGCTGAGCCTGCCCCGGTCTTGCAGAACTCTTTAGCCATGTCTCTATTAGCAAAACCCGGAGATACGAACCATTGCTACGATAAAATAAAAAAGAACGGGACAACTAAGACAATTATGTGATGCCAACACATAAACAGTGAATTCATTACGTGTGGACGGATCTGGATCAGCTGCAGTCGTAGTATTGACTGCAACTTCAGCAGTTTTAGCTGCTACGTTGGATCCAAACTGAACGGTCTAGATGAGCCCAGGTACTGTAGAAAAGTGCTGTACAATAAAATATTGCCACAGTATTGTTGTTCAATCACTGTAGCAGTGAATCTGGACCATTGATCATCAAAATGGATGGCTCAAAATACATGCAGTCGCAGTCATAGTAATGACTGCACCCGATCTCAATGGCTTGTGGACATGGATGCATACTAATCATCGAATAAATAGTAAAATTTGCACACAAAACAGCCAGGCTCAGCTAGCTATTCAAGGTCGGCTCAACAAAGCTTGCAAGATTGGACTTATTCTCAAATAGTTTAGATTTAAAGAGTTTGAGCACGAGCCGAGCTTGAGCTGCCACTATTAGACATGAGAGCTATGCTGGTGCGAAACAGTCATAAAAATACAATTTGCCCTAAGTTTATTATGGAACCGATGGAAAAAATAATGGCCTACATGGTAGGTCGGAAGTCTGGTAGGGTGCTCAGGGCTCTTTGAGACCGAACTCTTTTTTATAGCCAACGCGTACAAAACCTATGATGATATGGCCGTTCATATCCTATTGCCCTATGGAATATGAATTAGGAAGGAGCTTGTCAGAGATCAAAAAAACAAAATCCTCCTACAAGTGGATTCTTTTTATTGTTTCACCATAATTGATAGAGCAGAAATGAAAAATCTGGAACTTCGTACAACTAATTAAAGAATTTGTTTACAGAAGAAGGAATTTGCCTAAAGATCCTACAGGTCTAATACATTGGATCTTATCCTGGGCTTTCATGCAGAGGTTGGAGGAAATGGAGTGCCATGCTTGTACTTTTCACAGTGTTGACAAGATAATTTGATCGATTATGAATCACGTTTCCAAGTAAGACGGCAACATCCTTGCTGTGGTTCAGATAACAGATAGCATTCAACATTCAGTATTTGTAGTCTTGCTCGTTTTCCTTGTCTAGAATTTAGAAGCGAGGAGTACTGATTAGGTTGGCTGGTCGATCATATAGATATATGGCCGGTATGTCGATCGGTTAAATCTTCTAATAAAATTCCAAAATGAGTCTATAAAGTCTTAAAACAGTTCCATAGTAAATTTCAGCGTACAAAATTTATCTCAAAATATTACAACTGATCTACCTATTTTTCTATCTTAACTAACCATAACATCTTCATCTACTTCTCTATAATATCTGTTCAAAACTCCAGAACTTCAGTATAAAAGGAGTTTTAAACTTTTCAGCTAGAAGCTACTTTAACTGTACTGGGTGCTTTCGTTAGCCCAGTTTCCAAACTTCTCCTCCGTACTTTTTTTAAAAAAATTATACAGAAAAGTTGTTTTAAAAATTATATTAATATATTTTAAAGTTTTTTAGCTAATATTAATTAATCGTGTGTTAATTAGATGTTGTTTTATGTGCCAGGGTCAGGTTTCCATCCCAGCCAAAGGCAGGCTAAACTATTAAAACCCTTCCCATTTCAATCTAGACTTAGATTTAAATTATTTTTAAATGACATGCCAATACAAGCACTATGGATCAGTAGTAGTATGGTAGTAAAATTTTAATTTAACCGTTTTACTTAAACGGTATGAATTTTGAGATATTTTACAAGGACTTTAAAAGGGGTACTGAATGTTGAGAACAGGATGGCATGGCATGCATGCCGCTTCAACCCATATATTTTATTTCTACTTCTATCCCTCAAAGATTTTGCCTTTACCCATATATCCTATCATAACTACATAAGAGTTTAGTCGATTTCTCATATACCCATGAGTTTTGCTCATTCCCTCTTAAATTTTGATTTTGATCCTTACTGTTAGTTAACTGTTTAATTCCTATGAAAAACTTAATTTTATCCATATGAACATAGAGTTTTATAGGGTATATTTTTTAAAGTGTATAAATTTGTTGCATACAACTATTATATTCATAATTTTATTGGGTGAAACATTATTCACAGCAAAGTTTATTTTTAGCTATGATAAAAATTAATATTTTATTTTTTAAAAAAATATGTATCTAACCTATTTTTGTGATGTAGTATAATATATTTGCTACATACTATTATCCTTTTTCTATTCTAGAGCTTCGTATTTGTTTATTTCTCAGTCTTTTGTGAGAAAAATGGGTGGAATACCCAAGATCTAAGGGTACCAATGAACGTACATTCCCTAGTTAGAACATTAGAACTGATCTATCCACCTAAAGGTAATCTTGCAAATAGAATGGACTAATTTATTGGTCAACCCCATCTTAAAAGTTGAACTGGTCCTAGGAATGGATTGGTTAGATAGATACGAAGTCTAAATAGACTATACAAAGAGAACCGTAACACAAGGACCTAATAGAAAAAAAGTAACATATACCTCTCATGGAAAGATGGAATCCCCTTTCACCTTTAACTATCTTCAAGCCGTACCAATAGAGAGGATACACCGGTAATGAGTACTCAAATGTGTTCTTAGAAGAATTGCCAAGAATACCACCACATCGAGAGATCGGGTTCTCCATTGAACTAGTATGAGGAATAGCCCCAATAGCAAAGAGATCATATAGAATGGTTGCTAAAGAATTGGCTAAAGTCAAGGCACAAGTGGAAGAACTGCAATTCAAGGGATTTGTGAGACCTAGTATATCCCCTTGGGAAGTTCAAGTACTACCTGTTAACAAGAAGGATGGAACCCAACAAATGTGTGTAGACTATCAAGCCATAAATGAAGTAACCATCAAGAATAATTACCCCTTACCAAAGATAGATGACCTATTCGGCCAATTACAGGGAGCTAATGTCTTCTCCAAAATTGACCTATGGTTTGAATATCACCAACTAAATTCAAACATGAAGATATAACCAAGACCATGTTTGTGACACATTACGAACTATATGAGTTCACAAGAATGTTATTTGGACTCACTAATGCTCTAGCATACTTCATGAACATGATTAACAAGGTATTTATGAAATATCTTGATAAATTTGTTTTGTTTTTCATCTTGAAATCCTTATTTACTCCAAGAACAAAGAAGAACAAGCGACCACCTATGCATAGTTCTGGAGAAACTAAGAGAACACAAATTATATGCGAAGTATTCAAAGTGCAAGTTTTGGCTAGACCGAGTTTCCATTTTAGGGCACATTATCTTAGAAAAAGGGGTGGAAGTAAACCTAGACAAAATAAAGGCCGTTACTGTAGGAAAAACACCAACTACATTAATTGAGATTTAAAATTTCTTTTGATTGGCTGGATATTATAGAAAATTCATTGAAGGATTCTCTAAGATAGCCAAGCCTATGATAGAGATCCTAAAGAAAGAAAAGAAGTTTGAATGGACTAAAGCCTATGAAAGAAGTTTTCAAGAACTTAAAAAAGATTGTTTACCGCACCTGTCCTAACCCTACCAGACATAAGGAGAAATTTTGAGATATATTGCAATGCTTCATGCCAAGGGCTAGGATGTGTACTTATGCAAGAGGGTAAAGTGGTAGCCTATGCCACCAGACATTAGAGACCACATGAAAAGAATTACCCAGCACATGATTTGGAATGAACTTGCTGCAGTAGTCCACACCCTCAAGATAAGGCGGCACTATCTAGTTGGGAATAGGAGTGAAATATGCACTAATCACAAGAGCCTAATATACATATTTACACAGACAGAACTCAACCTAAGACAAAGGAGATGGTTGAAACTAATTAAATATTATGATTTGGGTATACATTACCATCCAGGCAAGTCAAATGTGATTGCCGACGCCTTAAGCCGAAAGGTCCATTGCAATGTAGCCCTAAGCTGGCCAGCCCCAAATAACCTAAGTAGAGACATCAAGAAGTTTGAAATGACCATAGTGAAACCCAGAACCCTAGCAACATTAATGATACAACCCACATTAGAAGAACAAATACGTACAGCCCAAGCTAGTGACCAGGAAATCCAGTTCTTAAAGGACCAGATTTTGAAGAATAAAGCCCCTAATTTCTACATGGACGAACAAGGAACCCTTTGGTTTGGAAAACGTATTTGTGTACCCAATAAGAAGTAGTTGCAAAATATCATATTATGAGAAGCCCATGAGTCTACATACTCTATATATCCTGGTAGTACGAAAATGTACCAAGACATCAAGGAATATTACTAGTGGCTAGGAATGAAGAGAGATGTCATTGAGTATGTGGCATTGTGTGACATTTGTTAGAGAGTAAAAGCTGAACATCAAAAGCCAGTAGGCCTATTGCAACCCTTGAAATTCCCCAAATAGAAATGGGAAGAAATTGGAATGAATTTCATAACAGGATTACCAAGGACAAAAGGGTTATGATTTGATATGGGTAATTATAGACCGAGTCATGAAAGTCATACATTTTATACCTGTTAAGACCACATATACTAGAAATGATTTAGACGAGCTATATATGAGCAAGATAGTCTGTCAGCATGGAGTTCCCAAAAAGATAGTATCATATCGAGGAACCTAGTTCACCACTTGATTCTAGCAACAACTACATGAGGCCTTAGGTACTAAGATTAACTTTATTACTTTATATCACCTTCAAACCAATGGATAGACTGAAAGGGTCAATCAGATATTAGAGGACATGTTGTGGGCATGTGCTCGGGACATCAAATGAACATGGGATCTATGTCTTCCCTATGTGGAATTTTTGTACAACAATAGTTACTAGGAAAGTATATAGATGGCTTCGAACGCGACATTATATGGACATAAGTGTTGAATGTCACTCTGTTGAACAAATGTAGGAGAGAAGGTAATCTTTGAACTAGAGATTTTGGAGGCTGCCAAAGCCTGTAAAAGTGATCTATGACTGCTTGAGAACAACATAGACCTGACAAAAAAACCATGCAGATAATCGACAAAGGGACCTAAAGTTTCAATTGGAAACCATGCATACCTAAGGGTATCACCCTTATGAGGAATGAAAAGATTTGGTATGACAGGGAAGTCAGCACCGCGATTTATTAGACCATACCCCATTGTTCAATGAAAAGGAGAAGTTGTATACCAGTTAAGACTACTAGAAGAGTTAGCCAATATACATGATGTGTTTCACATTTCCCAGTTAAAAAGGTGGTCTTTGAGTTCCAGAAGAACAAGTTCCACTAGATGAAATCGAGTTACGTAAGAACTTGACCTATGAGGAACAACCAGTTAGGATTCTCGACAAGATGAAACATAACACCAGGAGAATGACCATTAAGTTCTATAATGTGCAATGGAGTAATAATTCTGAGAAAGAAGCCACTTGGGAACAATAAGATTAGTTATGATCGGAGAACTCAGAACTATTTGATTAATATCGGAACCTTCGAGTTGATATTTTATTAGGGTAGGTTTGTAATGCCCACTTTCTTTCTAAAAATTCTAATTTCAAAATATTTGTTAATAGTGCCATTAAATCCCAATTCTATTCTCAAAACTTTAATTCTCCAAAAATTTCTAAGGTCAAATTTTCGATTCTGAAAATTTTGACTATACCAACAAATAATTCCTAATGGTCCAAAAAATTTAAATTTCATATTCAAACCTCAACCGCCCAGTGGATATGTCATTTCCTATTTTATATCTTCTCATACCATAGTTCAATTCTCCCCCTCACTGATACAAGTGTGGGTTAGACCGTATGTCATTTTCTCATCAAATTAAATCACATGTAGACAAAGACCTAGATGGCTAGGATTCTTGTGGTCCTTCCTCATCTATCCTTTCAATCAGACTACCTCTTGCCCTCTTCCATTTTGCCAAACTAAGGTGAGGTAGGAACCAACTTTGCCAGCCAACGTTGGCATCCATCCTGTCTCATGCATAGATGAAGCACAACATGAGACATATTATCCCCTCCTTTTCTCCTAGGTAAGGCATGTATGAGTGCACACATTAACTCATGTTAAGCCAAAACTTGCTCCTAGGCAAAGTATGTTGTGCATGTATACAATTACGATGTGCACTCACTCATCATCTCAAGCAGGGGCCAAGGTTGCTAGCTTTCCTCTCAAACCTTTTTGCACAAGCAATTAAGTGAAAGCAAAGAAAAGAGTAGAGAGTAGGCTAACTCATGCACGCATGCATGCATCCGTGTAGCTCTTTCTTTTCTATCCTTTCAATTCATCTTAGTACGAGCCAAGTTAGGACATGCTTTGTAGGCCTCATCTATCCTTTCAAATAAAAACTCACGCATGAAGCTCCTCTACCCAAACCCATGGAACAACAAAAAATAAGTTGGGCCAAGACGATAGAGAATGTAGGACAGCATCATATCTCATCATGATAAACACGGAAAGACATCGATGAAACCTTTACATGATTCATGGCACCGTGAGGAAGTTCGTTGTGACTCGGTTTGTTGCAAAATGTCAAAAGCAGCTACAAATACCTTGGCCATTGCCCACACTATCACCATCCTCTCCATACCCCTTCTACTTTCCTTGGAGACTAGACCCTAGTCATTATTATTGACCTCCCCGAGCTCTCCCTCTATCTCCCTCCATTTCCTACCATCCACTGCACTAGGGGCCAGGCAAAGACCTCAACCGTCACTATCATGTCCCCCTAGTTCCATTTCTCGCCACAATAAGCTCAGCCAACCACCGAAACCCCCACCATCATCGCCACAAAACAAAGAAACTCTGTGCCAAACATTTCTGCAAATGGTGAGACCATGATCCTTGCTTCTTCCCTATGCCCTCAAGACAATTCTAGAAAATTAGCCAATGCCTCCATTGGAGCTCCAGATCGCCGTTGTGCCTCAAAGAATAGCTACAGTCCACCACCTTTCTATATTGTGCTGCCAAGCCACTCCGTCGTCCACTGTCAACTAATGCCCTAGCACTCGACCCGAGCATTTGAAACCCTTATTCACCTTCCATCCTCCCTCCCTGCCAAGTACCAGAGCTTAGCTTCCCTCCTTTGCACCGAGCAAGTATGACGAATGATGGCTGCCACCAGTCATCTTCAACCTCTTGCCCGAGCACTAGCTCTCTCTGTTTCCTTCTCCATGAACCTGGTGCACTACTACAACGACACTGCCCATGGGTCCTGCACAGACGACGTACATGCAGATGAGCTAGTGCATTGCCCAACCATCCTTCTCAAGCGCATGCTTGATCTACGGTATGTCACGTCACTGCACGTGGGCCTCCCTTGGCCTATGACATGTATAGGTCCATGCACCGAATCCACCGTGTCATGCCATACCTCTTCCGTAGACCCAGTCCACGGTGAGACAGAGACCTGATGCTGTCTCTATGTCACTGACACCTAGGCCACACCTGTCAGCCCCTTCGAGGAAATATTTTCAATAATTTTCAATAATCCTTTTTAATTTCTGTAAATCGATTTAAGCTTAAAAAATTTATATCTTTTTATTCATAACTCTGATTGACCTCGTTCCAATCTCAAATTTTTTTCTAAAATCCTCCTCTACACAATGGCATTGTTATTTTATGTGTTTTGTTACTTTTAATAGTATTTCATGTAACATTTGTATTTCTCACATGTAGAAGCCAAGACTGAAGGTTTTTTCGTGCAGCATTTCATCGCATTAGGACCCATAGCATATCAAGGCAAGTCACCATTTAATCATGTTGATCCCAATACTTATAAAATATTTGTTGGCAAGCATTGCATAACTATGTGCATATGAAATATTAAGGCCACAATCACATGATGATCTGGTAGGCCTAATCTCTAGCAAGACTAATCTAATTGCTGCATTATATCCTTACTTTTAAAATTTTTATATCCTATCATTGTTAGCTATGTTATATCCTAAAAGTCTGTACCACTAGTATGAATATCGCCGGTTTTTACTTCCTTACATGAATATAATGATTAAGTTTTGCGAATGAATTTATGATTACGTGTGTTGGGTTAAATTTATCTCAATGGAGACAATAGGTTGTGAAATGTAATGAAAACCCGACATGTTGATATTAGTGGTTTGTGAAATAAAACATGGTTGTTTCTAGAGAAAACTCGTGGTGTAAAGTTGACGCCGGTGTGGCACGGCTTTGTATTCCTGGTAAGGATCGATTCCTCGGGAAACCGTACTGAGCATGGTACAATACTACTACACGTGTGGTATGGGATGTCCCTGGCTCAGTAACTAGTAGGACTAGCATCACTTATTTAACGGAAGTTGTGGAGTCGCTATAGTAGCTATAAGAAGTGGTTCTCATAGGATCCTGAGTACGAGAAGTCTAGAACTTCCCCAAAACTTGGTCTGGGACCATTCTGGTTTGCAACTAGTTATCCTAGTTTTACCATCATTAGTCCCTCTTTTACTGGCTATATCTAATCAATTCATACTACGTGATCAGACACCAATAAATGTTTTATGGGTAAGTGCACACCTTCTGCAGAAGTCTTATCTAAACAGTTTAAACATCAATACCCACAATCATGGGTGAATGTAAAGTGGTTCTTCTCATATAGAATTATTTACAAATGGTTGTGAAATAAATTTGTGGGATGGGAATTTTTTTAAAGTTAGCCTTTGTGGTAAACGGATAACCTGTGTCAGAAACAAATATGTGTGGTCTAAAAAGCCAAATGGTTTTATAGAGAGAGGGTAAGATGTGAACCCTAGACTTGAGAGAAAAATAATTTTTGAAAACATATTAAGAAAATAAAGTAATTTTGATTATCATAGTGATTAAACCGGTGTAGACAAAAAGCTCCGAGAGCTATAAGATTAAAAGTAGGGCAAGGCCTATGTGACAATTGTTTTCTCGAGGAGCTGAGTCTCATGTGGTGAAAAAGTTAAATGAGTTACGTTTTGAAAAATGAAGAAAAAATGTTATAAATGGCTCTAGGAGCCTTAGAATTGTTGTAAAAACTAAGTTTTGAGAGGAAGGTCTTCTTTTCATAATAAATTGCACTAAATAAAGTTCTTCCATGGTAGTATTGAGGGCAGAACCTCACTCCGAGAAAATATACATCCTTGATTTTTTAAAAATGGTTTTAAATAAGTTCGACACTTTTCCTATGAATTGTTGAATATATATACTCACACTGCTTCCCTGCCTATAACAGACCAAAGTGAAATTGTTAAAGACGAAGGACCGAGGATACTTCACTCGAGGGATTTCTACAAGTTTAAACAGATTATGAAAGGTTATAGAATTTCATCCTAGTACTCAAACTTAGCATGTGGATTAGGGTCATTTTAGTTTTCTTTCGTGAGTTTTGTTGTTGTAGTATAATGGGTTTGTCCATTCAATAGCTAATGTAATATACTACCTATATTATCTAATAAATAATGATTATAATAATCTACTAAACTTATATATACCAGTTTAGATTTCTATAGGTGGTATATAACTGTAGGTATATTGATATAACATGTTTCTCTTGTAAGCCTACCGACTAGAGATAACATGTTTCTCTTGTAAGCCTACCGATGAGAGAGATGTCACAGGTATATAAATTTAAGGCATAGAAGTGATTTTCTTATATAACTATGAAAGTCAGAGGTTTTGACAAAAAAATTATAAAAGCCAGATTAGTTTCTTTTTATTGAAATATATTTATTAACATTGAAAAAACTTGGGGATGAAAATAGAGTTCCCGTAATCATTTATCATTTCCCTTCAGCTTATAAGCATAAAAGAAATTTTAAATTTTAAGATTTTTGTTTTTTTCATCATAGTTTATTTTTAATATTTGCTTTTAAATTGATAATGATATACATATAATCTTTACCTATAAATTATTTTGTTTAATTGTTAAAAATTCGTTTCACTCAATAATAAGGTGGTTCGTCTAAACTCCGAAATTTTTTTGTTTGTTGCACCCTAGTGCAGCACTTGTGGCATTCCTTTGCCAGCCGAATCTGCTTCTCCGCAACCATGGCGATGAAGCCTCATTCCACCACCATCGTCGGCGACGCCGTGCAGCCGCAGCGCACGGGCGCAGCCATGCTCGCCATCGGCACGGCCAACCCGACGAACCCGCAGGAGCAGTTCTGACTGGTACTTTCGCGTCACCAAGAGCGGCCACCTCGCTGACCTCAAAGAGAAGATAAAGAAAATCTGTAAATTTCTTGCAGTTTTGCACTCAAATTTCGAAATGTTAACATGGAATTAGTGCGCGAGAATTTGTAGAACGTTTTTCAGGTCGTAAGAGTGGCGTCAAGAAGAGGTATTTCCACCACAGCGACGACACGTTCTGCGATCACCCGGCGCTCGCCGTGCGCGACATGCCGTCGCTCGACGCGCGGCAGGACATACTTGCGACCGCCGTGCCAGAGCTCGCTGCGGCAGCCGCGGCGAGGGTGATGGAAGAGTGGGCCCGCCCCGCGAGCGACGTCACCCACCTCGTGTTCGCCACCTACTCCGGCGTGCACATGCCCGGGGCGGACATCAGGCTGGCGTCGCTGCTCAGCCTCCGCTGCTCCGTGCAGCGCACTTCGATGTACTTCCACGGGTGCTCCGCCGCCGCCGCCGCGCTCCGCGTCGCCAAGGACATCTCCGAGAACAACCGCCGCGTGCGCGTGCTCGTTGCCAGCACCGGGAGGGCTAGGCGTGATGCTTGCGATCGGGCCAGGGATCTCCATCGAGACGATGTTGCTGCGCGCGGCGGCAACCTAATCGGAGCACAGCCACGGAAGCTATGGAGACGACACTGACTAGTATTGACTGAAATGACCGGAATTGACATGTCACTTGTTCTGTATGACGTCCCGAACTCCGCTTATTATAAAGCATAGCCTTATAGATTAGAGAATAACTTAATTAGTTGTGAATAGTTTTAGGATATATAATTTAATACATATAGAATAATAATAAAATAAAAATAACTAGTTTTTATTATATCGTTATAGATAGGACTAAGATTGATAATGCAATAAAAAATAAAAGCAACAACGACGATTAAGCTAAAATAATGAAAAACACATATAACCAACTAATTTATTCCATATACACCTCCGTCTATTCTTAGAGAAACTCCTCAGCGAACAGGTTGACATCGTCTTCTCCAGTATATGTATATAAATAAGAATGAGTACTTTATGTAATCAGATACATCTTTTTGTCTTAATAATATAGGCTAAGGTTTTAATGTACGAAAATAACATTTTTCTTTAAAAGACTTAGTTTTGTAAAATGCTAGTTGGCCAAAATTTTAATTGTCAAAAAGAGCCTCACACCTCAATCCATTCCACAAGGTGCTTTACAACAACTTTATCACGTTATTTATAAGCAAAAGCAAAATTCTCAACATTCCCTCATCTTCTTTTTATTAGCTTCTTTTCAATTTCTCAACACATACCAATTAATCAAATATCATTTTTAACTATTTCTTGTAGTCAACAATCTTTTACAGCTCGCCTATAACTATTTATCATACTTAAGAAGCTTTTATAACACGCGCTCACCTTCTCGGCACTATGGCACTAAGGTGCCACAACACACTCTAGGTCACACAAACATATTCTTAATCACAAAGGTCGACCGTCTATCACATAGGTAGACTTGAAAAATGATTCACATCCCAATAATCATGTTTATAAACTTTTGGTAAAAACAAAACTACACTAAGAGAAACATCTCAAATCCACCCGTAACCGTGAGTATAATTATTTAAACAGTTTAGCAAAACTCTATAAAGATTACATGCTTTACCCATATATTATGAACTTCTCTTTTTACACAACACGTACCGTTCAAACACTATTGTTAAGGGAGGGCTCACTACAAATTTTTTTCTAAAACTAACCTATGGATACCTCATATCACATAGTTATGTCGAATCTCTCAGACCGAGTATTAGACAAATATCAAACTCATATCTATTTAGGACACACCGGAGATGCCTCCTATACATGAGAAACTAGGATAACACCCATTTCAGTTAATAATGATTCACAATCTCATCTCCTAATCTCTATTGTTTCATAACTATTAACGTACAAGCTTTTTATATTATAGCTAATTACTTAGCCAAGGATATTCCATAACACCTATGTAGTCGTATTATAATATGTTTGGATGAATTTCCTAAAAAAATCGATTCTTAATGATAATACGTAGCCTAGGTACGAAGGCATTGACTCAATACCATCCAGTAATACAAATTATTTTTAATTTTACAAATAAGTCGACATCACATTGGATTTTCAAGTAAATATTTAGAAGTCCAAATTTTCTATACAATATCACAATCACAAGTGGGTTAAGTAACTATCTTAGTAATCACATCTAATAGATGACGATACCGGTCATTATTTGGTGGAGTTAATAAGGATAGGGTCATCAATATTCTATATAATAAAATTACGACTATAGAGAAGGTTCGTCGGTTTCACATAAACCAAGGCCAAACATAATTAAAGTGTGATTTAACAATCTTTATAAATAAAATAATTTACAAATATAGATTCAAAATATTCTAGAATAGCTTCCCTTGGTACGCGGTGGTTCTGGGTGCAACGAAATCTATCATGAACACTCCTTTGGTTGTGACCTCTACACATCAGAAACATAAATATTACATAGGATACTAATAAAAGTAATAAAATATAGAAAAAAACAGTGTCATTGCGTAAAGGAGAGGATGGGCTACGGTAAACCCAGTCTATGGGGTCAAATGGAAAGGCAAGGGCCATGTAGGTCCCATCTCCTTTTTTTTTCTTTTCTCATTCTATCCCCTTCTTCGTGTCTTCTTCCTCACATTGAGCATCACTTGGCGCAACAAAGCGAGGGCAGCAACAACCTGCCGAGGCACAACAATAGTCAGGAGCTCCAATAGAAGTATAGGCTAACTACCTAGAACTATCTTAAGGTCATAGGGAGAAAGCGAGAGGATCATGACCTCACTGTTTGCAGAAATAGTTGGTGACAGAGCTTTTGTATTCTGCTATAGTGGTTTTGGCGGTCGGCCAAGCTCAGCGTGGCAAAAAAAATAAAACCAAGGAGACATGGTGGTGACGACTGAGGGTTTTGGCTGGCCCTAGTGTAGTGGACGATGGGAAACGGAGGGAGATAGAGACAAAGCTCCAGGAGGACAACAATGGCAACTAGGGTTTTGACTCTGGTCGCTAAGGAGAGGAGAGAAGGTATGAAGAGGATGGTGACAATGTGGGCAATGGCCAAGATCTTTGTAGCCACCTTCAATGTTTCGCGACAATTCGAGTAACGATGAACTTTTGCGCGGCGCTGTGAATCGCGCAAAGCTTTCGTTGATGACTTTTCGCGTTCGTTGTGACAAGACAAGATGTTGCCTTGCATTCGCTGTCGTCTTCGGCTATCCGCTCTACTATAATGCGTGAGATAAAAAGAAAGGCTGGTAAGTTGCTTCATCTAATGACCACACATGGGCACGTGCATTCAAGCAGTGATGGCTCACTAAAATAATGGAGAGGCTACACGCATGTGGTTGGTCTGCTGTTTGTCTCATTCGCTAACAGAGGATTTACATTCACATGCAGGGTCTCAAGTGAAAAGATGGATGACCGTGGTGATGTATTGCTTTGGCTGGAGACAAAATAAAATGATCGAGAGAAGCAATACAAGTATGGGTGGTTCAATTTGACAAGAAAAGACAAACGAAAACGCAAGTTGCCTTGAAAAAGAGGATTAGCCAAAACATGGTTTTGCTGTTTGAAGAGATGCAAGAGGGAAGATTGGGAGAGAATCTCAACTTTCGCCATTTTCATTCGTACGTGATCAAATTCAATATGTATATACGACAGGCAGTCTAACCCGCAAGTATGTAAACGATGGGAAAAAATTAAACTATGGTATATGAGAATATTAAGATAGGGAAAGAAATACTCACCGGTGTCAAAGTCTAAAAGTAAAATTTTAATTTTAATTTTTATTGATACAGTCAAAAGTCTAAAGAATTGATATTTATGGTTTTGAAGGTGTATACGGGATTTAATGACACCGGTAAATAAAATTTGAAATTATAATTTTAGAAAAATAGCGGGTGTTCAATTTTAAATTATGTTATGCATATAAAGTTATCTGTTTTTAAATTTAAATGTGATTTTTTTGAAATGTTGTGTAATAATATGTTTATAGCATTTTATTAAACCCAGCAACAGTACAGCAGCACCTACCAGTGCCGATACATTCCATACCAAGAGCCAAATCGGAATGCTCTTGACAAGTTTGAACTGAACTGATTTGGGAATTTGATTAAAGTCAAAAGTTGTCTAGAGCTTGAAGTACCAAAAGATTCTCAAACAAATTCTTACAAATAAGAGGATACTTATTTAAAAAATTCTTGAAGTCTAATAAAAATATTTAAAACATTGGAAAATAGTTGATCCGTCAAATTAAATCTTTTATTGTTATTGGAAAATAGAAAAAAGCATGCATGTAAAATATAGGGGAAAACTTCACAAAGTCCACAAATATTTGTGAAATATAGTATGTAAAATAATTAAGTCTGTTCAAATTATAATTTTGTTATGATATCACCTGCATGCGTATGTATTGAGTCTATCACTAATTCATCCTCTTAATTGTATTTTATGAGTAAATTTGAGAAATCCCTCTCTTTTCCGATCAATATTTGCATAAGGAGTAAAATGTACTGGCGGTACCACAAACTTGAATTGCGGATACAATTTACTCACTTGTGTTGAAAATTGCTCAGATAAATCACTAAGTCACTTGGTTTTCGTAAGTGCAAATCTCACAATGAAACTAGATGAGTGACTCGTTGGAGGAATTCGCAAGGTAATGACTAAATTGCCGATGAATGACTTGGTTTTTAGTGGTATTATATTCTTGCACAGAACTCTATTTCTCTTAATTATTCTCACTAATCCTCATGCGGTGGTTTCAGTGGGCTGATTCAGTAAACGAACAATTTAATTTACGATGGAGTCAATGAACAATATTTGTCATTACACAATTACAGGCTATGCATGGCTGGCCCTAATTAACAATTAATGATCAATAATCTCAAATGTAAATCTGAACACGGAATTAAGTAATTAATTAAACACGCACAGCGACGCACTTACCCTTCTAAACATCATCGATCAGGCATACACAATGATCAATTATCTACTTGCATTGATTTAATTACTCCAACCATCCATGATCCTCGTCAAACCAGCTTGATTAACCCCAAGGAGATCAGGTGTCGCCGGCGGCGGCGGCGGCGCCGTCGACCTTGAAGGGCTCCCATTGCGGCACGGCGTCGCTGAAGAAGCGGCCGACGACGCGCTGCTCGAGGACGGCGATGGCGTCGGGGTGCTTGATGCATCGCGGCGTCTTGTACTGGTTCACCGACGAGCCGTGCGACACACACAGGTCCATGAGCGCGTCGAACGCCCCCGGCGCCACGGCTCGGATCTCCAGCGGCCCGACCGACCGGTCGCGGCTCCGGCACCGCCGGTACACGGAGTCCAGCCCGACCTCCACGGCGGCGCAGCAGGCGGCCATGACGCGCGCGACGTCGACGTCGTCTTCTTTGACGTCTTCGCCGCCGTCGTCCTGGCGCGACGCCGGCGGCGAGGATGGTGGAGGGGGGGTGAGCTCCCAGAAGAGGACGTAGTGGCCGGGGATGGAGGAGGTGTCGGCGTAGGCGGTGTACTCGGCGAGGACGCAGCCGAGGGGGTCGAGGAGGGGCTTCGCGGCGGTGACGGCGCGGAGGAGGTCGTCCTCGGAGGTCTTGTCGGTGTCGACGCTGAGGACGACGTTGCGGCGGTGGACGAACCGGAACTGCGGCGCCGCGTTGTGGAAGCCGGCCACCTGCAGGATGTCGCCCACCCTGTACCGGTACAGCCCTGCATTTGCATTGCACCACCACCACTGATCAGCTTTCATCGGTCAAAAAAAATGAACAAATCAACCAACTACGATAAAAAAAAAGACTCCCAAATCAACTCTTCAAAATTTATTAGTTACGGGTAATAAACCAACCAGCAAATGATGATCACTCTTTATAAAGTAATAAATTACTAATAAATGTAAAGTTTCTGTGAAAATTTTTGGAGTGGAACTCCCTCTGAAATTTGTTCGTTCTAAACGGGCGTTTTTATTGTGTTAGTATTGAAGTGACAAATTATTTTCTGAGGAATCAGATAATTCTCAGTAAAATGCCTGGAATTATCACAAGTTTCCGACGATGAAAGAAGGGGTGTTAACATGTTGGGCTTAAAGAAAATAACACTAGGCCTTTTCAGCCCAGTGAGGCTTCCATTGGATGAAGGCTCTGCATTTTTAGATTGGGCCCTTTTGATAAGGATATGCAACTGTAACTCACTGCGCGTAAGGCCCCGCCAAAAAAAAACACTTCTTTCCCCTCTAAAAGATCACATTTTCTACCCAACTTTCTTAAATAATTTCAGACTGAGATAATTTATCTTTGGATATTTGAATTACTACTAACATATACAGGCAATTAAATCATTCTTAATTGGATAACTGCATATATAGAGAAATTATTGCTCTTTTTTGGCACAATTTTCCTTCATAGATATGTTATTCTGCAAGGTTGGTAAAATCAATTAGTGAATCTATCATATGCACATAAACTTCGTGCAAA
The DNA here is from genome assembly GCA_030770085.1 of Oryza coarctata. Classification (NCBI taxonomy): domain Eukaryota; kingdom Viridiplantae; phylum Streptophyta; class Magnoliopsida; order Poales; family Poaceae; genus Oryza; species Oryza coarctata. The sequence goes on along the minus strand of CM061483.1, from coordinate 10,957,756 downwards.
CTCGACTTATACATTGATTAACAAATGTCATAAAAATTTTGAAATAATTATACATGTATTTCTAATAATATTTGAGACCTAATGTAAAGTCTCAACGTCAGTTTCCTTATATTTTAGCCGTTAAAAAGATTATAATAGATTTAAGAGTATAAATTTATTAAATTTTTGTCTTTTCTCTGCACTATGTATGATGAATTTAACGTTGAACCTTTTAAATATAGATATAACACTATTAGAAGTGTATGTACAGTTTTTTTAAAAAAAAATTGTTAGTTGGTGTGCATATTGAGTATCCAAACTTGTATATACAGGATATGTTTCCGATTATAATTAAGTGGTAACAAATTTTTCTCCCATTGGGATGACAACTATTGTTGTTATCTGACTCCCCATCAGACCCACGCATATTTTCTTTCTATTGTTCAAAATGAAATGAAATATATTTCAAGCAAATGAACAAATATTAATCTACATAGGGCTTTAAATCGCTGAAATATTTTGATAAACGTCACTGGTCATGGATGCTACAATAATTGACACTTCAACTATCCTCATGTGTAGGGCTTTTCCACGTGCAATTGCTATCTATTTGATTCAGCACTGCATTAAACTACTTTTCTTCAGGAGCATAGTTTATGGTATGGTGGATCCATCAGATGATGCGAAGTCCAGTTTATTCATGGAAATGAAAATCCATAATTAAGGTGAAGACAATAAATTTATTCAGCTGGTAGCTAGTGAAGGGTTGAGAGGAATGTCAAAGAAACTGGATATAGTTTTAGTATGTCACATCTGGATCAACTAATTTTTTTGTGGCATCTATTAATCATTGATTCTTCCACATTTAGCATTTTTAGATGATCCATGTATATCATTTATTTATTTTGATAGTATTAATCATTGCTTAAATTGTTTTTTTTTGTGTTTCCAGCCACATATGGGATATATGTCAAATCAAATATATGTCATATTATATAAACCATGCAGTTTGTTTAGTAATCTGCACACCACTGAATCTTCACAATGAAAAACGAAGCATAACATTTTTCTCCTTTTTTGCGAATATCATTTTTTCCTCCTTATGAAGATCAAATTCATTCTATTGTGTTAGTGGACTAATTGATAGCATCATATATAGTTGATTTTTTTTCAAATGTTTTCATCAATTTCCCGTAACTATTTGACATATATACTGACACCAACAAATTGTTTTACCCCTCCCAATAATTAAGTGTCCAATGAACAATTGTGAGAATATCTTTTCTCATAATCGCTAGTAGTTTGTAGTTAAATAAGTAAGATGTTGTAATTAACAAAAATTTCCAAAGATTCTGGTGATATTATTTCCATCACCCAATCTATATATTTGTATACATAATACAGAGAGGGAGCAAGTAGTTGATACCAACGTCTCCATGTCGGGTTAAAGTAAGTATAAAGTGCAGACATGAAAGGCTATAGGCAAGCTAGGAGATAATGCAGTGGGAGTCAAGCACTCTACACACTATGCCCCCATTGGCCTAGTAGGGAATCCCAAGCTATAACTTATTTGGTCATACCCTTAAAGAACCTACTAAAATAATCAAGTTACCAATATTTTAATTTCGTCACATCTCATCACAAGAAACATAAGCAGCTAAATAAATGTGCTCTATATTAGTTACTTATTCCTTCAATATAAAAGAAATGGAAAGTACAATGAACTAATAATTAAAATTTATTTTATGTTAACACCCATGCATTGCCATGAATTACAGTAATTAAAAATTGATAGCTAAGGAAATAATTCTCCGACTCCCAACCAATAATCGACTTGTTAGTTAGCTTGATTCTTATATCTCGATGAAACCTTCTTTCAGAAATTAAGAGCAGCTAGCATCAAGGGAAAAGATGTCTGATTAGCCGTGTTAGAAATAATATTGAGGCAGTGCACTGTGGCTTTGGGAAGCAAAATTCATTAATGTGTGACTGTGTCCACCATTAGAGGAACAACAGGGAGACCAAAAAAGCCAAAACAAAAATCTAAAGAAGCTAAAAGAGAGAACAGGCGACTGACCTTTTCGTGTAAAAGACAAATGCGCTTATCTTTGGAATAGACCACAATGCATGCCATGAATGGTATCACATCGCAAAAATGGTTCATCTTATTGCTTGGCACGTGCCATCGTAAACAAATTATAAAGCTGAAAAATACCATCATATGTGTACCGACATGTGGGCCAAGGCCAACATGTCATTCTCACATGAGATAGCATCCTGCAATTGGCGCTCATATATTTATGATGGAATTTTCTCAATATGCATGATTATTATATTCATTATGCAACATTAAAAATTAATTAACTTCACTAATTCACTCTTCTTTTATTGGAAAGGGATTTCACCCTTCTTAAAAGCTACTCCTATTTTGAGGAGATATAAAGAAGAAATACCCTATTTGGATCTCTAATCATCACCTAGAGGGACACTTAATCTTAGCTATGATTTTCTGAATAATAGTTCCTACATGCAGTGCATTGTTGCTACAGTTCGTGCGTCGTTGCGACAGTGTATTAGTCGAAGAATAATTGACTGTGATATATATTAATATATTTTTTAATTTTTTACTTTGTAGAAACTTTAATTTTTCCACCTGAAAATGGTAAAAGAAAAGGCAATCGAGAAACAGTACTGAAAAAAATACTGACGTGAGACGTGCTCAACCAATCTTAGCTGTTGATTTTTGCGAATCGGACGGCGCTGATGAACGCATGCAGGAGTTATGCAGAAATGAAGGGCACACGCGGCGTACGTGCTCACCAGTGAACGTGGTGACGACGAGCTCGTAGTAGCCTCCGACCTCGACGTCAACGAGGTCGACCACCTCGCCCTCCCGGATCTCCTCGCCGTCCTTCTCCACCTTGATGAACTCGTAGTAGCACATGTTGGGCAGCAGCGTGTACACCACGTCCTCCGGCCTGTCCAGCGGCCGGAGGTTGATGCCGAAGTAGGACTCCGACGACGCGTACATCGTCGACACCAGCGGCAGCCCACCGCCGTAGAACTCGAGGAGAGGGATGTACTGCGCCATGGAACCCGTCACGATGACGTCGATGTACTTGGTCCTCGGCCACAACCGCCGCACGATGCCCCGCCACGACGCCACAGCGCACTCGGCAGCGATGGCGTCGGCGAGGTCAGGGTCCGAGCGGGCGACGACCGCGTCGACGGCATCGCGGCAGGTGGCGTCGGTGACGACGGCGGGGTCGGCGCGACCGGCGCAGATGTCGTCGCAGAGCGCGCGCCAGTGGCCCTCTAGGAACTTGACGACGCGGAGGAAGGCGGAGGCGAAGACGGCGCCGACGCGGAGTACCTCGCCGCGGCGGGCGAGTCCGCAAAGCAGCTGCGCGTACATGCTCTGGCGGCTGTCCGGGCAGAGGATGGCCTCGTTGGGGCTCGTGTACCGCGTGTACGGGCTGTCCGGCCGCTGCCGGAAGTGGCGGCTCTTGTAGTAGCTCGTCAGCACCGGCCGCGCCACCAGCCCCGACACCGTCGTGATCTCCGGCTTCACGAACAGCAGGTACATCCCCCTCCCCTCGTCCAGCCCCTCCACGTACCTGCGAACGCACCGCGAGTCCGCGACACGTGTCATATCCCCGTGCATGGCTCCATCGCCGCCATGGCGCGCGGTGGCGATGCTAGAGCTAGCTACTACGGCGGCCAGCGCACTCACTTGTTCATGACAGGGACGAGGAGGTTGTAGAGGAAGGTCTTGCGGTCGAGCTCCTCCTCCGTCGCCGGCATCAGCTTCGGCTGCCCGCCCGACGTGCCGGAGCTGCCGCATCACCGTGAGTGAGCTCGTGACCAAATTAATCGCGATTAACCATGGCAAGATCGAGCTCGTGCTACACCCTACCTCGTGAGGAGCTCGGTGATGGGCTTGGAGGAGATGAGCGACGAGGGGGCGCCGTTGGCGATGCGCTCGATGTACGTCTTCACGTCCTCGTACTCCACCACCGGCACGCGCTCCTTGAACTCCGCGGCGAGCGTATCGCCGTCCCCCTCGCCGTCGCCAAGAAACCGGCGGAGGTAGTCCGTGGCGGCGTTCATGGCGAGCACCTCGCCGAGGACGCGCCTCTGCACGGCGCCGGCGTGCGTGGTCAGCACCTCGATGAGCTCCAGGCATGCCACGCCATCGTGCGGGTCGCAGGCCGGGATCATCGGCGGCAGCGACGCCGACGCCGGCGCCGGCGAAGAAGCAGCATCGTCGTCATGGTCACGCGCATTATCAGACGTGGACGTCATTGTAAGATGATCCATGCATGCATGCACTCCTCTCTCTCTCTCTCTCTCTCTCTCTGGTGTATATGTGTTCTTGTGCAGCTACTGTTTTTGCAGAGGTGAGCTGCTCTTGGTCGCATTGTGTTATATACAATCTCATCATAAGCATGTGAAAACTTTTTTAGACAGAGAAAGATAGAGAAACTTTTTAGAGAGAGAAAGAGAGATGTAGTAGTGTGCTGTAGTGTGCACTTGTAGGAATATTTTTATTTTAACTTTTTTGTGTGGTGCAACAAAATTATGGGAAAGAGAGCACAAGGTAGTGTGTGCATGTTATATGTTTGAGAAGGGCCTACACATGTGACCATGTCTTGGAGCTTGTGATTAGACGCAGCTATTATGGGTCAAAGCTCATATTGGTTGCCTCTCCTTAATTTTAGTGTCTCTTTATTTTCCTGTCATTCTGTGATTACTGTTTCTTTTTTTTCCTTTCCCTTGGCAAATAGAGCCAAAGTTCAGTTCTTATCAGATGACTCACCAGACAAATTTGTTCAGTAATTTTGAGAGTCCAAAGGTTATTTGTCATAATAAATTACAGCAGAAATGTTCAGACACTGAACTTCAGATTCAGAGGATAGGCAAAGGGAAGAAGAAATTGAACTTTTTTGTATTTGACGAAAAGCTAGGTCAACTTGGCACACTCTTCTCCTGCGTACAGAGGGAAATGAGTTGCATTAAAAAGTACACATGCTTCTGAAGGTTCTGGACTTGCTCTTCTTCTTCTTCTTCAGCTGGCAATCTGACAGACTTCAGGTTCTACAATGAAAAAAGAAAAGAAGAGAAAGATTTCTTTTGATGCCCTTTCAGGTGCAAAATATACTGGGTGAGTCCATTGGATTCCTTGACCAATCTGAGGCAGGCCGAAACTGTTACTCTGATGGGCAATATTATTTTCTGCTGGATATATAGCCATGTCACCTAGAATGTACTGTTGATGTTGTTGCAGATTTGTTTATATCATGCACAGTATTGTAAACTGCTTTTATTCAATATTCTTTCTGTTCCTACTTTTTTTTAATTTGTGATCTGATGCTCAATCAATTTCAAATAAGATTGGCTTTGACACAACAGTCTGAACTGATCACACACCAAGTATGACTTTGACAGAAATATTTGCAGACAAAAATTAATCTCAGATCAGTACAATTTCCAGTGACCAGTTGTATCTCTCTGAAGATTACTTTAATATCAAGAATACGTCTCTTGTTGTTGATGATGCTTTATGGGTGCTTATCAAGGAAGCATTTTTAGTGGAATGTTAAGCTGACTTGTTGGAACACCTTAATTTCAGTCATGAGTATAATGACACCACACACGGGAAATCTCTTGATCCTAAGCTGTCTCTGTTTTGCAGCTGCTTAATTCTGAATCCAATCATGCCTGCCTGCCTGCCAAGAAGTACCGACAAATTCGACTTCTTTTATATTAAAAAAAAGAGCACAAAATTGTCAGTAGGTGTGCAATTGAATTATTCAGACTCCCCTGTACTGTTGCATCACTTGACAACCTTGATTGGTATTTTAATCAGGCCAATCTTTTAAATCGGATGTGAGATGATTTAGCCAGTGAATAGAAAGAACTAGAATAAGTTTTGGGAGATCACAAGGTCAGGTCTGCACCAGCTAGCTGTCCAGCTTTTAGTCTCTTGCTGCCATTATTATAAGATATGACATGTAGTTGATTGATTTAACTTTGTTATGTGTTCTCATCAAAATTTGACACACCATACGTGTCTTATTTCATCTATGTTATTTGTTACTCAACTATAATAATTCAAGGTTATTGCGAATCCTGCTATCATTTCTCCACTAGCTGCAATTATAGCCCTTTTCCATAATGGAAATTAATCCAGATCTCCAATTATAGCTAGGTTATCTGTTTTCATAGACTTTTCAATAATGGAAATTAATCCATATCTCCAATTACAGCTAGGTAATATATGTTTTCATAGACTTTTCGATAATGGAAATTAATCCAGATCTCCAATTATGGCTAGGCAATCTGTTTTCATAGGCCATAGACTGCAGGACTGAACTTCTGTAACTTGTACAAAATTAAGTGACAGCTTACTTCAGCAAACTTTCTGCTAGTTGTGTATTCTGCAATTGTTTGAAGAACGTAGCCAGTTATTTTGATCAAAATGCATCAGTTCTTGTGTTAACAAATAATTTCTACATAAACTAATTAAGACCATGTTACAGTTCTGTGAGAGCTGCATCTCAGTTGCAGAACAGGACAGTGTGAGACTATATATGCCTGCATTGGAAGGAGAGAAACTGATGGAGTCAATCAACACCTAATACTAATAGGGTCAGTAAATGATTGAGCTTGTCTGCTAAGAACAAATGTTATAAAAACAAACTATTGTTTTATTGTTTGGTAGCAAAATTCACACAGTGATGAGAGAGGATAAGACTGTTGTTTAGTGAATATATCGATTGAATGGGGATCTGCTGGATTTGGTTCTTAAATATAAGTAACAGGGAAAATATATAAAAGAAAAATAGCAAAGATGCAGGTGACAAAAACTTAATTGTGCAGGCGGGCAGAAGACCCTTGAAAAGGGCAGAAAAAGAGGAGGAAAACAAGGAAGATCATGTCACCTCTTGCGCAAGCTGGTTTATACACTAGAATCCAAAGCCATTGCATAGTACTCCTCTTTCACACTCACACTCTGCAATTCTGCATTATCCAGAATGATATGCAGGGATCCGAAATAGACACTAAAAACAACAAAAATATAATTGAACTTAACAATGAAGACTATGAATCCCATTCAGAAGACCTGAGCTGGTGAAAAACTACACACAATGACTTTAGTCAATGGTGTGAAAAAAGAAAGTTTGGAGGATTGTATTTGAGTGCCTTGTCTTCACTTCGATTCCTTTTCACAAAAGGTCTGTACTTACCAATGTTGATGTACTTTTAAGCTGTTGGTGGTTTAGTCTTTTTACCTCATATAGATAGGATCTAGATATATTAAAGACATTGATTTGATGCTTATAAGATTGACTCGTACTAAGATTATCAATTAGAGAGAGGTGAATGATTATAAAAGTTAAAAATAAATTTTAACACTTCTCCTCATGATAAAACATGAAAAACCGTGTTTTTATAATCTAGATAAATGTTTCATCACTAAATAGATTGTAGCATAGATTCGTAACTCTAATCGACCTGAAATTTTATCAAAATAAACTAGATAAAATTTACAAATAAATCTAATTAAAATCATGTTAATTGGACTTCTATATCTCAAGATATTAACGAAACTAGATAGAAGATTTGACAAAACATAATTAAAATCTAATTAATTAATTATGTGAGATCCGAAAATAAAAGATCCATTTTAGATAAAAAAACCAACCCAAATCTTAAAAAAAATAAATTAATCTAAAATCGATCACTAGTATAAATAAAAGTGAAAAAAATAAAAAAGATTAATTACAATACTAATTTTTCACTCCAAATCACCTAAAAGATTTCTTCACGAAATTTCTAAAAAACTCTAATCTATTATCTAATTTGTTCACCTCTCAAAATTTTATTAAAAATATGTTTATAGTGAACAGTAACATACCAGCCAACGCTCTTGCACTATGCAACCAGGCCATATTCGTGCCACCAGCCTAGGTTACTTTCACTTTTGGTACTAGGTCACTATATTCTTACCTGCCCATGTCGTCGGTATGCTTGTGCCAGCCCGCTGCATCAGCTTGCTCATGCCATCGCCTTGCTCTATTTGCGCCATCCCACGCCATCAGCCTAAACATTAATCTGTATAAAATAAAAAAATATATTTTAGACATAAATTCTCACAGCCTGACCTAAGTCAGTGTATAGAGTGTTTGCCACACTTTGCCATAATATTTTTAATATAAATTAATTATGCAATATCAATTTTAACATAGACTAATTTTAACAATTTTAATATAGACTAATTTTTATCAATTTTTTATTTCATTAGTCAGATTTAACATTTCCAATCAACCCATTACCTGCCAAGTACAAATTAACAAATGCAACTATATAATTTGATAAGTATGTTCTAACAAAACATAATGGACAAGCATGCATATTGTGCTAATTTAATCCTAAAGATCCATCTTCATCATAACAATATACAATTTAACCCAGAACGACATAATAATGTTGAAATAATGAATACAATTTGCCCCACACACACCCTATGGAGGGAAATCTGCATTATTCGAGTGATGACAGGTTCATGTCTCTGAGCAACAACGGTAGTTTATCAGAAATGTTCAAATTTGGTAAACTAATTCCTCCGATTTTGGTTGACCAATGACTTTTTAAACCAATATGTCGTAAAAAGATGGCACCGCATCAATTAAGCAAATGGCCATCTATTTTTTTGTTTTCGACCTGCTCTACAATATATAAATTTCATCTTTTGCATTTGAAGCTACCTCATATCACCGAACCCAAAATTCCACGGTAAGCACTAATCATCATTTGCCCGGTTAACGACGACTCGAGTGGATCAAATATTAGGCAAATTAAAAAAAAGTCGTTTCATGACCCATAGAGCTGTTTTGTGTCATGTCACCTCACCAATTTATATACATGTTACATTATAATAAGAACTCTCAGGAAACCACTTGGTACTTTCTTGACTAGTGATAACAATGTTAACATCCTCCAAAATGCATAGATAGACCAGAGGACCACTAGCACTTTTTTTTAGTTTGAAGAGATAATATTATGACAAAGTACAACCGCAAAATCTTGTCCTGAGGACCACAAGGCATCAGTGAGATCTCACTATTCTCATGCTTCCCATTAGGATGCAATTGTATGGGTATTAACTATAATCAAAATTTGATGAACTAATAATTATGCTTTAAGTTTTAATCTAATCTAAAAATAATACATCATAAACTCATAATTACTAATAGGTTAATGTATTAATATGATCATAAAAAAATAAATATAAGATCCAACAACAACCAAAATGCGTATTGTAATTGTCCAGAGCTGGTTGTTTGATTAGAATCCGAACTTGTTGTGTTTCTACCATCACCATTCATCACGTTATTGTTCATCGTGGCGATAATAGCTCGTTATGCGACCTGTTCTTATTGACATCGAAGCAACTACTATTGATGGAACTACACAACTTTATGTTTAGAGATCACCCTCTTCCGTCATGGAAGAAGACGTATTCGAAGGAAAAAGATAATGTAGTGAAAGCAGGAAGCAGTCACATTAGGCGCTTCCAAAAAATCTTATTCGCCTTTCCTATCTCAAAGGACGACGATTCTAAATACCTACTTTTTCGGCCGTCGGTATACACCGACAAAAAGGATAAGAAAGACTAGAGATAACGTAACGCTGAAAAACCTAGGCCTAAGAGCATATTGATCTTATATCACGAGAGAGGGTGGTAGAGTCGGTATATATAGCCTAGAGGCACGTAGTTAGGGTAGAGCTAAAACTGACATGATCCACATATAGAAACCGACTTGATCTTAAAACGGAAAAATAAAACTATAAAAAATGGCACAACGCAATTGCAGCCTATGCCGTCCCCCAAACCGGCGAGGCAATACGAGCAAGCATGCTTGTGAGTTCTTCTTTTCTCCCTCTCGCTTGCTCAAGAAGAAAAAGAGGAGTCAACGTTGAGCTATCTCTTCACCAACTAGCAAGACAGGACTAAAATATTTCACTCCTACCTTCACTATATGGCCTGTAAGATTTTAGAAATTTTTTATTTAATTAGTTGTGCCATGTGCCATAATTCCATCACAAAATACAACTAAATTTTTAGCTGGAAAACTTATCTTGCGCATTATATATATATGTTGTATTACTTTTCAATAACAAGCTTAGTAGCAAGGCTCACTATAGACTGATAACTATAAGGTGTTTTATTTCATTAATCCCACAGGCTAAATAATATTAACCACATCATGATTTACTTTCTTACGAAGTATGTGCAAAAAATCATTATTTTGTAGATTAAACTTACAATTAAGAAAAACCAAATTTCGTTTTTATAATATAGCACACACCAAAAATCCAAGACTAATTAATTTTCAAAAAACTCTGTTTTGTTCAGGAAAGCCAATAAGCACATGGACATATGGCTGATTATTACCTAGTCTGGTCCTGGTATACACTTCGAACAACCAGACAGTCACACTAGTCAGTAGTACAGTTTTTTTTCCCTGAAACAAGTGTTGTCTCAGAATCTAATCATTTTGACAGGATGGGCGCGGCGACCAAAGCGCAGCAGATCCAAGAAATGAGTGGTCCTAATACAAAAGAGGAGGGAGGGGGGAAAATTAAGAACAAGGCAACTTGTGCTTTGTGAAAACCCCTGCAAGATCACCATGGGAGACAGGTCACATGAACTCAAGTGCTTGCTCTCAGCTGATGGAATAAGCCCTCACATGGCGCAAACCCATAAACTAAGCCATCACCTTGTTTCTCTCCAAGCAAGAAATGGCCACTACTCTAAGCTCCTGAAAACCCTCCCTTCAAGGACCTCCACTTGAGCCATGCACATGGATTATTCTTTTGATCATCAGCCATTAATACTCCTGCACAGCTAGCATGATGTATATGTTATTGCAGCTAGCTCACATACACAACTGTCTTGCTAGCTCTCACCGACCAAATCTTCAGTTCTAGTGTTCTTGATCGGATTGCAGCATCTGGGATAAAACTTAGCTGCGATCTAGTAGTCATCCAGAAAAGAAACCATTTTCAGATGCATGCTTTGATTCCAACTGCCTCCTTTCTGAAGCTCCTGGTGATGCCTTCTGAATTGTCTTTCTCCTGAAACTGCAGATGACACATTTGTTCAGGTGGGGTAAGGAATTTAAGATCAGGAGGAATCGTTTGACCTGAAGAGCTTGTGTGTCCAGTGTGTTGTGCCTGTTTGGAGCTGGAAACTGTGCACAAATAAATATGCAGGTTACATGGAAATCAGTAATTTCACAGAAGTATAACAATAAACAGTTTAATTACCTACTGGAACAGACTGAAATTCTTAGTGGATTGTATGTCTCTTGCGGCAATACAGCAAAAGGGGAAAAAAATCACTTATCAGATACAGTACAGATTATTGCCCTCTACAGTCTACAATTGTCACGCTTCTGAAAGAGTTTGAGCGATATAAGTGTCTAGATACTCAGATAATTGTTTCATTGTTTCTCGAGTCATATTTTGTGAATTTTTAGATAATTAAGGATCATGTCTTTGGTACATTCTAGTAATTAAACCACACAATATATGCAAATGGTGACTTGGTGCAATTGAATCCTAACCACTCAGCTCAGGTGCTTGTTATTTGAGAACCATCTAAAGGACGGACATAGCACCTAGGCCTATAATCTACCACCTCCATCTATACATATAAAGGATTTTAGTTATACATAGGACAAATACTTCTCTATGTATATAGCCAAGATTCGTTATATTTGTGGATGGAAGTACTAGTATTTATTAAAAAAAGAAATGGTTACAATTTTCATTACAAGCGCACATCAGGATATGCCACCTTCCTCTTAACATCTTCAGGGAAACAATTTTCATATTTTAACCAGTAAATCATAGGTTCATAGAAGGGAACTGACACTTGATTTGCGCCTGGGGGGGGGGGGGGGGGGGCTGGGGGGCGGGGGGTAGAGTCGTAAGTGCAATTAACAGGTTTTATATCATAATGCCCATATTTTTATATACTTGAAAGAAAAATGATAAGGTTAACAAATTTATTCTTAGTCTCCGTTAATTCGAGTGCAGGTACGTGCAACTGCCTCCTCGAAATGAAAAACAAATGGAGATGCGTACACCAGATGAACTGTGGATGCCGTACCTGCTATATTGGGCTTACCTTTGGGCTGGGTATCTGTTATGGCTATTTCAATTTTGCTACAACGAGCTGAGATTCTGTAGTACATCTGTGTGTTGTACACAGGAGGTAGCTGAGGGTCATGGGCCCAATAAGAATAGGCAATTAAGGAATTCAAGAGCAGAGAAGTAAACTTGAATGGTACTAGTATAGGAAGGGCATCCTAGACGTATAGAACACAGCTTGCTCATAAGTGGGTCCCATTGAATTACGTGGCGACCTCTACAATGTATATACCTGGCCCCACATCCCGCTAAAATATGCCTAATTGCAAACACCCCGTTGCACGGAGGTCACGATGCGCCTCTCTTTCTTTCGTGAACGCACACCTCTCCCCTTCTCGCAAGTCCGGCGACGGCGGCAGCCCTCGCGCACGAATCCAGCAGCAGCGGTGGCTCTTGCCGGTCCGGCGATGGCACTCACAGGCAGATCCATCGACGGCGATGGTCCTCGCACAAGTTTTCGGCGGCGGGGCTCGCAGATGGATCTTCCGACAGCGATGGGGGCGGTTGTCATCCTCGATTCCGGCGGCGGAGGCGGTCCTCGGGTGCATCAAGACGACGACGGAGGTCCTGCTGCACGGATCCAGCAGTGGAGGTGGTTGTCTAGCACGGAATTCGGCGGTGGAGGCCATCCTTTCCTTCTTGTGGAGGCAAGCAACTGGCTACAGGGAAGAGATGAGGGGTTTGATTTTTTTATTGTTTGTGGCGGGCCTTATAGCTAAGGTCTACCTATTTTTATACTGCAGATATCCTAATTATATATCATGCTTTCTTTTTAAAAAAATATATAAATATTTCTATCTATATAACTAGGTAAATATCTAGGATGCCTCAATACATTGCTAAAAATAATTATATTTTAAAATCAAAGGAATATAAAATAAGATATATATAGGTGTTAACGTCAAATTCGTAAATAGATTCGGTTAAAGATAAAAAGCCAATTGATTTATGGAAGAGGTCGATTGATAAATCTAAACTTATCAGATGAGATTGAGGAGGAATCGTAAAAGTCATGGTAGTGTGATTGTATATTTGTAAAATATATCTTTTTTCTTTTATCTGTAAGATAGATTCTATTTTATTATTAGAAAAGTTTATCCCATATTTATGTAGAATTTATGTAACCTAGGGTATAAATATAGACCCTCTAGAGCCTTGTAAATTATATCTATATATTAATACAATTTCGACGTATCGTCACACTAATTCATCTAGATTTTTTCTAACGGGTTCTGACTCTCGACGCGGACTACATCGGTTAGGTACGATTTTCGACGAAGGGATAAGTTCCTCCATTATCCTGATATATTTGCTTTGTCTAAGACTGTATCGATTGGGTTCGACCTCTTAAGCCAATCGGATATATTACATCACGTTCATGTATGATCTATTGGCTTATCGAGCTTATTTTATATTTTACCATCATCAGTTTTAAGTTGCATCGGTTAGATCCAATATTCTAAATTACCGATAGTAGATTGAGTCTTAAGTCGGTGGGTCATTATGTAACATTTTATCGGATTAGCCAGCCGATGAGTTATCTTTACATCGAGTTTTATACTTAACGTATTGACTTATCAACCGATATACATAGTCATCCATGATTAATCTATTAGCGATCGATTTAGTTTTATTAGATATAGCCTTATACTATCTCGGTTAGGTCTAATCTATTAAGATTGATTTTAATAGGGCTAGCATCGTGATCTAATATGTTTTGTTCCTTCCATCAGCTCAGCTAGCTAATTAGTTTAACTATGTATATTGTAGCTAGCCGATGAATTTATTTATACGACTGCATTGGACTCATAGCCGATAGCAGGAGTCCATATCGCCCTATCAGCCGATTAGTTCGCTTATACCGTCAGCATAACTGATCTAATTCTGTCATTTTAGTGTTGTTATTTTCAGTCTTATACTCGTCCAATCTATTAAGACTAGTTCTAACGGTATGATCATTGGTAATTGCTAGGTCTCGTCTCTTCGAAATATCGAACTTTGCTATTTATTGTTTATCATCTATTTTATTCAGAGCATTGTCGGCTCTATAGCTGATATGTCTTTTATTTTATTCCTCACTATTTGGCTACGTCGTCATCAGTTTTCTAGCTAATGTATATGTGCTAAACCCCTATCGATAACCGGTTGCAGAAGTCTGTATCGGCCTATCGGCTGATTGACTCGTTGATCTAACTATATCTGTTTTTTTATTAATTAAAGATCAAATTAAACTATCACATCCTAAACCCTAATAACCCAAAGATATCAAAGGGTTTAATTAGGCCTTTATATATATATATATAGGTGCATCGTATCGGACCTCCATAGGCAAACACGCTCTCCTAGCGTGTGTTTTGGCAAGACCGATTTCTACACGAACAATAGGTCATGTTTTTTTTATTTAATTTTTACAATCCTTCTTCGAAATTGTTGTTGTCAAAAGCTGAATTCCTAGAAGCTAACTTCCGGTTTGGATTTTACAATTTATATAATACCTCTAGGGGCAGTTTTACAACATCAATTAAAGTCCATAAAAGAAGCTCCATACTAGCTTTAGATTTTAGTACACAAATAGATTTTTATTCTACGGGATAAAAAGCATAAAAAACAACAAATCAGGACACAGTGGAATTCAATCTTTAGTCGTCATATGAGGTGGCACATCGTTGGGTGACAGAAAATATTGTTCACGTATTCGATGAATGGAATTATTTCCTTGTGAAGCAATTCCATGCATGCATAGACCGAAGGCATATTCATTTAATGATATAATCATAATTACTCCATCTGATTTTTAATAAACGATATTTTGTTGTAACCTAATTTATTAAGCATAACTTATATTTTTTATATTTATAAAAAATTTATAAATAAGATAAGTGGTTACGAAGGTGTGTAAGCTTAACAAATTTCCTTTTTTTACATTGATCATATATCATTTGGCTTTTTTCTAGAAAATCTCTTTTTTGGTTAGTTTGTGGTTGTTTTATCTCTCAAGTAGTTTTAGGAACATATTCTTCAAAATTATCATAGTTTACTACTGGAAATCCCCAACACCCTACAGCCAATTTTGTTGCGGAAGAGATAAAAGAACTTCAGACGAAAACTTCCCCTACCATGAATCCTTTGGAACACAATCCAAAGGAAAACGATGCTGGGAAAGACAGAGAGCCTTAGGGCTCACTCCGTTCAACGTTGGATTGAGAAAATGAAAAAAATAGAAAAAAATGTTTTAAGATGAAAGTAAGTGTCAAAAGGAGAATCGCATGACAGAATGAAAAATATAGGAATGGCCATTTGTATAGATTGCCAAAAAACACATAAATTTAATGAGAAACTTAAGATTAGACCATATATTACCTCTAAAACTCCTTAAAATTGAGGCATTTCATAGGATTCAATGGGGTTCAATCCTATGTTCCAAACAAACTTTTAGGGTAAAAAAATCCTATAGGTTGAGGCCCTTTGAAACAAAGAAAAACATATGAATTTTAGAGAATTTGTGTGGCATCTAGGTACTTGAATTCCTAAATAACCTAAAGCTTACACTATACTATTCATCACATGATCAGTAGCTAGTACATATATCCACAGCCTTATCATCACATCTATATATGTAAATATATATGTAAATAGATAAAGTGATTCTCAT
Organism: Oryza coarctata; assembly: GCA_030770085.1. Lineage (NCBI taxonomy): Eukaryota > Viridiplantae > Streptophyta > Magnoliopsida > Poales > Poaceae > Oryza > Oryza coarctata. Next base: position 10,941,900 of record CM061483.1, on the reverse strand, counting down.
AACTTAATAATGCAAGTCTTACATACTAATTGGGCAAACCGACCAAATAAAAGAGTTTAAACGCAAAAAAATAATATACTTTATCTACCAAACCTGACTAGAAATCAACCTAGAAAAAAATCTAAAAAATTGAGGAACCCGATGCAAAGTAATTATTATACATCTTATCATGTGCATCTAAGACAAAAAGTGGATCATAAGGTATTAGTAAGACCTATCCAAGCCTTGAAAAATCTATCACTATTGCAGGCTTGGATAAAAATGGGTTTATTTGAAGACTCATTTTTAGCATAAAGCAAATTTTCATTCACAATAGTAAATAATAACATATTACAATGGACTACAGTAATAGTAATAATAATAGTAATTATCAATCTTATGCCCTTTATGCCAACAATTACACATTTTATTCACAGCCCACATCAGGGAAAATCATTATTTTCACACCATATAAATTGTAAAAAACATTTAGCAAAATCACTAACACTATACTTACATCATTTCATAAAACCACTCATGACTATAAACATAGCTAATTGATTATTTTAGACTCTATAGAGTTTATGCACTTTAGCACATAGCACGAGCTAGCAACTATATCACATGATACCAATCGGCATCCATTTTGTTAGCCTACAACAAAGCCACTATATTGCTCAAAGATTAACCTTACATGAGTATATACGATGTTTCTCCACATTGACCATGAATCATTGCTGCTAGAAATGGATCCTATCCTAATCCTACCACCATGAAGGCAAACACACCGTACTCTTACTATCTCTGACACCTATGTCATGAGAAGATCCCCTTAGGTACTTTGCATGTGCTCATTGGCAATCCTTTCACTGCTTCTACTACAACTGTCTACCAATATAAGATTAACCATATACACACCAGTCTAAAAATCATCATTTTTCGGTTCTTATTTTTCATAAATAACAGAGTCAACTATGCACACTATTTTTAAATATCATATCGTAAATTTTTTATGTATAATTATTTAGTCGAATATACCTATTTTGGCATTTTTCCATAACTTAGGGTTATCAACATTAAGGGTAAATAATAATTTAACGAGGATAATATAGTAAGTGTTTTTCTACCATATCCTAATTTCTTGCACAATTTTATAAACAACATAGTATTTACAAAAATATAGAATTCAACATGATCAAAATAGGATTGAATAGGGTTTGTTTTGCTCAGGTGGTTACTCAAACATGTCTCGGTCCTACACACTCTCGTGATCGACAAAGATGGATTCCTCCTATATTAAATTTAAACCTATATATAAATAAACTTTCAATAAAATTGTAGAATAAAATATCCTCTAAAAATGCATGAACATGTACAGTGTGTTGAGGATAATTTTAAATAAATTTTGGTGAAAGAACTTTTATTTTATAATTTAGTATGCGAAAGTTATAAGCAGTTAAGGTTTTAATATGGTGAAATACAACACTTGTGTACTATAAAATTTTGGGGTATATTTCTGAGATAGTTTTGTCAAAATCTATCTAATAGTAATAAAGATCATATTTTTATGGATCCAACAAAATTAGTTTCACCTCAACTTGAGCCAAGATTAATTTTCTATGATTGTATGATGTTTCATCATTTTAAAGTACAAAAATAATTCCCGAAATCATTTTCTAAGATTTATTGTTGCAGAACTGAAACGCACTATAAAGAGAATGCATATTATGCTCTATTGACCGAAGGTATTTAACAGGAATATGTTTTACCTTTGGGAAGCGTAAACTTCCAATAACTGAAGGCGTATTTTATATTTTAACCCTTTATTTAAACTCAGGCGCACGCGTCAGTAACTAGGAAATCTCGCAGAAAGAGCCCTGATTTTCTAAAGATTTGCGGTTACGTTTTGTTTCTTCATACAGGAGAGAGGCGCATGACGGCTAGTATTGAGCTCGTCGGCGGCGAATGGCGCGACAGCTGGCTCGGGAGAGGCCATGGTGTATGCGGGAGGTCGCGGAGGCCATCTCTGGCGCGCTCGGTGAGGCGCGCGGCTCCCAGAGAAGGCAGCGACGCGGTAGCGGTGGACTGAGCGCAGCGATGGTTCAGGGCGGCGGCGTGCGTGATGCTACAGAGAACGGAGGCTCAATTCAGAGATAGGATGGAGTATAGGGACTAAGGGGAGCCTTACCCCGTGGTTTGTGGCAGCGGAGGAGGTTTGGAACGGCATGGCACCGGGATGCCGATATGGCGATCAATGGCGACGGCGGCGGCGAAGCTCCAGTGGTGAGAACCTGAAATTGATTGACGGGGAAGTTAAAGAGGGGTTCTAGGGACGTGATGGCGAGAGGACGCGGTCTAGGACTCACCGAGGCTGCGGGTCGATGGTGAGATGGTAGCGGCCGCTCTGCTCTGGACGGGTAGGGCAGGGGCGACGTCTGGCGCGGCCGTTCCCAGCGAAGCAGAGGCCTTTGGCCTTCGGCTCGGACAGTGGGAGGACGAGAGGTGATAGGGGAGATGGTTGGAGAGCTGGGGGGTTCGATTTATCGGAGGGCAAGGGAGAGAGGGAGACGCGGACGCATCAGGTGGAGGCCGTCGCGACGTGTTCGTCGTCTCGCGCGCGGGTGTGGCCAGCGGAGGACACGGGTTGGCGCCAGCAGAGCAGAGAAGCAGAGCAGAGCAGGGTGCGGTAGGCGGGAGTAGCAGGCCTGGTGCGCGCGGCTGGCAAGGCGGCAGGGTGTTGGCTTTGCAGTCGTGTCGTCGGCTTTGCAGAGGGAGGCAGGACGGCAGAGCAGAGGATGCAGGCGGTAGCGCAGGAGGGCAGAGATCGGTCGGGGCGGCGTCAACGTCTCGTCGTCTCGTGTCGGGTAGGCGGGGTCGGCGGCTGACGCAGGCTGGCATGGGCAGGGACGCAGAGCAGGCGCAGGCAGGGCCAGGCGGCGCTGGAGCGAGCTGGCGGAGTCAGCAGCCGGCGCGGGTGTCGGCGGCTGTCGCTGTGGCACGGCAGGGCAGAGGGCAGGTAGCGGCGCAGAGTTAGAGCGGCGGCTTCGGCACGTCGCGCGTGGGTTGGGCGTGCGCGAGTGTGCAGCGGCAGAAGAGCGGGGATTTGAGGGAATTTATTTTGGATGCTAAAGTGCTCTTGATTTTCTCCAAATTTTACTGGATGTTGATGTGGTTACGAATTTTCATTTGGTCATTTTTTTAGATTTTTATCAAGTATGATTTTTCTGTGAAAATTTGGGGTAGTTCACCGTTTTTATTTCATTTGAAATAGATTTTGACTTCTTTTGTTTGAATTGTTTGGGCATCTAAGTTAAGTGATATATTTGTGAAATTTTGACATAGGGTTAATCGTAGTGTTTTGTATATTTCAAATTTTTCTATGAAATTTTAATTTATTGATTTCATTTTTATATACTAAATTAATGCATCAAAATGCAATATGAGATGCAAGGAAAAAATCCATAAACAACAAAAATAAAAATTCACATCACAGGGTATTGGTTAAAATATGTATTTCATTAATTTCTGATGGTTTTACAATTTCAAGTTTGTTACAATTTGTATCCTATGGAAAATAATTCCATAGAAGGAAAAACATCAGAATTTTAAGGATTTGTATCCTATAGGAAAATAATTTTATAGAACTTTGAAACAAAGGATTGATTTCTACTAATTCTTTTGAAATTCCTACAGCTATTCTAGAGAAATTTTGGAGAAAAATAAGTTGAAAGTGTTACCTCATATTTTCTTAGTATTTCTTAAGTTACTATGTTTTTTTATGTCAATTAAACGATAGTTTTAAAATTTTTGTATGTTTTATAAGCTTATAGTAATGCAATGACCATAACATTCTATTTCTTTTTTTTATTTTTACACTTGACAATCTTGCATTTTAGAAATCCTATATTTTTCATTCATTCCACCCCTTTTACACAAAACAGCACGGAAAGTTTGATGTCCACGTGGAAAAGCATGTACATGCGCGCACACTCTATCACATGTGCATGTGCATGGGCCCCACGCTTTTCACATATTTTATTTGCACGCTTCCTTAAACAACTAAACGATAAACGACGATAAGACTTATGTAAACATTTTCCATATTAAATTTTTAAATAGTTTTATAGATCAAACTTTTCAACTTTGTAGAGTTAATTTATTTGTTTATATTCTCGAATAGCTATAAAAAGATCAGATATTAATTAATTTATTTATATTTTTAAATAGCCAGAGCCTAACAATGACATACCCATAAGTGTGTCTCCTTTGACACATTCATAATTATTGTTGCACTAGGAATTAACCTTGGTGGTGAAATCATGCATGCACCAACGACTTCATTATCACATATATGGTGTTTTTCCCACTTTAATTACTCCATGTCAATTGAACAATGGTTGATTCTCTCTTTTTTTTTCATCTTCTAGAAATTTAAATTTAATATATCTCCTCTTTGTAACTTAGATGAATGAAACTGAACAGAACTGATTTGTGTAGGCACTGAACGGATCCTGAATCAAATGTTCATAACTTTTTTTTTCTATTGCTAAGACAAACGTGTGTGTACAATCAATACAATGAATATTACAGATACTGGGTACATAGAAAATTAAAAGCAGGGTACAACAGATTAGGCTCTACGTAGTTGACTTGGGAACCCTGCATTTAATTTACATGTGGCTTATAATTAAAATAAAAGAAACAATACAATTGAAGAGGGTATAATTCAACTTTCGTCTGCCACACGGATTTAGAACATAGTACTCCCTTAGTAAAAAATATAAGGCATCCATATTTGGAATGTCGACATTTGTAATATTTAAAACCTAACAAAATTTATATTTAATGTCACACAAGTGATGCTTTTAGATTAGTATCTAAATGTATTTTCATATGATGTTAACTCCCTAATTGTTGATGATAGGTTACTACAGTACCTCCATTCTTATATAGATGGTGTCCTATAATGTGTATAGTCAAACCTAGAAATTATAAATTGTTAAATAGATGTAAAAATATTTGGATTTAATTTGTGAAAATGGCATCAATAGATTTTTTATGAAAAATATTTCTATTAGTTATATTTTTAATGAATTTAATAAATATATATTTAAAAGTTTTTATGAAACATATGCATTGGAGATCAGGTCAATATCCAAAGTTAAAAGTATAATATTAGAGACCATGACAAAAACATGTATGGCTTATATTTTATATTCTTGGATGGAAGTAGTACTAGGATTAGAAGATGCTAATAAATGTGTTACCGCGAATAAATAAGAAGATGTGGATATCAGGTGGAGATTAACTACCAACTTAGTGAAATTGTTGACACCACTCTACAAGCTGTGCATCAAAGTTTTTCAAAATTCTAACAGCTTGTCAAATGGTCAAGGGTCATACTTAATCGTTTGGAATTCATAAGTGGCGAAGCGAACTACAAAAAATTGAACTTCCAGTTTTATAATTTTCTATTTTCGTTGTTCCTGAATTCAATAACCTCAAAACGGAATATTGATATATTGAAATCTCATATTCAAATGTTTTTTTTGTGACAGTCATCCATGGTTCGTTGGTGTCAAAACATAGTCAGAAGCTCTGAGTATGGGATGGATAAATAACTTAAGAAACATGCGGTATGAATATGATCATTACCATCGCCTTGTTATACCGTATAAAATTATACCATGTCACCTGAAACTACCAAGTTTCTGTGATTGGCACTCTTGTGCACCCAAAAGGCTCACCGTTCCTTTCGTCATAAATATCTAACCTATGCAACAAGTTTTGATAAATAATTTAAAACTGTAATCATTAATATAATTTTGAATTATTATGATTCTATATTGGAATAAGTTTATAAAATCAAATAAGTTGTATTATATATCTCTACTAGTACATTTTTTCTTTTTTTAACGAAATTTCAGAAATTTGGGATGGTCAAAGATCTAAAAGTTTAACCAAATCATTTCCTAGACAACAAATATTTACAACCGAAAAAAGTAAAAAGAAAATATCCCCATCTTTCCCCTCCTATTCATTAATCTGTTGTTATACAGCAGACACTATCTCTCGTTCAGTCTCCTTAGAGTATAGCTAGTACCTAGCTCTAAAAATTAAAAATTATCATATCATCTATAGTTAACATTTAGTTATATTATATAATAGAGAGGCTATAACATATAATTTTCTAGATAAGTCTGCTAAAAAGTTATTGTCTAAAGAGTAGTTAGAGCTTTTTTTTCTTGTGATGAGTGTGTAGCCTAGCTAGCTTTTCTCTCTCCTAACAATCTCTGTTATCTAACTCACTAAAAATCTAATATGACAACTCTAATAACCTATTGATGTAGGGTTATTGGACATGCTATTATTTATGGAGTGACAGTCACTGTGTTTGCCAGAAAAGCTTCAATACCCTTTAACTTGATTGGATTGCACACAGTATACTAGTTATATATATCCTCCGTTCAAATGAAAGCAATTCCTCGATACAATCTACTTATGACTTTCGTAGCTAAAAAATTATAATTTTTATAAATTTTTAGAGGGAGTATATATGTATATGCCGTTGTCTGCCATTCATGAATTTCTCATCCTAGCAGGTTAAATTCCATCCACCACGCACGTATACTATTTAGTTCTAGCTAGATGTGTGTACCAGAGTGTACCATTTCATTCATCGTATCGAAGACTGAATAGGTTCGGCGCATCCTATAATCGTATGCATGCATGCACATGAACGAAATGTACTTCTGCCTGTGATCTGTCACGACCTAACCGAAGCTAGGCAACTACGTACAATGCATCTTTCTAAGCCGATCACTAGTACAGAATAGCAAATTGCTGCTGGACTGGTAGTACCCATGCAGTCGTGGTACTCACATCGCCGCCGGTTAGGGAACCGGTAGTAGGTTCAAACCAGTTACATCTCTCCATCCACAAATATAAATATTTCTATATTTTTAAACATTAAAGATAAAAGAAAAAAATATGTTGATGCCTTTAGGAATTATTATAATATTTATAGATGGAGAAAGTAGGAAAAAAATGTTACATGGGTGATAGCTGACGTAGTCATGCATCAATCAAATCTTAAAATGCATATTTTCAATGCCAAAAATTATGATATAAATTATCAGATTCATACAACAAATGCAACAAATCATGCATTGTCATTCAAAAATTTCAGCAACAACTCACATCAAATTAAATCAACTCATTCATCTCACAGCTAAATTAACCAATAAATTTACATCAATTTCAATAAAGAATAATCATAGATATTGACTTAAAAAATTGCATCAATTCACATTGACCTCACCTCCCTTCCATTAGCCACCACCTCCTTGCTATCATCCATCAGCCTCCTTGCCGAGGAAGCGGCGTGCGACAGTGTGGTCCTATAGAACCAAACGGATCAAGCCCTCCTACGCTTCTATGGCACCAGATCTGATGAAGCTGCCCTTTCACTACTCAATGCCACCAGATCTAACGATGTTGCAACCGGTGATCCATATCCTAACCTCCCCACATCAAGGTGGCATTGGCATTGTAGCCAATGGCCTTAGCTTCTTGTGCCTCCACTGGTGGCCTTGTCATCTTCGCTAATGGCCTAGCTTCCTTTGTCTCCACAGACAGCCTTAGCATGTTATTATTGGTGGCCCTAGCCTCTCACCCTTCATGCTCCTGGTCAATGGCCTCGTTGGCCTCACTAGCACTCGATTGAAGAGGAAAATCAAAAGAGAAAGAGAGGAGAGGGTGGAGAGAGTGGATCGAGTTAGACTTAGGTTGAGAAAGCTTGACCGATCTAGAACTCATAATGGTTCAGCCCGATGTCACTATCTGTATAATATAAAAACCGTTCGTGATACTTTCCCTGATAGTTTTAGTTTTTAATGTAAATCATCATTTTTTTAATGCCGTTTTCAATTCTAGGTGAACTGAAAGTGATTGATGTTTCCATGTTGTGAATGATCAAGTTGTTGTAGATGTGACACTTGCTATAGTTCAATTTGTTGCTCTTTTTTTTAGATGCCACCATGTTCCTACCTTTTAACCACTCTAAATCTAACATCTCTACTGTTGACCCCGCCTACCGCCTTCCTCTAGCCCCACAGCTTGGTCATAGCCGTCGCCACCTTGCCACCTACTCATGTCCATTATCCACCACTAGTCTGATCCTCTATTGCCTATAGCTATCTCTCTAATCTCAAACACTCTCCCTTCTCGACCCGTATCTTCCTCCTCACTCAACCCTCCTCCCATCCTGACCATCACGAAAACTTAAACTCTAAGTCATCTACCTGAGTTCCAAAGCGATCGCGACTATCACCGCCGCTAGTGAGTTCCCCTCTCCCCCTCATTCGGAGCTTGAAGACAGCTCCTAGCCCACTGGATTTCAATCCAATGACCAGGAAGCATGTGACTAAGACATGAAAACTAGCATTCCCCTTAACATATAGTACGTGACTATTTTTCACGTACACGTCCTATCAGTTGGCGTCGATGCCATCGACGGTGAGGCCAGCCATCTCTAGGGAGGGCGCCACGGCGTCGCTGAAGAACCGACCGATGACGCGTGACTCGAGGAGGCCGACGTCCTCGTCGCGAGTGACGCAGCGCGGCGTCTTGTACTAGTTCGCCGACGCGCCGCGCGCGATGCGGAGGTCCATGAGCTCGTCGGAGGCGCCGGGGGTCACGACGCGTATCTCCAACGGCCCGATGTCGCGCCCCCCGGGGCTCCGCAGATGGCGGTAGACAGCGTCCAGGCCGGCCTCCACGGCGGCGCAGCAGGCGCCCATGACGCCGACGCCAACCTGTGGCGGTGGCGGTGTGAACTCCGGGATTGCATTATCGCCCGTGAGCTCCCAGAAGAGGACGTAGTGGCCCGGCATGGAGGCGGTGTCGGCGTAGGCCGTGTACTCGGCGAGGACGCAGCCGAGCGGCTCGAGGAGGCTCGTCGCCGCCGTGACGGCGCGGAGGAGGTCGTCCTCGGAGGTCTTCTCGAGGTTGATGCTGAGGACGACGTTGCTGCGGCGCACGAACCGGAACTGCGGCGCCGCGTTGTGGAACCTGGACACCTCGAGCACGTCGCCGACACGGCACCGGTACAGCCCTGCGTCACAAAGATGACGCCGTTTTTAACTCATGGAGACGAAGAAGTGAGATTCATGCCGTCGCGCGGTGCCTACCTGTGAACGTGGTGACGACGAGCTCGTAGTAGCCGCCGACCTCGACGTCCACGAGGTCAACCACCGTATCCACCTCGCCGTCCTTGTCCACCTTGATGAACTCCATGTAGCACATGATGGGAATCAGCGTGTACGCCACCTCTTCCGGCCGATCGAGTGGCCGGAGGTTGATCCCTGTTGGAACCGACAGGACCCGCCGATTACCTGATCTTGCCGACAACGCCCGAATGCAGGGAGTGATCACCGTGATCACCGCGCACACACACGGGAGAGAGAACCAAAGAACAGAGAGGTTTTTGCGCCGCTCTAAACTTGTGCAGCTTTTTCGGTCTTTTCCGTTTCATCTATAGGAATGGGAAACATGCATACATGGGCTTGGAGCCTGACGTCCCCGCCACGACACTCACGCTGCATGGTAGTCCGTTTTGCTCGGTGCACCATGCGACATGCACGGTGCGGCGTCGTGGCGAGGTAATGCACTAAAGAAGCGGCCACGGCGCGTACTGAGCACGTCTCCAGCCACCCATGGTTCTACGCTGTACAAATACTATCCATGCAATACTTATAACATGATTACAACTGAATTCAAAACGAAATTTGAAATTTAACAACTCACCCCCTTAATCTTGTTATCTTTATGATGCCTAGCTTTTGCCTTAGCTCAACGAATCTAATCCTGCTAAATCCTTTGGTTAGAATATCAGCAAGCTATCCATCTGTACTAACATGATCAAATCCACCATTCCATTGTTGATATACTCTCTGATGTAATGGAACCGGGTGTCTATGTGTTTGCTACTTTTATGAAAGACTGGATTTTTACTAAGTTCTATCGCTAACTGATTATCAATTAGTAATCTAAACTTCTGCACAACTCCCCCCACCAAGTCAGCGATGAGCCTGCTCAGCCATACTCCTTGACAAGCACCTGTAGCAGCCGCCATGTATTCGGCTTCACGTGTTGATAATGCAACAACCTTCTGTTTTTATGAGCTCTATGTCACCAGATTCTCACCAAGGAAGAACACAATATCTGTAGTGCTTTTGCAATGAACAAGATCACCACCGTGATCACTGTTGATGTAACCTAGCAGTTTCAGTCCTGCATTCTCTCCTTTGATATACTTGTAGCCATAGTTTGTTGTTCCAACAATATATCTAACAATCTTTTTTACTACAGCCCAATGTTGTTTTGTTGGTGACTCCATGAACCGACTTGCGATTCCCACAGCATAGGCAATATCAGGTCTTGTGTTCACCAAGTATCTCAAACTTCTAATAATGCTTCTATACTTGGTGGCATCAACTATATTCCATGTTGTTCCTTCTGCAAGCCTAACACGCTACTTCATTGGAGTATCTGCAGCATTGCATCCTATCATCCCACACTGCTCTATGATCTTTGATGCATATGCACTGTAGCAAATTGTAATTTCACTAGGTTTTTGTACCACCTCCAAACACAAGTAATAGCTTAGTAGGCCAAGATCATTCATGCTTAAGAGCTTTATCATTTGTTGCTTGAACTTTGAAATCTTTGTGTTACTTGGACCACAAATGATGAGATCATCCACATAAACTCCAACTAAAAGAAATGAGTTCCCCTCACTTCTCTTGTATACAATATGCTCCACTTCACTCTTCCTGAAGCCAAGCTTGCACAGCTCCTAGTCAAGTTTCACATTCCAGCCTCGTGGTGCCTGTCTAAGATCATACAAGGCTTTTCTTAGCTTTAGCACCTTCCCTGCTAACCTAGAATCACAGAAACCTGGTGGCTGATGAACATACACCTCTTCTTGGAGATCTCCATTGAGAAAAGCAGATTTAACATCTATATGATATATTTTCTAACCTCCATAAGTAGCCAGGGCTAAGAGCAGTCTCACTGTCTCTAACCTTGCTACAGGTACAAAGATCTCATCAAAGTCCACCCCCTATCTCTAGACATATTCCTTGGCTACTAGCCTTGCTTTGTGCTTCACATCCTTCCCAGCTGCATCTCTTTTTACTTTAAATTCCCACTTCAGTCCAATTGCACGTTGTCCCTGTGACAGTTTTGACAAAGACTAGGTGTTGTTCTCTTTTATGGACAGAAGCTCGGCCTTCATGGCATTTCTCCAGCACTCCTCTTCAAGAGCATGTTCTATACTTGTTGGTTCATCAGCTGCAAGGAAACAAAGGCCACTATACTCATACCCCTCGACTTCATCTATGTTGTCTAGAATGTTTGACAAAGTTTTGAATCAAAGAGGTCCATTAGAGTTTGAGCTAGCTCCTGTTGGTGGTGTTGCCCACTAAATACCTGATGTCACAGGGGTTGTAGGTGTAGTGGGTGACCTGCTTGCACCACTTGTAGCTGGAGAGGCTACCTGAGGCGATAGAGACTGCATCTCCTCCCATGGATATTGTGACAAGGAGTTGTCTAGAATTGAATTAGCTAGAACAACTGTTGTCGGTTGAGCTACAGTACTCTAAAGCCCAACTGAAAACATTTCAGGCTCATTTGTGGTGCCACCGCCAGGGGTATTCCAGTCCCATGCTACTGCTTCTTCAAATACTACATCACGACTTATGTGTAGGCGCTCTGTGGTAGGATATATGAACTTGTAGCCTTTAGTTCTAGACTCATAGTCCAACAGCACCATCTTGGTAGACCTATCGGATAGCTTGTTCACCCCGAGTCTAGTGATCTTCACATGAACCACACAACCAAAGGTTCTCAGGTGGTCTACACGAGACTTTCTTCCATGGCAGACTTCAAACGGGGTTTTGTCTTGTAGCCTCTTCATTCATGATCTGTTCGGCAAGTAAACATCTGTTACCACTGCTTCTCCCCAGAACCTTGGTGGCACTCCTTTGCTCTTTAGCATGCACCTTGCCATCTCCACCACGCTCTGGTTTCGACGCTCAACGACTCCATTTTGTTGGGGAGAGTAAGGTGTTGTAGTATATCACTTGATTCTTTGTTCATCACAGAATACAGTAAACAAGTTGGAGTTAAACACACCACCATGGTCTATCCTTAGGGCCTTCAGTCTTCCTCTATAGTCAACTTCTGCCCTTTGTTTGATCTTCTTCAGATAGGACAACGCTTCATCCTCAGACCTCAATAGCTCCACCCACATATATCTACTGTAATCATCAACTGCCAGTAGGAAATATGATTTTCCACTAGGTGATTAATGTGTCCACATAAGTCTGCATGAACCAAGTCTAGACCTTGATGCACTCTAAAAGAGGAAGCTTGTCGAAACGGCTTCTGATGTTGGTTGCCCAAAGTGCAGCCATCACAGACTTGTTCCACCTTATCAATCAATGGCATCCCTTCAACCATCTTCCTTCAACCATCTTCTTTTTGTCAAGATCATGCAGTGCCCTGAAGTTCAGATGACCATATTTGGCATGACATCTCCATGCCTCATTGTCCATGCTCATCATCGGACAAATTGGAGGTACCACACCAAGCTTGAGAGTATACAACCTATTGCTGGTTCATGGTGCACTGATCACCAATGCGCCTTCTCGGTCGAACACTTTGAGACACCCATTCTTCAGTCTGACATCACAACCCCCTTCCTCAAGCTTCCTAGACTGATGATATTGCTCTTTAACTTGGAAATGTACTAGACCTTAGTGAGTACCTTGTGATCATGGTGACGCCCTTCCATCATGATGGAGCCAAGGCCCTAAATTTCGACGCTCGATCCATCCCCAAAGCAGACAGTGTCAGTGACTGCCTCGTCGAGCTGCATGAGCACGGATCGCGTGCCCATCATGTGGTGGCTAGCCCCGGTGTCCAGGATCCAGACATCATCGACACAGTCAATTGGGATGACGTCTTCTCTGCTAGGTGCACAGTCTTGTTTGGTACATGTACAACGCCGCTTGCTATTGCCAAAAATAGCGCCAACTGATCCATGTTCACTGTCGGAGGGCTGCGCTACCTGGTAAACATGTGGCTGAACATCATCTACACAGTAGGCTACTTAAGCTGGTTCATGGAAGAGCCACATGAAGATCACCGGGTGGCAATCAAGCATGTGCTCCGGTACATCACCGGAACGAGGGACTACGACATTCGCTACGCCAGAGAACCAGATAACAGCCTAATTCTCCATGACTATAGTGACAGCAACATGGCCAGTGATCTGGACACACGCCGAAGAACTAGCGCCGTCCTTTTCTTCCTTGGATCAAGCCCCATATCCTGGCAATCGGCGAAATACAGGGTGGTTGCGGTGTCGTCGTGCGAAGCATAATACATCACTACCATGACCGTCGCCTACCATGTAGTCTAGTTAGCTTGGCTCTTGGGAGATTTGCTCGATTTGGAGCCTAGAGCACTGGAGATCAGGGTGGACAACAAATCCGCAATCGCAATGACGAAGAATCCCATCTTTTATGATCGAACAAAGCATATTGACACAAGGTTTCACTTCGTCCGGGAATGCATCAAAGACAAGAAGATCCTATCAATTACGTTCGCACAGAGGAGCGGCTGGCGGACGTACTAACGAAGCCACTCGGCCGTGTTCGATTCTAGGAGCTCTGTTAGGAGATTGGCATCATCAAGCTCACCAGTGAAGTCGACATGAATTAGGGAGGAGAATGTTGATAGTAATTCCCCACGCTCTTGCTAGATTTCTGTTCTAATTCTCACGCGACATAGCTTCATGGTGTTAATGGGAGTGCATTGTGTGTAGTGTGTGTGTGTGCATCGTGTTCTAGGAAGTGCGTGCGCTCACCAGCCTTCTGTCGCAAGATGGCACGGCTAAATCAGAAGACATGATGGAGTGCGCCGGAGTTTTAGGATTGCATTGTGAGCAGCTTGATTGTGGGATGGCACAATCTTATAGAAGGCTACCAAGACGTGTGTAATCATCTATTTAAAATCAATAATGCATTAGAAATCGCTGTACCATTCGACAACACAAAATTTACGCTGAAATCCTCTTTTTTTTTTGTCGGCATTTCGCTCGCTTTGCCGACAGAAGAGACGGGAGTTGAAGAAGCTCGTCAGCCCCGTCCTCTCCGGCTGCCCCGACGCCAGGTGCACCCTCATCCCGTCGCCCAGCTCTTCCATGTGCCTGCATGAATGTCCGATTGTCCGTACGTTCATGGCGTCTGATCGATGGCATGGCAGTATGGCAGAAGTGCGTGCATGGAGATGGGAGACGGAGAGGGCTTACTTGTTGAGGACGAGAGAGATGAGGCTGTAGAGGAAGCCGCGGTGGCGGAGGTCCTCCTCCGTCGACGGTATCAGATTCGGCTGGCCACCCGTCGTGGAGGAGCTTATGAGGAATTCGGTGATGGGCGCGGAACAGACGAGCAGGGAGGAGGAGGGGCCGCCGCCGGCGATGCGCTGGACGTACGGCCTGATGTCGTCGCACTCGACGACGGGCACGAGCTCCTTGAACGCGGCGGCGAGGTCATCGTCGTCGCCGAGGAAGCGGCGGAGGTAGTCCGTGGCGGCGTTGGTGGCGACGATCTCCCGGAGGAGGCGGCGCTGGATGGCGGCGGCGTGGGTGGTCAGGTCCTCGATGAGCTCCAATCTCGGCGGGCCTGTTGGCTTGATGAGGCGGCCGACGTCGTGCGTGGCACACGTTTTCATACCATGATTCGCATGCATTTTGCCTTGTCATACATGGAGGTGTCCGGTGTGGGTCTCATGCGTCTAATAGGAGTTATTTCTTTTTTTTTCTTGGGTTATATAGGAGTTATTTTGCACTTAAAGTGCGTGTGCACTCATCTCTTGTCTTGTCTTGTATGCCACTTAAATGCTCATTAAAAATTAAAATAATATAGTAGCACAGATTATAACATTATGTATAACTCCACAAACATGTAAACCTAATTTCAATCTATTCATCCTATCTTTAAAAAATAGACTTTTATAACTATTTAAATGAGATGTAATAGATGAGACTTCATCTGTTTTATAGAAAATGATACTATATTTTTCTATAAATTTAACTAAATATAAAAAATTGACTTTAAAAAAATAAATTATTCTATAATATAAAACATATAATCTGACTTTTCCATCCATATAATATATTTGTTGTACGTCTCTCTATGAGTTGGATTGGGATTTAACAGTAGTGAGAGGAGAACTATTGATGAGACCGTGACCATTTCTTCTCTGGTGATGATGAGAATTCCTAAGAGGAATATTCCTTTGTGCAATCAGAGCAGAATCATAAGTTCTACAGCTTTATGAAAGTGTATTTGTCAATTAGGATGAAATTAATAAAAAATCCAACCACCCAAACGACGGCACGCGCTTGCGAGGGGAGGATGGGCCCACGCATATTTTGGGCAAGTGGGCCTTGTGGCCTTTGTATTACATTTTTTTAGTTTTCCTATTTAAGTGGCTATAATAGATGAAAAAGTATATAAAACTTATATTTGAAAGTTTAGATAGGTTTTAAGTTTGTATATTTTTTAGTCATTTATTAATGCTATTATAATTTGTGTAAAATTCTGTTATAGAGACATTTTCAACTGAAAGTTTTATTTCAAATTTAAAAATTCGAGTAAACTTTCTACTAATAATTTGAAAGCTGATAGTGTCATATATTTAATAATGAATTGAGTAGTAATATAGATTAGAATATTATATATCACTTTACAATCGTACAAAACTAAATTCAATCCACTAATCCCATGTCCGAGAGTTCATAAAAGCAGTGCACTCGAGTTGTAAATTGACTTATTCATCCATATATTGTGAAATGAACGCCTTTGCTATCCGGATGTCAGGTGACCTAACTTTGGCCGTCGGATTGAAATTCAAGGTAGTGAGGGGAGAACTTTTCACTTTTTCGGTGACACCGTGACCGCTTCACTGGCGATGAGAATTCCTAAAAGGAATGTTCCTTTGTGCAATCAAAGCACAATTGTAACTTTTGTGAGGCCTTAGTTGTTAAATTGGGATGAAATTAATAAATCCCGTCCGTACTTCAAGTTTGTGCACACAAAGTATACCTATGTTTGTTTGTGCACCCTTCCCTTCAATAAGGATAGGCTCGGTGTTTCCACTTTAATTGTCCACGGTTTTATTGGCTTTTTCTCATAATTCAGTTTTCCTCGAATACTAACTACTCTCTGTTTGTTTTAAAATATAAGTATATGTAGTTTGTTTATAGAGATTAAAGTTAAGAAGAAAAACTTTGATGCCATTGTTAAAGAAATGATGGTTGGGGTGAAGGAGTGGTTAGGGATAAAATGTGAAAAAAAAAGTGATAAATGAGATAACAGTATTCTAGAATAGTGGTAGAAGTGTTTGTCATTATCAAACGGGAGAAGTAAAAGAATTGAGACAGTATTCATGCTGTACACTCGG
This sequence comes from Oryza coarctata, assembly GCA_030770085.1. NCBI lineage: Eukaryota > Viridiplantae > Streptophyta > Magnoliopsida > Poales > Poaceae > Oryza > Oryza coarctata. Next base: position 10,925,385 of record CM061483.1, on the reverse strand, counting down.
TTGCCATGTAGCGCGTCTACCAGACATAACCGATTAGGAGTCATATGGATTTGCCACCATCATTTACTAACATCCTCAGGATGGCGAACAATTGCCATATTTTAACATGCAAATAATGGACTGAAGGGAACTGACCTATATATATATATATATATATATATATATATATATATATATATATATGGAGTTACGGGTACATTAATTTAGCATGGTTTATATTTTTAATGCTCACATTTACGAAAACGAAACTACACGTACTTAAAAGAAAATGGAAGAGTCACTAGACACTAGACACTATGAAACACTGTAAGTCTGTAACAGGCTGAAGACTGAAGCCATGGCGCCGTGTCTGCAATCTTAGGCCAACCTTTGGGCTGGGTATCTGTCATGGCCATTTCAGTTTTGCTAAAGCTAGCTAAGATTCAGCCCATCCGTGTCACCGTGTGTTCTAGTACACATTAGGAGCAAACTGAGTCTTGGACTCATGCACTACAGCATCTGCAATTTTGCCCAACAGGCAAAATGAAGTCCTACAGCCTTGTTGCGTGTTATTTATTAGTGACTAACAGTCTTATTGGTAATTTATTCTTCAACAATACTGTTCTAGTTCCCAAACGCCTTTTTGGGGCCGCTCTCTTGCCCAGGCAACTTGCCGCATCACACTCAATCCGTTTAATCTGCAGTGGGAATGGGGTTGTCTTGTGACTGTAGTTCACTGATACTGCGATATATTCTGACATGGTTAATTAGGGTCTTTTTGTCGTTGTAATTCTCACAGGATGATGGTTGATGGAAATTGAGAGTTTGAGCTGTAATGCTATGCTTGACTTGTCAGATGATGCAACCTATGTAGTATGGTGACTTAAGATAGTCCGAAATTCGTTGTTTTGTACTAACCTGTGCACATAGTGTTATTTTTCCTGCAGCATTAATTCTTTTTATGGTTGCTCTAGCGTTTGTGGAGTTCTTCTGTGACACCTGCTAGAGGCGTTGTCTAGTTGTGTTTTTTTCCCTCTAATATACGATGTTTTCTGCATATTTTGTATAACTGCATTGTATACATGTTGGCCCATTGGAATCTATGTCCCCATAATCCTCAGCAACGCCAAGCTTACCAAAGGAAATGTGAATTTGCATTTCCAAGGACTAGGGTCTACGTGTTATCTCAAGTTCAAACATATGCTTAGCTTTGGAGTTCCTTGAATTCCAGCAATGCATTTTTGTGCTAAATCAATCATTTCATTGATATAAAGGAGAAAATTGTGAAATCAAATGACCTGTTTTATAAAACCTCCAAAAGTGAGCAATTACTGCCATTTTATCACAAATAGGTCACAATACAGGAGCGCATTTCGAGAACATCAGCCAGCTTGGGTGACAGGCATCCATGTACATTGTACCGGTTAGTAGTTTTGCGCAATTCTTTTGTACTTCCATGTTGAGTTAATCAACAGCCTATGACATGAAGAACCTTGCTGGTGCTTGTGACTGAGTCCCAACATTGGCCTACTAGTTTGCCGTACACCATGCCATTTCTTGTCTGCAGCACCTTGCTCCTGTAAGATCTAAGGTTAAGGATGAACCCAAGTTTTATCATTTTGGTTTTTACTTTATGCGCTGAACGTGTAGGAACTGGGAGAAGTCTAACATTCTCTCCATCAAACTGATTGCAAAAGCTATGTATGGCAGTGGTTTTTGTACAGTTTTAGCTCCTTCAGGGGGCAGAAAGACATGTTAGAAGAGCCCTATGATGTGAACTAACCGATGCTATCTGCTATGTGATGTTTCCGATGCTTTCTGTTGCTTACTTTTGAATTAATATAGTATAATCAATACTGATAATCAAATTCATAAATCCTTCTCTCTTTTATTATTGACTAGTATAATGTAAGTATCCTGGTTTGGCGGTTTAGCTACGTTAGATAGCGTTGGCTCGTACATTGTTGTCTCACAATATTAGAAGGATGTCCTTGGTGCTAAATGCTGCTTGCCATTGCATTAAGACATTAACTGGTCCTCAAGCACCATTGCCTTAATGCCTTCCTTCCATCTATTCCCACATCTGTGCTGTGGGAGACGCTATCCTCTGGAAGCCTCCTGCTCTGCGCATGGATCATGAGGTGGAGTAGGCTTCCATGTCGGATCATCGGCATATGTCGTTGACCCGTTGTATTGGAGTCTTCGTTTAGGTGTTCTCGCAAACGTGTTATTTTGGCATAAACTAATTCAATCATCATGGATTCAAATAAGTTGGTTACATGGATCAGGGATGTCTCCTGCAGCGTGAGATGGCATGATGAAATGATGCAAAACCTTGACTCTGCAATCCATTCCGCTGCACCACTCCAGGTAATGTGCTATTCTGTTGCAGATTGGTTGATTCATGCACGGTGAGAAGTAATCAAGTAAAGATGTGGAGCAGGCCATGAAACGTACAAACAGAAAGGCAAGCAAAATATATTGAGGCATGATTGCGTCGAACTCCCTGCTTTTCTGAGATTGTATTAAGTAAGTTTTCTTATCTCTTTTGTCATGGATAACTTTCTGTGACTGTGAGATCAGAAATCAGTTTTATTCAGATGAAATCTGCTTCCTGTATACATATAAAACTCAGGCCTGAGACGTGGCATTCTCTAGCAAAAGCCTATTATTCTTTGCCTTAGATGGCAGAGTATTTTTTTTTTATTTTGTATGTTTTCTTATCTCTTCTCTCTTCTCTGTTTTTTGTTTTTCTTTTGCATTCTCTCTCTTTTATGTTATTCTTGAATCTTGACTTCTTTTTATAGTCTGGTAGCTAGCTGGAATAGGAAGGGCAATACCTTTATCTTCCATTTTTCCCTATATTGAGCTTATGAATTATACCATACCTTCACTTCATTCTATTTTCATCATTGTTGTAGGTTCAGAAACTGTTAACGTTGTTTTGCCTAATTATCGTACTGCCAGAATCACTGAATGCCGGGACGCCACGCCGTGCTGTGCCGCCGAGACGCTGATTGCCTGACCACCCTCTAATCCTGCCATTCGACGCGGCTCGAGGGCAGTGGCGAACTTCTCCCATCACGGCTGGCGATCACCATCAGCTGAGCTTCCGTGAGAAGGAATGTTAATCAGTCAGTCCGTCCTTGTATTTCACCTTCCAGCTATAAAGAGGGTCTTTTTAGCTATAAAGATTGTCAAGAGGGCTATCTGCGAGATTATTTGGTCTTTTATATTTGAAAAAGAAATAGTAGCAAGGATCAGTTCTGACGAGATTATTAAGGCATATGATCTAGCTGGTAGTCATAAGGCTAAATTCAAGTTAACAGAGGTGCAACTTTCTTTGGTATTGTCAATTGCCAAGCTAAATTTAAGTTAATAGAGGTGTAACTTTTTTTGGTATTGTCAATTGCCAAACCCAAACGTATGCAACCTGCAGTATGCTACCTTATTTTGTGCCTAAAAACATATATTTGTTGTCATCCATGATACAACCAAACCTAGGCAGACATCATCATCTGGCTGGATCTTGCCGGTATCAACGAGAAGAAAAAACAAAAACTAACTATGGCTCTTGACCCCGACAACGTCCTAGGCGTAGGGGAGATCAAAACAAGAAGTCATGTCTAGATGACGACATAATCATTAGTATGTTGTTTTTTTAGTTGGTTATTGTCGATATTGGCGTATTGTCTTGTCTTGGCGTCATGGTCCCACGTACCTAATTCATGGCTTCGCCGCTTGCAATCGTAGGTGTAAACAAGACACGTAATTCATGTCCTTCCAATCGACGGATGCTTGTGGGAAGGATACGGGAGATAAAACCAACTACCTGATACTATCCGTATAAACCAACTACCTAATACTATCCGTATTCAAATTTGAATATTCTATAAAATAGGATAGGATACGGGAAGGAATATATCTATCCAAATGCCCAATACTTTTAAACATATAACACTACCTACGAACATAATAAAAATATAGATTGGTTAACCACCGTTTAACAGTTCATTTCTCACACTCCAATTACATTTAATATCATATACATTTCTTTAAAATAATGGAAGCTTTTTCAAGATGAAATAATGGTCTGGCCTCTGTACTCAGACAAAAATGAAACTCAAGCGCGCACAAAAGCATCATGGAATTTTAACCCCAACGTATAGCTCATCTAGGGATACAAATGATATTTGTTTGTAACGAAATAATACATTACAGGATACAGGATGTAGCACTATCCATACCTGATTCTGACTCGAAAGAAAAATATAGGATAGCCTCCATCCGGTTTGTTTTCAAATAATTGAGCCATTGACTATTACCATTATCACCCTGACCATTAATTACTCTTAGACTACAGTGAATAAAAGTATCATGCTTATATTTAGAATGATATTCTTTATAATTTTTTTAAAAAATATGGAATTTTGCAAAATAATCTGAAATTTTATCATTATACTTTTTAAAGCGAGACCGATACTAGTTATGAGTTGAGCCGCTCCTCCGTCTCCGCCGTCGCCACCCTCGCACGCCGCTTCCGCCGTTCCCGGAGAACTTCACGCGTAACCCAAGATCCTCGCCGCCGCTCCCCCCCCCCCCCCTCTTCGGAGATTCTGCGAGGGACATCGTTTTGCGGGAGAGGATACTGTGGTACTCCTAGGTTTTTTTGTAAGCGGCGGCCATGGCGATACTGGAGGTGCCCGTCCAGCCGCCGCCGCCAATACGTAAGCCTCCTCCTGTTCCTACCCTCGTCTCTCCACCTGCTAGATCCGGCTAGGTTCGATTTCCTGTTGCTTGGGCTGCCACGGCGTCCTTTTGGTAAAACTGTCTCGTTTGGTGCGCAATTGCGCCCCCAAACTGGTTGGATTCTGCCGTTCGACGGATTCTGCTAATCCGGCTAGGTTCCCGACCAGGTCATCCCACCTAATTGCAGATTTATGCTGATATTTTTTCTGCATGTAGACTTATATCTAAAGTGACTCTGCGCAAATGTTGATCGTGTGCCACGAGCGATAATACTCTGATTTTCTATGTTGGTTGAAAACCCCTATTTAGTTATCTCAACCAAAAAAAACATCTTACTATTATAGTTTTCTAGTACTTATCTTTAAATTATGTCCAACTATCTATCTTACGGTACTCCCTTCCGCATCATGACCTTCTCATTCAAAATTCTCCCTTCTGCATCATGACCTACTAGTTAATTGCAGGTAATGAGCCTACCTCTTCACCTACTGAAATAAGAACTCTCCTTGTCAATGTGGTGATGATTCTCAATGTGCCAGCAGCGTGGAATCCGATATGCAGCTTCCAGAGGTATGAAACTCAGATAAAGAGATAATCATCCAATGATGAAGCTGTGATTATAAAAAATGTCGCCTTTACAGCTAGCTTTCCTAGTGCTAAGTTTCGGCAGTGCACCCATTTGATATTTAAAAATGTTCCTTTAGCAAATTAATAGTTCCCTCCACTACTCGTTTCCAAAAGCACCATGCTAGTTATTAGTAAAACGTTTTCTATTGTTTTTATCCTCTCATGTTGGCTTGTGCAGGATATCCTTTATCGTATACACTCTCTCATGCCTATGCTGCCCGTGCTGCCTGTGTATCACGTTGTTTTCTGCGTTCTTGGAGATTCTACCCTAAGCTCAACCTTAATGTTAATACACTACGCATAGATAAGGATGCACCTAGTGAAGACAAAATAACAAGGGACTTCATCAGTAGAGTTGACCCCATTATGCTGAATCATGCAGGCATGGGAGTGAACACGTTTAAACTTACAACCTACCCTTCTTCCAGTCTGCATCCTAGTTATGTTGACCGCTGGCTTCAAATTGCAGTTGAACCAGGAGTGGAAGAATTTGAACTAGAAATGACCCGAGACAGCAAGATGGATTATGACTTCCCATGCTCGCTTTTAGCAAGTGAGAGAGCAAACTCAATTCAGTCCTTTTTACTTGGTGGCTGTTCTTTCCACCCTGTGATACAAATTGGTCAGATGAGTAGCTTGACAAATTTGTATTTAAGATCAGTAAACATTACTGAGGAACTATGCAGCTTTTTGTCCAATTCTTGTGGTTTGCAGCGATTGTTACTTCCAAACTGTCACAAGATAGTTGTCCTGAAGATATCTCATCTGCTGGAGCTTAATTACCTGCAAGTGTTAGGTTGTAATATATTGGAGGTGATTGATAGTAGTGCGCCGAAGCTCTCTACTTTCATCTATGCTGGGCCCCAATACAAATCTCACTTGGAGATGCATTACATGTGAGGAAAATGCAAATGATTTGTCACAGATAACCTGACATGCTACATTATGGTAGTAAGAAGCTTCCAACCATTGTGCCAAACCTCCAAAAACTTTATCTATCAACATGTAATGAGGTTAGTTTTAACTTTACTTATTAACCCAATGGTGTTCCGCTTATCAGTCAACACATCACAAAAAAAGTCATTAGATAATTGCGTTGTGTACTCAATTAATTGTTGCGGCTTCTTTTTCTTCAGACGATCAATACACCAAAGGCACTTGGCAAATTCCTCCAGCTCAAGTGCTTGGAGATACTGCTGCTTACACCAAATTTGTCCCCAGGCTATGATTTTTTTCTCTGGTTTCCTTCATTGATGCTTCTCCTGCCTTGGAGACTTTCATCCTGCGTGTAAGTTATCATTTATCTCTCAAAGCTATCTATAATGAAATTAATTGGCATTTATCATTAGGTACCACTTATATTCAAGTTTTTATTGTTTTCTCTTAAAAGAATTATCTGTTGTGATGTTTCATGCATAGGATTTTTTATTATTTCTTTAATTCGACATATGTAACATTTCTTTGTTCTGCAAATGATGCAACTGATTATATGATACATATTTACATTATTGATGGTCTTGATAAACTCTGCAAGTAAATTACTTGCCTTGATTACCATCATATTCTGATGACTTGTTATAAGGTAGCTAAATAAAATATGGCGAGAATTAATATGGCCAACTTTATTCAGAACCTTTTGCAGAGTTTGACGTAATCTTTTGTACATTGAACTGCCAGCTTTAAGACATGATTTGATCCTCGAAGATTTGAATGGTGATTCCTTTCATCCAAGGTGTGTTTCAGAATACCGCCATGACAATTTCAAGAACATGATGATAACTGGTTTTTGCTCTGCAAAGAGCATGATCGACCTTACCAGCCATATTCTCGAGAAGGCATCGTCACTAGTATATCTAACATTAGAAACTACCCGTGGCTGTGACCGGATATTTGGCAAGTTTGACAAATGTTTGTTAATGAGAGAGGAAGCTCTGTTAGAAGCTGAGATAGCACGCCTTGCTATTAGAATATATGTCGAGGGAAGAGTACCCTCAACGGTAAACGTTAAGGTTATTGAGCTATGCAGTGAATACCATACTATTAGCTAACGAGTTGTCTGTAGAGAATTACCAATTGCAAAAGCCCTGTTCTCGTGTAAGTCTGCATTGCAACAAGGTTGTAAATTATATTTAAGTGATGGAAACCAATTTGGAAGTTCTGAGATCAGAGATTGCTTGATGGCGCAGTAATGCTAGTTATCATACGATTCAATTTTCATGCACAGTACTCTCTCTGTATATAATACTATCGACTCTTTTTTGAGCAAATATATGATACGATTAAATATTTATTTTGAAAACATACAAATACAAATCACATAGGTTATTTTTTCTCTATGATTACTTTTATAATACTATAATTTTATTAGTACCACCATTATATTCTAATAGAAAAATAGTAGTTGGAGTTATAGACTAAATAAAGTTAAAAGTATCATGTCTATGATATTTTAAAATTTAAAAGACTCTAATAATAATACTAGTGAGTGATGAATCTATTATGTATCATCAACCACTTCATAATAGGTGATGCCCTTCTTATGATGCACCTTCTATGAATTATGATACACTGAAGAAAGTAATGAAAAAAGTAGCTACTTTCTTCATTGCAAAATATACAATTTTTAGCTATAAATTTAAACAAGTTTATTTTATTTTATATTGTAGGATATATGTAGTAGATGATTAGAAAAAAAAAGAACGTGGTTAATTTTTCACATACAGGGTCTCCGGTGTCTCCGACGGGGTGTGGCCGGCTGGGGCTTGCATGCATGGCACGCACTTCCCTCCGTATTTTTCACAAAGGCTCTCAGTACTCCAGGAAATCGCGATGCAGTACTTTCTCCGTTCACAGCTTGTTGTTTTTTTACTAAATAACCCTTGTTATTTCATGTAATACAATACGAAGATGGCAAAATTCCGCTTATAGGAATATATATGTAAAAAATAATAATTGAATGGTGTTTTCGAAAAGAAGCCAGTCTTGCCTCCCTTCCCAGCTCCCCTCCCCGGTTCTCCTCCCCACGCCGCAGTGTCGTCGTCCCAGCCACCGCGTCTCCCGCCGGAGCAGATGTATCCTTCATCAGAGATTGCCCTCACAAGCTACGTCCGCCTGGCCGCCGCCAGCCCTTCGCCCACGGTCCTCCTCCTCGTCGAGGTGGCGGCAGGGCGTGCAAGGAGGATGAGGGGGCCAGCTCCGCATCGAGGCCTCGACGAGGTGGAGTCGTCGAAGATGTTAGAGTTAATCTTTTTTGTTTAATTAGGATACGTTTTTGAGTTAGAGTTTTTATTAGTGCGGACATATGCGGCCAGCATGTTGGATCGCATAAGAATACGCATAGGAGTCTTACATGCTCACGCGAGCTGAGTCCTAGTAGAGTTAGTTTGCTTAGCAAAACTATTTAAGGCCATGCATGCCGTGTAATCTATGTGCTTGAGTTTAGAAGAAATATAAACGTCCAGTGATGGTTGTGTGTCGCCGAGGAATTCTCTGTGGATTTTCTTCTTCTAGTTTTCACGGGCAGTGTGTATTAATCAATCCTGTTGATTACAACAAGTGGTATCAGAGCTATATCAGAGGTGGTCGATTCATCCAGCAACATGGTGCTGAGAGGGAGTACCCCATGCTCACCAAGAACAGCTACACGACGTGAGCAATCAAGGCGAGAGTACACCTCAAGGTCTTTAAAAGACAATCGAACCAAAGAGGGCGTCAATGGACTCACCCAAGGATCGGATAGCTCTCGCGGTAATCTATCAAGACATAAACGAGGAAACCCTCTTCCAGATTACTGAGAAGGAGACGGTAAAAAAGCTTACAATATGCTCAAGAGTATGCATATAGGCATAGAGCGTGTGAAGGAGGCACGAACTCATATCCTCAAGATTGAGTTCGAGGGGTTGTGCTTGAAGGATACGAAGTCAGTTGATGAATTCACTATACAGTTGACAATTGTAGTCAACAAGATCAATGCGCTAGATAAGAAGATGGATGATCCGTTCGTTTGCAAGAAGCCGCTACGTGTTATACCTATCATATATTCTTCAATTGTATCTACCATGGAGTAATTCTATGATCGCTCAAGGTGCATGAAAAACTTGTAACAAGCTAAAACAAAGACAAGCCAAAAGATCAATTGCTATTGACATGTGCCAAGTGGTTGGCAAATGAGAGAAGGTGGGCACAATAAGAAGTTCGACAAGACAAAGGAGAGATGTTATAGTTGCAATAATTCCAGTCGCTTTGCTTACGAGTGTCGCAAGGATAAAGCATTGCTGGTAGAAGGCAAAGAAGAAGACGCACTGCTCATCGATATGTGTTTGTATTAGTTAGATGTGCTCTTAAGTAGGACAGAAGAGTCCAAGATGTTGATAAGAGGTATACATCGTCTTGATATGTGTGTTAGGAGTAGTGTTCTAGGATGTTGAGAAGATGAGTTCGCCATCTTGAGAAGAGAAGAGAGTCTAGCATACTGATAAGATGAGTTCGGTATCCTAAGTATGGGGTGTAGGGTGTTGAGGAGATGAGATTGCTGTCTGACATAAAAATCGTCCCACCAGGCATGCCAAAGTCCCACTGGACATACAAAGAAGCATGTTGATGTAAAAATCGTTCCACCAAGAGTGACAAAGGAGCGCATTGATGCGAAAATCTCACCAATCGTGCTAAAGGAGCGTGTTGACATGAAAGTTGTCTCACTAGACGTGGCTAAGGAGCGTGTTGATATGAAAATCATCCCACTGGGTATGCCAAAGGAGCATATTGACATGAAAATCATCCCACCGAGAATGCCAAAGGAGCCTATTGACTCAAAAATCGTTTGTTGTCAACACCGATGTGTCACATGCACGAAAAGCTAAGAAGTCTGCTTAGGTTTAGTACAGATTCTTAAATTCTTATGGTTCGAGTCGTGCGATTCAATTTAACCTATAATTAACAAGGAAGATAAAAAAAATTAGAACAACAAGTCAATCAGTTAATAGGCTGATACGGACTTAAGCTATCAACTGTCTAGCCGATAGAGATTAGTTAGAAGCTAGATCAATAGACTGATACAGACTCAAGCTATCAACTTAGTCAATAGAGATAAAGTGAGATAGATCAAGTTACTATTTTTATTAAAGACAAATAAATCGGACTAAATCAATATAGTATAAGATCGTAGCTAATAAGATTAGATATGATTGATAGTAAATTAAACATGATATAAAAATATATTCGATAATGATTTGATACGGATGAAAGTAAAAACGATAATCTATTAGCTAAAATTTTGATAGAACGTTAAATAAAAAGTATCGACTTATTAATTAAAAGTAATATAATATATTGGATCTAATCGAGATGATATAAAATTAAAAATTGATAAACATATTAGATCGGACTAAGTCTATACCGGTCGGCTCCGGACCACCATAGCCTCGGCCAGCTCGGCTTCGAGCTCTTCCACCGTCCTTCCTCCACCTGGCCACCGACCTCACCGCCATCCTACCTCCAACTGGCCGCCTCCGCCACCCACCTCCCGACCCGAGCAACGACGCCGGCCGGCGGTCTAGCTCCTCCCAAGTGAGCGGACTTCGCCACCCTGGGCCGCTCCTCCTCTAAGCCGATGTCGATATATCCCCATTTCCCTCCACCACGCGGACGGCAGGGCCCGCCGGGAATGGCCAGATCGGGCGAGTCTCGATCTCTTCGTCGGCAAGGGAGGCCATCATTGGGTCGGAAGAAGGGGGCAAGGATGGCGCCGGCGTTTAGAAAGAGGAGGAAGCTAGGGGGGCGCCGTGGCCCAAGAGAAGGGAGAGGCGAAGGGCTCGGCTCGGGCGGACGACGGGGGCGGCGTCATGGGCTAGAGGAAGGCAGAGGAGATTGAAGCTCGGAGAGGAAGAATTCCTTGGGGATGAACGGGTCGGGTCGGCTTATCCCCACCGACCGGAGTAGCACCGCCGCCGCCAGGTTCTTCCGTTCTTCCTCCCACTCCTCATGCAGCGGCTACCTAGCCACACTGCCACGTGCCTCGCCCTTCTCCTCTCCTGCGCTTTACCAAGAAAATGAAGCGGCTGCTCCTCCCACTCACGGCGCTCTGCCTCGCTGTCGCGGTCGTTGTCCGTCGCGCTGGTCCCGCCTCTGGCGTCGGCAGCGGGAGGGGTCGGGAGGAAGCGGCGTTGGGCTGAGTTTGACTACTATATATACTACGTGCTGACGCTGCAGTGGTCGGGCAACGTCTGCCGCCAGACCATCTCCAATGGCTGCTGCCGGTGACCCCTCCCTCCCGTTCTTTGCTTTGCCATTGTTGCTTCGATTTGCTCATCTGGTTCGTCCACTTGCGTTCTGCAGCTCACATCCTCTCGGATTTTTCACAATTCGCAAGTGTGCATACTTGCAGATCATGTGCTAAATTGCTGCTAATAGCCTGCACCAATCCATAATTTTGTCTTCTTTGTTGTAACAGATGGGATGTGGACACAATGTGGCTATGGGGGATGGCCATCCTGCTGCAGGCTAACCACATCCGACAGCAATAAGGTTCTGTCCTCCTGCTGTCTTTTGTTCAGAATGAGATGTGTTCATTTGCCCCCAATTTTTTTGAAGAACTGCTTGCTGCTACAAGATTACCGTGTCAATATGGTGTGTATTTATCAGGTTTTACTTGCTGCAGCCTGCAGATCTCGAGGTTGAAGACATGCTTGAGCAATACTGGCCGTCCTTATCCTGTGGACGTTCGTCAGTGGAGTACTGGGTATGTGTTTTATGAACTTGTTGACACAATGGTTGACTTTTAATCGTTTATTAATATTATCAAAACAAATCTTTCAATCTTAATGGGCTGAAAAGGAAAAGGTAATCACACATTTTTCTGTTGTTTTTATTTTCAAAATAGTTTCATATTGTTGATGTTTAAGAAAGCTCTTGTTTGGTATTTGCACACACCATGAATTATTCCAGTCCTTGCATCACTGAACAGTTCTGAAGCTACATGAAAAGTATCTCTAATTGGAAAGAAGATCCCAACCGACTTTCCTATTTAATTTCTTCAGTTTACCGATGATGCAGTTCCATTGCATTTGTATCCAATACTGCACAATTTGGGGCAGAAACATATGGAACTTGTGATACCCTGAAATACATGACAAATGAGAAGGAGCAATCGGCCGACATTTTATTACTTCTATTTGAGACCTCTTTCTTCAAGAAGGAAGATCAATCTTTTCCTCTGTTCCAGTCACCCGTGTTCTCGAATACAGCCAGCTAAAGTACTAGGAGAGATGAACACCAACAACCTGTGGCTGGTCAAAATCAATGTGAGACTGTGCTTTAGTATAATGTGCCGTATAATTATTTGAAACTTAAATGCATGACTAGACCCAATGCTTGCACATGTTCGTTGTTGTACATGACCATACAACGTAATGCAATCCTCAGTTTTTTTTTAAAGTTAACTAACAAGCTAGCTGCTCGGCTGTTGTACATGGTAGCCGTTATTTCTGCTGTTGTACCTATATTTTATTACACGTCTACTTCTGTAATGTAATGTAGTTCACTGTTATTCCTTCGAAATTTGGTCAGTTTAATTAAAGAGCAACTCTTTTAACAAGATTCAAATTATTTTTATGATGTTTGTGATCATGGTATTAACCTGTTTTGGTGCACCTAGAATGCTTTTGTTGTTGGCTGGTCCAATAATGTTTACAAGTTTCCACATTTTAAGTTTGGCGTTACTCGAACAACAAACTTCCAGTTACGTACATACTACGTTTTGAGATTTCCTTTTTATGTGAAATAAAATGAAAGGGAAACTTTCAGTCAATATATATAATAGCTAATTTGTGTTCAATGGAATTGCCTAAACCATGTTTGCGTGCGTTGCCGCACATTCCCTGCTAGTTGTGACATGTAGTCGTAATTTTACAATGTAAGAATTGATACAGCAACATAGAGCTATGGTGCACTCAAACGGTCAGTTGGATATGTTAACCGATTTGGCGATGACGTGGTTATGCCTATCAGCTGCTTTATTATAGCCATAATTGTGGTTAACAACAGGACATCGCAACGGAGAAAAAACAGGAAAAATGATACACGTAAAAAAAATCTTACAAACTCTTTAAAAAACTGATGTGGCAAATTGTGATTGCATCTTGACTTTTAATAACTACCATTTGACCATATCAAGTGACTGGGAAAGAGTTTTATAAGAATTTTTTTATCGTATAGTATTGCTCAAAAAATTAATGATTTGCCACTCACTCGAAACATTGCAATTTGGGCTATGATGTCACTCTAAGACAACGATACGTGGAATCATCTTTGTTAATTAATGACAAGTGAACCAAAGATTATAAACAATCGAAGTTCATTTTGTGAGGTCGCATAATACTTACAGGAATATCAAATAATCTCAAGAATGGCCGGAATGATGACAGATGATTGGTCCACGTGGCAAACTCAGTTCACAGATAAATGTTGAAGTTCGTTATTATGAAAAAATTCGAGAAAATTGCCATTTTGATAGAGGTCATCACAGCGCGCCAAGTGGCGCTCCCGTCCAGAGGAAAGGGATAGCGCGCGAAGGGACGCCATGGCCGCCACGCACGCATGCAGCTTCCCTCCACACTGAGCCCCCCCGGCCCACTCACCCCAGCTGCTCCACCTCGCGCTTCACCCACCTCACGCCTACGCCCACGGCCACGCCCACGCCCACGCGCGCCAAGAGAGAAAAAGCGAGGGAAAAAGAGCACTCACCAACCATCTCTCGCTCCCTCTTATCCCCTCTCGCCCGCCACCTCTTGTGTTCCTCCTCTCCGCCTCGCTATCTTTCTTCTCTCCTTTGAGATCTTTAGCTCGCCGCCACGAGCCGCGCGCCGGTTCAGTTCAGCCCCTCGTCGTCGTGCAGGTGCAGCAGGCTCGTTTCGTGGAGGGTTTCTTGCTGCCGGTGCGGGGGACGACGAGGTAAGGTAGCTAGCGGTGATGGCCACCCTGCAGCTGCAGTCCCCGTCCCTGGTGCGCGCCCCAGCCGCGCCGCTCCGGTCGTCCTTCAGCGCGCCGTCGCTGCCGATGCCGGTGGCGTCGAGGCAGCGCGGCTCCAGGGCTACGCCGGCGGCGGCAACGGCGGCGAGGATCACGATGCGGTTCGGCGTCGCGTCGAAGCAGGCCTACATCTGCCGCGACTGCGGGTGAGCTGCTCTGCGCCTCAGTTCGACTGAATCTCATCCTGCTGTGCAAGATTGGTGACGCACTGTGCTTCGCTGCAGGTACATATACAACGACAGGACGCCGTTCGACAAGCAGCCTGACAAGTACTTCTGCCCCGGTCCGCACCATCCCTCTCTCCTGCAATTTGTAAATCAAATCATATGCAAGTTAAACAATGTTACAATACTTCTCATTAAAAAAAACAATTTTACCAGATGATTTCTCTCAAAGAAACAGTTTCAACTAGAAGATGTGGTTTTTCGATGTGTGGCGTTTGTACAGCTTAGCTGCTTCTTGCAATGCTTGAACAAAGAACTTGGTACAAGCCCATTGAAATTACCAACCAACTGAGATTCTGTTTTGAGTTGTACACTGTCAGCCCGTCTTCATTCTGGTATTACTGGCACATATGTCACCTGACATGTTTGCATAGCTTGAATTTTTTGGCCTACATTTTGGCGACACATTAGTCTTGTTCCATAATCCATGGAGACCACCCAGAGCTTGAAATCAGCCGCGTCTTACCCTGTTTTAAGGGAGATCGAACAACAAAATTTTAGGCAAGTTTAAACATGTAAACAATTTTGAAGTATCAATCGGTGGCGTACCGGCATGTAGTAATTCAGATTCCGGGACAACCACACTAGGATGTTTGGTCTGCATTGCTGAATTTTTTCCCCCTCTGCGTTACTGATGCAGTTTGTGGAGCGCCAAAGAGAAGGTTCAAGCCTTACGAACCTAAGGTGTCCAAGAACGCCAACGCCACCGATGCCCGCAAGGCTAGGAAGGAGCAGCTGAAAAAGGATGAAGCCGTCGGGTAATTAAATTTTAGACATACAGACGAAAGAAATACAAACTGTCCAAATTAAATTTGAGCTGCTAATGTATGCATGACTTGTGCATTCAATTTCCGTATGCAGACAAAATTAGAATGCACGAATTTCATATAAACGACTCCCATTTCACCTAGATTCGTTAAATATCCTGCATTCCAAACAAGTCCTTTATTCATGGTGAATGAGTTAATTAAGTTAACAAAACCTTCGTTGATTAATTTGCAGGCAAGCGTTGCCTATCGGTGTCGCCGTCGGGATACTTGCTTTGGCCGGCCTCTACTTCTACTTGAACAGTGTCTACTAAATGGAAAAACATAAGAGGTGATCCACTGCAGTGGAGGAAAGCATCTAGAGTCTTTTTAAATTTTGTCTTTTCAAACGCGCTGCTATAAACTGCTAGGATCTCCATAGCAAGTTTGTGTATTGAAGAAGAAACAACACTTTTGGGTGAACATATCCATCCCCTATATAATTGACAACAAACGGGAGCCATGTCATCGACAAATTAAAGCTTATTTGATCGTGTTATGATCAGAAAGCACAACAGTCTGATACCAAAGGATGCAAACTCAAAACTTGAAACGCCTCTTGGCCAACAGTAATCCCTACAAAGAGAAGTCCAATTGCCCAATTATTTGTGCCAATTTCTTCAGCACTTCCCATTACTGACCCCAATGCTAGCAATGTATGCGTGAGACTGTTTTGGGGGATCGATTCACCGTGATTTCTAGATTCATGGCTACATTTAGCCCAAAAGTGCCATGTATTTTAAGATATAAACAAATCAGAAACATTTGCCAAAATTTCAATTCCTTTGTCCTTAGATTTTATTATTCCTGAAGTTTCAGACATACAGTAGGTCATATAAGTAGTGCTCCTGTTCGCTAACATGTTAGCCATAAAATACAGCTAAGACAGATATTTTGCTAAGAATGAACTGTGCTGGTTTCAGTTTTCACCTCCTAATAATTCAATAAAAGTCCAGAAGAACGCTATCCGGGATCGATCTACCGTGAACTGGAGCGAGTTTTTTTTAAAAAAATTTCTTGCTGAACACGGTTGTATTAAAATCAAGCGATAGCAAACTAGCACCAATTGCAAGAACATGTCAGCAACGCAGGAGCAGCAGGACTGCAGGAGAGTCGTGGCAGCATGCGATCAGTGATCCCAAATCGGCTACACGCATTCTGCGTAGTAATCGCGGCCGTGACACGGAAATCGGAGAGCTGCTTGGAGGTCGGGAATCGTGTACCTGGTTGGCAGCTCGGCGGCCGGGTGGGAGGAGGAGGCACGCGGCCATGACACGTCGCCGTCGACTCAGGTGGATGAAGGCGGCGGCGGCGAGATGACCGAGACGGGGACGCCCGGGGCCTCGAACGGACGGCCATACACCATTTAGGCCCAAATGGAACGGACGATTCCTAAACCATGGGCCGAAATATACTGGGACAATTGGGCTTTCATTCGGCCCGGCCTGTCTACACCGACCCTATTTTATCGGATCACTGGACCCTAAACTTTTTTTCTCGTTTTACACACTTGAAAACGTTTCACTTTGGTTTTTTTTCTTCTCTATATAAGTTATAAGTTGTATTTTATATTAAAATTTGGTAGATGCATTATAACTTACCTCTTAATATTTTTTATCACTGTTTGCATAGATTGGAAGCACCTAATATTAATTTAAACATCGAAATTTCAAAGTCTAAGAAAACAGTTATGAAAAAAATTATAAATTTGATAACGGTATTATCTGTTACTCTTACAATTTTTATAACGAGAAAAAAAGAAAAACTGCTACTCTCTTTATGTTTTAATATACTACTTTTAGACTATTCATCTAATTTTTTTAAAAATAGTTTAAATATTTAAAAATGTAAATTGTTCTTAAAACATTTTTAGAGATAAAATAAGTCACAACAAAATAAATACACTTCCAAAATAATTAAATATGATGAATGGCCAAACTTCAAGTCCAAAACTCAAAGCTTCATATATTTAAATATGATGGGAGCATTAAGCAGTTAAAAAAGTAAACTATTGTTAATCTTAATAGTTTAGGAGATGAAATAAGTAAAGAAATAATTTAGGGAATTAAATGATATAATTAAATAGTTTAAGAGAGTAAAATGACATGTTGATAAGAATCGTGGACCAATTCTGGAAGCTCTGTCCCGTGCACATCTTCACGTGTTAACTACTTTTGGTATCTTTCCTCCTTATCTTTCCGGCGCTTAATTAAGCGCTAATCAAACAATTAAGTAAATGATTAACCAATCGAGTCTGTGATTAACGAGTCCCCTCTGTCCCTCTCGGCATCGTCTTCTTCTGCTCTTCCGGCGACGCCACACGCCATCCCTTGCCTCCATTCTACGACTCGAAGCGTGGTCGGGTAGGTATATACATTGCCGCGGCCGGCCGGATCGATGGAAGCGGCGGAGGCGGAGGGGCGAGCGGACACGGCGGCGCCGGAGATGGAGGCGAGGATGAGGAAGGAGAAGAAGGACGGGGTGGTGAAGGAGGTGATACGGCTGGAGAGGGAGTCCGTCATCCCCATCCTCAAGCCCAAGCTCATCATGAAGCTCGCCTACCTCATCGGTACCAATTTCGTCATGCTGTTTGTTTGGTTTGAATTTTGATCGATCGGTTCGCCCGCATTTCCATGGAGTGGCTGTTCTTGAGATAATGGAAGGGGAAAAATATTCTGGGCTGCGAATCTGCGAGCGATGATCAATATAATTAATCTCATGATCCATGAACCAATGATTGCGATATCTCTGTATCCTACTTTAATAAACAATATGAATCTCCCGATTGAATCATGAGAACAAGAGTGCCTAGATGCGTTCATTTGAATGAGTTCTTTCAAATAGGAAATAAAATATGCATGTTTTCGTAGCTTTGAACTCAGGGAGTAGTTAATTCAGATGTGTTTTACTTAACCGATTGCTGACGAGGAAAACATGCTCTGAAGATTCATCTTGTACTTGGAGTTCCTGTGGTTACAATTACTGATCCTATATTGTCTTATCTGTCTTACATGAAAGAATACTTTGCAATCTGTTCAAATTTTTGCATTTGGGTTTTGATAGACTTTTTATGTTTTCTGGTGATCTCGGATGCAATACTTTTCTTTCTGTCTCTTGCTAAAAATATTTTCTTCTAGTTCAGTTTTAGTAAATACTGTCTAGTTTACTCCATTTCAGTACATTGGCAATCCATAGTATTTATTTTAGAGTAAACAATCTGACATTTCTGAAATTGTCTGAATTTGTTTTACTCTTCTCCATGTGTGGATTTCTGTTATTTGGAACTGTGGACTTGAAGTTGTGTGATTTTAAATTACATTGTCATAATCCATACATCCTCTGGATTTAATCTTCAGAGCAAGATAAGGATCGTGCCGAGTTCTTGAAGCTATGTAGGAGGGTGGAGTACACTATCCGTGCTTGGTATCTTTTGCAATTTGAGGACCTAATGGTAGGCCACTTCCTCTGTTTTCTTCCAATATGTTATTTCATTGCTTTCCCTCAGTTGATCAAGTTTCATTTGTCTGAATGTTGTGTTGTGCTTCAGCAATTGTATACCCTATTTGATCCTATTAATGGCGTGAAGAGTTTGGAGCAGCAGAGCCTGACACCAGATGAGATTGAAACGCTTGAACTCAATTTCTTAACCTACATGTTTCAGGTCAAACCACTATCTATACACTTTGATACGGCTATTAATCTATATGAGATTCTTCTTGTCAACTAACTGATACTCCTTTGTTCTAAAAAAATACTCATCGTACTGACTAGATAATGGAAAAGAGCAATTTCAAGTTGTTATCCGACGAAGAGTATGATGTAGCCCAGTCTGGCCAGTATCTTCTGAACCTACCAATCAAAGTTGATGAATCCAAGGTCTGTACCTTGCTTTTGTAACATTTTCAATCAAGGTCCATAAACATGCTTACACGCATGAAACCAAATGATCTATAACTTGCTTAACTGTCTTTTAATCATCCTAGGTAGACAAGAAGTTGTTGACAAGGTACTTCAAAGCACATCCACATGATAATCTACCAGCATCTGCGGATAAGGTATCAATTTTTTTACTTTCAAGAGCATATTTCATGCAGTGCACTATTATCTCAAGATTACATTTCTGATAACCAACAGCATGGATGCAACCAAAAAGAGGCAGCCTTTTTTGTTCTAAAACGCTATTCTCTTGCTATTGGTACCTCATGACAAGGCTTACATTTGATGCTCAATGCATTTTTTCAGTTCTACATTATCTTTCACATAAATAATTATAATATCAACCACACATTACAGTACATTATATTCCGTCGGGGCATTGGAATCGACAAGATAACTGATTACTTCTTCATTGAGAAAGTGGATGTAATAATATCGCGGTTGTGGAGATCATTGCTCAGACTTACAAGGTATGATAATGAGGTTCAATAACAATATCTTTTTTCATACTTCTAGATTGGAAGATAATTCTTTAGTTTGGTTTTACGACAGGATTGATAGATTGTTCTGGAATAAACGGCAATTGAGGCCCAAAAAGGACACAAAGAAGACTGATGAAGTTAACGAAGTAGTAGAAGAAGAACAAGACCTTTCTGTTGAGCGCATTCGCCTAGAAAAGATGGAGCTGAGGTTGTTAACTAGTGTTTAGCTGTAAATTTTTGGTACTAAACTGAACTTCTATGTAATGTGCATTTTCCTTATGGCATTGGCAGTATAAAGAATCTACTAAGCCCAATGACAATTCAAGAACCTACATTTGAAAGGATGATTGTGGTATATAGGTATATATCTCTGTTATACATGTATTTCAGCTAACCAGCTTAATTAATGTACCACTTTTAAATCTTCTGGCTTGGCACACTGACGTAGTTTTTTGTTCTGGTTGTAACTTCAAAGGAAAGCAAGCAGAGAGGACAAGCCGGATCGAGGAATATTTGTAAAGCATTTCAAGAACATTCCAATGGCTGATATGGAATTAGTTCTGGTAATTTAAGTTGCCTGAATTGTGCTTCATTTGTGATTTTGTTTTCATCATTTCTCTCTGGTTCTTTTTATTCTTCTTGTGGGTACCTGATAACAGTATTTATGATGTAGCCAGAGAAGAAGAACCCTAGTTTAACCCCAATGGATTGGGTGAAGTTTCTTATTTCTGCTGTGATTGGGTTGGTATGTGTATTATGCTCTAGATGCCAAACAATGCTTGTATCTTAATCTTTCAGCATCTAAATAGCCTTCTCTTTTCAGGTCACTCTAATAGGTTCTCTTGAAATGCCAAAGGCTGACATGTGGGTTGTCATAGCAATCTTGTCTGCTTTAATTGGATACTGTGCTAAGATTTACTTCACGTAAGTGGTTTAACTTATCCTACTCTACTAGAACAAGTTTTCTAAACATTTCATTCGATATACATCATTTGTATATGAACATGGCCAATTTTCTCGTATTAATATTATGCTTACAGAGAATATCATCTCTTCTCAAACAGATTTCAGGCAAATATGGTAGCTTACCAAAATTTGATTACAAAATCAATGTATGACAAACAGCTTGACAGTGGAAAAGGAACACTTTTGCATTTGTGTGATGATGTGATCCAGCAAGAAGTATGGAACAACTGAGAACTAACTTTGCTATGTATAACTTATCTTGTATATGCCACTGACGTATAAGATGGATTCACAGGTTAAAGAGGTCATTGTTTCTTACTATATTTTGATGGAGCAAGGAAAAGCAACTATCCAAGTGAGCAACCATGCATCCCTGTGACTAACGCTTATGCAATATATTTCAGTTGCTCATAATTTTCATTCATTAATTGTCTCTCATTTACATTAATGCTTTTCAAGAAGAAAAAAGAATCTGTTTCCACACACCTTATGACTTCGTTATTTGCTTATGCGGTTTTTATTGTGCTCACACAATCATAATTTCTGTGCACTAGTTACCCGTCTCTCTCTGTTTGCTGAATTTAGTTTGTGACATTACAGTTCATTATATAAATGGAGTTTGTGCCCTTAAAGACTCATATAATCTTTATGAATTTGACATACATTACTTATTGCCCATTACAGGATCTTGATTTACACTGTGAACAGCTCATCAAGGAAGAATTTGGTGTGGAGTGCAATTTCGATGTCGTTGATGCTGTGAAGAAGCTGGAAAAGCTTGGTATTGTATCTAGGGTAAGATTGCTAATGATATTCATTTAAACTCCAGGTAAAATATTTGTTTCTCATTTGAGCTAGCAAGTAACATAATTTCAGAATTGAAAGTACCAAAGCACCTCATATAATCATTGAACAGCCCCTTTTATTTAAAGATCAGCTCTAACTTGTTTGCTTAAAAGTTTCTAATCCTTGACCTGTTTCAAAGTCATTTATCCTAACAATAAATTTGTCTACTCAGGATTCAATTGGGAGAATTGTATGTGTTCCACTGAAACGCGCAAATGACATCATAGGGACTACTACTGAAGAAATGGTGATGCGAGCTCAACAAGCCTCAGCTGGTTCATAGGTCCTGCAAAATGTCAAAAGTGGTGCTCCCTTCGTCATCTCGTGCACTGTGATCATCCAAAAATGACCCTTTTTTCTCCTTTGTGCAGTTCTCTGATGCCATAAATCCGTAATGTCAAAAAAATTGTTCATGTTATCATTTCATTCTTTAATTTATGATGTAAGAGCGATGCATTTCATTTTTCAATGTACAAGAGTCAAAGGCAGTGTGTAAATCACCAAAAAAAAACATTGCAATTACAGTGTGAGGATTATCTGTTGCATTTGCAGTATTTGAACTCCTTTTTCCTTCTATGGCAAAGCTATCTAAACCAGTCCTATGATGTTGTAGGCTGTAGCCTGATGAAAGGCTCCATGACCACCTTGGTCACGTGACCAATGGTGATCATTACCTGGATCAGATGTTTCTCATCAAGAAACTACAGTTCTTGCTACAAACGGCTAGGTATTAACCTTGTAATTGTGGGGTGCGCCTAGTACGCGCTCGCGCGCGAGTTAACGAAGTTGCGCGCGCGACGCGCGGGAGGCGGACCGCGGAATCCGATTTCCACCACGTGCGTTGTCGCGTTCCATACGCCGCGCGGGAGGCGCCGTTTCGGTGTTTTTTTTTTCCGTTTCCTTTTTTTCGCAGTGCGCGCCGCCGTTCTCTCCGTTACACATAAAATTTATCTTTTTCCCTTTTAAGTTAATTCTAGGAGGGGGTAAGTGGGGATAGTAAAAGGGAGGGGAGCTAACTGAAACAAACTTTCAACTAACAAGGCCTGAAACTTTCAACTGGGATTGGATATATATTGAAAATAAAAGTAACTTTTAACAAGAAATACCTACAGCTTTCATCAGTTCCTAAATAAAAGAGAAGATGTGTGCTTGGGGTGGAGGGATGAACCGGTTTATGACAATGTTTTAGAAAATCCATCCTGGATTGATGTCCCTGTGAAAAACAAAGGGTGTAAAAAAAGCTCTACACAAAGAATTTTAATTTTAAAAAAGGTAATTGAACAGTGTTTGTATGTAATGAGTAAAGACACACAGAAGGTTTAAAAATGCTTAACCAAAAATTTATAGCCGGAAAAAAAATCAAATGAACTAGACTGTTCTGCCCAGAATTTCATGTGATCAATAAATAACCTAGGATTTAGAGCATTTCATATTGTTAACAGAGCAAGAAAGTCTGTACATGATTGGAATTTATTCCATTGCAAATAGCAACATGGTTGATGATGTGTGCATAGTATTTGATATGGAAATTAAACATGGTTAATAGATGAACCACATTTTGCAGTATAGCAATATGTGCGAATGGTCGTGCATCATGTTAACTTGTAATATTGTCAGTAATTAAAGGAAAGTATATTATACTTCCTAGGAAGATTTGTAAAACAGAAAAGTGACTTTCAATAAAAAAAATATTTGTAGCTCTGTAAAATTATAAGAAACAGGGTGTTGCTATTTTTTACATTACTTGCATTATCCTAGACTTACCACTAAACAAATCTCACATATACATGATGAGAAGTTAAGGCAGAAATTTCACAGTAGTCAATCATGCAGCTCAAAGCACAAAGAAAAGACAAAAAAGAGCAATCTGCATGGTGCAAACTAACAAAGGCGCAAACTAAACATAGTGAACAGAAGTATCACCTTGTCCAGCTGTTGGAGTAGAGCTGTCTTGAACTGCTGGACGACACAACCGATCAAGTTCCGATTCAGCCAATGCGCCTTCTCAAGCGTGTCAAACCAACCTACATTCAGACCAGAAGGTCCTGAAATATATGAAAATAGACCAAGGAAAATCTAGAAAAATCCCTCCAATTGTGGCAAGTAGCAGTAATAAGCATGGCTTGAGAATTACCTACTCGAGCTGGTTGATACAAATGCAAGGCAAAACCGATGGAACAAATTTATTAAGAAAAAAACTAGCAATTCTGCACTGTTGCTACTCAACACATAATCCTGCTCTTATAGGAGTAAAAATCTTAATCTAGTTCTGAGTATTGAAGTAAAAATCTTAATCTAGAATAAAACCCGTTCACTCTATTGTACAACTCACTTTGGTCATTGATACAAAATGAAGATTATAGGAAAGAGAAAATCTAATTTAATAGCATGATCATATTTTATAGTAAAAAATCCCTCAACCTCCTGAACTTTCAACTGTTTGTCTCAAAAACTTTGAAGCTTATGTCAAAACAATTAACTCAAAAATCCAAAAAAACTTTTAACTTGTGACCTCTAAGCATTTAATGGTTGACCTGAAAAGTTTCAACTTTAAGTAAAAAACTTTCAACAAGAACTCAAAAAAATTTCAGCTCACGTTTAAAACATTCACCTCTTGGCCACAAAACTTTCAAGTCTAACCTTGAAACTTTCAACTTAATCTCAAAACTTTTAACTGAAAAATATAAATAACTTTTGAGCCGATAATGTGCTAAACATTCAAGATGATATTGAAACTTTCAGCTCGTGACCATATAAACTTTTAACTGATGACCTGAAAAGTTTCAACTTGATATAAAAAAGTTTCAACCTGAGCTCAAAACTTTTAATTGAAAAATCTGAAAACTTTTCAACTCAAACCTTGTAAACTTTCAACTCCTGGAATAAAAACCTTATAGTCTAAATCTTGAAACTTTCAACTTGATCCCAAAACTTTTAATTGAAAATATTAATAACTTTTGAACCAACAACGTGCTAAAATTTTAAAGCCAATCTCAAAACTATTAACAAAAAATGAAAAAAAATCAACTCGTGCCCTCTAAACTTGTAACTGTTGACCTGAAAAGTTTCATCCTAAGCTGAAAACTTTTAAATGAAAAATATTAAAAACTTTTCAACCAACATTGGTTTAGAACCTTCCAACTCTAGGACTCAAAATTTCAAAGTTGAACGTTGAATTTTTTTTTTCAAAATCTCAAAAGCACTTTTAAGCTGTCCCCCGAAAAAACTTTTAATTCCAGGCTTTAAAACTTTTAACCTAACCTCAATACTTTTAACTGAAAATCTTAAAAACTTTTGAACTCACACCTCTTGAAACTTTCAAACTCTTGAACTCTGAAACTTTCAACTTGACCTAAAAAAAGGTAGTACATAAAATTTATCACTAAGCTGTGAATGTGCGGTCAAAATTAATCAATGAAATTTTAAAACCCCTAAGCACAATTTGACACTTGTTGTTTTTTTGATTGATATAAAAAGAAGTATTAAGACATAACTTACTTTTTTTTCGCGTAGATATCCTCACTTGTCAACTGAAAAGCCATCCACAGGGAGATGACAGCCCCAACAACTGAAAAACAGAGAAAATTATTGTCATGTGGGGCCACGCCTATTCCAAGAGAAGGCAGGCCTGTGACGTTTGCTGCGCCCTCAGAAGCCCAGATGTTCTTCCACGATATTGTTCGACTTCACGGCGTTCTGTAGTCCATGGTCTCCGATCGAGATCCGATCTTCATGTCCACCTTCTGGCACGAGCTGATGCGTCTGATAGGCACCCGGCTGCATATGTCGACGGCCTTTCACCCCTAGTCCAACGGGCAATCGGAGGCCACTAACAGGTCATCGTCATGTACTTGAGATGCTTCACGGGAGACAAGCCATGCCAATGGCTCCGATGGCTACCTTGGACGGAGTACATCTACAATACGGCATACCAGAAATCGTTGAGGGACACACCGTTCCACGTCGTCTATGGCCGGAACCCTCATCCATCCGTTCGTACGAGCCAGGCGAGTCGCGCGTGGCTGCCGTAGCAGAGAACATGGAGGAGTGGGACGCGTTCTTAGCCGACGTCCGCTACCGGCTTGAGCAAGCACAGAAGGTCCAGAAGCATCACTACGACAAGCTCCATCAACCTGTATCATACACGGTGGAAGATTAGGCCCTGCTTCGTCTCCATCAACATGCAGCCTCCTCGTTGTCTATGGCTAACACAGGCAAGCTGAAGCCACGTTATTTTAGGCCCTACCGTGTCGTCGAGTTGATCAACGACGCCGCCATCCATTTGGCTCTACCGCCATGTGCTCGGATACACGATGTGTTTCACGTCGGCATTCTCAAGAAGTTCGTGGGGCAGCCGTCGGACGCTCCACCTCCACTCCCGGCCCTCCACCACGGCGCGACTTCTCAGAACCAAAACGAGCTATCTGCACTCGCCTGGCGCGTGGCATCCGCCAAGTCTTGGTGCACTGGAAGGGCGAACCACCGGCGTTAGCTATCTGGGAAGACATCGACTCGTTCCGCGCCAAGTATCCGGCTTTCCAGCTCAAGGACGAGCTGGCTGTCGAGGAGGAGAGAGATGTCATGTGGGGCTATGCCAATTCCAAGAGAAGGCGGGCCTGTGACGTTTGCCGTGCCACAGAAGCCACGCAGGCGCACGCAGCACATGGTCACCATGCCACCTGCTGATTTTGTTTTGGAAAGTGCTTAAGTTAGAGGACAGCCATGCAATAAGTCTCTAATTTAAGAAGCAATTAGCTCAGATTAGTCAGGTCATTCTATTTTAGAAAGTGCCTAGGTTAGAGGAAAGCCCCCCGACGTCCTTGACAATTATATGCATATATTATCATGAGTAAAACAAAGTTTATTTTTGCTTATATACTTACTGTTCAAAATTTGATTGAATGTTCATCACATGGTCTATATTCTTAATGATGGAATAAATGGGCTGGATATCTCTAAGTGATGTGCATGTGAGTTTCATGTTGTACATAGTAAAAGATAAATAATAAAATACAACAAATTTGATGTAGTAAAAAAGTAGATGTGAGTAAATTTCATCTCCCTCATAATAAATACAATGATGTCTTTTCTCCCAGTGGAGAAAAAATTGATTAACTAAATGAAAAGAATATGTGCTGTGCTGCAGTGTAGAAAAATAGCAGAACTTTGAAATCATTCATGAACAAAAAAATAATGCAAAAAATTGGAACTCTTTTTCCTTCTGAGATCATCAAGTTGTAGCTTGCTGCATGCATGAAAATAGAAAAGAAAATAGATACAAAGAACATATTAGGTGGGAAAAAATGTGTAAAAAATGAAAAATAAGTTTGTGTAAAATAGAACTTATTTGTTTATGATAGCTTTGATCCCAGGGTTGTGCTTATCATTGAAGTGGTTGGCAATCATGTAGTACGTTAGGTTTTCACAAAGTGGTTTGGCATCTTCCTGTTTAGCATATGTGTTGCAAGACATAAGACGATAAGTAATTGAATGGTACCCAAAACATGTTTGGTTAGGTAAATAATATAAAAAATAGATTCACTTTGGGAAGAAAAGGTATTTACAGAACATATGGTAATATGGGATCAATGACAACTCGCCGGTTTGAAAACTAGTTGATTTTTCCCATCATAGCTTTGGATTAGCTTCATTATGAAGATGCCACTGTTACACCTGGTTGTGGATGAAGTTTATTGCCATGAAATCAAAAAAAATGAATTATAGAACACGAGTATTGAAAAAAGAAGAAATAATTAAAAACAATAAAGGAGAACTAACTCTTTGCTGGAGCATGAGACACTGTATACAGAGATTTCCATGTCATAAACATTGACTCGGAGAGATCTTGGATAAGCATTTTTAAAAGTTCTTTGAAAGTTCCATATGACTGTATCAGCTTCATAACGAATTTGTTCTATTCTAGTATTGGGGAATAAAACTTCAGATTTTTCTGCTGGAAGTTTGCAACAATGATTACCAAACTTTTGAGAATAATGGCAAGAAAATCTGGTTATCATGAAACAATATGTGATGTGTTAGAGAATAAACAAATAATAAATAATATTGCAGGGAAAACGTGGATGTATTTACATCATTTTGTAATATTCCACTTTTTTGTGAAAAATGTTAAAGCGATATAGCAAGAGTAAAACTTACCATATCCATCATATCAAGTTTATATCCTTGGTTTGGTTCAGTGAACAAATTGCTGAGCTCAAAAGGATTGATGAAGGGTTCTTGAAAATTCTTCTACAATACAAAAATTATACTTAAGATTAGAATAGTGCCATAAGACATATAAGAGTAGCAGGTAACTAGTAATAAAGAGAAAATTAGAATTTTCAAAAAAGCAAAATACTGGCATTTTTTAGGTCTGTGGCTTAGATACTAGTAAAAATTAATTTTGTATTTTAAGAAGAGATGTGGAATGCATTGATCTTTATGTTCAAAAAAATATCTATATCAAATGACAAAAGTTTATTTTACTTGAAGATGTATAGAACATGTAAGCAGTGACAATTACAGCAAATAGTAGTTCATTTTTGGAGTAGTACAATAGAAAAAGTGAAAAATCGATAAATTGGTATAGGAGTAGCAAGGGCCAATAAGAACTTACACCAGTGTCACATTGGAGAATATGCTTGGAGTAATAATGGGAGGGTAGCATATCATGACGATTTGATTCATATTGTTCAGCCATTACCGCCTCGGCTAACAAATCAACAACATATTTGTTTGTCCAGCCATAAACTCTCATTGACAACCCAAAAGTCTTGTGATCAACCCACCTCTTGTTGATCTGAACAATTCTAGGGCTGCAATATTAAAAAAAAAAGAACATGTTGGTTTTCAAAATACAACAGATATTATATATACCAGTAAAATAAATGCAAAGATTAGGAATTTGCAGGAGAACTTCCGTACACAAATTTATAATTCCCCAAAAGGAGAAAAGTATAGCATGGTACAAATTCAGTACGTTTTTGGAAAAAATGAACAGTATTATTTGAGCCCTAGGCAATAAAAAGTTTTGAAAATAAAAGGAGAGTGATTTCAGTATAATTCATGATTCAAAATGTTGAGTTTTTTCAAGACCTCGGTTAGCCTCCTACATCCATGAAGTTCACTAACAGTATCATTTTTTTTTAAAAAAAACTAACTAATAACTTGGTGCTGTTTAGACAGAGAAAACACGACTTGATTGCACTGTTTCATTACACAACTGCAATTTAGATGTCTTAAAAAAGGTGGAATTTAATCCATACAGGAAGATAAAGGTGAGCAAAAAAAATAAAATAACAGTACGATAAAAAATAATATTGTGTTACAGAATAAAAAGGTAGAAAAGTTCCTACTAATGGGGAATATGAGATGAAAAAGCACAAATGATGTATGACAGAAGTTAGTTTAAGAGGAACACTCTACACCATCATAGAAAAGATGACTAAATATTATTTGTACTTTGTCAGTTCCTTGATAAAAATTTTATACATTTACTGTGAATTGTACCTTGAGGACATAGTACCTAGAGGTACCTAGATGGTCCTACAACATCGGGTTCCAGCCCCAGCCCATCACGGCACATAAGTCAACTAGAAGCACCTTGAGGACATCATCGTTGTTTGGTGGATAGGAATTGAGAGCTGCAGATTGAGAGATCTCATTGCAGATTAACTGAGCCATCTTGCACGCTTGGTCTACAATAATGGGATCAATTGCTTTGATGCAAGACTGCAATGTTGATTTGTATAACTCTTTACACATGTGTTTAGCTTTTTTTTCTTTAGCTGCATCCATGTAAAAAAATAGAGATCATATTTAAAAGAGGAGGTAATAAACAGTTCTAAAATAAATAAAAATAAGACAGTAAAAAAAATATTTGAAAAAATAGAAAAGAAATATCGTAAAGTCTGGTTTGAAGAATAGTACATTAGAGTCAATGGTAGATGAAATATAACCGTTAGATTTGTATATATAGATCTGACCCTGTGTATAATAAACGGGTATCAGTCTCACTGTCCGTATACTTTACTTCTACATGATATCAGAGTGAGGTTCAGACATCCCTCACGCACTGGCAACCTTCTCGCCGACGAGCTAACACCTCCTCGCCATTGTAGGCGTCTCCTTCTGCTCCGAGACCCACTCTCCACCACACGCTTTTCTTGCACCTCTTTCTCTGGTGTTTCTTTTGCTTCTTCGCCTCAGTCTTTCATCCCCATCATCTCCTCCATAGGCGGTCTACTCCTCACCGCAAGCTCACCCCTCTCCCTCGTGGTTTCTCTCTACCGCGGGCTTACCCTTGCTCGCCACCTGTATCGCGTGACGAGGAGACGGTCTTCATTTGCCACCTAGTCCCGTCCACCTCCACCTTCTCTTGCATTCTCACATCATCCTCTCTCCAAAGTTGCGTCGGCGCCCCTCTACACTCGTGCTCTTCATCGGCTGAAACACCCTTTGGGTTCCTGCCATTCCGACACGTTCACCTGTCCGTGGACGCGAACTTTCTCCCCTCGCATCTGCGGCCTTTCTCGCTTTCGGGTTCGCACCACTCCGACGCGTCCACGTGTCCACGGACGCGAAACTCTGTCTCCCGGACGCGAACCTTTCTTTTTCGCGTCCATGGTCTCTCTCCCCTTTTTTGAGTCTGCGCCAACCCGGCGCGCCCACGTGTCCGCAGACACGAAACTCTGCTTCCCAAACGCGAACTTTTTCTTCTTGCGCCCGTGACTCCCTCGTTGCGTCCATCAACTCCACACACGTGTCCATTGCCTTCGCCCTGCCCTCATCAGCCTCGTGCTCGCCTACACTCATCGGACTCGCGCCCGCCTCCATTGGCTTGCCCATCAATCCGACGCACACGCATGTCTATCGACGCAACATCCTATCTCCCGAACGCGCACCCTTCTTCTCGCGTCGCGTCACTTTCATCGGCTTCTCACCCCTCTCTCATTGGCTTCTCCCTCTTACCCATTCCCATCGGCTTCTACCTGTTCCAATTGGCTTCTTTCCCATCGGCTTCTCACGCACTCCAGCTCATCCGTGCGTGATTTCCTCACGTCGCGTCCAACCTCACCATGACTACCGAGTCAGCCCTTGGTTCCGGCACTCTCTCTGTTGCTGGGTCCGATTCTCTTCTAACCATCGGCGCTCTCGACATTGCCTCGACTACTCCGATGTTCTCCCCACCTTACGCCGCCGTCAACATGAAATCCCACGTTCCGATTTCACTCGACCTAAACGCCAACTATTCCAAGTGGGTCTTCTTCTTCAAATCCTTATGTGGCAAGTTTGGTGTTCGCTCCCACATCGACGACTCCGCCCCCTCGCCCTGATGACCCCCAGTGGGACATCACCGAGTAATGTGTCCACAGTTGGCTGCTCGACTCTATCAATGACTCCGTTCTTGACCCTGCCATGGAAGACACCGATCCTATCGCCTGCAATCTATGGGTGGCTATTGAGCAGCTCTTTCAAGCCAACAAGCAACCTCGCGCCATCTTCCTCCTAAACGAGTTCCATTCCATGGTACAAGGGGACTCCTCTGTCTTCTGGTACTGCCAACGCCTCAAGGTCAAGGCCACCGCCCTCTGTGATGTCGGCCACCCTATGGCTGACTCCCATCTTGTCCTCGTCCTCTTGTGGGGATTCAACCCTCGCTTCTCAAACACCGCTGATGACATCGCTAACTCCACCACTCTTCCCACGTTCGACCGGGCTCATGGCATGCTGATTCTCAAGGAACTTCGCCTAGCTTACGATAAGAAGACTATCGCCCACACCGCTCTCATCGCCACAGCTGGTCCTAGCTGCAACAACCCCAGTGGCTCCTGCCCACATGCGCTGCTGCCTCCTCTCGTGGCCCTGGTGGTTCCTCCGACAGCCATGGCTTCGGCCACGGCAACAGGGCCCAAGTCGGCGACAGCAGCAAAGGCAAAGGGAAGGGCAAGGGCAACAGCTGGAGCGGCCCTATACAGCCATGCCCCGCTACTGCCCCTACCCCTCTAGCTGGCCCCATGAGTTTGTGGCTTTGCTACAACCTCTGGGCGCCTCAACCCCAGCTGCGCAGCCACATGGCTAGCAGCCCAGGGTCCTCGGCGCTCACCCCCAAGCCCACCTGGCGTCCGCCCTGGTGCAACCGCTCCTGCCTCCCATACCCTCACAAGCCAACCAGCCGGCTCCTCTGTGGAACCAGGCTGCCTCATCGCTGTTCTCAACCAGATGACGCTCCAGCCCCAGTACCCCTAGGTGCTAGATTCTGGTGTGTCATCACACATGGCCTCATCGGACGATATACTTCTTTCCCGCCATCCTTCCTCCTCCCCTTTCGTCAATATCGGCAATGGGCAATCTCTCCCAATCACATGCCGTGAAGACTCAATCCTCCCTACACCCACATCCAACTTCCCACTCCACAATGTCTTAATTGTTCCCTCTCTTGTACACAATCTCCTCTCTGTCCATTAATTCACCAGAGATAATAATTACTCTATTGAATTTGATGCATTTGGTTTCTCTGTGAAGGATATCCCGACCCGACGCGAGATGCTTCGATGCAATAGTGGTGGTGACCTATACACCATTCCTGCTACGCCATCCACTCCTCACACCAGTCTCGCCATCTCCACCAACCTTTGGCATCTCCGCCTCAGCCACCTCAGTCCTGACACCGTTGCCACTCTTCGTCGTAGGGCCTCCATCCAGTGCACTAGCATCAGCCCCACTGTATGTCATTCCTATCAACTTAGCAAACATGTGCGGCTACCATTCTCCCCCTCTACCTCTTATGCCTCTCGACCTTTTGAACTTATTCACTGTGACATGTGGACTTCTCCAATTAAAAGTGTTTCGGGCTACCAATATTATCTTGCTTTACTTGACGATTACACACATTACTACTGGACTTTCCCTCTCTCTCGTAGGTCTAAGGTCACTACCCACTTAATCAACTTTTCCACCTACATTTTGACTCAATTTAACCTTATTATCAAAGCCATACATGCTGACAATGAGACGATGTTTGTCAACCGTACCATCCAAGCCTTCCTTACCTCTCGTGGCATCCACCTTCACCTCTCCTGTCCTTACACCTTCTCCAAAACGGCAAGGCTGAACACCTCCTTCGTACACTCAACAATATCAGTCGTACCATGCTTCTCTACACCTACCTACCCGCACCCTACTGGGCTAAAACACTTACCATAGCAACCTATTTGCTGAATCAGCGCCCTTGCTCCTCTATCCGCCACAACATTCCCTACACTCTTCTGTATCACAAGACTCCTGACTACTTCCACTTACGTGTTTTTAGGTGTCTTTGCTACCCTAATTTGGCAGTCACTACCACTCACAAACTCGCCCCATGCTACACCTCTTACATCTTCCTTGGCTATCCCTCCTCCCACAAGGGATACCGTAGTCTTGATCTCTCCACTCGCTGTATCATCATCTCTCAACATGTCCTCTTTAACGAGTCCTGCTTCCCTTTTGGGTTAATCAACCCTGGACCTTCATCTAATGACCTTGACTTGCTCCTCACCAACACTGTACTCACCCGCCCCTTACCAACCACCACACCTTCGCAGCCCACTTCGATGGTTCCCGAGGATCCACTGAACGACTCCACCATCCTTCTACGTGCTCCTGCTGTGCCGATCGTACCTCCATCGGCTTCCCCACCTTCCACCATCACAGCGCCAGTAGTCGCCCCAGCTGACCTAGTCTAGCCCTTCCTCTGAACCTACAGCTATCGGCCTCGCCCCGCTATCACCTCTGCTCCAGTCCACTCTGCCACACGGCCGATGTTGCCATCGGATCGCGTGGCCTCCCCCGTCCCAACCACCTCTCACATAATCGCCCGTTCTCAGACCGGGTCCCTTCGTCCACCTTAGCGCTACGAGTTCTCCGTAGTCCACTATGCCGTCTCTCCTATCCCAATGAATCACCGTTCTGCTCTGGCTGACCCTTAATGGCGTGTGGCCATGGCTGATGAGTACAAGGCACTCATGGACAACGAGACTTGGCGCCTCGTACCTCGTCCTCCCGGTGCCAACATTGTGACTGGCAAGCGGATCTTCAAACACAAATTTCACTCCGATGGATCCATTGCTCGTCACAAGGCGTGTTGGGTAGTTCGAGGCTTCTCCCAACGCCCCGGTATAGACTACGATGAGACTTTCAGTCCCGTCATCAAGCCCGCCACTATTCAAGTCATTCTTATCCTCGCTGTCTCATGCTCTTGGCTGATCCACCAGATTGATGTGAAGAACGCTTCTCTTCATGGTTATCTAGCGGAGACCGTCTATTGCCTGCAGCCTCTAGGCTTCGTCGACTCAGCTCGTCTTGATGCCGTCTGTCTCCTCCAGCGCTCTCTCTAGGGCCTCAAATAGGCCCCTCGGGCTTGGTACCAGCGTTTTGCCGCCTACATTCAGTAACTCAGTTTTGTGGCCTCTATTTCTGATACATCTCTTTTCGTACTTCACACCGGGGATGCCACCGCTTACCTACTCCTATATATCGATGACATCATTCTTACGGCATCATCGCCCATCACCTTATAGCACATCATGGTATGACTCCACTCGGAGTTTGCCATAACCGATCTTGGTCCCCTGCACCACTTCCTTGGCATTTTTGTGATGCGCTCTCCCCACGGATTATTCCTCTCCTAGAGCCAGTATGCCATGGATCTTCTCTAACGTGCGGGCATAGCCAAGTGTCACTCTATTGCAACTCCGGTCGATACTCATGCTAAGCTCTCCGCCACTAACGGCTTGCTCGTCGCTGACCCCTCCCAGTACCGGAGCTTTGCTGGTGTTCTATAGTACTTGATGCTCACACGGCCTGACCTCACTTATGCAGTCTAGCAAGTGTCTCTTCATGCATGCTCCCTACGAACCTCATCTCACGTTGCTCAAGCGTATCCTTCGCTACGTGAAGGACACACTGACCACTGGCCTCCACCTCAGCTCCAGCCCCATCGACTCTCTCACCACGTATTCTGACGCGGACTGGGCGGGTTGTCTCGACTCCCAATGCTCCACATCCGGTTACTGCGTTTTCCTCGGTGACACCTTGGTCTCTTGGTCCTCCAAGCGCCAAACCACGGTGTCCCGATCGAGATTAGAAGTCGAGTACCGCGCCGTTGCTCATGCTGTCGCCGAGTGTTGTTGGATTTATCAGCTTCTCTAGGAACTCCATACATCCATCATCTTCGCGACAGTTGTCTACTACGACAATGTGAGTGTCATCTACATGACCGTCAACCTGGTTCCATCGTCGCACGAAGCACATTGAGATCGACATTCACTTCGTCCATGACAAGATCGCTCTAGTACTCATTCAGCTGCTCTATGTATCATCAACGCATCAGTTCGTCGACATCATAACCAAAGGCTTACCCGTGCCTTTGTTCATCAGTTTTCAATCCAGTCTTTGCGTCCGTGCTCCTCCCGCTACGACTGCAGTGGGTGTTAGACCGTTAGACTTATATATATATATAGGCCCAACCCTCCTATACAGTAAATGAGGTCTCAATCTCACTGTCTGTACACTTCACTTCTACAATGCCGAGATATTTATTCATCAATTGTAGCCAGAGGATTTTGCCCACTAGTATCATTGGGCATGCTTCCATTACTGTGCTACTGGTGGTTAGTGAAATTTGCCACTTTCTCTTTTGACGGTTAATAAGTTATTTAGGGGAAATAAACAGTGTCAGAATAATTGTTATATGTTATTTGATAACAGTAGATAAATTATATGTAATAAAACAAGGTAAACTCACCAGTGAATGCCCTAAATCAACATGTGCTCACCGCCAAATCTTGCGGGGAGAGGCCCGACCGAGGAGAGGTAGCGGCTCGATCACGCGAAGACCTAGGAGGTCTGCTTAGCTCCAGTGCAGGTCCTTAAGCTTCGAGGTGTTGAGAGCGTACTAGTCAATTTGACCCTGCAATTGACAATTAGAGAGGATGAGACTCGGGAGCCGGTTGGCTAATAGGCTTGTCCGACTCTCCCTATCGACTGGGTACCGATAGAGAAGGCAGTGCTCGTGCATCGACTAAATAGCCGATGGAGGCGTGAGAGATAAACACGTGTAGCATACTAGAGGACCCATCGGCCAAGGAGCCGATGATGCTACTCGGCATCCAATGCGCGGAGCGAGAGCCGATCCCCTGTGAGACCACGTGGGCCAACGACCGAGGTAACGGCGCCATTAGAACCAGCCTCGATAGATCGGACCGAACTGAGGCAGTATGAGGCCGAGTGCTAACGACATGGAGACAGCGAAGGCTTAGACCAAACGTGACGACGAGGGAGGAAAGAGAAGAGGCCATCGGCTACCTACCGACCGAACGTCCTACGTAAGCTTACACCTCAACTTAATGCGCCAAGGAGCCGATACGCTGGGCGTGGTGCCTGAGATATGGATAACTCATCAGTTAACTCTCCGATGAAAAGCTGTACAGAGGCCTATAGCCCTACAACTCGATCTACCGTCGGCAGCCTCGTAGGTTGAACCTAACCGATACAACACGAGACCGACGACGATAGAGAGAGCTAATAGACTGATAGATCCCACACATACGTGATACAGTACACCCGATCTGACTAAGAGATCAAAACTAATCGATGTAGCCTTAGACATAGCGAGACATACCGGGATAGTGACAGGACTTACCCCTTCGTCGGAGATCAAACTTAACCGATGCAACCCCGCATCAAAAGCCAGAATCCACCAGTGAAAACCTAGACGAACTAGCGTAACGATGCGCCAAAGTTGTATTGGATAGATTTGTTGATATTTTTGTAGGTTTCTAAGGGGTATATATTTATACCCTGCCATTACAGAGTCCGACACAGTTACAATAATTATCGGACGTTATCTTTAAAAATATAAAAGGAAAATATCTCTAAGCGATTGTAAAACTACGCAAACTCGCTTAGCTTACGTAATACATTATAACACCTGACCCACCGTTATTCTTTTACTTCTCTTTGGATCCGACTCCATCCGGATAACTTCCCGTCTTTAAACAAATCGATTCAATCTTTCAGCAGTTTGATCGGCTCTTATACAATGTCAATCGGCTTCACCCTACGAGCCGATCAGTATTTTTCATCGGTCGATCTTGTTTACAGGCTGAATGAAATTTCGACGTTAACAGCATGACAAAATGCCTTTTATAATAAATGAATGGCACTGTCGTTATGTGCTGGCAGGTGGGGTACACATGGTTCAATGCTGATTCCTGGATTGCCAATATGGTCAAAGTATGAAATCTATTTCTTTGTTAGGAAGAAGTCAGATTATAACATTACATAAAACTTGCATGGATAAACAAAAAGGTGAACAGAGCATTTACTTACAACAGGAACAAGTAGACATCCCCAAGAGAAACATGGATTTCCTTTCCCACTCCTTCAGCTTTTAGTACTGACTGTTGGAAATTTTGTATTTTGTCAATGAGATAGTCAAGAACTAGGCTTGGACTTCTGTTGGTTTTCATTTTTAGTCCAACCAATTTGCTTGGACTGAAAGGTTTTAATATTATTGATGTTGTTGTAGATAGTCAAGAACCATTGAGCACCAATTGTACCTCTTTATCTTCTTTACATCAGCAAGTGCAGCATAGTGTTGGCGACTGGCTCTTACGCTGCTTGATGGCCACAGGAATATGCTTAGTACAACCAGCAGGAAGATTTTAACAAATTTATCACCAAGAAGATTCTTGTTGACAAGACCTATAAGATGGTCAATAGTTGGTGCTACTCCTCCTGTCCTGGTGTCAGCTCTAATGATATCTAGCACTTGCTTGGAAGACTTCTTTGGGTACTGCAAGTCACTCATAGGAGTGACATTATTCAGAGTTATTGTCCTGGATGTAACATCAAAATTTTGTGCAAGCAAAAAGCCAGCTAACCTTGGTGCTTGCGAACACCCCAAATCTAACAAAGTGCCAAACCGATAATCCCTAACAAGCTGTTTTTGATCTGCAGAAAGATTACTTAAAAATTACTTGAACTTTGGCAATGAAAGTTGTGTGGTTATTCCCGGAATTCCATGCTTAAAAAAAAAAGGCAAGAGGAAGCAGTCAGATATAAGAAAAAAAAAATAAAGAACTACAGTAAAATTATGATGAAGAAATTGAAAATATTTGATAAAGTAATTGAGCGAAATGAAAACTATATGTAGGAAGAAAATTTTCTGACTTTTAAGCAACCTAGCTAGGATGGCAGTAGAGACTGCATGCACGCATGTGAGAGGCTTATAGCCAATGAGTTTATCTAAGTCAACAACAATAACAACAGCAAGTTGAGATAAACAAATCCAACATATCAATCACTGCTTTCTAAGCATTTCATCTTTAGTATATACCACTCTTTCAACTTCCTTCTTATTACATCTTTCTATATTAATTTTGTTTTTTCTCTATTTCTCTTTATATTATTATTCTGACTTATGATTCCATAATATACCGACACCTCTAGAGATTTTCTTTGAATATAGTCAAACCACCTCAACCGATGTTGGATAATTTTTTTTTCAATTGATGTTACCCCTAGTCGATCGTGTATATCCTCGTTCTAAACTCGATCCATTTTTATATTACCATAAATCCAGCGTAACATACGCATTTCTATAACACTCAGCTGTTGAACATAACGTTTTTTTAACCAATATTCTGTCCCATATAACATAGCAGGTATAATCGTTGTTCTATAAAACTTGTCTTTTATCTTCTACGGTGTCTTTTTATCACAAAGGATGCTAGATGGTTGACGCCACTTCAACCAGTCCGTTTTGATTTTATTGCTAACATCTACATTAATATCTCTATTTATCTGTAACATCGATTCTAGATATCAAAAGATATCATTCTTAGACACTACTGAGCATCCTAAACTCACATATTCCTCTTTATATACGATGGTGCTAAATTCATAGCTTAAATATTCAGTCTTAGTTCTGCTTACTTTAGAACTTTTAGACTCAAGAGTCTACCATCACAACTCTAGTTTCCTATTTACTTCTATCCAACTCTTATCAACTAACACTACATCATTTATAAAAAATATATAACAAGAGATATTCCCTTATATGTTTCTTATAACCTCATTCATTATTAACGCAAAAAGATGTGAGCTGAAGACTGATATCTAATGTAGCCCTATTTTAATCGAAAATTATTATAACCGGGTTCCGATATAACGTGTCGCTGAAAGGTTACGCCCCAATAGGATTTTAAGTAGCTAAGTTTTTACATTGGCTTACCAAGCTTAACACAAGTCTCCTCTTTTACTAGGACTTAGGACCTGCTATGTTGAGACACTAAAAACACTCCAACACTCATCCAAGTACAATCAACAAAAAATTGTTGTCAACACAGATAATGCTGCAAAATTGATATGCAAAAATATTGTCTTTATGGAATATAATACCAAGAGCCCTGCTGAATATTAGCAAAATGAACACTGCTCCTAGAACCCTTATTTAGTTGGCTGTAGTTAGGGACAGGACAATTGTACTAAATGATAGGCAGTAGCTAGCAGTAGTGCCGCTCAATTTGACTCATCTGTAGATGCATGAAAGAAAAAAAAATAAGGGGGAGAATGCGCAGGTAGCACAGCTATCAGAGCAAAACAGAAGTCTGGCATTGAAAGTTACAAAAGTCACATATGTCGAAAAATTGGCATCAAATCCAAATGAATGCCATGTTTTAGAAACAAAAAGTGAATGCCAAAGTACCCATTAATAAAAATGTCATATGCATATATAACATTTATTATAAATATATACCTTTGTATATGTGTTGTGAGAAGGTCCCACACCAGTTGGCCCAGGAACTTCATCTAATTTTCCCTTATCACTCAACTTGATGAGGGCATTGTTCTGCACATAAAAAAGAGAGAAACACAATTGAAGATGGCTTGATAATACAGCTTGGTATTAGAGTTTGTGTTCCCACGAAAAATCGGACTTGGTAGAGAGGCGCGTCAAGAGAGCGCGAGCATGTTCGCCGATGTAGATCTGATGCGATATGCCTGAATACCGTGAAAGCTTAAGAGATCTGCTTAGCTCCAGTACAGATCCTTCGGCTTTTTGGAGTCTTCGGGGTATTAGAGTTATAGCTGTGCCAGTCAATTTGATCTTTAATTGACAAAAAAGACAGATAGAGTTACATCATCGAGTCAATTGGTCGATAGATCGATACGGACTCCTACTATCGGCTAGATATGCCGAAAGAGTTGAGATAGTCATCGGCTGTGAGTCTGATATACTTGTGCTATCGGCTAGTTACCGATAGGAGCTGTAGCACTCATACATCGGCTAAAAGCCAATGACGTCATAGGCGAATAGCGAGGAATAAAATAAAAAACACATTGGCTATAGAGCCGGTGGTCCTCTAAATAAAATATGTGATAAGCAGTAAAAAACGAAGTTCGGTCTTCCGATGGAACGAGACCTATCGACCACCGATAATGGTACCGTTAGAGCTAATTTTGATAGATTGGATCGAACCGAGACAGTATAAGACTGAGACTAATGGATAGGAACGACGGGAGCTAGATCGAACGTAACGACGGGGGAATGGGTAAATCCATCGACTGCTATCGGCGGTGGGTCCGATGTAGGCATATGAATAAACTCATCAGCTAGCTAATCCGATGGGAGGAACGAAACACGTTGGATCTCGATGCCAGCCTTATTAGACACAGCCTTAATAGATCAGACCTAACCGAGACAGTATAAAGCCAAATCTAACAGAACCAGATCGATTGTTAGAGGATTAATAGTTGACGATATATGTATATCAGTTGAAAAGCTGATACGTTAGGTGTGAAGCTCAGTGTAAAGATAACTCATCGGTTGGCTGCTCCGATAAAACGTCGAGTAAAGACCCAGCGACTTAAAAGACTTAAACTCCTATCAGCAATCTACTAAATCGGACCTAACCGATACAACACGAGACTGATAACGGCAAAATGAGCTCGATAAACAAATAGATCCCACGTGAATGTAATGTGATATATCCGATCGGACTAAGAGATCAGACCTAACCGATACAGGCTTAGACAAAGCGGATACACTAGGATAATGGCTAAACTTACCCCTCACTGAAGTTCAGACCTAATCGATACAGTCCTGCATCAAGAGCCAAAACCCATCGGGAATAACCTAGATAAACTAGAGTAGCGATGCGCCGAGATTATATTGATATGTGGAGATGATTTACAAGGTTTCAAGGAATCTATATTTATACCCTAGGGTTACACAAATCCTACACGAATACGAGATAAACATTACTAATAATAAAACAGAACATATCTTAAAGATAAAAGAAAAACTAACTAAACTTACTCATCTTCCTGTCGTGGCTTTCACGACTCTAGCTTAGATTCAGTCTCATCTGGATAATCTTCTATCTTCAACTAAACTGAATTCATCTTTTCGATCGGCTATTTTCATCAATAGTTACCTTTTCATAAGACGATCAACCCTGATCTTGTTTACAAAGCAATTTTAATGTTAACATGTTGATGGTGTGTAAAAAACAATCGAACCAAAAAAATGGCTCTGAAAGCAATTTTACTTCAAAAAATTTTCTCCATAAACAATCTAATCAAAACACACCTGAATAACCATTTTACTTGAATAATTTGAACAAAACTGTTTGTAACTTTGCCTTTTTTACTTCTGTAGAAAAATAAAGCAAATCACATGTTTTCACATCAGATTACAGCTACAAACCGATAGAGTAAAAAGCTTTCATATAAACAAACTAATGATATAGATATATAAAAAGCGTACACTAAAAAAATTAACATTAAAAAAAACAAAGCACATACTCCTCCCAGATCTGTGAGAAAATAAGAAAGCTCGTCTCAAATGCATGCGGCTAGAAAATCTCAGTCCATGGCTTGAATGCCCCTAAAATCATAGATCTGAGAACCTAAAATTCAATTCCATCGGCTATTGCAGCCATTAATCATACACCTAGTCACTTGTAACCGAGCATAGGAATTCAGGTCAAATAAGAGAAGAAACCATCTCAGTCCATACAACTAATATATATATATATATATATATATATATATATATATATATATATATATGGTGCTCCAAATCTCCCTATCAGACTATAAAATCGACAGAATCGAATAGGGAAAAAATGGAGACGATTGAGGCAGTGACAGCGGCACCGGCGCCTAATCCGGACAACGATGACCGGCGTCAAACAACGGGATGGTGAACGGCGATGAATCGAACGCATCCGGAGGAAAGAAAATCGCAGTGAGTAGCGGATTCGATGGGGGAATGCAGACAGAGAAGGGGAAACGATGGGATACCTCAGCGGTGCCGAGGGATGAAGCGCCGGCGACGACGGCGGCGCCCCAAGACGGAGCGCGGCGAGGAGGAAAATGGG
Organism: Oryza coarctata; assembly: GCA_030770085.1. Taxonomy (NCBI): domain Eukaryota; kingdom Viridiplantae; phylum Streptophyta; class Magnoliopsida; order Poales; family Poaceae; genus Oryza; species Oryza coarctata. The sequence continues at coordinate 10,883,314 of CM061483.1, read as the reverse complement.
AGAGAGAAGAGCGAGAAACGGCAAAAAAAACAGATACATTATTCAAACACCCCGCCTCCTCCTCTCCTGAATTCGGCGGAAAAAAAACACGTGCCCCGCGAGAAAAGCCGCGCGTCGGAGTGAAAAAAGAAAAAAGGGGGAAACAGCGCGCGTGCCAAATAGCCGGTCCGGTAATTGGGTTCAGCCTTTCAAGAACTTGGTTGGAATATGTCTGTGCATTGTAATTTAGAGGGCCTAATTTCCATCATTATTACATAAATGAGGAAATGCCAAGAACAAAGGAGAGCTATTGGTTACTTGTTATCAGCACAACTATGTTTCTTCTTCAACTGTAAGGGGTTTGAAACTTGTACAGAGCATTGTTAGCACAATCCATGGTGACACTCCAAATTCTCCAAATCATTGGATGACACCATTTTTCCATGATTCACTTTATTCTACACAAGCACCATACTGTAGGGGCAAGAAAACAGGATCGTACTGAAGATATATAAAACTACTATCACTCTATGAAGCATCTCATCACTGATTTCCGTACTTAGGTCCGTCAATGCCTCTCTTGTCATCCCACCCTCTCACCCATGGCTGACCAGGCGCTGATCGGGTTTCTGGAGACGAGTGCTTGCTCAGGTTGCCTGTGACCTTCGATTTAACAGCAATAAATACCTGTTTGGACAAAATATGTTCAGTACAGAAGCAACCAAAGATTCAGAGGGACAGAAGAGGTCTGTGGTATGACATACAGGATTAGAATTCACTGCCTCTGGTGATTGCTCTTGACCAGTAAGCCACTTCCACAAATCTGGGTTTTCCTGAAAAATCATATATTAGATCTTAGAGCCAATCTACAAATTTAAAACAACAAAATGATACTTCAATGCACTGGCTGTCCAATCGAACATGGCTCTTGCTTTTCAAGCTGTTATGACTCATGAGCAATATGAAGTATGTTATATAATTAGTTGCTGAGCATACGATATGTAGCAAAGTTTTAAATGTGATTGCGTATTCTTGTTTGTTTAAGAAGACATTTCTAGTCCGCCAAAGAAATGATTTGAGGGATCTGAGATAGATAAATGGATTGAAGGAAAATCAGACTCATGTTACCAAATTAGCGGCTTGGTCAAATACATAACAGTCATAACTTTCTATGCTATGAAGTTTGCAGGTCTTAAAAGTAGATCATGTTAAGCTAGAAACCACAATTGCTGAATTACCCAAGTACTCATAGATGAAATAAGATCCACAATTCCACATCAGGGATTATCTTGTAGACCAATAAACTAACCCGTGTAGATATTCAGAACCCTTTGCATCAATAATCAAAATCACAAATTGTTTCTAGTAGTACTCAACCTCATGACCCTTTTGAACCTGTGAGCAGCACCCCATCAAAATACTTTATATACTCTTACCAGTGTTCAACTACATCTGTTTACAAAGAACACAAGGCTACAAATCAGCCTAGATAATCAATACAACTATTGTTAGATGGGAGGTCAAGCCCCAAACAAAGACTAAAATTGCAAATTAACAAGGACGGGGGAAATAAACAGTGCTATTTAACTGAAACCACATATATGAGTTACTCGGAAACAGTTTCAAGTAGCTAATTGATCCATGTTATATGACGAAACAAGGTTACACAGATGAATGATGGAATTTTTATTTTTCTTGATGAATAACTACGCATGACGAAATAGAGGAATAAGAGGAGAGGGAGGTGTAGGGGCGGGGTCATCTTACGAGGTCAAGGACTTGGAGCAGGGCGCGGATGTTGGCCTCGTCCATGGAGTGGATGTGCTGCTCGACCCAGCTCCCGAGCACCAGGTCCAGCTCCAAGAACCCCCTCTGCTTGCTCCTGTACACCAGCCTGCGAGCGCAGCACACCCACCCACACACAGAAGAACACCACACGCCACCGTCAAGAACCGCCGTAGGAGACCCAGGATCCGAGAAAAAAACGAGATGAGAGAAATGAGCGCACCTGTTGATGAGGCGGCGGCGGCTCTCGTCGGAGGAGAGGTCGATGGTGGTGGTGGAGGAGCTGTTCTGCTGGGTGGCGATGGTGGTGAAGCCAGAGAGTATGCGGTGGGTGGGGGCGGATGCGGATGTCTGGAGGGCGCGGGAAGGGGAGGGGAACACGCGGCGCAGGTGGAGCGCGCGGCGGAGGAGCGCGGCCGCCATGGGAGGCGAGGGGAGAGGAGACGGGAGGTGGGATCGCGGCGACCGGCGGAGGTAGTGAGGGGGGAGCGTGTGGCTGAATGGTGGGCCCCGTAGTTAAGTCGGGGCCTGGCTGATGGGACCCACCGGGCGCGATGTGGTTCGGTGGCACTGTGGCAGAGTCTGGGCCGGGCAGAGGCCGCGCCCCGGGTCGACAAGGAAGGCGGACTCTCGGATTACGTTTTCATGTGAACAAGAGTAGCCACCTTAGCGTCTGGTCCTCTGATTGGTTCATACATGAGCAGCTAACTTCGTACTCTTCTCATGACAGCGTTAACGCAAAATTTTAAGAAATCTAAATTACTTGTAATATCTGAGAACTAGGCCTGTATGATGCTAAACTCTGATAAAGAAGAAGTCACACCCTTAAAAAGTTTGTATTAGACTTAACAAGTTAATGTAAAAAAACCTAGCTACTTAAATGAAGATAAAACCTAATAGAAAATTATTGGGGTATAACCCTCTTAATGACGCGCCATATCGAAATTTGGGTATTGTGTTAAATAGACAAGGGTTGATATCACCCCTTTGGTGATGTGTCATGTTATGATATAAACACAGTGTCAAGTGAGCAAAGACCGAGCCGTTGCTTCTTTACTAGCGCACTACATTATCACCCACGTATAGTGAAAAATGAGTTAGGGTGTGACTCAATAGGTGTGAAAGGTAAGAAAGCTAGTTGAGTCAACTAGAATATATTTAGATAATTGAAATATAGGGTTGCTTATAGATAAATTAAAAGAATTAGTTGATATAGCGATTAAAAGGCGTATAAATATCTTATGCATTCAAGAAGCTAAATAGAAAAGTCACAAGGTGAAAAAGGTAGAAAATGATGGCTTTAACCTTTGGTTCTTGAGGATAACTGTCAATAGTAAGAATTCTGATTGATAAGAGTTTCAAAAATAATGTGGTAAAAAGCAATAAGATAGGATCATCTTAGTTAATCTTGTCTTTGGTGATATGATCTTTAATATAATTAGTGTGTATGGCCCCTAAGTAGGCCATGATGAGAGGGCTAAAAGATAATTTTAGTAAGACTTAGATTGCATAGTTAAAGTACACTATTAGTAAAAAGTTTTTTATAGGAGGAGACCTTAATGGTTATGTAGGGTTTTCGAGATAGTATATAGAGGATTTAGGTATGGTAGAAGGAATCAGGAGAGAGGTGAGGCCTTAGACTTTGCTATAACTTTTGATTTGTTGCTAGCCAATACTTTTTTTTAGAAAAAGACGGTCTCATTTAGCGACCTTTTCTAACGAACAATACTCTAGATTGACTTTATCCTCACAAGAAGAGAAGATAAACGTATATATTTGGATTGTAAGGTAATATTGAGAGAGAGTGTGTTGTTTCTTAACATAAGCTATTGGTGTCTAACTTTTAATTTCAGATGCGTACCCATAAGGATAAATAAGCTAATATTGCAATAATAAAGTGGTGGAAATTAAAAAGAGAAACATCAGTCATCTTTAAGAAAAAAGTTGACAAAGAGGGCTCTTGGATCGAAGAAGACAATGTAAACAATGTGGAAAAAGATGTCAACATGTATTTGGAAGGTGGTTTTAGAGGCATTTAGAGTGACTAAAGAGAGTTGATGTAAACATAAAGGTACTTGATAATAGAATGAGAAAATCTAAAAGGCTATTAAGAAGAATAATGAATGTTATAAACTCTTAGAAGTAAGAACAATATAGAGAAGTACAATATAGCGAAGAAGTCCGAAAAATAGCCGAGTGAGACAAAAGGATATGCTTATAAGAATCTTTAACAATAATTGAGTACGAAGAAAGAAGAGAATGACATATATATGACTAAGGTTCATAAGAAGAAGATAAGAAATCTCAAATAAGTTAAGTATGAGAAATCAAATTTTAGTGAAGAAGGATAATATCAAATATAGATGGCAATAGTATTTTAATAATTTATTTAATATTAACAGAGAGAATAGTAGAATGACTTTTTTATAACACCAATATACGTTTTGTGTAGAGGATTCAATAATCTAAGGTTAGAGAGGCATTGATAAGGATGAAGTGAGTAAGGCAATATGTCCTGATAATATCTCAATCGAGATATAAAAATAACCTAAAGATTTAGCTATAGTTTGACTGACCAAGTTTTCCAACCATATTTTTAGATCGAATAATATGTCTGATAAAGATTAGAGAAGAAATATATTGTTACCGGTCTATAAAAAAATAAGATACTTAAATTTATACTTAATTACTTAGGTAATTAAGTTGATAAGCCATATTATGAACTATAGAAGAGAGTTATCATGTATTGTATGAGAGGAATCATGTGGATATCCATAAATCAATTTAGTTTCATACTGAAATATTAACTATAGAAACAATTTTCTTAATAGGACAAGTTATGAAAGTATAGAAAGCAGAAGAACATATTAATATTTTTTATTGATGTAAAAAAACTTATAATAAAATACTAATAAATGTTATGTTGTGAGATTTGGACAAGTATAAAGTTCAAAAAAATTCATTGCCCTCATTATAGATATGCATAATATGACTAGGGTTCAAAAGTGAGATACATGACTTCTCAATTAAAATAACACTGCATCAAGATTGGCTTTAATCTCTTATCTTTTAACATGGTCATGAATGAATTCACAAGAAATATACAACAAAATTCCTTGTTCTCATTGATGATATGCACAATAATATTGTGACTAGGGGTTAAAAAAGTGATGAATACACAAATAACTTTTCGATTAAAATAATACTACATCAAAGTTGACTTTAAGCTATTATCTTTTTAGCAGATTACAAAAGACATATAAGAGAATATTTCTTGGTGTGTGTTTTTATTGACTATGTAGTGCTAGTCGATAAAACTCAAGCGCGAGTAAATATAAAACTATAGTTATGACGAGATATTCTAGAATTAAAAGTTTTTAGTTACAGCAAAATTAAAAGTAAATATATAAAATATTATTTTGTATTAAGTAATATTAAGTAATATAGATAAACATATTGATAAAAATATTAGTCATAAAATCAAAAAATAGGATAAATAAAATGATAAAAAGTATTAGACATTTTTTTGATAAAAAATACCCTAAAAACTAAATTACAATTTTTATAAACCAACAATTAAATCTACGATATTACGTAACACAAAATGTTAGAAAAAAAACGATATACTTATTAGTTAGATTCATGAGTATATAAAAATATATATCGAATTTGATTATAGATTATACTAAACTTATCAGTGACAAGTATAATAAAACCATATGACACAATAATAATATATATATATAATGAAAAATCAAAATTAACAGGAAAGGATAAAATAAGACTAGTTATAATATTCTTAAAATTTTGGCAAAACAGCTATTTTTTTATGGTTTCATTTTTTTAGCCCATTTTAAATAATTTATTTATTTAAGATTAAAATAATTAATGATGACGACGACCATAGTAATTTATCGCCCACAAACTAGTCCGACTTTCGAGATCACTAAGTGCATTGAAGCGGTAAATTTGGATATACAATGTTCTGAAACATCAAGCATGCATGTATATCACTGCGACCTTATGCGCATGTCCGAATCATAAAGCAAATCTTGATGCACCGAATAACAGCTTCAGAAAGTGTCGATCCTAAAAAAAGCTCATGAAATCCTAAGTTAAAAAAAAAATTGACTGATCACTGACAAACAGAAGACCAGTCAAAATCAAGACCTCAACCTGGTAGTCTTGGGTATCTTATCATATACTAATAATGTACATCGAAAAGACAACAGTTTCTGCAGCAAAAGAACCAGACAGCTCCGTCGAGAACATTACAAGTCATTCAGAATTTTTAGTGTCTTGGACAACAAAAGAATCTACGCGGATTCGCATGTCAGTTCTGGTGAGGCTTATAAGAAGAAAGTATCGACACAAAATGCCGTATGATCACAAGTTCAGAGGACCCAAAGTGATGCATTGTACGAGTTGAGTTCAGCAACAATATACTACACCTTAGGCTACCAGTATAAAGATCATCTAGTACAAAACTGATGACTATTGACCATTGTTTCTCTCTGCTTCAAGGCACATTTTTGTTCCCAACTCATCAGAAAACAATCACTGCTGTATGGTTGAAAGCCTGCAAGCAAGCCCCAAAATATTTGCATCAGGAAGCTGGAGACTTGTATATACAACAATTGAAGCAAGACATACAAGATTTACCTCGAAAGAAGTTGCATGTCCTAATTTAAATGTATCTCATCCCAGCAAGTCTTATCTGCCTTGATATAACATACTGTGATAGAGAATAAATAGCACCTAACAATCCTAGTACCCGCACAGTAAGTATGTCTGGCATTATAATTGATGGCAAGTTGAGAGGCAGTGTCAGAAGTAGCTTCGCATCTGTCTGCCTCACATAATCCCACATGAAGCGATTGAATAGCATGTGATTAGGTAAAGTGAGCATGAGAAGGGCAACGTTTTTCACAGCAAAGAACCAGCCTGGGCCCCCAATGTCAAGTGCCCACCCTCCATTGCCAGGCCAAGTCTCCTCCCATATCCTATACAATGCTGTCAATAGTAAATAAATAGAAATAGAGATCGTCACAGGGAAGTATCGTTGCCTGTCACCAAATCCTGCAACGATATCTGAATCCTGGTTCAAAAGCAGAAGGATAGGTGCCAAGAGGAAAATAGCACGATTTGAGCCACCAGTAAGAGTTATATTGAGAATAAGGCAGATGATAAAGCACAGCACAGTAGAAAAGTTGCCAATTGCAGGCATCCAAGCGGCCTCTGCTGCCAATCTCTTGATAGTGAAGGTTGGCGCAGCATGAGCTCTTCGCTGCTGGAGTAGCCTTGCTTTGGGTGGAAAGGCAGAACTCCGACCAGGTGGACCATGTGTTACACCTCTGTCCGCCGTTTTCTCACGCAGTAGCAAAGCCAGTTCAAACTTAATTTCTAATGCAATAATCATGAAAATGGCAGCATAGAGACCCAAAAGTGACATTCTGGCCCCTTCTATAGCCAAGATGTTGGTGAACTTCTCTGCTTCCTCATCACCCACAAAATTTTTAGCTCTTAGATGTCCTTCAAGAAGATATGTGACTGGAAACAACGCTACCAAGAAAGAGAACACCCATGGCAAAACCCTTGTGCTGGATTCAGATGGCAGATGTGTGAATACTATAAAGACAGAAGCTGAGACAATTGTTGCAACAAGAGGAGGGTACAGAACAACTGCCTGGAAGAAGTACTGAACAGATATGTAGATGCCAAGTGTAATTCCAACCCCCAATGCATACAATGCCCTCAACTCAACAACATACTTCACAGGGATAATGGATGTAACTGCTGCTAACGTAAGTACCACTGTTGCAATGAGCAGCCATGATGGCCATGTGGGCTTGGATGCTATAAAACCATATATTGAAGTGTCATCATCAGATAGATGTGCTGTTTTGATAAACTCTGACCGGTATACCCATGAAAGTTTAATTGGTGGTTGCATGATAACAAAAAGAAGCCCTGTAGCCACAACCAGCACTAGGAATCTCTTGGCTGACTGCAAACAAATCATAACATAGAATCAATTGTGGCATCTCCAAAATAACTTGTAAGGTTCACATTACCAAAACAACAACTTCGACACTTTAACATGAGAAAGTAACATGTCTGTAGAAAAAAATTCCAGGCAATATTATGGCATATTTTCTTTTATCCATAGAGCATAGACATTTAGCTAGCTACCAGTACTCAATAACAAGTTTGCACATAATCTGGAGCTAAAAAATTGAAGTGTCATTTAAAATTCCACAGCTAGAACCTCAATCTCAAAGTGTTTGTTTAGAAGATAATTTTAAAGAATTTTAGTGCAAAAGTATAGAGCAGATCACAAACAGAAAATAACAACAAATATGATGATGAGAAGATTGATATTTTTAGACAAAGGGGTAAGCATCAAATACCTGAGCATGAGGGAAGTGGAGAGCGACTATTGGTATGCAAGCAATGCCTGTCAACAAAATATAGGAACCCAAAAGAAGGCCATCTGAAGGAGGCCTTCCATTCCACCACTGTAAAGCTTCAAAGATTGTTTCCCGGCAGAGCCATGCAGAAAAGGCTACTACAGATGCATGGAAATAAGCTTGCCAGACTTTCATCTTTGAAGCCCCTTTGGACTTGTCTCTGGAAGGTACAGGGAAGAATGTTATGTTATGTAAAGAAGTCAAAACACTCAATTAGAATATGATGTTGCAGTATACCTGTAAAGAAGCAAGGGAGGAGTGACAGCAAGTAGCAAGACAGCTGAAACCCATAGCACCGATCTTGATGTGATAAACAACATTGATAATTTTGAAGAATAAAGACAAGTCAAGATCCAAGCAGCTTTGGGCCCAACTCTCTGATCAACAGATAATCTTCTTACAAGAGCCAATCCCAAAAAGGTTGTAGTCAAAACCATATAGCTAGGATACATGATATCATCTTCAAATCCAAAGTAGTACATGGTAGCATAGTTGAACAATCGGTTCTCAATGTAGCATAGCAATAATGCATGACCAGTAAGACCAAGTTCTACAAGAAACCGCAGTTTAACTGGGAGAAGCGCCAAACCAGGAACAGTCATTGCCATGATTACAGCAGCAACAACATGCTTGGTGAATGATTTCAATGGCATGCCAGCAATCCAAATATTCAGATCCCAATAATTATGGACTACAAACCAAAGGACCATCATGCTTGCTATTGCCACAAAGGTGAAGTATGATGATAAGCTTTTCTTAGTAAAGAACCTTGCCGCATAATAGCCAGAAATCAACGGAAGTGGAAGGAACTGCAAAAAGATCAAATAACAGAAATAACTATAGGGTAATAAAAATAAATATGATAAGTACTAGCTTTTATGCTGATGCTGCATATTCGAGGCTATGGTGGTACTAGTTAAGCTGCACAAAAGCAACCACAATAGATGAAAGTCTATGTGAAAACTACTGCCTCAAGACTTCAGTCTATGGTCAAAGGGAGATGAGAGAACTATTCAACAACCCTTAGAATTCTGATAATGTCCATGCGCTCTGAGACTTGTTTCACTATGAATATTTAAGCACCTGAAGCCGAGCAAGAGCATCATTTTTATGATATTATGTGTGTGCAAGTTAAACCTTTTCAAGCGCAACTAATTATGAGCATGCACAGTTTGCAAGAAATACTCACTAAATCCTAACAATAACTAAGGACTCAAGAGAATCATCACAAATTCACAACCATGGATTTACTTGGGAGAAAAGTTACTCAAGGTATAATGGTAGACAATATGAGGGTGAGGACTGTGACAATAGGAAGAAAAACTAAAAGTACACCACCTTGAGTAGACAAAATCAAGGAGCACAATATCAGCTAAGAAAGGAGTGCATAATTGGAGAGTACCCACAGCCTACTATTGCCATGTACAGATGTACTAGTGAAAATTATCTATATGAAATCACAGCACCACAATTAATGTTAATTGAGACATCGGTAACACTGTTTCCATAATTAACAATGATTGAGATACTGCTACAATACTTTCCCATAGTAGCTTTTAAAAGATTGTTATTACTCAATGAATTCTCAAATTCTAACCTAAGATCAACAGACAGCTACAGGCATATGAAAAATCAAAATTCAAGAATAACTCTATCCACAAGTTTATTTTAATACAAACATTTATTTTCAGGGTAGAATTTACTACAAAGCCTGAGCAACTACACAGTAGCAAGGTAGCAAACAACTCTATGATAACCTAACTTACACGAGTACTTATTAATTGCTTAAGACATCAAGATAATTTCAAGCCAAGCCTTTGGTTCATTAAACTTCATATATGTTGTCAGTTCAAGATAAAATGCATTATGCACCTTGTCAGTACTATTAGATTCGATGATAAATTTGCAAGAGTTAATATTACTATCAAGCAGACTGCAACATACCATAACAGGGAATCCGATGACTACAGCACCTGCTCCACTTACAAGCACTGCCAACCCTGTAAAGGCCACCGAGCTAACAGCATCTCCAACCTTGCCAGCAGCATGTGCTGCCAGACCCAAAGCACCACCGAGCATTGTGACCGTTACAAGCAGGTAGTTCAGCGGTGGTGGGGCATGAATATACCTTCCAAACGAGTGAAATACAACTCGAACCTCAAGGCAAAGCACCACTACAATCAGCGCAACCAAGCCATTTGCCATCCTTATCTGATCCATTGTGCGTGCATCCCTGGTAATCCACCACAGCGCACCTCTCGTGGATGCATAAAGTTGGAACAAGAATGGTATAAAGAACAGCAGCAGCAGTTCACACACATTCGCCCATGATGCAAAAAGCGTAGCATGGTGGGATGCAGCATGGAACAACACTGGCACGAACAACAGATACAAAGCATGCACGCAGCTCTCCAAGGGGCCAAGAATGCCATCAGTATCCTGCCATGGAGCATCCTGCTTTCGGTTCTTGAAGCTGGACGGCCGAGGTATGGAGAACAACCAGTAGAACACCATGGTGAATGTGGCAAGGTAGTAGGAGGAGTTGGCCATGCCGACCGCGGACACCACAGCCCATGTGAAGATTGCAGGCGCCGCAATAGGCACGCAGGCGAAGAGGAGCCGCTCGAGCACGGCGACGATGGTGGGGTTCTCCAGCTGGATCCAACGGAACTGGAGGGACGCCCAGACGCCGATGAGGAAGGAGGTCTCGGCGCAGAGGAGGAGCGCGAGCACGGTGAGCGGCAGCGAGGCGGACGCGGCCGACGAGAGGGACGCCGAGAAGAAGAACGCCACGTCAGCGGCGATGAGCGCAGCCCAGACGGTGAAGAATGCCCCTTGGAGGTGTCGGAGCGCGTCAAGGAGGTACGCGGCGGCGAGGCCGACGGCGAGAACGGCGAACACGGGTAGCCCGCCGAGGTCGAGCAGGAAGACCGCGGCGGGCGCCAGCGCGGCCGCGACGCGCGCGTTGTGCGCGAAGGACGGCGGCGAGGCGGACGTCCCCGCGGCTCGCGGGCCCCCGCCGCCGGCGACTCCGCCAGAGGTGTGCGACCTAGAGGTAGGCGACGGGAAGGGGAGGAGCGGCTGCGGCGAGGAGGTGGAGTTGCGGCGGTCGTGGTGCGGGGCCGGGGACCGGGAGGGGGAGCTGGTGGAGAAGGTCGGGGAGGAGAGCGACGGGGAGATGAAGAGGCGGCCGTGGCGAGGGCCGGATCCGGAGGGATCCATGGCGGAGGGAGCCGCGGGGGCAAGGGATCTAGGGTTTTGGGGAGGTGGCTAGCTAGGGTTTGGGAGGAGGCATCGGCCGGAGAGGAGGAAGACGACGACGGTGACGCGGAGGAGGCGGAGCGCGACGGGGGAGATCTGGAGAGTAGAACTAGAATTAAGTGGGCGAGGTGACGAAGTGGAAATTGGGGAATGGGAAATCACTCGCACACATTCACTGACAGGTGGGCCTGGGTGACTAACAACTACCATGGCCCTCCTGTCGGTAAGAGAGTGCCACGTGGCCTTGACCTCTCGTGAGGAGTTGGATATTCTCACGCCCTATGGATGTGGGTCCGCTTTATTTCCCCTTCTCCTGTTAGCTGTCCCTATTCGCTTTTCTTTCTCTAAAACTATATACTTTCATATTATATTATTAAAATAAATTAAAAACGGCAATATAATTTTAAACTCCAGTATAATTTAACTAAACTTATTGTTAACGAAAGATAACCGGTTTTAGTAAAAAGCCAAACGAATGAAGCGAGAAAATATTCAATCTAATTATAGAGATTATCCTAATGATGCTAAGAAATATTTATCTATATAAATCGTATCTTATAGAAATATTTAATTATTTTAGTTATTTTTCTTCTATATTATTCGATGATTATTGTAACCATGTCGGACTCTGTAATACCAGGATATAAATATAGACCCTTAAAAGCCTGTAAGATATCCTTCGATCAATATAATTTCGGTGCATTACCACCCTAGTTTATCTAGGTTTTTACTGATGGGTTCTGGCTCTTGACGCGAGGCTGCATCGGTTAAATTCGATCTTCGACAAAGGGGTAAGTCCCACCACTATCTCGGTATATCTTGCTCTATCTAAGGCTGTATCTGTTAGATTCGACCTCTTAGTCAGATCAAGAGTACCGCATCACATCCGTGCGAGATCTATTAGTTTACCTAGCTCTCTCTGTCGTTGTCGATCACGTGCTGCATCGGTTAGGTTCAACCTACGAGGCTATCGACAGTAGATTTGAGCCATAGGCCAGTAGGTCTCTGCCCGACGCTTCATTAGAGTGGTTAACCAATGAGTTATCTATATCTTAAGCAACATGTCTAGCGTATCGTCTCCTCAGCCGATATGCACTCGTCTTTAGAGACTTTCATTGAACGTCACGCCTGGTGCATTGGCCTTTCGGTCGATACACGCATATCTTCAAAGATGTCCTCTCATCGGCTCAGCTAGCCAATGGGTGTCCTCCGCCCTTCCTTCAGCACGACCGATCTAGCATCCGCCATTCTATTGTCGTTAGCCTCGATCTCTTACTGTCTCAATTAGGTCCAATCTTCGAGATCGGTGCTAGCGGCATCATCACGGTGGGTGATGGGTCTCGTGCTATGAGAGGATCTAGCACCGCTCTTTGTTTATCGTCCACCATATCCGGAGCGGCATCGGCTTTGCAGCCGGTGTGTTTTTTTATACGATTTGCTCGATCAGACGTACCGCATCACATTCGCTTGAGGCTCACCGGCACATCGGGCTCCCTCCTTTATCAACGATCTCGTGCTGCATCGGTTAGGTTCGACCTACGAGATCGACGACAGTGGTTCGAGCCGACGCCTAGCGGGCCTTTGCGTGGCGTGTCATCAGAGTGAGTAGCCGATTAGTTATCCTCACCGTAGGCCTTACATCTATTTTACGTATCATCTAACGGTCGATCCGCTAGAGATCAATTCGGACACGTTGGACGCTTCCTGTTACTGTCTCGATTCGATCTGATATTTTAGGACTTGCGTTTGACATTCCAGCGTTGAGATCTAACGGGTCTCGTTTCCCATCGATTTGAGCGGCCGATGGGTTTATGTATAGGCCTGCGTCGGACATTCGGCTGTTAGCCGATGACCTTACCTTTTCCTCCCTCATCGTCACGTTCGATCTAGAACTCTTTCATCTCCGTGTCATTAGTCCCCGGCCTCATACTGTCTTGGTTTAATCCGATCTATTGAGACTGGTCCTAACGGTGCCGTTACAGCGATCGCTAGCCCACGTGGCTTCGTGAGGGATCGGGCCTTGCTCCGCACTTCGGATGTTGCGGAGCGTTATTGGCTCTTTGGCCGATAGGTTCTCTAGTATATTCCATGCGTTTATCTCTCACACTAGAGATAAGCAAATCTTCATGATCGAGCCATTGTCTCTATCCGGTCGGACCTTCCCGTACGAGGTTTGGCGACGCGCACTTCTATATATATATAATGTTTCAATTAATATAGTAATTTCTATATCTATAAAATAAACGTGATATATTATTTAGTATTATACTACACTAATCACACACGTGCCATTTCTCTATTTTTTTATCTACTAGATATGGCATATTATATCATATATTTATGATATTTTATAACATATTTTAAATAAAAAATATTGATTGCCATTGACACTTTTTACTACCGTGTTTCTTATATTTTATTCTGTTATTGTTATTATGGATTAGACTGTAGTATTATGGATTAGACTGTAGGAACTCCATTGTCATATTGGTATTGATTTAACAATCTAGTTATATTTGTTTAGATGATCAAGTTGTTTTCTTTTTCTTCAATTAATGTGGGAATTCTAATAATCTTTAATGATGTGATGATTTCTACTTATTTTCATCTCGTGCAATTAATGTTAGACTACTTAGAACAACTTTCAATTAATATTAATAAAGGGGTTAAGTCTGATTTACTTCATAAAATACGATTTACCTCATAACTATTATCTACATACCAGACATTTTACACCTATTATCTTTTCAAGACGAAATACCTTTAAACTGAAAACAAGCGGTTTCAATCCTATTTGACGATGATCTATTCACGTGGAATTGATGTGGCAGTCCATTCAGCAGTTTTAATAAAAAATAATCTCACATGACGCTAACGTGGAGTCCAATCAGCCAAAAATGACATTGACTACTTTCACCTCTCCTCCATGGCTCCTCTCTATCTCTACCCCTCTCTCTTAGCACATCGATGATGGATCTGGGATGAAGCTCAGCGGGCGAAGAGCACGAATGGCAGTCGGGAGGTTGCCGGAGGACGACGGTCACGCCACGCCGCCCGTATCCTCCCTTCTTCTCTCTCTCACCGCGGTGGCTCGGCGAAGCCACCGAAGAGGGAGGAGTGGTCAGGCATCTCTGGTGAGCTCCACCTCTCCCGCACAGCCGCCGCCGAGCTCCTCCTCGCAGTTGCGGAGAGCAAGCTGTGCGTGCGACTGCCGAAAGGAGAGGCGGGCTTGGCTGCATCGAAGACCGAGTAGTTGTGGCCCTCCTAGTTCTCCGCCTCCGCTGCTACCTTGCCGGCTCGCCGCTGAGTTCTGTATCCGCCGCTCGTGCCCAGAGGCGGTGGATCTGGCGAACTCCACAAGCTCCCGCTCCTATCCCTCTCTCATCGGCCCCATCGGTGTCCACCAGTGTCCTCCCAGCCGAGGTCCCGTCGGTGTCCAGCGCTTCATGGGGACGGCTAACTCGACATCCTCATAGCCGCCATGGTCCCCTCCCTAACCTCCGACGCCACCCCACCACCGCAGGCTCGTGGGGCTATGACCTCCTTCCTAGAGGTTCTCCACCTAAAGCTCGATGCCGCTACCTTTCTCCCTCGTCCACTGATCCCCTCCCTCCCTCTGGACAGCGACAAGCCTGGGTAGAGGAGCCCGGGCGGTGCCATTCCTTAGGGAGGCTGGCGAAGGTGACGTCCCTCGGGTGCATCGGAGAGAACTCCGGCCATCTGCTCGATTGAGTATAGAGAGAGAAAAGGATAATCAAATAAAGAAGAAAGGAAGCGGACTGAGACGTGGGCAATGTCACACTCAGAAATTCGCTAGCAATTTTCAAATAAATTTATACTTTTATCATCATCTAGAAATTAACCGAGGTAGGTAAACCGATAATTTGAATATACAGTTCAACGTAACTAAAATAATAAATTGGTACTTAGTCATCATTACTAAGAAAACTGCACCATCAAAAATTAGCTTTAGATTCACAAGTAGCTCAAATCAAGTATAAGCCAAGAGTCTTCTCATTTGAAATTCTTTTTCAATAGATGCACATGTATAATAAAGAAATGTGTAATATGACTTTTTTGCAAAAGTAGCATTTAGCAGATATTTAAGAGTAATAAAACCGTAGAGTAATTAAATAATAATATTAATCAACTTTACACAGCACTCCAATGCTGCTACACATGTCTGAACCCACTTTTGAACAATCAAATCCAGTTGTACAGATCCAACATCTCTATACAATAAGCTAACCAGTTATCATTAATTATGAACTATTACCAATAATAAGTAATGTGAGATTAATCACAAAAAATATTGTTAGGCTTGCCTACAACCAAGATTATTTGAACAATTTTACTTTAGCCAGATATATATAAATTTACCTTCAAAACATAACCTCAACATCATATTAGCTATGTGTCACAATACCTGAATAGAAATTGTAACATAATCATTCACATAACATGCCTAACGGAATGGTCACTTGCAAAGTTTTCAGTAGAGGTGGCCCAACCTCTAGGCTACAGAAAGTATTGGCTTGAATATAGACTTAATACTTTCACGTAAAACTAAATACACCATGGTATTTCTTACTAGGACATGCTATACTATAGATCTAGGTGTTGCCTATGCTGTCTTGTGATTAGTACGGTAAATGCTTGATAATAGTAACTCATGAACTGGTTCTTCTCCATTAGTCAAATTTTAATTGGACAATTATTAATTATTTATTACCCAAATACAATCAACTTTCATGAGCTACTATTAATTAATATAAGTGAAATATTAGTTTTTCCATTAGTGATTCTAGAGTTTCTAAACATGACTAAATAATTACACTAAATATCTAGCTGAACCATTATATAAAGTTTTAAATTATATCAGATAATCAATATAAATTGACCATAACAAAGCAATATAAGATCACACCATCCAATAGCATTCGGAAATAAATACACATTTGAAATAAATCAAGACTTTAAATATCTGATCAATATGCTCAAAGGAGTTTTGGATCTACATGACTTGGCTTACAATCAAAGGTCTTCAATTAGTTTTCTAGAGTTAGTTCGTTGGAAATGACAAAAACCACACTTTTAGCACACAAAACAAGAAAAAAATACTAATAAAAACCAAATAAACATCACAAATAAAGTTCATAAATAAGTAGATCTTGAATTTAGATAAATTGTAAGACTTGAATGACCTCCTTCTGAGTTCGTATAAATTAGTTATGAATTAATGAAGTTTTAAATCAATTAAAACCTATTGAAAAGACCTAAACAATTTATTGCATGATATTTAATTATTTTAGAGCTAGAAAAAGGATATTAATGACAACGGTGACATGACAACGGTGGCGCATGGCGGACGAAGACGTGGCAATGAGAATGGAGGGCATGAAGACAACAAGCATGAGAAGGTGAACCTCACCAGCACGATCGTAACGACGAATGGCAATGAGAACTAATGATGGTGAGCTTTGAACGGCGGTGACTTCTCATCCACGGTGGCGGTGATGTTTCGGTGACTTGCGGCAACGAAGAGGTGGTGGCCGGGCTTCGTCTTGTCCTTGCAGTGTCGACGATAGAGATGGCGTGACCCAAGAATTGTGGGAATGATGGCAAGTGGCAGTCAGAGCTAGCGGCGGTGGCGGAGAGAGAAGAAGCTTTAGGGGAGGCATCTAGGGTATTGGAAAAGCTTTGGTAAAGGGGGAAACAGGAGAGGAGACCAGCGGGATGCTATATATAGGCAAAGGAGGAGGAGATCGAGCGAAAATGACTGGGATTAGCTAGGAAAAAAACTAGGGTTTATCCCTAATTTTGCGGGATTGGAATGGAATGAAATCAACGGGATTTCCTTTAGGATTTTTAGTAGTTTCTTAGGGGAAAAAGAAGGGGAATAAGGGATAAAATCCTCTCAACTGATTTTGGAAGAGATCAA
Organism: Oryza coarctata; assembly: GCA_030770085.1. NCBI lineage: Eukaryota > Viridiplantae > Streptophyta > Magnoliopsida > Poales > Poaceae > Oryza > Oryza coarctata. Next base: position 10,865,878 of record CM061483.1, on the reverse strand, counting down.
GCTAGGCAGCCGAATCGAGTGTGGGATTGGAGAAGCGGCGTAAGGTGGAAGGAGACTAACTGGAGCTTGAAGACAAGCCTAAATGTAGGGCCTTAGGTCTACTCATCAATGAGGAAGAGAGGAGGTGGGGTGTTAGGTTGGGCTGGCAACAATGGTTGCTTGGCTGATGCTTGCGAGTAAGGCCATGTCGAGGTGGAGGCAAGCTGGCTCGGTGAGCTAGGTTGGTGCGCTAAGCCAAAGCTACCTCGCAGGTAAGAGGAAGCAAGCCAGGGCGCGAGCTAGGCCGGAGGGAGGAGGCAAGCCAAGCGAAAGGGTGAGCTGGCGGGCTAGTGAGTGTGACTTGGGCCAACGGCCTTGCGAACGTGGAAGGAAGATGGGCTAGCTTGGCCGAATTGGGCCAATGGGAAGATAATGCCCATGGGAGAGGAGAAAGAGAGAGATCGAGAGAGGAACGGGCTGGCAGGAGAAAGAAGAGGGAGGATTGGGCTGAAATGGGCCCAAGACTGGAAGCAGTTTTTAATTACATTTTTAATTTAAATAATTTTTGAATTGTTGTTTCATTTATTAAAAAAATACTTTCCATGCTTAAATAATTCTAGGAAAAACTCTAAAAATACTATAGCACTCAAAGTATTTAATAAAATTTTATCTAGGCCAATTTGATGTTCAAATTTTTATTCAATCACTTTCTTTAATTATTAAATAATTTCTAGAAATTTCTTTTTCACAATAATTTATAATTAAGCAATTTTTATGGTGTGATAAATCCACCCCCTTACAAGAATTTCATCCTAAGATTCGAAAATGGTTAGCAAGAAAATAAGCGAGACAATCTTACATTATTCCATCAAGATCAACTGACCTGACCAATATATTATTATCTGACTATTTTATTCCTTTCCTTCAATGGCATTTTACTTCTTAACTTGATCCACATACGGATGCTTCCTTATTGCCTTTCTGAATTTCACATCACTCCATTCGTAACAAGATATTAGCACTGGGGTTTCCAAAAGCTATGGTATCCATTATGATTCAACTTCACCCTTGCTTATCTTTAAAATACCATTGATTCTAATAAATCTACAAAATCCTGGTTCTCGCTAGAGTCACTACAAACCTCATGTTGTTGCATCTTTCTAACCCAAACATTCGTGACAGATGATATCGACATCTTTCAACTCCAACTTCCTTGGTAGTCGGTTTCTTCCAAACTCATGAGAACAAGAACTACTATTTACTAGATATATTTAACTAGATACCGAGACTTTACCAAACATGCTTTTAAAGTTTCCTCATTAATAACTAGAATCGAATAATCTTCCCTGAGATATTCTTCACTACATACTAGAGACATCATAACTTACTGATATCTCAACACTTTAAAGATGTTTCTTGTAACAGTGGCTTATAAACATTGAGGCTTTCTATCTTTCCACATAGCTTGAAAACCATATAGACTATCATAGCATTGCTTCCCAAAATAGATGTAGCCTTTTTTAACACTTTTATCCAACCTTTACAATGCCTACCTTTTCAAGAGTTTTTTTTTGAATCCGGACATTATGTACTCATTTATATCATTTAGTATCATCATTCCAACTAATAAGGTGAATATTGATCCCCTACATAGGACTCTTTATCAATCACCTTTCCACCTATTGCTTTTCTTACTTATCATCTTCATACTTTAGATTTACATAGTAGTGATAGATTCTCTCTCTTGTCATCTTCATACTTTAGATTTACATAGTAGTTATGGATTCTTGGTTATATCACAAAAACTTTGTAGTGATTCATCAAGACTTGTGCCAATGGGGGTGTGGGCTAGAAAATCATTTTTAACTTATTCCATATTACTAGAATATGATAACCACTCAATACTTTTGAAGTGATTTCTAGAGAGGAGAAATTCCCAATATCACTTCTATACCAATGCTTTTCCATCACTTCAATACTCCCATCGATCTCTTGATTGGGTTAGGGGGTAATTCATCTAGTTTAAGAAGTTGGGGGGGGGTGTAAAATGGCTGGTATAGGAGTTGAGGAGGGTAATTCATACTTTTACAATTGTTAAGGGGATAAATAGGACTTAACCCTAAAAGATAATATAATGGTGGAACTTGTGTGTGTTATCATAGTCGCGTCTTACATTATAAAAATTTAAGTGGAGGTTGGTCACCTAGTTATCCCATTTTGCCCTTTGTCATACTAGGGCACATCAAGATGTTAGAAATTTATGGCATTTTAGATTGGTCTATTGATGCACATGTGATTTAGAGTCAACTCTTATCAACTACAGACCGATACTTATGCTAAAGGAGGAACCAAGATTGGACTCACATATATCACATAGTGGACAAATGCTACCCGCTAGAATAGACTTCGATGGTTTTTACTAAGTTAAATGTGAAGATAAAAAAACGTGAAAACTTGGTCAAACATTGGACTTAACAGTGGCACTAAGTGGAGTAGTGAGGACCGGATAGTCCTACAATCCATCCCATGATCTGATTGTTCAAACCACGTAATGAGTCAGATTGTTTGGCCAGAGGGAAGACCATTCGATTGTGTCAAACATTCAACTTAACTGTGGCACTAAGTGGAGTAGTGAGGACCATATAGTCCTATGATTGATCCCATGATCTGATTGTTCAAATCACGTAATGAGTTAGATTTTCTAGCTAGAGGGAAGACCATTCGATTGATGTGGCTAGGATTTTGCCTAAGGCCTTGTTTTAGGAGCTAGAGACTCTAGGAAGTATTTACTGAGTATCCACCTAGTAAGAATTAGGAGAATGTCTACCAGTTCATTTCTAGACTCTACAACTACTTAATTTCAGAATCTGAAGTAAGAATTTGGACTGATTAGCAGCTGCAGATTCTTAAAGTGCTATAGTTGTCAGAAGCTACCTAAATAGGGACAAAGTCTTAGAAGATCAATGAAGTAGAGTATATGACTCATTAAGATGAGAACTTTTAACCATGTACTAGTTATCCAACAAATTGGACAATCTGAACTATAATTGAATCATCGACAATGAATACGAGGATGGATCGATTAATGATGAAATGTCGATCAATGCATCGAAATAAGTGAAGTAATGATTCAATGGACCGGACAGTCTACCTACCTCGATGCCAAAAAGGGGTTCTCATGGCACTCAATGGTAGGATTAGTATAGACTCTAGAAAGACCATGGCGATGGTATTGGAGGTTGAAGAAGAAGAGTGGGTTATTTCATGATGATATGATGGCTAGGAGATGATAGAATAATAGCTGAAGAAGAATCAGTCTTGTGATGCTTAGCAAAAACAATTTTGGAAGTATGGATATTCTAGTAATTTGACACATACTCTCTCTATCTCTTGCGGCAATGGCACAAGTGGATGGGTGCGTTTGGTTAGGGGAAGTTTTTAGGTGGAATTGGGAGTTTAGAGGAATAAGACTATTAATTGATTCATTTATTTAAGGGATATAGGATTCGGGATAGAGATAGGGAATTTGTAGGATTCTAGTCATATAGAATTTAATCTATATGGTTCTTTGAAACAAATGATTGAATCATGTTGAATCCTATGAATTTTTTTATGAAAAGTCTCATTTTAAGTTTTAGAGCAAATTTAACATGAGGTCCAACCTTACGGAAAATTCCATTTGAGTCTATCTACTGTGTTTTTCCTACAGTCTAATTAAACGATAATTTCTATATTTCTCTATGTTTATTAATCCTATGTTTTACACTTACATTCTTATCAAAATCCTATGTTTTTTCTGATACTACGTTTTTTCCTTAGTTGCAGTTCAAAGAGGGGACTCCCTCCTTTTTAATACATGAGGTTGGGGTGGGGAGAGTTAGAAGAGAATTCTCTCTTTACGTTGTCCAAGCAAATCTCAACATCTATTTTTACTTAAGATTAAATCTCTATCTAAATTCCCTACAAATTCTCACCCCTTCTCACAATTTCTACCAAACAGGGGAATGGAACTAAAAATCATTTTCTCATGCTAATCTCATCATTAATTTTCTGCTCTAAACTCCCAATCCCCTTTCGTTGCCAAGGCATGAGCAGGCGGAGCAGCCACTGCAGGGGGATGGATGTGGTGACGGCGCCGGCGCAGGAGGCTGGGAGCTACCACGACCGGGGCCTCCTGGCCGTAGTCGCTGCGGGAGGCACGGGGTTCCATGCGACGGGCTGCTCGATGAAGACCGGTACTTCGATGTGTCGGGCGTCGTCGGCGTCACCAGCGTGCACGGGTCGTTGCGCTGATCCCATCTATATCTATTCATGGAGGGGTTGCGTCCCGGTCCGGCGGACAACAGTTTCGGCTGCTCAACATGGCGGCGCCCAGAACAACCTGATGATTCGAAAACTCCGGTTCGACTCCAAGGTCCCTGGCGGTGGCGATGACGTTTCCGGGCGCCGGGGACGCGTCAAACACCTCGCTGATCCCGGTCGGGAACTCAGGGTTCGTCAGCTCGTTCGGCGGCACCTGACGCATGTAAATGCCGGAGTTCGGTGGCCTCGCCGTGTTCGACTTGTCCGACGCAGTGCCCGTACCCGAAGGCGGCTCCTCGTCAGCGCCGCCATCTTCTTCGGTGCCCGTGAGCACTTCGCCGTTCTTCGGTGCTGGGGCCCCTGAGGATCATCTCTCCGTTGGGCGCGCGGAGCCGACGCCGTCGGCTATTCCAGAAGGGCGAACTCCGTTGCAACGCCAGCGAAGAGGACGACGACAAGAAGCGAAAGGCTGCAGGTGCCCGGTCTGCGGAGGTGGTGCTCGACGAGGCCATCGACAATGACGTGAGCTTCGACGCGTCAGGCTCAGGCCTGAACTGCCGGAGGACGCCGAGGGGCGACAGCTCCAAGGAGTCCAACGCGAAGAGCACTGTGACCGGCGGCGGCGTGGTCGAATAAATAACACAAAGGACAGCAACTGCAGATCAGATAGCACACGTTGGCACAATGATGTTGTCCCCTGCTCGTCGGCGCCCGTCGCCGGAGATGAGGAAGAAGCACAAGAACGTAATGGCACTATGCGTGAACGCAATGGATTTGAGAGCACACACAGGCCTTTTGCGGCAACCAAGCTTGCTTTTTCTGACTCTTGATTACAGAATAAATAGAGAGATTTACAGTACGAATTGGTGACCACGCAGGGCCACGACGCGGCGTTCTTCATGTTCCTCCCCAGGCCGTGCCATCCCACGGCCAGAACGTGCAGAACACCTCAACTCCTACAGCTAGTGCGTGCGCCACGAACACCGGTACGTCCGCGCCATCCCGCGGACGTGCAAGCAGCGCACGACGAAAACCCACTACTCCTAGAAACCAGGAAGACCTCAACGCGCCTAGTTTAGGCTGTGCTCTGACATCCGGATGAAGAGGAGCTAATAGAGCTTGGATTATATGACAATCTCCTCCTAATTCATGCTCTATTCTTCAAGTTGACGAGCCGATTATGTCATGAAGTTCACAGAACCTCACACGCCCCAGGGCCTTCGTCAGAACATCCGCAAGTTGCTCCTATGTACTTGCGTAGTCCACACAAATCTTTCCATTGTCCACACACTCGCATATGAAATGGAATTTGGTGTCTATATGCTTACTGCGATCATAGAGAATGGGATTCTTGCATAGGGCGATCGTGGACTGATTATCCATCTTCAACGTGGGCAGCTGAACGACGTCGCCCGTGATGTCGCTCAGCAGCTAGATGAGCCACACGGCCTGGCACGCCCCAGCTGCTCCGACCATGTACTCAGCTTCACAGGTCGAAAGCGCCACCGCCTTCTGCTTCTAGGATTGCCATGTGACTAGCATCTCACCTAGGAAGAACAACACGCCTGCGGTACACCTCCTTTCATCAATTGTCGTCGCTCGATAGCTTGGGGTAAACGAGCCCATACTCGACTGTGCCTACAACATACCGAAGTAAATGCTTCACAACGACGAGGTGCTCTTGCCGGGGCTTCTCCATGAAGCGACTGACGTAGCCCACAGCAAAAGAGATGTAGGACCGTGTATGCACCAGGTACCGCAGACTCCCCACCAGGCTGCGGTACATCATCGCGTCCACCTCCAGTGTCGTGCTCTTGGTGGACAGCTTGAGGCAGACCTCCATGGGCGTGGAGCATGGCTTGCAGGAAGCCAGGCTCGCCTTCTCCAGTAGCTTCTTCGCGTACGCTGCTTGCCCCAATGTGATCGCGTTCCGGCCCTGCTTCACCTCGATCCCGAGGTAATATGAGAGCATGCCAAGATCGCTCATCCGAAAGAGCCGGCACATCTTATCCTTGAACACGCGGACATCCTCCGAGCTTGCCCCTGTGATGATCAGGTCGTCTACATAGATGCCCACTACTACTCTTGTCTTGCTGGCGCCGTGCGTGTACATGCCATGCTCGCTAACACAGCACTTGAAACCGAGCTTGCGCAGACTGCCATCGAGCTCCATGTTTCATGCCCGTGGCGCTTGCCGCAGCCCGTACAACACCTTTTGTAGCTTCAGCACCTTGCCTTCATTTCCTGCAGCAACAAAACCCGGCGGCTGCTGGACATATACCTCCTCCTGTAGATCTCCATTGAGAAAGGCTGACTTAACGTCCATATGGTGGACGAGCCAGCCTTCCCGAGCGGCCACGGCGAGCAGCATGCGAATGTACTCTATTCGAGCGACGGGAGCGAACACCTCATCGAAATCAACTCCTTCTTGCTGGACATAGCCCTTTGCGACAAGGCGGGCTTTGTGCTTGACGATGGCGCCTGCCTCATCCTGTTTCACCTTGAATACCCATTTCAGGCCGATCGGGCGATGGCCATAGGGTAGGTTCACGAGCTTCCATGTTCCGTTCTGCTCGATCAAGGCCATCTCCTCCTTCATGGCCTGACGCCAACACTCCTCCCGACGTGCCTCTTCAAATGATACCGGCTCTTCACCCACAGCCAGGAGCAGGTCCTCATCGACCGTGAACTCCCGCTCCACCATGCCAAGAACCCCAGTCGGCCCCAGCACGTTGTCGAGCGTGCGGAACCGGAGAGGTGTGTCATCATCATGATCATCGTCGAGGTCCAGATCACTGAAGGGAGGTGTCGCAAACTCCACTGCCGGGCTCGGCGTAGGAAAGGCAGGAGACCCTGGCACGCTGCCCCTGTGCGCGCAGCTCGGCGTGCTTGTGCTCGATGAAGATGTTCCCGGTGTGGCTGGCGTCCCGCCGGACACGTCACCACCTGAGTGCGTTGGACTTCCCTCATGCAGGCTGCCCGGGTCACCACCCAGTTACGGCTCGCCCGTGTCGCTACGGCGGACCGTCACCGTCGTGTACTCGACGTGGAATGGGTCCAGGTTCGCTGCGTGAGCGCCACCGTTACGCTCGGTCCAGCTCCATGCCCTGCTTTCATCAAACACTGCGTCTCGCAAGATATGGACTCGCTTGGACATAGGGTTATAAAACCTATACGCCTTTGTCCCGGCCTCATAGCCGATGAATACCATCGGCGTGCTCTGGTCATCTAGCTTCTTGAGGTGTCCGCCAGCAACCTTCACGTGTGCCACACAACCAAACGTGCGGAAGAAATGCACAGATGGTTTGGATCCGTACCATGCCTGATACGGAGTGATCCTCTCCGAGCTCCTCGTCGGGGAACGGTTGAGGATGAAGATAGCCATGAGCACAGCCTCTCCCAAAACCTACCGGTCATGCGCATAGCCTTGAGCATGTTGCGCGCCATCCCAGCACGGTTTGGTTCCGCCTCTCTACCATGTCGTTTTGTTCATATACGGCGTGGTGAGATGGCGTTGCACGCCATCCATGGCGCAGTACTCCTCGAATGCGCGCGATGTGAACTCACCGCAGCGATCGGTACGCAGCGTGCCAAGTTTCCGTCCCGCCTCGGCTTTAGCATGCGCTTGGAGATGAACGATCACGTCCGCCGCCTGGTCCTTCGAGCTCAGCAGGACAAGCCACATGTGGCGGCTTTTGTCATCGACGACGAGGAGGAATAGCTTCTTGCCACTTGGCATCTCCGGTGTGACCGGCCCGCAAAGATCTACGTGAACCAGGTCGAGCAGGTTCCTAGCGCGGTAGTTGCTCGTGGCCGGGAAGGGCGCCGTCTTTGCTTGCCCGCCAAGCAGCTATCATAGATCTACTCGATGTGATCGATTTGTGGCAGCCCTCGCACCATCTGGCCTTTGGACAGCTCCTTCAACCCTTGAAAGCTCAAGTGCCCGAACCTAGCGTTGCACTACCACGCCACCTCGGAACACCTCGCGGCGAGCCACACCGGCTGGTAGATCGTGAGGTTCAGCATGTACAAGCGGTTTGCAGAATAGGGTACCTTGGCTAGGAGGCATCGTCGTTGATCCCAGATTCTCAGAACCCCGTGTTCGATGAGGACGTTGTACTCGTCCTCGTCGAGCTGGCCGAGGCTGATAATGTTAGTCGTGAGCCTCAGAATGTAGTAGATGCCAACCAGCTCCTGATGCTCCCTGCTCTTAAGCTTGAAGAGGATGGTTCCGCGCCCTTCAATCGCCACGACGAAGTCATCCCCGAAACGCACGGTCCCGCGCACTACGGTGTCCAGCTCGGAGAAGATGGAGCGCTCGGCCATCATATGGTTCGTGGCTCCCGTGTTGAGGATCTAGCGAGTGCTCCCCCCTTCGGTCTTCTCGCCAAGCTGCACGAACAACTTGTCCTTGCGGACATGGATCGACTCCCTGGTGCCCGGCGATGCAGACGATGCCGTCTCGGTGATGCTTGCCGCGATCACGCCCACGAGCGGCGTCATGGCGCTTTCCTCCTCCTTGAGGCCCCAGTTCACTTCTGGGTGGGTGAACTGCGTGGAGTGAGAGTTCTCCTCCTCGAACACCCAGCGCGCATGCGTTGCGCCTTCCTCATCCTCCAGGTTCGCATGCAACTCCCCTGGAGTCACCTCAACGTCGAGTGACATCACACTGAGGTTAAGCGTGACCTCCTCCTCTTCGGCCTGAGCGGCGTGCGCAGCCTCGTCCCTCTTCTTCTTGCGACATTCAGGGCCCAATGGCCAATTTTACCGCAGTAGGCGCACTCATCGCTGGCGAGCTACTTCCCCTTCTTCTTGTTGCCGCCAGCACCACTGTTGCCACCAGCATGTGGCCTGGAGCTGCCACTTCTCCCACCATCGTGGCCACGGCCACCACGTCCACGGCGCTGGCTTGATGACGAAGATGACTTGCTGTTGCCACCACCTGAGCCTCCACCCAAGAGCTGCAGCCGCGACATGACGCATGCGACCAGCTCGTCCTCGGTGAGATTTAGGCGCACCGATGAGCCTCCACCGCCACCACCGAGGTCGTAGCGCTCCTCCGCCACCTTGAGCCTCCCGATCAACTCCTCAAGAGAAATCGCATCTAGATCGAGGAGGGTCTCTATGGCCATGACGATTTGCGCATACCTCGGAGGTGTGGCTTGCAGGAACTTCTGCACGATCTCAGGCTCAGTGTAGCTGGCATCGAGGACCTCCAGTTTGTTGGCGAGATCGGCGATGCGTATCCCAAAATCATCCACGGACTCGCCTTCCTTGAACTTCAGGGTGTTGAACTCGCGACGCAGCATGTTTGCCTTCGCCTGGCGCACGCGATCGACGCCCAGGTGCATCTTCTTCAGCGCGTCCCACGCCACGCGCGCACTGGCCTTGCTGGCGATGCTTCCTTGCATCTCTGTTGAAACGCCCTGGGCGATCGCCTCAAGAGCGGTCGTCAGTGAATACGGTGGTGCCCACGCTCGCCGCCGTCCACAGGTTCGTCGCCTGTAGCTTGAGCTTCATCAACGCCGCCCAACTAAAATAGTTGGTCTTGGTCAGCATTGGGTATGATCCGCTACTGCCCTCTTACCTCACGACCCGTTGAATCACCAGATCATGGTCACCTCCAGCGTCGCCGCTCGAACTCGGACCCCACGGTCACGGCGAGGCAGCGACGATGAATATCCTCGGCGCTCCATGAACATAGCAGCAAGGACTCGATCACTCGTCGTCCACCGGTGGAACCTGGCTTTGATACCACTTGTTGTCCGCTGCTCACCGGCGCCCGTCCCCGGAGATGAGGAAGAAGCACAAGAACGCAATGGCACTATGCGCGAACGCAATGGATTCGAGAGCACACACAGGCCTTTTGCGGCAACCAAGCTTGCTTTTTCTGACTCTCGATTGCAGAATAAATAGAGAGATTTACAGTACGAATTCGTGACCACGCAGAGCCACGACGCGACGTTCTTCACGTTCCTCCCCACGCCGTGCCATCCCACGGCCAGAACGTGCAGAACACCTCAACTCCTACAGCTAGTGCGTGCTCCACGAACACCGGTACATCCACACCATTCCGCGGACGTGCAAGCAGCGCACGACGAAAACCCACTACTCCTAGAAACCAGGAAGACCTCTACGCGCCCAGTTTAGAATGTGCTCTGACATCCGGATGAAGAGGAGCTAATAGAGCTTGGATTATACGACAAATGATGCGAAGAGTACGGGCATGGTGGGATGCAGCCAGAATGGAACAATACTAGCACGAGCAACACGGCACAAGAGATACAATTCGTTCACACAGCTCTCCAAGTGGCCAACAATATCTACCATCACCATCCGATACCCTGTTTTCGGGCCACGAAGCTGAAGGTCGAGGTACGGAGAACAGCCAGTGGAGCACCAATGGTGGCTCCATGTGGCAAGGTAGTAGAGGCGCTGTGCATGTGAAGTTCTCAGGCGCGGCAATAGGCAGTCAAGCAATGAGGAGCTCTCGAGCTGGATCTAGCGGAGCTGGCGGGACGCCCAGACGCCGAAGAGGAAGGAAGGAAGGAGGTGAGGTTCTGGCGCAGAGGAGGATCCCGAGGGTGGTGAGCCGTAAGCGACAGCGAGGTGGACGCGGCTGACGAGAGGGATCCCTGACGGAGGCGGAGCCCGTCGACGGGGTATGTGGCCGGCGGCGAGGGCGGCAAGCATCAGGAGCCCATAGAGGTCGATGCGGAGGGCCACGACATGGCGCACTGGCATGGGGTTTGGGAGGCATCCGCCAGAGGTGAGGTGGGAAATACAAGGATGAGGCACATGAGGCATAATATACTGAAGATGATGCATGAGGCTATAGCAATTTGTTGTTGTGTAGTTTAAAATTTTAGATTCAAATTTAAATTATTCTAGCTGGTTTTGCTACCAGTCACAGAGTTCAGATTGGTTACCGGCATCAGTATTTGGATCGCTGATTATGACATTACTGAATTACAGATGGGTCGAGCACTTCACAAGCTGAAAGAAAGGTTGCGAGGGAGTTTCCTCGCCAACGAGATGATCGTTCCCCATCTGACAAAAGAACGAGACTACAGATTTCTTCCCTTCCAGAGGTACAAAGTATTAACAAAAGAAATATCCTATATGGAAATGGAATACCTATCTGATTGTTTCGTTGTTTGCCTGCATATTTCGAATTTTAGACTGATTAGACACTTTCTTTCTACAAGAAAATATTTGATGATGCCACTGATAATTTGACAAAAGTGATATGCAAATAGTCATGTTAAGTCTTGTGTTGCATTATAATCTTGGTTTTACTAGTTAAATTTTTGTGCTCTGTTTACATGTCATCTTTGACTCTCCACACCTTTATGATTGGCGTGATGTTTGTTTGTTTCAATGGAAGCTACCACTGACATAGCAAAATGTGGAACCACTTTAGTTGTTATGAATAGGCCAATAATTCGACAAAAAATAATATGCCAATAGTCCGGCTGGAGTCTTGCATTGCATAAGGATTGCAGTTTCAAGCTGCATCTGTGCTCTATTTATATTCCATGTTCGACTCCACACTTGTATGATTGATGTACTGTTTGTTTGTTCCAATAGAAGTGACCATTGCTGGTAGCGTTGTTTTACAACAAGAGCTGTTACCATTCTAATATCAAATTTATATTTCCCATTTGTGTGAAGGATCTCTTGCCAATGATACTTTCCCATGTGCCAATGCGAGATGCTGCTCGTGCTGCATGTGTATCTCGTGCATTTCTACATTCCTGGAGATACTATCCAAACCTCATCTTCAACGCAGAAACACTAGCACTGAACCGAAAAGACATTAATGACAATGAGATACCAGTGGATTTCCTCACTACAGTGGACAACATTATGCGAAACCACTCGGGCATTGGTATCAAGACGTTCAAGCTTGAACTTGGCCCTGGCTATGCAGTGCATCCCTCACATCTTGATCGCTGGCTTATGGTTGCTAGCACACTCAAAATCAAGGAATTTACCTTTGAGATTCTCCTAGGCAACAAGACAGAATAAAATTTCCCATGTTCATTTTGGTTTTCTGATAATCGTACAGGAAATTCAATTCAATCTTTCTGCCTATCTTCTTGCGCTTTCCATCCAACGCTTCAGTTTGATTGCTCGAGAAGCTTGAGGAGCTTGCATTTGAGTTGGGTGGGCATTACTAGGGAGGAATTGGCATGCTTCCTCTCCAATTCTTTCAATTTGGAGGGTTTGCAAATTTCGCGCTGTCGCAAGATTAGTTTCCTCAAGACACCAAGAGTGCTGCAACAGCTCAACTGCCTGCAGGTGCAGCAATACTATAGCTTAAATATGATAGAGATCAATGCTCCAGTGCTCTCCAGTTTTCATTATCGAAGGCCACGGATAAAAATATCACTTGGAGACTCAGTACAATTGACGGATGTAAACGTATTGTGCTACCCTTGGTCCGACATGTTCCGTTATGCCCATACCAAGCTTCCTACCATTGCCCTTAATATTGAAAATATGTTTGTGATGACTTGTGATGAGTTTGTTTGGGCTTTTGTGTGCCAACTAGCTACTTTTGATCTCCAAATTATTGGATAATAGTGTAGTTCATTCCTACATATGATAATAATTTTTTCTGTATGTATTTTCTCTAGGATGTCCACACACCTATGGTGCCTAATAAATTTCTCTACCTCAAGTACTTGGAGATGGTGTTTATTAGACCGGGAAAAAGATCTCCCCCTGCTATGATTTCTTTTCTTTTGTTTCTTTTCTTGATGCTTCCCCAGCCTTGGAAACTTTTATCTTACATGTAAGTCATTGTTTATTGTTATGTCTCAAAGCTAGCTGTAGTGAAAGGTTAAAAGCATTCAACCAAACATAGGGAAATCTAACCTTTACCAACATAGATCGATACGGTTAACTGCTTGATGTCTCAACAAGTTTTTTTTTTTGAACGGAAACTTTCAATACCTTTATTTACCTATGGTATTGTTACATCAATATTTTTATGCAGTTGGACTCTGTTGGCACTAGGAATGATTGCATTCTTGGAGATTCCTCGGAATTGAGGCAGCTTCTTAAATATAACTACAACAACCTGAAGAATGTAAAGATCACCGGAGTCATGTCGTCAAAGACCCTAGTTGAGTTGATAAGTCACATTCTTGACAACACACCTTTGCCTGAGTGTCTCACGCTGGACACCAGAATATATGGTTTCAAACATGAAATTAGGAGATGCCTAGCATTGGATAGTGGCCTTATGCCGAGGATGGATGATCGGATTGAATGTGAGTTAGACAGAGAACTGCTCCTGTCTCAATCAGATATAAAGGAAGTGAGTAGGGCTTGACAAGTTATCACAAGATATATTGAAGGGAAAGTCCCTTCAACTGTAAATTTGGAGGTCATTGAGCCTTACAGGAAGCGAGTTATTGTGGAAACATTAAGAGGCCCTGAGCTATTATATGCATAACGTTATTTGCTATTGAATACTCAACTTGAAACCGTTACCTACGGCGTATGTTATTTTCTCTCTTTGACATGTCCTACTTTTCGTTTAGGAGCTCACATCTATGCTTAATGGCAATTATATTAGGCGTATGGTATGAAGTCCTCTTACGGGAGCTAATTCTCAAAATCATTAACTTAGGCTATACATGATCTTATTTGCTTATGCGAAATTAAGGCAGTGTACTGACTGGTTCTTGATGAAGCCATAAATACCGTCTTAGTCGTATTGATGTTGGAGATGTAGCCATCAGATAGGGCCGGTGATGGGGATCACTGTGTGGCGGTTGCAATGGAAATGCCGAGGTGCGGCGATGGCGATGGAATTCGCCCTTTGGTCTCCATCAACACTCTTGAGGATCGGTAGACTTAGATTTTGAGAGTTTTTTTACCGTACGTGAGTCATGACCCATCCTCTTTTATAGTTCATTAAGGAGATCGGGGATAATTTCTTATGAGGAAATAACACGTCCAATCGTTGCGCTGAGGAGAGGAATGTGCATACAAGCCCTGTAGACTCGTTTCTCATCATAGGACTGCATAGGGGGGTGGGCCAAGTCCACGCACTTCTCTCTGGTTCAATGGCTAGAAGATCAACCAACATTTGTTACTTGATTTAAAGTCTAACGAGTCCAGTCTAAGTAGAATAGTAAGTCAAAGCGATATGTCATAGCTATCAACAAAACACCACTATGATAATAGTACCTATAATCACCATAATACTTTGATAGTAATCAACTTACTCTTATTGAGTTGATCATGTGACATATTTTTCACAACATAATGTTTGCGTATTTGGTAGGAACACATGATGTTGATACTTGAATAAAAAACTACGGCTTGTAATTTTACACAATTTCATTATCGCAGTACAATGAGTGGTTTAAGAAGCTATCTACTACTCTTAGTTTTGGGAAAATATTCTTAAGTCATACTCCTACTCATTAACTTAAAACATATCACAAACTTAGTTTGCATTATCAACTATGCAGTAGAATAATATTTGGAACTCTTTATGATAGATATTTACTCCTTGTATAAGGATGGGAACATAACATAATGTGGATATTATCCACACATTCTTGAAAATGAGTATATGAATATCTAAAGAATTAGAAATGTAAACATGCCATCATAAACATCTTACAAATAATACAAGACATTTTAATATACTGTCAGATACTTTAATTTTAGAACTAACTCAAATTTGCCAAGGTTCTTGATACATAATACAAAGCATGTACATATCTAGACTTAGCGCTTATCTAGCTTCAAACAACTAAAGCATAAGGAATCTTAATAGAGTAGGCATGACAAAACAACCCCACATTATATCACAAATTATCTGTTATTGTATGAAAATAAATAAGTCTAATACTCCTTTAGATTTGAGCTTAAGAGTAAAATCTGTTCATCTAATGCAACTCATGCTTTTGTGTTTGCTGATGGGACATTATATATATAGAGAGCACTAGTATGGTTAATTTCCACCCTTATATAATTATCCACCTCATTCAACTTAAACTTGAATTTACTAATGACCTTATGGGATCTAAGGTATCATTATGAATGACTATTATTCTTACGCTTAATTAATATCTATAGATGAATTTTATAGGAATGCAACATTTATGTGCCTTGCCTTTCACAATCAATTTCTTGGTTGTGCTGTGTACACAAATTAATCTATACAAGTTAACATAATAATTGAAATCTAAATATCCAACTATCAGAATAACTAGCATCATGACAACTTAAATAAGTAAGTTGAAATAAATGAGTCTTTTTTAGAGGAATAGATATTTTACTTAGTCTTTCTCTTATGAAAGGCTATCTTCTACAATATTTGAATATCCATTTTAGAATCACACTTATTTTGTAGACATATCTACACATTATTTTACTCCTTTAGGAATTTCTAATTAATTCTAGACATTGCTAATGTTCATAGATACTTTATATCATATACCATTGAAATACATTATGAGGTGAAAGTTATTCATAATGAAGCTCTTAACATTAAGCTTCAACAGATTACTTCATCGTTCTCAAGCTCCCACAAATTCTGTCATTCTATAAAGACATTTCAAATTTTAGCCAACTATACCAATTCCAATAAAATTACTAGGAATTTAGTATGACACATAGAAAATATCCATAGAGATACATATAGAGTGTAAGAAAGAAACATAATAAGTGTATATCCATCATATCTTTCTTCTTTTTTTAATAGTATGGTTTAACATAATGTTGATTTTCTAATAGTCATTAATGAAGAAGATAAAACTTTAATGGAAGAGTACATCAGAGTTTGTGATATTTTTCGATGAAAGAAAACTTTAAAATTTAATATTTCTCTACTAGCTCTAGAGACTTTAGAGTTAGTAAAGATGTTTATGATGTAATGAGACATAATCTTCCCCTTTGAAATGTGACTTAGGCAATAATGTCACAATTTCAATGAGGTCTGATACAACATCATTATTATCCAACATAGAATCATAATAGAGAGCAATTAAAATATGTTTCATTCGAAGGCAAGACTCACAACTTTATTATTGAATTCAATAAATATCCTTTATTATTAAACTCAATTCTGTAGCCATGCTCAAATGAAAGCAAGATTCCTAAACATAAAAAATAGGACAAAATGAAACAATAAAAGCTCTTCCTAGACTAAGGGAAGATCATCGACTGTCTCATCATCAAGCTTATTCTTGTTTAGATGGCTTTGCTCCCCTCTTCTTGTATTGAATAAGTGTAGTGCATAATTGCACCAAAGTCAGTTTACTAAGAGTTAAGGACATTATATTGCAAACCAAAATATTACCCTTATGAGAAAGCCATTTTTCTAAAGCCTTTGCATTTCTTTTACACATGCCTAGACTTATGGCACAGCTCAGAGATAACAATGGCACTTAACTTAGGAATGGGCACGTTATATGCCTTTTCCTTGCAAAAAGTTTTAGGCTACTCATTTGGCTTATTATTGTAGTTCTCATCAATCTTTCTAGCTTTAGTGAGGAGAGCTTGCTTATTCTGTCTTTCGGTATTTTGACGCTCTTTCTCATTAACAACATAGCATATTAGCTCATCAATTGACCATTCATCCTCCTGAGTATAATAGCTTATTTCAAAAGATTCATAATCTGGTGGCAATGAGTTTATAATGAAATAGACAAGGAGGCCATTAGAGATGGCCAATTCCATCGCTCTCAATTGCTTAACATATTGATGATTAACATTATGTGTGCCTTTACACTAATCTTACCATTATAGCGGGATCTGTGCAACCTCATGACGAGAACACTTGCATAAGTGTTAGAGGAAGCCATAATACTTTCTTCCACATTGGCCATGTAACCCTTAGCAGTATCAGTATTTGGAATGCTACTCTAATAACAGGTACACTTAAAGATGTCCAATGGATTGGGAGGAGTCAAGGTAACAAAATCATAGGAAATATAAAAGGCAAAAGTAAGCTAGGAGACAAGATAATTTTTTACCGAAGTTTGAATTAACCGATCCTACGTCTCCGTTGAGGTACTCTAAGGAGCCTAATCCCTTTTGATCTCTTACCTCACCAAGTTCAACCATAGAAATCAGTTTGATCTTCAAGTTCTCATAAAGCGTGGCACTTAGTCCAAGGTGACCACCAAGGTCTACACTAGGATACATGCTCCTACTTATTATGTAGCTTGCTCTACTAAATCAATCTCTAAGGAAGAGCTTAAGAAATTACTAGAATATCTATTTCCTTATGGAGGTGAGGGAAACCTTCACAAACTTCTCGGGCGATTCGTAAGTTGAATCCTCGTGGCCAACGCTTAGTCTTCTAGGAGATGATTCTCTAAGAGTAACAAGCTTGAGTCTTTACCGGCATTGATCCATAAATGCTCACATAAATCATAAGGTTTGACTTATCCCAAATCAACCAAAAAGCACTCTTAAAGTTTTTGGGAGAGAGATAACAATGAATGAGCAGCCCACCCCTTAAAATGGGGTTGGTGAGATTAAACACCCACCTTTCTCAAAGCTAGTTGTTACTCAGAAAATTCAAACTCTGGAGTATCCAGTAAGAATGTCCGAAGACTCCAGATAGACCTTTTAATCTAAATAGAGACTCTAGTCTGGAGATTCCGAACAGACTTTATAGCCTAGATAGAGACCTTAGTCTTGATACTTTGGCCAGTGGTCTGGAGTATCAGACCGTACTTAGCCTCGAGAGGAGAAATGGTTCGAAATATTTAGTCTAAACATTCAGATACCGCGGACAAGTCACTTTTCTAGGCAGAGAATTTGATCTGGAGACTCTGGCCAAATGGTCCGAAGACTCTAGACAGATTTCTTTATTTGACATAGAAGCTTGTCCATAAATTTCCACAAAGCCTAGATGCAAGCATTCAATACACAGAAGATAAAGAAACCAAAAACCTCAAGGTGTACGTGGTGCGGGTGTTCTCTCATATAAATATAGACATTTTATAGAGCACTTACTTCTCAACACGATTAAACTTGAGCTCCTCTTAATAGTACAATTTGTCCTAAGAACTCAAGGAAAATAAAAAAATTATCTTCTCCATTCCATGTCTCCTTTTGCTTTTTCTAATCTTTTCTTTTCTTCATGGGTGGTCTTCTTTTAAACAAAGCAATCTTCCTTTGATGAATTGCTACAAGATTCTTGATTACAAAACGTTAACTCCCTAATTTCTTGTCATCTATCACTCAAAACCCACTAGGAGGTTTAGATGCACTTTTAGGTGAGATGATGTCACGCACGACTAAAGGGGAGGATGAGGCGTCGGCACACGGTGAGATGCCAAGGCTAAGCCAAGCCTTCGTGCGAGCTAAGGCGATTGCACTGAGCAAAGCTGCAGCGGCAATGGCATGTGGCGAATTTGTGCCTCGTGTCATTGCCCGTCTTGGTTCTCCTCCCTGGTGTGGCGCAAGGCCATCCTGAGGCTAGTTGATGCGTGTGTGAGGCCGGTCCGAGACAGCAGTGAAGGTTGATCCATAGTGAGGCTAATGCTATGATCCTCTCTCATGAAGACGACAGATAGCTCGAAGGTGCATGCGCACAATGAAGCTCATGCCACGCGCGGCGAACAACAACGACTTAAACCAAATCCGATGAGTCTTAGTCCTAATTGATTAGGGTTTTTCATCGATTTGGGATTTTGCTAGTTGGGGAAAAGCTAATTTGTGCCTTAGTGGCTCTAATTTAGGAATAATTTGGAATTAGGGTTTCGAGTTTGGGGAATTTTGGGAATTTTCTTAAACTTAACCCCGATTCGTGATCCCCTTCTTCTCAATGCTACCTCAGCTATGAAATTTGAACTAAAAGTAGCAACTTGAACACAAATTGTTGCTTAATTTTGATCAAACCAAACATGATTCATAAAATTAAAATTAATTACAACATGAACAAGGGAACAAGAACCCTAAAATTGAACAAGCCGACACTTAGAAAGTTCTTGATGTGGCTTTGTAGCTTCAAAACTAGAGTGATGGAACATGCATATGCCTAAGATGGCTCTAATACCACAATATTGGATCTGATTCTTAAGATCATTAACTTAGGCTATGCATAATCACCTTATTTGTTTATGCAGAATTGAGGTGGTGTTCTAACCGATTCCTGATGAAGCCATAGATGCCGCCTTAGTCGTGTTGGTGTTGTAGATGTAGCCGTCAGAGGGGGTCGGTGATGGGGATCACCGTGCGGCGGTTGTGATGGGAACGTGGAGGTGCGGTGATGATGATGGAATTCACCCTTCGGTCATCTTCAACGCTCCTAAGGATCGATAGACTTAGGGTTTATGAGTTTCTTACCATATGTGAGTCGTCACCCATATACATGATCAAGATTCCCTTTTATAGTTCGTTGAGGGGATTGGGGATGATTCCTTTTGAGGAAATGGCGTGTCTGATCATCACGCTGAGGAGAGGAATGTGCATATGAGTCCTATAGACTCGTTCCTCATCGTTAGGAGTGCATAAGAGGGTGGAGCAAGTCCACGCACTTCTCTCTAAGATCAGTGGCTAGGAGATCAACCAACACTCTTTCCTTAATTCCATCAATGTTTAAACCCAATTTCTTTCTTGCATTAATGCGAATGTATAAATTCCAAATGATGATAAACTTTTAGTTGTACACTTGTACTTGCAAGTGACATGTTTTTTTGGGATATATGCTAAGTTTTGTTTTTCATGGGGTTGATAAAATATTTTGTTCCATCATTTCAAAATACACCGTTGTACTCTACTAGGAATGGAAAGAGCATTGCAGAGTCTGAAATGAGGAGTAATATGTCCCATTAGCCCACTTTCCCCACGATTAATAAGTGCACGCAGAACCCTAAATCATACAAGGAGCCTAGGCTATGATGTTCGATTGGATATGGCCATAAATTGTACCAACTGCCTACTTGCTGTTGTGCCCAGCTCTTGTTTTGCAGTGCTGTTGTTACCAAATCAAAGTAAACAATCTCTACACGTAGTAGACAGCAAAAGAATATATAGGCAACTTAGAAAATTGAAACTCGCAAAGGGTCGAAGCCCCTCTTCAATTCCTAATGAACAACAAGATCTTGAGTTATCATTTGATCAATTTGGTTGATCTTAGTTAACTCATTCATCTTATACCTAAATAATTTTTTTCCTATTCCATCCATTTTTTGTTGAGGCAATTTTGACTTTTCATTGGGAAGTAAGCTAGCTCCTGAGATATATATGATTTCTTCTCTTTTTCTAGTTTTCTCGTTTTTGCTGGTCTTCTCGGCTAAAATGAAGGTCCTTTAATAAGATCCTTATGACGATTAAGTGGAGTTGCTCACATGATTCAATTAAGTTCTTGGACAGAATATCTAAGTAACTAATACTAATATAAAAAAAACTAAGGACTTCACATTGTACATAGGTATCTAAAAACGTTGGAGCAATCTTGACGATGTGCTGTGGCCGATGAGTGAATATGTGAATGTCATACAAAACTCCAAAGTGGCAGCAATAAGCATGGCATGCAGAACTTAGAAGTTAGAAAGCAAGTATCAGGGCAAAGCACCAAGCTAGACGATCGGAGTTGCCAATATATTCCCCTCCTAAAAAGGTTCATTTGAAGCATACAAATTCGCGCAAGATTTCCACGTGAATTAGTTTATTTCCTCTAAAAATTTCTGTAAATTTCTTTAATTTCATTTAAAAAGGGGCCTAAAATTGTTGGCTTTCTTCTTATATAAAAGTGGAGAAGCACCGGTGATACAGTGGTTGAGTTATGAGTCACGACGTCCCCAAAATATCACACACATGTGGGCTTTAACTAGAATTACAGGAATGTGCTATTGGTCTCCATCTTCTTAAGTAAATGTTAAGGGACATATTCGTGGGTGTGTTGTGTTTGTGTGCAGTTGTGTGTGCGCCATATAATAAGAAAATGAACTCCTATGTAAAAGTTAATAAATGCTTGGATGGATTCAGTCGTGAGAGAGCTATTACAAATACAATAAAAAATAATAAACTCAACCCATATCGAATATGAATATAGTATGATTGAAAAAAAAAAGATTAAAAAAAATTTAAATTTTAAGTGTTTTATAGTTAAAATAGTATAAAAGGTATACGGTAGTGTCATGTATCATCGGTTATAAGTTTTATAAAATCTTATCTATATATATATTGTGCACATATTTAATTAAAACTTATACTCTATTTGTTTTAAAATATAGTAACCTAATTCAATATATATTATGAATCTAGATATTATTATATTATTTTTAATTTAGTTGTTATATTTTAAGATGGATAAAGTAGGGTGTTTATAAAATTATTTGTTGTTGAATTCTTAATTAACATTGTTGGTTAAACTCTTGGTTACTCTGAGAAAATATTTTAAATATGCTAAAATTAATTGCGATTTGAGTAGAGATGGGGTTTTATGAAACAGTGACCATAAAACCTGTGATTGAAATTTACTGAAAAAAAAAAGACACGTCGGGCTCTACCAGCCGCCGCCGCGAACCCGCGACTTCGACCTGCGCCGCCACCGCCCGGTTGGCCTCTCGGCGTTGCACCTTCCCTAGTTCCCCTCCCTCCTCCGAAATCCGCTGCCGCGTTAGCTTAGTTCGCTCCACATTGCCCGCGGCATCCGTCGGCGCCGGACCACTCATCGAAGAGCGCCGCTTCCATCTAGTCTGGGGGCAGCCGACAAGTGGCGGCGACGACCGACGACGACGCAGCGGATACCTAAGCAGTACGAGCCCCTAGTTCTCCTCACACTCTAATTCGGTTCGTTTAGTTTTTGTGAAAGTGGGATTTGATTTGATGTGCTTGAATTGTTCATCCCATTATTCCCACATTCTCTCCAATGCTTGAACTATTAATAAGAAAATAGTGTAAATGTTTCACCCTGCCTAGAGGTTTCTCGAGGTGCTGGGCTGAAGCAATGGAGCGTGCATATCAGCTTACGCTTCCAGAGGTAATAGTACTACGTAATTTACGCCAAAATTCTATTGATTGCTACTAATTAGTACTATATGAACAATGGCTTCAAAGAAATGATAATTTGGTAGAGAAACTGAGTCAGCTTGCTTGTGGAGTAGTTAGCTTCAGAATTTGGTTACCCTATAAACAAATCGGTCCATAAAGGGAATTCTAATCGATTTATAGAAAAAAGTCAATTGACAAAGTGAGAGAGCCGATCGAACAGGTTGAGAACGGATTCGATTCAATCGAAGACAGAAGGTTATCCAGATGTGACTGAGTTTAAGAAGTTATGAGAATCACAGCAGAGTGTTTTATTTATATAGAATATATTATATAAACGAGGCAAGATTAGTTAGCTTTATAAAGATTAGTTTCCTTATATATTTAGAAAATATTGTTTAGGGTTGTCTGTAACTATGTCGGAATTTTGTAAATCCGATATATAAATATAGACCCTTTAAAACCTATTGAAATTATCAACTTCGACGTATCATTACCCTAGTTCATCTAGTTTTTACTCCGACAGGTTATGAATCTTGATACGGGGTTACATCGATTAAGTTCGATATTTGGCGAAGGGATAAGTTCCATCATTATCATGGTTCGTTTTATTCTAACCTCTTAGTCTGATCAGACGTACCGCATCACATTCGTGTGAGCCTTGTCAGTACATCGGTCTTCCTTTGTCGTCCCTAAAATCGTGCTGCATCGGTTAGGTCTAACCTATAAGATCGATAGCGGTGGATAGAGCCATTGGCCCAACGGGTTCTCATACGGTATTTCGTTGAAGTAAGTAGCCGATGAGTTATTGTTACTGCGTGTCTCGTATCTATTTTATATATTGTCCAATGATTAATCTGCTAGCGATCGAACCGGTTACATCGGATTCGACCTGATACTGTTTTGGTTAGATCTGATCTATCAAGTTCGTGTTTGATGGGACTAATGTAGAGATCTAGAGGATTTCATTTCACATTGGCTCAGATAGCCGATGAGGTTAGATATAGACCTGCATCGGACTTTCGGCCGATAAGCAGTCGATGACATCGTCGCTTCTTTTTTTGTCGTTACGTTTGATCTAGCCCTCGTCGTTTCTGCACCATTAGCCATAATCTAATACTGTCTCGGTTTAGTCCGATCTATCGAGGCTAGTTCTAATAATACCGTTATACTGGTTGTTAGTCCTCCTGACTTCATGGGGGATTGGGTCCCGTTTTGCGCTTTTGTCATCTTCACTATTCAAAGCATTGCTCTTCGGCTGATAAGCTCTTTATTTTATTCTACGCGTCTATCACCTACACGTTCATCGGCTTTTCAGCCGTTGTTCAAGCACTACCCTTGCTATCGGCACCCAGCCGATAAGGTGAGCCGTATTAGTCCATTGGTTGATTGGCTCGTGGATCTCATTATCAATCTTCTTGTGTTAAATTGATTGGCACGTCCTCGAACTTTGAATACTAAGGACCTGTACTGAAACTAAGTAGATTTTCTAGATCTTCGTGTGATCAAGACATCATCCTCCCTGATCAGACCTTCATTGACTTATTCATGACTTTGTCCGTTCGATCGAACTTTGTGGGATTTTACGACCAACATCCTTCCATTAAGCTCAAAACAAGAAAACTCTGCTAGTGCTCTGTACATTCTTCATGTATAGTAATCTTTGGTCATTTGCTTCTGCAGGATGTCCTTTGTAAGATACACGCTCTCATGCTATTGCAGATGCTGCCCTTGCTGCTTGCTCGTCTCGCGTCTTTCTTGATTCTTGGAGATGCTATCCAAAGCTTGTATTTGACATGAAAACAATAAGCAAGGAAGATTTCAGTAGAATCGACCGATTTACACCAGCGAAAGAGGATCGGCCGAGGGATTTATTGATAGAGTTGACCACATCATGAAGAATCACTCTAGGGTGAAGACATTTATACTGCGGACACAAAGTATTTTCAGTGTGTGTTCAAGTTATCTTGATCATTGGTTGCAAGTTGCAATTTCACCTGGGATCAAAGAATTTGAGCTACGGCTGTCCATATACAACATGATGGAGTACAACTTTCCAAGTTCACTCTTGTCTACCGCGAATGGAAGATCAATTCGGTGTTTTTACCTCTCCGGCTGTGCACTTCATTCGTTAGATAAAGTTGGTTGTTTGAGTAGTTTGAAGATTGTTCATCTGCGTCATGTGAATATTACTGAGGAAGACTTCTCTCTCTTTCTGTCCAATTCATTTGCTTTGAAGAAACTGATCCTTCATGACTGATCATATAAGTTGCTTGAAGATACCTTTTTTGCTGTCGAGGCTAAACATTCTGGAGGTGCTAGGTTGCGATAAGTTGCAGACAATCGAAGGAAATGCTACAAGCCTCTATAGCTTTTACTACAGTGGCTCCATAATACAAATCCCGCTAAGAGATCTATTGAAACTCAAGTTGATACAGATGTTAGGCGACCATCCTAACAGGCTCTATTATGCTAGTACCAAACTTCCATTCATTTCACCAAATCTGAAAACTCTTTTTTCTGTCATCAAGTTATGAGGTCAGTGTTAACCTTCATTTACTACTTCGTTCATCTAGACTGTAAAATGTTTGATATAAACTTAGATACAACTAATACACCGATAAAATGTTTGGGAATCTGTTTTTTTCCCTCTAGGTGATTAATACACCGATGATAGTTGGCAAATTTCTCCACCTCAAGTATTTGGAGATAGTTCTTTATACACCTAGTCAATCCCCAGATTATGATTTTTGTTCTTTGGCTTCATTTCTTGATGCTTCACCCTCCTTGAAGAAGTTCATCCTGCGTGTAAGCTATTGTTCATTTTACAGAACTTTTTACTTACAACTAGTTATCCTTGAGATTCTCTTACCTTTAAACAGAATCAGATTAATTAGCTGGGCTCATCTTGAGCACATACAACAATAATGGTACTTTTAAGTTGTATAGGTGAACTTATGCTTGCTGTAAATTACGGGCTCTTGGTGTGCGGACTTAGCTGTCCTTTTTCTCTAATGGATGACCTTTGGCTGAATGTTTGCAGTCA
This sequence comes from Oryza coarctata, assembly GCA_030770085.1. NCBI lineage: Eukaryota > Viridiplantae > Streptophyta > Magnoliopsida > Poales > Poaceae > Oryza > Oryza coarctata. The sequence goes on along the minus strand of CM061483.1, from coordinate 10,840,569 downwards.
GCCGACTCATTATACTTTATTTAAAGATGCATTATGAATATTGTTCTCTTTTTCTTCAACTTTAAAGATACATTATGAATATTGTTCTCTTTTTGTTCAAACACTCACTGATAGTAAGTCTATGCAGGCAGAGTTTCCTGCCTTGAGGCATGATTCTATTCCTGAATTAAATCACGGTGACTCACTAAAGAGGCGCATTTCAGAACATTGCAATAAAAACCTCAAGAGAGTAATGATCACTGGCTTTTGTTCTTCCAAGACCATGATTGAGCTAACAAACCATATTCTTGAGTATGCGGTTTCATTAAAGCAGCTTACGTTGGACACCACATGCGGTTATGATAGGAGGTTTTGCAAATCCAACAGATGCCTGCCCTTGAGCAAGGACGCTCTTACGGAAGCCCGAAAGAGTCTTTTGGTAATCAGAACACATATTGAGAAGATTGTTGCCTCAAAGATCAAGTTCGAGGTTATTGAGCCTTGCAACGAGTGTCATTCTGAAGAATTATGTGATAAATAACCACAAGTGTTATTCAGTTATCTTCTTGACAACTTGATGTTGTTTCTTTTTGGTTCGAGGTTCGAGTTCATCTGCAGCTAAGTCCTCTTGCAGCGTCTCGATCGAGTTCATGTGCAGGCACCTTAGGTTCGAGTTCTTTTTGTTTGTGCAGTAACTGACGAGGCAACGCTAAATCCCTGCGGTCAAATATAGCTGGGTGATGGGACAACAACTTTTTTTTTCACATTTTTAGTTATTGGGCTGTCAATACTTTTTCATGGGATGAGTGAATGCCTTTTTTTCTAATCTTGTTTTAACATCTCAAGCAACATCTTCACATTTACTATGCAATTCAGTTTATGTTTTTCTGCAGTGTCTATCTTCCTGAAAAAAGTTGCTTGTTGAGTCGCATTATATCCTAGGTAGCATTTGTGACAATCTTAATCGAATCTCACATGGAGATCACCTCTTTTTTTTTCCCTCAAGCCAAGATACAGATTTGCCCGTAGGTATTCCCAATTCCCCTCACCTGAAGTTTGAACCAAGAGAACCACTCTCTTGAACCATTTTGTTATCTTCTAGATAGCAAGCAGCCCAGTCATGTTTCAAAGATCCCCTTAACATATATCATTCCCTTCTCACTGAACTTGAGCTCCTTCCTCATCTGCTCCACTTGTACATCATCACCCTGCACAAGAATCTCCGATACATTCCCATCATCTGACAAAATCATTTTGACCTTGATCTCTTCTTTTCTTGACGCCTTTGTCCAGTAGTATACTCCCCTGAACCATCATGAAGGGACAGTTACTACATTTGAAGTGAAAGTTTCATTCTGAAATTCTGCTATTAGAGGTGCAGAGACTTACGCCAATGGGCTTAAGGTCATAAGCCAGAACCAATTATTGCCACCTTCCGGGACAGCAATTGATAGAACGAGACCGACGCTGCCAAGGCTAATGCAGGTGCAGAAGGTAAGAAGTGCTGCTTGGCCCCTGCTCGGCACCATTGTGCCCTCGAAACTGTGCAAAAACATAAAAATGCCTCGGTTTGCAATGCATTTTGATGTGAAAGAAAATGCGTAAGCTTGTGCTAGATTTACTACTGTAGAGGACCAGGTCACGACTAAAAAGTAGGACTGCTTACTACTTTGGGTTAGCATTTTGTTACAAGTTCCAAGTAACCTTGTGATTATCCTTTTTACTCCTGCTCTAGTGTGTAAGCATTGTTAAGTAGCAAATATTACTTTTGTTCGTATAGTTCATCTTTGTTGCAATCAAGTTAAGTGTTTGAATCACCAAACTACTATGACTGATGTTACGGTGGAAATCACTGTGAAGTGTGAACCTAACAGACCACAGCATTTAGCTAGGCCGAAAGGATAAAGAAGCACACTAACAGAAGTGGTGTCCATGTAAACTTTTATACAAAATCCCAATAGTATTGTGCTAAAATATAGTTCAACGGTTATCCTATTCACATGTGCATTTCATTGCCCAGTAGATTACTGCACTTGGATAGAAATCCATCCATCGGACTACTTACGTGATAACCTCGCCGCGGTCGGAGACGGTGAAATTGTTGCGGGTGAAGAATGACAAGATCTCCCCAGCCACCTGATTCGGCGCCATCATCTCCCCTCCCTCCTTGACAAACGTCTTCTGCACAATCTGCACTAGCCAATTTGACATATATGACAACCAACCACAACCAGTGCTACTGTTTTCAGCCAAGAATCAAACAAAATCACCTAAAACGCTCAATTCAGATAACTAGCCACGACGAAATTTCTCTGATTGTTTCGATGATCAGTCAAATTTGCATCAAAAGCTAAACCATTTTGATTTAATGGCGGTTCTTGCACTGAAAAGAACACTGTGAAGAAGAAAATTTTGCGAACTAGGATGCGCGCGGGCGCGGGGGGCGGGGAGAAGCCTGACCTTGGACTTGACGGAGCGCTTGATGAGCGACCAGAGCCCCGGAACGGAGAGCACGAACAGCCCCAGCGACGTGTAGTAGCTCGCCGGCGAGTACCCCGTCGTCCCGGCCACCGCCGCGTTAAGCAGCACGGCGGCGCTGCTGCTGCTGTCGAGCGACGCGCGGGGTGGGACGACGCGGACGACCCGACTCCGTACCGGCCCAGCACTGAGCCACCTTCCGCCGGCAGCCGAGGCCCGCCGCGGTGGCGGCGGCGGCGGCGGGAGGAGGCAGCGGCTCGCGGTCGCGGCGACGGTGGCTTCCATTTGGTCGCGGGAGATAAGACCGGGGAAAGCAAGGGCGTACGGCGATGTGTTCTGTTTATTTGGAGGGCCCGCATGTAAGTGGGCCAGGACGGGAGTTCGACGTTGGGCGGAGGAGGATGGGACACATGGAAGAATAAGTGCTTGGTCTTTTGTTTTTTTTACTAGGAAAAAAATGGCAGTTCAGAACAAATTCGAATTTTGTAATTTGAGGAGAATTTCAGAAAGCCATTGCTTGTGACATCTAAGCTTGTTTTTATACTGCAAAGACTTAAGAAAAGATCTCGTTTTAAATATGTACAATGTGACATGTTTGATAAAATATGTTCTAACTTCATATGAAAACAATATATTATTATATTATATCTTTTATGTCATAAAATCTATATACAACATCATTGTTGACCAACTGATTAATATTATTAGATAGTTCTTTTTAAGATATTGTTGCTTAACTCAACACAGGATTATTTAGCTATATTTCACTCTTTTAAATCTCTTTTCATGTTAATCTTTCTCAATCATTCTTTTTTACTTATGATTCCACAATATATTAGCACCTCTAGGGATCTTCTTTAGATATGGACAAACTAGCTCAACCGAGTTTAAATAAACTTTTTTTCAATTGTTGCTACTCCTAGTCGATCACGTATTTTCTCGTTTCATACTCGATCCATTCTTGTTGATCATAAATCCAATGTACCATATACATTTATGTAACATTTAGCTGTTAAATATGTCTTTTTATAAACCAATATTTTTTGCTCCATATAGTATAGCAGGTCTAATCACCATTTTATAAAACTTGTCTTTTAACTTCTGAGCTACTCTCTTATCACAGAAGATACCAAATGTTTAGTGCCACTTCAATCAGCATGCTTTGATTTTATGGCTAATGTCCACATCAATATCTCTATCTATATATAGCATTGATCCTACATATTGAAAAGTGCTCCTTTTAGACACTACTTAGTCCTTCTAAACTCACATCTCCTTTCTCCTGTGCGATAGTACCAAAGTTACACCTTAAATATTTAGTCTTAGTTTTATTTAGTCTAAAACCTTTAGACTTAAAAGCCTACCACCACACCTTTAGTTTTATATTTACTCCTGCACGGTTCTCATCAATTAACACTACATTATTAAAAAGCATACACTAAGGGATATTATTTTATATGTTTCTCGTAATCTCGTTCATTACCAATACGAAGAAGTAAGGGCATAATGCTAATTCTTGATATAGTAGTATTTTAAATAAGAATTAACCTGATGTTTTAAGACTTTGTTAAAAAATAAAAAAGATTGGCTAACATTGAAATTAGGAGATTCTCAAAATTCAACCATAATAAAACCTAGAGTTATCAAAAAGTAACATCCAATATATTCTATAGCACCCAAGATTCTCCGAAGCTTACTCAATAGCTTTATATACATTCTAATATTCTTTTCAATATTCGAGTGCCCAACGCATGTAGTTTATAAATCATCGGTGCGTATGATTTTGACTCCGGTTCACTATTTTTTTTATTAATTAAAAGTTTCATAACAAAATTTTCGCAATGTATACTTGGTTTTAAACTTGAATAAGATGTTCTATAGATATCACCCTGCTCTATGATATCATTGTTGAAGAAATTTTTATAATCATTTATAAGGAAAAATGTATAAAGGAACAAATGTTAGATTCCCAAATCCATTCTTTTTTGCTTTTTTGCTGTAATAATATGCCTTTTTTTCTTTTGCTTTTTTATAATTACTTCATTCAAAATTGCCGAGCCATTTCCTTGAGTCAAGCGTGTCGTTTACTCAGAGTCCTCGGAATGACCCCCACTACTGCAGCGAAGTCAGTACTGTTGGCTGCTGCTTTTAGATTTTCACGCTATTGCCAGCTAACCAACTCAGAGATAATCTATCTATCTATATTTTATCTATGTATCTAGAAGCTCTCATCTCTCATGTGTTAAATAGAAGAAAAAATCTAGCCGTTCATTAGATGTGTCGTATCATAAGATCATCACCGTATATCGTAGAGAATAAATCGCACTTTTAAATCGGGGTCTCGATCTAATGTGTGCGCCTAATTTTAAAAGCCTATCCGAAGCCCATCTAACGGTTACTTAACCGTGTATGCATCTCAACTACGGCTATTGATTCATCTCCATAAATCTTATCTTGATGTCGCTTTATCTCTATTAATTAACGAGAGAACAGATGCGATCGATCGTGCGTACGTGAGACAACAAGTGCAATCGCCTTGAACGGCGGCGATCAGCGTTCAACGTGGAGACTTCGTCAGCGTCTCGGTGGCGGTGCATGCGACCTTGAGACGTTGGGACTCCATCGCCGGCTAGGCCATCACCCGACCTTATAGATTTTAGATTTTAGGCGTTAAAGGCTATTCCACAAATTGAAAAGTTCGCTTGCACCAAGAAGATCTATCCACAGGTGTCGCATCTGTAAGAAGGTATTCCATCAAGCTCGGAGTACTTTTATGTGACCTATTTAAGAGATTTACGATTTCTGATTTTGATTCGAAAACTAAAATATTGTGCATAATAACAACTTGGGAACATACTTTGCCCACATGAACTACTGTACGTAGTCTGTAACGCATCCTTGATGGTCATGTCATTGAATTTTGATCCATATATAAATTTTCATGATAGTAGTACCTATATCCTCCTAATAAATCTGGTGCATGCTTCTCTAAATACATTTGTTTCAGTGAATACATGATTCCTAGCAGACTAATTCAGAGTTTTTTTTCTATTATTAAACTGAAAACCGCTCCGCATTTAACATTGACGGTCGTTTTTCAATTTTGTGTTATGTCTACTTGGCTATTTTTATTTTTATGGCACATCTATTTTGCGTGATAAATAAACATGCCACAAAAAATCACGTGAATTGTATAGCTTTTTTTACTTTAGTCTAAAACAAAGACTCCAAACTAAGTAGAACTCACAGTTAACAATTTCAGACTACAGAATTATTACATTAAGAAACAAATGCTAAATTGAGACTTCAACATGAGAAAAAAATTAGTAGTAATCAATTTCAAAAATCGTAATAAGAGTGATTGATTATGAAAGCCATGATTATTAAATCAAAGAAATATGGTAGACTCGAAAAAAGTACATCGATATTTATTAATTTCGATTTCCGAAATTATTAAATCATAAAAAACTGTTATTGAGGATACACCTAGGACAACTCAATATATATTAGTTCTAAGTTTTGGAATTTTAAAAACCATTATGAAAATTAATTGAAACTTTAAAATAGGTATAACTTGATATTTATTAATTACAATTTCAGAACTATTAAGTTTTAAAAAAGTTTTAACTTTATGTATTAATTTTTGTATGTTTTTATTGGCCAGTTTGCATTACCCAATGTCATTTTAATGGTTGCTAATAAGACAACTAAACAACCTAACTAAAGGTAATTCTGAAGATCACTTTTCAAAATTTTGGCTTTTTAGATAAAATAGTGCCAAGTGGAGCCAAAACTAAAATTTCTATCTTTATTACTGTGAAATAAAGTTCGTACTACATAAGTTAGTTCAAAACAAAGTTTACTTATAACTTTTTTAAAAAAATATAATAACCAACGTATTTTAACACGTTATTCAAATTTTTATATTTACAATCCAGGATTGATGACTAGTCTTTTTAATTAGTGTGATCGCTAAATTATATAGCTGGGAAGCATCCTGAATCATATACAAGCATCCTTAGTCATTAATTATTTCATCCCCTGTCGCCACGCGCTCTCACTAAATATACTCTCATTTCTTCCCTCTCCCCAATCCCCCTCTCTTCGTCGTGTTCATCAATGGAAGCCCAGAACCGCTTGCACCGACCGTCACTCGGCTCACCGGCAGAGGCGCCCGGCGTCGAGGTATGTACGAACATATGTTTACTGGCTATGGTGCTGTAGCCTCCTGCCCGCTGCCGACCGTCGCCGTACACGAAGAAGAAGGCTGCCTGGAATCGATTTGACGCACGCACACAGGAATTTAACGTGAATAGAGCAGAACACTGAGATTGTTGTTGCTGATATACATCTTTTTTATTCTATTGATTAATTTATATACACAACAATTACACAATCGTGCCCACCAACTCTACTTCGCCGTGCACGCCACGACCTCCGTCAGGTTCGCGCTGACTCAACTACGCCGCGCTGCGCTACGAGCTTCGATAAGCATGCGCGCCCACGCGGCAATCACTACCAGCTAGAAATCTGCGGACTCGGTTTACCTTACCTTGACGACGCTGATTTTTGCCACAAAGCTAGTAGAATCTCGCACGTCCAAGAGACTTTGTCAGAACGTCCACGAGCTGCTTATCAGTGCTCATATGATCCACGCAAATCTTCTCGTTCTCCACACATTTACGGATGAAATAAAATTTGGTGTCTATGTGCTTACTTCTATCTTAAAGAATCGGATTTCTACTGAGTGCGATCATAGATTGGTTGACCATCTTCAGAAGTGATGGCTAGACCTTGACACCAGCGATGTCGCATAGCAACCGCACGAGCCACACAGCCTAGCACGCTCTAGCCGTGTCCACCATGTACTCTGTTTCATAGGTTGAGAGGGCCACCATCCTCTGTTTTTGAGATTGCCAAGAGATTGGCATCTCAGTGAGAAAGAAGATAACACCATCAGTACTCCTTCTCTTATTAATGTCTCCCCAAATCGCTATCACTGTAGCCCGTTAGCTTGTTGTTGGTGCTAGAGTGCTTGGGGTAGAGGATGCCGTAATTGATCGTGCTGGCAATATAGCTTAGGATGTGTTTGACGGTGGCAAAGTGTTTCTGCCGAGGCTTCTCCATAAATCTGCTTACATAGCCCACCACGAACGCGATGTCTAGCCTTGTGTGCACCAGATAGTAGAGGCTCCCCACCATACTACGGTATATCATTGCGTCAACCTCCGGCGTCGTGCTCTTGGTCGAGAGCTTTAGCCAAACGTCCATCGGGGTGTGGCAGGGGTTGCAGACCGCCATGCCTACTTTGTCTAGCAGCTTTCAGACATACGTCGGCTAACCCAGTGTGATGGCATTCTGCCTTTATTTAACTTCGAGCCCGAGGTAGAACGATAGGAGGCTGAGGTCACTCATCGAGAACAGATGGCACATATGCTCCTTGAGCGCTTTGATGTCCCCCGGCTTCATACTAGTGATGATCAGGTCATCGAAGTAGATGCCCACCACCACGCACGACGCTACAGTGCCTCTGGTATACATCCCGTGCTCGTTGATGCACCTGGTGAAGCCAAGCTCGCACAGACTGCTGTCCAGCTTCGTGTTCCATGCCCGCGACACCTGGCGAAGCCCGTACAAGGCCTTCTTCAACCTCATAACCTTTCCTTCATGCCCAGCTGCGACGAAACCGGGTGGCTATCGGACATGGATCTCCTTGAGCTCGTCATTCAAGAACACTAACTTAACATCCATATGATGAACAAGCCAGCCCCGCTATGCTGCAATGGCGAGCAGCATTTGCACGGACTCCATCCACACAACCGAGGCAAACACTTCTTCATAGTTGATTCCCTGCTACTAGATGTACCCCTTAGCGATGATGCGAGCCTTATGCTTGATGACGATGCCCTGCTCATCGCGCTTGAGCTTGTAGACCCACTTCAGGCCAATGGGATGATGGTTGTGAGGGAGGTTGACGAGGACCCATGTTTTGTTCTCCTCGATGGACTCCATCAATGCCTTGCGCTAGCGGACGTTGCCACATGCTTCCTCGAACGTGGCTGGCTTGTCGTCTCCAGTAGCGAGATGAAGCTCCTCATCGACCGTGAACTCCCACTTTGCCAAGTTGAGAATCTTCACCGGTCCAAACACATTGTCTAGTGCCCTGAACCGGAGGGGAGCCTCATTGTCTTGGTCATCGTCGAGATCCGGATCAGCCTCGGGTGGTGACACAAACTCTACCGACGACGTTGATGAAGGTGTACTAGCTGTCGCTGGATTCGCCGCCATGCCCGAGGTGTCCGCAAGCGTTCCTGGCATGGCAGGATCAAGCGCTGTGTCGCTCGCGCCTGTTGCGGATGCTGCATTCGCCACGCCTCCATCCTCTGGACCAACATGGACGCTGCGATGGAATGTCGCCATCATGATCTTGACGTGGAATGGCTATGACTTTGTCACGCTAGATCCGGCTCCGTTGCTCTAGTCCCATGCCTTTGATTCATCAAACACTGCGTCACACGAGATGTACACACGCTGGGTGTTTGAGTTGTAAAACCTGTATGCCTTGTACCTTAGCTTGTACCCGATGAACACCATTGGTGAACTCCAGTCGTCCAGCTTCTACTAGTGCTCTACGGCCACCTTCACATGCACCACGCATCCAAATGTACAAATGAAGTGAACTAGAGGCTTAGTCCCATACTAGGCTTCGAACGTCGTCTTTCCTTCGACACTCCTCGTCGGTGATCGGTTAAGTATGAAGACTGCCATGGTGACCGCCTCCCCCAAAACCAACCGGGCATCCCCTTCGCCTTTAGTATGCTCCTAGCCGTGCCTAGCATCTTCTGGTTGCGCCTCTTCACCACGTTGTTTTGCTGTGGAGTGTACGGCACAGTGAGGTGGCGTTGAAGCTTGGCGCAGTAGTCGCTGAACACGCAAGTCATGAACTCACCACCGCGACAGAGTGTGCCTAGCCTCCATCCTGCCTCTACCTCTACGCATGCCTGGAGTTGGATGATGGCCATCGTAGCTTGGTCCTTCGACGCTAGCAACACAAGTCACATGTAGCGGCTCTTGTCGTCGACGGCAAGAAGGAAGAGCCGCTTCCCGCCTGGTGTCTCCAGCGTGATCAGTCCACACAAGTCCGCATGCACTAGCTCCAAGAGGTGTGCAGCGCGATACCTATTGGCTGCTAGGAATGGACGCCGCCGTGGCTTTCCAGCCAAGCAACTATTGCAGACCTAATCGATGTGATCGATCGATGACTGTCCACTCACTAGTCCACCCTTCGATAGCGCCTTGAGCCCCTAGAACCCAAGGTGTCCAAACCTAGCATGCCATTGCTAGGCCACCTTGGAGCTCCGAGTGGTAGGGCACACCGGCTAATCGACGTCAAGATACAGGATGTAGGGATGGCTTGCTGAACACTTCACCCTCGCCAGCAAACGCCACCTCTAGTCCTAGATCCTGAGAACGCCTTTCTTGATCAAAACCTTATAGCCGTCTTTGTCGAGCTGTCCCAAACTGACGATGTTCGCTATCAGCTGGGGAATATAGTAGACATCGGCTAGCACCTGATGCTCGCCACTCCTGCACTTGAAGAGGATCGTGCCGTGACCCTCGATGATGACCACGGAGCCATCGCTGAACTACACAGTGCCTCGAACCCCTGTGTCAAGGTCGGAGAAGGTAGCACGTTCCCCCATCATGTGATTTGTTACGCCAATGTTGAGGATCTAGCACGTGCTCCCACCATCGCCCTTCTCCCTGAGCTGCACGAACAGCTTGTTCTCCTCGAGGCAGATCTCCCTAGGCTCCAATGTTGGGAAAGGGGGCGAATTCACGACACCGGTGGATGCCAGGGCCACGAGCGAAATGGGCTTCGGCTCTTTCTCATTGAATATCCATCGGGTGCTGCTTCCATCCTTGATCTAGACAGAGAGCCCATCTCTAGGTGGCGATGGATTGGGGAAGGAGGAGACGTTGACAGATGTCACCTTTTGTAGCAAAGTCCCTTCGGCGGGTTCCTCCCAGCCTGCATCGCATGGACCTGCTCATCGTGTTTCTTCTTGCAGCATTCGCGGGCTTAGTGTCCCGTCATGCCACAGTATGGGCACTCGTTGTCAACGATCGACTTCTTCCCCTTGCCGTTTCCGTCGGTGGGCTTCAGTGACCTTGAACCACCATACCTCCCAGCGAGTGGTTGCCAGTCGAGCCACCGCGGACAAAGAGTTGAAAGCGTGACACGACGTGCGCTACCAGCTTGTCCTCGGACAGGTTTAGTCTAGCCGCGACACCGTTGTTGTTGCTCCCATCGAGATCGTGGCGCTCCTCCGTTGCCTTTAGTTGCGCGATCAGCTTCTCCACCAAGACCTGGCTCGGATCAAGCAGAGTCCCGATTGCCATTGTGATTTGCGCATACCTTGCCAAAACTGCTTGGAGAAACTTGCGCACGACATCCTCCTCCTCGACCTCCTCGTCTAGGATCACTAGCTAGTGCACGATCCCATTGATGCGAAGAGCGAAGTTGTCGATGGTCTCCCTATCGTGGAACCGCAACGCATCGAAGTCGTGCCAAAGCGTGTTCGCCTTGGCCCATTGCACCCACTTGACGCCCACGTGTTTGGTGTAGATGGCATCCCAAGTTACCTTCGTTGAGGGCTTGGTTGCCACGGTGCCCATCATCTATAGTAGGACGACCTTGGAAATTACCTCGAGCACCGTGCGGTCGTTGGTGAAGTCGGCATCGTTGGTCCCGAGGCTCACCACCTCGTAGAGGCCCCACACTTGAAACATGATCTTCATCAGCACTGCCTAGTCAAAATAGTTAGTGCGAGTAAGAGTCGGGTATTGTCTGCTTTCACTCACCACTTTGGTTCACGTCGTAGTGGCAATGCGGAACGACCGCACGGCATAAGTGCCCACTCAGTGGCACGATCACGATTCCAACGGTTGAACTTGCTCTGATACCAGATGTAGCCTCCTGCTGCCGACCATCACTGGAGACGAAGAAGTCTGCCCAGAATCGATTTGATGCACGCACACAGGAATTTAACGTGAACAGAGTAGAACACTGAGATTGGTGTTGCTGATTACACACCCTTTTCTACATTCTATTGATCGATTTACATACACAACAATTAAACGATCGTGGCCACGAACTCCACTTCGCCGCGCACGCCACGACCTTCGGCAGGTTCACGCCATCGTGGCTCCACTACGCCGCGCTGTGCCACGAGCTTCGATAGGCATGCACGCACACGCGGCGACCACTACCAGTTAGAAATCCGCTCGAAACAGAATTGACCGAGCTAGATTAACCAACAGGTGCATGCTCATTACTATCTCAGCTGAGTTAAGAGTGTAATGAATTTGATTAGCCCGTTTGCAAAGACATGATAATTTCGCCATAGTTCTCTTAAATGTAAAAAAAATGTTGTTTTATTAAGTGAAGGATAGTTTGTGTAGCTGCTTTGCTTACACTCTCTTGGAGATTCAAGTAGACAGAGGCCGGTATATAATATGTATAGCGCGGCGAGCAGCGGCAACCATGGCGGCGTCGCTGGCGTCCAGCCCCAGGAATTCGCCTACTTCGTGATCATCGACTTGGAGGCGACATACGAGAGGGGCAGGAGGATATACCCGCAGGAGATCATCGAGTTCGCCTCCGTCGTCATCGACGGCCCCACCGGCGAGCAGCAGGCGGAGGCATTCCGGGCGTTCGTCCGGCCGGTACACCATCAGACGCTCACCGATTACTGCAAGGAGCACACCGGTATCGAGCAGGCCGATGTCGACGGCGGTGTGATGCTCGTAGATGCGCTGCGCGTTCACGACGCGTGGCTGCAAGCGAGGGGCGTCAAGAACGCCGCCGCCGCTGCGGCGGCCAGCGGCCACAGAGGCGGCGGGTTCGCCGTGGTGGGATCAACCTCAAGGTCCCCTTCGAGCAAGTGCTCGGCAGCGGCGGCGCCGGCGACACCCGCCGGCTTGGCCTGGAGGCAGGGGCGGACCTACGCATTGGGCAGGGTGGGGCGACAGGACCAGCTACGCCCGCGTCGCCCCAGACCCCCTGACTCCTCTAGCCTACTAGGCCACCCTCCTGTGCACCCACGAGGCCACAAATCTTGCGCCCAACAACAAGGAAACAAGCAAAGCAATTAATAGGCCGCCAAGCGTCAGCCCATCAAGCCGAGCAGTCACAATGCCTTCTCGTCTTCCGATCGGCGACGGTTCAACTTCGAGTCTTCGACGCTTCATGCTTGCCTAGCCCACCGCCGTCCGCCGACGCGCTGCCCGACCGCGACGCCGACACGCCATGCCACCGCACGCGCAGCTGCGCGCCTGCTCGACGGCCGACGCCGTCTCCGCCACGTGCCCCCGCTGAGCCACCGACGCCATTGCGCCCCCGACGACGCCGCCACGCCCACCCCGCCGCCGCCGCGCAAACGCTGTCTCCGACTCGCCCACGCCATCGCTGTGATGCGCCCACGTCGACGCCACCGCGCCGGTCAGTCCCGTCGTCGCCGTGCCGAGCTGCTGCGGCTGGCTAGGGCTACGCCTAGGTGGCTGGCTCCGGCCGCCGGCCAGCGCAAGCTATGGAGACGGAGGGACAATAATATGAAGCTAAATGAACTGGTGTTGCAGCTGGACATGGTCATGGTCATGGCCGTGGTTCCAGTTCACATTCATCGACGGAGCAGACTACAAACATTGCCGCTGCTGGCCAAGGGCGAGCAAGGCTATTCAGCACATGATGGGAAAAATATCATTGGCACAAGTTTAAAAATCAAGGTATCGATTTTTTTAGATATTTGATTAGTTAATTGTCACTCATGTTTTATAAATTGATTTATTTTTTAAATTAACAGGTTTACTATTATTTTTTTATATGATTAATTACATATGGTGCAAAGATTACTGCTTCACTTTAAAATGAAAAGTAGTATCTTTTCTTTGATTTTTATCGAGTTAACATTTTCGCCCCGTCTATATTTTAATCCTACATCCGCCACCACTGCTTGAGTAAGCGGTGAGCATGACGGGGCTGGCGTTCCACGGCCGGCCACACAGCGGGCTCGAAAATGTGCACAACACAGCGCGCCTCCTCGCGCTCCTGATGCGCCGCGGGGTCAGGCTCGCCGTCACCGGCTCGCTGCCACCACGGCCGCCGCCGCAGGTGGCCATTGCCGGCGCGGGCGCCACGGCGGTGGGAGTCGACCGTGGCGTGCACGTACGCTACTGCCACTGCGGCGTGGCGAGCAAAGTGGGCGTGTCGCGGAAGCCAGAGCCGGCGCAGGGGCAGCGCATCTTCTGCTGCGGCAGATGGGAGGACATAGCTCACTTGGTATTATGATGGTGACGACGACGACAACAACAACCGTGCTAATACTTCTTTTTTTTTAAAAAAAAAAGGCAAACTGAGGCAGATTATATTACGTTGCCTCAGATTATATTATTGATGGTAACTGGGAGTACAACTAATTTTGCATGAAGCCTCTAAATTACACATTAGTCCAAATAAGAAAAGCTTTAGAAAGATTTAGGAAAAGCAATCAAGCCCTTCTCTACTTTCTGCTCGCAACAAAGGCAGCTTGACTGCCCATGGTGAACAGTGGAGCACCATGGTGAGCTGTAAAAGATGAAGTCATGGCACAAACCAAGACCTCACAAAGGAGGTTAAGGCTTCAACAAAGTAAAGAAAGGATCAGCCACATCTTAGATAAACATCGTTGGAACCGAAAAGACCAACGTTGAAGCAGAAGCAGGGATGATAGCCAAAACTCAGATGAGAAGGAAGAGCCTCACCCTTGCTTGAAGCCTGTCGGAGATGGGAAAGATGCTCGGAACAACCTTCTCTTGATCAAATCTAGCACACCCCCATTTGATAGCAACAGAAACCAACCCAAAGACTCGTAAGGATGCTGCTGGAAGGAGCTTCAGCGATAGCCTCCATGGATTCCGGGACGAGTATCGAAGGTGTCGACAAACCTTCTCACTTTGCCCTTTAGAATCACGACGGTGGATCCCTTTATAACTTCATCGTATAATTCTATTTGTTAGACCTTTGGAATAGAGTAATTTTAAAGGATTCATCAGAAAACTGAATTAGTTCCTATAAAATTAAAACGTTTCAAAGAAGATATTAGTTCTTAAATCAACATTTGAGTTATGCTATTACACCTATAAAATAATCTCCAAAATATAACTTTAGCTATTATTAACGTCAAAATCTAGACGATCAGATGTCGCTAAAGGGTCTGATGAAGGATTTAATGCAGTCATCGGCCGATGAAGATACTGAGACAAAGCCAATGGAGAACTATAAAAAATCCGATCAGATTATTAGAAGATTAGATCGGCTTGAAGACAGGTGATTGTCCAATTGGGATCAGGTCCGAGAAGCCCGAGGAAAGGAAGGAGAAAGATCGGCTTGACTAAAACAAGGTCCGATAGCTACAGTGGAGAAGCCGATCAGGTTGTAGCAAAGGAAGACTCGGTTACAAATTAGAAAATTATTCAGATGAAATCGGGTTTGCGGAAGAGCCGTGGACTCTACGGCAGGGTGTTTATTTTTGTAAATTATAGCCTTACTCAATTAGGAAGGTTTAGCTGGTTAGTTAACTTCTTTAGTAATATTTTCCTTTGTTCTTACTAGGAAATAATGTCTGATGGTCGTAGACGCGTCGGATTCTGTCTGTAAAACCAGGGTATAAATATAGACCCTCTGGAAATATGTAAGATATCTCTTGATCATATACAAATTCGGCGTATCGCCACCCTAGTTCATCTAGGTGTTTACCGACGGGTTCTGACTCTCGACGCGGGGCTGCATCGGTTAAGTCCGATCTCCGGCGAAGGGGTAAGTCCCGCCACTATCCTGGTATGCTTTGTACTATCTAAGGCTACATCGTTTAGGTTCGAACTCTTAGTCAGATCAAGTGTACCGCATCATGTCCGTGCAGGGCCTATCGGCCTGTTAAGCTCCCTCTGTCATCATCAATCTCGTGCTGCATTGGTTAGATCCGACCTACGGGGTTGCCGACGGTAGATCGAGCTTCAGACCTACAGTTTTCTGCACGGCGTCTCAACGGAGTGAGTAGCCGATGAGTTATCCATACTCTGAGCTTCACAAGGCATCGTCCCCTCGGCCGATACGCATCAGCCTTTAGAGGCATCCCCTTATCGGCTCAGCTAGCCGATGGGTTCGCTTCTATCCTTGCTACGGCATAGCCGATCCGACGTCCTCCGTATCATTGCCGCTGGCCCCGGCCTCGTACTGTCTCAGTTAGGTCCGATCTTCGAGGTTCGGTGTTAATGGCGCTGCCACGGCGGGCGACGGGTCTCATGCTGTCATATCCGGAGTGGCATTGGCTTTGCAGACCGTGCCTTCTTTTGCTAATCATTGCCTAGGCCGTATGCGCACTCATCGGTTTTTCCAGTCGTTGAATCACTGTTCGGCTGTCTGGAGGGATCCCGTGCGTCTCGCCATCCTCTGAGCACACCCTGGTTCCTCCGTCAGCTCTGCGGTCGACCCCTTATCGACACCTATCCACATCGGCTCCCCAGCCGATCGAAGAGCATCCTGATCCTATCGGCAGCCGACCGATAGCGAGCGCCTGTATCGGATTCGCTCGTCTCACTTCCTTGTCAATTGCAGGGTCAATTTGACTAGCACGCTCGCGAACCTCGAGGCTTAAGGACCTGCACTGAAGATAAGCAGACCTCCCAGGCCTTCGTGTGACCGAGCCGCCATCTCTCCCTGGTCGCGAGATTTTTTGGCGGTGAGCATGATTCTTGGCACGCCCGATGGGACTAGAAGACCTTTTTCATCAGTTGAAAGTCCTTCAATCAACGGTGCTCAAATGGAAGGTAAAGAAATCAACATAGACAATATAATCTCAGTAACGATGAAGGATTTAACTGAGGAGCAGAGATACCAGGTGGAGCAGAACATAACTAATTTTCAAAAGCTCTGTCTGGAGTCCTTCAGTATGACCCAACAAGGGCCGATTCAAAAGTCCAAAATGCCAAAGCCAGTTTTGGAAGGAGAATCTAGCCAATCGCTGCCCATTAGTCCTCAGAAGCCGCTTCAAGAGATAGTGGACGAAGCTATTCACCATGCACTCATTAACCAATCGGGTGTACTGGTGAATACTTTGCACAACTTAATCAATAAAACTGTGGATGGATCTATTGTTAAAGAACCTGATCAAGGGCCGGTGTATTTGCCGATGAGAACAGGACAACCACAAGTTATTTACGGATTCAAAAGAGATATATCAGCAAATATGTTTCCGTCTGTGCAAGAGCGGATTGGGGGGCAGCATGAAGACATGATGCCAGGGTATCATCGGACGGCCTATTACGGGGGATATAAACAAGAATATCCTGGTAATAACTATCAAGGAGATTATTATGGATCATGTCAGATACCAACTTCGATCCCACAGTACCAAAAGAAGAATCTAAAGGAAGAAGATTGGACTACCAGAATTGTGAAAGTTGTAAGGGAGCAATTCGGCATCAAGCCTAAAGAACAAACTTTCATGTATCGACACTCTTACCTAGAGTGGTTCGCAAGAATTCCGCTGCTGCACCGATTCAAAATTCCAAATTTCTCCAGGTTCTCAGGGCACGATAATGTATCTACGATGGAACATATTAGCCGATTCCTTGCTCAATGTAGAGAGGCATCGGCTGATGAAGCTCTGAGGGTCCGATTGTTTCCATTGTCTTTATCTGGACCAGCCTTCTCTTGGTTTTCTTCGTTACCTCTAAATTCAATCAGGGGATGGGACGATTTGGAGAAACAGTTTCATAAGTATTTCTTTGCCGGAATTCAAGAGTTGAGGTTATCAGACTTAACATCGGTTAGACAAAGGCACAATGAATCAGTCCCGGAATTCATCTGGCGTTTCCGAGACGTCAGAAGCCGATGCTACAGTCTCATTTTAAGTGACGGACAACTAGCCGATTTGGCTTTCCAAGGATTGTTGGCTCCGATTCGGGAGCGTTTCTCTTCACAAGAATTCGAAAGTTTGTCTCATCTACTTCAGAGAGTATCGGCTCATGAAAGCCAATTTGCATGTGCCAAGAAAGAAAGGTTCTATCGGAAAGCCGATCAGCTACAGGTATACGCATCGGACTCAAATAATGAGGGATCCGATGCGGAGGTGGGACTGGTAGAATGGACCAGGAATAAAAAACCTGTATCATGTCCATGGATCAAGAAAGCAAATAAAGAAGAAAGATATGATTTTGATGTTAACAAAGCTGACAAGATATTTTATCTTCTCCTCCAAGAGAAGCAGATCCAGTTGCCGTCGAACCATGTAATCCCGTTTGCCGAAGAACTCAGAAAAAAGAAGTATTGCAAGTGGCACAATTCAATATCTCATCATACCAATGAGTGCAAGGTCTTCCGGCAACAGTTACAATCAGCTGTCGAACAGGGAAGAATCAAGTTCGAGGATAAAAGGCCGATGAAGGTTAACGGGCATCCTTTCCCGATGAATATGGTGATTGCAGGAACCTCAAGAGATCGGTCCGATGAAAAAAGATGCTGGAAGAGATCAAAGGTTACTTCATCGGACTTAATCAAAAAATATTCTAGACTACAGGACGAAGAAAGACGAGCCACAACACAACAAGAAAGGTATAATCCACACTGGGGTTGTCTCTTTTTTCAGTACTGTTGGGATCAAAACATGAGTTTGCCGTCCATCGAGGACTGTCCTGAATGCAACAAACTAGGATTTTGGTACTGTGACCAAAGCCGAACGTTGTATGATCGGCCTTCCATCACTAGGGCATCGGCACATAGCCGATTGGGGCCGATCAACGAAGGGCATGGTCAAAGGACAGTTAAGGATCAGGAGTTAAACAAAGAATCATACTCCATGAAGGATCAGTGGTATCCATCCGGGATTTTTACGAAGAATCAGAAAAGAAGGGCACAAAGGCTGCGATATAGAGAGCAGCATAAAAGACAACGACAAGACCATGAAGAAGCCGATCAGAGCTAGAAAATTAAGAAAGTATGGAAAGTAAAGCAAAAAGAGGAAGAGGCTGATACATCCGCTCAGGCTAACATGGTATTCTTCTTGCCAATGGAATATAAAGCATACGTATTTGATGAAGAAAGTCAAGAAGAGGATTTTGTCCAATTAATATTGGAACCGAGTCAAGCCATATTTGACAAACCAGAAGAATCCAAGCATCGGCACCTAAAGCCATTGTATATCAATGGATATGTCGATGGTAAGCCGATAGCAAATATGCTAGTTGACAGAGGCGCAGCCATCAATTTGATGCCGTATTCTACATACCGTAAATTGGGTAAGACGGCTGGAGACTTAGTTAAGACAAATATGGTGTTGAAAGACTTCGGAGGTAATCCATCAGAAACCAAAGGAGTACTGAATGTGGAGCTAACGGTTGGAAGTAAGACATTGTCTACCATATTTTTTATCATCGATAGTAAGGGGTCGTATAGCCTACTCCTTGGCAGGGATTGGATTCATGCCAACTGTTGTATTCCTTCAACAATGCATCAATACCTCATACAGTGGCAAGGAGACAGAGTTGAAGTGATCACGGCCGATCAGTCGACTAGCGTGGCAACAACTGATGTGCTATTCTAGGAAGCTGATGGATTCAACTGCCTATCTGGACAAACATGGGTGAGAAATTTCCTAGAGGTGACTGATAAAGGAATAAAGCCGATTCAGCAAGTCGGCTCGGATCCATTGTTTCCATGGAAACTTTAGAAGACTCTGAAGGGAAGTTAGGGCAAGGTTTTACGTCGGCCGATGAGTTGGAACAAATAGACATAGGATCAGGAGACAAGCCGAGGCCGATGTACATTAGTAAAAATCTATATGTTGAATTCCATGAAAAGCTGATAAATTTACTAAAGGAATTCTAGGAATGCTTTGCTTGGATTACCTTGAGATGCCGGGATTAAGCCAATCGATTGTGGAACATCGGCTTCCTATCAGACCGGGATATCAGCCATTTAGGTAGCCACAAAGGAGATTCAAAGCAGAGTGGCATGATGAAATCAAGGCGGAGATCACAAAGTTATACGATACTAATTTTATCAGAACATGCCGATATGCTGAATAGGTGTCCAATATTGTCCTAGTGAAGAAGAAAAACAGAAAGTTAAGTATATACATCGACTTCCGAGATTTAAACAAGGCAACCCCTAAAGACGAGTACCCGATGCCAATGGCAGATTTATTAATTGGCGCTGCATCGGGTCACAAGATTATTAGCTTCATGGATGGAAATACAGGCTACAATCAAATTTTTATGGCCGAAGAAGATATCCACAAGACTACATGTAGGTGTCTTGGGGCTATTGGTTTATACGAGTGGGTAGTCATGACTTTCGGATTGAAGAATACCGGTGCTACCTATCAAAGAGCCATGAACTACATATTCCATGATCTTATCGGACAGCTGGTGGAGATATATATTGATGACGTGGAGGTGAAATCCAAAGGTATTGAAGAACATATAGCCGATCTACGAAAAGTGCTTGAGAGGACGAAGAAATACGGACTCAAAATGAATTCTCACAAGTGTGCTTTTGGCGTATCGGCTGGATAATTTTTGGGTTTCATGGTGCATGAGAGAGGAATTGAAGTCAGTCAATGAAGCATCAGGGCCATCCAGACCACCGAGCCACCCATCAACAAACTACAGCTACAGTTCTTGATCGACAAACTCAATTTTATAAGGAGATTTATCTCAAACTTATCAGGAAGAATTGAGTTGTTCACTCCTTTATTAAGGTTACGAGCCGATCAAGAGTTTGTGTGGGGTGATGACCAGCAAAAAGCCTTTGATCATATCAAGGAATACTTGAATTCTCCACCAGTGCTGATTCCGCCGCAAAAGGGAATTCCGTTCAAATTATATTTGTCAGCTGATGAGAAGTCAATCGAATCGTTGCTTGTACAAGAGTTTGAGTCAAAGGAACGAGTAGTATTTTACTTGAGCCGATGACTTCTGGATGCTGAGACTAGATATTCTGATGTGGAAAAGTTATGCCTATGTTTGTATTTCTCATGTATAAAGTTAAGGCATTATCTTCTATCGGCTGAGTGTACAGTGCTTTGCAAAGTCGATGTGATCAAATACAATGCTATCGGCTCCAGTCTTGAGGGGGCGGGTTGGTAAATGGATATTCGCTCTGATGGAGTTCGATTTGAGATATGAATCGGCTAAGGCAGTCAAGGGACAAGCGGTAGCCGATTTTATTGTACAGCATAGAGGAGTCCAAGAGAATTATGTGGAGACGATCCCGTGGACGTTATTCTTTGATGGATTGGTTTGCAAGCATGGATCTAGTATCGGTTTGGTGATTATTTTGCCTCGAGGGGCAAGTTTTGAGTTTGCCTTCACAATCAAACCGTATAGTACAAATAACCAAGCAGAATATGAGGCACTACTCAAGGGACTTCAGCTGCTGAGAGAAATTGGAGCCGATACGATAGAGGTCATTGAGGATTCTTTGTTGGTAATCAAACAATTATCTAGGGAATATGAATGCAAGGATGAAATTCTGAAGTCATACTATGAAAAGTGTCAACAGTTGTTAAAGGATTTCAAGATAGTGACATTGAATCATATTTCTAGAGAGCAAAATACGGAGGTCAATGATCTTGCTCAGACTGCTTCAGGGTATCGGCTGAATAGTAGAGTGGAAGTTAAGATAGCCGATATCGAGAGCCGTATGGAGGCAGATGATTGGAGATGAGAAATTGTTCAGTATTTGCAGAATCCGTCAAGATCGGTTTCCAGGAAGCTTCGGTACAAAGCTATTAAGTACATTCTACTTGATGAAGAATTGTATTATCGATCAGTTGATGGAGTGCTCTTAAGATGTTTGGGTGCTGAAGAAGTCACGTTGATGATGAGCGAGGTGCATGGAGGTATCTATGGAGCCTATCAATCGGCTCATAACATGAGATGGATGATGAGGAAGGCTGGAAATTTTTGGCCGAGTATGCTGGAGGATTGTTTTAAATACTATAAGGGCTGTCAAGATTGTCAGAAGTTTAGGAATATGCAGTGAGTTCCAGCGTCGGTTATGAATCTGATAGTCAAGCTATGGCCGTTTAGACGTTAGGGAATTGACATGATCGGCAAGATTTATCCTTCATCCAGTAAAAGGCATAAGTTCATATTAGCGACAACAGACTACTTTACAAAGTAGGTAGAAGCTATTCCCTTGAAGAAAGTTACTTCTAAGGACGCGATTGAGTTCATCAAGGGACATATCATACATCGATTTAGAATTCCACAGATAATTACCACTGATCAAGGTTCTATCTTTATGTCAGAGGAGTTTCAAAGGTTTGCTGCCAGTATGGGGATTAAGTTGCTAAATTCGTCATCATATTATGCTCAAGCTAATGGACAGGCGGAAGTTTCTAACAAGAGTTTAATAAAATTGATCAAGCGTAAGACCGATGAACAACCACGGAGGTGGCATGTCACTTTGAATGATGCGTTGTGGGCCTATCGGATGACGTGTCATGGATCTACCCAGGCGCCACCATATCAGTTGGTATACGGTCATGAAGCAGTTCTTCCATGGGAAGTTAACATCGGTTCCAGGAGGGTGTCTTTACAAGATCAGTTGACAGTCGATGATTATTACACGTTGATGATCGATGAGCTTGATGATTTGACTCAGAGTCGGTTAGAAGCATTTGAGAAGATCAAGAAAAACAAGGCCAAGGTCGCTAGGCATTATAATAAAAAAGTAATAACCAAATTCTTTTCTGAAGGAGATCTCGTTTGGAAGTTAATTTTGCCAATTGGATCTAGGGATAATAGGTTTGGAAAATGGTCACCGAATTGGGAAGGACCTTATCGGATCAATCGGTGTGTGCCTGGCAATGCTTACATATTGGAAACTCTTGAAGGAGAGAAGTTTACCAAAGAGTTTAATGGAAAATATTTGAAAAAGTATTATCCTAGTGTGTGGGTAGGCGCCTAAATCGGCTAAGCATAGCCGATTCAAGATAGATAAGGTTTCAGGGGTAGTGCCAGCTGACGGTACCATCCGTATGATCGGTTGGGGCATAACCGATGGACAATGTACGGAAGCCGATATAATTTGTATCGGTTACATACAGTCGATATCGTGGAGATATCGCCTTTAGAAAATTTAGATACACAACTTTCGTTGATCAAGCTGATGAAAGTTTATCACAAAAGTTAATGTTCAAGATGACATCTGGATTTCTCCGAGGCTAAAGTTTTACAAGAATTTCTTAATGGCCTCAATCGCGCACAGACAGATCTGATCTATATCGTTGATGGCGCGTGTCATCCTCGTCTAATCCGGGGATAGTTTTTAAGTTTTTGTGCTGGCGAACTGCTAGCCGCACTTTGTCTGCTATCTTAGCCTCTTGGTTTTGGATCGACTTTGGTAGGCCGATGAGATGGGACTCGGTGGAGTTGATGTCTTCACGAACCTTGTCGAGTTCTGCCATCAAATCGGCTTCTCGTTTCTTCAAAAGGCCAAGCTTGGTGTTGGTGTGTTGGAGGTCAGCTGACATTTCATCAAGTTTCTTCTTTACATCAAGGGCAGTCAGTCGATCGTTGTGAGCCAGGTGGCTTTGCTCAGCACGATCGGCTATGCGCCGTCTTGATGCAGTCAGCTGGGTCCTTTGGAATTCCAAGTAAGCAGCAGGCGTAAGTGCGTCCGATAGTTCCGCAGGCAGGAGGTGTTGAATTTCTGCAAGTCTTCCACGGATCGACCCGCAATCTTTCACCAGCGAGTAAATCGGAACCTCCAGCCGATGCATAATATCTGACAACTGCTCACGTGCATCGGCTGGCAAAAATGGTTCGATCGCTGTGCTAGTGGCTGAGTCTTCTTCTGCTTCCAGGTATTTACCGATGTCTAAGGAGAACAGATCAGCTAATGACTGTATAACAACATTAGCAAACATGGAGATCATGAGGCAAAAGAAACGACATGTATAATGAACGTACCTGAGAGACAGTGGAAGTAGTTCTTATGCGGGTATCAGCTTGATGTGGGGCAGTGTGAGTAGATATCAAAATTTCGGAGGATACCATCGGCTCAGCCCTAGTAACAGAGTCCAACGTTTGGACCTTAGGAGCCGATGGTTTAGGCTGCAAAGCGAAGGTGTCAGGATAAAACAAAGGCAACAGAGAATTGACGCTGACACCTACCAGCGGAGAAGTGGAAGGAGTTAGAATTGCTGTAGGAGAAGGGCTTCGCGAAACCGATGCAACGATGAAAACATCGGCGTCGGTTTTCCATTTCTTAGAAACCGTCCGAGTAGCCGGTTTCTTGCGCTTTGGCCTTGATACTTGCGACACTCGGAGGAGAGCCGATGGAGGTGGACTGCTTTGCCCAAGGAGGGATCTGGCCTATGGATGTTGATAGATAATCAGCCGACCACTTGCGCTAGTCGAAGGTGCATCTTTGTCGCCAACCTGTGGAATTATGGGAATCAAGATACAGTTGAAATTCAATACGATGAAGACATAATAGTGAAAGGATAAGGATTACCTCTTCATTGAATTCCACGTAGTCGGGATTGAGGCAAAGGCAATAATATTCAGCCGATAGACTATATAAGTGCCTTCCCCATTCTGACCACCATCGAGCGAAGATTTGATACTGGATATGCAGGGCTAGAAGGTGGAGATAGTCCCTAAGGACAAGTTCGATGTCATCGAACTAAGTCGGTCGTACTCCAAGCCGCTATTTACTTCTCCGCGGGCTTGGAGCTTGCCGATGAAGAACAAGCTGATGGGGAGTTGGCCGAATCCCAACTGACGAGCACTAACGGAAGGATGGTAGAACTCGTATGACGGATGTTGGGATCGGTCTATTGAAAATCCGATCGGCAGAAGACAACGAGTTATGGAGGATAAAAAGATGGTCTTCGATTCTTCATCGGCTAAGGCATTCATCGGATGAAACCTGGAAGGCATTTCAAAGGAGGAGTCATCCTCGTATGTGAACCAGATGGTGACCTCTTTGGTAAAGCCATAGTAGAAACACTTGAACCATCAGCTGAGTCCGAGGGGGGTCATTTTGCTTCCAGGAAGAGCCGATGAAGCTTCACCCAGCGAAATGTATCGGCGTCGGCTGGCCTCGTTTTCTTCTGGATAGTCAGTCGGGAATGTCATGGAAGAGAAGAAGGGCCTGGCAATGACTTTGGAGGTGTAGACGTTCAACCAAAGTTGTAAAAACCACCAGGGTCTGCCGATATATCCGACTGGATGGCCTGTTGACAGCTTGGTCGTAACTTGATGGAGCAGATGATAAGTTGCTCCGAGAAGATAATGCCCCAGGGGAATTTAGCGGTGATCAGCCAGGAGCTCTGCAAACATTGCATGTTCGTTGTTGGACCAAGAGTCGAACCACCAAAGAAGAATTGTTTCAGCCAAAGATTCAAGAACGCTACATGTTCACGTCCATCGACTGGGCCGGAGGATTTGTTATGCAAGGAAATATACTTAGCCCAACCTCCGACATTCTTGGTGTTTAGTCGATGCTTAGGTTTGAATCTAAGACTGAAAAGGTTCATGTAGTGGGTGGTGTTAAGGCAGGTCAATATAGTAACATCCATCAAAGTGGGGATCATCGGTCCATGTCCGAATATGAAGGCATTCAAGATGTCCGACCAGAAGTAAGAAGCCGATGCAAGCAGATGTTTGTTCCTTTCCATATCGGCTAAGGACAGGTTAATGTAATTGTCTATTTTCAAATCCTCCCATAAAGTCTTTTTGGAGGCAGAAACCCTAAGGTACCAGTTCCTCCATTTAGGGAGTTTGCTAGGCCAGGATCTGAAGCTGTGAGCCCAATCGGTGATGGCCATGGATGAGTTCTTGAACGGGATCCTTTCTATTTCGGAGTTGATGAAATCAGTCAAATTCTCGCTACCCATAGGGCCAAGAAAGAAGTGACCAGGGCAGTCAGAGATTGGAATAGCGATCTGGCTCTTAAGATCCTATAGAAACCAGAACCCGACTACTGATGAAAAATTGAGATGGGGAAGAATCGTGCAAAACATAGGATGAAAGAGTAGATAATGGTTACCTCAGAAATTACATGTGTGGAAGCCATTGCGCAAATGAAAGAGTAGCAGCCGATGAAGAAATCTGCGAGAGCTCGCCTTCGGTCTTCTGAGCCCATCGAGATTCGCAAAAATTTGTGGATGCTTATGGAGCTCGTCGAGGTTTGGGAGTTTTTGATGAGAAGAAGTGTGTAGAAGAAGGCTGAGAAGGGGATATATTTTATAGAGGCGAAACAACCTAGGCAGAGATCTGAGCCGATTAATACGGATTTTAACGGGTCATCCTGGTTTGCGGAGGTTTCTAACGACTCAAAATTTCGTAGTCTGTTGGCAAACTCCGAAATTGGGGGGCATGAGTTAACGCCAAAATCTGGACGATCCGATGGCGCTAAAGCCAATCGGCTGGGAGATCCGATGGGGCTAAAGCCGATCGGCTGAGAGGTCTAATGAAGAGTTTAATGCAGTCATCAGTCGATGGAGATACTGAGACAAAGCCGATGGAGAACTGTAGAAAATCCGATCAGATTAGTAGAAGATTGGATCGGCTTGAAGACAGGGGATTGTCCAATCGGGATCAGGTCCGAGAAGCCCGAGGAAAGGAAGGAGAAGGATCAGCTTGACTAAAAGAAGGTCCGATAGCTACAGTGGAGAAGCCGATCAGGTTGTAGCAAAGGAAGACTCGGTTATAAATTAGAAGATTATTCAGATGAAATCAGGTTTGCGGAAGAGCCATAGACTCCACGACAGGGTACTTATTTTTGTAAATTATAACCTTACTCAATTAGGAAGGTTTAGCTGGTTAGTTAACTTCTTTAGGAATATTTTCCTTTGTTCTTACTAGGAAATAATGTTCGATGGTCGTAGACACGTCGGATTCTATCTGTAAAACCAGGGTATAAATATAGACCCCCTGAAAACATGTAAGATATCTCTCGATCATATATAAATTCGGCACATCGCCACCCTAGTTCATCTAGGTGTTTACCGACGGGTTCTGGCTCTCGACACAGGGTTACATCGGTTAAGTCCGATCTTTGGCGAAGGGGTAAGTCATGTCACTATCCTGGTATGCTTTGTACTGTCTAAGGCTGCATCGTTTAGGTTTGAACTCTTAGTCAGATCAGGTGTACCGCATCATATCTGTGTAGGGCCTATCGGTCTGTTAAGCTCTCTCTGCCGTCGTCAATCTCGTGCTGCATCGGTTAGGTCCGACCTACGGGGCTGCCGATGGTAGATCGAACTTCAGGCCTATAGTCTTCTGCACGGCGTCTCATCGGAGTGAGTAGCCGATGAGTTATCCATACTCTGAGCTTCACAGGGCATCGGCCCCTTGGCCGATACATATCAGCCTTTAGAGGCGTCCCCTCATCGGCTCAGCTAGCTGATGGGTTCGCTCCTATCCTTGCTACGGCATAGCCGATCTGGCGTCCTCCGTATCATCGCCGCTGGCCCCGGCCTCGTACTGTCTCGGTTAGGTCCGATCTTCGAGGTTCGGTGTTGATGGCGTTGCCATGGCGGACGACGGGTCTCATGCTGTCATATCCGGAGCGGCATCGGCTTTGCAGCCCGTGCCTTCTTGTACTAATCATTGCCTAGGCCGCATGCGCACTCATCGGTTTTTTCAGCCGATGAATCACTGTTCGGCTGTAAGGAGGGATCCCGTGCGTCTCGGCATCCTCTGAGCACACCCTGGTTCCTCTATCGGCTCTGCGGTCGACCCCTCGTCAACACCTGTCCACATCGGCTCCCCAGCCGATCGAAGAGCATCCGGATCCTATCGGTAGCCTATCGATAGCGAGCGTCTATATCGAATTCGCTCGTCTCACTTCCTTGTCAATTGCAAGGTCAAATTGACTAGTACGCTCGTGAATCTCGAGGCTTAAGGACCTGCACTGGAGATAAGCAAACCTTTCAGGCCTTCGCGTGACTGAGCCGCCGTCCCTTCCCGGTCATAGGATTTTTTGGCGGTGAGCAGCCATTAGTTATTTTGAAACTATCCGGTAAAACTTGATTGCATTATTGTGGAAATTATGTTCTACACACACCTGTCATGTAAGTTTTCACATCCACTCTAAATATTTAAAAAGTCATTTATGCAGTACTATGTTTGGCTTGAAACATGCGTAGAGAACTGCATATTAATTTAGTAGATAGAGAACTCATGCACACCCTATAACTCAATCCAGCCAGGAATATACATGTAGAGAATCTATGATTTTCTTTATTACTTTGATATCATAGTGACAATATGAAGCGAATTCGAGTGGGTGTTGAATGGTGCAGGTTTAAAGCAGGGAGCAATTCCGGTTAGAAGTGAAAAGAGAAGTGTGACAACGGAGCGTAGGAGCAATGGAGGCCACGCAGATTTTCCCTTACTGTTTGGGTAGGTTATGGTCCCCATAGCAAGGCAGTTACCAAACTGTTACCACGGTAACTGCCAGAACCGCTTGAATTACATTCGTAAAAATTTAAATTTAAAATTTTTAAATTTTATGGCAAGGTCGCGATTATCATAAGAAAAGAAAATCATAACTTCACATTTAACAATAATAGAAATAACATAATGTAATTCCCACAAATACAAAGATCATAATGATTATAATATAATACTTATGAATCTTGATTTTGAAGCAATACCACTTTGTCTTATGTCAACATATGGACTTATCTTAGTATTTTGCATAAAATTTTATCACTATACATCATTACAAATCATGGATTTTTTGAGATTTTTTTTCTAAAATTTAAATTCAAACAAATTTCGTTAAACCGCTGATAATCCTTACCATACCCTACAGTAGGTTACCAAAGGTTTGGGAAACCATGTGTGACCACGAGCTCACAATCACACAATAGAGAAAATATTGCTTTAGAACCTTTTAATTTTTGGAAAAATGTTACAATGTGGCTTCATTAAATTCTTAGGCTAAACCTATGGCCTATAGGAAATCTCGAGGGAAAAAAATTCACCAACATAAAAAACACTATTTTCTTTCTTAAGCAAGGAATTCTACAAAATTCTATGTTTTTCTTGCATAGCATCCAAACAGTTGTTTATAGTAATTCACATATTTTTTTCTACAAGAAATACCGCTACATATTTTTTTGTTGCTTTCTCTACCCGCGTGATTAATTTCCAATTATTACCTCCAAGTAGAGTTACGTACCACAATATTGCAGTATCAATGTTCAGCAAAGTCCTAAGCGTAATTTTTTTTATTTCTCTCATAATTTAAATACAATGTAGGGTGATCTTTTCTTCTTCTAAACGCTCCCATTTTCTCTCCCGGTCTGGCAGATCTGAGTACTACCATTATGTTTTCCAGTCTCCAGATATGGTTGCTTTAAGATTGGAGATGCCACGTGGCGAAATCCTAGAATGGGCCTGGGGCTCTAGTGCATCCCCCTCAACAGAGTAGTCAGGGAGCTCGGCGGCGACTTGCGGCGGCGGCGATGTCGGCGGCGGCGGCGGACGCCACCGAGCGCGGCGAGCCCTCAGGCGAGGGAGGGGGCGGGGACGGAGCGATCACGTACGTCAGCTACGGCGGAGAGCAACACCTGCCTCTGGTGATGTCGCTGGTGGACGAGGAGCTCAGCGAGCCCTACTCCATCTTCACCTACCGCTATTTCGTCTACCTCTGGCCCCAGCTCACCTTCCTCGTACACACTCCCTCCCTCTTCCCCCGCTCGTTTCTCGCACTCTCCCTTCTCCTCGTATCTCACAGGGTTCGTGAGGATTTGATGCGTTCTTGGTTGGTTTGTTTGGGGGGATTTGGGAACCACAAGGCGTTTGATCCAAAGGATGGGAAGTGCGTGGGGACGGTGGTGTGCAAGATGGGGGAGCACAGGGGCGCATTCAGGGGGTACATCGCCATGCTCGTCGTGCTTAAGCCCTACCGTGGCAGGGGAATAGGTGAGCATCCTTCAATTCCTAGAAGAATTTCTCTTTTTATTTGTTTGTTTGATCGATCGGTCGATTGACTGATTTGGTTCAAATATCAGTAATATGTACTTAATTCAAATGACAGCAATATCTACTTAATTTGTTTATCTCCATGGTCTATCTCAAAAGGGAGCATTTTTCCTTTGCACGATGTTTGATTGCATCTGCTTAAGTTTGCCCTGAAAGAAAGCATACGCCACTACAGATTTGTTGGGTGACTTTGAAACCATCTGTTACTACTCATGGAACTAAACAAGAGCTTAGCGATCCTACAGATAGGGAAGAAAGCAAAGTTTCTTGTTCCAATTAGACCTGAAATGGCTGGTGCAGCGGAGTGGTGAAGATTTGATAGATATTTACAATTTTCTGTTGATTTCCATTTGATATTCTTGATCTTTGCTTCATACTTTCATGTATATATTAAACATGTGTCTTTCCTTGTTATGCTTGCACAAACCTAATCGAATATCACTTTTACATGTGTCAATAAATTACTAATGGGAGATCTTATAAGTCTTATATGCTTCATGATCCTTTCACACTACCAGTTTTTTTGTTGTTCTCTGTAATATTTGCTTTGTGTTGATATGGTATTGTTTTTTTCTTAACATTAGCAGCGAAATATGTTTGTGTAGCTGAATGGAAGGAATGCTAGCTTTGTAAGTGCTATCAGTCTTCTAAAAAACAAGATGCTATGTTTAAGTATTTTACTCAGATTTCTTTGTCCTTTGTCTGCTTGATTTGCACAAAGAAAAAACATTTTTTTATTTATTCTACGTTAGGTATTTAGATTCATTTCTTGAAAATCGGCAGCCATCTATTGTTCCTTTTTATTGAACTATATAATCTTCTTGTCAGTTGCAACTTCAATGAAAAGTTAGTCAACTTTGGTTAAATGGTTTTCTAGTTTTGCATAGGTATTACATTGTGCACCAATTTTCATTTGTTTAGTTTCCTCTGTTATAGATGTTCAGTGATTCAGTCTGGCCCATGAAAGCATTGTTGGTTGCTTAGTTCTTATGGTTGGAGCCATTTAACACTTTATCTGGTGTGTCGTGGCACACAGAACTAACCTTATGTCAATTTCTTGCATGAGTTTAACAGTGGTCCTCCCCTACTGTGTTTGTTCAAAAAAAATTTCTTGCATGAGAGGAATTTTTTTTCTTAGTAACGGTGTTGTCAGACTGTCAGTACACTGAACATGAGCTGGCTATAATTGTGTTTTTAGCACATGTACATTTGTCGAAAATAGTGTGGCACAGGAAGTTCTGTAAAACATGTAGCAATAACTAGCTGCGGTGCAAATCACCGATTCAATCTACGCAGTGCTGTTGCTAATGCATATATCTTGCATGAGGAGTACATTTTTCAGAATACTTGGATCATGAAATGCATATTAATATTTACATACTTATCTTGGAACAATGATACAGTCTGTTTATCTGAAAAACATGACCTCCTTTTTATTAATGACATTTGCAATAAGGATGTTGACAGGAATAATGTTGAATCCTGCCAGGCATGAATGCCCTATCTCGATGTACAAATATTGAGTTGTAATCTATTACAGTATTACTAACACTCCAGCTTCAGTTCGAATGGTAGCTTTGTAATCTATTAGGGTATTACTAACACTCCAGCTTCAGTTCGAATAGCTCATGAATGGCCTTTCTCGATGTACGAATATAGAATATATGGTATAGCTTTGTAATCTATTAGGGTATTGCTAACACTCCAGCTTCAGTTCTAATAGCTTTCCTGAAGTATACTAGTGCTTTGCTTTTGCAAATGCTTCCCATTTGTTTTGTTCCATCTTATCTGTAAATAAGCAATTAAAATGGATGCTATGCTGGCCTTTATGAGCTAACCATCTGTTTCTTCATGGTACAGCAACTGAATTGGTTACAAGATCCATTCGGGTAATGATGGAATCTGGCTGTGAGGAGGTAATCACCCCTGTGTATTTTCTCATTCCTAACTTTTCTATATATCCTGAAATTTCAATGTGAAAAACTGATTACGTATTGTACTTTTTGTGCCTATCATGTATTCTTGGTGTAAATTTGGTTTATGGACTCTTCGATTGTGCCTAACTTGCAATTTCCATAAGTTGTTTGGAAATTTTGATTTGTTTGATACCTGACTCATATTTGCTAGTGTGGAAATTTTGATTTGTGTGACATCTGACTCGTACTCTCCAACCAGGTGACACTTGAAGCAGAAGTTACAAACAAGGGCGCCCTCGCTTTATACGGCCGCTTGGGTTTCATCCGAGCAAAGAGGCTGTACAGATACTACCTGAATGGCGTGGATGCATTTCGCCTGAAACTGTTGTTCCCTCGCCCTGATCCTGGTCTGCATCCAATGATGCTCGGCAATGAGAGAGATGACCAGCACATGGATTCTCCTTACTTGTGATACCACTCTGATCGATGGCTAGAATGAGTTAGGATCCAAGGGTTTTTTGCTCTTTTATCTCAGTTTGAGCTTTTGTAGCTTGCTGTAACTCTTGTAACATTGTCTGTTTAAAGATAACGTTTGCTGTTGTAACATGGCATATATTTATTTCAGTCCGTTGAAAAAGCATGTCGTTACTTGGCACTAGAATGAAGAATAGTTGAATTTGAATTTGCATATGCTTTTGAATTTTCGATCCATTTTCTAAATATATGCACTTCTTGATCAACTCGCTAACCTTGCATGCGCCAAGCATCAGCATGTACTCAACAGAGAACAATCCCTTTTATTACCCATTTGTATTGTAAAATAACAGAGAACTATCCCTTTAACCCATTTGTATTGTAAAATAGTTCGGTTCAATACTGCAAAGTAATCTAGGAACAGGGTAAGATTCTTCATATTCATCAGTAGCCAAGTAGAGCCCAAAACTTATTTACATATAAGCTTGTCTTCTTCACAGATCACACTAGTAGCCACCGACGATGCCACCAATCAACCCAAGCTACAGGTAAGAGACAAATACCTCTATTCCTCATGCACAAAATTATATGGCAAAATTACATGGCAAGGTGATGGCCACCGTAGATGATCTGAATCGCTAGTTCATCAGGTGGCATGTGAAACTCAAGAGGATGAAGCAGCAACACTTGGTCTGGGAACATCATGTTAGCAGAAACATCAATTGACTAGGGAGTAATCACTGGTACGCCAGTGGTTCTTCGACAGCATATACTGATGGAGCAGCTACATTGTTTCCCTGACAGGTTGCTGTGTTCCCTGGATAGGAGTAGATCACCGAGGAAGCTCCATAAGCGTTGGTTCCAGGTGCATGAGTGATGCAAGTAGCTGCCTGACAGGTTGCTGTGTTCCCTGGATAGGAGTAGATCGCCGAGGAAGCTCCATAAACGTTGGTTCCAGGTGCATGAGTGATGTAAGTAGCTGCCTGCTCGAATTGGCTCCCCTCAGATGAATGTGCAGCAGCTCCAATCACACTGCTTGGCATAGATCCATAACTCCTAACAAGTTGTACGTTTGTCATAGCTGCCCCAGTTGCTGCAGCACTTGGAGTAGCCCCAGAATTACAACCTACTTCTACGTTTGTCACAGCTGCTTCAGGTGCTGCAATCACACCACTCGGAATGGACCCGTAATGGCTGATAGGTTGCAAGTTCATCATGGCCGCCTCATGCTCAGTGCTGTAGGTAGTTCTGAAATAGAAGATAGTAGAAAGGAACAAATTAGACTTCCAAGTAGCTGCAAATGCTGTTTTTACAAATTTTAGAAACAAACTTGGAAATTATGATTCTCTATTGTCCATAGCAGTTCAATAAGATTTTCAAACAATGTCCAGTAGCTGAACAATATAGTTTGAGATGTCAATGTTGTCAGCATTGGCCTAATTTAATTTGGATTGGAAAAACAGCTAACACATAATAAAATTGACATACAGGAAGTACTAGAACCATTCAGATAACAAATGTATACCTCTCAGATGTACTTTCTAGGTAATAAGATCTTTAGAGGGTCAACTGGGTGCATGCCAATTTGGTGGGTGGCACAATGTGGGGCACTATAATAGCCAGGAGCCCAAACATGACAAGAAAGAGATTGCTGGGCATAGAGATGAAGTGGTGGAGGTGCTTGCACATACTGATAGGTTGAAGGCAATAAACCATATGCTGTGTTTGCTGCTTTATATGGATACTCAGTTGTTGACATATGGTAAGAAGGTGTAGTGAACTGCTCATTTGGAGGAGGCATCTGAGCATATGGATGTGCATAAGATTCAGGTGGCACTGGAAGAGTGGTCGGAGGAGGAATATAAGAAGTTTGGTGATGTGCATAAGCAGCTGGTTGTGTTGGATGAGGAGGTAGGTAAACAGGAGGAGCAGGATGCCTGTCATCAACAGTATGCAGGAGTGCAGATTCTGGCATTACAATAATTGGACGAAACAATGCCCCAAGTTTTTGAACCTACAACAGAGTAACAACAGTAAATTTAATAAAGTAGAAGTATGGTATATTTCAAAAGCCCAATAAAATTTGACATAGAAGGGAAGGTATTAACGGAAGTTACGATTCAAGAATAACATAAAAGAGATAGAACAAAGAAAAACATTAAAAGAAAGAGCCAAATGTTCTTATCATGCCCCACTTGTGGCTCTTCTTCTATTATACCAGCCATTAATTTTCTCAGGACAAACAACATAAGTTCATTACTAAACAGCCAAAATACAATCAGAAAATATATTCATTCTATGAAGTAAAAAAATATGTAGTTTGACTGGAATATGAAAAAAAAAAGTGATGTGATATGTATTATGTAAAAAGTACATGGAAAAGAATAAGCTTCAGGCTTCAAAATACAAACATGATTAAAATTGTCAATACATATACATAGCAACCCTCCCAACGTAGAGTGACACCGCATTCACATATGATGAGGAATTTCAGAAGGAAATGACAATATGTTTTAAGGTCCTTTTAAATATTAAGATGGGATACAATTCGTTCATCTTTACTTTGATCACAATATCAACAACCGATGATTCAAACTTACCTGTGTAAGGGTAAGTTGGGCTGAACTTCCCATTGAAATAATTCTCTTTTATAGCAGTTCTTAGGCTATTCTCTGGGACAGGCATGAAATCACCATCAACTGTAAACTTAACCTGCACATATGAAAAAACTTAAGATTTCAGCTATATCGAGAATAAAATACAGCTAATTTCTGAAATTCTCTTACCAGAATTCATTAAAATATTTTAATTAAAAAGTAAACGTCACAACATGTGAGATAGGAGGAACACAAATGTCAGAAAAATGCTAATAGCAGACAAATTAATTCATGTCAGAGGGGCCCCTAACATGTCTTTCTCTGGTTCCTAAAAGAGGTAAAGTTGTAAGGAATCATGTGCCATTCATTGCTTCTGTAATTCGTTCTGGTGGAGATATGTTATATGTTAGGCCTCTCTCAGTTCCCATATATTCACCACATAAGGTAAATACCAAACAGAAAAAAAAACTTGATTAATCCTTAATGTTAGATCTTGCAGTCCTAGATTACAATAGGTCAGCACAATTTCGCTGCATTATATCAACAAGGTTATGCAGTCAAGCAATTGAATGGTCTCCAGCAACCTGGCAGGCCAATGTTGGACTAAGTCACAAGCGCCAGCAAGGTTCTTCATGCCATAGGCTGTTAGTTAACTCGGCTGTTAGTTAACTCATCATGGAAGTAACAAAGACATTCTGCAAAACTGCTAACCAATACAATTGACATGGTTGTCTATCACCCAATCTGACTTGATGTGTTCAAAATGTGCCCTGTATAACAGATGCGACAGCAATAATAACAGTAATACCAGTAATTGCACATGTGTGGATATTTTATACAACAGGTCATTTGAATTCACAGTTTTCTCCATTATATCAATGAAATGCATTATTTAGCACAAAAAAACCAGCTGGAATTCACAGAACTTCAAAACTGAGCATATGTTTGAATTTGAGATAACAAATAACAGGCTATTCCTTTGTCATGAAAATTCATATTTTCTTTGCTTAGCTTAGTTTGACAGAAGAATTCCACAAATGCTAGAGCAACCAGAAAAAGAATGGTGTGAGAAAAAATAACAGTTTAGTACAAAACAAATGAATTTCAGATTATAGAATAGCAGATACTACATAGGTTGCATCATGTGATAAGTCAAGCATAGCATGAGCATGACAGCTCAAATTTGCAATTTCCATCAACCACGAATGTGAGAATTACAATGACATAAAGATCCTAATCAATCATGTCACTATATATCATTACTTAATACTTAGTGAACTATAGTCACAACAAAAACCCATTCCTTCTGCAGATTAAACACACAGAGCACAATGGCAGCGAATTTACCTGGGCAGGAAAGCGGCCCCGGAAAGCATCTAGGACAAGTGTGAGGCCACCATTGGAGTCAGCATAGTAGGGCCCGTAGAGTTGAGGAAGAACACTGTGCCACACCTGATATGGGACACCGCACCCAGATTCCCCAGTGGCAGGTCCATCACCCGGTGCCTGTAGCACTCAGCATTAGTCATGCCACTGCGCATGAAAATGTAGCCAGCAGGTGATGACTCAGAGGACCCACTGGGGCAGCCCTTCTCATCATCCTCCACCAGAGGCTGTGACCTGTTGCACGCCAGAGGAGGTGCAGTAGGGAACATGGAGCACTGCAACACATAGATATGAATAAGCTTCAGGTGGCACCGGAAGAGCAGTCAGAAAAGGAATATAAGAAGTTTGGTGATGCACATAAGAGGCTGGTTGTGTTGGATCAGAAGTGGAAGGAGGTAGATACTCAACAGGAGGAGCAGGATGCCCGTCATCAAAATTATGTTGGAGTCCAGGTTCTGGTTGTACAAAAATTGGGCAAAACAATGTTCTCAATTTCTCAACCTACAACACAGTAACGGCGATGATGAAAATAGAATGAAGTAAATGTATTGTGTAGCCCAATAAAATTGTACACATAAGGGGAAATGGAAGATAAAGGTATTGTCCCTTCTAATTCCAGCTAGCTGCCAGACAAATATAACATAATAGAGAGAGCTATATGTTCTTATCATACCCCATTTGTGTCTCTTCTTCTATCATACTGGCCATTTCTTTTATCAGGACAAACAACAAAGTTTCAACACTAAACAGCCAACATACAAGCGGAAAATTCTATTCAATCTATGTACGAAAACAATATCTGAGTTCGAGTGAAATAAAAAAAAAGATGTGTCATAATATAAAGAGGACATTGAAAAGAATAAGCTTCAGGCTTCAAAACCCAAACATGATGAATTGTCAGTACATTGCAACCTTCCCAACCTTGATCACATGTGACACAGGACAAATTTCAGAAGGAAATGACTGTTTTATTATCCTTATAAAAGTTAAGATTAGATAGAATTTGTTTCATCTTTACTCTGATCACACTATAAAAAATGCAAATTCAAACTCACCTGTGTCAGGGTAAGTTCTGGGCTAAACTTCCCATTGGAATAATTCTCTTTTATAGCACTTCTTAGGCTACTCTCTGGGATTGGCATGAAATCACCATCAATTGTAAATTTAATTTGACCTGAACATATAAAAAGGACATAAGTGGCCACTGAACTTTCAGCTATATATTAAGAATAAAATACAACTAATCTATGATGTTGATTATTGGACTTCATTACACTTTTTTAACTCAAAAGTAAACCGCACATAACATGAGGTAGGAGGAACACAAGTGCCAGACAAAAAAGGATAGAAGAAAGGTTAATTCACATCAGTAGAGCTCTTCTAACATGTCTATCTGGCTCCTACAGGAGATAAAGCTGTAAGCAAACCTGTACCACTTATTGCTTTTGGAATTAGTTCTGGCAGAGAGAATGTTAATAAGCATAACCCAGCCCATATACAACTCACCACACAAAGTAAATCTCTACTATATAAGGAACCTAATGATGGTGAATCTGCCATCCCACCATTACGGCATTACCTCTTAAGTTGGTGGGATTTTTTGCGGACAACTGACCATTTGTTTATTATGGCTTGTAATAAGATTATTCCATGGTATGTATACAATCATTGCAACTACTCCGCGGTATGTGTGCAATCATTGCAATTTTACAACTTATGATATTTTGTTACAAACACGTTGCAATGCACAGGTATTTGGCTAACACAAAAAACGACCTTTCATCCTTAACCTTAGATCCTGAATTCGAAGACCACAATAGCTCTCCAAGATTTTGCTGAATTACACCAGCAAGGTGTCCCTCTCTCACAATTGCATGATCTACGAGAAACCAGTGAGCCGATGTTAGACTAAATCACATGCTACAGCAAGGTTCTTCAAGCCATAGGCTGTTGGTTAACTCATCACGGTAGTAAGAAAA
This sequence comes from Oryza coarctata, assembly GCA_030770085.1. Lineage (NCBI taxonomy): Eukaryota > Viridiplantae > Streptophyta > Magnoliopsida > Poales > Poaceae > Oryza > Oryza coarctata. The sequence goes on along the minus strand of CM061483.1, from coordinate 10,802,706 downwards.
ACGTTCCGCAAAACTACTAACCATACAATGAACATGGCTGACTGTCCCCTGATCTGACCCAATGTGCTCCCATATAACAGATGCGATAGCACTAACACATGTTACATATGTCCTGTTTGTGATAAAATATCAATAATTGCTCACTTATGGATGTTATATACAACAAAATGTCAAACACCATTACAGCAGGTCATTTGAATTTCCCAGTTTTCTCCTTTATTTCGACGAAATGCATAATGCAGCACAAAAATACACTCTGGAATTCAAGGAACTCCAAGGCCGAGAAGATGTATGAACTCCAGAAAACACGTGTAAGATGCTAATCCTTGGAAATGTTTGTCCATATTTCCTTTGCTATGTATGCCGTGACAGATGAAATCCACAAACACAAGAGCATACAGAAAATGTATGGTGTGTGAAAAGATCAATTTAGGACAGTTTGGTACTTCTACAAAACAATGAATTTATTTTATTTTAAATCATACATTACATTTGCATACTAGATAGAATGCATCATGTGGCAAGTTGAGTGTAGCATGACAGGTCAAATTTCCAAAAAAAATTTCCCATCAATCATCATTCCATGAGAAATCAAAAGTTCTACAGAATGATTACCATTCCAATTCTACAAAAATCATCAATTCAACACCTTTATCCAATAACAAAACGATCCCAACCACTTCATCCTATATCACAGTAGCAGTAAGCCATTAACCTACCACCACAGGAAAACCGCATTCCAGGTCAAGCCCTCAGTCGGAGTGGGCCCGGTAGGGCCCGTAGAGGTGCATGGCGTCGAAGTCGTAGAGGAAGAGCGCGGCGCCGCGCCTGATCCGGGAGACGGCGCCCAGCCTCCCCCGCGGCAGGCCCAGCATCCGGCGCGCGTAGAACTCGGGCTTCGCCGCGCCGCTGCACATGAAGATGTACCCCGCCGGCGAGGGCGACGGCGCGGGCGGCCCTCGGCCGGGGAGGTCTCCCTCCTCGTTTTCCTCCTCCGACGGGTCCCGCGGCCTCTTGCGCGGCGGAGAGGGAGACGTGGCCGCGGCAGGGGATGGCGAGCGCTCCTGCTCCGCCATGGATGGAATGGAGGGCGAAGTGGGGAGGAGGAGAGAGGGTTAGGGTTTTTGCCGCTTCGACGTCTTCTCTTCTGGGAGTGAGCGGAAGCGTCCCGGTGCGGGTGAGGCGAGTTCGTTTTTGTTTTGTTTTTTTTTTTCTTCGCGCTTAGTACTAGGTTGAGTGGTTGACTAAGGTTGACCGCCGTCACATTGTATGTGTCAGTGTCAATTGTCAAGGCTTGATTTCGTCAGGGTGGGTCATGGCGACTGCCTGAATAATGGTCAGATTACATTAGTGTCTCAATAAGTTGTTTTTTAAAAAAATAATTATACGATTTAACATAACAGGTTTGTCAAAATTTAACTTTAACCGCACTCCTCTATTTCAAAATATAGCAGCTTAATATTAAATTAGACAAAAATCTAATTAATTTAAATTTATAGTAGTCCAGATTATAATGTAGTAGTTTAAATTCATAGTTTCAGATTGTATTAGATTTATATGTTTTGAGACAGGGAGAGTAGAAAACAACTCAGTGGCTCGAATCATGCAACCACTGCATTTCTGTCATTAGTCACCATGGCCACGTTATTTCTTATTGCTCATCACCAAGAGAACCCAGCCTAAAAATACAACATTGGCGCCATCGCCATGCCACCCCTCCCAAATGCTCACATCAACTGTTTGCCTGACTGCTGGGAGAAATTGATGAGGAATGTCCGTATCTCCATGGGCCCCAGATCGACGACGAGCTTGGAAGGATCTACAGGGCCTCCCCGGATGATCTTTTCATCAGCAGGAGGGTCTTCACCTTCCATTTCAGCCTCTTCTTCTCCATCGTGGCACGCTCTTGGTTCGCTGATAGGCTCGTCTCGCCGATCTTGCCAATCTGGAGCAGTGGGGATGGAACAACCGAATAAGTTGAGAATGGTTGTGTATATCAAAACCTAGGTGTAAATCAGAAAATGTGATGATGATACCTTCTTGTCTGGAAATACTCTCTTCAGGTCGACGCTAGCCAGAGCTGAAAGATCATTATGTTCTGCAGCCTATAATTGCACAGGACAAGACTCATAAAATAAAGAAGATCGAGTTGTACCAAGGAAAAGAAAGGATGGTAGTGTAAGACCTCATATAAGCGAGCCAACCGAAGAACACTTCCATCTTCAAGTTCCTGTTCAATGCATAAGCATTTGACACATACAACTTTTAAAGAGACATAATGGAACACTCGCCCAAAACAGATTAGGATAGCATTTTCATCAATTTTGTACATGAGCACATTTATTGTGTAGCTAACTGGCTAATTATTCTTTGTAACCAATGAAATCAAGCAGGATTGGGGCAGGAAAAAGAACTAGCTTGCACCATTGTAAACAATTGAAAGTAAATATAAAATACTATACTACACAAAGAAGAATCAAATCAGTAATAGTTGGGTAGTCCATAACCAAAGATGGGAATAATTCTGGCTCCCACGAACTTTAGTTCATATCAAGTACGCCATCAGACACTCAAGCTAAAGAGGAGAGAGCTTTCAATGTAGTCATTAGTGAAAAGATAAGCATTTCCTATTCACTACATGTTATTGAAAGAATAATTATGGACATTTTATTTTTAGGTAGAATATGACAACAATAGTCCATAGCAGACAAATACCTGAAGGGTAAGCAATGCAACATTATCAGGCAAGCTGTAGGACGGATCCATTGCAGAGAACTTTGTAACGTGCGATTCATCCAATTGACTCCATCCTGATTAAACAGAGAGGAAATGCTCAAAACTAGCATAACCTTTTGATCAATTATTATATAAACAAGTTTCATTTTATACCTGCTCTGCAAAAGCAAGAAGAAGAGGGGAGTACATTTCTTGGCCAAATGTCCAACGCCACCTAGTTCCTTCTCCTTGTGGATCAATTTTGAGATAATACTTTCCTTCAATCTGTGAATTACCATAATAAGACATTTTCCATAGTATTTTTGCACACAATTGATGTATTTGAAAACATCTCTAGCGACAGTTGACACAACAAATATATCTTCATTTTATACTGCAAGAGGACTTTGACATAGATAAGAAAATAATTCAAGATGGCAGAAATATCAATATTACTTTATAGCACGAACTTATTTTATTTAACAATCCTCTTACACAATGTATATTCTTCAGAAACAATGGAATCCGTATTCGTTTGTTGATAGGATCTCAGTAGCTGACATCTTATTTTAACTTCTATCCAAAACAGGGATGCAAGAATAAATTTCTTTTACTTACAACTAGTCCTTCACATTGATTATCAAAACAGGTTGTTTCATTTAATGCCTCTGCAACACCACGACTGTCATCATGAAGTAGTCTCCTACAAAGAGTGACCAGGATTTAACCATCCAGAGGTAGACAAAAAGGAAATGCTAAAATAGGGGCATACCACATGAAAATTTTGTGAAAATGGTGCAAGTTCTAGTGCAATAAAAATTACAACTACCAAAAAATTCTCAAAAAAATCAGCTATATGGAACAGCATGACATATATTCATGGAAAAGTTCAAAAACAAACTCATCTCTTCTGTGAGATATGAAAAGAAAAATATGCAGCATCTTAGACAGGTCACATTTAGTTTTAGTGGAATTTGCCATATTATCACCTGATATGTCCCCAAACAAAAAATATGAAAGAAGCAACAAACTACTGTCCAGTTATGCTGTTTGAGTTGAGGATATACCTGTGTAGCATTAGCTCTATCAGTCCATCCTTTATGCTGGCACCTACAACAGACCTGTCTACAAGTATAGATAACTCTCTGCTGCCATCTTCAACATAAATGCCAAGATTAACTTGAAAGTAAACATAAAATCATCAATCTGTGCATAAATCAACCCCAAACTAAACTAACTGTGGATCTACACACAGACTGGATCCTTAAATTTTCAATAGCACACGATAAGTAAGAAGGGCATTGTAATTTCTTCAAACATTGAGTCTTGACTGAACTATAAGACAGTCTAGCTTGTACATGTCAAATTCTCATTTTCTGTAATCATCAATAACCCTTTTTGCATCAAAGTTTTGTAAAGATCACTGGACTTCTTAGGCTATCACTATACGTTTTTGTTATCACATTTCAGTGGAATAAATAACCAAAAAAGCCAAAAGGTCCTTTAAAAGAACTAAGCCATACGTAAATAAACTGAGTGGACAACACAAACTTAACTCCTGACTGCTTCAGATATTGATTTAATGATCAAAAAAAACCTGTAAGAAAACAAAAGCTCACAGGGTAATAGTTTCCAGCAATAGGCTGGTGCACTTCGATCTTCCACTCTGACTGGTAATCCCGTATCTGCAATAAAAGCACCTTATATATTAACATAAAGTGTGATTATCCTGTACAATCAATCAATCTTGTTATGCATTTTGTGTTGCAGTCATCCTCTGTGCATTCTTTAGTTCTTGTACCCTTCCAAAACTATAGATAGGAGGGCAATCACATAGTTTATTCTGGTATTTTTTTCCCCCAGTACTATGTTTATGTTCATAATAGATGTACAGTACGAACTGTAGATATGATTTACCATAGAAAAGAGTGAGAACGCATCATACCCTTTTGATGAAATCACGTCCACTGGAATCAGTATAAAATGTTTTATTTGTTGCCATGTTTGTAACAATTTCAGTAGCTACTTCTTTTCCATTTCCATCATCCACTGGAATTGGTCCAACCTATCCATAAGAACAATTAGTTGAGCAGCTGTCAGAAATCTCACCCAAGGAGATAAATAAACAGGATATAAACAAATTGTCATGCAAATTGAAAATGTACAGCCTTTAAAGAAATCATCTTTAGCAATGCATACATCTCATTGACACAGCACTCACTATAAAGTCAGTCTCCACATAGTCCTTTCCTTTGTAAACTCTGCTGATCTGTGCAAAGAATAGAAAAACAAGCATCAGGAAAGCAGCAGCAACAAAGACAACAATAATCTCTTGTTCATTAACAAATATTGAGAGAATAAAATAAACTCTATGTTTCAAGTATTCTATATCACCAATGAGTATGAAAGTAAATGGTGAGATAAGATTCATCAGAAAAACTTTAGGTGTGGAACAAAAAGGAAATAAATAAAAGGTAGTGAGTGATGATTCAGACAAGTAATCCCCATAGAAATAACCTAATATATCCATGAATTAATCTGCTGATGCACTTCGTCCAATATGGGCCCATGGAGAACAGTGAGAGGAACCTTTGAAGTGGGAAACATAAATTCAAGTTAGACTGACATGTGTATTTTTTAAAATCTCTCAATAGATGCTGCAGTGTGAATGTTATACATGGAAATAATTTTATGGGAGTCCTAAGGCAAATTAGATCTCTTCTTCATACCTGTCCATTAATCCTGATAGGAACTGTGCCATTAGGGCGAAATATGTATGCTCCAGAAGCCTACAGTACAGAAAAGAACAAATAAACATCAATAATAGTAAATTTTGCTGAATAGATTATTAATATAATCTGTATTGCACCTGAGGATCACTTCCATTTCCATCCTGTCCTATGTAATACTTGTACTTCTGCTCAAAATTTGCTTCAACCTTGCAGTGTATTAATGGTGTTTGGTACAGGTGAGTTTGGATCATATGCAATTCTTTAAGCAAGAAGCAATGAATGTATGATCTGCTAGGGCAAATAATATACCGGTTCTTAACTACTAGCAACAACAATAGGTAATCTTATGAGTACACATCTTTATATCTTTATGATGAAAGCAAAGACAAGACTATAAGGGAAAAGAAAAGGTTCCAGATTGGAGATAATGATTAACCTTTGGCACATTACCTGTGTCTTACTATCAGAGTACAGAGATAATGCTCCAGCTGCGTTGTATTGAAGTTTCAACTGTCTGTTGCTGCAATATATACAGTGAATTAAGAAAAAAAGGTCAAACTTTGGAGCAACTCTAACTAATGTTGGTATCAAAAAGAAATATATTAATTCACCTGATTTCTTCCCACTTGATATAAAGTAAGTATTGAAACCAAGAGGTGGTACAGAAACTGGAAAAGCAAGCCAAAACTTGGGCTTTGCAACTGGTAACATGCCTAAGTAAGCCTTGGCGTGTTTCTCTCGCATGTGCAAAGATGCATTAGCTATAGGTATAAGTTGTAATTCAACTTCTCTTCCCTCAGAATCATGAACAACAATTGAGTCACTGACAACCTGTTGATTCCATAAATTGGCATATTAATTCTCCATCTATAGTCAAAGCAGTTTCATGGTAGTAGCACAATGCATCACACATCTTATGCATAGGGCCATAAGCAGAAAATTCCAATTGATATATGACAAACTATTAAAAACAAAAAAATATCTTGCTTTTCTAGGAATAACAATTGCATATGCGAAGGACATCCTCTCGTTTCCACCCAAGTGAATTGTACACAAGCACAACCTGTAACAGAAAAGGTGGGGAAAAGATAAGGTTATATGTTTTTTTCTTAAAAATATCAATCATTAATTGCATACAAGTGAGCCGTGCATGTGCATGTTAAGAACAGAACTCACCAAACTTTTCCCTTGAGAAAGGTCCGTCTCAGAAGGGGGCTAATATGTAATATTTAGGAGTGGACACTGAAAAGGAGATATAATGATAGAAGAAAAAATTACATCATGTTTAATTACATTGGAAGTTGAGAAAGTGGTCCACATGCATTACAGGGGAGGGGAGCTGGCTCCAATCAGTGCCAGGGTTGACACACATACACACAAAATGATGTACACCAACCTGTGTAAAATTCGTTGTTTGGGACGGGCAATGTGATTTTGAGCAGACTGACTCAAGCAAGAGAGAGAAGATGAAACCAGCTTCTCAGCCTGTAAAAGAATCAAACTCATTGAAGCAATCAAACCCCAAAAGAAAACAACGGCTGTGAATTAACAATACTCTTGGGAACTCACTTGTGTATAGCCAATTGCCAATCTCTTTGCATAGTCATTTGTGACATGTTGCTTCTCAGTTCCTGTAACAGCATCATGGTGCTGAGCAAGAGCTAAAGCATCAGCTAAGCTATCTGTTGTGAGATCAGAGTTGCTTCTCCCTTTAAAGAATTCCAACTGCCTAGCTGCCTGAAGTGAAAACAGATAAAATATTAAGCATATGAACACTACAAAATACCAAGTGACCAAGAAAATATATCATATTGAGATTGTACATTTGAATGCCAGAATAACAAAAGATAGTTAAATTACCAAGTAATATCCACTCATAACACGGACATATCGTTGTAAGGCAGGTCTGCTTGTGAAGTAACCTGTCCAGTATGCATTTGGGTTGTCTGCATACCTGGTGGAAGAAATACAGTCATATGCATGTGAAAGCAACAAAGTAAAGTTAATCGTACTAATTATGATTATAAAGTTAGAACATATGGGAAAAAATCATTGGTCTTGAGAGGCCATGGCACATTTTCAGCATGTTTTGCATCAGTATAAATGGAAGGTGTGGAATACAGAGCATTGACACGACCATCCTGAGGTAATGGAACAACATGTTGAAATCATCATCATTATAACTTCATGGTGAAACTAAAAGCAGCTAAACAATAGTCAGCATTTGTAATATTCATGCTCATCTTAACCTTGTTAACGTAGTGAATTAATTTGTCCATCTGTCTGAACCAACTTTCTGCATATTGATATTTGAAGTCTGTGCCCATTGTAAACATAACATGGTTTGTCCTTGTAATATTTGCCTAGAGAAAAGAAAGGAGCATGAATTAGGATGAAAAATCCATTGCTGAGTAGAACAACTTCAAGTTAAAACATTGTCGTTTAGCTAATATCTCTGAATATTAAGACCATAATGATTGGCATATCATGGAATAGGGTACACAAAAACAGCATGTTCAATTTCTGACAAACATTTATCACTACAACATCCAGAAAGCCAGTCTAAATTGAAAAAGATGTTTGCACTTTGCAGTAGCATCAGTCAACATGAGACTAATGGATTTCCATGCAATGCATATGGCTCCACAGAGGGTCTACATCGGCATGAAAAAATTGTCAACATAGAGTTTAATGTACCTGTGCTATAGCTGCAGCAACAAAGTCATAGTCATTCACCCGTTGCTCAACATTATAATAAAAAAGAAGGGGATCATCCTGCATAGAGGCAAGGAATGTAGAAGTTCATGTCTGGTGTTGAATGATATGCATTCTAGAGTACTCATAATTTACCTGGATGACTGGGGAAGTATCATTGACCTCGAAGTAAAACTGACCAGGAGGTGGTTCATAATTTTTTCGGAAGATGCCAGCAAAGATCTGTAGGAAAATGTATGTATTACATATAAAAATATGGATTCCTGGAGTTTAAGAACATGAAATTGTGAAAAAAAAAAGAGGTCACTTGCATCAGCTGATGAGCCAAAGGTCTTGGAGCCCCTCCACACAACCTCGAGTTCTTTTGTTCCCTTTTGTGTGTCACGGTCTTGGTAATCAATCCGGAAAAAATAAAAAGCATTGAATCCTAGCCGAAACATAAATAAAATGCTAGCTGAGCCATTCCTTTTCTGGTAAATCTAATTTCACTTAAACAATTGGATTGTGCAGATCCAGTAGCTATGTTGTGTGGTCAAGAAAAGCTCTCTGTGACATCACTCTTTAGGGGATAGCAAGGTATGCATACTGATATTATTGTATCTCAACACATAACTACCTATGATGGGCGATAACTAGTTACAATTATAATGGCACAACAGAGTTTAAAATTCGTCTTATCATGCAAACTGGATATATGAGAAAGTAGCAGTGCACCATGTAGGAAATTGAGTTAGTTTCTGCCCAATAAAGCAATTAAGTCAAATTAAACTCTGGAAGCATGGCACCAATGGGTTCAGTGGATTACTTCTGTTCCTAGGAGGTAAGCCTGAACTGCAGAGTGCCCAAATGGATCAATCTGCCAACCGATCCTTGGAGTCTGACCGAACTCCTCCTTGATGAACCTGTGCCCAAGCGTGGTCAAGTCTATCATGTCAATGTAGTGCACTGTCGCCTCATCATGCATGCACATTCCCCCATTTCTGCAAGATCAAAAGAAACACGTCATTCTCTATAGAACACAGACATGACTGCCAATGCAACATACAAAGACACCACTGGGACATGAAAGACCGTACATTAATTCCAACCGTCCAGTGCTGATGAGCCCCTTCACTATATCCTTAATCATATCATTCTGCTGTCTCCACAATCTCTGGAATAATGCCTAAAAACCAAAGAAACCATTGGTCAAGAAAATTCAATATGTCTACAAGTAGCTGCACATTGTTTCCTACCCAACCAAAAAAAGACTCCCCACATTGCAGCATTAACCATTTTTGGGTGTAGAATAGTTTCTATAACTTCAACTCCTAGAATTCAGCTTGTAGAAACATCAATATGGTTAAAGATAGTCCTACATTGCTTCCTGCCCGTTACAGATAGTCCTACATTGCTTCCTACCCGCAGTTCCAATTCCTCACTTCCAAGCCGCTCAAAATTCAATTGTTGCCAAGCCCAAACATCCAAAGACGGGATTTACCCCCCCCCCCCCCCCCCTTTTTATCTTACCTGCTCAACATAGACGAACTTGCGATTCTCGTCCTTGAGCAGCGCCGGCACAAGCGAATCCAGAACATTCTGCACGCACGACCCCTGCAACCAAAAACGTCCAAAAAAAATTTTCTCGTTTGAAAAAAAAATCATCGCTTTAAAAAAAATTCAAAACAAGCAACCCGACTGTGACGAGAACCAGACAATTCGTTTTAAAATTTTCCATAAAAAAGATCAGGTAAAATTTTACGAGAAGAAATCGTCAATTATGTGCCTAAGCAAACTTGCAAAACCCGCAAAAAAACTTCCCCCGAAAAAATGGTGGGGGGGGGGGGGAAATTCCAAGCACTGCGGCAGCCTAGCTCGAACCAACCTGGATGGAATTGTTGGATCCGACGTAATACTGGTCGACGGTCTTGAGCCACCCGACGTCGTCGTGGGTGTGGGGCACCACGTGCACGTTGAGCTTCCCCTTCACCACCCCCGCCGACGTGTTGTACGGGATGTACAGGCACTCCCCTACGGCCACCGACGCAGCGAGGAGGAGGACGACGAGGGCGAGGCGGACGGCGGCGCGCCCTCCCGAAGCTTCTAGAAGGGCGAGCGGGGAAGGAGAGGGAGGTGGAGGTGGAAAGGTCGTGGGTAGTGTGGCCGCGGCCGGCGAGGCGTGGAGTGAGCAAAGAAGAGAGCCTAGGAGGATGGGGCCCACCTGTCGGTGATACGGAGGCTCGCGGGGCCACGGCGGGTAGTTGCGCGCTCGTGTGCCACGTCAGCTTCTACTGCGGTTATTCTCCTCGGATAAAAACTCTCAGTATGACCATCCAACTTTGCTTAATTTGTAGATTCGGCTCTTATCTTTTTTCTAGAAAATGGACTAAAGATTCGGGTCTTACGACTCTTATCGCTTATGAAAAATAATTTGAGTATTTGACTATGAACTCACGCGGTGTTCGTCAGTTTGGATAAGCGGGATCCAAATTAAGCCCTGCAACATGTGTCCTGCAATCCTCCATTTGAGTGCAGAAGGTTAAGTTTCTATATTAAACACAGTGGTTGATGCAGGATAAGTTAATCCATAAACACTTATATATTATGATTTTTATCGTATCGGCATTATTAAATTGATTGTAATAATACTATGGTGTGTAAAATAACCATGCTTACAATACCTCTGTATCTCTTTTATAAGAGAGTAGAATTATAGAAAAAAGACACATTTCTCGAATAAGAAGTTATGATATATAATTATACATTGCGATGTTGCATCCATTAGACAAGTCATCGGGTGATGAGTTTTTTCTTCAAGTATAAAAATCACAATTTAATTTAATAGTAGATAGATTATAGGTGAACCAATTTCCTTTCAAATGCCAGGCCATCGGCCATCTAGTCGGCTAGCTATGACATCACCATCTCATCACAACGGTATTCTTTAGTGTACTATCATGGGGCGCAACATGAATTTAGTATGCTTCCAAGGTCTCAATCGCAAATATGAGATATAAGAATAAACAGCCCGGGCCACTGTGGGGCTCCTTCCGGATAAGGAGACCAGGGGTGGGCCCCATCTGTCTGCCCCCACACAGATGGTACTTTTTAAAAAAACCGCCCAGATCCGCTGCGCCCTACCAAACAGCAAACGCATGCGCCAAAGTCGACGTGGTGGAGCTCCGTCGCCGTCACGGGCTCGTTGACTCACCAACGTCCTCCCTGTCTGCCTCCAGCTTAAAATATATACAGAAACTTTTTTTCGAGAAATTAAAAAATTAGGTAAAAATTATTATGGTAGTTTAAGATAAAAAAATAGATAAATAAATTAAATTAAAGAAGGTTATGATGGTTATGATGAGTAAATATGTGAAATTGCTATATTTTAATATAAATTTAAATTCTAAAAGTAACTATATTCTGGAGGTGAGTGGAAGATGGATGAATAAGTTTTCTAAATGTTGCTTTTTTAAAATAAAAATTTTCTATATATACACTCCTTCTGTTTTAAAATATCAGACATATTTTTATTAGGATAAGACATTATTCTATTAATATATTGATTTTATAACAGAAAAAATATAATAATGAGAAATTAATTTCAAATACAAATCATTTATCATTCTTTCTGATTAGTGACGGGCTGATGAATACAGGTATCCTATCCTTTTCCTTCTTCTAGAAGATTCAAAAGGACATGTTCCAATAATTGAGTTTGGCTTGATGTTGTCCATTTCTTCTTCTAGACATATTTTTCTTCTTCTTCTAGACGATTCATAATGAAGGGATTTGTCTATTTCATTTTTTCGAGGTTTTAAAAGGACATGTTCCAATAATTGAGTTTGGCTTGAAGTTAATTATAGAGGATATATAAAATAATAATGCTATAATGCTATAATGTACTATATATTCACCTACGTATTCATGTTCATGGATGCTCCTATATTAATTAGAAATTTCGGCTTTCACATACATCGATCCAAAACAACATAGTTTTAATCGGGGATATTGCAGTATTAGTCGCTATGGATCAGCACCCGATTAAAGCCCATGATATCAGACTGCCCCCATCGTCCATATGACTATTTCAGTTGTTTTCTTTGATCTTGTTCCCATTATTCCATATCTTCTTTCATCAAAATCTTCTCTCCCCCTTCTGTAAGATAAGGAGCTCCATCCTAGCTATCTTTAGCATGTTGCAACCATTACTCCACTTAGGTTTTGTTTGAAAACTAGTGAAGAAGATAAAATGATAACATAAAAAAAGCTTATTAAGTAAATAATTAATTAAGTATTAACTATTCACAAACTTAAAAAATTAATTAATATAATTTTTAAAGTATAGTTTTTTAAAAAAAACATATATTATTTAACCATTCCGAAAATATACTCAAGCAAAATAAAATAAAGACAGTTTTCACCCTATACCGAATGCACACTTAGGCAGCCAAATCTTCATTGCTAGCTTGTGGTTGGAACGTGGCCAGCCGATGCGACCATAGGTCAGATAAAGATGTCACGAATCTGGTGAACATCATCGACGTCAAGGAAGGCAGTCTCCTATGTAGATGAGTAGAGCATAATGCTACTAGGCGACGCCAACCACGACCGTGTCCCCTAGTGGACGTCAGTATTTTTTTTCCATCACATGCTCTGTATCCAGCTTTCTCTATTGGACCACCGTCTTTTTGTCAGGATTGTTGTGTGACCTACAGAGGCTATTTTTGACACCCATGAAGCCACTTCCAAACCTCTACCGTGGCAGCCTAGTGATGGAGTCATGGGTCTCGGATGCTTGTCTAAATAAGCCTTGTGCTCAAGCACTAATTACTGTAGGCTTGTCTCCTTTTTTTTGGTGGCTATCTTTAAAAAAAAGTGCAGCTAGGGGATCCCATGTTTCCAAATTGATTGCAATATATTCTTTGCAACGTTGAAAGAACTAATTTAGCTCAAGAAGCATTTTAATTCGTTGCATCAATTTCTTTGTAATGTTTAAAGAAATCAGTCTAAATGTTTATCACAATGATTTATTAGCAATGTTGCAATACGCAAATAAGCAGAGGTAAAAATGGTACGGATACTAATATATTTTTTAAAAATAATATAAAAATGATATCTTTTTTGATTATTTTCTTTTATAAAATTTAAATTTTCAATTCATAAATATAAAAAATTTCCGATTGTATCAAGATTATTTCTTTAAAAATAATATAAAAATAATATTGTTTTAGACCATTTTTATCCCTCGATAAATACAAATAAGTATTTGGCTTTTAACATAGCTCTTTAGTAAATTATTACATTATATTTAGGGTTTATTGGGTCTTCATCTTGCAAACTTTGGTAGTGCTATACTTTTGTTTTGTTGGTAGCAAATAGGTGGCCGGAATGCTGATTGTTTGGGTTGTTAGTAAAACTTTTTAAAGTGTGAGATCGGTGTATATAAGCAATTATTGCAGCGGAGGTTTTTTGTTTGGTTTTCTATCAAAATATTGGCATGGCTAAAATTTGACAAAATAGCGAACCACATCAAACGCTAGTTTGTTACAACAAGGCTACTTGTTTCACGGGGTACGCTTGTTATTGCATTGTTGTAACAAATACAATTGGAGAATGCAAGAATTGTTGTGGTCAAGCATAGCACAAATAAAGCAGAAAAAATAACCCAAAAAAATAAAAAAAAGAATGAAGGGGCATTCCGACAATTGAACTCGGGACCTCTCGCACCCTAAGAGAGAATCATATCACTAGACCAAATGCCCTTCTATGCGTGCGGTTTAAAATTCAAATTTACAATTTGGAAACTACAGCTTCTGGCTTGAAGAACACGCACATACCGATGAGCGCTCGTGACGCCTGATGATGCGTTGGCATTCACCGGCCACCGAACCGCCGGTAGAAGACGGTCTTGTCTACTCCGGCGAGCTCGGATTATGCTTAGAACAGCTGGATGGTCTTCATCCAACATCTCTCAAGACGACAGCTACTAATGCACTCCAGAATCTCCAGATAATCTTACCAGCGGAGAAAACCTTAGGTATGGAAAACACACTGCCACTGTTTTTATTCTCATTTCCATTACAGAGTATTATTAGTTCAGACTTCAGACCTTATGTCCAAAGCCATCTTACTGAATGGACGAAGGCAAGATTCAATACAAGCCAGGATGGTACAAGTCTAATAACACACAAATCTTTGCCAAGAAAACCCAGAGGCACACAAGTTGCAGAGATCAAGCCTGATTTCATGGCAGGAAGCAAACCACAGGATCCTAAACGACTGAAAACCCTAGTACAGGCTGGCGTGGAACTGACAGCAGAAACTTACACGGATCAAATACCGACAGAAAGGGAAAAGAAAAAAAATTGAAATCCCGACAAGGATTGATCCTATGATTGAAAGCGGCGCCTAGTTGTCGACGACGAGCTTCCTCCGCCTGAAGTTGACCATCACCTCATTCTTGATGCCCACAACCATGGCGTTCCAGTTGGTCTCCGGGAACGGGGAGACCAGCTCGAACTCGAAGTTCCTAAGAAGGTGAGTCCATATCGCCTTGATCTGTAGGTAGGCGAAGGGTTCACCGAGGCAACCGTGCCTGCCGCCACCAAAAGAGATGTACGAGAAGGCGCCTGCAGCCTTGTCCTCCTCCCTGCCTGGTGCATAGCGGTCGGGGTCGTATGAGTCAGGGTTCTTGTAGATGTGAGGAAGCCTGTTGGCAAAGGCTGGAGATGTCGCGACGATGTGGCCCTTTGGGATGTAAAACTCTTTGCCCTCCTTTGTTGTCACAGAGAAGTCATTGTGTGACTGGCGAAGAAGCATGATTAGTGGCGGGTGAAGACGGAGCGCCTCCTTGATGCACCTGTAGAGGACATCCATCTCTGCCAAGATGTCATGATCGATCTTGTCCCCATGCTGCTTCATGACCTCCTTCTGCTCCTCTACAGCCGCTGTGAAGTACTGCTTGAACCGAAGCATGTAGGCCCCAGTCCAGGTTGAGGTGATAGAGCTAGTGTGCTGTCCAGCAAATAGTGCTGCGATAAGTAGCCCGGTTACTTCACCTTCTGTGGTTGAGCGGCCATTCTTGTACTTCGAATCAATGAAGCACTGCAGCATGTCTTCCGCAGACTGCCCAGAGGCCTTGCGGGACTTGATGATGGTGGAGAAGATTTCCTTCAACCGTTGACGTGCCCGGTCACGGCGGCGGTGTGCAGGAATAGGGAGGTAGGGGAAGATGACACTGACTGGCTGCATCCCATTGTCCAGATCATGGAAGAGAGCAGAGACATCATCAAAGAGCTTTTCTCGCACCTCCCTCCCGAGCAAGCACCGACTAGCAGTCAGTATGATGAGATGCTCCAGCTCATACTTCAAATCCACAGTTCCACTTTCTCCCCACTTAGAGAAGTACTCCTGTAAGCAACATTGCATTTGCAGATGAGATTAATTATCCAACAAGTATGCTAAGATATGACGATTGATGAAAACAAGATCTAACACATTAAGACAGTAAAAAAGGCTTAGTAACAATATTTTATCTTGACATGCTATGTAAACGCAAACATATTCCTATCATGATGCTGAGTGTTCATCAAGCCAAATGTCCAGCAACTTACATAAACATGGTCTGTATCATTTATTCATAAAGACTTTTGACATATTATTTTTACATGAAAAGGAAGCATGAAAATAGTAGTTTAAATAAAAAAAGTTGTGCGGGGTTTTGTGCAATAGTGCAAAAAATCATCAGACGAAACCATGTTATGTTGAACAAGGATGAATGAGATGAAGTCAGTGTCATGAAATTGGAATAGCAAAGGAAATGAAATGTTGCACAATACACATGGCATGCTTTAGTCAGATACAAGAATGTTGGTTGTGACATGCAAACATTTTACCATTGGCCACCAAATTTAACACAACAATGTCTAGCTTATCTCTTCAGTCAACCAAAAACCGGGTATTTGTAAATCAGGCCATATATTAAGCACAAAGCATGTTTCATATTTATATACTATTGTTCAAACCCATAGGAGTAATAAATTGCTAAGTACAAAATGCTAAGCATAATTTGCTATATAAGATGTCAAATACAATCAGCCGCACTTCAAATCCCTACAGGACTTTGAGCATCAGTATGGTAAATATGATGCTGTTGTGACTCAACAAATTATGTTCCTGGTGTGGACATTAATAATTGAATGAATGTCATAAAAAAAAGATAAGAAGAATCACATAGAAACAGTATAACACATGGAAACACTATAAGACAAAAAGTCCGATCAGTAGAAAACAGCTTTTTTTTTTGCGGGGCAGTAAAAGACAGCTTTAAGCGATAAAATTAGAAATAGAACAAAAAAGATGTCTAAGCTTTATTCTAAAGAACTAATTAATTAAAAAAAGGGTGGCAAAAGACATAAAGCAAGGCACAAAGTTGTCACACTGGAAGAACTGATAACAGCATAGCACGTATGCCACTAGAAATACTGGTGACAACATAGCGCATATACCAATATTTTTAGATTTGAGAAAAGAAAAAAGACAAAATGGTGGTTAAGGCAGCCACGTACTACTTCCAAAAAAGTTGCACAACAGTCATACAGAAACTTTCAGAAGGGATTAGATTCATCCAACCAGTGCGCCCTGTACACACGCAATTGATCACTTTACAGGTGGTTTTAATACACACCATGACATCAACATGTTGAGTAACCAAATGGGATTGACAATTGAAAACATTGATGTATACTAGGCATTAGCTTTGTTTAACTAAAACATCTAAGAAAAGCATGCTGAATATATATATCACTGTGCTTTACTAGCAAAAATTGACATAGCACATTCATACATACACTGAGATTTTATACTTCGTCAAAGGGCCAACGACAAGTTCAAAGCAGAATGATCACATAATTGATCTTCAAAACAAATTCTAACACACATTAGCCTAGACATTCATGTTTCACATATCCAAGAACAAATATCCCATGTCAAGTTACTAGCAAGCATCCTAACAGGGCTTTCAGTTCAAACAACATTAACATTGCGAAAATGGGAAGCAATTCTCACCTCGGCCTCGGCAACCATCTGATCGACATAGCTGCGGAGCTTGTTGGCGCGGAGCGCCTCGGTGAAGAACCTGAACTGCTCCTGCCTGACGGAGTAGTCCACGTCGAAGACGACGCCGGGGCCAAACGTGGGCACATTGAACCTGTAGACCTCCTGCTGGCTCATCTCGGACTCGTTCCCCTTGAAGAAGTGCGCCGACACCTCGGGCCCGATGAGGAAGGTGATCTTGCGGTTGATGATGGGGACGGTGAAGACGCTGCCGAGGCGGGCGTACTCCTGCCGGATCATCGGGATGGGCCCGCGCATGAACCGGAGCAGCCCGCCCACCAACGGCGCCGCCGGGATGGTCGGCGGGAGGCGCTTGTTGCCGCCGCCGAAGGACAGCAGCAGCCTGATGAAGGCGATGGTCGCCACCAGCAAAGCCGCGCCGGCGATGAGCCGCTGCTGGCTGTCCGCGAGATCCATCATCGTCGTCTGCTCGACCGATGGTGACACCCATTCCCATGGATTAGATCACAGCACAGATTAAACCAAAGCGCAGAAAAGAAAAGAACCAAGATGCAAGCCTCGTTTGCATCGAAGACGCTAGTGAGAAAATAAATGCAGCATCAAAAACAGTAAAATTACAATTTTTTCCGCCTCTAATCAATGGGCAAAGTAACCGACAGACAGGCGGAAGTGCTCGTCATCTTTCCGCATGCAAAAAAGTTGCTACTTTGAAAACGAAAAAATAGTAGAAAATTTCTAGATCGGAGAGAAGGCCGGAAATTCTTGCGAGACGGAAGGGATCTTCGGCGCGCCGTCAGGTTAGTCTCCGAACAGAGAACAAACAAACAAAACAGAAAAAGAAAAATCAAGAAACGGAGGATGGGTGTCAGATCCGATCTTGGATCGAGAAAACCATACCGCCTCTTCCTCTCCTCCACCCTTTGTGCTGAGCCTGGGATGGATGGGGGAGTGTGGACTGTGGAGTGGAAGGGACGGGGTGCGTTATATAACTAGTAGTAGTACGGGAAGGGAGAGCAGCGGAGGGAGGAGGCGTGGGGGTTTACAGGGGGCGGAAACCGGGGGTGTGGCTGTGGAGGAGGACGACGAAGCTGGGTGGTGGTGGGGTTGGGCCCACCTGCCTGTCTCTAGTGCTCGTCCGCTTCGGCGATCTGGCTGGCTCACGCACCACCACCAGTCACCACACGTGGAGCAGCTCAGGGAATAGGACAACTGTTTGTGCTCGTCGGGATCCTCTGTGGTGGAGAGGCTGGCTCCTTCCTCCCGCCGCCGGGGACGCAGGACGGTCACCGGCGGCAGGCCGCTGTCCGTTGAGGGCGAACCGAGAACGCCTCTCTCAACCATGGCCCCATGCTGTTGCCGGACAAATTCGTAGTTATGGTTGTACGGACCTTTCATTAACAGTAGACACCCCATACCCAAAAAGCGTGGTAGACGGTAAGCACTAGTACTGTTTTCAGAAATAGACTTGCGTCACAATCATGAATCATGCATAAATAATTTGTGAGCAAGGTTATATATATATATATATATGGTTTTAGCGATTTAAAAAACCAATACTAATATAAAAATTACGTTAACTCAGTTCTAAAATTTAAATTTTAGCAGCGACAAATACATTTTAAAATAAAAGATGTACCCTCTATTTTTACTAGATGACATTGTAGATTGAATGCAGTCAAACATCAAAGTTTTAAATCACTACTATTTGAAGTATTAAAATTTAATATGCCAAAATTATATCAATGATTAAATTATACATTGGAGAATGTACCATGCCTAAAACGTCAAGTATAAAAAAGAACTGACGTGGCTCATACTAATCTAAATGTTTCACGCACGATTGGAATACTTCTAGTTGCATAGACCTTTTATTTAGAAGTAACAATAGCTTCCTTCAGAAGAAAGGGCCAACTATCGGAGGAAAACAAAACACAACGTATAGAGAGAAAAAGAAAACACATGAATGCACCTTTGAATGGGTGTTTGGAAAGAACAATAATCTTAGATGCTCAATACTAATTCCTTTTCATTTAGGCTTTAATGACATGTTATAGAAATCTTATCCATCATTTCCTCCAGTATAATTTATTAGTATTAAGTTTTTGGGAATCATAATATATTGCTTAAATACAACATTATTTCAACATTAGCTTGAGCACTTCCAGTTTCCTTTAATTTGTTGCCATTTCCATGGGAAAATTACCCTTAGACTTCACTTCATTTTTTTTCTTTCCCTTGAATCGTACCAAAATAGGGAATCTTAGGGAAAGTTTCCAAAGAAATTTCCGGTGCCATTCCTTCCTTCCAAACACCTCCACACATGAAAAATACTAGGGTTTCCAATTTTTTTATTTTTTAAAATCCTTTGTACCTCTACTAACGTTTCCTTGGAACTTGTTTCTTTTTAAAAGTAGTGTAGTTCCTTTTTCAACATTTTGATGCAGGATTAGTATTATTATTTCCATGAAGAAATTTGAGAAGACGGCTCTTTAGAACCGATAGATATTACTCTTTCATACACATAAAAACATGATAGAGAGATTCTATGATTATCTACTTCAATATCATAATCATATTCTATTTAATTTCTCTATTTATTTATTTATCTTAATCAATAATAATTATTTTTATTTATTTTTATCTCTCTCCTTAATTCTCGTAAAAAATGATGTATTGTATTTAAGGATGGAGGGACTAATGTCTTCTAAAAAGTGACTGAGAGGTTCCATCATCGGCATCTACATTCTCCTTGTAAAAATCAACTTAATTTACATTTTTTTATAAGTCAAGCCGGACCACCTCCAACTCGAAGTGTCAGTAGTTTGGTTTGGCACTTTGCTATCATGCTTTCTGCAGTTCACTTCCAAGCGCACATCCTTTTAAAATCAAATGAAGTAACTTCATTCCAAGCCACTCCTAACTCAAGTGACAATCACATGACTTGATTTTTGATTCTTATGCATGCTCAGCCCAAGATAATCCAAAACCTAGCCAAATAAGTAATCAAACTTGATCAGTATATTGATTATTCATCTAGTGGCTACTCAAAACAAGTTTTACAGATGAGTAGAGCAGGTAAAATACAACAAAGCTGAGAAGCTGTAAACCACAATACCGCAGGGGCCAACAGTATAGGCATTGAACTACATCATTTGTTCTGAACTTGATGCAATGCAAAGGTAGCTATTGAATCTGTAGAGTAGACAAGAGCAGATCAGAAGCTGTACAGGGCAAAAAGGAGCCCAAAGAGACAAAATAGCTTTGGTGACAAGAACATGTGAGTCGTTTAACATTTGCAACTTGCAATGTGAGCTATGGATCAGTATTGGAGTGGCATCGCGCTGCCTTTTGAGATGAAATTGTATCAAATATCACTACAAAGATCCAAAGAAGCATATCACTTATATATGGCTCCACTTCAGTGGGCCTCTTGGAATTCTTGTGCCATGTCCCAATAAAACCATGGAAATCTCAAAGGTGCAACCATGCTGTCATCTTATGAAAATTGAGAAGTTTTAGTGCCATCTTATGAAAGAATGTCCATTTGGAAGCATGACTATGTTTTATATATAGTCATTTTATAGCTAGCAAAGTTGTTGGGTTCAATTCTTATCTTAAAAAATATAGCAAAATTGTAGAGGAGACCAATAATAGCCATGCACGCTATGACTGGCTACAGTAAACCACAGTGAAAATAGCCATAAGGTAGTAGGCAATTCGTGCTCTGATGCTTAGGCTCCACAACACTTCTGGCTTCACTAATAGGTGTTCTTGTTGGATTGGCATGCCATTGTTTACCTTTTTAGGTACAATTGTCCTATAGCCACCCTTCCGGTTGTTAATTTTGTTCTTACTTTAGTACTGTAGCATTCAAATGACCGATATTCTATGTGGACAAATTATTTTTCTTATCACCTTAGATACTTTTTCATTATCTTAAGAGAAACTATAATCTGGTCTGTGGTTTTCTGTAGCATTTTATTAGAGCAATATTAAACCATATATGTGAATAAATAAAAAGTAGATAAGCTCCTAGGAATATATATCATCATAGTAGAGCAATCTGTCGAACTTTTACTCCCATACTAAAATGAAAAGACTTATACAAAAGTACCTTGTCATCTGAATGAATGAAATTACATAGTGGTAGCTGATGCTAATGCTGCTGAGCACCTCAATTGAACCCTTGAACACATGTTGCAAGAAAGAAATCTATGAATATTATATAGTTGGAACTAAAAGATTAATATGTATTGAGTCACATCATCTAGACAACAATAGTCTTTAGATCTCTCTCATGCTTTGTGAAAGGACCGTGATGTTACCTAGAAGACAGTGAATAGGTGATCCTGAAAATTACACAACTTCATAGTTAACTAAAAGGATTGGAACTTCCAAAAATCCTATCGGAATTTCTGAACTATTGGAATTTCTGAAAGAACGATCATAATATCCGATAACGATGGGACTAAAAGCACTAAGTATAAACTTAAAGCTCCAACAAACAAAGTATGTATGAATCAAAGGGAACAAACAAGATATCTCAACAAGATATAAGTTCACCAACTAAATCAATTAAGTATACAAGTAGACTGGATAAAAGCAAGCTTAAGCATAACATAATGAAGATAAGAACAGGCAAACCAAAAGAAGATACACATGATTTGTTTTTTAAAGTTCAGATCCAACAATCCTACGTCTTTGTTGAGGGGCCACAAAGGCTAGGTTTCTTTCAACAATTTTCCTCACGAGGTTGCAGTAACGCACTCCTTGGTTTCACTTTTGATTTCTTCACTTGCGAAGGTGAAATCAAAGCCTTCATAAACTTTCCATGGCACACTATAATTTTAGATTCACTGGCGACGTCTAGCCGTCTAGAAGACCTTGATCTCTAAGAGTAATAAATACAATTAAAGATTTGCTTGCTATGAACTCAAGTGCTCAAAAGATGAAGTGAAACTCACTAGCTCTTAGCTTGTCAAACTCTCAATCCAACTATCTCCTCTTCTAAAATCCCTCTCACAAAGAGATACTACAAAGATAAGAAAATGGGGAAGATTATTTGGCTTTGGATGTGTCTAGATTTGCCTAGGAACAGTAGCTACTCAAGATGAGGGTGGATTGGTTTAAATATCTAAAACCCTCAAAACTAACTATTATGCACATATAGGATATTCTAAGATCACATCAAAATTCATTATATTTTTCTCAACAGAAGCACTTGCAACCATATTGAAAATTCCAACACTCATATCAGAATTTTTGACCTTCATCGGAACTTTTGATATTCGTAGCAGAACTTCTGATATTTTTTCCTACAGAAGCAAATAAGGCCATATCAAAAATTTGGATACTCCCATCGAAATTTCCTACCATATTGAAATTTCTAATGTCACTTATGAAAACAACCATAACTCTTTGTTCGGAAGTCCATTTTTTTATGATCTTGAGTTCTATGGAAAGCTCACTTAGAGGGCTACCTAACCCAACCTAAAGCAAGTTCTAAAACCACTCAAAAGAAAGGTTCAAACTTAGGTTTCTCTCAAGGTATCACTAGGATAGTTCACTTTGAGCACGGAGTTGCATTCTTTTTAATAGTACGGCATTCATATACTTAAATATTAATAGAAAGAGAAGTATAGCGATAGGAATGCCTTCATGCTATCTTCCTTTCTTTGTCTTGAGATATGTCAATGCCAAAATAATTTCATCATATATTCTTCAAATGATTGATGCAGGCTACTTGTAGTTTTAAATGACCTCACATGATTAATCATAACAAATCCTTCACTTGCCCTTTACCACCGGATTTGGTCCTTCGATGCCAAGTTCTTTCTTGCCCTTCACCATTGTATGGTCCATCGTGTCCAAGGATCGCTTTCCCTTCACTGTCTTGCCATAGTAGCCACTTCGTACCTCATATCTTCAATATCTTCACTTTATCATCCTTGATATCTTTAGGTGTTATGATCCCACTTGAGTATCAACACCTTTTTCAATTCTTTAAACTTATTTTTTTCATTCAACTCAATGAAATTATTAGTCCCAACGATCCGGTTATTAACCTCTATTTGTTGAACAACCGATTGCATATATAAAAGGATGTGAATAGATCAATGAGTATTAATCAATACCACAAGTATTTATGCTCACATGTATGCTCACATGTATGCTCAAATATAATGATCCAATTAAATGTAAGTGAATAGCTTGGATCAATTACATGCATGTATAGGATTTAATCCTCTAAATGTATGCATACAAAATATTCACTTGAAACAAAGTGTATGTATATTTTGAGATAAACCAATGAAAGTTATCCTATACAAGAATAGAAGGCATTTATAAAAAATATAGATATAACAATAAATGTATACATTCATCATCTCCATATTCTTAATATAAAGAACCTAAATAAGATATAATTTAAATAAAATATTAGTCTCACATGCATATTTTAGTAAATGGAAATTGTATATATGAACACATCAATAATGTACATGGAGAGAAAGAGTGATATGTATAGCTTGATCTCCATGTATTTTATTTTTGCTGAGATTAACTCTCACCATCTGTGAACATATTTGTATCTCAACTTATATGAAGTTCAAGAATGATCTATTTTCCAACTCATGAAAAATGTTAATCCTACAAAACATGTTTGTTATAAATCACCAAAATAACAATTACAAATTATTGATTATGTATCCTTTAATCTTTTTTCTTTTTTGATGATGAATGATGATCCAATGTAAAACATATAGAGTTTGAGTGAATGATATAGAATGAGCTCCCCTAATGATTTGCATACATATAAATATAAATATAGAGGAAAACATATGCACATAGTTAATGAAAGGCAATTAAGGAATTCATTTTATATTTTAGACTCTTATGAGAGATAAATTTAGAATGTGAAGAGTTTATTACACAACTCATAATTTTCATTTTCATATCCGCACGAGATAGACAAAGAATTACTCACATAAATATTAGTCATAAAATTGAATTTGTCATTAATCACCTAATTAATGGCACTTAAATTTTCACTTTGATCACAATTATCCATATATCATGTATATTTACAATTCACTTGTGTAGTTATTGCTATAAAAACCCAACATGTATTGAGACACATCACCTATAAAATAAAAGATGTTGGATCCCTTTAATGCTTGATCATAATCATCCATGTGTCATGCACTATTGTAATTCCACGTCTACTACTATAGAGCTTAAAAATATTGTTCTTTTAGGCATTAAGAGTACATGATTTTTAAAATGATTTTATAAGTATTATCAATGTTTTTGCTATAATGCATGGGATATTTAGTAAGTATTTCTAAATTTTCTGTTGCAACATGTAAGTATTCACTAGTTAGTTTATGAGTACTACCTATTTATTTATACAAAAGAATCTTCACAATGTGTAACATATTCAGTTAAGGAAAACGTTACAAGAAATTGTTATAAACCTCTTATAAAAACTGGCATGTCATATTGTGAGTGTATCTTGCTTTTCCATAACCACCAACTGATAGGTCCAAGGATTGAGATCCTTGTTTGTAGAACTTGACTACACAGTATATGTGCACTAATTAGTCTTAACCGGTTACCTTGTCAACAAATGCCAAAAATAGCATGTATTGTTTTTCCCCATATGGCCGCACGTTTTTGTGAGTTCAATGCCAAGCTACCCATGTCTTGCATTGAAATATATGTAGTTGTTTTTACTAACAGTTACATGTGGTTATATCTAATTTATGTGTAAGTTACATCTAGAATCATGCAAAATTATCTCCTCCTAAATGTATGTCAAATCATGCAAAAAAGAAACAAAGCAAACAAACTACACTGTAAAATTATCAAATCAATATCCATCCCTTTACTTTCAGGTTACTTTTCTAACTTTAGATTTACTACATCCTTCAAATTATTTAAATTAATTATTATTATTAATTCCTCTAGTATTGTCGTTGCCTCTAATACCTTGAAGAATTAATTTTATTTTTTTAAGAGTTACTTCTCTTTAGCAGTGTAGTCATTTCCAGTAACATGAATAATTACTTCTATTTTTTTTACAGTTACTTCCTATATAACTCGAAGTTACTTTTCTTTAAAAAAATAATATAGTGATTATTAAAATTAAAGAAAGTCCAGTATTTACTTGTGAATCTTGTCTATATTTACATGTAAGTTTTCTTCACATAGTTAGTTGTTTTTACTCTTCCACATTGTAATTACTTCTAATGCAATGAAAACTTCCATTTCTATCTTTAGAACTTACTTTCAAATAGTTTTAATATTGGAATTGAATTGTCATCTATTTTAAGTTGAGTATAATGGTTTGAATGGATTTAAAAAATAATACATGGTTTAAAAGATGAGTCGTCAAAAAATATATTAAAAAAATACTAGTTGATTAGAGTTTTGTATCAAGTGTTTGAAGCACATCACTTATGTATGGTTCCACTTCTGTGGGCCTCTTGGAATTCTCGTGCTATGTCCAAATAAAACCATGGAAGTGCAACCATGCTGTCTTGCATCAGAGCTTGGAAAGAGCTGAAAATTGAGAAGTTTTAGTGACATCTTATGAAAGAATGTTCGTTTAGAAGCATGACTATGTTTTTATATAGTCATTTTATATCTAGAAAAATTGTTGGGTTCAATTTTTATTTTTAAAAATGTAGCAAAATTGTAGGGAAGAACAATAATAGCCGTGCATACTATGGAAAACCACCGTAAAAACAGCCAAAACAGGGATTTGTGTTCTGATGCCTATGCTCCATAATACTTCTAGCTCCACCATTGTATATAATGGAAGCAAGCAAAGACCAACAAATATGCGTTCTTATTGGATCGGCATTACCATTCTACCTGCAATTGTCCAATAGCCTACCCTTCCAGTTGCTAATTTTGTTTTATACTTTAGCAATTTAGCAATAGCTATAGTAAACTGCAGTATTCAAATGACTGATATTCTACGGGGACTTTCCTTATCACCTAAAATCTAGATGCTCTTTCATTGTCTTAAAAAAACTACAACCTGGTCTGTCGTTTTTTGTAGCATTTTATTAGAGCAATATTAAACCATATATGTGAATAAGTAGAAAGCATATAAGCTTTCTTGGAATAGAGATCATCATAATGGAGCAATCTGTCAAACTTTTAATCCCCTACTAAAATGAAAAGACTTATACAAAACAAAATTACCATGTCATCTGAACGAAATTACATTGTGGTAGCTCATGCCAATGCTGCTGAGCACCTCAATTGAACCTTGAACAAATGCTAAAAGAAAGTAATCTATTTTTTTATATATAATAGAGTTCATTCCAGCCTTTGCTCAAAATAAGCTACTATTAAAGAGGTTGCGTTGAATTACAAAATTATAGCATGATTAAAAACAAGAAAATTACTT
Source organism: Oryza coarctata (assembly GCA_030770085.1). Classification (NCBI taxonomy): domain Eukaryota; kingdom Viridiplantae; phylum Streptophyta; class Magnoliopsida; order Poales; family Poaceae; genus Oryza; species Oryza coarctata. The sequence continues at coordinate 10,776,069 of CM061483.1, read as the reverse complement.
ATAATATCATCTTAAAGATAAATTTCCATCTATAGTTGGCTAGAGTATGCATAACCGTTTTCTCACAACGGTTTATAAGTTGTATCTTGTCCTTGTCTTCTTTTAAAAAATAGAATCTTCAAAAGTCAGTGGCCGATCCTTGTGTTAATTGAATTTCGTTCTCATCACTGCGAACGGTTAACATCGAACCAAATTGAAAGATAATGTTGGAGAGTAATTGAGCTGTAAATCAATCATTTGTCTAGATCTTGCCATCGCTACATTAAACCCAATTCAATGGGAGACACCACCCCAAGGGCGCCACATCAATAGGGAACCTCCAATGCGATGCTTTCAAGAAGGTCACAATATCTAAAATGTCATTATCGTTATTCAGATCTTCATAATAGGGTTTTCACATAAAGAGCCAACCTTGATGCACAGGTAAGGGTGATGGCGTCGTGACATTGCCTTTAGGACATATGTGTGGAGCTTATAGGCATTACTAATGTTTGGGTGGCAACTTGCTTTTCCATCCAAACATAGTTGCTACCATCAAATCTAGCTATAGAGTGCCTTGATCTAGTAAGTGGTTGGTGGCCCTTTATAGTAAATCAGATGTGTGGGCAGTAGAGGTCCACACGTAGGTGACTAGATATATTGGGATATCGTTGGGTAGACAAGCACCACGGATCGGCTAGCGTGGTCTACAAGCCCAACAAGAGTCCAACACTACGAGACTCCAGCATGCCTATTGCCCTGAGCAAGCAACAAAGATGCACCCAAGGTTGCTGTCAGTGTGTCACTGTTGGTCGCCACCATCGCTAGAGTCTGCCAGTGACCATGACACCGTAGTCGCTAGAAGCAGAATCTAGCCAAGCAGGCCCCACCACCACCTTCATAAAGGATCATCTTTGACACACCCCACTGGTGACATCGAGGATAGCAATCCTTCTAATTCCACTTCTGAATCACCTAATTTTACCACCCGAGAAAACCAAATCGGCCATTTTTAATTCGAATCTATAAATCCAATGTAGCTAGAACCAAAAGCTCAACATGCATTAAGCCACATCATGTAGAAAATAGTAGCCTTAGATCTTGCTCATGATTTGATCAAACTATCCATATATTATGTATATTTATAACTCACTTCGTGTAGTTATTACTATAAAATCTCAACATGTATTGAGGCATATCACCTAGAAAATAAAAGCCATTGAATCCTCTCATACTTGATCATAACCATTCATGTGTCATGCACTATTGTAATTTTAATGAGTATGTTTGGATGGAGCATAAAATATTATCCTTTTAGGTATAATGAATACATGATTTTTAAAATGATAAAAGGGAGTGGTGATGGTGGTGAGTGATGAATCTGTCACCTAGCACCCCACCACCAACTCCTTAAAATTTTGACATATGGACCACTGTTTATTCCCTCTCCAAATCAAACTTGGCAACCAAAAACCTTCAATTAAATTTTAATTGAGCTCTAAAATTCAAATATATTTTCTCTGTGTAATATGCCAATGTGATTTTTTAATTCCATAACAAAGTACGAGCATTTTGCTAGTTTTTAAAATATTTTAAAGTATTTTCAGATTCTTTGCTACAGTGCAGGATATTCAGTAAGTATTTCTAAATTTCCAACTGCAACCCGCAGCATATTCACTAGTTAGTTTATTAGTACACTACCTATTTACTTCACTGTTATGCACGGGCTAACCATACATAAGGATCTTCATAATGTGTAATGTGTTCAGCTAGCCCTTATTTGTTTAGCAGTGAATCAGGCGGGATTGGACCAAAATCCCCATGTAACATCTTACCCAGGGCCAAATTCCCTTTGGAGCCCACAAGTGTGTTCGGTTGGGCCAAGGTGGGAAAAAAATCCTCCCCCAACCCACTCCAATCCTAGGGGAAAAAATTGTCATTAAGCCTTTTTTTCCTCGAAGGTCTTGCCCACCCACAAAGCTCCACCTCCTTATGGTGGGACAACTAAAGCCACCTCCTTAGCCACACCACTTCCTCCATCATTGAGTGCAGAGGAAGACGACGGACGATGATGACAGCACTGGCTTCCTCCTCATGCAGCGTTCGTTCTCCTAGTCTCGTGACAGGCGACGGCGTGAACTTACTGCTCTGTCATGTGAGAGGCGATGGTGCCAACTGATTGCTCCATCACAGACATAGGGAAAACCAATGACCCTCCCTCCCTCCTGCTATATAGTCCATCCTCCTTTTATCCTTAGCCTCTTCCTCGGGTTAGAATTTAATCTCATGTTCTTCTAGATTTCGTCGAGAGGGAGAGGGGGAGGAAAGGAAGTTTCTCCATTAACCATTATATATTATCCTTGCTAGCTGCTGAGATCTAGGCAATGTTCTTGTTCCACCTATTCTTTGCAATTTTGCTTATGCAACGTACCCTATTTATTACTTATTGCGAGCTGTTGTCCCTGATCAGTCAATTTCTGAATTGGTTGTTGGATTGGTTAACAATTGCTACATGTGGATCAAATAGTGGTGCTCAATTCTGCTTTTTTTTTTCTGGTCGTTGATAGCATACATCTGTAGGTGTTGGTTTGCCCTATATTTTTATTTCTTCTTGTTATTACAGTAGATACCTAAAAAGTTTTCATGGAAATATTTTTTGTGACATATGAAATTTACAATGGATACTTGTAAAATTAACAGTGTGGCTTATGAATTATGAATGTTAGAGTGTTAATACATGGTTGGAAAATCTGACTGCTTTCTCGTGAAAATTAGTTGACATATATAGTCCATTTTTTCAAAAAAAAAATTATCTGCAGATTTGATAATGTTGGAGTGAATATATATTGAGTGTACTAGTTTTAAGAAGCAAACTGTTGATTTCTGTTGACTAATTGATATTTGAATACTTGTTAGCTGGAACATGTGACAGTACATTTCCTTCTTTTCCATTTTTAATATGTCCCCTTTTCTCATATATTTGTTCACTTTTAGTATGTCTGATATATATATATATATTTAGTTTGCTTTTGCATGTTTAAGTTATTTCAAAGGGATAGTTTGGGGATCAATATTTTGTTCAGAAAACCAACAGCTGTTGTTGATCTGAAATTTAATACTGTGAAATATTTGTGCAATTGATTTGATCCGGTTCGGTTGAGATGGCTGCTGTTGGTGTTTCAATTGCCATGTTTAACCAAATATCCAAAGTCTATCGATCTACCCCCTTGTTAGTGGCAATTTTCATGTGTGTTTGTCATATGGGTGTCACCGGCGCAGCAGTTGCTCAGGTCATTTCTCAGTAAGTTTCACTGTTTTGCCAGTATCAGTATCATATGTAGGTTCTGCATTTTAGTGATCAGTTTCTCCTAACATTTCACATCGTTACTGCAGGTACCTGATAACTATGATACTGCTGTGCCGTTGCTGGATACTTGGATGATGAGAACACATGTTTCATTTTTGCATCGTGACATGAACTATATATGCTAGAGCTTCTTTTGACATCACCACGGCAATAAATTGGAGAGACTATCATGTGGCCTGTTGACATGTCTGAGGAATAAAATTTGTGGGAAATGTGTTATGATTTTTCCATGTAAGAATTTATTGTTAGTCTTGAGTCTAACTTATGTGAAGAAAAAGGAGAGAGAGCCTTCGGTATTAGTCTTTAGTTGCAAGTTCTTGCTTAGCACATTTCTCAAACCAGTCGTTTGTAGTGGGGTTTGTCGAAAGATCTGCAGGAGGCTAGCTCAACAACTGCTGAGTGCTGAGTAGATGTTGCGCTAGGGTAGTTTGCACGCAGTTTAGGGAAGGAGTTTGGCGTCTCCGCGGTGATTCGTTGGTCGATTTAACCTCTTCATCCTCCCATGACTTTACAGCTACTCGCTTGCCGACAGTTGCCTTATCAATTACACCGATGTCCCCATTGACATCAAGTCCGAGGACTCGTCCTAGTCTAGACCTTGGAGTATAGAAAGCTAATCGAGCCCAACGAAACCGACAAGGCGATCAACACCATATTTATGAACTTCATTGTGTGTCCTTGTCCCACTAGACTTGTTTTGACGAGAGTGGATTGGGCAATCCTTGCAGATGCCCTCATATGATAGAGGTTGTAAAAGGTTAGCCGCCTCCCGTTGAAAGATCCGACACCCAACTAAGGTACGACAATTTGTCTTATGGATAGGACAATACTTGAAGGCGTCTTCATCTGGCTAAGGCTACGAGACTCTAGCAACCTCCTTCTAGAAGACCTAACACCAAGAAAAGGTGTGGGAGCTGGACATGTGAATTCGACACCACTACTTGTGGAAAGGCATCTTGTCGGTAGACTATGAGGGTATCCCGATAACATATCTAGCCATGGAAAGAAAACCGGTAGCTACAGCGGAGCAAACAACATTGGAAGAGTAACAAATCCGATCTAAAGGAGGGTAATGTTGGTTGGCTCTGTTCTTCTGAGCCAAAGTGGTCATAAAATACTTCATCGAAGAATCCATTTCTTGGTGACATCTCGATGAATCCTTCAAAATGCCATGCCCCTATTTGACACACCAACTATCGACGGGTTAGATCCTAACTACAGTATTCAGCAATATAGGGGTCATTTGGTACCAAGATACTTGTAGAGATACACATAGACAAAGCAAATAGATGGTTTTATATTGATTTATCCTCAAGATTAGTCATAGCCCTACTTCAATTTATATTTATTGATGATGAGTAGATCACATCAAGTACAAATCTAGTGATGTATCTAACATAGCCTACCAACTAAACTCGATGAGACTGGTGAAAGTTGTAATCGATGACTATGGATATAATCCTGTTGGCTACAAACTTGATCTAGTTTGATCTCTCTGGCTTATAATTCGATACCCTCCACTTTTGAGAGGCCATTATATTTATACCAGGGTTGATTTCTTCTCCAAATAGAACTTGGAGCAACCTAGCCTAACACTAGCAAGATAACACTTACCGTACCCGAATCAGACTATGCAATCCTCTTTTTATCTAGGACAGTTTTCTATTCTACCCATGTCGATATCCATATTTAACTATTATTTTCTATATCTCCTTAGGTATGCGATATTTCTAAGTATCATATATGTATATCTTTGAGAGCTTTAATTGGTTAAAGAATGAATTTAAGTTAAACCCTAGATGTTAAAAATGAATAAATACATGGTTCTCCAATGGAAATGTCTGATTCAATATAATTATAATAAGGATAGTTATATTTTTTATTGTCTTTTCTAAAAATATAGTTTGAGGAATGATTAAAAATATGAGTACATGGTAGTATTTTCATGACAAATTCAGTGATGAAAACTTCGACCTGTCATAGTTTTAAAATGGAGGCAGAAGAAAGGAGTGCGTTTATATTTTGCTTTCATTTCTAACCTCTATAATTTAAACTTAAAGTCATTCTTACGCCAACAAAATGCTTAATATGCAGGCTCTATTTTACTTGGACGGTTGGACCATATGGGGATAAACTAAACTATCAATTCTAAGAAAAATAAGAACTGTTCGAAATTTTAAAGGAGAAAAAAGAGAAAACATGTGACCTTTAATCTATCATTAATTCGGTGGTCACTACATCACATTGTAGATATAATTTAGTTAGGCATGTTTGTGAAGTAATATGTCATAATAGATTGTATATTATAATTTTGCTTCATAGTTTTTTTTATTGTTTGGGTAACATGCAAGAGGTCTGATATGATACAAATCAACATATTATTTTATAAGTTCAAACATAGTGAATATGCATCTTGAATTGTTCATTTAATCATAAAGAATTCAATAATGTAAGCAGAGAATAAATTACATATATGATTGAGAAGCTCTACTTTGAAATTTCTTACCACAAAATATATTTTTATCCTAACTAATATAGAAAAAAATATAGGAAATGGAGATAATTGGAGGGAAGGGAAAAGGATGCGTGAGGTGGACGGGCCAGGGTTCACACTTCACACCCACGCATCCAGGGGCCATGCATGCGCAGGAGGGAGGTGGGTCAACTGAGGACTTTTTTTCTTTAATAAATCTAATGAACTATAATAATGGTCCACCCATTTAGGTGGAAATAGAGGATAGAATGTTTTGCTTTTAATTGAGTATTAACTACTCCCTCTGAATTTTTATATTTAACGCCGTTAACTTTTAAATATATGTTTTATAATATGTATAATTCAATTTTTTATGCAAAAATAAAAAATATAAGTCACCTATAATAAAACAAATCATAATAAAATAAATAATAATTACATTTTTTTATAAAATGAATGGTTAAATATAGATCTAAAAGTCAACAGTATTAAATATAAAGCACCGGAGGTATATTATTTATTTTTAAACAAACATTTATGAAAAGTTTTTATATAGAATATATCGTGTACTACTTAAAAACTATACTCACGGAAAATGAGATAGAAGCCTGATAAGCTTAAAAAAACACCTCCTAAAACTTTTTTTTACTTTAGATTTTTTTGGTGGGCCTGAGATTTGGACTTTAGGGGATGTATGGCAGGTAATCCTGATTTTAATGTAATTATTTAAAGTTATAAAGCTTGAGATACACAGTAATACGAACGAATGAAATATTAAAAAGTTAAAAGACTGGATTAAAAATAGTATAGAAAATTCTTACTTACAAATGTCTGACGCAAAAGAAGAAAAAACCATCAAATGATGATGGCTACATATGCCATTTCGCACTCTACAACATCGCCACCAGCCACAACTAGCTCTAATAAGGCTACATTGAAATAGAAATTTCTCAACGAAACCTAAGAGGTGATGGTTTCCTAGGACCGAGACGAAGCCATGAGTGGCAATTTCGAGCAACATCGTGTGGCGATGATGGCTCCAACTCTCTCTACATATTTGTCCTAGCGAGGCATTTTTATGGCCTTAATCGCTGCTACAGCAACTGAGGTCGCTGTAGTAGAGGCCTGAAGCAGATGGCGGTGGTGGTTAAAGGGTTTGCTAAATGACAACTGGTCGCCCATATTAGAGCCATGCGGTTTCGGCTGGGCAACAGCTAGCAACACAGCTTAATGGAAGGCGTGGCCAGGAGGAGGGGAAAAGAAGTAGTTGCAAGCGTAGAAAGCCTAGATCAGTCGTGAGGATAGAGGAAGAAGGTGAATTTGGTCATCGAAATAGAGGGTCTATTTGGCATAATTCCAACTTTAGCTCCATCTTTTTTGAAGTTGAACTCAACCAACAGCTTTAGCTTCACTCAAAAAGAGAGTGGAGTGAATTAGAGCAATCCAAACAAATAAACTAGAGAAGTGGGGTATTGCCACTCCACAACTCTACTCTAGACTTTGCTCTGAAGTTACTTTTAGAAATTAGAGTATTACCAAATAGGCCAGGAGAATTTGGTCACTGGAGTAGACGAAGATGACTTGTTGTAATCCATTGTTTATCTTTTTATTGTATTGTATTCGAGTGTTTCATCTTCTTTTAGCTGGATGATGTATATGATCGACATTTTTTTTTCAACATTGTACATAGCAAAGTCTTGATTTTGCAATTATGTTTTTTTCAATGTTGTATGTGGTTGAAACATTTTTTTCATATCAATAAAACAATACTTATTGAGCAATAAAACATCTGAAACAATATTTATTGAAATATTTTTTTCATTAAACGATAAAATATCTGACACATTTTTATATGTGGTAATACACCATCTGACAATCTGCTACAAACATTTCCTAGTCACATCTATAAGTATGCATTCCTTTGAGTTACTAGCTACCTTGTTATGGCATTACCTATTAGCTATTAGATTGTCACGGATATATTTTTTAAGCTATTAAATGGTGCTATTGGGTTGTAAGGTTTAGCTAGTCCAATCAATAAATAAGTTCATCAAAATTTCAAAAATAATAAAGGTATTACACAGACAAATCACGTGAAATTTTATTACCAGTAACAATTCAATTCGTATCATTAATTTATTGTAGTAGTGATTATTACTCGTACTAAGGAATTTTTAGTACGAACAATTTAACTCATATTAAGACAGGAGAATACTCGTTCGAGGCCGATATGGATACGGTGTGCTCCACGGTTTATAAGCAGACCAACCCACCGGTGAAATCGCACCGAAATCCGAGAATTTCTGAAGCAAAGCATCAACTCGCCGCTGGCCGGACACAATGGACGCCACCGTTGGATCACCGGAGGAGGCCGGCGTCACCGTTAGATCGCTGGAGGAGCCCCGCGAGGTGGCAGAGGGGCCCCGCGCGTCGGAGCTGGAGGGGCTGCGCGTGGCGGTGTCCGGCGTCCGCGTCAGCCAGGCGCAGGAGATGCTCGCCCTCGTCCGCGACCAGGTGGTGGCCCAGATCTGGAGCGTCGACGACGACGAGGCCGCCATGGCGGCGCTCGAGGCCGCGGCCGACGGCTCCGCCCGGCTGGAGAAGCTGAGCCACGCGTTGGGCGCCGTCGTGAGGGACACGGAGGAGGGCGTCCCTGTCCCGGCGTCGGGGCCCTGCGCCAAGCTGCTGCTGGAGCTAGCCGACGACGTGTGCGCCGCCGCTCGCCCGCCGCCGTTCCTGCCCCGGAGGTACACCGTCGCCGGCATCGAGGCGTTGGACATTGGAAGGCAGGCGGCGGTGCTCAGCTACTACCGGTTCTCACACCGGAGTCGCTGGAGTGCTCGACGGCGTACTTCCGGCGGACGTCGGAGAAGGCCACGGCACGAATCGCTTTCTGTTGGGCATGACCATCCCTTTCGAGAATCCCATCGTCATCCACATCTCCAATGTAGCCTCAACTTCAGATGCGACAAAATATTCCAACTCACACGTTTGAAACTCTGTAAAATTCACGCATTACTTGTAACAGTCTGTTGTGCATCTACCGGTAGATCCTTATGTAGTATTTTACTGTCTCCATTCCAAAATATATACAATATAAATATTTCTATGTTAATTCTCGTTATTCTTATTATTTCAACGATTCCAAAACCAATCAGATACTAAAAAGAAAATCTAACTAATTCAAAATTTAAAAATTAATCATTAAAGTAACTATAAAATCTTTAAATTTAATCTTAATATTTACTGAGCAACCTACAAATATACAGAGCACGAACGGAGTAGTTACTAGGGAGCATTTGAAATTAAGCCCCAATGGAACTCGTTCTGTTGGGCATGACCATCCCTTTTGAGAATTCCATCGTCATCCACATCTCCACTGGAACCTCAGCTTCAGATGCGACAATTTTTAACTATTCACACGTTGAAACGTGTAAAATTCACGTATTGTATATTTACATTTTAATTTTTTAAGTTAAACTAAGTTATAGAAAAAAAATATAGCAATATTTTCAATATAAAAAAATAACTATCAAAACATATTCCATGCTTTATTTAAATGTTCCATTTTCCTAATTTTTTATTTTGTGATCCTGCTTTTAAAAATAAAGCTGTCACCTGACCTATACCATAAGCTTAATGATGTTAAAAATCAGGGCCAGTATGTTATACGGCAAATTGCTAACTTTATTTAAAAAAAGTAGAATCGAACGAATAAAGTCAAGAAATTAGAGTTAAATGGATAGTTAAACTTTAAAATACAGTCAAAATCACAATTATTCCTTTAAAAAGAGACAACCAATATTGTAATCCTTAGACTCGTTGAATGAATGGTACAGTGCCCTGATCCCTAAATCACTTAGGGTTCACATGGTCCGATGGCTTCACGGTGGTGACTCGTCTCAATGAGCAGGACGTTACATATGGTATTAGAGCTCACCGATCTGTGGGTGTGCTTCCTCATATTGCTATTGATTTGGCGGTAAAGTTCTTGTAGTTCTATCGGGGTTCCAAAAAAGGGTTGAACCACCGTTAGTTTGTTCGGGGTTCGTTGGATTCAAAGCAGGAGCCACCATGGGACAAACGAAGCAAGGTGTTCAGGTACAACAAGTGGTAGAAATGATGGAAGCTATGAAGGGAAGGATCCTAGAGGCAGTGAAGGCGCTGATGATGTAGGTGGTAGCGGTGGACCTAATTTAGAAGAAGCTGGTGCAAATTGACCTCAAGTTGGAGCAGCAAGGGGAACGGCTGGATCGGGTGAAGACCAAAGAGAAATTTGTCGATGGACTCGTTGGGCCAAGTGCAGCAAAAGCAATCCTAACTTACTCAAGCTTTTCAGCATGCACCAATGCTACCCTGATGATTCCACCCCAGGCGAGAAAAGCCACTTCATCGACGATCGAAACGCAACATCAAGTAACATGAATCAAGGAATGAGCACTTACAGTAGTATTAGGTGGAGGCAAATATAGGTGGGTTATAGGACAATCGCTTTCATAGGAAATAAAAGTGCATCCAGGCCTCTGGTATATTTTGAGTGATACATGATAAAAAATTAAATAGTTAATATATTATGATTGAGAATCTAGTAGTAATTCATATAGCGAGGGATTATTTTGATTAAAAAAAGACCCAATATAATTTTATTATTTCTTGAATTCTTAGGATAAGTCAAACTATTAAGAGGGACTTAAGTTTAACCGGTTTAAAAAGTAAGTGCTTAATAAACCTTTTAAGTTTAGATGAGCGAACACTCACATCATGTACATCTTAGGGGTTTTGATTTTTCTTTTTTAGTATTTTGGATGTTTATGTTTAGACTTTGTGAAAACTTGTAGATAGGTTTCTCTGTCAAACAGAGAAATCAACTCAGATTCTTCAAACATTTATACCAGGGTCACCAGATTAAACTAACAGATAAGCCTATTCGAAATAACCAGAAGTTTAGACTAGATACTTCAAACCTCCTTTCTATGACAAAACTAAGTGTTGTTTGGAATCTCTAGACCATTTGGTCGGAGAAAAGGACTGAGCTTTCTGTCTAGGCCAAAAGGCCTGTCTGGAGTATTCGGACATTCTGTTTGGATACTCCAAAATTTAAAATTCTATGAGTAATGGCTAGTTTTGAGAGAGGTGATTATTTAACCTGCTAACCCCTTTTGAGTGTAAGGCTTCTCATTCATTTCTACACTATTTTTAAGAGCTTTTTAGATGTTCTCCATTCCACTGTCTTATATCTTAAGTTTAATTCACCATTTAAGCGTGTTTTTTTGGTGATTAGTGATATATTATATCTTAAGATTTGAGTGAGCACTTATAGATCAATAAGAGTAAAAACTTAAGCTTATTACTCTTAGAGGACCACCTCCTAGATGATTAGCCGTTGCTCGTAAGAATTCAATGTGTGAATCACCCGAGAAGTTTATGAAGATATTTCTTATCTTTGTAAGGAAAGAAGTATATTAGTAAATTTCTAAGGGTTTTTTAGAGGTTGGCTTGATAGAGCGAGCTAAATAGGAAATGAGAGCATGGTGTTCTAGTAGAGACCTTAGTGGTTACCTTAGATTAAGTGTTATGCTTTAATAAAAGCTTAGAGGTTAAACTAGTTTCTAAGCTTGAATTTGATAAGGCAAAGGATTGAATACGATCTGGCTTTTTAGTGCTCCTCGGTGGAGATATAGCATCGGTTGATCTGAACTTTGATAAAAAATTGCTTATTTTTTAGCATCCTATTATCTATTATATTATCTGTGATTTTGTCCTTTATGTGTCTTTTGGATATTTTAAAGAAGATTTAGAATTTTTAGGCTATATGACTGAAAACTCTAGAATTAAAAGTCTGCATATTTATCTTCTTATACGAATTAAGATACTTTTAGATAAACTTTTGAAAGTTTGATGGTACTGGGTGGACACTTCTCATACATATTTTGCAATGTATCAGATACCATAGCGATTGAAGGTATCAATATCTTCGTTAAATTTGGTGGGAAAAGCTACTCACTGGTGAAGTCCTAGAAGCAGAAAGTGGAATATATGTATGGGAGGAATTCAGAGATGATGTGTCTAAAGAGTTCGAAACTGACACAGATAGTAAAAACCAATGAAATATTGCATTTACGACAAACAAGGTCCTTGGACGAGTACAAAAGTCGTTTTAATGAGCATTACAATATCAGATTGTATGAGGATCCAGAAATTGGTGAAGTGTAACTAGTGAGTCAATCTGTGGTAGGTCTGAAAGATGCCTTAAGGTCACATGTCTAGTCTCAATTGCCGGCTATTGTAAGTCAGGCATCATTTGGCCCTAGATAAGGAGAGTACCATGGAGGAGGTATTGGAAGAAAACAATAAATGGGAAACCAAACCTGCTACTCACAAGAAATGGGAGAAAACAAAGGTTGTGTAGGGAGAATTGTGGAAGGCCCAACAACTGAAATAGTATAGAGCTAATGTCTTATGTTTCAAATTTGGGGAGAAATGCAATCCAAACTTTCATTGTGCAATTCCTCCAATGGCTCAGGTGACCATGGTGGACGCTGTATATCACAGTATCACACAACCATTTTATCCGATGAATTGCAATATGCATTATTGGAGGTGACAGATAATACACCTGATCCTAAGTTGTATTTGTCAAAAACTAAACATTGTGCAATTTTCGGTGTATAAACTTTCATCTGTATAAACTTACCAAGACAAAAAATACACAGCAATAGCACATTCACGCAGTTGCCTATACGGGTGGTCGGCGTGCATGTGCACGAGCACGCGCGCGCCTGTTGGCCTTTTCGTGGGAGCTGTAAGTTTTAGCAAGTCCAACTAATAAATGGTGAATGGGCTCACCAGAATTTGAGAAATAACATAGAGGTGTTACGTAATATTAGTAAAAAAATACACGGATGAGACATCCAGGTACATTAATTTGAAAAATACATTTTTAGTCAAACTTACTTAAATGTATAGCCGGTCAAAAATTCGATGCGCTGCTTAAATGGCACCTCCATTTTTTTTTCTCCCTTCTTTCCTCGAGCCTAGAAGTGAGTGAATTTTGTTGCTACCAAACATCTACTCTCTTATTTCAAAATGTAAGATGTGCTAGTCTAAGTTAATAAAAAAACATAACAAAATTTTAAAAAAAACATATTCAGTAGCGCATTTAATGAATTTTTTATGTTAATATTGCTATGTTTTTTATAAATTTAATTACACTTACAAAATTAACTTAACACAATACCAAAACACCTCACGCCCTGTTAATCGAGGCTAGAAGACTTCTGTAACCTGCGATCTAAACAGACTCTAAATGGGCTCACCAGATTTTCGGGAAATAACGGAGAGGTAGTATGTGGCACTTTATTGTTAGTAGTAACAATAAAATTCGTATTAGTAAATTATTACTCAGTATCATAGTAATGATTATTACTCGTACTAGCAATTTAATTCGTATTAAAACTGGAGAATAGTCGTTCGAGGCCGATATGGATTCGGTGTGCTCCACGGTTTAAAAGAAGCCCAGACCACCGGTGGAACCGCACCCAAATCTGAGACTTTCTGAATCAAAGCATAAACTCGCCGCCGGCCGGACACAATGAACGTCACCGCTGGCTCGCCGGAGGAGGCAAGCGTCACCGTTGCATCGCTGGAGGAGCTCCGCGAGGTGGCAGAGGGGCCCCGCGCGTCGGAGCTGGAGGGGATCCGCGTGGCGGTGCCCGGCGTCCGCGTCAGCCAGGCGCAGGAGATGCTCGCCCTCGTGAGCGACCAGTCGGAGTCCCTGCTCTGGAGCGCCGACGAGGCCTCCGTGGCGGCGCTCTAGTCCGCGGCCGACGGCTCCGTCCGCCTGGTGGCGCTCGACCAGGCCATGGACGCCGTCTTTAGGGACACGGAGGAGGGTCTGCCCGTGCCGGAGTCAGGGCCCCGCTTCACGCTGTTGACAGACCTGGCCCGCGACGTGTGCTCTGCTGCTCGCGCGCCGGCGCCGTTCCTGCACAGCTTGTACACCGGCGCCGGCATCGCGGCGTTGGATATAGGAAGGCAGGCAGAGGCGATCAGCTACTATCGGTTCTCCGGCAGCGGCAGCATCAGGCAGGAGCCGCTGAAGTGTTCGACGACCTACTTCCGGCAGCCGGCCGAGAAGGCGAGGGCACTAAGCGCTCGTCTGTTGGGCATGACCATCCCGTTCGAACAACCCATCGTCGTCCACATCCTCGAGGCCTCAGCTTGGGAAGCGAGATATTACTCCAATTCACAGGTACATGTGTAGAACTATTTGGTAAAATAAATGCATGAGAGGGAAAATATTTGCTATTCACAGCACTAGTTCGTATTTCTTTTATCGACATTCTTGTTTTATTATTATTGCTCCATCCGTTTTATATTAGATATCTTGACTTTTAATATTTATAAAAAAGTTCGATCAAGTTTATAATGTCAATAGTATACGTGGTTTTATATTAAAAATATTGTTATATTTCTCTTATAATATGAAAACTGACATATTATTTTCTTATTATCTGCCAAATTGATCTATGCTAGAGCCACCTGTGCCTCAATGGATATTCTTTATAACTAAACAATAAGCAAACATGTTTTCGATAGAAGAAATATAGGGTTGTTACTGTAAAGAGAGTATAAACCTATATAAAAATCTCTAGCTGTCTAATATGACATCATACAAATATAAATAGGCATAGGAATCAGGTATACAATTTTACTACACATATATTAACAACCGAATTTGCCACTGGAATTAAGTTATAGCAAGTTTGAGCAAAATTTGGAGAAAAAAATCTACGCTTCTGCACAAATGCTTGTTTGACCGCTCATAGAGCGGATCTGACTGAGGACCTGCCGACTAGGTCAGGTGGTTGGTTCAACCAGGGACTTCGCATAGCTATGACTGCAAACCATCGGGCAGCCTGACAAAAATATTTAGAGTCCGTGTCCAATTAAAACATTTTTCGAGTTTTTCTATTTGGGCTAGAGGTTTCCTTATAGCAATACCAACCATTTATAAGGTCTATAGCCAGTTTTATTGGGAAATCGACACACAGTTAATCAATCAAATCGTTCTTTCTGTTTTGTGGTGGCTAACGACTTCATACACCACAAAACTCAAAACTTCAGATGAATCTCTGGTGTTGACAAAAAAAAACGGTGTCAACATCCTCTTCGTGTTTTGCCCCTTGACCATTTTTGTAACGTAAGATGGTGAGAGCCTAATGCATCACTCATGTTTTCTTGTGAAATACTTCCTCCTGTTGTTTTTTTTATATTTGATGTCGTTATTTTTAGACGGATATATGATTCATCTATAAAAAAATATAAGTCATAATATTTAATGATAAAAATAAATAGCAATAAAATAAATAATAACTAGCGAGCTTGAATGCTTCCTGCAATCCATAGTCGGAAGTTCACAATGAAAATTGTCTTTCCATGAAAAAATGTCTTACAATTTCAAGAAACAAGCAACTAGCTAACACTTTGGAAGGAAGAAAAAAAATAGGAAGGGAACTTCTAGAGGATGAGAAATATGAGAATTTCTAGAATTTCTGATCGATAGTTTCTCTTGTCTGCCAACACATGCGGAAGGGATTTTCTAACCCCATCACATACGGAAGATGATCACAGCTGACGAATCGGAGCTAGCTAGCATTATCAGCTCATAAGGTGAGTAGCCAGCTAGCTAGTGTACTTGCAGTGTCTGGCTCGTGCCGGCGTGCTCCACTGGAGCCGCCGATAATACATTTGATGGCAGTGGTGATAGGACTGAATATGTGAAATCGGCTTTCATATCTATATATACACCTATATATATATATATATATAATATAACTAATTATTTCAAACATTCACAACGGACTTCTCCGTGAGATGCCCAATTAATAGCCGGGAGAGAGACGTCCGGAGGCAAGGAGAGGAAGTCCAGCCAGATTCACGGCTAAGAAATTAAGGGAGCTTAGTTGGACTTTCAAATATTAGTTAGCTATAGTATATAACTATAATATTATATTTACATTATTACTCATGTACAATATAAGTTCAATGTAATTCTTATAAAAATGCGTATAGCTCAGTGGTGGATGTGTGCATGAGCGACTGCTGCGACGTAGGTTTGAACCCTGCCCCTGTGGCCCAGAGTGTCTTTGATTTTTTTTTTATTTATCTCTAACAGGCACACGCATCTCAAAGCTCTTCTAACGGTGGAAAAATCACAGGTTTTGGTCCCTAAATTTCTGTCTACAGAAATTTAGCCATTCCGTTTGGAGATTTCTTTTCAATTCAAGTTTATAAGTCATTAGCATGGATCTGACAGGAACGATTTTCACATGGGTTACTGTCAGGGATTCCCTTCGGAATTTATTTTTCCTAGCTGACTTTTGGCAAAAAAAATCACTACCTACCATGGAGTTGATAGGGAAATAATCTCTAACAGAAGTTTTCTAAAAAAGCAATAATTAAGATGCCAAACGGATTGCATAAGTAAAACACAGACAAAAACCTGTGGACGACAGTAGAGATAAACTAGCCATCACATTTGCAGTGGTTTGAATGTACTCAGAACCAGATGCTGAATCTGAATGCAACAAGAAATGCATAATAGAGCTTTCAAAAAGGTAACTTATAGTAAAGAATGGAAGAGCTGGCTGGATTAAAGGGACTCAATGAATTCGTTATACATTAATAGAATTTGCAGACATGTTTTGCTCTTCAGGGCCTACTAGTTCTTCCTGTTTCTTCATATCTTCTTTTTTTTATGAATTTTTGTCGTGACAATATGTTTTTCATATAAAGTTAGATAGTCCTACTTTGGCCAATTTAACGACAAGTGGATTCATTTATGAAACGACGATTGACTATTGATTAGTTCTTTAATTCAAGTGTTGAATGCCCCAATTAGATAAGCCAGGTCAACTTTCCACGTAGCACAGCATAACGAGCCTATATTCTTTAGACGCGTACAAGCATGCTTACATGAATCTTTTGCCAAGCTTCTGAAAAATAACCAAATTAAATATAATAAGTAAATGAGATAAAACATAACCAAACTTTTGCCTAAGCTTCCGAAACTTGCCATATCCTACATCTTCATTGAGGGAAGCCTCACTTGAACAATCATCTACCAAGACGATATTTGGCAAAGTCTTGATCCAAACACCGAAGTGAGCTCTCCATGCCACCTCGATCACTAGTTGTATATCTTCTTCAATCTTTGGATATATGAGCTCCAATCCTTCACAATCATACTAGGCCTCCTCTAAAGACTCCTTAGGTTGTCAGTTAACTCCTCCAAGGAGATGGTAATCTCCAAAAATAACAAGCCTATGAAGCAAGCTTAGGGATGACAACTCCTCCAAGCTATCACACTACATCTAACAATTATGTAATGCACTTAAGTGGACTCCCTCTTCAACACCTCCCAAACAAATCTAAGTTCTCAAAGGTTGTGAGATTCTTGCAAGGGCTCAAGAAGATCTAATGAGTGCTAAGAGAGCTTCCTTGTTATAGGTGTGGGTGTATTTATACAGCTACCAACCCAAACTAGCCATTAGAGGATGAAACCCCTTTTCACTCGGGGCTACTAGTCAAACTGACCTTGTTCTCTAACAAGTAGAAAATGACTGCTACTTTGAGCATTGGAGGGGTGGTTGGACAAACCGCCATGGAGATCTAGACTGGGCCATGGCCTGGTCAAACAGTTTAAGTAATGACAGTGGATACACGAGTGGATTTTTCTTCTCTCGTCCTCTCTCTACATATAATCCTACGCCCTAGTTATGTCTAAGAGCCCATGGGTGTCAAGTGTTTAGAGATGGTGTTGGGTGGTGTGGTTGTGGCTCCATTATAGGTCCAACGGTGACTGGTGCTAGTTTATTTCTCAGTGATGTGTGCTTGCACTGACGATGCGTAGTGGTGTGTTTTTTTTTGTTTTCCTGATTATAGCCTCCCAGGGCTATAGTCTTGTATAATTTTTATTGCTATATTAATATAAAACTCCGCAATGTAATGTGCTATTTATTTAAAAACGATTGGATTAATTAGTTCATTTGTTCAACTATTGAATGCCCCTGGTATCTAAGCTAGGTCAACTTTCTATAGAGAAGTATGCATGTAGCTAGACATGTTATATATTCACGATGTAACCAATAATAAACCAGATTTCTATGTGCATGACGGAGTAGTGGTATTGATGATGATGCTAACTAGGCTAGTAGTGGTTTGCTTCTATAGTAAAAAAAATATAGGGTGAGGTGGAATAGTAGTCTGAATGAGCAGGGAGGAAGAGCTATAGGGCCAAGTCCTCTAGCATAGGGCTTAGAGGGACCTTAGGGCTTCTTCAAAACATAGGAATAAAAAACACAGAATGAGAAAAATACAAAAATTACATATGAAAAACATTGGATTGAATACATAAGAAAAATACAGGCATGTTGTTTGAAACACATGAACAGAGCAAAACACAAGATTTTTACTATTTGAGTATAAAATATAGTTTTTGTTGCATGAGTGTTTAAATATGCTCATTTGAAATCACATGCATTGATTTGTGTTGGACTTCTCATAGAATAATAAAAAAAAAGGTCCTAATGAATGTCTAAATTCCTATGGAATTCCTATAGAATGATGGGCAGAGGAAAAAAATCCTTCAATTTTTCTCTAAAATTCCTTCGGTACAAATAAGCTCTCATATGCTAGAGAGGGGAAGGTGACACGGAAGCGAATTCTACGAGACCTGCCCTTTCACTGATCAAAAAGACCTGTGTGACACGTGGGCATTTCACAATCTTGAATCAGTCCCAAACTCTTAGAGAATTGTTAACGCCAAAATTTAGAAAGTCCAACGATAGATTGAAAAGACGATCGGTTAAAGCGTAGAATTGTTCGATTGCTATAGAGAAAAAACCGATCAGATTGAGGTAAGGAAAGACTTAGTTCTAAAATAAAAAAATATCCAGATAAGACCGAATTTGAGGAGAAGCCGTGGTTCACGACAGGATATTATATCCTATCTTATATGGATAGGAAAATTTAGTTAGTTAGTTATCTTACTTAGAGATATTTTCCTTTATTCTTATTAGAAAATAACATCCGATGGTTGTTGTAAACACATCGGACTCTGTAAACCTAGGATATAAATATAGACACTCTAGAAATATGTAATTATCAATCTTTCAATCAATACAACCTCAACGTATTATCACCTTAGTTCATTTAGGTTTTTATCGACGGGATCTGGCTCTCGACATGGGGCTGCATTAGTTAGGTCCGATCTCCGGCGAAGAGGTAAGTATTACCGTTATCTCGATATGTCTCGTTCTATCTAAGACTGCATCGGTTAGGTTCGACCTCTTAGGCCAATAGGATGTATCGCATCACGTCCGTACAGAGTCTATCGATCTATCAAGCTCTCTCCGCCATCGTCGGTCTCATGCTGCATCGATTAGGTTCGACTTACGAAGCTACCGACGGTGAAATGAGCTTTAGGGCTATAGGTCTCAGTGTGGCGTTTCATCGGAGTGTTAGCCGATGAGTTATCTATACGTTGAGCGTCACGCCTAGCGTATCGGCTCCTCGGCCGATACGCACCAGATCTTCAGAGACTTTCCTTTGAGCGCCACGCCAAATGCATCGGCCTTCCAACCGATGTGCGCCTATCTCCAGAGAGACGTCCACTCATCAGCTCAGCTAGCCAATGGGTTCATTTCGCTCTTACTTCGGCACGTCCGATCCGGCGTCCACCGTCCCATTGTTGTTGGCCTCATTCTGGTACTGTCTCGGTTAGATCCGATCTTCGAGATTTGGTGCCAGCGGTGTCATCACGACGGGCGACGGATCTCGTGCTGCCATCTACATCATGTGTCTCCATCGGCTCTGCAGTCGATAGATCAGTGCCTCACATCCACTACACCCGAAGGCATCATATACTTCGTCGATATCTGCCTACGCCTACATCGGCTTCCCAGCCGATAGAAGGACGTCCTGATTTTTATCGGCGACCAGCCGATAGCAGAAGTCATCAGGACGTGACCGATTACTAACTCGATCCTATCAGTATGCAGCCAATAGCAAGGGCTCATATTGGCCCATCGTCCGACTGACCTGTTTGCCTCACCTCATTGTCAATTACGGGGTTAAATTGATTGGCACGCCCGCACCCGCACCGTCGCGTCGGAGCCAACGTGAATCCCACGACCCCCGGCGCGCATACCTCGAGCCATAGAGAAAAGACGATTGACCTGTACTGAAGCTAAGTAAACCTTCTAGACGTCGGCGTACTTGCGTCGGGTTCCGACGTGAACAG
Source organism: Oryza coarctata (assembly GCA_030770085.1). Taxonomy (NCBI): domain Eukaryota; kingdom Viridiplantae; phylum Streptophyta; class Magnoliopsida; order Poales; family Poaceae; genus Oryza; species Oryza coarctata. The sequence goes on along the minus strand of CM061483.1, from coordinate 10,755,945 downwards.
AAATCCTGTCCCGTGACGCCGTTATCAGCATCGTGCGCTTACCATCTCCCTCGGTGGACCACCGCGTCAGTTCGTCTTCTCCGGCGCAGAGCTCACCGGGCCATCCGTGGCGGTGTGGTCACGCACCGGCGCACTTGTGCACTACCGGGACCAAACGAGAAGGTGAAGATGAGGGAAAGAAAACCCACCACCAGCCTCTCCAGCCATTTTACAGCTTACTTCCGTACGTCGAGCAAGGAAGATTTAAATCACATGAGCTTTGCTTCGGTTCTTGGTTTATTTGACAACCTTTTTTTTCTTCCTCTTGTCATTGATGACAGGCTAGCTGCCGTTCATGAATATTGATGATGGCCAAAAGATCACCGGCTCATTGGGATGATGTCATTAATTTGACTCCCCGGATGTTGTCTTTTGGTATCAGCTTTGCTATATCATGATTCATGCACATATGCAAGATTTGATTGTTGAGAAGGTGAAGGGAAAAAAGATCAAAATAGAGGCAACATGTAAAGTGTAGTACAATCGAACCTTGCCGATTGATTAATCTGGGTCGCAGGCCGGTCTCACCATCTCATCTTGTACCTTGAGCTGGAAGACGAAGTAGTGATGTCCGTAGGGAGAGCCTCGCGGAGGAAGACGATGTTGTCTTGTCCGTAACGTCGTCACGGAACGGAACGATACGGGAAAGATGGGAAGTTAGTTGCCATTTGCTTTGAGAGTGTGAAACAACACATGTCACGTAGAGGAAGGAGGTCTTTTGGGTGGGTGAAAGGGAAGGTCTTTGCAGAATTTGCTTCCGGTGGCACCACCTTGGCTATCAACAGAAATGTGGTGTGAGCAATAATTAAGGACGGCGTTGAGCACCTCGAGAGGGAGCTGTGGAGCATGCGCGCCGCCCTGGAGACGGTGTCGGAGGCGGCGCCGCCCGACCAGCTCGACGGACAGGTCAGGTCAGGCTGTGGGCGAGGGACGTCGAGGACGCCGTCGACTCCTACACGCTACGCGAGGCCGCCACACGACGATCACGGTCTTCGCAGTCACCACCGTGCTGCATCGGCTTCACCCGCAGCCGCAGCCATCGCCGCAGAGATCGAGCGCATCGAGAAGGAGGTGGGCAGGCTCCGGGCAAGGTACGAGATCGACCGCGACGTCGTCGACGCTGTCGCCGCCACCACCACGGCACAGCCGGTGGACCGCCGGCTGCCGGCGCTCTACGCGAACGCGGCCAGCCTCGTCGGCGTCAACGACTCAATTGAAGAGGTGATGAAACTTCTAGCCATGGAAGGAGATGATGCACCGATGAGACCAAAGCTTAAGCTCGTCGCCATCGTTGGCCCAGAAGGAATCGGCAAGACAACGCTCGCCAACCTTGTGTATCAGAAGCTCCAAGGGCGGTTTGAAAGCCGAGCTTTCGTCTCGGTTTCTCTCAAGCCGAACATGTCTGTTCTCAGCAGCATACTTTGTCAAGTGAGCCAAGTAAAGTATGAAAATTTCAGTTCCTGGGATGAGAACGAAGTCATCGACCAAATCAGAGATGTCCTCAAGGATAACGGGCAATCCCTCAGTTTTATATTTTAATTTTAAAAAAAATAAATAGGAAAAATATAACAATATTTTTAACATAAAATAAATATACTATATTCGATGTCAGATGTAATGAAAATAATTTAGTGTTGTAGATGTTGCTATGTTACCATCACTAAATTTTTTTGGTGTGCTTGAATGCCTATTTACAAGTTTTGCGTCACTGAACTTTTGTGCAAGTCGGTAAAACGGCGAACCTGAATTTCTAAACCAAACATTACTATAATCCTGTTCTACAAAAACTATTCACTTTTTAACTTTGGTCAAATTTAATTGGAATTCTTTTGGCTGACAACGTGACATACTAATGATGTGACGATATGGCCTGGGGATGAAAATTATTATAGAATTTTTAAAACAATATATGTTTCTCAGAACATACTTGAAAATTTCCCACATTGCATTCTGCTTTAATTTTTTTTCTTGTTTTAAACACTACTTTTCATGATCCAGTTATATGTATTTTTTACTCGCACAAAAATTTCCTAACAGGAAAGTCAGATAATGTGGTTTGCTCCTTAATTTCTAACTAGATTACCCTTTGGTTAGGCTAACTTGAATCTGTTTTTGTTTTAGTTTTGCACTAATCATTTGCCTCGATTACCTATCATGTGAATTCACATTCACCTGTTGTAATTACTCCTTTTACCTTTATAATATAAAATTTAACCGCGGGAGCTTCTCCTGCAGTGTTTTCCCTAAAAAAATGAATTCACATTTGTAAAGCACTTTATCTTTGTATTATTACATACAGGTTACAATATTTCATAGTCCAAATGAGATTTTCTTTAGTATTTTTATTTTATTTACTAATATTATAAGTTTAAATATGGTTTCAACCATAGGCCACATCGCCACATAAGTGAGACAGTAACATGTTATCCAAAACTACTCTATGTTTGGGCTGTGTAGAAAAGTAAATGTTTTTTTTTATCTTAAGGTTTAAAATTGTCCTGATAAAAATGTGTACAGTGAGATACCAACTCTATACGGGGGTCGGATCTATATATATATATACAATCTAGTGGTCTAATGGTCTAATATTTCCACGGTCACAGCGGGATGAGAATGGACGTAGAGACTGGATCGAAAACTGGTGAACAAAAGCGTGGGGAGGCCTTTGGTCATAATGTCGGCGAAGTGGTGCGCCGATGGTACATAGAGCACCCAAATTTGTCGTAATACGACCTTGTCACAGATAAAATGGATGTCGATCTCTATGTACTTCGTGCGTCAACGATGGACCAGGTTGGCGGTTATGTAGATAGCACTGACGTTGTCGCAGTAGATGACGATCGCAGAGGAGAGGAGTGCATGGAGCTACTGGAGAAGCTGGCGAAGCCAGTAGCACTCGGCGACGGCGTGGGGATGGCGTGGTACTCGGATTCGGCGCTGGACCGTGACACTGTAATCTGGCGTTTTGAGGACCAGGAGACTAGAGTGTCACCGAGGAAGACGCAGTAGCCGGACGTGGAGTATCAAGAGTTGGGGCAGCCTGCCCAATCCGCGTCGGAGTACACGGTGAGAGAGTCGATGGGGCTAGAGCTGAGGTGCAGCCCGCTAGAGAGTGTGCCCTTCACGTAGCGCATGATGCGCTTGAGCAGCACGAGATGAGGTTCGCGCGGAGCGTGTATGAAAGGCACACTTGCTGGATGGCGTTGGTGAGGTCAGGCCGTGTGAGGGTGAGGTATTGCAGAGCACCAGCAAGACTCCGATACTGAGAGGGATCGGCGACAAGTGAGCCATCGGCAGCGGAGAGTTTGGCTTGAGTGTAGACCGGGGTGGCCGTGGGGTGACATTCGGCCATGTCCGCACGCTGGAGAAAATCGATGGCGTACTAGTGCTGGTAAAGAAAGAGCCCGTGAGAAGAACGGGTGACGGAGATGCTAAGGAAGTGGTGGAGGGGACCGAGATCGGTCATTGCGAACTCGGAGTGGAGTCGAGCCATGATCTAGTGTAGGAGGGACATCAAAGACGCTGTAAGAACAATGTCGTCGACGTATAGGAGGAGATAGGTAGTGGCGTTGCCGATGTGAAGGGTAAAGAGAAAGCTATCGGACATAGAGGCCACAAAGCCGATGTGTTGAAGGTAGGCAGCAAAACGCTGGTACTAAGCCCGAGTGGCTTGTTTGAGGCCGTAGAGAGAGCATTGAAGGAGACAAACATTGTCGGGACGAGAGGGGTCGACGAAGCCTGGAGGCTGCTGGCAGTAGACTGTTTCCATCAGATGACCGTAAAGAAAGGCGTTCTTCATGTCAAGCTGATGGATCGGCCAGGAGTGCGAGGCAGCCAAGGTGAGAACGACCCGGATGGTGGCGGGTTTGACGAGAGGACTGAAAGTCTCATCGTAATCGACACTGGGGCATTGGGAGAAACCCCGAACTACCTAGCGTGCCTTGTGACAGGCAAGGGAATCATCGGCGTGGAACTTGTGCTTAAAGATCCACTTAGCGGTCACAATGTTGGCGTCAGGTCTCGTTGTCCATGATGGCCTTGTACTCGTCGGTTATGGCCGCGCGCCACTAAGTATCGGTCAGGACAGAACGAGAAGTCACCGGGATGGATGAGATAGAGTAGTGGACGGCGGAGAGCCCGTAGCTCTTGGTGGGACAAAGAGACCCAGTTTGTGAGCGGGTAACCATGTGAGAGGTGGAGAGGATGGGAGCCGATGGGAGTGTGGTAGGTGGATGGGCCGATGGGTGGTCATGAACCAATGAAGGCGGATGGGCCGATGGGTGGTCATGAACCAATGGAGGCGGATGGGCCGATCGGTGGTCACGAGCCGATGAGGGCTGAGGAGCCGATAGGGGTGAGGTGTCTGATGGAAAGAAGACAGGATCGGCCGAAGCCGATGAGAGTGGTAGGGTCGATAGGGGTCCGATGGGAGTGACATCAGACCAAAGAGTAGTGGGATAGATGAATAGTAAGTCCTCAACAACGGTCGATAAGGAGGCCGGTGAGGAGAACGGTGGAGACCGGGACAGCATAGTGTTGGTGAGGAGGAAGTCGAGATCGCTAAATGAGGATATTAGATTAAGCAGACCGAAGAGGAAGCATGTCTCGTTAAAAATGACATGACGAGAGATGATGACCCGACGGGTGAAAAGATCGAGACATCGGTATCCCTTATGAGATGAGGGATAGCCAACGAGAATGCAGACGGTGGAGTGGGGAGCGAGTTTGTAAGGAGCAGTGGCGATGAGGTTTGGGTAGCAGAGGCACCCGAAAACGTGGAGGTGGGAGTAGTCGAGCACCATGCGGTAAAGAAGAGTGTATGGAATGTTGTGGCGAACAGAGGAGCACGGGCATCGATTGAGGAGGTAAGTCACAGTGGTTACTGCTTCTGCCCAGTAAGTTACAGGTAGGTGGGTATGAAGCAGCATTATACGACTTATGTTGTTGAGGGTGCGCAGGAAACGTTCGGCCTTGCCGTTCTGGAGAGAGGTGTAGGGGCAGGAGAGGCGTAGATGGATGCCCTTCGAGGTGAGGAAGGTTTGAATAGTACAGTTGACAAACTCCGTACCGTTATCGGCTTGTAGAGCCCTGATGGGGAGATTGAACTGGTTAGAAACGTAGTTTGTGAAGTTAGTTAGGTGGGAGGCGACCTCGGATTTGCTGATGAGTGAAAAAGTCTAGCAATAGTGTGTGTAATCGTCAAGTATGGCAAGATAATACTGATTACCGGAGACACTTTTAACCGGAGAAGTCCATACATCACAGTGTATAAGCTCAAACGGTCGCGAGGTACAAGATAGAGAATTAGAAAATAGCAGTCGCACATGTTTGCCAAGTTGACATGAGTGGCAAACTGTGGAGCCACTGTGGGTACACTAGATGGAGGCGCTGCGACGGAGGTTGGCGATAGCGTCGGGGCCGGGATGGCTGAGGCGAAGATGCCAGAGGTTGGTGGAGAGGGCGACGCTAGCGTGTGGAGTGGACGACGCAGTGGGGATGGTGTAGAGGTCACCGCCACTATTGCAGCGAAGGATCTGTCGCTAGGTTGGGATATCCTTCATAGAGAAACCAGAAGTATCAAATTCGATTGAGCGATTGTTATCTCGTGTGAATTGGCGAACAGATGTGAGATTGTGAATAAGGGGGGGTACAATGAGGGCATTGCGAAGAGGAAGGTTAGTGGTGGGTGTAGACAGAAAGGAGTCACCACGACATTGGACAAGAAGAGAGTGGTCATTACCGATGGTGACAAAGGGGAATGAGGAGGGATGATAAGAATGGCGTATACCAGCCGATGACGCCATGTGGGAGGACGCACCAGAGTCCAGCACCTAAGGGTGCTGAGGTTAAAGCGTCATCTGGTTTAGGGTAGTGATGAGGCCAACCTGGTTCCAGGAGGGAACCGATTGGGCAGGTGGTGGCAGTAGAATCAGCTGATGTGGCAGGATGAGAGCCGATGCCAAGTGGGCCTGAGGATGCGTGCCGAGGACCCCTGGTTGCCATCCGATGGGGCTACATGGTTGGAGCTGAGGTGCCCAGGGGTTATAGTAGAGCCACGGACCCATGGGACCGGCAGACTGAACAGGGACTGAAGCAGGTCGCGATTGCATCGGACCGTGCCAGTTCTTGCCCTTGGCTTTGCCCTTGCCTTTGCCGGTGCCACCGGTGTGGGCTGCGGTACCATGGTTAGGGCCATGACCGCCAAAGCAGCGGGAGGGGGCGGCAACGCAGGATGCTCGATAGACATGATCGGCTACGGCGAGAAGAGCGGTGTAGGCCACGGTCTTCTCGTCGTTGGCTAGACGGAGTTCTTTGAGAACTAGCATGTCATCGGCTCAGGCAAATGATGGAAGGGGTGTGGCGTTGGCGATGTCGTCGGCGGTGTTTGAGAAGCATGGGTTGAGGCCTCGCAGGAGGGCGAGGACGAGTTGGGAGTTGACTACAGGGTGTCCGACATCCCGGAGAGCAGCAGCCTTTACTTTAAGGCGCTGGTAGTACGAGGAGACAGAAGAGTCTCCTTGTACCATGGAGTGAAACTCGTTGAAGAGAAAGATGACGCGGGGCTGCTTGTTTGCGAGGAAGATCCACTCGATAGCCACCTAGAGATCCCGGGTAGTGGGGTCGGTATCTTCTATGGTGAGGTCGAGGACAGAGTCGTCGACCTAGCCGAGCAGCCAGCTGCGCATGCAGCACTCGACAATGTCTCACTGGGGGTCATCAGGTCGAGGTAGAGCGGAGCCATCGATGTGTGACCATAGGCTGAACTTTCCACAGAGAGATTTAAAGAAGAAAACCCACTTAGAATAGTTGGCGTTGAGGTCAAGAGAGATGGGAACATGAGATTTCACGTTCACAGTAGTGTAGGGGGGTGAGAAGATCGGCGAGGTGGTGCCCGAGGTGTGGTCTGGGAGAGTGCCGGAGCTGAGGGCTAACTCAGTGGCCATGACACAAGAAGAACAGGGACAAGAAGCTAATAGGAGTAAGAGGCCGATGAGAAGGGAGATCGGCCGATCAGAGAAGTGATAGAACGATGGAAAGTGAGCCGATGGTGGGCTAACCAGTCGATGGCGAGTGGTTGGCCGATGAAGAGTAGGCAGCGGAGTGGGTGAGGAAAAGGTGGTTGGCAGAGTAGGTAGGTCAGAGAGTGATTGGGTCACGGACGTGCGAAGATTCACATCCGTGAAGAGAAGTTTCACGTCTGTGGACTCGTGGAGGCAAAGGAGTGGAGCAGACGCGAAAAACTTGGAGAGGGGCCAGACGCGAAGAAAAGAGGTTCGCGTCCGGGAGGCAAAGATTCGTGTCCGTGGACACGTGGACATGTCGGAGAAGGTTCGTGTCCGGGAGCCGTTGAGCATGTTGGAAAAGCGGGAACCGAGAGAGGGTTTCAGCCGATGGAGGGCGGACAGGTCCAGCCGATGGAGGGCGGATGAGTTCAGTCGATGGAGACGATGAGTGCAGAGGTGCGCCGGCATCGAAGGAGAAAAGATACACGGAGCAAGAAGAAGGACGAAGACAGGTAGGAGTCGAGATGAGAAGATGGATGGAGACCGTCGCCTTGTTGCGTGGAGGAGCAAGAGATGGGAGAGAGTGGTGGAAAAGGAGAAAGAAAAAGCGTCTACAGAGAAGACGAGAAGAAGAAGCCGAGACGAGAGAGCAAAGAGGAAGTACCGGGAAGAAGGTCGGTGACAGAGAGAAAACGTCGACGACGGGGAGAAAAGGTCGGCTTGCCAGCGGGAGAATGCTAGCGCACCGAAAATATCTAGACTTGTTCTGATATCATGTAAGAATATGTACAATAAGACTAAAACCCTAACTCTATACAGGGGGTCGGGTCTATATATATATACAGTCCAGTGGTTCAGTGGTCTAACTGCTGTTTGTTTTTCATATTTCAACAATACAAGTCATAATTAGAGTTACAAACTCCAATGCATTAGGATTTGTCGATTTGTCCAAATGGAGTGTAATCAAGTAGCCATGTAATCCTAGCCTATTGTTGTCTTGACCAATCCTTCAAAAGTCACAACCTTATTTCACAAGTCACAAACATTAACCCATAATTTTTTTTCTCGAATACACAAGAGAGCTGCATAATAGTGATGGTAAATAGGCATTCAAGAGAGTTTTACGTGTCTTGGATTTAGGAGATTGCAGCAGCCATAATATTGATGATATATGTAGTTTGGTTCACCTGAGGTATCTGAGGTTACGTGGACACATTGGATATTGGGAACTTAAGATTTTTGCAGACATTGGATATTAAACAGAGAAGAATAAAAGAACTGCCATCAACTGTTGTTCATCTTTGTCAGCTTATGCGCCTTATGGTTGACACATGGACAAAGCTGCCAAATGGGATTGGGAATGTGTTATGTCTTGATGAACTGTCAGAGATTAATATCATCATTTATCCAAGTCTTATGAAAGAGCTGAGCAATCTGCCCAAACTGAGGGTTATAGAACTTTAAGTACATGAGAGAACAGCAAAGAGAAATGATTTCTTGATTGTTTAGGTTATATGAAGAACCTTGAAACTCTCCATATTTTTGCTTTAGGTATATCCCTGAATTTCATGTTGATTGTAGAATGGGCCCTTCAAGAACGCCGAACATTTACAGCTTGTGTTCACCGAAAAAGCAAGATATATTTAACCTCACACCATTGTATGTGTGGTCAGACTTTAGCCCACTCTCTACCCTACCAGGGTGGATCAATTCGTCACTCACCAAACTCTTATGCTTATCGATCATTGTCAAGATCTTGGAGTTCTTGGGAACTTGCCTGTTCTTTGTTCTCCAGATTTGCAAGTGATAGATGCTTTAGAAGAAATATTCGTGATAATCGGTCATAGTGGAGGTAATGGTCAGTCAATAGCATTCCAATGTCTAGCAAACTTTACAAGTCCTTCTATGGTGCTAGTTTTTAGACGTGGAGCCATGCAGAGGATTCAAATGCTTTCCGTTCGTTTTCAACTGAAGGCCACAAATGTTTTTCATAGTGATTTTGACATGGGCTTGGAGAATCCCACCTCCCTTAAGGCTGTACATTTTGGGATTGACTGCCGTTATGCTAGGCTTTGGGAGGTGCAGACTGCAGAGGCTGAACTAAGGAATGCAATCGACTTGAATTTCAACTGCCCAACACTTGACTTGAGCAGACATTTTGAAAGATTGATGGATTGGGATGGGATAGAAGAGATCCCTGATCTAAAAATATTCGAAGAAGAAAATGTACATCAAGCAAAGTTTATTTCCTTAATACATTTTTCCCATTCATATGTATATACTTGAACAAATGACTGATCTTGATAAACACAGATTCAACTTGACCCTTCAGAGTTTCTTGTGGAGGTTTCTGGAACATTTGGTCAATTTCGTACAGCTCTAAATATCATAATATCTCTTCTAGTTCCAAATGCTCACAGCTATGGACCTTAGGGAATTCCTTTCCATATGCCTGTGCAGAGCAGTGGCTGCATTGTTGGATTCTTTGGGCGTGCAGGGTGGTAAATTGATGCAATTGGCATCTATGTGAACCCTAAGCTACAAACAGTGAAAGACAAGGGCAAAGTGCTAATTTGACTTGAACTTGTTTTGTTGTGTTTATTGTTTTCCATTTATGATTTTGTTTTTGTTGTTGTTTGCACTCAGTTTGGGCTTGCCAAGATTAGTCCATGTGGTGGAAATGGAGGGAAGGCCCATGACATCAAGGTGCTTCCCCATCATTGCATTGCATCATTTCCTTTCTATTTTATTTCCATGATTTGTTATACTTTGGAGGGAATTATCAAGATTGGATCATTTGGCCGAGGTGGGGGACACCGTTGTGACATCAAAGTGGCACCGCACCATTTGGAAAGCATCACAATTTCCAGTAAATTTGTTTTAAATTCACTTACATTTTCATATAGAAGCCATGATGGTCAACTGCACATTTTAGGTCCATGGGGTGCTGGTGGTGAGAACAATTATACTGTGAGTTTGGATCAGAGTTACTGCTCCTGGGTGGAAATGAGTGACTAGAATACATATAGTAAAATTATTAGTACTTTTTCGAATCTCAAAAATATTTATTTTAAATTCATGAAAGTGGTGAGTATTAAAACATGCTACCAAATGCCCTTCCTGGTTATGGGAGGGAATAATTCTAAAGACAATCAAGCATGGATAGTTTGCATTTTGTCCTTGTTCCATTTTTTTTGAATGAATCTTTGGTCCATGAATAATTTATATTCACCAATAAATACCTACTTGAGCATAGATATAGCTTAATAATATTTTTCCTTCCCTCCTTTTGCAGATCAATCTTGATCCTTCAGAATTCCTGACAAAAGTTTACAGAACATTCGGTCCATTTGGTGAATTCCCCATTGTTATGACTTCACTTACTGGTCATCAATATGGACCTTTTGGCCAAGGAGGAGGCACTCCTGTCCATGCACCAATATCAGGTAATGGCAGCATTGTTGGCTTTTTTGGCCATCAAGGGCCCTGTATTGAAGCAATTGGTTTCTACTTTCGCCCATCATGACTACATGTTCCATGTTGAGCATCAGGGCATGCTTATACGTATATAACCTAGCTAGTAGCCTTGTGGCTAAATGGTTTACCTACTATTTTTGTACGATGATGTTTAAATATCTATCTCTAATGCTCTTAAATTAAATATTATATTCTTTAAATATCTATCTCTAATGCTCTTAAATGAAAATATTATATTCTATGGATAAAAACAATCCCACTTTCTTAGGTAAAGCGGTGTGTATTTATATTACATGTGTTCACGACATGTTAAGTACTATGTTTACCTTTGCAATATCAAACCATGACCGGTTGTTGAAGAAGACAAATTGCAGCTAACTATTGAGGAGCTTTATGATGTGTTTATGAAGAGGAGGTGATCAATTATAAGTTTACCTAGAATTCAACTCTGCGCTGTCAAAACCATCTAGCCAACCCTAATCCAGATAATTGGTTTTGGTTGACATGGCGTATGGTAGTTAAAAGAATCTTGATGTCAAGTGTGAATAGGTGTTTTTAAAAATCACTCGCAACATAGTCAATGAAAACCTAAATATGGAGATTCAAACCAGGACTTCTAGTTGGGTCGAACGGACAACCCAACTCGAAATTTCTAGTCTCAATTTGGAACTTTCGATATGCAGAGGGGATAAAACACAAATTGCCTTATTTGAGCCAATAAGAAAAGTCTATATTTCGTCATTCAAGTATGGCATTGATACTGTTCTGGTTACTTAACATAGTCATGGTCTTCTAAGATTGACCTTAAGTCACATGCATATAAATAGAAAAAGTATTGATATCATAACATAATCTACGTTAGTCATACACACTCATACGACATCATAAACATTTACAAACCAATTTTTATTAATTAATTATTTACAAAGTCAATTATTCATCATAAAATATTAATCATGACAACGATTCAACAATATCTCTCTTGATGAATACAGTGGCAACATCTTGAAAATACAAATTGGTATTTATGAAAAAATAAAAACCAAAGAGATGTCAAAAAGCACAAATGGCTCAAAAATCACAAAAGTTAAAAAAACTCTCCATTTTAAAAGAAAGAATTCTTCCAAATTTTTCAAAATTTTAATATGACCACAAATTGAATATTTCTAAGAATTGATCAAAATTGTCAAAACTTTTGTCAATTAATCACAAAACCCAAAAAATCAAATTTATCCAAATTTACCCCTCAGTCAAATTTCTCCCGCTTTCTTTAACCATACATTTTATATATATTTCTCCCTCTTTGATAATGATTGCATCAAGGATGTAAAAGAGATAATAAAGAACCAATTTAATGTTAAAATGTCATGATTTTATTATTATTACTTGTAGTAAATAGCTTTTATTTTTAAAGAGTTTTGAAGTATACCAAAAGTAATCCAATTACATGTAAGAGAGATATATTGGTCAATATAAATCAATGATATTAAAATCAAGATTAAATCAATATTAAAAAATCATGATTTTAACAATTTATAATACAATGCTTCTGCTAGTACAAAAGTTGAACAAAATACCCCCACATATAAGTAAGTTAAATTAAACACTATTTCTTAAATTTAATTGCTCTTTGAGAGCTTTCAATAAACGATGAGCTTTACTCACTTACATTATGTACATAAAATAAAACTTTTAATTACATCGAGTACGTCCTTGTCATGATTAGGGTTTCCAAGGATTTAGTACCCATTTTTTCCTCACGATAGATTCGTCCTTATCGTAAATATTGTTTCCAAATATTCAATATCCATTTTTATCTCTTATAAAATAAATATAAGCATATTGACTTTATTTGCACTTAAGGTATTTATAGAGCATGGAGAAATGAAAAACTCAAGTAAATATGCATACAAGCATAAATTATTTAATCTAGCACTGGTTTCAAATTTGCATATTTCTTTACTTCAATTAAAAGAATTATGTGTTATTCATCATATCCCTCCAAAGTAATAGCAAAGACTCATATAAACACTAAAACACATACAAGCTATATTAGGGATCAATAAACCTCATTTATATTGCTAACTCATAAGAACATACTAGAGATAAGTCAAAACTCTTATTTTCTTATTTTTATTTATTTTCATATTAAGAGCAATGTATAAATATAAATATGAATAAAATAAAAAGCATAAACTCCCTCTCAAATCAACCCCCAATTCTTCTCAAAAAGAAAAACCAAAGATTTTGAAAAAAACCACCAATTGCCAAAAATATCATCAAGGTTCTCAAGAATTGTCATGAATACACTTGTAGCACATACCAAAACTACTACTTCTATAACTAACACAAAAAGCTAACAAAAGATATAGTAAGAAATAATACACCAATTCAAGAGTAAATTGATGCTACCTTTAAAGCAATCGTGTCTCTATATTTGTACACATGGAGAGTATACCATCAAAAGACCTATGAACCAAAAGATGCCGAGGCCTTCGTATTGGGATTAGAAATAAAAAAAATTGAGAATCCAACACTGAGTCACATGACCAGTAGAACCAGTAGGTACATATGTACGAACAAAATTACAATCAAACTTAACTAAAAACTTACCATAATAGGTCGGTCTGATTATTGCATCATAATTGCCTGAGGGCGGTCTAACCACCGATGTCCACGTGGTCTGACCATGCACCGGTCTGACCTCCCTATGGTCTCTAGTCTGACTAGACTCTATCATCTCAACATTGCAAACTCGTGTTCCCAATTATTTTTTTGTTTTCTTGCAAGTAAAAACAAAACAGAACCAAATGCCTATCCTTACCCCAATGAGTGCAATTATATTCACACGAGATGTTTCTTTTGATGATAAAGAAGTATTTGCACAAGTTGTAGAAAGTTTTTTTCAAAATACTAGAAGATTTGAAAAAAAAATTCTTTGGTTCGGGTTTTATCAAGATCTCACCCTTTTCATATATATTCAAAACAACAGATTGATGAGATGTAAAATAGGCATGTGCATTAAAACCTATGCCTCAATTATATGTGCTCACTTTCGATTGATCCAAAATCATGTTAAGTTTCATTAAACCATCTGAAAATCTTTGTAAAGAACTTTTCAAATAAGAAACTTGTTTTATCAAATCAGCATAATTTTCACAATCAATCAAAACTTCTTTTTATTTATGACAATTTAAATAAGAAAATAACTCATGATTTTTCACAATATTGTCCATATACTCGATACGACCTAAAACATTTTTTAACTTCATCTCGCTAGAAAAACATGTTGAGCAATTTTTAGAAACCAAAGCACCTTTTTATTGCTTTAACATTTTAACACTCAAAAGATTAACATCAAACTTGCAAAAAAATAACTTAATATTTTTTTCAAAAGCTTTTTATTAAAAACAACTCATCAGCAATGCAAGTGTGCAAACCAAATCTAAGAGCAAAAGAAGTCTCAATCCTTTTATTCTTATCAATCTCATATTCTAATCTCAAACAATTATCACAATTAACATCTTGCAAAACGGAAATTTTAGAAAATAAAACTTCACAACATTTGCTAGAATCATCATCAGGATCAAAGATTTTAATCTAGCAACTTCAGCATTTAAAATCTCAACAGTATAATCATGTTTTTAAGCATTTTTAGAATATACGTTAAGTTTCTCAGCAAGTTAAAAAGTAGTATATTCTAATTCATCATAACAAGATAAACTTTTTCAATATCACTATCAGATTCATCCATATCAGAACTAGATCTACTATAAGCCATGAGAGCTAATCATATTAAATACTTACCTTTGCCAATGCTCTCTCCTTCTTCGATATCTAATTTTGCATCACTTTCAAAAGCTTCTAGCAGCTAAAGTATAAGCTTTTGTTTGCGATTCTTTCTTTTGTCTTGGTTTTTGTCCTTTTTGTCTTCTTCCTCTTCTTTGATTGACTTATTGAAGTTAGGACAATTAAAACGAATATGATTGAACTCACCACACCCAAAGCACCGAACAAGGCCACTTCGTTTCTTGTTTCTCACATTGTATAAAGCTCGAGAAATTATCTTAGAAAACAAAATCAAGTCCTCCTCAGAGATTTTCTCAAGTTGATCATCGAACATGGCATTAAAAACAATAAAAAATGATGACAAAGAAGCATCAATACACAAACTAGAAGAAGACACCAAAACAATATATTTAGAATCAATCTTACAAAAAAGAATATTCATCTCATATGCCTTAAGCATGGTATACAAAGATTCTAAAGTTAAAATTGTCATATTAACTCATTCTTGAATTGACGTAACTTTCATCTTCTAAATCAACATGTCAAGACCATTCAAAAGATGACTAGCAACTTCAGATTGAGAATAGTTAACATCAAAAGAATCATCAATGGAACAAAGATGGCTCAAAACTTTGTTAAAGCGAGCAAAATACTCATCTAAATCTTCTCCTTGTTTATTCTCAAATTTCATATAATCTTTTTTAAAAACATCCCTATGAATTTTCTTGATGTTTAGAAGATCCTTCATGAAACTCATGTAGTGTCTTCCACATCTCATGCACAGTTTTAAGATGAGAAATCTGATCAAAATTTGAGTGAGAAACACCACTTAAAATCATGTCGTAAGCTTTACAATTATTTTTAAATTCTACTATATTCGTAGCAACAATAACATCAGGAATAGTACAAGGATTTGAAACTTTATACCAAATATCATAACCTTCAGACATAATATAAGTTTTCATCTTTTTACACCAATATTGAAAATCAAGTCCATAAAAAAATATGTGGCTTGGTAGAAAATCGGTTAGTCATGGCTAAATCTCAAGCTCAGTAAAGATCAAATAGAGAAACACGACTCTGATACCACTTATAGCATCGAAACACAAGAACCAAGCCTATCAGAAGAGGGTGAATGGTAGGATTGCCAAAAACTAAATCTTTTCATGGAATAAAAAAACATTTGACTTGTATGAAGTTGCGATGTCGTGCCGTATATCGCTGGTCTGATTAACTACCTATCACTAGTCCAATCACGATGTTGTCGGCGCTCCAACCGCCTTATGCTTTTGGTCTGTCCATTGCCTTGCCACTGATCTAACTACTCACGAATAAATAATATAACCCAATGAAACTATTGAAAGTAGATCAACTTTATTGCATCAAGATATGTCTATAAAATGCAAACAAAGCAATCATCTCTCTCTCAAAACTAAACTCTAGCTTTTCTTTCTTACAAAAGTTATATTTCTAGAGCATCAACCCCTTATCTATTTATACCTAAAATAGCCTCCACCAACTAGGAGTAGAACTCCTACTCCTACTTAGAGTCAAATCCTCAAACTCCAAGACCAACTATGTATAGAACTTCTATTTCTAATATAACTCACCCTCTTATATTCCAAACATTTTACAATTATCTAATTTATTTTTTCCCTTTCTTCTCAGTCGCACTCTAAATTTATTTGTGATTTCTCTAATACTTGTACATACAACTTATGAAGCCCATTACGAAATCCTCTCACACGGTGTCCATCCATCATATGCCACCTTGTGCTCAACATCATCACTTGGTATTCTTGACTGTTCTAGATCTCAGCTCCATCTAAACCTAGTCCCAGTTCTACCATTGATAAATGTTGGCCCTAAGGTCACCTTACTCTAATCCAACTCTATCACATAACGTCATAACCATGCTAGACCTATGCTTATTTCTGAGCGTAGTTTCGGTCATCACTATTGAATAAGGTTGACCTTAAATAACCTATACATAAATAGACAAAATAAATGTTTCTGAGCACAGATATCACAACCTGATCCACGTTAGTTACATACACTCACAGCACACCATAAATATTTTCAAACCAATTTTTATTAATTAAATTATTTATAAAGTCAATTATTCATTATAAAATATTAATCATGATAATGATTCAACAGGTTGAACCTTCACAAACGATCATAGGCACACTAGATGCATTGTAGGCTTATGGGCGATGTCTAACCGTTTAGAAGGAAGCACCTCCAAGAGTGATAGACGATGTAAGACCGGCTTAGCAACAAACTCAAGGGCACAAGGATGGATTTGAAGCTCACTAGCACATACCACTCCGAATCCCCACTCCACTCACTAGCTTTCACTCAAATCTAAGCAAGGGAGGAGAGGAGAGAGCTCTAGAGGCTATGAAAGTCTATTCCCAACTTTAGGAGCAACAACACCTCAAAAGAGAGGTGAGTGGAGCTAAATACTCAACCCCAATGGAATAGCAGTTAGGCATAGATTTGAACATTTTAGAATTTCTAGTTTGTTTCACTTAAGCTTAGATAGAATATTAATCCATTTATGGAAAGGAATATTTATATGAAAAGGGGCATTTATATCAATGCAGAGTATTAATCCATGTATCACCATCTGAGCCATGTATTCTTGAACAATGCAAACTACTAGCAGCGATAGCGTGCGCCACAGTCATGCAGTTGTCAAGCTAGTGAAGCCGTGTGGGAGAGAGGAGAGGAAAAGCAGAGCAGTTCCACCATGGATATCAAGTAAGGAACCGGGGTTTACACCTGTGACTTTATCACAATCATGATGTGTTGAAACCCACCAAGAGTAGTTCTTGATAAATTCAGGGAACCTAAACCATAGTCGATAGCGCCTACACACACTACCAAGACTACAATGGAGTTACAACCACACCACCAACACCACCTCTAAACAACTAAAACACCCGTGGGCTTCCAAACATCACCAGGGTAAAAGATTGTAGAGGGAGAGAGTGAGAGATCTACTCGTCCCTCGCACATACCTGCCACCAACCAAAAATGACACCCAAATTATGTAAAAGAAGACTTGCTACAATCCTCGCCAAATTGTCTTAAAGCTACGATTAGGTGACGCCTCTAGGGAGGATGCAATATTGAAAGCGTCAATGCCACCTAAGGAACTAGACACGGTTTTCATATAGTACTATCGGAAGAAAAGGGTGGCACCTCAATAATGCCCCCTAGAGGGATTGCAATGCCCAAAAATGTTGTCTTTGCTAGAACAATATATCATTAGGCTAGGCTTTCACCTATTGCCTTCCTACCACGTTGTCATCACAACCCCATCGCTCCACCACCATCCAACCACCACAGACACGTAGACTCCACTGTGTTGACGTCCCATCGCCAGCCAACCACTGCCATCATATGGCTACCATCGCACCAATGCCCCACTGTTAGCTAAGCCCTATCCAACTCCTCAGACAGACCTCACAAGGCCTTCTACTCTTGTTGCCACTATAATGACATGGCAACACCCCTCCACTAGAATCCTTCACTACCTCTATATGCCAGTGCCTCCTAGCCGCCATGCCCACCTAGCTTCCTGCCCTCATGTTATATCCTATCACTGTAAGCCGCTCACAAGAAGCAAGAGAGTGGGAGCAAGATTGATATATCCCCTTCTGTCCAAACCACCATCTCTACCCTTATCATGGAGCTCATAATCAGATGTCGAAGTAGACTAGCCATAGAAGAGAGGAGATCCATAGAGGAGGAGGTCCGGCTAGCAACAGAAGAGTCAACCTGCCATCGCTGCCCATATTGCTGCGCTCCTGGATCAGGTGTATAACTCTCCTTAGCATATATTTTTCAAATTTAAAAATTAGTAAAAATAATTACAAGTTTTACCATGAGCAAAATAATTCCCGAGTGATCTAGAACATATTGTTTTGGTTTAGTTTTTGTTGAAAGTATTATCTAAAAGAGTGGTGTCGTGAAGAAAATTATACGGATGATTTTTTTTTTTTTTGCGGCAGAGGTTTTAGGATCTTGGCAAATGGCTAAGACAGAATTCCATGGATGAGATATTTTCCCGGTATATCTTGCTAGTATCTTTCCAAGTGACAAAGGTCGAATAGCCCCTCCCATTTGTAACAAACTATGCACAATGGTAGGATGACTATAAGGGTACGTAGTACAGTGGTTAAACAACTATTATTTGCATACTCTTTATGGTTGTCCATTTAGTTATGTTTGAAAAAAAATCAATACAATTGTATTGATGGCATAAAGTTGTCGGCAATGTCCTATGTTGATTAGCAGACAACGTCCTTATAGAATTTTTAGCATCATTGTTGATTCTAATTGCTTAAGTCTATTACGGGATAATCCAGATAATCTAAATCATTCACTCCACAAAATAAATGAATAATTTTGTAGAAATTTTAAACAATCAACCATAATACACATCTTACATTAAGTTTGTTTCCATTTATCTTAATATATCAATTTATACTATTCAAGCTTCTCAATCTAATTATCAATTTATTGATAAAAAGTATGGACAATTAATATTAATTGAAATATCTGTTTATCTTTACTTATTATAAAACACTAATAATTAAGCTATTTTTTTATTTTTATATTTAGTAAAAACATGTAATACAACATAGTTGTACGCTAATAGTTAATACGCCATCAGTATAGTCTGTTGTCCATGTTCAGCAGCATGTGCCGCGTGGTATGATCCAAAGCCATTATAACCCAAGCACTTGGGAAAGAACTCTCAGGAAGCACGACTAGCGTCTCCAATGTCAAGAAATCTACAGGCTACGTGCTTGTCTAGAATGCTGAATAGTGAGGCATTCCTAACCACCCAGGGCATCAGAGGAAGGCTATCAGGCCATTCCAATGTGGCGTAGGACCAGCTACGGCACACACAGGTGCACTTGACGGCACTTGACGAACTCGAAGAAGCTAGAGAGGCATATGAAAGTCTCAAACAGCGCATCATTAGGGAGAACACGGTGAGGTAAGGAGTCGGAGGTGCCTGTGCAGCCGGCTCTGTCATCTCCATTGGCGGAGCTCTGAGTAGCTAGTCAGAGGTGCCAATGCAATCAGCCATGTTGTCTCCATCAGAGAGGTGCCGGTGCAATCAATCCTGTTGTCTCCATCAATAGAGGTGGATGGACGTAGGCAGCTCAGCCCACTGCCGCCTCTAGGAGTCGGAGGTGCCAGGGTCAGTGGAGGTAGGAAGAGGAACGTGGGCAGCTCGGCCCGCGGCCGTCTCTGCCACCCTCCAACGCCTTCACATGGCCGCACAGCAGATGAGTCCTAAGGTGTATCTCCCAGATCAGACTTTTGACGTGTGGGGGTGGGGCAGGACTGCTGCAGCAGAAGCCATTAGTGGGGCGAGAGGAGGACTAGCTGGACGAGGAGCGGCTTACGGAAGAGAAGGAAAGAGCGGGAAAAAGGAAAAGAATCTTCTCTCTTACGGCGCGAGGCAGGAGTTCTCAGTCTTCTAGAAGACGGGAGGTGCCGCAGAAGCCATTAAGTTTGTTCCTGGGGATTTACCGTTAACCCCTCTTCCAGCTTGACTAGCTCTTCATGCATTCTCAACATCGCAGTCCATATAAAGATGCAACTCTAATTATTCTTATTGTATTTCTTATATGGACAAAATTTAGTACACCCTGCTTAATTTTCTTAAATAAAAAAATATACATGAACTGTATGTACATACTATTGATCATCGATTGAATACGAGCTTTCCATCTTCTTCTCTAGTGTCAATGGAGCAGAAAAATTTAACGGCGAAAACATGTCGTCGTAATTTAACTTTGGGGCAGGCTTGAACTCATAAGGGCCAGCTTTGGTTCCCCAAACCTGAGATTAGATGCATACATTGTTAAAAGGAGTACTCTTCAGATGGAGTATAAGTTAGAAGGAATCACAGTGAGAAAAACATAGAGGAGCTACCTGATTCCCGTCATCATCAAAACCCTTGTCCCACATATGGACCTCCCCATTCTTGTGAATGGACATATCCGACGTACAATACGTTGCACCACTCTGTCAAAACATTGATGTTGAGATCAAGGAATTCGCCTCAAAACATTCAGTAGGAAACAAGAAATTATCCAGGAGTGTTATTGTGTTATT
The DNA here is from genome assembly GCA_030770085.1 of Oryza coarctata. Lineage (NCBI taxonomy): Eukaryota > Viridiplantae > Streptophyta > Magnoliopsida > Poales > Poaceae > Oryza > Oryza coarctata. The sequence continues at coordinate 10,735,489 of CM061483.1, read as the reverse complement.
GTTGGTCAGGAGAACATCAAAAATGTTATCATCAAGAAAAGAGGACAAACCCAGTTATTGGGAAAACCTCCAGGTGGGGTTGATCCTTTGTACAAGCAGCGTTTTCCACGTTCACACCGTGACAAGTGTATGGTGGTCAGGTGCTCTGCAATGTCCTGAACACCAACAATGAACTTGAGCATCAGAACAGAATAAGTGCAAACTACTTTCTCGGGTAAAGTAGTGAAAATCTTGTCTGTTTTGCTTCTACCACCAGCACATTAGGAGTAGAAACTAAGCTTTATACGGTGATAAAAGTTTATTTCGATTTTATGGCTCATCAAACGGGTTCAAAACTTCACATACATCATAAATTGACAAGATGTTTCAGACAAGATACTATTTCTTCAAGCATTGTAGCCCAGACACCTTAGTCATTTACCAATAAAGGTTTGATCGCTGATTTCAAATAAGAAAGAAACATAACTCTAAAATCACAGTTCAGTTCTTTATTTTAATTTTTGAACTGTCACAAAAAAGCTTCAACAAATCATTTAAGGGTGATCTGGCAATGAGAGTGATGCATCATGGCTACAATTTGAGTAATGGAAGGTTTTCTAGTGAGGACTGAACTGTATGAAGCAAGCTATCGTTAAGGCGTTAACACATAATTCCATGTGGAGATCCATAGCAGACAGATACACCTACAGTCTTTACAAATATAGTGCATTGCTATGGGTGCATCACATGTTATGCCATGTAATAAGGGAGCCAGCATCTTCATCCATGTGGGAACTAAGTCTTGTCCTATTAGTGCAGTAAGTGAAGCACATAACAACCCAAATTTAGGTTCCATTCCATGATCTTTAAATGAAAAAGGATGCACGTGAATTGAAAATCAAACATATGATGGTCATCCAGTAAACTGCACATATCTATCATAACTGCAGCACATTAGACTCCCCTGTATCATCTTGATATTAAATTGGTGAACTTGATAATACAGATTTCCTATAGCCCATGTAATGGCTATTTCACTGGTTTGATTTGCAAACAACTCAATGTGATACCTAAACGGCTAAACCAAGATGCGTGCAGAAACTAAAACCAGTATTTGATTTGTTTATTACAAAGAAAACCACCAAAAAGTCGAGCTACTGACAATCATCAATCAGTTGCCAAGTACAATGTTAGCCAGTAATCAAACTATCAAGGTTAAGCATGTCACCCCTGAAAACCTATTCCCTCTTCTGGTTGACTACTACATTGTTGACACAGTGACCTTCATTTGATATTCCATCTCGTAACCTACTGTATACTAGGTGAGATAAATAGATGCAAAGGCAATTCCATGGGTGCCAACGAGTATAAAGTATACTAGTATTTGGATCTTATAAACAGCAAACTAATTACTGACAGTGTCACTAAATTAGAAACTGCCATGTGGTAAAGCATCTCATGGAACCATGAGAACATGATAGAAAATACCTAACTAACATTACAAATTAAAGGGGGAAAGCTCTCCGAGTTTGCATTCTGAAAAGTTTTGACTGGACATACCGCAATGACTTCTTCTGGTTGTGGCCTCTGATCCTTTGGACGGTCACAGAAATTCTTGTACTCTTCAACATCTCTAATTGCATATGAACTCAACTGTCAATTGGAAATTATAGTGTTAAAAAAATCTTTAAAATGGATAGGTAAGGGAAGTTACAAATGTTTTCAATATTTTATATGAAAATCTGAAAAGATAAAAAATAGATCATGCAATGGCACATTAACATTCATGAATCAGATTACTCTTTTACAGTTCAATATGACTTATCATTTCCTTTAATGACCTTGCTTTGGTAATACAGCAGTTTAAAGTCTAAACTGGAGGATGATGAACCAAATGACTCTACTAACTCTATGGAATATCTATGTGGAGTATTAATCCATGTAGTACTTTAATTTCAGCATAAAGGCATATATGCAAGCAGATCTTAGATGAAGGCAGAGGGAAGCTCACCTCAACATCACATTTCATATCCTTTGGGCATGGCTTTACCATGTAGAATCTCTGCATGGGCCACAAGTTTATCAGCACATGGGATAGAAAGGCACATGGGATAGAAACATGGAATGAACAAGACAAGAGCTTAAATGAAAGTTCATTGTTAAATCATATAAATAATATACTACAAAAGGATGTGTTAAGTACCAAATATCTGTCAGAAAACAGCCTTGTTGTCTAGTTGATTATATAGCATCCCTTGACTAGATCCCATTATGTGGTTATAAATTCTATTCCTGTTTTTGCTTTGTAAATATAAACCCTTATTATTAACAAATACTGTCATGAACAACCCCTGAAGTTTTTTTTTCATTTGAAACAAAACAGCATTGCTGCAAATGAAATGTTCAGTTCTACTAGTAGTTGCATATTATTATATCAAACCAATTAAATATCTCATTCAGAAGCATCCTTTTTGCAGAGTAATGCAAAAAAAAAATCACTATCTCCAATAACAGCATAAGCTGAAGTGTCCAGACAAGAGAAATGCACAGATATCAGGAACATTGTGTGCAAATGGAACTGTTTGTACAGTTGAATTTAACATAAGCATGAAATGGACAATGGTTATATGGCTGTGATTATGCGTCTACAAAAACAGTGGAATGGGGAATACCATTTGATCAAATAATTGGAAAGCAGACAATGAATTAACATGAGAAGGTACAAAAAATGATGTTTATGGATGTGTACGGTCAGATCTTGTAAGCTTGTTAACCATACATCTTCACTCATGATGCACTTCAATTTGTCAAGAAGCACTTGCAAAAGTTGAACAGAATATAGTAGTAAATGCATTCACATATTGAATTAAAAAACTGATGCTTGGAGTGACCTCTACAGTTTAGAAGTTACCATACTTGCCGGAAAGGTTTTTCTGGACTTCTCCAAAATGCCTGCAGGAACATTTTTATATTCAAGTCTTAGAAAGGGCGTTAGACTGTGAAGCGTGAAATAAAGACATAAAATAGCGAGCATACTTGCTCAAAGTAAAGCACTCTAGAACCATCCACCATCTCTGTTGCAGGGCATGTAAGCATCCTACAATGCAAGGAAGATCAGGATATATGTCTGATCAAAGGCAGATTAGCACATACATTGCAAAATATTTGGCCTTATGCCCAAAAAGAAACAAGTTAATAACTCAAAAGAGTTCCATAAGGAAAGAAAGCACAAATAGTCCTGAGTGTGTAAATGAAAGTTGCTGCATCATAGGTGCGCAAAAGTTACATTTAAAATTAAAAGAAATATTACTTCCACCATGCTATATTCTGGATTATTCAAACTAATGGTGAATCACTATCAATTAAGAGAAGCTGCATTTCCATACAAAAATATCTAGGCAGCCATGTATTGATAACCAAAGTGTCATAATAAATACAGGTACGCTCCTAGAAATTACAATTCCAAAGGCCAACATTAAGGACCATGGTAAATCAGAAAGAGCAGAAGCATTTCAGTGGATATAGCATAAAATAAAACTTGACTACATCACTGAGTTGTAGGTTCTTGAAATTCACAAAAAAAAGCATTGCATGTTTATTTGCTCTCAAAGGCTCAAAAATTTACGATTTAATAAAATCAAAAACTCGTAATAAACAAATTGCTCCAGGTGATACTCTGGGAGGAAATCAAATAAATTTTCATTGATGTGTTTCCGTAGTTCTGCCAAAGCAAATGGACCGTCCATGATGCTTTTAACAAGGTCAGTTATTTGTACAGCACTGCAGTTGCAACTGCCATTTGTTACTACAAGACTAAACATAGTGCCTTAATCACAAATTTATTTATGAGGACAGAAGACAGAAAGTACAAGAGATAGATCATTTGCAGAAACATGCCCACTCAATCAACTATTCAATTACTATATACTGAGCTCAGACTAGCGGATGATCCCAATGTGCATTTATTGTGGAAACCCAACGGAGAAATAATCCAATTAGAAAACTTAAAAGTGACTAGACTAATTATGATATCCAAATATTAATATGACCAAATTGCGCCCTGGTTGTTTTGGTATTGTTCATCTACTTGTAAAAGAACGGGCAATCATCACCACCAAAACTAAAATCAAAAGTGTAAAATATTAGAAAAATCCTCATTCCTCAACACCGCAAATGCATATCAGCAATGTGCATTGTGCTGAGGCAAGAATTATGGAGCCTACTGAGCAGCAAAAGGTTCAGTTCTCACATATACCCCATCTATTAGCTGGCATGGTTTTACCAAATTCCTAACAAACCAACAGCCCCAAATCACTACTTAGCAACACTACAACCCATTCAAGACTAGTTCTTACCATTAGCAAGTGTGATACCCATCTGAAGTCAAGATCCCTAACAAAATCGACAGCGCAAATGCTAACAACATGCAAAAAGGCATGCTTTCATAATTCCTCACCTCAAGTTGAAGTAGTTGTCAGGATCCTTCCTCGCCTGCTCCCTCGAGAACTGCACGAGAAAACATTAAATACACTATTTGAGTCCCAACGCTATCCATACGAAGAACAAACTTTTCTCCTCCTCCATCCAAAATTGGGAAACAAATTTCAGGACAAATTCCTCCAGTGCCAACGCGTTTAAAACGCTCCCAAATCCGAATAATTCTCGGAAGGGGGTGCGCTCACCTTCTCTCCGTAGAGCGCGTCCACGACGGCGCGGGCGTGGTCCCACCGGGTGGTGGAGCGGCGCAGCCGCCGGAGCAGCAGGACGCCGCCGACGACCACGAGCGCCTTCAGCACGGCGCCCCGCACCACCCCGACGGAGCCCCCTCCTCCTCCTGGGCCCCCTACGCCCGCGCCTGTGTCATCGCCGGAGCCCATCGGGTGTTCCACGACGTACTCGCGAGTGCGGCCGTAGCGACGACGAGGTGAGGATGGGGGGAGGGGAGGGAGTGAGATGAAAATTCCACATTTTGGATGTTGTAATTTTAAAAAGTGCTCTGTTTTTTCTGTGGACTGCGCTGCCAGGTGCATCTGCTTTGTGTAGGAATTTCAGGAAAATCGTGAGGTTTTTGGGTCGCTTTCCGAATTTTTGGAGCCACGAGTAGAGATGGCTTTAATTCGATTTTCAAAATCAAGAGATTTGAAAAAATAAATAAACATTTGAAAAAATAAATAAACATAAGATAGCATTAGAATAAATATGGTGTACAGTAAGATTAAGAACTCAACTAAGTGGGTCGGGTCTATATGGTTCAGTGGTCTAACACCTCCCGCAGTCGCAGCGGGAGGGAAACGGACGTAAAAACTGGAGCGAAAACTAGTGAACAAAGACGCGGGGAAGCCTTTGTTCATAATATCGGCGAACTGGTGCGCCGATGGTACATGAAGCACCCAAACCTGATCTAGTACGACTTTGTCACGTATAAAATGAATATCTATCTCAATTTGCTTCGTGCGTAGATGATGGACCGGGTTAGCGGTCATATAGACGGCACTGATGTTGTCGTAGTAGACGATGGTCGTAAAGAAGATAGGTGCACAGAGCTCCTAGAGAAGATGGCAAAGCTAGCAACACTTAGCGACGGCGTGGGCAACAGCGCAATACTCGGTTTCGGCACTGGATTGAGACACTGTATTCTAGCGTTTTAAGGACTAGGAGACTAGAGTGTCACCGAGGAAGACGTAGTAGCCGAACGTGGAGCGTCGAGAGTCAGGGCAACCCGTCCAATCCGCGTCGGAGTACGCGGTGAGAGAGTCGATGGGGCTGGAGCTGAGATGTAAGCCGCTGAAGAGTGTGCCCTTCACGTAGCGAAGAATACGCTTGAGCAGCGCGATGTGAGGTTCGCGCAGAGCGTGCATAAAGATGCACACTTGCTGGACGGCGTAGGTGACGTCGGGCCGTGTTAGGGTGAGGTATTGAAGAGCACCAGCAAGACTTTAGTACTGGGAGGGATCGGCTACGAGAAAGCCATCGGTAGCGAAGAGCTTGGCACGAATGTCGACGGGAGTGGCTGTGGGATGACATTCGGCCATGCCCGCACACTGGAGGAGATCGATGGCGTACTGACGCTGAGAAAGGAAGAGCCCGTGAGAAGAGCAGGTGACAGAGATGCCAAGAAAGTGATGAAGAGGGCCGAGATCGATCATAGCGAACTCAGAGTAGAATCGGGCCATAATCTGGTGTAGGAGAGACAATGAGAACGCTGTAAGAACAATATCGTCGACATAGAGGAGAAGATAGGCGATGGTGTTATCGGTGTGAAGAACAAAGAGGGAGGTATCGGATACAGAGGCCATAAAGCCGATGTGCCGAAGGTAGGCAGTAAAGCACTAGTACCAGGCCCGAGGAGCCTGTTTGAGGCCGTAGAGGGAACGCTGAAGGAGGCAAACATCATCGGGACGAGAGGGATCGACGAAGCCTAGAGGCTACTGACAGTAGATCGTTTCCGTCAGATGACCGTAAAGAAAGGTGTTCTTCACATCGAGATGGTGGATCGGCCAAGAGTGCGAGACAGCTAGAGTGAGAACGACCCGGATGATGGCGGGTTTGACAACGGGACTAAATGTCGCGTCGTAGTCGATACCGAGACGTTGGGAGAAACCCTGAACTACCCAGTATGTCTTGTGACGGGCAAGCGATCCATCTATGTGGAACTTTTATTTAAAGATCCACTTACCGGTCACAACATTGACACCGGGAGGACGAGGGACGAGGCGCCAGGTCTCATTGTTTATAAGAGTCTTGTACTTGTCGGCCATGGCCACGCGCCACTGAGGATCGGCCAGGGCTAAACGAGAAGTCGTCGGGATGGACAAGATAGTACAATAAACTGCTGAGAGCCCGTAGCACTTGGTAGGGCAAAGGGACCCGGTTTCTAATCGGGTAATCATATGAGAGGTGGAGGGTACAGGAGCTGATGGGAGCGTGAGAGGTGGGGTGGGGACTGGTTGGGAAAGGGTGGTATCGGCTCAGGATCGGTGACTATATGTTCGAGGGAAGGGCTGAACAAGGTCGGCCTGAACCGATGGATGTGTATGGGCCGATTGGTTTGGGCGGTCCGATGGAGACGGAACAGCCGATAGAGGCGGATGGGCCGATAATGAGGACGAGCCAATGGAGGCTGAGAAACTGATGGGGTTGAGCCGATGAGAAAAGTGGTTGGTCGATAAGGAGTAGGCAGCGGAGTAGTTGAGGGAGAAGTGGATGGCAGAGTAGGTAGGTCAGAGAGTAGGTGGGTCACGGACGTGAGAAGATTCGCGTCCGTGAAGAGAAGTTTCATGTCCTTGGACTCGTGGACGTAAAGGAGTGGAGCGGACGCGAAAACTCGAAGAAGGCGCGGACGCGAAGAAAGGAGGATCGCATCCAGGAGGCAGAGATTCGTGTCCGTGGACACGTCGGAATGACTCGAACGCGAGTGGAGAAGTTTCGCGTCCGGGAGCAGATGAGCGTGTCGGAAAAGTGAGAACCGAGAGAGAGTTCTAGCCGATGGAGGGCGGATGAGTCCAACCGATAGAGAACGGACGGGTCGAGCCGATGGGGATGACGAACGCAAAGTTATGCCGGCGTCGGAGGAGGAAGGTGTGCCGAGGCAAGGAAAGAGCGAAGGCGGGTGTGAGACGAGACGAGAAGGCAGATGGAGACCGTCGCCTTGTCACGTGGTAGAAACAAGGGAGGGGAGAGGGTGGTGGAGAAGGAGAAGACCGTCTGCGGAGGAAACGGAGAGAAGAGAGAGCCGAGACGAGAAAGCAAAGAAGAAATACCGGGAAGGAGGTCTACGCCGGAAAGAAAGCGTCGGCTTGTTGACGGGAGGATGCTAGCACGTCGAGAATATCTAGATCTGCTCTAATAACATATAAGAATATGGTGTATAATAAAACTAATACCCTAGCTCTATACGAGGGTCGAATCTATATATATGCCGTCTATTGGTCCAGTAGTCTAATATGACGTGTGTAAAACACTGTAATTTTCTTTTTTTTTTAGAAATAGTATTGTAGTTTTCTTGTTTTAGTGGAAGAGCCATATCTGCCTTTTAAAACTTTTCTTATCGTAAATCTCAACCAAACTTGCACATTTTAACTGCCAATAGTCATATTTTTGTGCTTCTGCTTTTTAATTTAGCTGGTAATAATCTTGTGGATTTCTCCATTCATTTATCCCCATGTAAATTGATCTCAAATTCTCAATGGATATTTCCAGAATGAAGAGTTAATTCTTTTGGAAGATTTAATATCCCTACTGTATGGAGTATGTTTTGGAGTTCTCTTCATTTGAACTACATGTACTCATTTACGTTAGGAGGGATGTATTCAAAATTTTGTCTAGGAATTTAGATGCTATGGAATCCTCACAAAACTATTGTTCGATGCATAGTTATCCTATATCATGATAATTATTTTCACTTATATGTCTGAGAGATCTTCCTCTCGATTTGATGAATGAGGAACATGGGAGGAAAATTGGAACATGGCTGGGAGATGTGCTGAAAGTGGATGTTGATGAGGACGGATATGCAGGGGATAAATATTTGAGGATTAGGGTTAATATCCCAATCAACCAGCCACTGGTCCATGTTGTGCGCAGACATTCGTCGAAAGATAATGAAGGATAGTGGTATGATATTCAATATGAGAAGATGCCTCACTTTTGTTTTCATTGTGACCGGTTGTTCCATCAAGATGTTGAGTGCAAGGCTGAGTTTGTGGAGTAAGTAAAACAATGGGGTGAGTGGCTCCGAGCTCCACCAGGTAAGCTAAAAAAGCCAAACAACCAAACGAATAAACTGGAACTGTCCACTGGGAATAGTTATAGTCATAGCAGCAGGTCGGATGCAGGACAAGAACCAACAGGAGGTCATGCAGTCATACAAGACATCCCTCGTCGATGGCTGTTTTCAAAGAAGGGAGCAGACCATGGCAGCACTTTAGGAACAAACTATAGCAACAGATGTGATGATGAGGTAATGAGCAATGGGATGCATGAAAGAATTGTTACAGAAGATGATGGTGATCTTAACATAAAAATCAGAAGTTTCATTAGAAGGCCCAGACGATCAGTGCATGAAAGGATGGAGCCATCGAGTCTCACAGGCTACGGTAAGGCTAAGAAAGAGGAGTAATGCAAGTGCAGCGGGACAGAAAGGAAGACAATATGGAGAAGGATGGCACAAACATGAGGATCAAAGTTTCAGACAGGTTAGGCCCAAGGATTGTCCCCTATGACAATGATGAGTTATTGGTGGCTCCCGAGTCGAGGAGCCACTGGGATCAATGAGACTTTCGTCTTGGAACTGTGGGGGGTTAGGGTTGGACCTAACAGTTGGTGAGCTGCGAGATCTCATTCGCACTTACAGCCAAGCGGTGGTCTTCTTGAGTGAAACTAAAAAAGTTGGTTCGGCAATGGAGAGACTAGAATGGAGTTTAGGTTTCTCAAAAGGTTTATCTGTTCCGCGCAAGGGGCGAAGTGGTGGGCTGGCACTTTTGTGGCAGGATGAGGTTGGGGTAACAGTCCAGCCTTTCTGTCAATATTTCATCGATTTAGAAATTTTAGAAAAGGATGTTAAATGGAGATTCACTGGAATCTATGGTGAACCAAGATCTGATAGGCTGTTTGAAACATGGAATGCAATAAAATTTTCATGTGCTCAAACGGATTTACCGTGGCTATGGGTGGGAGATTTTAATGAGGCAACTTGTAGAAGTGAACAAAAAGGAGTGAATGGTAGAAACAAGACACAGATGGCTGCGCTGCGGGAGTGTTTTGATGCATGTCAATTGCAAGATATGGGGTATACGGGATACCCTTTTACTTGGGACAACAGACGGACCGGAGCAGTAAATGTTCAAGCTCGCCTGGATAGAGCAGTGGGGGCAGCCTCACTTCGCAATATTTTCCAGGAAATAAATGTTCAGCATATCCAAACAAAAGAGTCTGACCATCTGGCTTTGTTTGTCACCCTTGATCAACAGGGAGCAGCGCGCATAGGAGGTCATGAGAGAGGATTCAGATACGAAGCTATGTGGGCTACTCATGAGGATTACAACAGAATGGTTGAGGAGGCGTGGCCAATAGAGCCGAACAGCAACATCGGAGTCAAGGGATTATGGGACAAGCTTCATAATGTGTCAGCACAGATGAAGTCATGTAGACATGGGGTGTTTGGTTCAGTTCGTAAAGAGTTAAAAACTCTGCCAAAGAAATTACAAGAGGCGAAAATAGAGGCACTGGCCTCAAATGACTACACTCATGTTAAGGTAATTGAAAGTAGATTACATATTCTTTTCGACAGAGAGGAAATCATGTATAAACAGAGGTCGAGACAGGACTAGCTGAAAGAAGAAGACCAAAATACCAAATATTTTCAGGCACGCGCTACTCACAGGAAAAGGAAGAACACGGTTCGCACCCTCAGACGGACTGTCACAATGTGTACAACAGATGATGAAATGAGGGAAGAAGCTAGGCAATTCTACAGTGATCTTTACATATCTCAAGGAAGTACCAATTCTGAGGAAGTGATAGATTCACTACCTATGAGTATTACTGACGAAATGAATCAGCTTTTAACAGCTACTATGTCAGACGTGGAGATTAGGGTGGCCCTGTTTCAAATGGGACCCACAAAAGCGCGGAGGCCGGATGGGTTACCGGCTATGTTTTACCAACGACATTGGTTGCTAGTAGGAACTTAGGTCTGCACGGCAGTGCACAATTTCCTTGATGGCCAAGAAACACCAGAGGGGTTGAATGCCACGACTTTATGTATCATCCCAAAGGTTCAAAATCCTGATTCTCTAACAAATTTCAGACCCATTAGCCTATGCAATGTCCTCTACAAGATTTCATCAAAAGTTTTGGCAAATCATTTAAAAAGAATCCTCCTAGTGCTGGTTTCAGAAGAACAGAGTGCCTTTGTGGCAGGGAGATTGATCACTAACAATGCTTTCATTGCATACGAGTGTATTCACTCTATTGAGAGCTGAAAAAGAAAAAACCGCTTTGCGCGGTTAAGCTGGATATGATGAAAGCATATGACAGGGTTGAATGGAAGTTTTTAGAAGATGTGCACAGGCGTTATGGCTTTGCGGATGAATGGATCAGGATGGTGATGAGATGTGTTCAATTGGTACAGTTTGCAGTGAAGCTTAATGGAGGTCTGTCACAACCTTTCAAACAAGTAGAGGGCTTAGACTGTTGACTTGTCTAATCTGTTGCGTAGGGGTGTGTTCCTATTTTTTTCTTGGACAGCTGAGTGGTGAGCGCGGCGCCCGTTTCGCGTCGTGCGTGTGTGTGCGCGTCAAGTGGCGGAGCTTGATCCGGCAATGTCACCCACATCTCGTGGCTGTGGAATGGCGCAGCAAGAAATGCGGGGCGTGGGCGAAGGCGACGGGAGCCATCCCGAGCTTGTAACCGGTGTCAAGGAGAAGAAAAACCCGAAAAGCAGCAGTTCGTGCGCTGCACCAAATCGTGTCCACCGAGTTCATCGAGCGTTCGTGAGAGAGGGCGAGCTTTCTAGCGACTATTGATCCTGAGCTGGTTCCAACAAATGATATCAGAGCAAGGTTCCGTCGCTAGGCCATTGAAGCAGCCTTCATGCCACGCCGGAGATCGAGATCGCGCAGGAGACAATGGCGGGTATGATTGTGGCCTGGTGGTTGACCGCACGGTCTGAGAGGTGGGCAATGCCAGATGGCCCATGTTGATGAGTACGAACTACATCGATTGGACGGCGATGATACGCGTCATGCTCTAGGGAGGCGTCTTTGGGACGCCATCAACGTCGGCACTATGGAGTTCACCAACGACCACAACGCGCTGAAGACGCTATGCAAGGCGGTGTTGCCAAAGCTCCAAGGTGGGATGGCCAACAAGCCCACGGCAAAGGCGGCATGGGACACACTCAAGACGCGGTACGTCGGCGTCGATCGAGTACGGAAGACCAAGGCACAGACGCTGCGTCGGGAATTCGACACGATCACCCTCAAGGAAGGGGAGTTCATCGACAACTTCGCGTACCATATCACCAAGATCATCGATCAGCTCGCGATTCTTGGGGAGGTGTACGAGGAGGAGGAGATCGTGCGTAAGTTTCTTCAGGCTCTTCTCGATCGCTTTGAACAGATTACGGTGGTAATCGAGACTCTCCTCGATCTCGAGGCGGTGTCCCTGGACGAGCTTGTTGGGTGGCTCAAGGCGATGGAGGAGCGCCTGAACCGCACGAAGGAAAGAGACAGCGGTGGATCGGGCAGGGGCAGTGCTGGCAAGGAGATCGACGGCAAGCTGTACTTCACCGAGGAGCAGATGATCGTCTGCCTCGCGTCACGCCTCAACATCAATGCCGATGGGTCGACGGCGCATCTGGCAAGTGCCGCGGTGGCAATGGCCATGGCAAGGGGCGCAACAAGGACGCGTGCTCGAGGCAGCCCAAGGACGGCGCTGGTGGCGAAGACGAGATAATCGGAGACTTCAAACTAGTCTCTCTATCTGGTAGAAAGGCTAGTCAAGATACTCTAGACATTAGGACTAGAGACTCCAGAGAGAGATCTAATTTTCGCTGCTAATTTATTTTAAATTAAAAGTTACACATTTCCCCTATACGACTCAAGTTCCTTTTAAACGGGACAATAGGAGACAAGTAATTTTTTTCACTAAAGTTCAGATCAACCGATCTTACATCTCTATTGAGTAGCTCCAAAGAATTGGATTGCACTTGAGCACTTGATACCTTGTCTCACCAAGTTTAACCCTAGATACTAGTTTGACCTTCAAACTCTCATCACATCTTCTTTAGGATGCCACTATTACCGTTCTAGGGCAATGGTCCAATCGTCCTGCATGACTACTGATGTCGTCATTCCAAACCATTGATCCCACTGTTTCGCGTTCATCTTCGTCTATTTTGCTGGTATGGTATTGGCAATACAGTTGCGTGCATTCGTCCCGAATTGTCCTTGAGCCTAGCAAACTTAGCATAGCATCACATTCTCTACAGTTCAACAGTATCAGTTGTTCGATGTCATCTTCCTCTAACTATCGTGATCATGTCACTATCTTCGTCTCTAGGATGCACCTCGGTCCACGACACCATCTCGTGCGTTTGCAACTACTCTATGGTGCCTCCTGTGCGTGGTGCGCCCATGGCTTGGCTACCTTATAATCGACACTCACTTCGGCTATATTAATCACGACTACTCTCGCACAGCTACCTTGACCATGGCCCCATCGTAACTTTCACTTCGGCTTCTTTGACTCACAAAGGGCTATCGTTGTTAAGTCATCTTGTCGATTTTTTTTCTCTAGTGTAAGTGGTTGTGCTGCTTATACTTAGACTACGAGGATGTTAGAGTATAAAAAAAAGATCGCATGTGATCAAGTTGTTATGGTAAAATAGGATTAGTTTCTATCTCTATCTCTCGAATTACTTCACATCCAAATCATGCATTTCTGTATATACTAGCGTTGGAGGCTTATACAATAATTAAGTTACCTAGTACATCTCTCCTTATACTATTCAACACCGTGAAGCAAATAAGCCGTCTATATCTATGCTAATTCGACTCTTACTGAGAGTTTTCACGTTAATTATAAAGATAAGTGACTAAATCTAAACCCTAGATCTTTATTAGATCTCTACATGATGTCTTAAACTTTAACTTCGTGGGCTGGGTTTCATCCAAAGCCCAGGTTAGCCCATGTACTCACAGTGCATTTAATTATCCAGAAATTTCTCTCTCAAAAAAAAAGTAGAACTCACATCTTATCGATAGGAGGCAGCAGGCTGACTCCGCCGCGACAGAAAGAGACCGACGAGGAGGGCAGCAGAGTCTTCCACCGGCAGGCTCCTTCCACCACCTCTCCTCCGCGGCCGTTGCAACCGCGGCCGCGAGCGATACTAGTTTGGGACGAACGGTCTCTCCGATTTGAACTCCATCTCAGGTGCTATTTTTTCCCAATCAAAATTGGTTTCTCATATGAAAATTGGATCCGGATTTAGGATCATCTAATCGTCCTATAAATTTCAGGGCTCAATATGTTGATTTGCTTGCACTTCCGTCGTTCCAACTACTGCAAATCCGTCGTCGCACTGGCAAAAACGAATTTGCATCCGTCGCCGCCGCAGCGGCAATACATAGAGGTATTATACACTTCCATCGTTCCAACTACTGCAAATCCGTAGTCGCACTGGTAAAAACGAATCTGCATCCGTCGCTGCCGCAGCTGCAATACATACAGGTATTAGAACGCACTCGATTTATGGTTTCGATTGAACAACCAATTATTTGCCGATCTTTTGCCTATTGATGGACCGTTTGGTATTCTGACAAACTTGCTTCCATGTTATTGATTTCTGATTTAGACTATATTAACATCTAGCCTGATGATTAGAAAAAATCGATCGGCTGAAAAGGTGTCAGATCAAGAAAGAAGCCGATCGGATTAAAGCAATGGAAGACTCGATCTCGGAATATAAAAGATTATTTAGATAAGACCGAGTTTACGGAGTAGCCGTAGAATCCACGGTATAGTATTTTATCTTTTATAAATCTTATTTTATATGGATAGGAAGATTTAATTAGTTAGTTAAATATTTTTCTTTATTTTTATTAGAAAATAACATCCGATGGTTGAAAATGCATCGAACTCTGTAAACACAGGGTATATTCAACCATCGAACTGTGTAAATACAGGGTATAAATATAGACCACTAAAACACATGTAAATCAATCATTCGATCAATACAATCCCGATGTATCGCTACACTAGTTTATTTAGGTTTCTATCGGTGGGGTCTGGCTCTTGACGCGGGGCTGCATCGGTTAGGTCTAATCTTTGGCGAAACGGTAAGTCCCATCACTATCTCGATATGTCTCATTCTATCTAAGACTGCATTGGTTAGGCTCAACCTCTTAGCTCGATAGGATGTATCGCATCACATCCGTGCAGGATCTCGGTCTATCAAGCTCTCTCTGTCGTCGTCGGTCCCGTACTGCATTGGTTAGGTTAGACCTACAAGATAGCCGACAGTGGAATAAGCTTTAGGCCTATAGGTCTCTGTACGATATTTCATCGGAGTGCTAGCTGATGAGTTATTTATACGTAGAGCATCACGTCCAACGTATCGGCTCTTCGACCGATACACACCAGGTCTTTAGAGACTTTTTCTTGAGCGCCACGCCAAGCGCGTCGGCCTTCCAATCGATACGCGCCTGTCTTCAGAGAAACGTCCTCTTATCGGCTCAGCTAGCCGATAGGTTCACTTCGCCTTTGCTTCAACATGTCTGATCCGGTGTCTACCGTCTCGTCGCCTTTGGCCCCGTTCTTGTACTGTGTTGGTTAAGTCCGATCTTCGAGATTTGGTGCCAGCAGCGTCATCACGACAGGCGACGGGTCTTGTGCTGTCATATCCGGAGCGACATCAGCTTTGTAGCCCGTGACTTTTATACGATTCCTTGTCATTTTGCATATGCCTTCATCGATTTTCCAGCCAATGAGCGACTGTGACAGGTTCCGTCGACTACCACGAGGGATCCCGCGCGACTTGCTAATCTCTATGTACAATCCTGTGCTTCCATCAGCTCTACGGCCGATGAATTAGGGCCTCGCTTTCGCTACGCTCGGAGCCATCATATCCCTCGTCGACATTTGCCCACGTCCTCATCGGCTGCCCAGTGGATAGAAGGACACCATATTTCCTATCGGCTAACAGCCGATAGCGAGTCATCCGGAAGTGGCCGATGACCAACCCGATCTTATCGGCAGCCAGCTGATAGTAAGCGCTCGTATCAGTCCATCGTTCGACTGACCCATTTACCTCACCTTCTTGTCAATTGCAGGATCAAATTGACTGGTATGCCCGCACTCGTACCGTCGTGCTGGACCCGACCAAACCCCATGGCCCCTGACGCGCGTACCTCGAGCCATTGAGAGAAGCCGATCGACCTGTACTGGAGCTAAGCAGACCTCCCAAGTGTCGGCGTACTCACGTCGGGATCCGGCGCGAACAGACTAATTTTCTGAATAGCGTTATAATTGCCAGAGTCATAAAAAAAACTTGAATTGGATGTTCTTTCCTGTATTTTCGATCATATTCAGCTATTACTATTAGACCATAAGCTCCTTACCATGCATGTACACGGTAATTATCCACCATTGCTATTAAGCTACATTAATAATCTAGGTCATTACTGACTTTTTTGGGGTTGTGTTAATGGTAGTAGAAGGAGATAAAATATATTTGCATTATGATCCTTATATCCTTTTTCCTGATATAAATTATTATATTATATTTTTGGTCGTTGTATCTATTTATTTTTCCTTGATAATAAACTCAGTTAATACATGTAATTTTGCAGGATAATTTGGAATTATTTTTTTCTTTTATCAAAACTGAAGGATAACTACAATGATATGTGACAAGCTTCGAGCCGTTTGATTAAAATTCCATATTAATTTTAATACATCATTACAATTATCAATTAAACATTTTAAATATGTTTTTAAATAATAGCACTTAGGCGATAGATAAGTTGAAAAAAATAGCTTTAACTTCTGCGAATCATATCATCAGGAGGAATGTGTACACCTATACGGCATACGTCTACGTGTACCCAAGTGGAGTAGCTCCTTACGTACGGTGGTATCTGTATGCAACGACTTGTAAACCCCGTACACGAATCGACAGCACGTACGTAAAAACCGGTCACGGGAATCAAGGATGTCTCAAAACGACGGTGTCAGGAGGTGGGGCCAGGCCACGCACACACAAGCGTGGTACTGTGCTACGTACTCCCTCGCTGTACCAGCGGGCCCACCGCGAAGGAACCCAACGACGTCCGTAGTTTCCGTACCGGGCCGGACGGACGGCTGCCGGCCCATGACCTGAGCAACCGAGGTTCGGATCCGACGGTGGAGGTCGATCACATGCTGCAGTGCAGGCACTGTGCATCCGCAGTCACTCCGATTGGCTGCAGCCTGCAGCTGAGCACCGTCCGAGAGACTGGTGGTGGGTCGCCCTGCTATCGACGCATCAGCTAGGACCAATGGACAATGGATGGACCCATCCATGACCGTCACCATGGATGCAACGATCAACGGATTTGTATCGTAATATTCTACTAAGCTAGATCAATACCGATCTTATCTAATATTCTGCAGTATCTTGATTTTACTATACGATTATTGTAGATTTAAGTAGTATCTCGATTCTACTATTTCTATAAAAAATATTATTTAAAATAAATTAAATTAAAAATAATATAAATAAATAGTCTCGAGTTTACTCTACAGCTAGCCAGCATGCATGCATGCACGCACGCACGCATGCAGCGCTAGTAATATCTATAGCTCGCAGCAGCACCAGTAGTAGTGCATGCAGTGGAGTGGAGTACGTTTGTACGTACTTCTTCAGCACAGTAGTAGTAGTAGTAGTAGTAGTAGTAGTAGTAGTAGTATACACTCGCTCACTACAATACTACCCCACTGGCCTGGCGTGTTACCAATGTCCAGTGCCTGCCATGGCTACTAGCAAAAGAATCCTCTCTCTTCTCTTCTCCAAGTCCAAAACCAGCCGAACACGTACGCACGCGCTGTCTTCTCTACCGCAAGTCGTCGTCGTCGTTTGTCGCGCGCAGCCGTGCATGCAGCGTTGTACGCAGCAGTAGCTCAATCATATCGATCGCCTTATTGAAAGCAAATTAAAGGGTTTTACCATGTCGCTGGAGCGACGGAGAGGTCAGGGGTTACCGTACCCTAGCGCTAAGCCCGATATCCATAGCAACCATGTAGTTATCGCAGCAATAAACGATGAGAAAATCGAACGAAATTCACCATAGACTTTTAAATTTTTATTTAAATTTGTTTTGAACCTTAACGTTAGGTTAGGGAAATCGTACGTGGTTGCTAGTGCTACTCCTAGCCTGCAATTGCATGCGGCATGGCCGTGGCAAATAGGGCAAAAGCAATCTCGACGGACGATACGGCAGTATGGCATGGCACCATGGGCGCCTGTGGCTGTGCAACAACAGCCCAATGGCGCACGCTGGCCGCACACCAACGTTGTACGTAGCGGCAAGCACATACGCATTCAGCCTCCATGAAAAAAAGAGAGAAAAGAGTACACAGTGCTTCGACCTGATCGACGTCCCGTCGCTGCTCGCTGGGCCCGGCCTGCGTCCCGGCACGCGTCCCGAGGCGAACCCCATCGACCGGCCGGACCCTGGTCACCGGTCCAGTCTAGGCGCCCACGAAGCTGACCCCACCCGGCCGAGAGCCACAGTTCAGCGTGGGCCCCACGCTAGCTACTCCTGCTGCTCCGTGGGCCCTCCCGCTAGCACGCGACGCTGCGGGTGGGAGGAGCCAGGAGATGGACGGCTGCGATGAGGTGAGGACGCGTGGTTGCGTGGGCTGCCTGGACGGCGGAGTGGACAGCTTGGTGGTGGGAAAGTAATAGTACGAGTAGGGCTACACTGAAAAAGCCTTGGGTTTTGCTTTTTTTAAAAAAGAAAATCCTTGGGCTTATCCACCAGCTACTGTGGCCAGTATCACAAGCTGTGGCTCGTTAAGGAAGTCTTTGAGGGGAGGAGGGAAGAATAAGATACATGAAACAAACGGAGGCTATTAACGTAGGATTAATTAAGTATTAATTATTCTAAATTTAAAATATAAATTAATATATTTTTTAAAAATAACTTTTCTATAAATTTTTAAATATACATATATCGTTTATCAGTTTTTAAAATGTGCGTGTAAAAATTGTGTTACTTTTTCTCTCTTTTGTTGGTGGATCGAATGCAGCTAAAGCTTGTTAGGAGTAGTACGAAAGAAAAAAAAAATCCAAGCTTGGCTTCTGCTTCTTCTGTCTGGTGAGAGCTAACAATAAATATGAGTACCAAAGCGTAAGCGTATAGTATTGCTAGGAGATGCTACCTTCAGAGAATTTTTAGTCAGAAAAAAAGTTGCTATATTACAGACACAATCGCACAAAGTCTAAAATCAGATCATAACACGACATTGTTTGATACACCGTGCATTTTTCGACGTTGACCAAACTTAGAGCGGCTCTGCTTGCGACGTTCACGTGGCATGAAGCTCACAGTATTTCTTCAGTTTCAAGTTACTTTCTGCCGAGTATATAAATATATTTTTGTAAAATATTATAAATTCGAATACATAAAGATTGTTTTTCTAAAAAAAACTCCTACACGCCCATGCCAACACGAATATTGTCAAATAGAATGAGTATATGGTATATGTAAGGTCAGAGAGTGTGTAAATTTTATAAAGTTACAGCTATTCTACTATGACTATAAATCATAAAACTATAACCTTATATCTTTTAATCCTGCATGTCAAGCATTGATAGAGCAGTTTGATATTGCTATATAAACTTATTAAAATTATAGTAGTTTTAACTTAAATATTTATAGTTTTTTAAAATTTAATTTTAAAAAAGGTAACACTATTAGGATCAATTACGCCATAATAAATACCATAAGCTGTCTATCTATTTTTTATTAAAATCATACGAATATAAATATAATATAAATATAGTGTAATTATATTATAACTATCATACAATTATAATATAATCTCATATAAGTATAAAAAACACCCTTAACTCAGTATGGAGAAATTTATGCGTATCTTACACTTTTTATCCGGTTAGTATAAATCTTGTGCTTATCCAACTACTAAATATCATATCACAATAAATATCAAATCTAGGAGAAAAAAATCAGACGGAAGATTTTAAAGTAAAACCGCATGTTATGTATGGCTACGATTGTAAATTGGCTCCTCATTACCGGGCAATAGAAACACAGGGAATAGAACCAAAGCTGGACAGGTACTAGTAGGTACACCTACACTGACCCGTCAAATCGGTAGTCCGTAGCCACGTAATTACACCCGTACCCATCTGTCTGCATAAGTGTCGACATTCTGTTTCACCGAAAGCTCCGCCAAATTGCTACTCTAAAAAAGTACTGTACACGTACACGTATGTGATATGATGAGAGACACCCTTTTAGTAGTACAATTTTTGGATATCAAAAATGGAGGATTAACAGCTAGCATTGGCTTAGTTCAGTCAGTGTTTAAGGTGAACATCAAAATTTTCAAATGGCCTAGGCATAATGTTGCTCTTCATGGAAGTCAAAATATTCCTGCATTTGTACTAGTCCTAAAACTTATAGTCAAGTTTGTTTAAAAAAATATTTTAGTCAAGATATGATGCATTGACACATAAAGGCTGTGTTCGGCCAAGCTGTTTCAAAACTGAGCCTCCACACCTAAAACGGAATAATTGATTAGCACATATTAAAAAATAAAAATAAATTAATATAAAATTTTTAAGCAACTTTTTAATAAAAAATTTATAAAAATATACTGTTTAACCATTTAAAAACTATGAATTAAATTTGGTAAAAGGGAACGTGGAAGGCAGCCAATTTTCCTGAAACCACACGCACAGCTACTACGTAGATATTTTTTGCCGTAGACTTCCATACAAAATTATGACAACGCCGCATGCGCTCGTAGTTGCACGTTACAAGAGTTTTTAACGAATTTTTGCAAAGAAAATCGGTGTTGAACCTCTCAGTGCTTTGCTCTGCCCCCAAAATATGTATATGATCAAGTCAAAATTGCCCGCACACACGGCATGGGATGTTTTCACATTGGGAGATCAAAAGGAAGATTTTGGCAATAATTGACGAATCATTTTTCAAATCTAATTCGAACCACTCCGTACGTTTTAACAAGTAGTAGGAGGTGTAGCGTAGACGTCCCCGGGAACAGCGCGGCAATACCCACTACTAAAACAACGTGACAATTTTTAAATCCTCCCTCACGTCCACCATTAGAGCAGCACTGATAGTTTATTAGAGCACTGATCTCTATCATAATCCCATCATGGCAGGCCCTGTCACCTCCCTAATCCCCTTTTAAGGAGACATGCCACACCTTCCTAGCTTCACTATCACCCCTTTAATTAATTATCTATTTGTTTAAGGGCATATACAAATTTAGGCTGGTCTACGTGGTCTACCACTTCGCAAATGGACATGTGATTTTAATATCCAATGGAATTGGAATCTGTGCTTTCATAACATTATAATCTTCTTAATAGTGCAAATGGTAGGGATCATCTCGGTGCGCACGTAGACGATCTTTTTAATTAACTGTTTTGGTCAGTGGTGCCTCTAGAACTATATTTAACAATTAGATCACAATTCTGTTAAACCTTTAAAATTCTAACTATCAATTTTATATTATAACGAGTTAATACAATCTAATAAATTTATAGTATGATGATAATAACTTTTAGGCAAATTATATCAGATTAAGCGTTTGAGAAATTAATGATAGCAGAATTTTAAAAAATTGATCGAGCATTGTCCTAGATATTAAATATTTTTTACTAGAGAAAATATCTTTTACTACATGTCAATCTTATATACAAAGCTGATCGATTAATTGGTGTTTAATAAATATTAATGGCGAGTATTTGTGCCAGTGTTAATCCGAAAAAAAAGAGAAACGGTCGAATATGGGGTACACGCAGGATGGGGCGCATGGGCCCACGCGACAGTCTCGGTGGCCCCCGGTCTGTTCCCCTTTACGTCATCCTTTCTTTCGCATTCGCAAAGCCGCTTGCTCCCTCTGCTCCATGAGCTCACTCACATTTACTCCCCTCCCCTCGATCGAGGCTGGCCTCTTGGGGCCCACACGTCAGCCCCAGCAGTAGTGTCAAGTGGGTCCCACCCACACGTCGCTGTCCACGTGGGGGGAAGTCACGATGATGAGTTCTAGGATCCTCGGAGTGGTGAGTGGTTGGTTGGCTGGCTGTCTGCCTGCGAAAGGTAGGATAAAGATTTGGGTCAATTATAACCTGACAGGTAAGCTTATACTAGGAGGTGTAACTACTCGAGTATGCTGATACCCAAAGAGAATTTCCGAGATAAAGCATGACAAAATAGACAAGGTTGTATCTAGTGTAATCTTTTAAAGAAAAAAAGGGAAATCTAATATTTTACAGTTCTGAATTTCCACATGAGACAAAATGAACAAACACATGAACCGTGCAACAGTTCTATACTACTATGTACGAGATGGGACAATTAAGTCAACAGTCGTGGACTGAGATAGCTGTATGCTTACATCTGGTGATAATATTCTCTAGTTGCTATTAACAGTGAGAGCGGTAAGGTAGGCTCTCATGACAGGGGTGAGTAGGCATAAAATCAACCCATGCTATAAAACATTTAATTTGAATTTTAAAATGTCAATTTTAAGTCAATTTTAAGGTTTTTCATCATATTTTATTTTTTTTTCATCGTTTACCTTTACATCGCTAAAAGCATATATATAAATTTTTTATCTAAAAATATTTTTAATTGTTAATAAACCATTTTCGCTTATGCTTATTATAAGTGACGCTTGAATATAATAATTTGAGTCAATTTAATATGAAACATAACTCGTCAAAAAAAGAGTTACGTAGGTATGAATATATTAATTGATGTAACATATGACGCCAAAGCATGTTATCCACAGAACGCTATCCCCCCTGCATATTCCACCGAATATACCGTGCATTGCACCAAGGAGTCAAGCAGCAGGTCCCGCACAAATTTTTTTCGCCCACACGTTGCTTCGGATATGTATACCATGCGTGCTGGCTACCACCTGGTAAAAAAACTTTTATCTTTCATTCACCTCACCTCACATGTACTAATATATAACAAAATATTAAAGGGTTAAAGTGTCTTTTACTTTCTTAAACTACAAGTTCCTTACTAAAAAAATCTAATATATTTCTTCGGTGCTCAAACTCTAATATAATAATTACTTAAAAATAATATTTTTTAGAAAAAGGAAAACAAATATAAAGTTTTTTTTTATGGAGGGAGTAGAATTTAATAAAACGGTCGTCGTCGTTGGGTGACGTCGACGTCGGATAAGCAGCGGCGGCCGCCCCATGCAGTCATGCACACGTTGAAACGTATACGTACGTATATACGTGACGCGCCCATGGACAACCGTGATACATGGATTTATCGGACCGTACAATAAACTTTAACCATTTGCATGATCAAGCATACATATACGTATTTGCATGCACGCGCGCATGGTCAAGCTCAAGCATACGTATGAGACATTAATTTGCCCATGTCCTTGTGTCTTTAACGTGTGTTAGGGAGCAGACTCATATAGCTGTGTGTGCACGTGTACATCGTCTATATAAATACAGAAAAATGAAGAAATCGGTGTGTTCGCCGTTGATCGATGATAAGATGGAACTTGGTCCTTCTATCTTTAATTAATCATATGTTAGGGGGCGTGTTTTTGGTAAATGCGTGTTGGGTGCAATTATAACGGTATGTTTGCGTGTGTGGGTGCGCCTTTCATAGAATCAGGAAAAATAAAAGGTAAAATTGTTGTGTTCAAGGGATTCGTGATATAAAAAGGCTTCTAACATAAAATTGTGAAAACAGAAAAAATGTAGAAAAAAACATCATGCCCACTAAATTCGTATAAGAATTGAAAACACATAAAAGTTTTAAAAACCGTATTTTAATTGACACATAGAAAAAAACATAAAATTTAGTCATATGAAAAGCAAAATATGAGATACAACCTCATACTATTTTTTCTCCAAACTTTTACAGGATAGACCAATCTATAGGAATTTTTAAGAAAATGATATGATTTATTTTTTTAAAAAAACATTTATAAAACTGTTTAGTTCAAGTCAACTAGAATTAACCAACGAAACCTCGGCGCATTACAAAAAAATTGTCAACGGCTAAACAAGTAGAATTTTTCTTGCAAGAAGAAGCTGAGAGGTGACCAATCAGGCATCTCTTTTCTACAGGAGAAACAGTCGGAAGCACGGTGCAGTAGTAAGGCATTGGGAGCATAGTAAGGACCATTAGCTCGCACGGGTCAAGCGCTCAAGGCCGCAGGCCAATCGCACACGCACCGGACGCGACGAACCCGCGGCTCGCCCGACGTGGGCCCCGCGCCCACTACGCGCGCATCAACTCCGTCTCACGTCCGCGCTGGGCCGCGTCTGGGACACCACCGGGCCAGGGCCAGGGCCAGGGCCGATATGTGGGGCCGGGCTGTCCGGCGGGCCGTACCTCGGGGGAAGCAGGCAGGCAGGTGGGCCCCGCGCCCTGCGGCTGCTGCCGGCTGGGCGGGAGGCAACCGGTGGGGCCCCCACGTCCCCAGCCACACGGGACACCTTTCCCCTCTCTCCACCTCTCCCTCTTCTCTCACTTTCTTTTCCCTCTTCTTGAGATTGCGGTGCTGCCTAGGACCGTGTGCCATACAAGGATTGCTCCTGCTTCCTGCCTTTTTCTCTCCATCCACCTATAGCTTTTTTTTTTTTAAATCAATGGGTTAACGGAGACTCGGTAGTTGTACTGCTACTCCGTACTGTATCTTGTATTATACTCCCATTATTAATTACTCCATCCATCTTAAAATACAACCACGTAGTATTACAACTTAGGTCAATTCACTTAAAAAAAGCAATAAGGGGATGAATAATTGTGGAAGATAAAGTTAAATTTTAACAATTTTTCTTAATCAAAAGAATACGTTTTTCAAAATAGCCGTAAATTCGTAACTCCGATTGACCTAAATTTTTTTTAGAATAAAATAGACAAAAATTATAAATAAATCCAATTAGAATCATCTCAATCGGACTTCTGTATGTTGAGATATTAGCAAAATAAAATTATTGAACAGAAAGTTGACCAAAATTAATTAATCACTAATTAATTAATAACACAAGATCTAAAAATAATTAATCGATTAAACTTTTTAAAAACTAGAAAACACACTGATCAAAGAAATCAAATCAAAACCTAGAGAAAATAATTTAATCCAAAATCAAACGCTAGTTATAAAAAAAGAGAGAATAACTTCCGCACAAATTTCTCACAAATTTTATCTTTATTTCCAAAATCGTGCATACAAAAATTACAAAAAAAACACTCTCAAATTTTTGTATCTCAATCTCTAACATCTTACAATCTATTTATAAAAAAATCCCAAAGAAAACAATTAAAATACACTTAATATTTTGTAGCCACTCCGTTTTTTATTTTTAGATGTTCGATCTAAAATATACACTTTAGATTGTGCCACGTCACCCTCATACGAAAGGCTATATAGTCTAATTCGAATCTGTAGAGAATTCAGCTCGAATACTATTCTAGCTCCTTTGCTTCAATCAGAAAATCGCCATGTCGTCTTCGAATCTTCTAGGGACGCACATGTGTGCGTGCTCCCCCATGCACGACACATCACACCTACCAGCCACACCTGTCAGTCACCGAGTCTTCACCACGGCCCTCCTCTACTCGCCGATAAGGCTAGCCTGCCTGTTAGTCGCATCACCTCTCTGCCCTTACACCCACGCTCGCTGACATGCCTAACTCACCTATCAGTCAGTCTGTTGTTGTTGCGCACGCACCCACGTCTGCACCCATTGATATCTGTGTTACCGTCGTGTGTGCACTCGCTTTTACTAACATTCTAATCTCACCTATCAGTCTCACACTGTCGTCGGTGAGCCGTGGCTGTGTTGCGGCCTGTTGGATTGTATTTATGTACTGTTTCATTGGGTCATGTCCATTACTGTGTATTTAGGCTGCTCAAAAATTAACCTATTGCTATTCTAAATTCATTAAATTATTTTTTCATTCAAAATTTCTCTAAATTTTTTCAGTAATTTTTCATCTATTTACTAAATTTAATTTCTACATATAAATAAAAAAACATTCTTTGTCACATATTTTTTAACCTGATCTATGTCAACGCACACACGCGCTCACCATATATTTTTTATAATTAATTTTAAAATAAAAACCAAATAAATAATGCCAAAAATAAAAATCAACTAAATAATGCTAATTTAATATACACTATTTCCCCCAATTTTAACGTAAACTATTTTATCTATTTAAACCAATTTTTAATTATTATTATTTAACGAATACTATCTCATGCTATAAATCTGGCATACTCACTCTATCCCTATTTATCCCTATTTGACCATAGTATATGTTTATTAACAAACAAGTATATGGGATCTATTTAACTCCTCCATAACCTTAACTACAAAGTAGATATAACAACACCTCGGTTTAAACGCGTACAAGCAATGCCCATTGCATGCATGCAAGTCATTCAACCATTTACTTTTGCACGAATAAACGAAAAGTTCACTTTGACGCTGATCATTTAGGAAAAACCTCAGATGGGTATGGAGTATGATGTTTTTTGCGAACAAAAAAACATCACACATCTAGAAGTTTGAACCATCGCATTCACTGCTTAATGTATGATGTGTATTTAATCAATATATTTGCGTTGTCAAAATCTGAGACAAATATACTAGTTCAATTTTGAAAGAACATAAAAAACACAAAGAGAAAGCTTGTAATAATTATTTGAGTATACAAATAAACAAATTAAGTATTAAAAAGTTAGAAATGAAACAATATTCTAAGAAATTTATACTCAAATGTTTTTGTGCAAATCATACCATTTACAATTTTGACAAGTGTGTCTGTAAATCCACTCGTGATTAAGAAACGAACGGGGCAGGTAAGTTTGTGTGTGTGCAATTGGGCGTGTGCGTGTAGAGATGCGGTGGGTCGGGGCCGTATGGCTTGTCGGAGGGGTGGAGGGCCCACCTGTCTGCCTCCATGCTGATATTTCGATCCCAGCCCAACCCCGCTGGCTGGTTTAGCTCCAACTGAACAGATCAATTTCGGTGGCATTATCTACGACTAGTATGTACGTACAATGTGCTGCAGAACTGGTACTCTACAAGATTTTGTCAGGCGTGAGGATCGTTACAGGGTAGTAGCTGTCAGAAGCAACGACAATAAATCTCATAAAACTAGTGTCAGATTATATTGTACTTGAGCAAGGTTATTAGATATGTTTAAATTAATCAAAGGACCATTTATTTGCTGGCTGTGATCTTATAGGAGCATGCTATATTATTGTAAATACGTGTTAATCGTGCAAAAATTTTCCTCCATCTTCAACCAAACGTCCACATTACCTCATTTAATATTTTATCGAATGAATTCTTTCTCACCAACAATACGTAAAAAAATAGTGACAACTACTGGATTTGCCTCGTGTTTCACTGCACGTTAATATATCGCTACATTTGGGTTCCGTAGACGATGCTACGGCTGCGACCACAAATTAGCACTGTAAAGGCGAAGTGCCAACGTACTACTACAAGTTTATTTTGAAAAATGCAAGTAATAAAATAAAAGATACCAAGTAGAAACTTGATGTTAATATAATTAAAAAGAAATAGGCACACACATTAAAAAAATAAACAAGACTTAACCCGGAGGGGTGAAGATATACTTCAGCACCTCCGTAAAATGGCAAGTACAAAAAGATAAGTCACATTTGTGGATGCGACATGCCAGCTCGGCCATTACAACACCATTTGTTTATGTGAGTGTCAGTAAACTAACTAGGGCATGACACACGCATCATCATTTATACGCCATATAAGCATCCGTACATATTCGACCTATGCGTATTACTTCTCCATGTATGATTTGCACATGTCCTAACGATAATCGGTTCATCTAAAAATAAAATCGAGATATGTATTCATCACTTAGAGAGTTATCTACGGCAAAACCACCTTTTTAAGGGCTTATTTAGAAAAAAACAGGGCATAGAAAAATCATAGGAATAGAAAAGAAATTTAAACGAAAAACAGAAATTTCGAAAGCACAGTAATTTGGAAGGAAGAATCGTTCGAATAGGCATGGAAACATACACATAAAATATACAATACTCCTTTGGGCATGGGAATTGACGATGCTGCTGGCTTTCTTTATCCTCTGGTTGCCGCATCGTTTTTTTCCCCCATAGTTCGCACACATCGGCAGCCAGCGGAAAGCCTCAAGCGCTGGGGGCAGCCCTGGACCGCGGAGCGGTCTCGCGGGTGGAGAAAGCAGGGCGACCGACGAGCTGGGCACGGCTGGAAGGGCGGACGAGCGGGCTGCAGGAGGATGGTGGAGCGAGCTCGAGCGGCCTGCGGCGGTGGGTGCCGCGCGAGTTTGCGTCAGTGCCGGCGGCGCACGCCCGTCCGGCCAGCAGCATGCCACCGCAAGATCGAGGTGTTGTGGGGTCTAATTTTGCCTCTTCTTCCTTGCTTCTTGTTTGGCTTTGCTTCTTCTTCCCCTTATTTTCCACGGTTCTTGTTCGATAAGCTACTTGCTTATCGTTTGATTGCCTCGGTCTTGTGCAAAGGAAATGAAAAAAGAGCTTGGAGTGGATGGAATTTTTCCTGCGTTTTTCCCGTGAAATCAATCGCGAGGGAAGCTTTCCTTCGGTTTTCCTGTGGGCAGTTAGTGCGATCCGAACGGTACGAAAAGGAAAAATTCATGTGGACATTATTCCTCCAAGAATCCCGTGAAAATCCCGTAATCCGAATAGGCCCTAAATATCGACAGCTCATCCAACCAACCCCCTCTCTCTTTCTTCCTGCTCCTCAAAAAGTTGTACCTGTACATGATATAATGATTAAATATAACTCATTTAGTTCTCATAATCTAGAAAATTAATTTCATATGGTCAATTAATTAAGCTATTAATGGCTTACGTGGAAACGTGCGTGCAAGCAATGTAGTAGGCTTTTTGCAAAACCATAGCTAGCACGTACGGGAGAATGCTTCATTTGTTATGTGAGTTGTGACCTCGAGGACTCGATCAATCCAAGGCATTAATGTCTACTAATTATATGAGATCGATGTATACTCGATCGATCCAAGTCATTTTAATTTCCATGATATAGGCATTTGTACTAGTTCCATGGCTGGCTAGTTTGGTAGTAGTTGGTGCTTAATTCGTGCGAAAAAAAATGAGTCTAAAAGATGGCAGCTAGGGTATATATAGTAGTACTTCGCAATGAAAATGTCGTACTAATTAAATTATTGTAAGATATATCAACACTAATGATCCGGACTACGAATTTCTAAAGTTTCACTTTAAGTAGCTCAAATGATTATTCAATTTTATGTCCATCATATTAATACTACAAAACATCAATGGATCATTTCTTCTTTTCTTTTTATGGGTCTGTCTTACGGATGATTTGTGCTGGACTGCTGGTGGTACAATGTCCGTCGGAGCTTAAAACAATTTTCTCTAAAAGTGGGTTATATTGGGATATGGTAAAACTTATTTGATAATGGATAGTTCCTTTTTATGTTTTGCAGCTTTTTCTTGGGCTATTGGCATTCATCCATTCAGTTGTTTCATACCTGCGTGGAAGTAGGTTTAGATCAATCATTATTAGTGGGATAAATAAAGTCATACTGCAGATATGGGCTTTGGCCGAGACTCTCAAAACCGAAAGCACCCGATAGCCCAAGAACGGTGCGAAGTCGGGCAACAGCTGCTGCCTTTCCCGCGCGTAATACCGTGGGCGCGCCGCTCTTCTCCCTCGGAAACTTGTGGGCCCGACTGCCCCAGCACGTGCCTCGTGGGGCAGGAATGCCACAGCCTGCCAGCTGCGAGCCGCACCCACACCGGATCCCGACCTGATCCACTGCGCTGAGTGGCGAGCCAGGTGCCGCCACGTGGAAGGCCTGGGCCCGTCTCTGGCAGGTGGGCCCCCACAGCGTTCTTCGCCCGCTTTGCTTCCTCGCGCCCACATCGGCATCGATGGTTTTCTTGGAGCGAGTGTGTGTGGTTTGCCATGGGTGGGCTCTAGCACTGACTTCATCTCTGTTGGGGTTGGCGTCAGCTTCGTTAAAAAAAAGAGTGGAGTAGGGGAGTTAGCTTCGTTTTAAAAAAAGAGTGGAGTACGTTAGAGTAATTAAAAGAAATACGGATTAGTGTTTAAGCTGCTCTATAGTTTCATTTAGATTTTGTTACCGGATTTATTTTTAGAGCCAAAGTGTTACGAACAGGCTGCAAGCGGAATTTAAAAAATATTACGTGAGATTTGTGCTTAGTTAAATGAAGAGATCAAATAGGACTGTAAGCAATATTTAAAAATTATTTGTTAGATTTATGGTTAGTTGAAGGAGAGAGAATAAAAGCAGTATATAGATCTATAGTAAGTTTTAGTCACTATCTCTAATTCTATTGACGTAATCTCTCATCAATTAAGACGCAATATATTACTTTTATATTTGTTTTTCTTACGTAGATATTACCTCTTCCATGAGAGATAGATCATTATCTTTCTTCTTACTTTTCTTGTTCACCTCATCATTAAATCCTACATCTGGTACCACAAACTTATTTTTAAATTGGTTTATTAACTTAAAGATATTAAAGTTGCTCTTATTCCTACTCTCTGGCACGCAGCTGCCATGATTACGCTCGGGATCAAGCAGCGAGCAAGCAGAAGGCCAGAAACGGAGAAAGATCGATCGATGGATTCGAATTCGATCTTGAAAAGGAAGTGCAGTACGCACTGCCTATAGCAAGATTGCCGGAGAAATCGAGTTCAATATGCATGCATGATCCTGCAGAGACAACGTGAAAAAAAATTGATTGATCGATCGCTTGGTTTGCTAGCGACGGGTGCTCTGACTCGGTGGCACCAAACACAGCGAAAACAACATCAGTATTTTTATTGCTACTTGCTCGATCCTGCCGCCGACAATGGATAGTGCCATCGATCTGTCCAGTTGCATATGCCTCTTGGTTGTGCATGCAACTGCAAGCACGTCTTCGATTTCGATCGCAAGGCGGCGCGATCGCAGTTTCGCCTTGTGTCCTGTTAATTTCCTCTAGTAGCAGCTGCTGGGATTGAGCCCTTGGTGTGCCGTATTGCAGGTGTGACTAGGACTTCTCAAGGAGATCTATTCCAAGTTTCTGGTGAGCGACAACACGACCGACCGCGAGCTCGTTGAGTCGTGCGATGGCGGACGACATAGGATATAGCCTCGGGTGGCAGCGGGGCTCATGATCCGAGCTATAGCCTCGGGGATCATGTCCGTGACCAAAGGACAGCAATTAGTTTGCCTAGTGACGCTAGATAGTAGACGAAAGTCACGCACCGTGCTTATAGCTCAGGACCGGCGTAACTAAGAGCGTAGGTACTGGTGTTCAAGTGGTTTTAATGGGTGAGCCATGGGTAAGTAGTTTTTTAGTTATTTCTAGTGTTAAAATGGTGAGGCCACATAAACTTTAGCAATGAGACCCACTAGCAAATAAAACCGGTAACAACAAACACACGTGACACGTGAGGGAGAGCGTAAGGTGGAGGAGAGATAGATAATTAGTCGTTATGTATATAGGTAGCTTATTCAAAGATTCACATAAGGTAGCTTTATAATCTTATAAGTATCACTTTGGTGCACATTGTGAGTGATCTAATGGTACTATTCTAAGTTAAAATTTGTTCCATAATAAGTATATTTGTAGAATACCATCTTTCCCTCCAACTATCCATAATTATAATTTCTTCCCATATTACCCTCAACTACCATCCCACTCTTAATCCCTCTAATTTAATGAGGGCCATGGTTAGCCTAAAGAAGACATATCTGTTTTAACCAAATTAATAGAGCAAGAAAAGACGAACTTTTGAAAATGAAATGAGATGTCTCAAAATATACTTAAACACATTGCTTTTAATTAAAATATTGATTTTCTAGGTCTGTATAGGTACCTAGTTCGCAAGTGATTGTTAATAGCCCTCCTACGAAAGGGTCACTTAGGCTATGGTTTGAGACTTAGAGAATTAGTGTTAGGACATGGTTTAAGACTTAGAGAATTGGTGTTAAAACCCATGTTCTTTTATCTAATTTCACCACGGTATTTCATTTATGGATCAAATCATTGTATGCTTGCTTGGGGCATGGTCTAATGGTAAGTTCACCCCTAACTAGAGGCGGAGAGAGTGGTTTGAGACCAGTCCTTCACACTAATGTAATAATGCAGTACCATCAAAGGGTTAGCTCGAGTAATAGTTGAGACTCTATTTCCAATTTTGTTATAAATTCGGT
Source organism: Oryza coarctata (assembly GCA_030770085.1). Lineage (NCBI taxonomy): Eukaryota > Viridiplantae > Streptophyta > Magnoliopsida > Poales > Poaceae > Oryza > Oryza coarctata. The sequence continues at coordinate 10,703,483 of CM061483.1, read as the reverse complement.
CTTCTTACTCAACTAACCCAAATTCTATTTGGTCAATTTGGTCGTATGCCTCAATTAACCAAATCGATCGAAAGCAGACTAATAGGCCTAAGATAGAGTAAACCTAAGTCCCACCGTCCACTACTCCTAGGCTATTCCCATGGGCCGCCTCTTGCTCGGCACTCATATAGTTGCAACTCACATGCAGGCGTCACCTCCATCTCATAGGTAACTGCCATCTCTTATAGCTTGATAGCTGACATGATAGTACTTAAGGTTTGATCGCTCCTCGCATCTTGCCTGTTGTGAAATGGTGGTTTTGTTGCGAAAAACAATTCTTTGAGTAGCCTAGGGTAAGCCAATGATGCCTGCCATTGTCTCTTAGTTAGCATCAAGACACTTTGATTAGCTAAAGTGGATTGGTGTATGGAAGTGCCCTTGCGTATTTTGTGTTCTCACGTGCTTCAAACACCCTGTTTGATATTGTTTAACGGCTTTAACCCTATCACACATACATGCAATGTTAACATATAATTTGGGTCGTTTCAAGTATTTTGTAAGGTGCTAAAAAATGCCAGCAAGATGTGACAGTGGAAATCCATGATTGTAAGTTGAAAATGGGTCTCAGTTGGGCAAGAGACAGTGTATTAGCGATTAAAAATAATTTATGTGTAATATATATATATGTTTATAGTGTGTTAAATTTAATTTATTCAGCTACGGATACGTTTTAGGAAAAAAAAAAGGTCAAATATCCTGGTTTCGCACAGCCAGATCGCATTGTTCTGTTCGATTTGGTAGCTCTTAACAGTGACCTCAGTCCTCAGATAAAAACATTCGAGAATTACTTCAGAATTAGCAGTAGCGATTAAGTACAAATGCCACATATTCCCCCATCAAGAAAAAAGAAAAGAAAAGAAGGGAGAATCATTCACTCTTGTGTGGGTGAAAGCGAGTGAAACACGGGCATCGAATTGAAGACAACGTTGGGAGATGCGGCGGTGGTGGTGTGTGGCTGTCAACGTCAGAAAAAAGACACGAGGGCCCCACCTGGCCTCTGATTCCTCGACACGTCTCCCGAGCCCATGTCGCCTACTGTTGCCATCCCCCTCCATGACCTGACACCACCTGTGCCCCCCTGCCTCCTCCCAGTACTACCTGCGTGCGAACCTTTTCATTAACACATTTGCAGTATTAACTTTTTCTACTAATCATAATCAAAAAAAATATTTTTTTTAAGAAAAAACTTATAAACAAAGAGAGTACTAGCCTTAGCCTTGTGGCATTTATGGCAATATTTACTATATCGAATGAGTAGGTCACATATGAAATTATTTTTATAGTTTACTTGTTTAACTTGGTTACTACACTACACTTTTATAGACTTATAGTAAATGATTATAGAGTAAATTTTATAACACATTTTTTAATCATAAGTATTATTATCATAGAGTTTATAACACATTTTTTAATTGGTTAGGAGTTATAAAATTACATGTCAAATTATAAGTTTTTTATATATTATATACAAGTTATAGCCATATCAGATTAATCATTTTATTTTCTATAGTAGTAAGTTAAACTAATTAATGGTGTGTGATTTGTGAAACTCTTAGACCTAATGCTCAAGGTTATAGTCACATAAGATTAATTATTTTATTTTTCTATTGTAGTAAGTTAAACTAATTAATGATTTTGTGAAACTCTTAGACCTTAATAACTAAGGTTATATGTCACATACCAAAACCATATAATTTTGTGTAACTTGTATCATAATATCTATGTTTTTTATAAAATTTACTCTATATTATAATACTCCTATAACATATTTAAAAATATGTATACTTTTATTATTAAATAACTAAATGATCAAAGTTCTGAGTAGATACACTGCTAATAGGAGTGTTAATAAAAGACCCTTTCCCACGATGAATTTTATCATAAACTAAGAGAGTACTAGTAGTTCAGTCGTATGGCATTAAAGAATGACAAAAATGCCACCAGCGGACACACCCGGATCCACCCCAACACGAATATTCATTGCACCTACCCCCTGGCCTGCAGGAGCGAGACAGCCCAAGCCCAAAGCCCAACCCCCAAACCCAGGCCCAAACGTAGCCCTAAGCCCGGCCCACCTCCCCCACCCCGTTTCCCCCCTGTGTCTCTTGGTGAAATTATTGCACCATCCGCTGCCGCTGCCGCTGCCGCTGCGGCGGTATCCTCACCGCCACCACCCCGGCTTAAAGTCGGGGAGGAGCACACACAAATGCTGTGCGAAAACTGACGCCGCGTTGCTGCTGCTTAAAATCACCCGTAAAAAAAGAGAGGAGGAGGGGAGGTTACTGCTGCTGCTGCGGCGGCGGCGAATCGGAGGGGAATTCGAGGGCGGGCGGCGAATCCGGCGGGGAATTCGCGCGATTCGTGGCCCGGCCGTGGGGCTTGGGAGGTGACCCTGCCGCGAGAGCCGCCGCGGATGTGAAGATCTGGTGGTGGTGAGGGGGATGGTCATGGCGGAGGTGGAGGCTGCGGGTGCGGTGGGGGTGGGAGGAGGAGGAGGTGGTGGTGGTGGTGAGGGGGATGCTGCTGCTGCTGCGGCGGCGGTGGCGCGAGGTGAGCTTTGGTGGTGGCGGTGTGGTGGTGCGTGTTTGTGTGGGTTTTGTGGACTGGTTTGTGACGTGGTCTTGGGCTTTTGGGCTTGCAGGTGGCGGCGGCGGCGGAGGAGGAGGAGGGGAGGATGCGCTGTTCACGGAGCTGTGGAGCGCGTGCGCGGGGCCGCTGGTGACGGTGCCGAGGGTCGGGGAGAAGGTGTTCTACTTCCCGCAGGGGCACATCGAGCAGGTGAGCCAGCTCGCCACCCAATTCGGGCCGCCCTTATCGCCTCCAGCGATTCCGCTTTACAAAGTTCCATCTCGATTTTTTTTTGCTTTTTTTCGCCGTTTGATTTGATAGGTTCTCTCTCTCTTCGTGTTTCTGGTGATCGGAGCGGCGGCTTCGGGTTTGAGCTGTACTTGTGTTCTTCACTGCTTTGTTCTTCCACTCGGGTGTTGAGATGTTTGAGATTTTGGTGTTTTGGGTTTCTAGTTATGGAAATCTTAGGCATGGTTGGGGGAATTTCCGCGTCCCGTTGGCGAATTTCGCTTCCGTGAGTCTGTCTCGTTAAATTCTCGGGGTTTTAAGCATTTCCTAAGGATTTTTGCCTTTTCGCTCTTTAAAAGTCGAACTTTGGCCAGTTTTTTCGTTATATGGTATGGAATTATCAGGTTCGCACTAGGTTTTCCAGCCGCTGAGTGCAGTCTTAAGCCTATGAGATGGCCTTCGCCTCCGCTGCTCGGAACTCTGTGATTGTACCAATTTCTGCGTGGAATTCTGTAGTTTTGGTGCTGGATCATCTTGTAGTAGTAACTTTGCTTCGTCTTCTTCCTCACCATTCTTCTGCTTATTGGGTATTATGGGTTCTCGGGCTCAATCTGGCGCGGAATTTCAATTTTTTGGCTGCTACAGTTCAGTGCCTTTTAGAATTCTGCGTTTTACTTCAATAAAGAATTTGGGGGATTTTCAAGCTTGGTAGTGATAATCTGTTCTTCCTGCCTCCTTGTCATGTATTTTTTCGTGGTTGTGTTTTGGTAGCTGATTGTGGAGTTCTTGCCTCTTGTCCATTTTCAGGTGGAGGCGTCGACCAACCAAGTAGGCGAGCAGCGGATGCAGCTGTACAATCTCCCATGGAAGATCCTGTGTGAGGTTATGAATGTTGAGCTGAAGGTACTTACGTGTTTGTTGTGAATTTTGAGAGCTTTCCTTCTGGGTAGTATGTGTGTTTGACATGTAACTCTTTTTGTAGGCCGAGTCAGACACTGACGAGGTTTACGCTCAGCTCACTCTGCTTCCGGAATCGAAGGTAAAAAATGTCTCCAGTTTGCACATTGTTACTGCTTCATACTGGAATATAGGTTTAGAGCGATTTGAAAACAAAAGGTGTATTTGTTGGTCTGTTGTGTAGCAACAAGAAGAGAATGGCTCTACTGAGGAGGAGGCAGCTACTGCTCCACCGGCTACACATGTTAGACCCCGCGTGCACTCATTCTGCAAGACATTGACTGCCTCAGACACCAGCACACATGGCGGTTTCTCAGTGCTGCGACGCCACGCGGATGAGTGCCTCCCACCACTGGTTAGTCTGACTGGATCTTTGACTTGATGCTGTTTTTAATCATGTACTTGGAGGTCTACTGGGATGCTTGAGTTGTAGTGATGATCTTTGCTTTGGCTTCTTGATCAGGATATGAGCCGTCAGCCTCCAACACAGGAGCTGGTGGCCAAGGATCTCCATGGTGTGGAATGGCGCTTTCGTCACATATTCAGAGGTGATCACTCTTCAACTTCGTAGTTATTTCACTATTTCCTGAAGAATGTGTGATGCTCAGTGCTATTTGCTCACGAACACAAGTTTCCATGATATGATGACTAGAAGGCATCTTTACACTGCTCTTTGGTTGATTGTACAGTGTAAGAACAATTGCATTGCATGTATTGACTAACCCCTTAATTTATAGTATTGGTATTAAATGCACTTTTCTAGGGACGATGCATATCCCGTTTTATCTTGATGGCTTTATTAGAGGGACCAGCTTGTGCTTCCCACAATTTCTTGTGCAGGTCTACACTTGGAGTATGGATAACTACAATTTTTGTTGGTTGATGCTGCAGTGGTTGTGCTTTAGTTTCTTAGGACTAGTAGTTTATGCTTCCATATGCTCAAATTACTGAGTTTCAATTGCACCTAGGTTATTGAGCTGTTAATTTTTACTTAAACTCTTCTTGAGCTATATCTTTTTGTTCAAACATTAGGCCAACCACGAAGACACCTTTTGCAGAGTGGCTGGAGTTTGTTTGTTAGTGCCAAACGGCTAGTTGCTGGGGATGCCTTTATCTTTCTCAGGTTTGATGTTTTGACACAGTGATTGCTTTGTGCTGTTCACTTATTATGCCTCTGCTTTTCCCTGTACTGCTTAATAAATATCCCCCTATATGATTTGCACAGAGGTGAGAATGGGGAACTGCGTGTTGGAGTCAGGCGTGCAATGAGACAGCAAACTAATGTTCCATCTTCAGTGATATCAAGCCACAGCATGCATCTTGGTGTTCTTGCCACAGCATGGCATGCTGTTAACACAGGGACCCTGTTCACTGTCTACTACAAACCTAGGTTTGTTGTGAAGTCTTTCTGGATTTTATGCACATGATTTTATTAATGCACTTTAGGAGCTTTGTCTGTTTGTTTGTCACCTGAATTCTGACCTGAGCTTATTTAGTACTTTCTGTGATATAATTACCTAAAATTTTCTGATTGTGCTAGCAATTACAAGCTATCGCTGAAATCTTCTAATTGTTCATCAGGACAAGTCCAGCTGAATTTGTGGTCCCTTATGATCGCTACATGGAATCACTGAAACGAAATTATTCTATTGGGATGAGATATAAAATGGGATTTGAAGGTGAAGAGGCTCCAGAGCAAAGGTAGCACTTAGATGGATATATATTCTACTTTAACAGGTGATTCCTCTGTATCAGAAGCAACTAATTAATCTTTAATACTTATGCATTAGATTCACTGGGACTATTGTTGGAATGGGGGATTCTGATCCAGCTGGTTGGCCTGAATCAAAATGGCGATCCCTCAAGGTTTCTTTCTTTCTTTACCATTTGAGCAGCATTTGTTTTCTGAACATTTTTCTTACAATTTTTTGTGTTACTTAGGTGAGATGGGATGAAGCTTCTTCCATCCCTCGTCCTGAAAGAGTTTCTCCCTGGCAAATAGAACCTGCTATAAGCCCTCCTCCTGTCAACCCACTACCAGTACCAAGAACCAAGCGGCTTCGTCCGAATGTTACTGCTTCCCTACCTGACTCTTCTGCTATAGCAAAAGAGGGTTAGACCTTGTCATCAATATGAAATCTATAGTATAATTTTGTTTAGTAACACATGTCTTTTCCTCAAATCTATAGTAACACATGTCTTTTCCTCAAATCTAGCTGCTCCTAAAGTTGCAGTCGAGTCTGTACCAAATGGTATGCAAAGGACCTTCCAGACACAAGAGAATGCAACCCCAAAAGGTGGTTTTGGCAATAGCAGCGAGTTAGAAACTGCTCAGAAGTCAATCATGCGCCCATCTGGATTTGACCGTGAGATAAATAACATTCCTACACAGTGGAAGCTAGGTTCAGATGGTCGGATGCAGATGAACAAGCTTGAAAGTTACAGTGAGATGCTATCTGGATTTCAGCCACCTAAAGATGTACAAACTCCAAAGGGTTTCTGTTCTTTACCTGCAGGCCATTCTAACTTCTGGCACACGGTAAATGCTCAGTATCAAGATCAACAGGGCAATCACAATATGTTCCCCAGCTCATGGTCCTTTATGCCTCCAAATACTGGCCTCGGGTTAAACAAACAGAACTATTCAATGATTCAGGAAGTTGGCGGGCTGTCTCAAAGGGCTGCAAATACAAAGTTTGGGAATGGAGTCTATGCTGCACTGCCAGGCCGAGGTATCGAGCAATACTCAGGGGGTTGGTTTGGCCATATGATGCCAAATTCCCACATGGATGACACACAGCCACGCCTGATCAAGCCTAAACCTCTGGTTGTTGCCCATGGTGATGTGCAGAAAGTGAAAGGTGCTTCATGCAAGCTATTTGGAATTCACCTTGACAGCCCAGCGAAATCTGAATCTTTGAAATCTCCATCAACTATTGTATATGATGGGATGCCACAAACTCCAGGTGCTACTGAATGGCGTCGACCAGATGTAACTGAAGTAGAGAAATGTTCTGATCCTTCTAATGCTATGAAGTCACTTGATGCTCCTCAGGCAGATTCTGTTCCTGAGAAGCCTCTATCTTGTCAGCAAGCTTCACGAAGCATGCTATGCAAATCACAAGGTGGATCAGCTAGGAGCTGCAAGAAGGTACAATTTTCTTGTTATTATTGCACTCATCTCCGCCTTGTAATCTCCCAAGTTCACTAAATACTACCATTTGCCTTTCTTGTGCCGATTTTTAAATTATGCTCCAATACTATCCTTCCCTTCTGGTTATGCCCAATGACATTGATTTTTAAGCACCTTTGGGTATATTTATATTTTGAAGGCCTATCTCCACAAATTTGCTAAACTTACTCAGTAATTCTTTTACCAAAGTTAATATAGCCAACTATTTCTCTAATCTCTTCCATGGATGCACAATCAATTACATATGATCTTTCCTTTGGAACAGCATGGTTGGCACTATCAGGCCTTTATTTCTACTTACACCAGCCTCAACTGCTCAGTTAATTACGTTTTTAAGATTCCAACATGATTATTGATGAAACTACACATTTCCAGGTCCACAAGCAAGGCATTGCGCTTGGCAGGTCTGTGGACCTTACAAAGTTTAATGGCTATGAGGAGTTGATCGCTGAGCTGGATGACATGTTTGACTTCAACGGTGAACTGAAGGGTCCTAACAAGGATTGGATGGTTGTCTACACTGACAATGAAGGTGACATGATGCTAGTTGGGGATGATCCGTGGATGTGAGTTAACTCCTTAGTACTTTCCTCATTCACTGATCTAATTTAATGACATTGCAAATGCTGAATGCATCTGAACATCATTATTGAACAGTGAATTCTGCGACATGGTTCATAAGATCTTTATCTACACAAGAGAGGAGGTCCAGCGGATGAATCCAGGTACCCTGAACTCAAGATCAGAAGATAGTCATGCTAATTTGATGGAAAGGGGCTCGGTTGCCAGAGAAATCCGAGGCTGCTTGTCCACCTCGTCTCTTAATTCCGAGAACTGCTAATGCCTTCCCATCTGGTAACTTTAGCTGCTTCATCAGTGGCATTTCTCCTTTCTTCAGTATGACTAGAAAAGTGCATGGCCTCCAGTACTCATCTTTGTTCTATCATCTTGCTTTTTTGGCAGGTCTTTTGAAGTAACAAGGGAGACAAGAACGTGATGCATCGTTATAAGAAAAATGCATTTCGTAGTGGAGTTCATGCCTTTTTTCCTTAAATGTATTGGATAAGCCCAAAGTACCCTATTTGTAGATGGTGCTTGTCCTTGGTGGTCAAGTTGCACTCTTATTTGTTGCAGTTTTGGTTTTACTATTTTGGTGAAGTAAGTTGTAAGCCGCCAGTCCTACCATATAATGTTGTATGCGTAGACAAGTAAGCTCAGCTCAGCCCTCCCACCCTCACCTTCACGTCCTCTCAGCACTAAGCCGCCTCCTTGTAAATAGACCCTGTTTAATTGAGTCTAATATATTATCTGCCTTACCTGACATTCCTCCTGTGTTCATCTTTGTAAATTATAGCTTATGGTAGATAATTGTAGTCCTCTTTAACTTGTAAGCTGTAACCTGAGGTTTTGCTTTCATTTTTGCTCCAGTCAAGCCAGATAGAATTGGTAACTTACTTGACTGCTAGTTCCAGACTGATCATGCTATCTTGCAACCTAAGGTTGTGTCTGGTTTTGTCAGTTGATAGCAGCATGTTGAATGAATCGTTGTGGTATCATAAGACTGATCCTGAGAGGCATGATGGAGATTGTGTGGTCAGGAACCTGATGATATGTTTGTTGGTTTGGCAATGATGGGTTCCCTTTGAGAGACTGTGTGTGTTGATTTTGCTGGTTTGGTGAGAGGCAGCTACTTTGTTTGAAAGGCATGCATTGCACCCTGAAGGATGGAATGGATGGATGGAAGGCGGGCAGCACTTTCTTTCGCGGTTGGTGCAGCGAATTTAGTGCCTACCTCCATTGACCCATGGTGTCACCCGCACGATGACACACTGACTGCATGCTCTCGTCAATGGTTGGCATCATCATCACCGGCTCACTGAGACACTGAGCTTGTGCTGTGTCACTAGCTATGCACTCCCTGCGTGCCACGTTTTGATTGATTTTTTTAAAGATAAATTTAATCAATTTTATAGAAAATATAGCAATATCTATAATAGTTCTATTAGATTCAACATTGAATATATTTTGGAAGTATATTTGTTTTGTGTTGAAAATTTTGTAATATTTTTCTATAAATTTATTTAAACTTAAAAGAAGTTTGATTTAAAAAAGTTAAAACGTCTAACCACATGAAATAGAGGGGGTAAATGTCAATGCATGATGGTCTTCATGTCGTGCCGTTTTACATCGGAAAAAACCCCTAGCCGCCGTTGTCATCGCCGTGGTGGATTTGCATGCTTCTTCCATTGATCCACGCGGGAGTTTGGGTGGGCTGGACGACCAAGCAACCTCCACCTGGCTGTGCAAGAAACACAGCAAGAAGAGGACGACGACGCGTCACCACCGGCGGGATGTGCACGTAACGTCCACTCTGCATGAAGTGGTTGCCTCGCCGGTTTTGACCCCAATCGAAAACCGACGTGCTTTGCTGTAGTGCCTGCCCCTCTCACCGTGTCATCCAGAGAGAGAGAGAGAGAGAGAGAGAGAGAGAGAGAGAGAGAGAGAGAGGGGAAGCTTTTTCTGTGACTGAATTTTGTTGGTGCTGTGAATTGGGGTGAGTGAAGCTAAGCCAACTATTCTTCTCGTGGTCGACCATGGCGTCAGTTGGCAGATGACGAGGAGAAGGGTTGGACAGACTTGGGACTCTGTTAATGAGTGAGTTCCGTTGGTGGAACAGCCTCCATGGGTATAGTACAGTACAGTGGGCACATCTGCATCAGGCTTTCTTGCCGTCTGAAGCTGAAGAGGAGCACAACACAGTGCATACAAGTAGCACTCATCATCTTCCTTACTCAGCCTCACAGGCAACTCCTGCATAACGAACTTCACACGTACTAAGTTCACCTTACAGGCTAACCTGTTATAGAAACACTTAGGGCTCTTTTGAATGGATGAATTTTGAGGGAGCTGAACTAATTCCTGTATTTCAAAGGGGCTCTTTGCGGACATGGGTGTGAGACCTCACCTCTCAGAACCGATTCTGTACTATCTTTGTGCTGAAACGGAACAACATGTTATATGAAATTAGATGATATCGAGTTAGAGATTACATGTCTGTCAGGCGATGTACACGTCAATAAAAAGCCTAAGGATGCAGTAGTCGCGGCAACGCCGCAGGGCATACCCTGTTGATCTGCTCATCTTCTGTTGTTCGAATTCATTAGAAAGTATGATTCCTAAGTTCGCTTAGGCCCTCTTCAATTGAGAATGGTCCAGTGCTTCCAGTCTTTCTATTTGGCGGTGTACTGGAGATATATTTCCCTGAACTCTATTTTATTTTAATAAAATGTTTGTGAGTTTTTTCTAAAAAAAAAGTTAGAGATCACCTGCTACTCTTGCTGCTGCTGATGGTCCTTTCAGCATTCATACGAGGCAAAATTTCTGCCCAACTCAAAATATCACTCAATGCAAGCTAGTTTAATAGTTTTAGCACATTTATGTTATCCAAGTTTGGCTACTACATAGTACTACTTTCATACCTCTCAACCACCTAAATTTCGCCTAAAACATCTGTACTTTTTGTAGGTTGCCGCACTTTTGGCGCAAATTTGTGGCGAACAGTGCGACACATGACACGGTACAGGCTACTGACAAGCAATCAAACATGCGGTTTTCTTTTGGGAGCTTTTTTTACCGCGCGCACGCGGCGCGGTTGTCGCCGTCGCCATCGCCGACGACGGAGAGGGCAGGTAGATCCATCTGCACGTGCGCCGGAGTGACTGCGCCCTGACAAGGGTCAAACAAACTGACACCGCACGCGCGCTCCCGCCGCCGAGATGTCTCTCTCTCTCTCCCTCTCCCTTCCATTCCCTTCCGGCGAAGCACGCTCGCGGGGGGCACAGGAAGGGAGTGAACCGCGTTCAATGCTCGGAGATCGGAATGAATCGGATCTCCGCCATGCGCCGTCTTAGGCTCATGATTGGGTTCCGGCCGGCCGGCGAGCGGCGGCGCAGTTCTTGCAGAGTTGCAGAGCAGAGTAGAAATGCTCGGCGATAAGAGAAGGCGTCAGGCTCTGAACTTGGATTCAGTCCAAGAAGTCGTCTGGACTTGTTCTCTGAATTTTCATTCCTGACAGCTGTTCTTGATTTCATGGCCAAGTAGTACCTTCTCTGAAGATTTGATTGAGGTCAGAAGCTACAACCAAGTTGAGATATCTTTCAGGATGTAAGGAATTATGAAATATATTTTGTTATACTGAATGCTTATTTTCTTTGCTTAAGGATGAAGGCGAAAAAAATGTAATGAAAAAGCAGTGGAAAGCATCAAGGCCAACTCGAACCCTGAATCCACGGATCAGTCCAGCTGTTCTTCAGAAACCATGGGAAGGATGCAACTTACAACTGTTCTTGTTACAGCATTTCTGGCGCATTTAAACAGGCGGTAACAAGTGATTATTTTTGAAACAAACCTGTAACAGATGTTTTACTATAACAAATTCTGTCAGTTTCTTTCACACCCATCTTTTATAGGAAAGCATCCAAATCCAGCACTACTAATGGCAGGATGCAGTGAAGACGCTCTTGGTCCAGCACAACAAGGACCACAGTTGCCTGCTTCCAAATAACTGTCCGGAATCCCTCACAATCTGTTACTCAACATTATACAGTAGTAGCAGCTTTAGGCTTTTACAAACCCAACAAACAGCACAAGCCACAGAAAACATATGGCAACCATCATGCAAGGAAAATGATGGATCAGAGAGAGGGTTCAAGCTGTTCTTTGAATGATCCTGTCCGCCTGTTAATCGATCGAAATTCACACGAGACGAAAACATGTACCGAGAAGTAAAAAACAGGCACAGGTTTCAACACAATGTTAAAGCACCAAGAGACTACTGACATTATTTTTTTGGACACTGAAGACTGGTAGATAAACTGGTTCAGCAAGCCCTGAGCAGGTCTAAAAGTATTAAAAAGAGAGACTTTCTTCTGTCGAACACGTCACATAACCCGAAAACACCGGTACTTGTCAATTCCTGAGCTACACTGTATTTTGGAGTCGATTGAGCTCTCCTGTCCTAGATCATGGTATGGAAACCGGCAGACTGCATCAGAACGGCCTTAATTTCTTCAGGCAGTAGCCCAGGGCCATCCTTGCATTGCTGCATTAAAATTGAGCAATCGACAGTTCAAAATGAGTTTCAGTATCATCTCAACTATGCTTCAGGATAATATACTGAAATGCTAGTTCTGAAAATGAGTATACAAATTTATGCATTATACCTCAGCCTTAAAAATATCTAAGGTAAAGCCATTGAAGCAACTGATCACAGCTTGCTGGACTTCGAGACCAAGGCCTTCGACTGCCCTCATGGCGGAAAGCAGTAGACCGGGCCTCCGAGCGCAGAACATGTGGATATTGACGGTCCGGCCTTCCCTCAGCCTAACCTCAACCTTTTGCAAGAGTAGAAAAAATTCAGAAAGTGTGTCAAATGCTTCATCAGGTTGACAATAGTTGGACAAACTGGTGCATAAATCAATCACATTGCACATTTGACTGTCCACGGCTTATCGGCTGCATAATTATATCAAATGACAAAGCAATTCTTTCGATATGCAGTTTATCTATCATACGAAAGAAGCTGCTCATCTGGTGACACTCATTCAGAGATAAGAGGTACTGACCCTTGGTTGCTGTCCAGTCGGGCTTGGCATGCACTTGCGAAAATCTCTTCCTTGATGTGGGATGGCAATGTGGGCAGCGTCGGTGTCAGGGGATGGAAGCTTGTGGGTGTTGGAGGCAGCGAGGATGTCGCGGGGGACGACTCGAACTCATTCTGAAGATCGTTGATCTTCTGCAGCAGCTCCTTCAGGTACTCAATTGCGTCGCCGAGAATGGATGCCCTGTCCATCTACCGATTGCAAATACACATAATCATCTTATTGTACACTCACAAGTAGAATGCATCACTATAGAATTGCTTTCATATCATGAGATTAGTACCAACTGGATGACAGGTGAAAAATGAAACATATCACTATTCAGAAACAGACAACAGATGATGAACTGCAGTATAACTCATTCACTCCCACTGCCTCATCACAAAAAATGGTAAGAATAGAAAAAAAACTATTTTGTATACAACAAAATACTGAAAGATTCTCTGACTACTAAAGCTGAATTAAAACACAGTTATGTAGGGCATATCTTTTTATTGTTTTTCTGCAATCTGTCGACAAGTCTACTACTTGATTGACTGGAAACTGAACAGGAGGCAGCAGAGACAGGTAGTGACAGTGTGATGGACAGTAAAAATTCCCATGTAGACATGTAGTACAGATTATGAACAGAAATCACATTTAATTCTTGTAACCAGCAACGACTACAAAATAATTACATTCTATCAACTTCCTGAAGACAATCTAAAAGCTAGAATTTCTGTACATGAAACAGAATCTTTTCAAAGCTCGTCTGTATCACAATTTGACGTGAACAATCGCAACTGAAATGAACGTCGTCGACTACCAAAAATAGTTCATCAAACCATGTAAATTTAGAAATTCAAATCAGAAGTAAAACTTTTCACATAGAATTTTCCGCTTTTCACCCTTCATGGCAAACAAAACACACAAAATTCATCAAAATTAAGCCTTTTGAAGCACAAAATTAGCTTAAACAGCTGCATCAAAATTGTTAGACATCTACACAATCCAAGCACAAGGCTGAACTAGTGCTTCATTGTTGGAATAATAGGAGAAGAATTCTCACCTTGCTGATCTTGGGCACAACGGACCGGAGCATGTAGAGCCGGTCGTTGAGCTTCTTCCGGCGACGGCGCTCCGCCATGAGGTTCTTGGCCGGCATCCCCTTCTTCTTCCCCTTCCCGTCGCCCACGCCGCCGCCGGTCACCGTGCTGTTCGCGTTGGACTCCTTGCCGTCCTTCTTGACGCTGTCCTCGCCGCCCCTGGCGTCCTCCGAGTCGTAGTTTAGGCCGGACGCGTCGATGCTCAGTCCGTCGTCGTCGGCGTCGTCGAGCACCATGTCGCCGTCCACGGACAGCGCTCCCGCGGCCGCCGCGGCAGCCTTCCGCTTCTTGTCGTCGTCCTCCTCGCTGGCGTTGCGGCGGAGCGCGCGCTTCTGGAACAGCGTCGGCTGCGCGCCCACCGGCGGGATGATCTCCAGCGGCCGCAGAACCGCCGCCTTGCCGCGCCCGGAGAAAGGCGCGGTGTTCACCGGCGCCGAGGCGGACAGTGGCGCTGCCGACGAGGAGCTGCCTCCGGTCACGGCGCCCGCGTCGAACATGTCGAACCCTGAGAGGCCACCGAACTCCGCCATTTGGGACGGCGCGGTGCCGAAGCCGCCGAACGATCCGAGGAACCCCGCGTTCCCGACCGGAAACAGCGCGGCGTTCGACGCGTTCCCGGCGCCAGGAAACGACACCATGTCACCGCCGCCCCCACCGCCGCCGAGGTCGAACCCGGAGACGTCGAACGGCGCGGCTAAGGCGTCCATGTTCAGCAGCGAGAACTGCTGCCCGGACGTCCCAGACGCCAATCCACCATGGACAGACGACAAACCCAGAAGCATGGACCCGTGCGCGGCGCCACCGCCACCTCCACCACCGGCGCCTGACGCGTCGAAGTACCAGTCCTCATCGAGCAGCGTCGGCGCCGGCGGCCCGCCGAACCCGGGACCTCCAGCCGCAGCGGTGGCAGCCAAGGCCAGGAGGTGCTGGTCGTGGTGGTAGTGTCCCCCACCACCCTCCTGCCCCGGCGCCGGCATCAGCTCCATCCCCTGCGGCGGCGCCTGTTCTTTCTCGCCGTCGTCATGCATCCACATCGTGCTGTTGAACCGCGGCAGCATCGCCGCGGCTTCGCGGCAATGAATGGCGGCGCGTCGCGGAAGGAAACCTACGGTCTTTGCCCGTTCCCTGGCCCGAGCTGAGCTCTGTGCTGTCTGCGGCGGAGCAGCGGGTGTATATGTCTGGAGGAGGATGGACTATGCTGGCTGGCTGCTACTGTGCTGGAGGAGAGAGAAGAAAAAGTGTGAAATTACCGAAATGCCCATGATTCCAAATTTGTCCCACAAGTCGTTTTCCTTTTATCTAGCAACGTGCCATTGAAAAAGGGGAAAAGAAAAAAAAAGAATGAAGAGGTAAGACATTAGAAGTAATGATGTAGCATAAATGAAATTCTGTGTGCTATATTCGACAAATTGGAAATCGACAAACCCGTTTGTCAGTGAGTTGTAGTTGAGTAAAGCCATGAAAGTATTTTTTAGTGTGTAGGCAACAAGCCTTTCATTCGAGATATTTTGATCTCGTCTCCTCGCCTATTTATTTTTGAGATTTTTAGTTCTTACTAAGTATACCAAATCATGTACATTGAGAAAACGTTGAAGATATATATTTTATCGTATATTTTACTTTTATTCCACTTAATTATGATGCCATTTATGTGTAGAATAGCATGCATCTGATGGTGGGTTGATTCCTTTTCAGAATAACATTTTAATGTAAGATTTCGGTTACCGTTGAAAATACTCTATTTGTATATTTTAATTTACTCTATTTAATTATGATCCTATTTAAATATATACCATATCATATAAATTTTGATGATGTGTTGAAATTTGTAGAACAATGTTTTAATGTAGGATTTAGTTACCATTGAAAATACTTTATTTTTTTTGGATATTTTACATTTACTCTACTTAATTGTAATCTTATTTAAGCATCTCACACCATATAGATTTGGATAATAGGTTAATATAAGATTTAGTAACAGTTGAAATATTATATTAGTATATTTTACTCTCTCTAATTAATTATGATCTTATTTTGTAAAGAACACCATATATTAATATATAATTGTTACATAGAAACTGTGATTAATAGTGGTGAGCAAGAAAGATATTCTTGCCTATCCTTTTTGTACTTTCTTCATGAAACTCATAAAGTTATTACATAGATGTATACCACATCATATAAACATGTATAATTGATCCATTGAGAATATTTAAAATGATCGTTTTGAAAGACAGACGAGTACAAATAACACTAAGATTAAAATGTTGATTGGACTATATATTCCTGAAGATTAACTTCTTTGGCCATTGGTGAATCAGTCCTATTAAGATTTGCAAGAGAAAACTTTCAAATGGAGATCTAGAATGAATAAACAATACTGCATATAATTCTCATAATAGCTCCTAGCATATAGTTTCTAAATATTATATTACTTTAGATTTCCTAGGAACAGTTTAGTGGCTAGTACCAAATAAATTGGGCCCCTTGACCATTTTGTAATCTCATCTCAAAAAGAACTCTAACAACACACTTTACATATTAAACATATTTTTCATACATTGTATTAATTAGCACCACAAGATAGGGGTAGAGGAAGGACCCTTATGCACTTTAGGTACAAGGTCGAGTACTAGATCATGGTGGACCAAAGAAATGCCTTTTCAAGTGTCCATTATATGCACCTGATGTGCTTTTTTTTTGTTTATTTGATGAAGAGTACGTTGAGACTTAATACTTAACACAAATGAAGTAGACTCACAAAAACATTCTCCATATATATGTGAATGCATGAGGAAGAGAGCACGTTAACGACAGAAACGCTGAGTTACTAGGGGAGTTTACAACTTATAGTACTTATATTCTCTCAAAATTATACCAACGTACTCATTTTCAAAATTAATTGGATTATGCTTGGGAGTTGGGATGAATACAACGGACCAGACAACGTTGGCATATCCAATGATATCAATCCATTAATTCAAGGTAGGCAGAAGCCATCACTAAGTTCAGTTTAGCTATGGTGTTCAAATGGCACCAAATTCCAGTCTACACCAAGATTATTGGAACTGAGCTATTGCTTCTAATGCTAAGCTATATGGCTACTGCTATGCATGCATCATATGTAAAGTATTTCTCAACTCAAATACGTCCTCAGTAATATTTAATAACACAAATATGACATCATATATAGGTAGCCTCAACTAAAAATGATCCCAAGCATTGCTCTCACTTTGCTATTTTTTACTGTTAACACAAATATGACATCAATAGTAAATGAGGGCCCTACTATTAATTTTCCATTAATTTAAGAAAAGATATTTAGAAGAGGTCAAAGAAAAAAAAGGAAAAAATTACAAGTTGCGAGATAAGAGCCATATATTGTGCTAGTCTCTGCTTTTGAGTTTCCTTTTATTACCAAAGTTAAACAGGGTAACATCGTCCTTAACGTCTCTCCAATCTGATATATTGTTTGTTGTACATTTTCATAAATCATTATGTTGCGCCTCTTCCATATGCTCAAGCAGCTGATGAGAAAAATATCCATAAAACAGTCTCCATGGTATTGGAGTTTGGTTTATCAAATCCATTACTAGAATATTTGTGACCAGGAAAAGTCCAATGGATGCCCAGCAGTTGTTCTCCCTTTGCTTTGTAGTCTCATCCTTTTATCTTGATTAAAACACCTTATTTTTAAAATAAAATTCATCAAACAATTTTAGAGTAGATATATAGATCTAGGAGACGCATATATCTTCTTGATTGTATATAGATTCCCTTTGCCCCTAACTTTCCCTTGATCAACAACACACACTTTTGGCAGTTGGCGCCATATATCGATAAATTCCTAGTAGTCAAGCAGGTGTGGGCACTGTATGGCTGCAAGCTAGCAATGTTTCTTGATCAAATACTTTAATTTGCAATTCTGCATGCAATGTTTGCAGTGGATATGTATGCATTGTGGTACAAGCTAGCTTTCTCTGTCGTGTGTTCCATCTTTGATTGCTTACACATTTTCGCTACTGCATGCTATGCTATCTGGTTGATCTTCTTCCATGCTGTTACAGCACTACTGTACCTGGTTCGTTGCCGGAGTGAGATCAGAAAGATGTACAAAACATTATTGTAATGCAGGTACAGTACTGGTACTGTACCATTGCCTTGGGCATCTGCTATTTACACCATGCATCATAGTGGCAGTTAAGGTTTCTGTATTTTTTGGAGCTATTTGGCTGGTCGAACCGTTGAATGTACGTACCTAGCAAATTTGTACGACGGCTATGTACTGATCAAACCCATGCATGCAAACGGCTGGTTTAGCTTCATCAGTTTACTGATCAGTACTCAAAGGGGAAGGAGAAAATATGGGCATACATCGTGCATAATCTCTCTTAATTTTTTTTCTTAGGGAAACAAGTTTCCCTAATTTCAACAAAACTAATTAGTTGTTCATATACACAGTGATATCTTTATATATCTTTATCTTTTTACACTTTGAAAAGAGGAGTTATAAGATCTCTTGTGACAAGACATGTATAGAAATGTTGTGTTGTTTGCAATATTCCTATTGTTAAAAGGCATCATTTACATATGAGTGCTTTTAAATTTTTTATTGATGTCATATAATCATGTATACATATTAATTTTAATTGAAGATAACTGATTTTAATTATTTTTTTATTTGGCATCTGTCTAGCGCACACGCATATCACGTAAAGAAAAAAAAACGTAACAAACATAATAATAATCTTCTATGGCTAAATTGCAAAAAGCATTAAATTAATATACCATTTTGATTTGATTGTAGTCATGCGGGCCATATTTATTGGAACCACTGTTGGTATTAAATTTTGCATGGGAATTCTGCTATGACCAGGGTAAGTGTGTATCTAGGGTGGTCCATGCTACATTACATGCAGTACACTGCTGCAACATAATGAAGGGTAGAGAGGAGCCATGTTCATGTGACAGTAGTAACAGAAGAGCGACTAGTATACAGAAAGATCGGGAGACCTAGCATATGTTTGTGCCACATGTTCTTATCTATAGGATATTTTTTACTTTGTTTTTTTGTTGGGGTTGGTGAAGGGGAGGGGGGTTGTGATGGTGTGTCCTGATATTCAGATACAAAGAAAAATTCAAAAAATAATATTCAGCAAAAAAAATCATTTTTGTGGGATGCTGGAATAATTTAAGTTACTTTTATCTCTTATGTTGTTATGGCACGTGTGTACATGCTTAGGGCCAAATATTATGTATACAGTTTTTAATTCGAGAAGAAAATTGTACAATTTGTATTTTCCTTCAATTATCATATCGGCAGTATATTTATTTGACATACGTAGTCAGAACAAATGCATGAACATGTTTTCTCATTGGTACGTGAAAGAAATTTCTCCCGTTGTAGTGATCTACATATATATAGATGGGGCTAGCTCTCGTTGCATGCATGCATGTGCGTGCTGTACGTGCATGGGAACGAACGGTGGAAATGGCTTCTTGAGGAGGTCATGTAGTGGTGTGATGCGTTTGATGTGTCATGTGTGTCTTATTCATTGCCTACCTACTAGCTATGTGTGTGCAATTGAATACTAAGACGATTCACAGTGCAAGGATCTGGCATTCAGCTTCAAGGCGCCTGCTAGGAGATTTCCCTCCATGTAAGCTTGAGTGGTGCTCTGTGAGGATCACGTCCCCTCACGAAGGCACGCACCCCACTGACAGCGGGGGTGATCGACGCAGAGAATGGCTCAAAACATCATTTTGGGGGAGGTCGTGCCTCTGCCCCATAGCCCCGCACGCGGTCCTTCCTCCCCTTCCAATCCAATCCACCTCTGGTGTGGAGCTCTGAGCTGTGGTGGTGACAAGAAGGTGGTGAGAGAAGAAGAGATGCCTACCGGTAATGAAGACCTCAACTATGCATGCCACCGCAAGGCATGGAGCTTGTTGCTTGAGCTCGATATGCTGCCGCCGGAGAAGGACATTAATCCAGCCCTGGAGCTTCATCCACTGCTGCAGGACCTCAATCCATGCCCAGGAGTTCCATTCGCCGTTGTAAAACCTCAAGCCATGCCTCGGAACTCCATTTGTAGTCGTCGGAGCTCGATCCACACTGCCACGCTTAATTAGCAGTCGCCAAAGATGAGGGAGATGGGAGGCGGCCATCGTTAGATAGGATGAAGAAGGGAGTTGGTGCCGCCAAAGCGGGAGGAGAGGTGACACCATTGGAGAGGGAGGGGACGCAGCGTCGTCGGTGGAAAGGAAGAAGGAGAGTGAGAGTTATCCAGGGGTGGGAAGTTTATATTTGTTTCTGGTTTTTGGGTGCTCGGTATAAAATGTGGGACTCCTACTAAATTGAAAACATATGTAGACTAAAATATAAAATATCAGGGGCTGACATAATAAAAAATTGAAGAAGCACTGAAAGCCAGTGGAAGAAATTTTTTTTAGATGAGTGGTCTCAATCGACATGGTATTTGAGATCCCTTACTTTTAAGTGGCTCACCGTGAATACGAATGTGAATGGTCTAATTAAACTCACTTTGCTAACTCATGCAACTAACTAAATCTAGCTTTATAGGAGTAGAGCAAAAGATCATACCTATGGCTGACTCTGCCTGTCTTATTTGATTGTTTCTTCTTTTTTATGCTTACTTCTTCTTTCATATGCTTATTTTGTATTGGAATATGCCCACGGGCCGTTGGTTACCCAGTTTTTTTTAAGACTAGGCACCCAGTATCAACTTTGTTTTGTGTACAATGTTTACACTGTTTATTTTCATATCAAGCAGCAACATACGGTTTTTCTAGAATTGTCATGTATAATATAGGAATTATATATATGGTATCCAGAAAGGATTATGGAGGGTTACATGAGTGACCCTTGATTGCCTATGATTCTTGTGAAGGTGGTAGCTTGGTGCCACCTTGAATGTTGATACAGATTTTTCAACATACTAGAATATTTCGAAACGAATGTACAGATTATCGGTAGATTTGTCACAAGTGGTTTTTGTTATTATTCGAACTTTTCGATACAACGAGATAGAAAAAAGGAACAAACTTTTCTATGTACCGCAAGATAGTGGGGCCCTCGTTTCATAGCGGCCAGCTAGCCACAAGTGAGCATAGGCAGACAAAGTACGTTACACATGCATGAGGCAGTGATAGAGCCAATATTTTCATAATGAGGGTTCAAGCTTTAAACTTAAGTGACGCGTGATTAGAAAGAAGTGGCATAAGTGAGAAATTAACAGACTAGTGCAAACGGTACAGATTTTCAAATTTGATAATACTTTACTCTCCCTTGGACGGCTAGACTTCTTATTGGAGTGCAATAGTACACTTATATAATTGCGAAGATATATAAACAATTCAAAAGGTCTAAATTTATGGAAGTTTAAGTTTGATAAACATAAATGACTTGTTTTATTTCCTTGGATAGCTAGACTTCTTATTAGAGTATAAATCGTATACACTTAGCAGTAGAGGTATATATAGTTGGACTTAGTAGTAAAGGTATATATAGTCGTGACTTGTGCAAAAATGTTGGGGGTGTAGTTGTGCTCTCATGCACCATGCTACCTCCGATACTAGCACAAGAGATGGAACGTTTGGGATGTTTGGTTGTCCGTATCCCCAACCAAGCTACACTAGATTGGACGCATGCAAAGATTCTCTCCGTGGCTTAGGCTAAGAGAAACGCCGACTTGCATCTTCGCTGCGAGCCGTACACTAGGCCCGGGGGATGCAAGTGTGAGGCATTCTTCTCACCCCTCTCCCATAGAAAACGCAGCCACAATGTGAGGCAGAACGCATGGCCATGATATCGGGTGAGGATGGAGGCAAGACAGCCCCGTTCCCGCTAGTATATAACCAAAACGTACTTCTTAACAATCATATACAGCCAACCAAACAATATCCTTTCAATTCAACCAAACAACCTCTCTTACACGCCATAGCCAGGCTAAAACCAGTCTGGATGAGGCAGGTGCAAGCAATCAAAACAGGTACGTCCAATGCAAGGGGATGATAACAAAAGATAACGATTCTACATATATACGTACGTACGTACATATATATATACTATCCACCTATGTATAAATACATACATACATATATACACACATATATATACACGAGTACATAATTAAGGCTGCGTACGTTTGGCATTCGGATATGTTCTCTGACAAAAAATAGAGCGATTTATTAGTATATGATTAATTAATTATTAATGAAAATTTTTAAAAATAGATTAATATAATTTTTAAAGCAATTTTACCGTAGAAAATTTTTATAAAAAATATACCTTAAAAAAACGTACTCGTAAAAACTATGAAAAATAAGAGAGTATAATATAATAAAGGGGAGTGTCGAACAAGAAACCAATCGGATGGGAGGGGAGACCGGCGCGGGACAAAGCAGTATATGCAGCTCGATCGGCAGCCAAGTTCCCGTGACGTTCAGACCATATCCCCCACAAGAACGCCATAAAAGTTTGGATCCATATTTAAAGCCGGTAAATTAATTGCATGCAGTAACAATCCAAAGTAACCATGGGTTAATACACGTTTACTGCCTCGGCATGCTGATTTTTTATATTTTTTTACTACTTCCCTTTATCTAATTGGATTTATCTGCTTTTTTTTTTTCACTACTTGGCTGCTCCTGATGCTGTTCTGAACTTCTGATCTGATCTGAGCCGCGGTAACTGCAGAATCTCCGGCGGCAGATGCAGTGGCAGCGGCGAGCGACACTGCTTGTTCTGCGCTTCCGTTACTGCAGCATTTTTTTTTCACCTTTTGCTGCGTCGTCTCCTTCGATTTTGTTCTCCTTTTCTTCTTCTTCCAGTCTGCCTGCAGCCAACTGCATCGCATGCATGCATGCATGCATGGCGGAGCCTGTGGAAGGGGTTATTTTTAAATGGCCATGGATAGATATGCGCCTCGAGATTCGTTCTCCGTCTTGCTCGATCAGTGTCGATCTGTGTAGAGCTGGCTGCGGATCCTCGAGATTCGTTGTCTCGCTGAAGCTGCGGATGGTATGGATGCATAGCATCAGTGTAGTAGTATGTATGCTTCATGTATGGGTTGGGACAGTTAGCGGTTTACGGGTCTAGTCGAATTAACTGTGTTTTGTTGGGGGTTAATTGAAGCCAGTGTGTTTCTTTTTCTAGCTTGCTAGGAGGTGCCCTGGTTTTTTTTGTCAGATTTATTTAATGATAGGGTGAGGGTGCGGCAAGAAGAGGTGAATTCAGCCACCAGATAAAGATGGCTTATTACCTTCTTTAGCCCTTCTTCCCCTTTCCTTCTCTCCTCCACCAGGAGGGTCCAGCGAGTAGGGGCTGAAGCCCTTACAGTCTCCACGCTGGAACTATCCCTAACGGCAACAACAAGAATAGATCGATGGCCGGGTCGCCTGTCCAAGCGGCACAACTAATTTTTTTTAAAAATTATTATTTTATAGATTCATTTGTTACTTTTTCATAACTCAGCCTTAGATTATTTAGTATTAATAAATGTAGTTGTACATATATTTAAATATTTATGCTATCTCTTCAGCTTATAAATGGTAGCTTAAAAAGTACAACCCTAATTAAGCCTCATCCTTGTGCTAATACATTTCTGAAATTTGCTTTGATAGCATACATTATAAGTTTATTGAAAGTTTGAAGTAATTTACTATTGAACTCTTGCCCCTTAGTATATTCATCAAATTAGAAGACGGAGACTAATTTAGACAAGGATGAAGAGAAGAAGATGCAAGGGACTCAAGAGTCCTTAGACCAAGTACTAGCTTAGGATTGAGTGATGAGATGGAAGAGAGTGAAAGCCTCGGAGATAACCTAAAGGGGATGAATAGACATTCTTAAAAATTATTTCAATATAGCAGTCAAATTTAAACTTGATTGGAACATTCGGATCAATATGTCAGAACTTCCGATCAACTCTCTCGTAGAGGCCAAGATGGCTGGTTAGAACCTTCGGTCTATTGAGATAGGAGCTTCCGATAAAATAAGAGATGAACACTTTTGAGTCCTTCTCAAAAACACAAGAAATAGCAACGGAAGCAGTACACATGTGCATAAGTACTATAATATAGGAATTAGTAAGCCATATAGAAAAGGAGCAAGCATTGACACAAAATTCACAAAGTGAGAGAGGGAGAGACAAAGATTTTTTTCCCCAAAGTTTGGATCACAAAGATACCATGTCTCTATTGAGAAGCTCCTGAGAGCTAGGTCTCTCTTAACCCTTTGCCTTACCAAGTAGTCACAAAGAATGACTTGATTCTTTCTTTATCAGTTACCTCTTTTCCTTGTGGAAGCAAGATCCACCTTAACAAACTTGCCTAGGACAATTCACAACTTTAGAAAGCTCACGAGTGATGCCTAACCGTCTAGGAGATCACCCTCAAAGAGTAATAAGTTCCAAACATCGACCCACCCGATTCTCAAGTAATCCAGATCCTTCTAGCTCTTCTTATAAGAAAAAAAACTCTAACCACTCAAGAATTTCACTCAAAACCCCATGAAAACTTAAGAATTTGGTGGAAGAGGTGTGTAGAGTCCTAAGAGAAGCTAGAAGACAAAAAAACAAAAAAAATGGAAAAGCCCCAAAGGCTCTAGGATGGAAATGGGGTATTTATACGCACCTCCCTACGTCACCTAGTCAGATTTGAACATCCGGAAGTTACGACCCCTGTCTCGAAACCTCCGACCCAATAGTTAGCTATTGACAGACAATAGTGGACCGGAAACTACGATCTCCAAGACTGGAACCTCTAACCCATTGGTAGAAGCAAACTCATAGCAACATAAGTGTTGTGTAAATATGTCTCTCAACTAAGAAATAGATCTTTGAGCACAAGAGTACACATGGAGCACTGTTTATAACCCTTCTTAATAGTATGATTTTCATATACTCAAAATAAATTCAAAAGAAGTTTAAAATAAACTCTGAGTTTTCTTGCCATAGCTCAATCACAAATTTATAAGGGTCATCATGCTCACACTTAGTTTTCTAGGGACTAATCTCCACATGTACCTTAATAAACATGTTAATCCCTTAATTATTTTGTCATTCATAATCCAAAATCGACTTAGGAGGCTAGATGCACTTTCAATCTCCCTATTTTTGGTGATTGATGACAACATGGTTAAAGTTTACAATAGAATGGATATGAATTGAATTTTGAATAAGAAGATGTGGGTTGAGCTCCCCTTGAATATATACATATGGAGATATGAGTGAAGCATACATAAGAGAAAAGAACATCGCATCACACAAGCAATCAATGATATGAGGACTATAACTAAGCTGAAAAAGAAAATAACAGTAATTACATCCTAGATCACACAAATTAATCACTTGTACGTAGAAGATTACACAAGTTATCAAGATTGAAAGGATAGAAGGGGTGGTCTGGCTGGAACTTTCAACCAGGAGGTCGAAACTTTTGATCAAAACAGACTGACAGAGGTGAAATTGAAATTAACCCCTCTCATTCTGCATTTATCTCCCCCTTTGGTATCAAGGCACCAAAAAATGTGGCAAAGTAGGGGAAGAAAGGAATCACTCGTCATCTGAAGGGACTATCTCCGTATCTCCCGAGTGCATACTCATATCATCGGCATCATCGGAAGGTGCCTTCTCGGTGTCTACACTAGCAACACCATTATCATCATCTCCCCAGTCTATATTAGCTACACACTTAGACGCTCCCTCAGCAACTTTAATTCTTCATCAATCTTCTCATCTAAAGTCGTGTATTGAGTGGCTCCTGATGCTTTTTCAAAGGCTTGAGAAGATGCAACACCTATAGCCAAGTTCTAGGTAGCCTCATAAAGAGCAAAGAATTCTTAAGCTCATGCCCCTCAGAATAATTGGAGACCTCCTTCCTTATATCCTTCATCAACTCTTTCTGTCTCTTCTCCATCTTTCTGACCTTAGCATCAATTCTCTTGTAGTTGTTGAACATAGCCTTGAGACATCTGATGATCAAAGAAGAGGCATTGGAACTAGGAGGCTAATGTGGAGTTGAGCTGATGCCAACATTAGGATCAAAAGGAGTGAGAGGCGCCTTGAGGCGAAAGGAAGTCACTATCTCAATGAACCTCATGAGATTAGTGGAGATGTTTAATATCTCAAACCAGATGAACTTTGCAATGCTGATGGGAAGCATGTTGGATCTAAGGCAATAAAGAAGATGATAGAGTTTGACAGGAAGGGAAGTATCATCACTAGCTTTGGGACTCAAAGTAACATTTAACATGTTTAGAAGAATCTTGTAGGCGGGCAACATAGCCTTGGTGGTTCCCATGCAATTTCTAGGAGCCTCTTTGGTGTACATGAACACAATGCGGCTGATGGGAAGAGGCTTCTTATTGTAAATGTTGGGCCTATTGGGATCATTTGGTTCAATGTGCAGAATTTAAACAAATTGAGCTATGGTCACTGAGTAATATCTTTCCTGAGTCAACCACCACATTTGTAGCTCCCCCTGGTCACTCCTCAAAGAACATTGTGGCATAGAACTGGAGAATCACCTCCTCACACCAATGGTGTTTGAAACCTATAATACATCCCAAGTCTTTATCTTAGCATAGCTTTAGCACATCCTTAAAAATGATAGACCTCTATTAACTAAAGTAGTGCCAGCCTATCTACATCATCATAATCACTAGCTTGAGTCTGACCATACACACTTTATTGTACTAGTTTAACTGAACTGTAGTCTTGAATCTAGGATCTATGGTATCCTGAGGTAGTATGTCTAGATCCTTTCTTCTGTCAGTGTTCCCCCTTGTCACATTATACAGATAATCCACCATCTCACGCCTAATGTGATCAGCTGGAACTGTCACTCTTGTCCTATACTTGTAGAGTTTGTTTTGGTCACCACAACTTCCTCTTCCTTGGGCGGTGCCTCTTTCTTGAGAGCAACTTCTGCCACCATCTTTGTTGCCGTTGTCCCTAAAGCTCTCTCCTTGTCCTCCTTGAGCGTGTGAAGTTGTAAAACTCTTCTTACATGGCCATCGCCTAATTTGGATCACCAAGTGTATCCTCCATCCTAATTGGTTCCAAAGACATCATAAAAGAGTAATGTTCACTAAAATTTACAATTATAGAATGAGTAGTTACCCTTTTTTGAATGTCTACAAGTATGTTATCAACCAGGTGATCCCTTTGCATGATTTGATGAATCCTTGAATGGTGCACTAGGGAAACTTGAGCATGTATGACGTCTCTTTGCTCTTGAGTGCCCTTGGCATCGATCCCATTCACTTGTGCTAGATCAAACCCCTGATTAACACTTGGATTTGGAGGTGCCACTTGAGTGGAAGGAGCTTGCTCGGCGTCTCTTGGGTTCTCCTCCACTTCTTGTGGTCTTATCTTACCTATTATCTTCTCTTGATGTCATTGATTGATATTCCTTTATCTAGCACATTAAACTTAATTTGCTCTACTAAGAAACCATTAGTCTTATCAAATGTCACATCTCTCGTAGTTTTAATTGAAATGACCTTGAGTCGCACAGAGTAGAGTGGATGTGCTCACTTTTAATCCTAAAATAAACTAGCAGCGAAAATTAGACTTCCCTCTAGAGTCTTTGGTCTTAATGCTCGAAGTATCCATACCAACCTTTCTATTAGAAAGAGAGTCTAATCCAATGTCTCTGGTTATATGGGCTAGAGATTTCAGACCTCCTTCAAAATGTCCAAGAGACACTCAAAGGAAGCAAACCTTGAGAATTGGGAAGGATACAAGGAAACAAAATAATAGAGAATAAAATAAATAACGAGATGCTAGGAGACAATAATTTTTTACCAAAGTTTGGATCAATTGATCCTATGTCCCTGTTGAGGAGCTCTAAAGAACCAAATCGCATTTGATCCCTTGCCTCACCAAGTTTAACGTTAGAGACTAGTTTGATCTCCAAGCTCTCATCAAAGCGTAGCACTTAGTCCAAGGCGATCACCAAGGTTTCTACTAAGACATCGTGCTCTCGCTTTCTATAGAGCTTGCTATACCAAACCAAGCTCTAAAGAAAAACTCAGAAATTTACTAATATACCTCTTTCCTTAAGGAGGTGAGAAAGACATTCACAAATGTCCTAGACAATTCATACATTGAATTCTCGTGGGCAACGCCTAGTCATCTAGGAGGTGGTCCTTCAAGAGTAGCAGCTTGAGTCTTCATTAGCGTTGATCCATAAGTACTCACCCAAATCCCCAAGATTTACTCTCTCGCAAATAAAAGTGCATCTATGCTCCCTAGTGGGTTTTGAGTTATAGATGATAAGAAATTAGGAAGCTAATATTTTATAATCAAGAATCTCACAGCAATCAATCAAAGGAAGAGTGCAGTGTTTAAAAGAGGACCCCCTATAAAGAAAAGAAAAGAAAAGAAAAGAAAAAGAAATGGTGATATGGAAGGAAGAAGAAATTTTTTCTATTTTTCTTTGAGTTCTTAGGATAAATTGTACTATTAAGAAGAGCTCAAGTTTAACTGTGTCAAGAAGTAAGTGCTCCAAAAAATATCCAAGTCTAGATGAGCGAACACCCGCACCATGTACACTGTGTGTTTTTGGTCCCTTTATCCTCTGCGTTTTGGATGTTTGTGTCTAACTTTGTGAAAACTTATGGATAAGCTTCTCTGTCAAATAGAGAAACCTATCCGGAGTCTCTAGACTGTTTGGCCAAAGTCTTTGAACTGAGTTCTCTGTCTGGTAGAGAGATCTGTCTAGAGTATCTAGAAGTTTAGATCATACACTCTAAAACCTTTCTTCTCTTAGGGCTAAGTGTAGTCCGGATACTTTAGACTAAGGTCTCTGTCTAGGCCAAAAAGCCTGTCTGGAGTCTTCAAACTGAAGTCTCTATTTAGGCCAAAAGGCCTCTCTAGAGTCTCCAGACATTCCTACTGGATACTCCGGAATTTAAAATTTCTAAGTAATAGCTAGCTTCAAGAGAGGTGGGTATTTAATCCCACTAACCCCATTTTGAGGGGTTGGTTGCTCATTCATTATTATCTCACTCCTAATGGCTTTCCAGAGATCCTCCACTCCTCTCTATTGAATCTTGAGCTAATCTCACACTTCGAGAGTGCTTTTTGGTTGATTTGGGAGAAGTCAAACTTTGTGATTTGTGTGAGTACTTGTAGATCAACATGGGTAAAATTTTAGCTTGTTACTCTTGGAGAATCATCTCCTAGATGACTAAGCGTTGCTCGTGAGGATTCAACTTATGAGTCGCCTGAAAAGTTTGTGAAGGTTTCCCTTACTCCTACAAGGAAATCGATATTCTAGTGATTTCCTAAGCTCTTCCTTATAGATTGGTTTGGTAGTGCAAGCTCCATATTAAGTGGGAGTATGTGTCCTAGTAGAGACCTTAGTGGTCACCATGGACTAAGTGCCATGCTTTGTGAGAGTTTGAAGGCCAATCTGATTTTTAGGGTTGAACTTGGTAAGACAAAGGATCAAAAGGGATCTAGCTCTTTGGAGTACCTTAACGGAGACGTAGGATCGATTAATCCGAACTTCGATAAAAAATCATTTTCTCCTAACTTATTTTTACCCTTTATAATTATTGTGATTTTGTTGCCTTGCCCACTCCCCAACCCATTGGTTTCGCCTTGTTTAAGTGTTCCTTAGACATCTTGAAGAAGGTCTAGAATTTTCGGACCATACTACCGGAGTCTCTGGACTAGCTTCTCTGTTTAACAAAAAGACTGGCTCAGATACTTCGGACTCTAGGACCAGAGACTTCGAAGGGAAGACTAATTTCCGCTATCAGTGCTATTCAGATTTAAAAGTTTGCACATTCACCCTTACTCTGTGCAACCCAAGGTTCTTTCTTCAAATAAACCAAAAGACACACTTAGAGGGTGGATTAAACTCAAGATCCATGAGAGTGGAGTGGGGAACCTTAAGAAAGCTCTTGGGAGTAGTGTATAAATGAATGAGCAGTCCTCTTCTCAAAGTAGGTTGGTGGGGTTAAATATGCACACCTCTTGAAATTAGCTATTACTCATAGAATTTAAAATTTCGAAGTATCTGCTCCAAAATTTTGAAGACTTCGGATAGGCCTTTTGGCCTAGAGAGAGAGCTTAGTCCGAAGACTCCGGTTAAAGGGTCCGGAGACTCCAAACAACACTTAGCTTTAAGAGAAAGGAGGTTCAGAGTATCTAGTCTAAACTTCTAGTGACTCTGGATAGGCCTCTCTGCTAGAGCTTAGTCTGGAGACTCCGGCCAAAGGGTCTAGAGATTCCGAGCTGATTTCACTGTTTGACAGAGAAATCTATCCACAAGTTTCTACAAACCCTAGATACAAACATCCGAAACACTAGGAGAGAAAAACCAAAACACAAAGGTGTACGTGGTGCGAGTATTCGCTCATTTAGACTTCAAAGTTTGATTAAGCGATTGCTTTTTGAACCGGTTAAACTTGAGCCACTCTTAATAGTTTGACTTATCCTAAGGACTCGAGAAATAATAAAATTATATTTTCATTTCTTTAGATCCTTTCTTCTTTTCTAACCTTTATGAGTGGTCTTCTTTTAACCAAAATAATCTCCCTCTAGACGAATTGCTATGAGATTCTCAATCGTAACATATTAGCTCCCAAATTTCTTATCATGTATTACTCAAAACCCATTAGGAAGCCTAAATACACTTTCAATCTCTCCCTTTTTGTGATTGATAATAATACTCATAGGGCTCACAAGTGAGATAAAAAAGATGTTTTGATTAAAAGAAGATAGAAGAAGCTTCTCCTAATTATGCGTATACACACAAGTGAAGTTTAAGCTTGTCTACATTTTAAGGAAATTAAGGGAACTCCCCCTATTTCATTGCAATTGTGGGGTGCAACGTGTAGAAATAAAAGACATGGAGAAACAAGATGCATATGACATGGTATTTCATAGGGAAGAAAAAAAACAATACAAGCATTATTCAAACATGCATCTCAATACATTGCATGAAAATAAAGTATAATAAAGATAAACTAACAGCCATTACATCACACATAAATATTTTAGTTATTACTTGTCCAAGGTGAAGAATGGAGTATGCAAACTCTGAAAAGCTAAAGTAACTAAAAGCACTGACGAAGATAGCTCAATAGGAAAAAAGGAGAGCCCTGTACTACTCCCTCTTTGTCATCAAAGCACAAAAAGGGAGGGACTACGGGGAGAATTAGGTGGAAGCTTCGTATTCCTTGTTGCTGTCATCACCATCATCGTTGTCCTCATCCTTAGAAGCAATTATTCCTAGAGGTGAACTAGAGTGATGGCTGGCACAACTGATGTTGGATGACTCAGTGAAAGGTTGCACCGGGACACCCTACGCAGCTATGGAGACATCATCCTCTACTTCAAAGGGGTTGATGTAGACAAGTGGCTCACGGTTAGGAGAGATGTCAACACCCTGAAATCGAAGAAAGGACTTCTGGTGCTGCTTTATGTGATGGACATTATCAGCAGTGATGGAGCAGATTGAGAAGAGGGCTTTGATGACCTTTTTCAAAGCTGACTTAGGCTTGACAACTAGAGGCGATAGACTATGAGAGGAGGAGGCACCAGGCCCTGATGGAACAATAGGAGGGGCATGAGGACAATACGGAAGATGCCTCACCTCCTTGATGAAGCATAATCTAGACACAACTGTGATCAATTTCATGATGTAAGGAGACTAGGTGGGAGAGCGACGTGGATCCATGGATATATCATATATCTCTTCCCACAAAAACTTCATGATGCTAAACATTGCCCTGCTGGAGAGTGAGTTGGCAAGGAGGTCAATGGTAATGGACTGAATTTTTGAAGCATCTTTTTGCCTTGGGATTGTTTGTAAGGCGGAAAAGCTTGTTCAAGATATCGTAGTGAGGAAGCATCTTATGTGTTATCTTGATGGTCTCATTTGGACCATACATGAAAGTAGACTCATGAAGAAGGATGTGAAGCTAGTGGTGGAGGCTTGGATAAGTGAGATCAAGGGGGTCTAGCTCTAAGACTTGAGCAAAAGTCTGAATGGTAGCCTAGAACTGCCGTCTATTTGTTATCCATTTAATTGAGTTCTCACCATTCTTAGTGGTGCTAAAGAACATAATGGCCCAAAATTAGGCAATCACCACCTCACACCTATTGTGCTCAAGCCCCATTAGGTCGTACAACCCTTTATCCTTGCAAATTCAAATCACGTCATTGAAGATGTGATTCTCTTTTTCCTCCATAGCAAACCAGTTGATCCACTGCATGTCAACAAAAAGCTTCATTCTCCCCAAGATGACGCTGTTATAGTAGTCCTATTGAAACCAAGTTTAGAATCGAGGATCAGTGATGCCATGACAAATAGTCCTGTTGAAACCAAGTTTGGAATTGGGGATCAATGATGCCATGACAACTGATTAAGTTGGGATCCTTCTTTCTATCTTTCATACACTAATGTAGCTTTATTTTGTAGTCATGCATGGGGTGGCCCAGTCCACTTGAAGAAAGATTGAGATGAGACTTTTGAATGAAGGAACAGATGGCATGGATTGTTCTTCTGGAGCTATGAATTAGAAGTAGGTCAGGATAATCGTTGGGTATTCCTATGAAGTCTCCGGGGTGTGGAACCGCACTGATATTGGTAGTAGACGATGGTAAAGATGGTATGACACCCCACTTGACTATCTTCTTGGATCTAGCGCGAGTGGGAGAGGCCTTGGCCTTGCCTTTGTTCTCCCCAAGAAGTCAAAGGGTTTACACGAGAGGTGGCCCCTTGAGAGGCACCACCTTGAGTAGGTCCAAAACCGTTGCTTGAGGAGCCACTTGTAGTGATGCTTTTTTTTTCATGACCCATAGAGTGAGACCTCAAATCAATGAACAAAACAGGGGTTAAAGCTAAAGCAAGGTCAGATGGCTAGAGTGGACAAAGGGGTTGAAGTATCTGGACATAATGTCTGGAGTCTCTGGTCAGCCCTCTCTACCATGTAGAGGGGCTAGACTAGAGACTCCGGTCATGCTAGCAGGAGACTTTGGTCCTATGAAGAGGACCATGGGTTGCACATGGTTCTAGCCATGGATTCGCAATGGGGTTGCTAGATTGGGTTTCTAGAAGAGAAAAGGAACAATCCTAGCACAAGGTCTCTAACCCTAGGTTCAAGGATTGATAGATCTACCAAAAGTTAAGAGAAAACCCTAGGATTGAGATTACCTTGAGTGAAAACCGAGGAATGGAGGATAGATCCAGAGGCTTCGCTCACCGGTGAGCGAGGAGTGAAGAACCTTCGAGAAATATTGGTGGACGGAGATAACCGAAGTGGAGGAGGTGCCACCGTGGAGAGAGGGGAGGATGGCAAAAAGTGTAGGAGATGGTGAAAATGGGCGGTTATAGGGTATTTGTACTCTTAGGTCTAGAGACTAGTGATTTTTGATAGAACTTTGGAGAAATTTAATTCCAATACAGAGATACAGGACCGAAGACTCCAGACAGTTTTAAATTGGAGATAGAGAAGGCTGAGTGGAGACTCTGGGATAACGATCTCGAGACTCTAGCCTTCTAGATAAAAAAAAGGCTTGAATAAGAAATATATGAGAACCCTAGTATAATTAGCAAGCAAACAACAATACATAACAATGATCACATTATGATTCCCTAGGGTAAGACTCAAAATTTTGAAAATCAAAATAGGCACACAGGATTTTTGCAAACTTTTTGATTTTTAAGAAAATTTTGGAATGTTTAGAGTCAAGACCTGCACTTAGTAAAGTGAGATCTCTAGACACTAGAACTCATGATTTTTGGATATTTTTAGGATTCATACTTATTTATCGATTAAATAAGCATTTAACTATATATGTGCTCTCCTCAAGAGATGTTTCGAGAATCAAGAATGTTTAGCTCTTTTCTCAAGTCTACAAACCGTCGCTCATCTAATGACTTGGTAAAGATGTCGATGAGTTGTTTGTCGGTTGAGACATGGCTTAGGTAAATACATTCTTAGACTTCAGTCTCTCAAGAAATGGTAGTGGATGTCAATGTGCTTGGTTCTTAAGTGTTGGATGAGATTATTGGCTATTTTGATGACACTCTTATTATCACAAAGGAGTGGAATATGTGTCGTGTTGTACCGATAGTCATGGAGGGTTTGCTTCATCCAAAGAAGTTGGGCACAACAACTTCTGGCGGCTATGTATTCGGCTTCGGCTATGGATAAGGCTATAGAGTTTTGCTTCTTAGATGACTAGGAGACAAGGGATCTCCCAAGAAATTGGTAAGTTCTAAAGGTGCTTTTCCTATTCACTTTGTAACTGGCATAGTTCGAGTCAAAATAGATAATTAAATCAAAGTTTAAGTCCTTTGGATACCACAACCCTAGGTTTAGAGTATGAACTAGATATATCAAGATTCTCTTTATGTCTACTAAATGACATTCTCTTGGAGAGGCTTGAAAGTGAGTGCACATACACACACTAAGCATGATATTGAGTCTAGATACACAAAGATAAAGCAATGAACCTATCATTGAATGGTAAAGTAATGAGCCTATCATTGAATGATAAAGCTTTTGGTCTACAAATTTACCTTCACCTAGGTCGAGATGTCCATTTAATAACATTAGGGTCTTGATAGGTTTGGCTTCCTCCATCTCAAACTTCTTTAAGCCATTGTTGAGGTACTTCGTCTGAGAGATGAAAGTTACTTCCTTTAGTAGCTTAATTTGAAATCTAAGGA
Source organism: Oryza coarctata (assembly GCA_030770085.1). Taxonomy (NCBI): domain Eukaryota; kingdom Viridiplantae; phylum Streptophyta; class Magnoliopsida; order Poales; family Poaceae; genus Oryza; species Oryza coarctata. The sequence goes on along the minus strand of CM061483.1, from coordinate 10,669,035 downwards.
AGAATTTGTGCTCGCCCATCATTGACACTCCAATCTTTTGGTTATCATCCTACTAAACTCATCAATAAATTCTTTATTAGTAGAGCCAAATATTATATCATCGATATATATTTGGCACACAAATAGATTATTCTTGAATTTCTTAATGAAGGGAGTAGTGTTCGCCATTCATATCTCAAAATTATTTTTAAGAAGAAAATCACAGAGGTATTCATACTAGGATCTAGAGGCTTGCTTAAGCCCGTAGAGTGCCTTATAGAGCTTGTACACATGTTGAGGGTGCTTTGGGTCTTCAAAGCCCGACGGTTGCTCCATGTACATGAGCTCCTCAATTGGTTCATTAAGAAATGCACACTTGATATCTATTTGATATAACTTGAAGTTGTGGTTAGTAGTAAAAGCTAATAGAATTCGAATGGACTCAAGGCGTATGACTGATGCAAAGGTCTCACCAAAGTCAATACCTTTGACTTGTGTGAATCCCTTTGCCACTAACTGTGCTTTGTTTCAAGTGATGACCTGATGTTCATTTTACTTGTTGCGGAACACACATTTTGTTCTGATGATGTTGATATTGGGTCTTTCCACTAATGTCCAAACGCCGTTGCAGGTGAAGTTGAGTTCTTCTTACATAGCCATCACCCAATCTATGTCTGCAAGTGCCTTCTAAACCTTCAAAGGTTCCAACGAAGAGACAAATAAGTAACATCAACAAAAATTAGCGACACGAGAATGAGTTGTTACCCCATTTCTTATGTTACCAAGAATGTTGTCAATTGGATGATCTTGTTGTATGTTTTTATGGACTTGTGGATGGTGCACCGGGGGGACTTGAGCTTGGTCGGTGTCTCTTTGCTCTAAAGTGCCCTTGGCATCGATCCAATCCACATATGTTTGACCTTCTTGCACAACATCACCATGGGATGTTTTCAGAACTTGAGTAGTTGTAGATGGGGGCTGATCAAGTATCCCATCTTGTTAGTTTGGCACATCACGAGGTCTCATATCACCAATTGGCTTGTTCCCAATTGTTTGACTTAGAATTTCTTTGCCTACAACATAATCACCAACTTTCTTCTCTTGGGAAACATTAGATTCACCAAACATCACGTCTCTTGTGACCTCAACAATACCAAAAGTATTGTTGAAGACTCGATAGGCATGAGCTTTCAACTCATAGCTGAGCAAGAAACCTTCATAAACTTTTAGAGAGAATTTTGATGAACGAGGTCTCTTGCTCAGGATATAGCACTTGCTCCTAAAAACTCAAATATAAAACATTTGGCTTTTACCGATGAGAAGCTCATGGGCGGTTTTGTTAAAGAGCTTGTGGAGGTCGAGGCGACTGATGGTGTGGCATGAGGTATTGATGGCCTCCACCCAAATGGTGTCGAAGGTTTTATATTCATCAAGCATAGTCCTCACAGTCTCAATGAGTGTGTGGTTTCTCCTATCCATAATCCCATTTTGGGAAGGATCATACGGAGTGGAGAATTTGTGCTTGATCCCTTCTTCATCAAGGAACTCCTCACTAGAGTGTTCTTGAACTCATCGCCATTGTCACTTTTCACTTTTTTATCTTCATATCGAACTTGTTTTGGGCTTAGCGTGCAAACTTCTTGAAGGTAGCTTGTGCTTCGCTTTTTTCATGGAGAAACAATACCAAAAAGTAGAGTGAATAATCATCAACAATGACAAAACTATACTTGTTACCTCAAATACTTAGATAGGCCACAGAGATTCATGTGAAGAAGCTCCAAGGGGCGAGATGTTGTCATGATATTTTTAGCCGAATGGTGAGCTCCAACTTGTTTTCCTGCTTGGCAAGCCTAACACATAATCCTTTTCAAAGATTACATTAGATAGACCAAGGATCTGGTCTCCTTTTAGAAGTTTCCGCATTCAAACATGGGCTAGCCAGCGATGCCAAAGCCAATCCTTGTTAGATTTAGCAATCAAGTAAACTTCGAGACTTACTCTATCCTGTGAGAAGTCAATGAGATATAGATCGCCCTTCAACTTACCAACGAAAGCCACAGACTCATCATCATACCTAAAAACGGTCACACCCTCGTCGGCAAAGAGACAAATGTATCCGATTTTGCATAATTGAGAAATGGAAAGCAAGTTGTAACTCAAGGATTTAACATAAAGCATGTTTGTGATTAGGAGCTCATATGATATGGCAATTTTATCAAGTGCCGTCACTTTGCCTTTACCGTTATCACCAAACACAATGTTGTCATGTTGCCCTCCGTCATCTTGTTAACATCAAAGTTTGGTAAACCCATAAATAAATTCGGTTATTGATGGAGAGCCGATTGGCTTATGGGAAGAGATTGACTGATGGATGGAAAGAGCCGATCAGGCAGAAGACGGATCCAGTTCAATCGGTAGGAGGAGGATTATCTATATAAGATCGAATTAAGGAATGAATCTTAGAGACCACGACATGGTGGTTTTGTATCTGTAAGGTATCTATTGTAAATAGGCATGGGTAGCTAATTTTGTTAACTTCTTAGAGAGAGTTTTCTTTTTTGTTTAGGAAGTAATGTTCGGAGGTTGTTTGTAATCATATCGGACTCGTGTAACCCTAAGGTATAAATATAGATCCCCTAGAGCCTTGTAAATGATCTACATAGATCAATATAATCTCGAAGCATCGCCACCCTAGTTCATCTAGGTTTTTCTCAGTGGGTTCTGGCTCTCAACGTGGGACTGCATCCGTTAGGTCTAAACTTCGACGAAGAGGTAAGTTCTGCCATTATCTTGATGTATCTGCTCTGTCTAAGGTTGTATCGGTTAGGTCCAACCTTTTAGTCCAATTAGATATATCACATCACGTTTGTATGGGATATATCGGTTTATCAAGCTCCTTTTGCCGTCATTAGTCTCGAGTGGTATTAGTTAGTTTCGACCTTCTAGATTGTTGATAATAGATTGAGCCTTAAGTCGGTAGGTTTTTACGCGATATTTTATCAGAGCAGCCAGCCGATGAGTTATCTTTATACTAAGCTTCACGTCTAACATATTGCCTTTTCAGCCGATATACGTATATCTTTAATGATTAATCCGCTAGTGATCAATCTGGTTTTGTTAGATCTGGCCTTATACTATCTTAGTTATGTCCTATTTATCAAGGTTGTGTCTAATAGGGCTGGCATTGAGATCTAGCAAGTTTAGTTCCTTCTATTGGTTCAGCTAGTCGATGAGTTTATTTATATGCTTGCATCGGACTTACAACCGATGGGTTTAACCCTTCCTTCCATTGGCACAACCGATCTAGCTTCCGCCATTTCGGTGTCGTTAGCCTCAGCCTTATATTATCTCAGTTCGGTTCGATCTATCAAGATTGGATCTAACAGTACGGTCATCGGTGGTCGCTAGGTCTCGTTCCTTCGAAAGACTGGGCTTTGCTCTTTACTGCTTATCGTATATTTTATTTGGAGCATCATCGGCTCCATAGCCGATGTGTCCTTTATTTTATTACTTACTTTTTTCCTATGCTGTCGTCGGTTTTCCAGCCGATGAATAAGTGCTACAAGCTCTATCGGTAACCAGTTGATAGCAGGAGTTCGTATCGGCTTATGGGTCAATTGGCTCGTTAATCTCATTCTCTCTATCTCCTAATCAATTGTAGGGTCAAATTGACTGGCATGTCTGTGAATCTTAAAGCTTAAGGACCCGCACTAGAGCTAAGTAGATCTCCTAGGTCTTCATGTGTGTAGGCATATCGCATCGGACCTCCATCAGCAAACATGCTCACGCTCTCTCGGCGTGCTTCTTTGCCTTGGTCTGATTTTTTGCGTGTCAACAATAGAGGTGAACATACTCCTTTTTCTAGTCATATGATTTATGAATCCGCTATCCACGACCCAACTTAAACCACTAGAGGAGTATGACTGCAAAACAATTTATGCTTGAGATTTAGGTACCCAAACTTATCAAAGTTTGGGTCCTAGAATGTAGCAACAAGTGATTTGGGTATCTATAAGTATTTCTCGCATTTTTCACCGTGAGATCCATCAAAGTAAGCTACCACTTTATCACGTTGGTCCCTCTTAGGCATGTAGGAAGCATAGAACAAGTATTGAGGCATATGCTTCATCTCTTGATTTTGTGCTCTCTCTCCCCTTCTTACAAACTTGAATGGTTCGCTGTTCTTCACATCTTTTTGTTTTGATGGCTTATTCTCATGTAGGTGAAAGCCGAGTCCAAAACGATGCTTGTTGTTGTGGGTAGAGAGAGTCTTGTAGAGCGCATCCTTAGATTGATACACCTTTATGCACTTGTATTTGATCAAGGTGCCAAGCCTTATATTTTCCTTCATCTAGTGCTTGCATGTTAGTAGAATAAGAATTTATTTCAATATTAAAACATCTAGCATATCCATTACTTGGGGAGGTATTGGAGAGATTGGTGGTTTGAGTTGAGGAGTAGGTGCTACATGAAAGAGCTTCAAATTGCACTTTAAGATATTTATGAGTTTTTTCCAAGCTCTCAAACCTCTCAACAAGTGCCTTATTAGAGCTCTTTAGAGTAGCCAATGATTCATTGATCACACCTAGAGTGTTGGTCAATTCCTCAACCTTCTCTCTCTATTTAGTCGAAGACTAATTGAGAGCATGATTTCTCTTATTCTTAAGGATGAGCAAATCTCTTGCCTCTCAAGAGTCTTGAACTTGCTCTCTAATGCCTTCACAACCTTAGCTATTTGAGATAATATACTTTTGTTGATGCCGTTGTAATTAAGTTCATCATCATCATCACTGCTATCATCATTACTATCCAAGGGCTTAGAAGGAGATAGTATCTTACGCCCCAATGTCATAAGACATGTGACAGCGTCATGGTTGTCATCATTGCTCAAGCTGTTGAAGAGTGACTCCTTCAGCGACAATGACTTGATGGCAATTGTTACCATCCCTTTCTCATCCTCGGAGGTAGACTCACTTTGTGAGTTTCACTATTTTCCAATATGAGCATGCCTCGAGCTCTTCTTCTTATGATACTTGGACCTTGTCGTCTTGAACTTTCTTCATCTTGAGGTAATCGACGATGAAGTGACTATACTCACCACATTCATAGCAAGTTCTCTTGAATTGACGAGTCTTGGACTTATCGCCACCCTTCTTACTATGGCCACCGATTCTCAAAAACTTCTTTAACTTTTTGACAAAGAGAACAAAGTCCTCATCTTCGCTCATCACTTGAGTCTATCTTGTTTCTTGCTTTTGCCTTCAAAGCCTCCTCCTTGTTCTTTGCGATGACAGCGTTCTTGGCAAGGGCCTTGACATGCTTGGCGTCTTCTTCCAAGAGCTCATAGGAGACAATTCTTGAGAGGATGTTGCTTAGAGTGAGTCTCTTGAAATTCTTATTCTCCCGGATAAGCATCACCAAGGTTGATTTTCTTGGTGTGAAAGCTTGAAGAAGCTTCTTAACAATGACATGGTCGGTCATGTCTTCACTTTCGAGGCCATGGATCTCGTTGACGATGACCATCATATGATCATACATCTCATGTGGCATCTCGTCATCCTCCGTCATGAATCAGCCGAATTGTTCTTCAAACAACTCGATCCATGACTCTCGCACCCTTGGAGACCCTTCATGTGCCAATTGAAGAGTTTTCTAGATTTTTTTGACCTCTTTAAGTTGGTCCACCTTGTTAAACTCTTCAGAATTTAGAGACCCGAGGATCACGCTTGTGGTGTATGCATTGCGATGGACAAGTGACTCCTGAGCGGGTGTGAGCTAGGTGTTTTCCTCTAGAATGTCAAGACCTATAAGCACAATCTTCCACACATTAGAATGCAATGACATTAGATACAATTTCATCTTGTGCTTCTAAGCGACACAGTGTGTTCTATTGAAATAAGGAGCATGCCTAGAAGTCACAGAGACGAAGTGGGTGGAAGAATTTAAATGGAGCTTATCATAGTCTAAAGGAATAGACAATACCTTCTCTGAAAAACTTTGTTGGTGGAGTCATTCTCATTCTTCTTGCTTAGATCAATTGGATACTCTCCCAATTGCGATATTTCTTTGAGCGATTAAGTCTTATTAGAAGATGAGGCTAACCCTAATACCAATTCAAAGAACCTTGAGTCACACAGAGAGGGCATGAATGTGCACACTTTTAATCCTAAAATAAACTAATAGCGAAAATTAGAATTTTCTCTAGAGTCTCTGGTCCTAATGTCCAGAGTATACGAACTATCATTTCTGTTAGATAGAGAGACTACTTCAGAGTCTCTAGTTATATGGTTCGGAGATTTTGGACCTCATTCAAAATGTCCAAGTGACAATCAAAGGAGGCAAACCCTGAGGGTTGATGAGGATGCAAGAAAACAAAATCACAAAGAATAAAATAGATAACGGGTTGCTGGGAGACAAGCAATTTTTCACCAAAATTCAGATCAACCGATCCTATGTCTCCATTGAGGAGCTCTAAAGAGCCAAATCACATTCGATCCCTTGTGTTACCAAGTTCAAACCTAAAGACTAGTTTGTCCTCCAAGCTCTCAATAAAGCGTAACACTTAGTCCAAAACGACCACTATGGTCTCCACTAGGACACCGTGCTCCCATTTTCTATAAAGCTTGCTCTACCAAACCAACCTCTAAAAAAGAACTTAGAAATTCACTAATATAACTCTTTCATTACGGAGGTGAGTAAGACATTCACAAATGTCCTACGTGATTCATACGTTGAATCCTCATGGATAAAAACTAGTCGTTTAGGAGGTGGTCCTCTAAGAGTAAAAAGCTTGAGTCTTCACCGGCATTGATCCACAAGTGCTCACCAAAATCCCTAATATGTACTCTCTCATAAATCACCCAAAAGGGATACTTAGAGGGTGGATTAGACTCAAGATCCAAGAGAGTGGAGTGATAAACCTTTAGAAAGCTTTTGGAAGTGGTGTAGAAATGAATGAGCAACCCCTTTCTCGAAGGGAGTTGGTGGGGTTAAATACACATCCCTTTCGAAACTAACCATTACTCACAGAATTTCAAATTCTAGAGTGTCCGCTCTAAAAGTACGGAGATTTTGGACAATCCTTTGGGCCTAGATAGTGAGCTCAGTTCAGAGACTCCAGCCAAAGAGTTTGGAGACTCTAAACAACACTTAGCTTCAAGAGAGGAAATTTGGGGTATCTAGTATAATCTTCTAGAGACTCCAGATAGGCCTCTCTACTTAGATAGAGAGCTCATTCCGAAGACTCCGCCAAAGGGTCCATAGACTCTGACCTTATTTCTCTGTTTGACAAAGAAACTTATCCACAAGTTTTCATAAAGTCTAGACACAAACATTCGAAATAATAGGAGAGAAAAACCATAACTCTAAGATATATGTGGTGTGATTGCTGGCTCATCTGGACTTAGAAGTTTGATTGAGCACTTGTTTTTCAAACTAGCTAAACTTAAACTCCTTATAATAGTTTAACTTATCCTAAGGACTCAAGAAATAATAAAATTATATTTTTATCGCTTTAAGTCCTTTCTTCTTTTTTAATCTTCATATGTGGTCTTCTTTTAACCAAAATATTTCTCACTAGATGAATTGCTGCGAAATTCTCAATTATAACATATTAGCTTTCTAATTTCTTATCATATATCACTTAAAACCCACTAAGAGTCCTATATGCACTTTCATTAACAATACCTGAAGATTTTATTGAAAATATGATATGTGTGAACGATTGTCTTATAACCATCCAGAAAAACTTCATCGCTACCATGAGTGCAAACTTAGAAAACCTAGTGCTAAGAATATAACAGTTACACCTAAACACTCGTAAGGGAGAGAGAATGAGACACAGTGAGAGTAAACAAATCAAATAGTATTGGTGTTTGTGTATTATATGTGATATATTATACATGTTGCTTAAAGAGATGACGAAGTGGTAGCTATATCTATGGCTGCTTGGCCACCACCATCATGGACAAAAGTTTGGTGGAACATATCTTCAGGAAACTGGCATTGTTGATCAAGTCAATATCTTAAACAAGAAGTACAAATTAAACAAGTAAAAGAAGAACGGAGGGATACATCTAATCACATAGATCAAAGCATGGTTAATCCTTTTATTTAGGTCCTAATCATTTGATATGTTGTTCTAGCCTCATTTGAGAGAGCTTGTGTCAACTGCAACAACTGCCTGATTCTTGACCAGGTTAATAGCTATAGAATTTAAAAAATAAAATAAGTTAGAAACTGATAATTATGAGATTTAATAGTGAAAAAAATGTACTATAGTTTTCTTTTGCGGGACAGAAAATGAACTATAGTTAGAAGCTAATATAAGGAGAGGCGCAATTGTGCGACGACCACTTGAACTCCCACCACAAACAAGAATGGGTCCATTTAATCGCTTCATGATTCAAATTTCAGTCAATTAAAGAAATTTTCCGCTCATCAGGAAACGTAACTGGCCTGTCACGACTAATTTTAGCACGTACAATTCTGAAGGAGAATTAGACCCATTTCTGTTTTGTCGACAAATTCAGGCCTGTTTATATCTTAACACTAAATTCGGCCTGTCCAATTTTGCATCCAGAAAAAGGACTTTTAAAGCTTAAATTAGACCCATTTTATAGAACATTTATATTAGGCCCATGCATTAAACCAGATCTAGTTGAGGCCTATCAAGAACCAAAGTGAGCCAATAAAATTTGAGCCCAACACACGAAAGAATTCATCACATTTAGATTTTGGGCCGAAGAAAAGCAAATTCAGCCAATTATAATTTCAGACCAACCCAAACTCTCACCCGGAACGTTAGCAAATTACAGCATAGTTAATTCGAGCACATCTGCATTTGGGCCCATTACGTACCAAGGTGATATTAGCCCATTTAGGCCCATTCAGTATTCGGTCCTAAATTGGCCCGTTTTACCTTTAGGCCTACGAGGAAGCAATTTTGGCCTGTTTATTTAGGGCCCTGTTTGGCAGGCCGACATTATTGGGAAGGGCCAACAGCTTAGATTAATATTTTGGCCCACACATAGAGATGGGCAGGAAAATTACTAAATAGTTTGGGCTTTTCACGCAGGCCTGTCGCTGTTCATCCACCACAGCGGGTCTTCCTCGTCGCTACACGTGAAAATCTAGAATTTACTGTCAGTAGTTTACTTCATCTCGTTCATTGATGTGTACCGATGTTAAGTATGTCTTTTGAAATCATCACCTTCAACTACTCATTATTTATGCGTCTTTCTTTTCTTGTCACTCGACTACTTAGGTAATGTTTAGATATAAGATACATCACACATATATAGAACTCGATAAAGTATTACCTATTATCTTATTCTATACGAAAACCAACCAGAAAAGAGATTGAAAGAGATACAGAAGGAAACAAATCTTAGTTTTTTTAGGCCGAACTCGAGTAGAGATGATATTTTATCTCTTCAGTAGCAGAGATAAACTTTATTTCCTCTCAATACTCGTATATATGGGACAGAGTGAGACGTTTGTGACATATGTACTCAATAATAGATCTATTGAGAAAAGGCTTCACTCTACATCCGTGTTGATTGTTACTTCTGTAATGTTCTATTTAGAGTAAAGAGAAGAGCGTGAGTGTAATACATTTTCTCACGTCTCTACTGTTGTGGGAGAGAAGAACGGACTGAGTGATCTATGTTGATTTACACCCACGTTATTAGCAGCTCTATCATCACCGGTTTGTCCTTCCAATATATTCTCGTTATTAGATCAATTTCTAATTGTAGATTGATCTCTTGTGTATTACAATACCGCCGTCGCGCAGATGGATGCCCTGCAAGCGCGTGACGTGCTGTCCTGGGTGTGTTGTCGATGGCGCGCGTTCACGTCGGCCCGGTGTGCGCGCGGCTCGCCGACCACCCGCAGTAGCTAACGCCGAGCGCCCGCCGGCCTGAGAGGTCGCGCTTCCCCACGCAGCCACGGCGGACTTCGCACCTCCACGCGATGGCATGATCTGCTCCAACCACCGGCCTAACGACGCGCCGGCGTGGATGGATCTGGCGTCCATGCATGCGCGAGATCGATCGGCAACTCAACCATATGCAGGCTGCATACATCGATATATTCACCATACAATGACATAATTAATTTTGATAGCTAATCAGATTGTTATTTTCTGTATGCATGAATGTACCGCCTGAACTACTGTGAGGGCTCTGACCACGTGCGACTGTCGAGCTCGCGGACTAGGATGGCATGACGACCGACGCACGCATCCGTGCGGCATGCAGGACCTGCTGCTGGCATTGCGACGGTGCCCGAGTGCTGATCGTTCCATGCGCACACATGGGTAGAGCCACGCACTTGGACTTCTCTCGGTGCCTGACCGACGTACAAACGCATGCAACATCTACTAGTAATTAGGATTGGCATGTATACATGAACATCGGGGAGATGAACACGTGTGTAGATCTTCATCAAGCACGTGAACACGGTAATTAGTAAGAGTAGTTTCTAAACAAATCTACTAATCTATAGATACATCCTGACATGTGTCTATTAAGGTATATCAATCTATATTTTTTTTTAAAAAATAGATTGATTTGGTTTTCTTGTTTGTATGTATGTCAATCTATATTTTTTTTAATAAATTGATTTGGTTTTCTTGTTTGTATCATATTATGGATGTTGCTTCACTAGATTAGTTTCCTGCTTTTGATCTAGTGGCAGATTAGTTTCCTGCTGGATCTATATGCATCCATTGTTTTTGATGAAAACGGGAGAAAATCGTGTGATTAAAATCTTTAAAGATTAATTGGGATGCCCTTAACAGACTGGCTTGTTCGGCTGGGCTAAACTGACGTCTTCCTCATGCCATCTGTCACATTTCTCTTTTATCTCTTTCTCCAGGGTGATGTAGGTTCTCACTGTCACTGCCTCAATCAGGGGTCAGACTTGGAGGCACGATAGCTGATGACCACTGCCGGCTTTGCACCAGTGCTGTCACTGCAAACCACCGTCACCACTAAAGTCCTACCAATCCATGACACAGCCGTCGTTGGACCTCGATGTTGAAGCTGGCAGCCACCACTGTTGACATTTCACTGACATTGCTGTTGAGACGTGGTGAGAAGACGATGGGTCAACTAGACGTTGTCATTGGATTAAGGTTTAGTCGGGATGTCTTGGTCAGACACGATAAGGTATAGTCATCGGGGTCTTGTTGCAATCGCCACTGTTGAATCCACAATGTTGTCAGCGAGCTGTCGTGGAGGATGCGTGGGCCATTGATGTTGTTCCGACCACCACCAAGATTGTCGCTACACCAATGTTGTCACACGAGTGCAAAGCCATCATCGACATCCTATAATCTACCAGTGGATGGGTTGCTGGCACGCATCCTCACCGTACGTCACTCTAATCCCACTACCACTAACAACCGATGTCCTCCACCGCAATTGCCGCACCGTTGAACTAGCGTACTAGGTGATGGATGCCGTTATGGGAGATAGTTGGGAGAGAAAACCCTAATCCCTCACCCTTTTCTCTCACTCATTTAGGTGAGTTGGCTAGGCCTACCTAACTACTTACTTGGCCCAACGAAACCAAACACAAGTTAATAAAAATAATAAATTAAAATCCTAATTGGGCTTCAATTCTGGAATTTAGCCTGATAGGAAATTTGGATCGTATACAGTGAATGACGTCCCAAACCGAAGCGGCGTTTTGGCCCGGTTATGCTGATTTATTGATAATTTACACTTAAATCCCTTGGAAAGGTTGATTTTGCACCTAAAGTTCACTGTTTAATGGAAATTTTATAATTTGGACCTTGTAATTAATAGAAATTACATCTTATTTGTGTTGTGAGGCTGTTAACTTGTTGTTTGAGCCTTATTATAGTTGGTTTTTATATATAGGTCCTTGGAGGTACTTAATTACATGCCTGGTATCTAAAGCATTTAATACTTTTAACATTATTGTAACTCCAACTAAATAATCTAGAGATGGATTTCTGTGCTTCTATAAATTGTGTTTACCACCTTGGAAGCATTACATTAGGTTTATATTTCCTACATTTTTGTGTAATGGTTTTCTATGGAGCATAAATATTAGGAATATAATGCCAATAAGATCAAGTAAAATTAATGGAAAATCACCTAATGCATTAAAATTATATGCAATTAAATATCTATGGATATGGATAGATAAGACCACTCTTTACTACTATATTGCTTCATACAAATGATAATATAGATGTCTATAAGATGGAGTCACATATACATGATGATGCTTTTGCCAGACTCATCACGTCACGTAGATTGTTTGTTTGCGTGTTATGTTCTTTGATAACCACATAAAAACTTGGATGGATAGTGTGGGTGAGTTCATGTCAAAGTCTTCGATATCTATCGTATAGTTTTAGGGCATTAATATAGAACATGTTCACACAAATGAGATTCTAGGTTATTAAAAATAGACAACGTTTTTAGGTTTCATTGTGGCTCGTTTGGTAGCTTAACATCTCAATCAAATTGTGGTTTGATTGTGATTGATATTCTTGCTTTCGCTATGATTGAGAGCATGATTTTCCAATCTTGAGAAAAATGATTATCCCTCATAATTTCTGGCAACATTTCTATCGGTTTATTCCTGTGGATGGAACATAAAAAAAATTCATTGGCGTCAGGTTTTTAGCATCTAAAGTCTGACAAACAACCGTCAGAAAAAAACAGACACCATCAAAAAAAATGTTTTCCAAGACAAAAAACCCACAATGCAATCCAATGTTAGTATGGATTATTAAACAGTACTTCCTCAACACGTTATGCAAATGAACTAGTTTCTTTACTAGTATATTACCTAGCAACACATACACACCAATTCAACCATAAGAATTTAAACAAACTTCCAGCCTTCAACATTCAGTATCAATGCATTCTTCCAAATTTAAAATAGTAATATACAAAACATTTAAGAGAAAGTTCCATATGACCAATTCAAAAATAATATTCGATAACCACTCTAATTTATTGGAGTACAGTTCTTCCAGCAGCAAGCCAGCAATAATACAACTTGATTCTCTTTTGTTCATCCTGAGTAGAAAAGAAACAAATAATTAACTGCTTGAGATTTCATCATTTAGGAGAAATTTAACACAACCTATAACACAAACGAATACCCCAGGTTATATCAAAGTAAATATATGCTTCACATAATTCCTATGCTAAACAACAAAGTATTCCATTAATGTTCCAAAGATACTGATAACAGGGTCTATAATTCAGCATGCATGATCTGATCAGCACAAAAGGGGATTTTTGACACCATTTGAAAAGTCTGAACATTTCCAAACTTAAAGCAATGTTTTAAAAAATGCAACATTTCTGGATAATACATCTCATATAAACAAACGTATGAAAATGTTAAGGTAGTACCATTGGACTGTCCAGCCTAGCTAAAATAAATGATTCGGTAGTACCACTGAAAAATATAAACGATTCGACAGTACCACTAAAAAATAGGCAAAGTGTATGTGTTACTTCTAGCAAAGTGTATGTGTTCCTTTCAGTGGGTGAGCAAAATTACTTCCGCTTGTTGAGTTCCTTTAAAGAGCTACTAACATGGAACAGCAGTTTAGTTTGCCCTGGTAAGTTAAACACCCCTTTTGTATAATAAACATTGCAATGGCACTTCAGTTTTGCCCAACTCATTGCAGCATGACCATATCAACATTGCATGCTCTCTGGAGAATACTAATGCACACAACAATTAACACCTAACAAACTTAATTAATTGGACACATGAGACCGGAGCAGCACCGTACCTTGACATAGAAACTGCTAAAAGTGGCAGAAGCACTGGAGTCAAACTAGAAAAGGACTAATCAAGCATCAGATCTAAGAGGAATTTACAGTAATAAGACAATGAGCACCAGATCTAGCCGTAGAAAGTCCAACAGTTGAGAAAATAAAGAGCGCAGAGACAAAGGGCATGGAGGTTGGAGCTTGAACTAGTAGGGGGCAGCCATCGCCGGACAAGGAAAGGCATGGGACATTGCCGGACAAGGAAAGGGATGGGATACGGTATTCCTCCTCTGATGCAGCAGTGAGGAGAGGAGGCGTTGGTGACTGATGTTGCTTACATGACGTTGCTGTGATGAGGCATGCAAGATACGGTTGGCACTTAGGAAAGGAGGGGGCAGTTGGCACCAGACGAGAAGGGGAATGGGATATGGTGGCCTTGATGTGAGAACTGACACATGGATGAGGAGGGCCGTGCGGTGGTGGCAGGCACTGCTCATCCTACATTGGGGCGAGGAAGGAGTGGCGCAAGCATTGGAGGCCAGTGGGCAAAGGAGGTGACGAAGGGAGAATGGTGGCTATGTGATGGGGAAAATGTTGAAGTGGCCTAGTGAGAGGGTTGACTATCATATCCTCTTTAGGTTTAGTCTACACTTATTATTTTTTTTAGAGCCAAACCCCTATAAAAATAAATTATCCATTGAGTTCTTACAAAGCCATGAGAATAATTTTAAATTTTTTGTGAGTTTAAGTAGTATCGTCACAAAAATTAAGTTTTCTACCGTCAGAAAATATCCTGACCTATAGGATAGCTCTCAAGTCTTGTAGCGCTGACTTTCGGAAGTAATATCGGCATAGAGAAGCCTACGTGATCCCAATCAGCACATCATTGACCGTGTCTGCAGGTGAAGGCAAACATAAAGAGAATGAAATACTGATCTCTTTTTAGAACTACGCTCTCATGCCTTTGTCCTTTTCTACAGTCAACTTGCAACTGGTGAAGCATAGAGATGGAAGGAAAATGATAAATAGAAAAAATGTATATTTTCGTGTTTACAGATTTAAGGCAAGAAAAGGAGAACTGACATATAGGGCATGCCTAGAAGATATTTTACAACCATAGATACTAAGACATTCTCTACTCAAGCTTTTTAGATTGGTATATTATCCCCCAAGCACGTGGTTTAGGTCCGAGAGTCAATCAATAAAAAAAATTAAAAAGTTTGGTTGACCCAACATATCAATCGCATATCTATCTTCATCCTCCCAACTCCTCAACAAAGATGAGAGCAACAGTCCTATAAGAGCATGGGCCTTACTGAGCAAGAGCAGCGGTATAGTATACAAAGGCCTCAACATCGACAATAGGCAATGAGAGTAGGCCTAAAATCACATAGGGGCTCCATCTCCTCCGCTAGCATTGAGGAGCCTTATCGCCACTGCTAACAAGCAAATAAAGGAGGGGAAGAAATTGGTGGCCTTGTCCAGATTGATGGCGTACAGAGAGCAAGTTGCAAGCGTTAGCTACGCAACTCCAAGCGAGTAGGGCGTGGTTGATGTTAGGGGCCTCCCTTCCCTTATCTATATTGATAGTAAGCTTTTCTTTATCTATGGAGTAGAGACCAAGGAGGGACCTGCCACCACAAGGTCATCACAGCTCACGGGTTTTTATGGACACCTCCATATGCTCAATTGAGAGAGAGAAAAAAAAGGTAATCGAAAAGAGAATAATGGATATGACTGATGTGTGGGCCAAGTTTTTCTAATTTTTTATTAACCTATTGACTATAGCCACTTGTGGACTATGGTAGGGGAGTGGGTTTATTTAGTAGTTTAGGTAATTCATACTTTACCCAATTAGTCAATTAACACTTGGCCGAAGCAACTGAAATTATTTTATGGTGTAAAAAACTTTCACACGTTAAGGTCTAGTCTAAAATTAGTGCCAAGAAATAGAAAGCAACTGATAAACATTAAATCAATGTAAAATTAAGTATAATAGAACTCTTAAATCAATTATAAATTTCAAAATTGGATTTGGTTTATAAGGCCGCAATTCAAACCAAAACAGGCTCGTCATTACTGGGAACTAAAGAAAACAGCTCTTACGCAATTCATGGCGTTCTTGACTTTGTCAAGGCTAAGGTTCCGTTGCACCATGCGCTTGCGCTGGAGCTCCCCGTGTTTCGCCACCAGCTTGAACAACGTGTGCGGATCTTTCAGGAACATGGTCGTCGCGACGAAGCCCGCGACGTCCACCAAGGTGTGCCACGCGAGCAAGACGAGCGACCAGGCCCACGCGGCGAAGGCCAGCGCGCTGTCGGCCGATGCCGGTGGCCAGGGCCTCCGCGGCGCGTAGACCGCGCCCGTGCTTGCCGGGAGCGGCGGCATAGCGGGGGCGCCCCTCCTCGGGTCCGCGGTGCTGTGCATGCACGCCATGAGGAGCGAGCGCGAGCAGCGACAAGCCGTCGCCGAGGGAGTGGTGCACGCGGAACGCCGCGGTGGACCGACTTCGCCTCCGACGTCGGGCAGTCGAGGACGTGAAACTCCCAGAGCGGGCGGGTGCCGTCCACGGGCGTGGTGGACAGCGACCCCACGTAGTCCTCCACGGCCCCGTCTGGGTCCGCCGCCACAGCGTCCGGGTCCAGCCTCGGGTAGATTACGTGGTCGTCCACGTTCACCGTCGTCCTCACCCACCGCGGGTTGCCGCCGTCCTCATCTCTCACCTGCTACACCAGTGGTCATCACTAACTAATCGACGGCGAGGTGATCGCATGGAGAACGTCGCGTGTCTATGTATGTACTTGGACGCTGCGGAAGCGTGGTTAGCGCGCGAGCTGGACGGCGACGCCGGCGCGGGCGACGGGGTCGTTCACGGGCGTGGCGAGCCCGATCACGACGACGATGTAGAAGTTCTCCATGAGCCTCGCCGACGGGCTGACGGGCTCATCCGCTGGCGTTGCTGCATTGCCGCCGCCATTGCTGCTCGTCGTCGTGCGGACAGTGAGTGGCCGCTTTCGCAGGGTGGCTGCAGCCGCGTCCATCTCTCGTGGCTGAACTGCGTCGCAAGCCTAGATAGTTAGAGCTGGCCGTCTGCATGGGAATGCGGCTACCGCGCCTACACATACCGGAATATATAGGCTAGAAAAATGAAAGGAGAGTGTCGTGTGTATTCCTGTGTGGAAGACTGGGCGTGGCCAGCCCATACCGCCCCCAACTGCCAACAGAGAGAATCAAGATCCAGTGCAGTTGCAATCGAGATTTCTACATAGTGGGTAGTAGCGGATAGCTTCGGTAAAGTGGATTACGGATTGTGGGTGCTACAGAGAAAGCTATATATATTATATTACAACTAGGAAGAAAGCCTACGTAAATGCATTGGAATGTTATACTATGACGTTCCTTCAAAAAATGTAGTTATCCGGTTATATATAACTGGGAACCTTTTCCTTTTTTTTTCACTGTTTGAACATAGTTTTTTTTCGTGCAAATCGTGATATTTAACCTTTTATTTTAATGTAACAATTTAGCCTCGAAAATTACCACTGCTCCTCCGGTTCACCTCATTAGGGTTTGTCTCTCTGTCGATGAATACTGTATTTGTGAGGCCCCCGATGTAGACATAGAATGCCTTGTTTATCTCAGGTGGTCTTCCAAGACATCCAATCCATGATGCCAGCTTTAGGAAGATCACAGACTTTTTTAATCTGGTAACGCTAGCTTGCAGATTATTGTTAGAAGATTGCAGATGGTATCCCGAGGGAGAAGTAGTATTTTGTGGTTGTGCTTGTCTACTTGCATCTCTTTTGCTCTGTGTTAGCCATTTTCTACATATCTAATAGTAGGACTGTCATTGCTTTTCTTAATTAATATAACCAGCCTTGCTTTCTAAAAAGTAACCTCAATTTTGTTCTTTCAGATAATGTATTATCATAGCCATCACCTCCAATCTTTTTTAGCCTCTCTGTTTTTCGCTGATCTCTTCTTGTCACTTTTGTTCTCCATCTCCTCATTTTCCTTGGTTTCTCTTCCTAGCTTAGAGCAGTTGAATTGAATGTGGTTTAGATCTTCACATTTGTAGCACCTAATTGGGCCTCCCTGTTTCCTATTTCTAGCATTACGCACAGCTCAAGAAAATCTGTTAGTTAGCAAAACCAAGTAGTTTTTAAAGATTAACTCAAGGTGGTTATTGAACATGACAGAAGAATCCAACGTTAAAGTAATCATATTAAAAGATATAAATAGACATATCAAGGCCGTTTAAATGATATTGAGCAAACTTAGATTGTTACAATTAGTATCATTAGAATATAAGCAAATCTAAGATAACTCAAAACTTTATTAAAGTGAGCATAATAATCATATAAAGAATTTCTAGATTTCATCTTAAATTTCATATGCTCTTTTTTAAAAACATCCATATGCATTTCTTTAATGTTAGAAGACTCTTGGTGAAAATAACACAAAACCTTCAACATCTCGTACGTAGTTTTAAGATGTGAAATCCGATCAAAATTAAAATAAGAAACTCCATTAGAAATAATATTGTGAGTTTTACAATTATTTTTAAAATCAGTTTTATTGGTAGCAGTAATCTCATCGACTATAATATATGGTTTAGAAACTTTTTATCAAATATCAAAACTCCGCAATATAATATAAGATTGCACTTTTTACACCAATATTGAAAATTGACTAATAAAAAATCATGTGGCTTGACTGAAAATTTATCTGCCTTAGTAACTCAAGATCAATTAAAATCGAAACAGAAGCAAAAACAAGGCTATGATACTATTGACGTGAAAATCATTCGATGTCCATGCCAATACGTCACACACACGATATCCTAGGAGGTCTGCTTAACTCTAGTGCAAGTCGTTAAATTCCTGGTTTTGAGGCATACGAGTCTATTTGACATGCAATTAACAATGAAGATAGAAAAAAATTAGACTAACAAGCCAATCGACCGTAGAGATTTAAAAGAACGTATAGCTGATAGAGATTAATATTGGTTGATACGGGCATAAACTATTAGCTTTCTAGCTAACTTTATCACAAACAATCTTGATAGATCATACGAAATCAAAACAAAATAAGATTGTAACTAATAATGTTAGGTGCGATTGATAGCGAATTAAACGTGATATGTAAGAAATATATCAGATAATGATTCAATGTGGATGAGAGCGAAAGCTTAGTATAAAAATAATCCATCAGCTAAAACTTCGACAGAATGTTGAATAAAATCTATCGACTTACCACGATTTATCTTACTTAAAGCAATCTAATAGATCGGATCTAATCAAGATAGTACAAGATTGTCAATAACAATATAAATATAATGAGCCGATAAACTCTATACCAACGTGATAGATACACCAGATTGGGTTAAGGGAATGAATCGATACATGATTAGATAGAACTGAATACATCAAGATAACCAACAAACATATAAACTCAGCCAAGATATCAGACTGAACTAAAAAAGTCTTAGCCAAGCTGATAAACTCACATCTCATAGGAGATCGAACATAACCGATAAAGCCTAACCCGAAACAAGATCTTATCAAAAATTATATTACTTCTAGTCCTAGAGGTGGTGATGAGCTGAATTTATTATATTAATCTAATTGATATCTTTATAGGGCCTAGGTGTACTATTTATACCCTAGGTTATGAAGTGTCAAATGTGGTTGCAAACAATCGTATTGGATAAAACTTCTTGAAAAGAAAAAGACAGTGACTACTACTGTCTATTTATAAGAGATATTTAAAAACAAGACTGTGTCACCTATGAACACGTATCCTCATCAGACTTGGCATGTGTTTAAACTAGTCATGAAGTCGTGTTTTCATCGGACTCAGCTTGTGCCCAAATTGGACACATCCTATTACTGGCCAAATCTAATTAAATATGGTGATTTTTAGTGTCAACATATACTACTTTCAGAATCGAACATAAGAAAAAATCCTACCAAAGGAGGAGTGAATGGTATAATTACAAAAAATCAAATCTTTTTGTGGAATAAATGATACCTCTGACTTAATGGAGTCATGATATTACCATAGTCAAAACACTAGATCACTCTCTAGATGACGTTGGTCCAACCAACCTCCTACCATTGGTCCAACCTCCGCACTACTCCTAGTCTGTCCACCATCTAGTCGCTGATCCAATTGCCTTTTAGTTGTTGGTCCAACCACTGCCAACCACCTTGCTCCTATTAGTCTGACTGTTGAAGAATAGAGAAACACAACTTGGCAAAGCTCTTAAAATAGATCATGTTTATTGCATTAAGATATATTTATAAATTGCAACTACAATACTCCTCTCTCAACATTTGAATATCTCTCACAACTCAAGTCTAAACTCTAACATTTTTCCCTCACAAAAGCGATGCTTTAGGACCTAGACCATTTCTCTATTTATACCCATAGGTGGCTGCATAAAAACCATAAATCCTATAGGAAAAAACACTCCTATTCCCTAAGAAAACCCTCTCGTATAGATATAGAACTTATCTCTTTATACATTCGAACTCAAACTTTTGATACTTGAACTCTATCCAAATTCGACTCCTTCTATACACATATAACTTCTCTCATATGCCATATAAAATATTTATTTCCACGTGCATTGTTCTCTAATTTTAGTATCACATATGATATCCTTGATCGTTTGGATACCATTTTTCCCAAGTTAATTCTCAATCCATCACCAGTAATACTCCTGAAGTCTCAAGACACACCTATAGATAAACAAACAAATCATATCCGAGCATAAATTCATTCTCAAACTTGACTTAATTAGGACACATAGTATATCATACACATATAAAACACCTAGAAGTCTTATCTATCAAGAATTAATCATGAGACATAAAAATCTCCTGAATCCAAAACCTCTCTGGACAATCCTGGTCTGACTATCAGGCTAACCAATCTGATCGGTACTATTCATGACACTATTTACTTAAAACACCAATTTTACATATTCAAATCAATTCATCATGCCAATTGTTCATTATAAAAATACTTAAAATCAAGATAATGATTTTACAAGTACAACTTAGCCAAGATGAAAGGAAACAGAAAAACTAACTATTCTTACAAGTTAGTATCTTATCTTATCATTCCGTATCTTCCTGTCCAAACTATCATGTGGATTAACAACCCCCTTCCCCCATCGCGGCAATCTCATTGAGGAACAAGATCGAGATTGTGCTGAAATTCTTGCATTTTCTTTGTTGGAAGAGATTTGGCGAAGCATCAGCAAGTTGATCTCTGGAGCCAATGAACCTTATCTCCTGGTTCTTCTATGACACTTGTTCCCGCACAAAATGGAAGCCAAGTTCGATATGCTTTGTCCTAGAATGGAAGACATGATTCAAAGACAAGTATTTTGCCCCTAAATTATATATATATAAAGCAGTAAAAAAACTATTTGGTTGGTAATACCAACTGAAAGATAGTTTTTACTGCTTGTCAATTAAATCGAAATTAAAAATATTTATTTGTAAGTCTAGATTGTCTGTACAGATCCTACAATCAGGACTATAAGAATTAAGACTATTTCTTCAATAGTTATGACCGCATGGAGCACATTCTTTTTATGGTGATATGCATGTAGCGTAAAGTAATGTATTTGCAGCTATCTCCTATATATATATATATATATATATGTTTGTGCGTGCTTGATAAAAAAACGAAGTGTTTTTTTCTTTTTTTTCTGGAACCTTGCGTATATGAACATGTGTAATAGAGTTTATTTCCATGTATAAGCGAATTTATGAAAAAAACAATTATGTGGAGATTGATGAGTAGCTCTTGCTTCTTACCTTTCTGTCTCTTGGACAATTAAGATTTGTTCAATTTGAATTTAGTTTAATGTCGACCCAGCATAGAACTCGCCTTCCACACTATCAACCGACGATAGTGTTTCAAATATCCTACATGTGCCTTTCACATATTTGCGTAAGTTAGCCTATTCATTTCATTGAAACTATATAAATATTTTCACTCATTATGTAGAAAATGTAAAAATTTTGAATGTTCTTGTTTTGGATCACACTACTCGCAGAAGACCCAAAGAGAACTGAAGAACCAAAAGATCAAGATGAGGAGATGAAATCTCATCAACCATGCAGAATGTTCTTGATCCCCAAGGACCACCTCTTCGTGGCCGACTGTGCCGGCGACAATGAGCTCATAATCCATATCAAACCACGATAGAATGCACTTGCCCACCAGGATAACCAGCCACCGATCACCTAGGGCAAGCTGCTGCAACAACACGAAGATGCCGATATGAAATCATTGTGTTGATTTATAAATTTATGATAGATAATTGGTTTAAAATTTGATTGAATTAATTTTGAAGAACTTTTATTTGCACGGGGTCAGACCGGGTCTAGACATCAGTTGGACCATGGGTGCCTGCAGATGTCTGAAACAGTCATGTATGAATGTGATTTCCTACCTAGGGAAGCCGGTCGAATCACAGGTATGGGTACGGTCAGATTGGCCAACTCGATGGTCCGACCGACAGAGTCCAAAGAGGAGTCGGTTTTAGGTTATTTGTATTTTTCTCGATGATTATTTAATGGATAAGACTTATATGTATTTTATATACATATGATATACTGTTTATGTGGTAATATGAGTCAAGTTAGGTGAGAGCTTTCTGCTCGAATATGGTTTCTTTGGTTGTTCATGTGTAGATGTTGCACAAGGTCTTAGGAGTATTGCCGGTAATGGATTGGGAGAAGGCTTGAGAAAAATTGAGGTTCAGATGGTAAAGGAGATCATGTGGGATACTAAGGCTAGAGAACAATATATGTGAAGATGAAGTTTCTATATGACATACAAAAGGGATTGTGTGTGTATGGAAAGTGGAGTTAAATTTGAAAGTAGTCCAAATTTATAAAGAATGGAGTTCGTATTTAGTATGGATGAGTTGGATACATGTACATAAGATTTTTCTATAAGATTATAAGTGCTAGTCCGATATGGATTAATGGTTTTTCCATAGACACCTATGGATACTAATAGATAGGTGGTCTAAGCCTCAAAATATCTCTTCGCAAGAGAGAAAATTAGGGTTTAAACTTGAATTACAAGTTTAGTCAAAAGTTTAGAAGTGAGTTCTTTATATGCACTTTATAGATACATTTTGATATAATAAAGTTAATATACTTTCAATAGTTTTATCAACTTTTAAGATTTCGGCCGAGATTGTTTTTCTTTGGTTACATGTGGTCAGACCAGCATTTGAGTGGTGGTTGGATCGGGTTGAGCATTGCGGTTGAACCGATGGTAAGTCACCGGTTGGATCGGTAGGTGTGTTTGCCGTAGTTGATTTTTAGTTTTTTGTGTAAAAAAATGAAAACTTATATTATGCCTGAAGGTTATGATATTTGGAAAAAGATTTAAAACCTTATATATTGTTGTTGTAAATAAAGTAGAATTTAAAAATAATTATAAAGCTTGCAACATGATTTGAAGCGATGTTTCTTGCTTGAATTTTGATCGGATTTCTCGTTTTGAAATTGCACATGAGATGTGGAAGGTAATACGTGAATTTAACGAAGGATTTTCTCACATCAAAAAAAATTTCATGCATGTTTTTAAACAAAATTATATGAAATTTAAGATGAAACCTAGATAAGCTCTTGATGATTACTTTGGTCGTTTGAACAGAATTTTTAGCAGTCTTTGTCCTGTTGATGATTCTTTTTATGTTAACTATACACAATCTAAAATTATTAGACATTTGTTGATTAGTTTAGATATGAAGGTTTGAAAAATAAAAGTTACTTCACTACAAGAATCAGTTAACATGAAAACTTTCTTTGGATTCTCTTTATACTAAGCTTAAAACACATGAGACGTTGATTCTAAATTTACTGCTTTGGTGTCTTCTTCTAGTTTGTGTATTGGTGCTTCTTTGTCATCATCTTTTATTGATTTTAATGTCATATCTGATGGCCAACTAGAGAAAATCACTAAGGAAGAATTGGTTTTGCTCTCTAAGAGAAATTCTCGAGCTTTGTAAAATATAAGAAATAGAAAATGAGGTGGCTCTGTTCGATGCTTGGGTGTGGTGAGTTGAATCATATTTGTTTAAATTATCCTAACTTTAATAAATCAATCAAAGAAGAGGAGAAATACAAGGAGGATAAGAAATAAGACAAAAGTAATAGCAAGTAAAATCTTATACGTCAGCTTCTAGAAACTTTTAAAAGCAATTAAGAGTTGAGATTGAAGAAAGGGAGAGCATTGGCAAAGGTAAGCATTTAACATGTTTAGCTCTCGTGGCATATGATAGATCTAGCTCTGATATGGATGAATTTGACATTGATAATAAAAAAAATTAATCGTAGTTATGATGAATTAGAACATGGTGCTTTTCAACTTGCTGATAAACTTAATATATGTTCTAAAAGGCTTAAAAGACGTGGTAACATTGTTGAGATTTTAAATGCTGAAGTTGTTAGATTAAAATATTTGATTTCTAATGATGATTCTTGCAAATCTGATGAACTTTTATTTTCTAAAATTTCTGCTTTACAAGATGTTAATATTGATAATTATTTGAGATAAGAATATAAGATTGATAAAAACAAAAGGGTTGAGTCTTTTTTTTGCTATTGGATTTATTTTGTACACTAGTACTCCTGATGAGTTGGATTTGACAAAAAAATATTTTGAAGAAATACATAATTGTTTTTTTGCAAGTTCCATATTTAATACTTTGTGTGCTAAAAAGTTTAAACTAAAGGATATTACTATATCTACAACTTGCTCAACATGTACTTGGAATGAAATGAAATAAAACGTGTTATAGATTGTGTTGAGTATATGGAGGATATAGTAAAAAAAATCATGAGGTGCTTTCTTGCTCAAATTATCATAAACAAAAAGTTGTTTTGCTAAATTGTGAAAATTGTGCTATACTAACAAGGTTTCTTATTTCAAAAGTTCATCGCAAATTTTTTTAATGGTAATATGAAACTACATATGATTTTAGAGCAATAAAAAAAGTAAACACACACAATACAGAACTAGGTTTTAATGCATATGATTATTTTACATCTCATCAACCTTCTGTTTTGAGTATCACTAAAAGGGTAAGATTTTGACAAAACCCAAACTATAGAAAATGATTTTCAAATATGTTGGTATTTTAAAAATCCTTTCTATAAATTGTGCAAATGATTCTTTTGCTTCGAAATAAAATTGCACATATTGTGTTAAGGATGGACATTTGGTTTAGTTTTGTTTTTGACTGTAAGAAAAAAATTGAAAGAGAACATAAGGTTACAAGATTGAGATAGAAGACCATGCTTTTCTTGTAGTGGCCTGGTCAGACCAGAGGCCAGAGGTAGTCAGACCGTAGGTGTCCTACTTGTTCGATCGGTGACAAGGTGCAATCAAACCAGTGGTGAACTCATGGTTAGACTAGCATCTTGTCAGACCGTGGGGACAATGGTGGTCAAACATACCTCAAGCAATTGTGATGTAACAATTGGACCCACCTTTTACGAAATATTGAGATAAGTTTTTAGTAAAGTCTGATTCTGATTTTATTCATACATACTGTTTTACTTGTCATGTGACTCAGTGTTGGATTTCCAAATTTTTTACTTTTAACCTCAACACGAAGACCTTGACATTTTTTTATTTGTAGGTCTTTTCTGGCATACTCTCCATATGTGTAAATACAAAAATAATGATTGTTTTGAAGGTAATATCAATTTACTCTCAAATTAGTGTATTATTTTATACTATCATTTTATTAGCTTTTCGTGCTATGTAAGTAATAGTTTTGATATGTATTATAAGTGGATTTATATCAATTCTTGATACCTTGTGATATCAATTAGTGGTTTTTTTCAAAATCTCTAGTTCTTCTCATTTTGCTATTTTTTTAGAATTGGAGATTGATTTGAGTGGGAGTTTATACCTTTCATTGCATTCATATTTATATTCACTCATTGCTTTTAATCTAAAAATAAATAAAAATGATAAAAGAAGAGTTTTGATTTTTTTTTACCTCTACTATATTTTTGTGCTTACCAGCAATGTGAGCTAGGTATTTCGGTTATTAGTTTAGCTGGTATGAATTTTAGTCGAACTTTGATATTGCTTTTAAAGAAGATGATGCATGTCATTTAAATCTTTTACATCAATTAAATAAATATGCAGTATGGAGTCTAGTTGGGTGATGATTTATGCTTATATAAATACTTATTAAATTTTCATTCCTTAAATACTCTAAATAATGCAAATGTAATAAAACAAAATTACTTGTTTTTACTTTATGCGAGGTAAAAATAGATACCGAATCCTTAAAAATAATATTCACGATAAGTACGTATCCATGAAAATTAATTAGAAACAATATTGACAACAAGTACGCACCTGAAATAATTAATAGATTTTATTTTGTAATATTAACAAAGCAAAAAAGGCTACTATTTTTAAAAATAGAGACCAAAAGTTCTAAATTTGATGAAAATTTTCCATTAAAAGAAAGTAAATTTGAGAAAGAATGTTTAATGCAACTTGAGTTATGAGTTTTTATCAAAGTTAAGAAATGATATACTTCAAAAATTTATTATCATCAAGATCATTATTCTTTGGTTACAGATGATCAGACCGGTATTTAAGCAGTGGACAGACTGAGTGTAACACTTAGACCGATGGCACTTTATTGATTGGATGATAGGTGTATGTGGGTCAGACCAATACAGAAGGGCGGTCGGACTAGCTGTATGTAGAAAAATCTTATATTTTAAATAAACTTAATTGAATGCAATTTTTAATTTTGTTAAAAGATTTTGGTTTTTAAGCCATGTGATAGTATTGGTCCTTTATTTCAGTCCTACAGCTGGAGGGTGCCGTCCCTGTTCTGTACCATGCGCTCTTCTGGTCGTCTGTGCCTGATCATGAAGAGGAAAAAGCAATCGTCGTACCATTGCCGTGTTTACGGCCTCCGCCCAATTTCAAGAAGGTGATCAAGGCGATCTTGAAGGACAAGCGGCAGAGGGCAACACAGCCGAAGATGGTGCCAGAGTCGGTGAGACTCTCTCCCGGCATGGTTATGTTCTACCGACCGGTCATGGGGAACACGGAGGTGCTTGTCGCATCGAGCGACTCCAGTGAGTATCTAGATATCGCCGACAAGCCGGAATGTCATTAGGCTGCGAGCCTTCTCGCTCAACACGCTGTCCTTTCAACGTCTTTTAGTACACATGATGCACCATAAGTAAGTTGTAGGACGATCTGTACTTAAAAGAATGCACCTACCGGCCCTAGGCAAACAGTTTTATATTGTAAGTCTAATAGTGCCATTGCATGAATAGCTTCTTTGAAGGATTTTAAAATTAGTGTAATTGTTTTTGAGCTTGAACCGTTGCATCTTTTTGGCTAGATCTTTTGATTAAAATTCAGTGCCAACCTTTGTCTTTGTCTTTTAGCTTATATAAAGCCGCTGTCAATTTTTTTCATCGTAGTTTATTTTAATCATTGACTTTTTAAATCACTAATGACACATCTATAAAAGTTTTATCTATAATTTTTTTCACTAATAAGTCATACTTATAATAGCGAGACCTTTCAATTGTTTGGAAAATATTAAAAATTAGTTAACCAAAAAAATTAATTTCTTGGTTAATTAAGTCCAAATATTGATAGGTAGAGTCACACTGTTCATCGACTAGATACATGAGGGGAAAAGGAATCGGCGAACAAATGAATTAAATCGTTGATTCTTTACTTCACGATTGATATGAAGACTATATCTAAAATTGTTCATAAAAATCTAACTTTCAAAATTGCTTTCAAATTATCATCCAGTGTAGTGCAACGGCACAGCCAAATCAAAGAGTCGTGGAGGTATGAATGCGTGATCGTTGTTGGCCCAGGTGTTAGCTGTAGAAAGGGAAGGTTTATGTTCACGTTTTTTAAATATTAATCGGTGTGTATTTTTAAAAAAAATTCAACATAAAAGTTTCTTTTTAAAAAATCAAATAAATATATTTTCAAATGTATAATAGTTAATAATTAATTAATCATGCACTTATAATGTGTCGTGTTTTCAATGCCAGAATCAGCCCATAGGGTAATCTTTTGAATTAGATTTTGAATTTTAGAGTTAATATAAGGGGTTCTTTCAACACACTACTACTTATCCACTTATCCTTAATGGTCCATCTATGATGGGTCCCAACGTCTTTATTAATTGTGACAGGTGGCAACTTGCCTCATTATAGAGAAGTGCTCATTCGTGATAGGCCGATTACTAGAAACCATCACCGATCATTGATGTCGGTTTGAAGTACTAGGTCCGTCACAGATGACCTATCCGTGACGCGCAACTAAGTTTCCACCCATAGAAGATATGTTTTTCTATCCATGATGATGGGTTGTGCCTTTTGACCTCTTACATATATGCTCATTCTATATATTGAGCTCACTCAGTAATTAAACTATTCCACCCAGGCACTGTTAAGGTAGAAAAGCAAGGTGGTGCATTTTTGCTCTAAAATAGAGGTAAAAAACTATTTCTATATCCAATTTCTAAAATTAGTGTTGCATATTTTTTAGAAGTAGGTTGCATATTTTTTTACTAGATATATGTATTATTCTAATTAGTGTTTATATAATATTGTAGATGGACAAAAACTGGATGTAAAGCAGCAATCGCTAGAGTCAGGAGTACACAATTGGAGTTATATATTTTTTTAAATGCTATAGAGGATGACAAGCTTAGAAGGAAAAAGGAATTTATGTTATGTCCATGCATGAACTGTAAGAATAAAAAATAAAAAGATGTTTGTGAAAAGAGTTCAATTACAGTTACACTTAATATGTTGATGATTCATGAATAGTTACGCTTGCTGATGCAAACATGATGAGGAAGAATCTATGACGACTACATCGGTGGAAGTATTGGACGAGCAGCATCATAATGATGACATATTCATTCCTTCTCTATTTGGTAGAGAAATGTTTGGTGTCGACGATGATGCC
The DNA here is from genome assembly GCA_030770085.1 of Oryza coarctata. NCBI lineage: Eukaryota > Viridiplantae > Streptophyta > Magnoliopsida > Poales > Poaceae > Oryza > Oryza coarctata. Next base: position 10,640,245 of record CM061483.1, on the reverse strand, counting down.
CTTAGTCAGATGTTACAAGATGTCGAGGCTCTAGCATATAAAAAATAGACTATTAGTAGTTCACGCGCTTGGTAGCGGATTTTGAGACTCCTATCTTCCCTAAGTGCAAGCCAAAGTACACGAGGTTGTCAATAGTACTTGAACTTATGAAGCTTAATGCAAGTAATGGATGGTCGAACAAGAGTTTTATAGAACTTCTTGATTTGCTAAAAGACTTGCTCCCTGAGCCAAACATTTTACCAAGGATAATGTATGAAGCAAAGAATGTGTTGTGTCCTTTGGGGTTGGAGTTTAGAAGAATTCATGCATATCTGAATGACTGCATATTATTCTAAAAGGAGTATGCAGACTTGGATTCATGCCCTACGTGCCAAGCTTCTCGGTATAAGAGAAGAAGAGTTCTGCAAAGGGTAAGAAGTCAAAGAAGGGTGGACCTATAAAGGTCATGTGGTACCTATGTGTTGCAGACCGTTTTAGATGACTGCTTGTGAATGAGAAGGAGGCTAAGTGATTTCGTTGGCATGACCTCAGCCAAAAAAGGATGGTTTACTTAGGCACTTGGCAGATTCAAAGGAATGGAGAAACATCAACAAAATATACCCATAATTCACAGAAGACTTGAGAAACATACAACTTGCATTGAGTACGGATGGAATAAATCCTTTTAGAGATATAAGTAGTCATGGCACGTGGTCAGTTGTACTTATGAACTACAATCTACCCCCTTGGTTGTATTTCAAGAGAAAGTACATTATATTGTGCATGCTGGTGTAAGGATCGAGATGATCTGGTTATGACATAGACGTATTTCTAAAACAGTTGTACGATGATCTTTTGACATTGTTTGAAAAAGATGTAGAGACATGGGATGCATCTAGGTGAGAAAACTTTACTCTCCATGTGTTATTGTTCTGCATGATTAACAACTATCCTACACTCAGTAATCTATTATGGCAAATAAGAAGGCATGCTCAGACTATATGAAAGAAGCACACAACAAGTGCTTGAAGAACTCCCACAAGATAGTTTACATGGGTCATAGAAGATTCCTTTTCCGTGGACACCCATACAGAAGATTGAAGAAAAGTTTTAATGGTAAGAGTGAGTGAGGTCTATCTCCAAGGGATAAGTTAAGAAAGGAGGTATTTGACTAGGTGAAAGACATCGACAATGTTTTTGGTAAGAAAAGTAAAGTGCCTTCGACCAAAGACAAACCGATGTGGAAAAAGAAATTAATCTTCTAGGGGCTTCCATACTGAAAACATCTTGAGGTCTGCCATTGTATTGACTTGATGCATATAGAGAAGAACGTTTGTAAGAGTCTTATTGGACTGCTACTAAATATTCCTAGCAATTACATTTGAAGGATGGTCTCAAATGAGATTTAGAAGATATAAACATTAGGAGTGAGCTTGCACCGTCAGTAAAAAAAGAAACGGACAAAGTATACCTACCTCTAGCTTACCACACTATCCAAAGAGGGAAGAAGGATATGTTATAGTGCTTGCAAGGTACTAAAGTTCCAACTGGATACTTATTAGGGATCAACAAATTTGTTTAGATGGACAACCTGAAAATGTTTGGTTAAGTCTCACGACTGTTATATCCTCATTATAGGGCTTCTGTTGGTTTCTATCAGGAATATCTTGCCCACAAATGTTCATCAAGCCATCATGCAGCTCATCTTTTTATTCAAAGCCATTGGCTGAAAGACAATTGATCCTGCAGAGCTAGACAACCTACAACAAGAAGTTGTGAAGCAAACAAAACTATGTCGTCTTGTCTTCTCCAAACAGATGTCTTTGTTCGATAGGTACATGGGGATTCTAAAGTCCTACGAGTGCAAATAGGTTGAAACTAGAGGGGAGCATTGTTAAAGCATACACTACTGAATAAGTCAATGATTTCTGTGTTGACTACATTGCTGAGACCTCTTTGATTGGACTCCCTAAGTCTTACCATAAAGGTAGGCTAGAAGGTGTTGGTACCATAGGCAATCAAATGATCAAGCTAGATCGATCCAGATATGATCAAGCCCATTTCACCGTGCCACAGCATATGATAGAGGTGACATCGTAATTTGAACAACACATAGCTAAGATCAAAGAAGACAATATTGATTGCCTAGAGAGCTAGATCATGAGAGAGTATAAGAGGCATTTCATTGAATGGTTCAAAAATCAGACTGCGAACACCACCGAAGAGACAATCGTTACACTCCAATGGTTGGCACATGGTCCTTCATGGGATGTCCAAACTTGGCAAGGATATGATATCAACGGCTAAACATTCTACACTACCAAGTAAGGTGACAAAAGCACCGTCCAAAACAGTGGTATGCCCATAGAGGCTTATCAGGTCAACTTGGATGGAGGTCATTCTATGGGTGCATGGAGGAGATATGGGAGATGAACTATATGAGGTTTAAAGTATCGTTGTTTTGATGCAAATGGGTTAACCTTCGTGGAGTTAAGGTCGATAAGAAGAATTTTACACTAGTTGACTTTAGCAAGATCGGTTACTAGGATAAACCATTCATCATTTTAAAGCAAGTCGTACAAATATTCTATATAACTGATCCAGCAAACAAGAAGCTTCATATTGTTTGAGAATACAAAAGAAGAATTATTAGGGTCAAAAACGTTGTTGACGAGGATAATTACAATCAATATGCATCTGTAGGCCAAAAAATACGCTAGAAGAGGAGCAATCGGAAGACAACAATATATATGAACGATGAGATCACAATGAAGGATTACATGTACAATCCTAGTATTGTAAAGATGCAATGAGTACACACCTTACAAGCGAAGAATGTAATATGTTGGAAGAATGCAATATGTGGCATTTTATTTGAATATGGCATTTATGTTGGAAGAATGAAATATGTGGCATTTTATTTGCACAAAGTTTTATTAAAAATGCAATTATATTTTGGCATTTAAAATGAAATAAAGAAAACCACCTTACTCTCAAACAGTAACAAGTTGACTACGATCAACAAGTTAATTGTCACGGGCAGGGACACATGTAACTTACTTGTGATAAATCCCACCTACTCTACTAGACCATCACTGATTAGCTGCCTATGATAGGCTATAACATTCGGGGCCCATCATAGGTAAGTTACCTACGATGACAGGGAGTTCTCGCCCATCACAAGTAAGTTACCCGTGATAGGCTAGGAGTTACCGTCCATCACTGATAGCAGTCAACCCTAGATATTGACCATGCTCATCTTCTCGGATCTCACACTTCACACTTGTCCGTGCACTCATCTTCTCCACCCTAGCAGTAAACCATATCCGTCATCTTCCCCGAGCCTGGTGACACCTACCTAAGCACCCGGCGCCACCTCCCCGACCAGGCGCTGCATTGGCCAAGCCTAGCGCCACCTTTCCTCAGCCTAGTGTCACCCTCTCTGTCATCCCTAACCCTAGTTCCACCCTTCCTAAGTGTCGGCTCCACCTCCCTAACTTGGCATTGCCCTCCTTGTCGTCCTCAACCCCAGTGCCGCCTTTCTCAAGCCCCAGCACTGTTGTCGTCTCCAACCCTAATGCCGCCCTTCTCATCATCCCTAACTCTAGCGTTGCCCTCCCCGAGCCCCAACGCCACCTCCCCAAGCACCCCGGCAACCAGCTATGCCACCTTCCCCTCTCCCTCTCTCTCTTGTTTTGTAATACTATATAGTTTGAATTTGTGGAAATATTCTATAGTTTAGGAATAATTTTAGAAATAACTTGTGAAAATGCTTTATAGTTTGGGAATAATTTTAGAAATAATTTATGGAAATGCTTTATAGTTTCAAAATAATTTTAGAGATAATTAATAAAAATGCTCTATTTTTTAGGAATAATTTTACAAATAACTTGTCGGCCTGGTGTAGTGGATGTAAAAGACAACATTTCCTCAACCCCATACCTCATGGCAAGGAGGTCAAATGTTGAAATCCCTTCAACTTGTAATCTAAGAGCAAAATCTTGTCCTCTCACACATGACTAACATCGTTATATTACCAGAAATATCTGACAACCATGCAACAACGTTAGCTAGAATGATGACATTGAGTTGAGATGATCTCATAGGACGCGTAATTGGTTGCTGGACACCAAGCTCACCATCATATTGATCAATCACCTCGGAACACCAGTCGCCCTTAAAAGCATCTTCCTGAGGTTCAGCAACTCATGTGGGGTCATCGTGCATGAATACCTAGGGATCCTACACCCTAACTTTGAGAATGAACCCGACACTGAGAAAGAACACACATGGGACAAATTGAAGGAATCGTATGACTTCCCAGCTAGCATGGAGGAGGCACTAAAACACTGTGCTTTCCAGAAGATGGATAATTTATGAAAAAACTTCAAGTCAAAGCTCTTCAATGATTTTTTCTTCAACCCAAATAGGCCAACTCCATTCAAAGATTGGCCACATATAACAGAGATAGTTAGGGAAGAATTTGTGGCCCAGAAGGACACGCTAGAGTTCCGGGCCATTAGTGACGTATATCAACTCCTCCAAGCGAGGAACTTACACCCACATAGGCCAGCATAGGTGGGTACCTATCCGCAAAGGCATGATGGGCAGTGGAGGATGAAGCTGCAAGAGCGGCTAATGTCCCTGCTTTATTCGAGGATATTCCAGCGACACGAGCCAGTAATTGGGCTTGAGCTTGAGGAAAGGTGCTTCCTGATGGGATTGTCGCCTTCAAGAACCCTACTAACGTCAAAGTGCACTATCAACTTGTGACTATCTCCACATGAATAGTTTTGTGAACATTTCCTTCTAGAACAATACAATATTTTCTCTAACAATCTAATTACCTCATTGTAGCTCGCTCTGGGCGAGGAACAAGCCTTGCAAAGCAAGGGCAAATCAACACGGTAGGAGAATAACATATTGACAAAAGCACTTGGAAACCCTAAACATGTAGGCCGTACTTGGGGAATAGGCTCAACCATACCTTGGAAGGTTAGTTTAGCCAAGTATAATGCCTAATACAGGAAGTGCAAAGTCCCAAGGATGGAGAAACAATCCTACCTAAAGAAAACCGTCAAAGAGGAGGTCAAAGAGGAGGTGAAGTCTAAGCTAACTATGGTCTTCAAATTAAAGATTCAGCGTGAGATGGAGAGGATAAGGATTGAATATTAGCAAGTGCACCAATGACCCATATCTCAAGTGAGAGCTCACATTGAAGCAAGCCCTATGGCTCAACCAAGCAATTATGAGTCAACCCTGTACTATATGTGGTCGACCATATGATTAAGATAATATTTATAGTATTAATACAACATGTAGCGAGATCTTAATTATATTTACGTCTAAATTCATAAAACTATGTTGCAGGATACCACCGAGTGTATCCTCATAGTGAGGGTTACATCGAACTTCAATTCTGAAGTCACCTATAATCTATGCTTCAAACTGACCACTACAACCAAGGTGCATAGGGCTGACTTGGTGGGTGGTTTTGCGAGAGCAAATAGATCAAGGGATAGACAATTGGACGAGCTATCTCCTTGAGACCCCTCCAAACAACGAGATTATAACACTAGCAGTTGCACAGGGTACGTACATTCAATAGCCTAAGGCAGATATAGTCTTTAGGGTGAAAGCTCGATCAAATCAGCCACCCTCAAAACAGCGAGTGCCTCCTCTAGGAGCTTGGTTGGTGCACACTTCACCTTATGTTGACTTTGCATTCACGCATTATAGAATAGCAAAGTGATAAACAACTAAATTAACTATTTTGTAGCTGCCAGGTATACTATCTCAACTCCAACTCGGCTAAGAAATACGTCTTCACATCTCTAGGCGCTGTAATAGACAAGGCCAAGGGGCAAAATGTAGAAAAAGGTGGTTGGCATCGGACAACTATTCCATCTCTCTATCACAAGTATGACTTTTCTGTCCAACAGCAAGTCAGTGATACTTATGGTTTTTATGTCTGTCATCACATGAAAGCCTTGTTAACATAGGTGACTAAGTTCGACCTTGGATGTTAAAACCCAATCGAAAAAGACGCCTTATAAATCCAAATCTATTAATTCTCATATTGTACTAATTATATTCGTATATCATATAAAACAATTGGATGCCAAGTCAAATTGACCTAGTAAGCATTAGAGAGGACCTAGTCGCCTTTCTTATAGTCCAAATGATAAACAAGAAAGGATGTTTTCATCTGAAGTTGGGTCACAGAGCTCATTAGAAATAAGTATTTCCTATTTTAATTAGTTTATTCTCTTGTGGTGAAACAATCATTATTTTTCAAAAAAATATTTAGTTGATGTACATATCTGGCTCCTTATAACTATGATTTTATAATAGTTATACTAATTCATTCAATTTATTCTAATTATTATGTCACTTGAGATTATCGTTTGCTATTACAGATTTTAAGAAGCTTTATGGGTATTTTGTAATGTGAATGTTTAACTTGATAATCGATGATATAAATTATGTAAATATAAATGTTATGTGAATTATATGGATGCGGATGTAGATTTGAAATGTGTATATATGCATGCTGTGTGAATGTTATATGAATTTTACTATTTTTTAGAAAGTGTAGCTAGCAATTACTTGATGTAGCCAATAAAATAGGTTTTTTTTATCGAAATAGGTAATCTGTGATGGATAATAACTAAAATCCATCACATAGTGACGGATGGTATGTTTTCTTCATGGGTGGTAGTAAGACAACCCATCATGATGGCCAGCTATGACAGGCCGTGGAGGATCGTCATATTTATACTAGATTGTTCACCCGTTATACATAAAATATCTTATGAGTGATGTTTTATTAATGACCAACGTTTTTTTCCGTCATAGACAGGTCTGAACCCAACACCGATGAGGGCACAGTGACAATTTCATTGTTGATTCTCTACTCCCGATTTATATGACTTCACTCAGTCAACAACAGTGTATCTAAATATAGTGCCAAAAATCAAACTGTAAAAATTCTAAGATCACTTCATCTCGGAGTGTAGGGCAACTACTTCCTGTAGGCAAATTCTGAGCCCTTTCAAACTTAGCATGATTGTGAAAGCGTATAAAAATAAAAAAAATATCGTGCCCACTAAATTTCTATAGATATTAAAAAATAGAAAAACTTTAAAACTTTGACACACAGGAAAAAACGGAAATTTAGAGTCATAAAGAAAACGAACACTATACTTATTTTTCTTAATTGTTTAATCATATATTTTTTAAAAAATAATAGTATTTAATCCTTTGTTTCAAAAGACTTTGTGAAATTTTTTCTATAGTATTAAAATCCTCCAAACTTTCTAGATATTTTTAGTCGGTTTGGATCACATAATAGTCATTTTTTTACTCTACTTAATGGCATGTGGGTCTAGGCTTAGGAATCAAAACAAATCAATGGAGGCGAGGAGGCGTGATCGTTGTTGTTGGGCCTAGGTGTTATTAGTCACTGTGAAGGGTGAAGCTTACCAAGTCATAGAAGCCAGATTGAATGTCACGCGATCCAACTCTCACTCCACCTCTTCTCCTCTCGTCGTTGCTGTCACCCGCCACCGGCCGGCCATGGCGAGCTCTACCACTGTGGTCGCTGTCATCACCGCTGTTATCGCCGCCCTCGTCGCTGCGACTCACCGTCAACTTCGGCTCGGCGACAGCGGTGAGGAGGATTGGAAGGAGAAGTTGGGAGGACTACATTGTCATGATCTTTTCTTCTAGAATTCTTCTGGAAGCGGGAAGGGGATATTCATCTGCCACGCAAGCAGCTGATTCAGGCGCTATATGGCTTAGGTCTCACGCGCGCACGCTATCCAGGCCTTCCTCTCTAGCTTGGGCCGCACGGCACCCATCCCGGCCTTCCATGGGCTTGAATTTTTTCTAACGGGCCTTTTCTTGCTCTAATAGGGCCAGATTGGTGGCCCAATTTTGGTCCTACATTTCCCTGATGGATTAGTTAAGTTAGCTCGAATTAATTTTTCCCGTGCACGTAGTAAAACTTTCAAAGCTGATCCATAACCTTTTTGACAAATTCAGACATCCAGAATCTCCAGGATCCAGAATTTCACCACACTAACCAGACAAGAAAGCCACAAAAAATCCACACTCCTTTCGCTATTGAATCCACATCTTTTCAGGATTCACAAGCCCCACTCTACACCCAAGGGATCTTCTGTGGCCATCCGATCACTCGCTCTCTCGCTCCTGTGGCTTGGGCAGAGGCAGGTTCATGTACTTGTAGCTGGTGAAGCCGCCGTCGACGACCAGGTTGTGGCCGGAGACGTACTTGGCGTCGTCAGAGGCGAGGTACGCCGCCGCCCTGGCCACGTCCACCGGCTCGCACGTTGCGCCCCTCAGCTCGCCGAGGCCCCTGACCACCGCCGCCACCTGCGCCTCGTCGGTGACGCCGTCGCCGTGCAGCATCTGCGAGAACTTCGCAACCACCATCGGCGTCGCCACCACGTAGGGGGAGATGCAGTTGACGCGGACGCCGTGGCGGGACAGCTCGGCGGCGGCGGCCTTGACGACGCCGGCGATGGCGAACTTGGACACCGAGTACGGGTACGTGCCGAGGCCGCCCATGATGCCGCTGATGCTCGCCATGCACACGATGGAGCCGGCGCCGGCGGGGGACATGACCCGCGACGCGTGCTTGATCCCGGCGAGCGTCCCGCGCACGTTCACGGCCATGACGGCGTCGAGCACGGACAGATCGAGGGTCGCCAGCTCCGTCGAACCGACAAGCGAGCCCGCCACGCCGGCGTTGTTGAACATGACATCGAGCCGGCCGTGCCTCGCCACGGCGCCGTCCACGGCCGCGGCAACGCTGTCCTCGTCGGCGACGTCGCAGCGCACGAAGTGGGCTCGTGGGCCGAGCTCGTCGGCCGCTTGACGGCCCAGGTCGGAGTTGACGTCGGCGATGACGACGGCACCGGCGCCCTCCCGGATGAACTCGTGGGCCGTTGCCTTCCCGAGCCCGCTTGCTCCCCCGGTAATTATTGCAATTTTCCCCTCGATTCTTCACGAAATTTGGAACCAGTGTCAGAATTGGCCATAGGTAAATTTCGCAAGATTTCAGGGTGTTTGATTGAAAAATTCAGTAGGAGAATATGCAAATTTGGAAGGGAAAAAACCAGGTATTCTTATAATTAAAATGAACCAAGAAAAATACAAAGTAAGTTAGTACATTTGCACCAGAAATAGAATGAGTGATCTCACACTGAAATTTGTAGTAGTACTAGGAGATGTAAAGGAGCTAAAAGATCAAATATTCAACCAAGAGAGTGAACAAGAGTCAGAAAAAATAATTCACAGAAGAAGTCAGCGATCTGTCATCCTGTCTCGCAACAAACATGTCAATCAAAAAAAAATACTCCATGCCTGACAGACGAATAAAATGCAGGATTAGGTCACAAATCCCGGGAACGCATACGTACGTAACAGAAAGAAAATAAAATAAAATAAATCCAGCTGCCATTGGCAAAGGCGCTGACAACATGCACAGTGGCTGGCTGGCTTGCTCTCTGGAAACAGCAGGGCACTGAGCAAGCTAGTACTACTAGTACTGTTCTTGGAAGCTGCTGAGCTTCCCACTCATGGCCCCCACACAACCCCCATCAGCCTGTCTGTTAATCACACGACCAGCTAATGACAGCATCATCAGCTAGCAGCATTAAATTAGCAGGTGGAATGAATGAAATTGATCTGAATCTGACACCCTGGAGAGATATCTTCCTCACAGGATAATTACAAAGTTTCTGCATGGTCTTTCCTTTTCTTACATGTTCTAGAGTTAGCAAGCTAAGCTAAAGTAACCTATATCAGATGGGCAAATGGTGATGCATGCCTTAACTGAAGAACAGTACACCCTAGCTAGTGCAAGCAACAGAGATAGTGCACTCTCTTAATTACCTCCCTTTCACCGCCGCCGCCGCCGCCGCCGACAGCCACCGCTCGCCGCCGGCTGCTCCGATGGCCGCCCTCCTCCTGGCATTCAACAAAGAGTGAGAAATCCAATCAACACAAACTGAAGCTAGCTAGCTAGGTTAATTACTTGAGCTAATGAGAAATTAAGCTAGCCAGAAGCCCAAAAAGGAGACAATGCCACACCACAAAGATGATTAAAGAATTTAGCACAAACTGATCGACACTAACCGAAATGCATGATATGGGCATGACAAAGATAGACGAAGACATCAAGAACATGATAGAGCTAGACATGTAAGTGCGTAATTAATTAACCATACCTAGCTTCACCGACGAGCCGGAGCATCATCATCTCGACACACTTCTCTTCTTCTTAGCTATCTTCTTGCAAGTTCTTGTGAAATGTGTGTGCGTGTAGAGACAGAGAGAGATGGGCTGGTGTGCCTACAAGTCACTCCTTTGTATGAATGTTTGTGTGAGGGGTTGGTGGTGAGTGTAGGGCTGCTTAAATAAAAACGAGGACCTCATCTCTGCTCCTCGATCAACCCTGTGCAACCAACTACCTTTATTTAATAAATATACATTCAGCCAATTTGCTTATGAGGTATGTAAGTTCCTATGCTACCCCATTTCATTTTGGATAGTAGTATGAATAAAATTCATAGTATATACTTACTCCCTTCATTTATGAAAATGGCTTTTGGATTGGGGTCCGCTTCATAATTTGACAAGTAATTTGTTGTTATATATTTGGACTCAAGATTTGTCTATTGTTATAAAATATAGTCCCTCAGACATCTGTACTTGACTTTGAAGTGACTCGGGGGAGTATTTCACTTTGTAATTTAGAGCCTCCGCTTGGCGCAGTTTTTTTTTCTAACAAGTTGTATCTCATTTTGAATTTAAAATTTTGATTATAAAATTAATTCTATGGGGTTTCTTTGCCACTTTCATTACCCAATCTTATTTTCACGATCATTAATAAGACAACTGAAATCCATACCTAAAATTATTTTTAAAATCACATTCTTTTTTGTTTTTTGTTTTGGAAAAAACGGTGACGATAGCAGAACCTTAGTTATTGACTTATTGGAGGAGTTGATCAGTAGCTAGGATGCAAGTGGGTCAGCCTATCGGTACACATTAAACAACTTCATCAAATTGTGCATTTTTAATTAATTGCTAGTTCATATGAACCAGACTATATTAAAAGATATATATATATATATATATATATATATATATATATATATATATATATATATATATATATGGGCCAATAGCTTACATCATTGACCAGTGCATTTACTTTGTAGTGCAAGTAGGAAATAGCAATGCTTGTTAAGGGGCGTGTCCTTGGCTCTCTGTTTGAAACGTCCTACGAGCTAGTACATATTCTATCCAGGGTGAAGTGTGAAGGGGTGATGGAGATTATTGGACCGGCAAGATGAGATCGAGTACAAATGTCGCCATTGCTATCATCTGCGTTAGTTGGACCAGCTATTGACAGAGATGTATGCATCTATAATGCAACAGTTAACTGATTGGAATTTTTGGATTGTAAATCTCTCTAACATGATATCGATCTTACGTCATGCATGTTTTTTTAATCTCCTCCATTAATTTGTTTCTTGAGTTCTTATATATATATATATATATATATATATATATGATTTTCCCATAGCGTTGTCAATCATCATACTGGAGTTTCCCTTGGGATCCAAGTTTGACATGCATGCATGGCATATATAACTCTCATGTTTTTCTGTTCTTGAGTTCTTGCTGTCATGTTTCAATTTCCAAAGAGAGGCCAATAATAAAGTTCGATCGTCGGCGTGTGTTCGCTAACAAATTGATGTTCCAACTGAAAAGAAAAGTAATCGTCTGCATAGTATATATATGTGTAAATTTGCAATATACTCCACGGATTAATAATTAATAGTACTACGAGTACGTACGGTGTACTATAATCATAAATATTATTAGTTATATAAACAGAGTAACAGACTAAAAGCCCGCTATATTTTTGTTCAAAAAGAAAGGAAAAAAGAACCAAGGGAATATACATACTAGTATAAAATTGCAAACCAATATTAGTATATAAATAATTGTGCACTTTGGATATATAAGGCTTGCTATATTTTTGGTCAAAAAGGAAGGAAAAAAGAACCAAGAGAATATACAGCTACAAATGCTTACACATATACCTATATATATAACTAATTGTACACTCTGGATATTCCTTAATGCCTTTTCAGGTACCTTAATTTGATCGATCGACAGTTGTACGAGTCGCACAAAACTACTTTAGAAAGTTATTCAGACATTTCGGAATCACGGGTATGTCAACAAGTTTAGGAAACATCAGGTATATAGGCGCCGATAGAGGAATATAATGCCCCAACTACTTAGAAAATCAAGCAAAGCTACCAAAGCAAGTTCATCGACTGATATACTAGTATAAATGATCGTCGAGTGCATAGCAGGTGAGATGTGTGGGTGTGGCCAATTAATGTATTCGGTCGACGGAATAAATGGAAGCTAGGCAGTCGACTTTTAGTTTTGATCGAACATCACATTGAACCATACACAATACAGGTCTATGCTGATCGAGTAATAGATCGTGCACAATGGTTTTTAGGGTGGAAACGTTCAAATGTAACCACGTAATTTTTTTCCTTCTCTATGAAATCTCAATATGATCTGGATTTTTTTTTCACTTCTCTTCACACAAATCTCAATGGGATTTGATGGTTCAGAAATCAAAAGTAGAGTTAGAATGTAATTACATCATAATTATATTATATTTAAATGTTTTTTAAAATAAACATGCGACAATTTTTTAACTATTCTATTTTACAAATTATAATCTTTTACTTGCAATTTGTTCTCAGACTATAATTGGGGAAAAACATTGAGAAATCATAATTAGAGAAATAGTGGACTTGCTTGTTATAATGAAACAAATTCACTTTAAAGTTATTAAAAGTTAATAGTCAAAGTTTATCTACTCTGTATCAAAACCAACGAAGGGCATGTTTGGTTTTTCGCATCCCTGCCTATCATCTTATTCGTCTAAGCTAAGTTTTGGTCGGGCTAAGAAGATGCACGTGCTGATGTTTGGTTATGGTATTGGATGAATTTAGATATGGATAGATGTTTTTTTAGCTGGTTGTATAGACTTTGAGTGTGGGTGCCTCTTCAGGGTAAGGTTATCTCTACAACGTCATATATAAAAAGTTTATATTAGCATCTGATTTAACCAATTAGATGTATTTATATCACATGCAAAGAATAATATTAATGTGCAAAATTACTATAGCATCTTATTATCTGTATAAAATAACTCCAATTTTTTTTACAACAAATCAGTGGAGAAGAGGAAAAAAGAGAGCTTCGTCTCGTTGTCAGTGACATGCCGATTTCGTCGCTCATAGCCGTCGGAACTGACATCCTGTAAGCTTGTGGGCATCGGATCACGTGGTTTGGCGGCTAAAAATGGGGATGGTTGCTAGGACAGCATGACCGACGACAATGAAGACAAGTAAGGAGCAGAGGGAGAGACATGGTAGAGGATCCAAAGCAGCAACGTGGTGAAGGGGCAATGCGCTCCGCCCAACAAATGTGGCGACAGCGAGCTTTGGGTCACCATACCCAGTGGATGGGGAGATTGTGGCCGCCTACTCGGGGAAGCGGCGACGACGATGACGAAGGCAGCCATGCGTGATGGCGGCGGCGACGACGACGACGACGACGGCTCAAGAGGAACCAAGGGAGCAAATTGGTGCGGAGGAGGTGACGCGAGGCACAACCCCTCTCGTCTCCCCGTGGGCCATGCCGCACCTGTTTGTCCCCGTGCCTGCACGCGTTCCATCCGGATGAGGAGCCAAGTCCGACTCGGGGGTTTTCATCGGCCCAGACTCGAGAGGCTGTTTAACGTCAATTAACTTGTGGAGTCAGACCCTAGAGTCGGTACGTGTAACCAAGCATCATTCGACTACACCCACGTAACCAAACACATATTTGCACGCAGCCTCATCCAGGATCGACGCGCGCAGGGCAGAGTCACTGTCTCGATTGATGCAAGAGCGAGGGACGAGCCTGGCCGCGCGCAAATATAGGTTGACTTCGTTCCGCGCGGGCCTGGCTGCCGCGGGAGCAAAACCGCGACGTTGCTGTCTTCTGTTGGTTTCCATACTGACTTTTGACGTTAGATGCAGGGAACCAAACGACTTGTTTCTACAGCCTGACTATACGCAACCGAGTACCCAAACACAAGTTAATTGCATGAGCTCAACTAAGCTCTGCGTGGCCTGGAAGATAGATACGAGCCCAGTTGAGATTATCGGACCACCACACATACTCTTCAAGCATCTATGCATGGACGGAGAGGCTATCTAGGAGGGGAACTGGAGTAAGTTCTCAAAACATCTCGCGGATAACTATTCATCTTCAAAGACGTGGATCGATCGACCAGCTAACCATGCAGGTTGATCTGAGCAGTCAGTGGCGGGAGACGTCACATCAGCTGTCGCGTACGTGCAGACGGCCGGCGACGTGCACGCGCAGGCACCTGTCTCGTCGTCGGAGTCACGCACGCAAACACGGTGCTGTACACATTACTGACTCTATCACGCCGTCTTGTACTGCATTTCCTGTCAGTGCGTGCGTGCACTGCACGCTTTCCATTTACTCCCTCCGTTCTAGTAAAGTAAACGGATTAGGATTTAAATCTTTTCAGATAATATATGGATTTTTAGCAATTTGCCATATTCACTTATTTCATTTACACTTATTCTCAATTTGTTTTCATGTATCATTTCATACTCATTCATTATTTATTAAGAGATAATAAAATCTTTTTTAAAACCTTAGACTTTGCCAAACAAACTAAACTTTATTATATTTTACGATGAATGTAGCATATACACATACACAGTACTAGTCGTCGCTGAAATGGTGGTTGCATACATTGACAAGATTGTTGCCTGTTGCAGTGGAAAAAAAATCATATATATCGACCATAAGAATGAGTAGCAGAAGTTCAGCAACAATCCATATATTCGATATTCCATATATGATCAGAATTAGTAGTATTCCAGATGGCAGGTCTCAGCCATGCATCCCATATCTTGCGTATACGACGGGCACTTCATGATCCAGACCTACCCTTTAATAATTATTTAGTTATCTAAGACTCACAAGGCACTTGCTAGTTGATTACATATTTACATATATCAAGTGTATGCATGCCACCTGCTACATCATACATATCATCTAAAGATGATGGATCACATACATACATATATACACACACACGCAAGTGTCTTCTCTTTGATCTTCTCTCTGTTAGCTAGATTGATCCGCCAAATTATTGAGCTGGGAGATGAACAGTAATATTAGTAAGCTAATCATATATTTATTAACCTTCTCTAATGATATTTTAATATATAACTATCAACCAGTTGAAAAATCTGGTATTGAAGACCGATCATCATAGAGTTAAATCTAGAACTAATAAAGATAATAAATACTAAGGATAATATTAATATAATATGTAGATCGAATCATACTGGATTATAGTTGGTAGTCTAGTAATAGCCAACTAAAATTACGGTATATAATTTCTAATATATAAATTAGGGTAAGAGACGTGATGATTTGGAAAAAAAATTAAAGAGTTACATAAAGAACAAAAGCAAATTAAAGAACAATATTATCTTAAAGTAACAAATTAAATTGTATATTAAAACTACTAGAAGAATATAAGACGATGCAAAATAAAATTTCATAAAATAGTGATTATATTAAGGAGTTATTAGACAAAATTAATTCTAGTAAAGGTAAAGAAATAGTTTTGGTTTCATTAGCCATAGTTGCATCTCACAAGTCATAAACTAAAAATAATAATAGATGTATCTATAAGTCTCTTCTGAAAAATAGCAAACAGAGATAACATGTCTTTTAAGTTATACCGATAACCAAAAGATTAATACGAAGAAATAGATGAGTTAGGAAATATTGTAGAAGTGAATAAGAAGCCGGAAATATATCAAACATAAACTTTAAGAGCAATAATACCTTTAAAAAATATATTGTATGGAAATTTTTTTAAATAAGAGTGAGTTATATAGAATACCTAGAGAAGTAAAATGGAGTCCAAATCTGAAAATAGTAATTAAGGAATTTAAAATTGGATTAAAATATGCAATATATAATTATATTCACCAAGATATATATATAATATGAATCAAATGCATAATAAGAAAGAAATTAGGAGGGAAAGTTTTAATTACCTTGCTAGATAATGGGACACAATAGATAAAGCAGCATTAGACTTTCTACAAGCATATATGAATGAGAATAGGTTGATAACCTATATAGTGCCTGATTTAATGATGCCTATAAAGAATTCATAGATAAAATAAGTTTTGGATTCTAAATAAAAGGCTACAAAGATTAAAGGGACAAATTTGTTGGCGAGTATAGAATTTAAAGTAAGATTAACTAATTGAAGTGCTTGTAAATACAGAATAAATATAAATGATGTGATTGGAAATATGCATTACAAAGGAATAACATTCACGTGTGCTTTAAAAATAAGTTCTAAAGAAAGAGGAGGAGAAGAATAAAAAATAGTGAATTAATATAAAGTAAAACATTGAGTCAACATGAAAATTACATAAGTTATCAAAAGAGAATACCAGTATTAGATTTACAAATTATAAATCAAGAACCACTGATAATTTGAAAGCAAAACTATCTGATAAAGATATATAAAACCAAAGACACAATGTTTTTGAATTTATAAAAAAATTAGATCAGAAAAGTGAATAAAATATTATGATGATAAATTATAAGATATAGCTGTAGAATACAATAACTCATTGAAGAGTGAGTGTACTAAAATAGTTTAAAAACTTTATTTCTACATAGAATTATATTGGATAAATAAAATAGAAAAAAATAAAGACATGATTATAGAAACCTCCAAAATCAAAAAAGTAAAATAAAACAAATAAAGATTAAGGAAAAGGATAGTGATGATAAAGGAAAGCAAAAGATTAGTAACAAAAGGAAGAAAATAAGAAATTATTGTTAGAAAGTTACGAACAAATTAGTCTCACAAAAGAAATGGGGGAATATAGAAGAGGAAGAAGATAACTCAAAATAATATAATGATTTTATAAACCTTTAGATGATATATATTTGTATAATCTTGATAATGCAATAGTAGACTTAGAATCAAGGAAAATGAAAATGTATGCGAAAGTTTCGAGAAAGAGAAATAGCAGCTTAGGGTAGTAGGAAAATGGCCCTACATAAAGAAGAATATATGGCAAGACAATTATTCATGCCAAAACTCACGGGGACCGATTAGACCAGGCAGTGCCGACGAAGGTCCAATCCGACGCAAACGTGCGAACATGCCAAGGCCTAAAAGATCTACTTCGCTCCAGTGTAGTTCCTTTGACTTTGTTGGATGGTGTGTGCTCCCGATTGTCCTTCGGTTTCATTGATTGGTTCAAGAGCGCACTAAGATCCTTCAGCTTTGTTGTCCCTTTATCGAGACGATGGATATGTAGGTGCGCTAGTCAATTTAATTCTATAATTGACAAGGAGATAAATAGATGGGTCAGTCGGACGATGGGCCAATATGAACTCTTACTATCATCTAGCTATCGATAGGGTTAAGATAGTCATCGGCTGCGTCCGACGCGCTCCTGCTATCGACTGATTGAGATTGGGATACTCTTCCATCGACTTGGAAGCCGATGAAGGCATAAGCAGATGGCGATGAAGAGAATAAAAAATATATTGGCTGTAGAGCTGATGGTACTCCAGATATAATAAAGGCGTAACACTGTTCCATTGACTGCAAACTGACAATGGCATAAAAGTATATTCAAAGAATATAATAACAATTCCATCATTTGTAAAGCCGATGGTAATATGGAATAGGGTATTCAAAGAATAGCACGTGGGATCTTCCTTTCGGCCGATTGTTGATGGAGATTATAGCACTCGTTAATCGGTTGAAAGGCCAATAAAAGCATATATAGATTGACAAGGAATAATACAAAAGATACATCGGCTGCAAAGTCAATGACGCTCTGAATATAATGTGTGATGAATAAGAAGGAATAAGACCCAATCCTCCAAAAGTACAAGACCCAGTGACCATCGTGATGTTACTATTAAAGTCAGGCTCGATGGATTGGACCGAACCAAGATAGTATGAGAATGATGCTAACGACAATGAGACAGCGGACGCTAGATAGGACGTGTGGGCGAAAAGAAAGGTGAACCTATCGGCTAGCTGAGCCAATGAGAGAAGATTTATGAAGATATATGTGTATTGACTAAGAGGCCAATACGCTGGACGTGAGATTCATGAGAAGTCACTAAAGACGTATGTGTATCGGCTGAGGAGCCGATACACTGGGTGTGATGCTCAATGTGTGGATAACTCATCAGTTAGCTACTCCGATGAAATGTCGAGTAAAGATCCATTGGCTTATGGCTCAATCTACTATCATCAGTCTAGTAGGGGTAGGTCAAATCTAACCGATAAAGCACGAGACTGATGACGGTAAAAGGAGCTTGATAAGCCAATAGATCTCACGCGGACGTGATGTGGTATATTCGATCAGACTAAAAAGTCAAATCTAATCGATATAACGTTACACAAAGCGAATACACTGGGATAACGGTGGGACTTACCCCTTCACCGGTGTTCAGACCTAACCAATATGGCCTCGCGTCAAGAGCTAAAATCCATCGATAAAAAACCTAGGCAAGCTAGGGTGGCGATGCATAGAAATTGTATTATCTAAGAGATGATTTACAAGCTTTCAGAGGGTCTATATTTATACTTTGAGATTATAAGAGTTCAACGTGGTTATAACAATCATTGGACGTTATTTCTTAAAAACATAAAAGAAAAATATCTCTAAAAAAATTAACAAAACTAACTAAACCTGCCTATCCTTACAATATATCTCTTATATAGATAAAATATCCTACCATGGCTTCAACGGTTACTCCTTAGATTCGGTCTAACCCGAATAATATTTTATTTTTAACTGGACCGAATCCTTCCTCTATCCATCCGATCGGTTTTTTTTCTATATTAATCGGACTTTTTCCACTAAGCCGATCGGCTCTCCAATCTATCCACAGGGCTTTCCAAATTTTGGTATAAACAACATAGATATATGGGCAATAAGAGAAGAGATTTTGAGGGACCTATAAAGAATGGGTTGAAAAGAATTCTATTAATTATGAAGAACAGAAAAGAGCTTGTAGCAATCCATATAATTTTACAAATATAATATCCAAAAATATTATAGCCAAAGATCTATATAACTTTACAAAATAAAAAATTTAAAACTAAAAAAATTAACATTAACAAGCTAGAAGGGCATAAAAGAATTTTCTCAACACCATTTATATAATGCTACAATTGCTAAACAATAATATAATAAGTTGAGCGTTATTTCAATAAATTGCTTGACCCATTAGGTAGCATGAAAAGAAAACCAAAGAAGCTAAAATTAATTTCTCTCAAGCAATAATATTTGTATTTAAACAATTCAGAAAAATATGTATAGATATACAAGACCAAAGTCCGATGAAAACATTCTGATTATAATTTTTACAATAAAATTATACAAATAACTTTATCATATGCAGAAGATAGCCACAAACGTAAAAGAAGCTATAGACATCAAAAAAAAATAATATTAGAACAAAGAGAAGGTATTTTCTAAAAAGATCAGATAATAAAGTCCCTTTCTTGCATAAAAAAATTGCAAGATGATGCAAAACTGATGATATAATATGCATATGTTTTATATGTCATTCACCTTACCATTTTAGTATAACATATCCAAATAAAGATAAAAAATGATATTCTAGTAACAAGAGAGAGTTTTAATTATTAATAGTGTAAATAAAAATATATTAGTATGCGAAGATGAAATAAAGGATGATGAATCAATATTAACACACAATATGAGTCGAGTAATCAAGAGTAAGACTTAATTGATGAACTAGTGAAAATAAAAATTGAAATTATAGATCAATTAAGTTGTAAATATGATTGGGTTAAAGCAAAAGGTGATTACATTATTAAATATGTTTTTTACATCTACTACCCAAGCTAATAGTCACATGTAGTATTTGACTAAAACAAGCTTATGCTAAATATATAAGAGTAATTAAACTAAAATGGGGAAGGGAGATAGATTTAGAATCCAATGATAAAAAACTATATCAAATAGAGTACGTGTTTTACAAAATAGAATAAATAAATTAAAATCAAAGTTAGAGAATTTAAAAAATAGTTGTGATATTAAGTACTTGCTACAAAATGAGGCTATACAAAACACAAAATTTAAATAACAATTTGTATCATTAAAATATAGTAATACTTCTAAAATAATTCAACTAAAAATGTCATAAAAAATAAATATATAGTAAAGTTATTTTCAAAGAAATTTTAAAAATAAGGATCTGGTAAAAATAAAATTAACGCCTAAGAAATCATGCAAAATATTGGTCCAAGTAAATAGGAGGTGTACGAAGAATATTATTTATGATAAATACTTCATAAAATATCCCAAAGTTTGTATAATAAGACATAAATTTATATAAATTTATCTGAAATAAAGAAAATCCACAATTGACAAAATATATAATAGATAATAGTAAATGATGACATGATAATTGGTATAAGATTCTTATAGTACATTATATTTATTCTATATTAAGAAGTTGTTTTATATATTTTAGAGGTAAAAAAGCATGACGGACCTAAAACCAACACCAACCTTTATAATAATCTTGATAGCCTTAACACTGAATAAAAAAGTGTAGCATATGAGTTTAGTAAGAATATAGATAACTGATATATATCAAATTACATATGACTATAGTCATTTGTATCAAATTGGTATAGAGATATTAAGTTTAAAAAAGATATTAAAATAATTGTTCAAAGATTAGAGTACATTCAACAGTATGAGTTTACCTTAAATATATAAGAGTTTGGTAGGAATATTCTGAGCTTATTGACATCTCTTGATTTCTGCTTACATGAAAAGGTTGGCAAAAAAGATAGTACGTCTGCTAAATGATTATTGTTTTCTTTAATACATTAAAATATAACTTTTTATCTAATTTTAGAAATAATATCTTCAAATAAGATCCATCTCCTAGTATAATTTTTCTTACTATTAAGCTTAATATCTATGTTGCTTCACAATATATTCTAATTTAGGTAAGGTATAAAAGCATTTATCGTATTAATTATTATAAGTATGTGTTGATATATATTGCTTATATTAGGTATATCTGCATATTTTCTTCTCTATTTAAGATGAATATTCAGTGGTCTTTATTTTAATACAGCACCCAAAACTTGTTGGCAACAATGTACCCGTTTCAAGAATGAAGTAATTATTTTCAAACATTAATTCTTAGGGTTTTAACCCTCTTATACTTTCTCTTATTATTCTTACTAACCTAATGTATTTATTTGGCCATTTTTAAATTTTGCATATAAAGGTCTTGCTACTTTTTCTAAATATATTATTTGTAGCATAATTTATTATTCATAAGAATTGTTGTAGATTTCTTTTTATCATTGATGATATCATGAAAATTTAGAATTTCTTGTCAATATGCTCTTATAAATATATTTTGCCTTCTCCTATTTCATGACCAAGGAAATTGATTTTCTCTTTACAAAATTTTATTTTTTTTCTTAGATAAAATTAACCCATTTTGTTCTACATTTATAAAAAAATATTTCCAAATGAGCAATATGCTCCCTATATGTTTTTTAGAAGTCTAAAAAGCTATCTATATAGACTAATACAAATTCTTGATTTTTGTTAAATATATTTTGTATTTTTCTATAAAATAAGAGAGATGTAATTTTTAATCTCACTAGCATAACAGGCATATCATTCTTATGTCATCTTTACTTATCAAAATCTGTCTTTTAAGTTAAATTTTAAGAAATACTTACTACCTTATATTTTATTTTATTGATTCAATCTTAATTTAGTGATATTATAAGCACCTCTATTATATTATTATTTAACATTTTATAATTGATGAATATCCTCGATTTAAGTCTAACTTCTTCCAGCATGATTTCTTACTATAAATTCTACATCATATAGACTCCTACTTTCCCTTATTTCTCATAATTTTAATAATGCTTCTATATGCATTTCAAGTTCTTCTATATTCTTTAGCGTGTCAACACATGTTTTAATTATATAGTCTAGGTTTATTATATTTATTTTATAGATAATCAAATTTTTGTCCAAATATTTTATCGGAAAAACCACAAAATTGTAGATGAAGTGCAATAATGCATTCTAGATATCAATATAACAAGAGAGAATATAAAGGTTATATGCTATAAATATTAAATAGCATTGCTTAATATTTTCATCTAATAAATGAATTAATACCAATTACAAAAGACCATAAAATAATACAGCATAAACCCATATATATGGTGTTTGATATAAAGCTCCTAAAAATCTATATATTATTAGAATAAATAATAGCCTAAAAAATACATATACAAAATTAATAAGAGGCTTATCATGGAAAAAATAACAAATATATAGATAAGGCACTAAGGCCAGGAATGCTAATCTTCTGAATACATTAATTGAAAGGTAGTTGAAAATTTTAAAGTTTCTCGCTAATGGATGAAGGAAATAAATGAAGAAATATTTAAGGAATTAAAACAAGAAATAAACAAAAATTTTGGAAAAATAAAAAAAGCGTATGATGAAAAATTTGACGTATCATTTTCCGATATAGATATAATGGATATTGGTTGCCATGGGTAGTTAGACCAATAAGCAAAAATAGCTAAAAATAATACATAAAAGAAGTAAAATTGATATGGCATTATCAATCATTCGGGTATGGCAAACATAATAAATTAATAAATTATCCTTAATCGTATGCCTAATAAAAATCTAATGAAGTCGTACACAAATTATATGCCTAAACTTTAGATACAGATTCCAACAGAAAAATAACATGACACTTTCACCGGAAAAGTAAGAAATATGTACAGTGTGTCTCAATTTTAGATGAATTAAGGATACTTATAAGCAAGAAAAGAAAAGAAGATAATCATGGTCATGAATAGAAATAAGAACGAAACCTAGGCAACCCTTTTTATATATCAAAGAAGAAAGAGCACCTTCAGCCACAGTCCATATACACATTCTACATTTAGTAGTAGAAATTATTTTGATTAGCATATTAGAGCAATGATTATAATATAAGCTGTCTAAGTAAACCTTCTTTGAATCTCTTTCAGGTTTCCGAAAGAAAAAAAATCATATGTAAGCTTGTTTGTTAATTATAAAGTACTTAAGAATCTCTGTTTGTTTGTTCTGTATGAGTGTTTATGCCAGAGACATATAGGAAAAATCTACTTCATAGCTTCTATAGGCATTAAGAGAACGAGATAGAATGAAGTGTTTCTTTGAGGAGAAACTATATGGGAAGATAAACTCTTAACGAATAAATTATGACTTAGTATAATTAAAGAAATTTTCTTTTACAAATAAAGTGAGAAATATGGTAAGTAGGACAATTTATTTTTCCAACACAAGCACCGGCAAATATCCTAAAGATAAAAAATTCTTCGAGTGAACAATACCTAAATAGTAGTAAATAGTTATGAGCAGTAAATAACACAGTGTGAACTATAACTATCACTAGTGAATAGTACCAGCACTAGTGATTTTGGTGTGCCAAATTATTGAACAGGTAATTAATCAGTAATATCAAAAATATAATCATATATCTATTAACTTTCTGTAATCATATTTCAATATATACATATACACATATGTATATATATATATATATATATCATCTAAAGATGGACCACCCACATATATATATATATATATATACACACACATATACACACGAATGCACTAACTACGAGTAGTGTGTACAAAACTCGTTCCTGGTAGTCCTATTTTTTCATTTTCTGGCACCCATCTGCACACTGTCCTGTTCTCGTTCTTTTTTTTCGGTTTTTTCCCTTCCGCACTCCTTCAGCTCCCATATCGTTATGCCTATGCCCCTTTCCTTATGGGCCTGTAAGGTTACTCACGTCGTAAGCCTAGGAGTAAACTAATTACTAACAAGAATAAGTCTCTCTAGCAAACCGTTATACCGATAGTAATATTTTTACTCCCTCATATTTCTTGGTTTCCCCTCCTGATTTTCATGGTACCTTCTACATTCTGAGTCTATCTATGATTCAGTAATTTAATTACTATAAGTTAGATACCATCCAATCTAATCATCGGCAATTTGATTACTAAAAAAGACAGGTAGAGTCACAGAGTAATAGTTTTACTCTTGGACCAAATTCATTGAACCGTATAGTATAGTAATATTTTTACTAATATATTTTACGTGTTGGATAGTAATACTTTTACTCACGTGTATTGTCACGTGGTATTAATATTTCTACTTTTACTCACACGGGTAAAATCGAATTAGGAGTATACTATCCACACGTCACTATATGGATTAAAAATTTACACATTGAACAGGGAAAAAAATAGAGAAAAATCCATGATGGGTCGCCATAAATCCTATAAATCCTAGCTACTTGCTGGATCTGGCATTGAAGCAGTCGGCAGAGGTCACCTCAACAGTACATCGGTCTACCCCGGTGACAAGCAGAGGGCCAAGACCCAGCTAGTGGCAGGAAGTCAACGCTGATGTCGACAGTGATCTCTGCACTAGTCATATACTGTTGACCACTACCATGAGAGTTAGGTCCAGCATGGCCTACTTATAGATCTCACGGTTGGCCAGATCGGCAGTTGAATATGAGTTGTAGCAGTGGCACTAGGATGTCGCCTACTGTCAATCTTATTTGCGCCCGTGTGTCTCCTTACCCAATCTTATGCCAAGCTCACAGATAGAGATGAAAGAGCGTGCCAGAGGACGAGAGGCAATGAAGTGAACAGAAGGAGACGATGCCTATCCTCTCCTCCCTTTTGTTCCTAGTGCAAGTAAGGCAACAATAGAGGTGTACAATGACAACCTCATGCTAGATGCCGTCCTATCCGCCGTGTGTGCTCAAAGCTATAGAGTATAGAGTATGCCATCACCAACTAGAGTTACCTCTCTAGATCATGTTGGAGGATAGGTGGAATTGGTGGATGCTAGCCTCGACCATGGCTAGTGGCCCTAGCCGTCATCCACAAATAACTTAAGATGCCACCTAGGGACACCTGATCAAGGAAGGCCGCCAGTATTGTAGAGAGACGACGACGAGGTCTAGTTTATGCCACCACCTGGATCTATCACCTCCAGCTCTGCTGACACCGTTCGTACCACCATTGAACACCAAATCCATTGGGATCTCTGCGCTAGAGAGGTCTTCTTGGGTGTTGCCACCGAGAAGCCCTTCTGTCATCGCACATCAATAGTCATAGATTGCCGAGGAGAATCAACGTCGTCGGAGGAACTCGTCGTTGGAGCCTGTCGCTTGTGGCGACACCTTCACTGCCATCGCATGGCCCAATGAACTTCCGTCTCGTTGCCTCTTATACCAAACCTAGAAATTTTGAGGATAGGAGGAGAAAGTGAGGGGACTGGCTATGGCTAACAGTAAAAAGAAGTATAAATATGTGAGAGCAGTGGACAGTAAAAATTTTACTTGTGTAGATGGAGAATGGTGCATGGGCGACCTAGGGAGAAAGTGTGGGAGTGGATGCATGGTAGGATGTGAGAGGCTTGTTTTAGATATAAACACCTTAGGTATATTATAATACATTTATATATATATATATCCACACATAATATTCTCTCTGTTAGCTAGCTAGATAAATCCTCCGTTCAGCCTATAACCACTTAGGCACACCATTTGAGATAGAGAAAGATAGAAAAAGCCTTTGCACGTTTCTCCAGTTGTTAAATTATTTTTTTTAAAAAAATTCTATAGTTATTTTAAAAATCATATTAATATATTTTTTAAGTTTAAAATAATTAATACTCAATTAATCATATACTAATGGCTCATCTAATTTATGTATTTTCTTTTTTTCCCTTTTCCCTTCCTCTCAAACTCAGCCTTAATTTCCATAGTATATGCATGCATGCAAGTGGTAACCTGCAGATTATTGCTAACTCGCACTACTATAGAAAACTACATCAGTGCAAGTCGTAATTGGCATCAGTGCTGGTTTCTAACCCAACACAAAACTTTCACCATTGATAGTGCTAGGTATCAATACCGGGTAAACAACTGGCATAGACTAGGTCTGGAAAAAAAAATCGGCTGGCTCAAGCTGATGCTTTGAGCCCCTCTTTTCTAGTCTTGAGACAATATTTCAATTTTATCCACAAATCATCACAGCATCAATTTCATCTAAAAATCATCCTAGCATCAATTTCATCCAAAAATCATCACAATATCAATTTCATACAAAAATTGCAGAAATTGCACCATCTTCACTTAGACCGTCACAAATTTCATCACAAATCTTCATCTTACTATGAAGACGAAGAGGTCATGGAGCTACTTGCCCTAGTCATGGAAGGGCACCACTGCTCGATGAAGAGATAGCGAGGGAGCCTCGCCCGTGCCCATGGTGCATGGATCTAGCAGCCACCAACCTCCAGGTGGTCAAATCCTGCAGCTGTGAGGTAGAGAGCAGTGTGCACCGTCCGGGAGAAAGCCAGGAAGCAGCAGGGAGGATCGGGCGCCGCTAGGAAAAGAGCGAGGATGAGGTGGCGGAAAGGAGCGGCGACTACAAAGCGGTAAGAAGGACCGAGAGCCACTTGGGAAAGAGCGAGGAGGAACGATGGCGACGGGAAGGAGCTGGCATCGCTAGGAAGTGAGCGAGAGGAGAGCAATCGACTAAGAGGAAGAGAGGGACGCGTAGTAAAGCCTTGCCGTCAGAGCCTGAAATCGAAGAGAATGAGAGAGGGATGGAGAGGAGAAGAATAAAAACGCTTAAATATTTTGATGGCTCGTCTCAACTTAGATTAGTGCCGGGATTTTTAAAAACCTAACACTGATGAGATAAATATTAGTACCGGTTCTTGTACTGTTGTTGTCTCATCGATCTATTAAAAAATCGGTACCAATTGAGAGCTCATGGGTCTAATAATAAGAAATCACTATTGGTGCCGTTTTGATTGAATCGGCACTAATAAGGATATTATTGACGTGCTGTTGCCACAGATAATTAATTAATTCTAGCTAGTGAGATGGATGATTCGCGAAACAATAGCAGAGGGGAGACAAAAGTTACGAGGGGAGGCTAGTAACAAGATAAACTAAGTTCCTTTTCTTTCTAGGTGTCGCAAGCAAAAAGGACACTACAAGGCACAAGTAACTAAAAGAGGCCCCTCTCTTGTGTCAACCCTACAATTGCATGCTGCATGCCCTAAAGCTAGCACTTGACATGTGTACCTAATCTCTCTACTCCTTTCCTTTTTTATTTTTTTGGTGCTCAAAAGCATGCATGCACACACTGTAAATCAACGCGGTGCACTAGCATCCAAGGAGATGATCCATATAGAGTTAGAAACTGATTGAGGTCGGTTGCATCTGCTAAGCGTTGGATTCTTCATTGTGTTGGTCAAATTTCTAGCTAGGCAGTGCGTGTTAGTTAACAACTACAGAGAGCTTCTGAAACTTATGTTTTACTTTTTTTTCTTATGAATAATAACAGTGTCTCATACCAAGGATCTATATGTAAGTGCTTCTGTACTAGCTATGGGCTGACACGAAAGAGGCATGCATGCCTCCTACCCATGTGTAGGTACCATGCATGTGTAGGTAGGTTCTCTTAACACAACATCAAAAGGGGTAAAGAAACTAACAGCCCTTTCTCAGCCCAATGATGCTATTGTAGATGAAACCTATTTACTCTTACCGGTAAAAAATATTTTGATGTTTAGGAATTAGGATAAAATTCAGTCACACTTAAGTTCCAACCATTACTATATAATTTCTCAAATACATAGTTTAAAAATAAAAGAAATGGTATATGTATTTTGCCTAAAAAATAGTATTATAATATGTAATCTTATTAGATTTTATAAAGCTATTTTAATATAAAATTGATGTTGAAATTTTAAAAGTTTTACCGAACATTGTTACAAATGTCAAATAATTTTGACTGGAGGATGTAATTTCTAAACGGTATAACGTTTTTGCGGTCTGAATTAAATGCTTTTTGTTATGTTAATTAGTTGGCCTTCTCTGAATTATTGTCAGGTGGTGGCTCAGATATATCCATACAATTGGCTTGGTACAACATAATAATGTGCCAATTAATAGACATGCATGCATCGATCAGTGCTGGCTTGCTAGCTGAGTTATCAGCTATTTATGCTCCGATATATATCCATTGTGTCTTGTTGCTAGCAAGAAGGGGACAAGCCATGGACAAGCCCTGGTGTCCGCCAGCTGGACTCATTAGTTTACACCAGGGAGCAGTGTTCTTTGTTACCGACAAAGTTAAATTTGACTAAACATACTTAGTGGCTTCTCTGCTTTGTTTAACACCCCACCATCTTGGATTGTGTTCGATACTTTGTTTCCATAGTCATCTTTTGAGATACAACAAAATCTGCTGCATGCATATTTTCCCAACAAATAAAGTGCGATTATGGCCCTTTTGTTATAAAAATATAAATAAAGTGAATGCGGCGTGCAGTGTTAATTATTTGATGGTGCTTTGTTGCTTTTTGTTCTGATTGATCTACGTATATTGATTAGTTGATGCCTCTCCTTAATTTGGGGGTTGCTGGTGAAGGGCTTCTGTCTGTGTTGTGTATAGATCTGAACCACAAAGAGATGCATTGTTATGTCAAACAGCCATCTGAATGAATTCTAACAAGAAAAAGTTGGGACCCTTAAGTCCACAATGCCTCCTATTCATGCTTGCAGTATTAGTTCGATCTGTTCCATTGTACTTGTTCTTCTGATTTTCTTGCCTAAACCGACAATAATTGAAAACCATGCGTGCACACAAATGATTAATATTAATCCCCCTGTCTCTCAGAATTACAAAGGGAGATGAAAAATACTAAAGATGAATAAAATGTGTTCACATTTAAAAGAAAACAGGGCGCCTTTTTGAGAATAAGTTACTATGAACGCGTCTGGATCAATTTTGGATAATAAGCTTAATTAGAGACATAGTGGACCAAATGAAACAATATTGTTGTCCATATTAAATTTTGCTTATTTTTCTATATAAGTTTACCAAATTTTGGCAGATTATAATAAGATATTTTTCTTAATTGTTGGTTCAATGTGGCTGCGCCAAAAACTGTATTGTTTCCGAAAAAGAGCATCTCTAGTTTAATACTGGTTATGTTTAATTATAAGCATGAACTGAAACAGGCCCTTATTTACTATAGTGAAAGAAATGGCAATTAACGATTCTTGTTGTCAGCCGAGGCATTGGAGAGAGCGGGGTCACTGGCTTTTCAATCAACACGGATGGAGGTTTAGCAATTGGTTTCATGTAACTGTATCTCAATTTTGCTATGTCCTTTGATTCCAAACTTTTTATTGGGACCTGCTTTTTTTTGACAAATTATAACCTCCAGCCTCTTGGGACCTGCTATATATAAAGTGCAGAAACCTTGTAATATTAATTGGTGGTTGTGTGTCCTAGCTACAATATACGCAGAGGCTAGTGTTTCTTCCCTTATCTTCATTCCTTTCCATTAATTCCTGCAGTCTAGCGCAGAAGTGAGGATATGGACGAATTTATCGTCTCTCTTGGCGTTGGCTTTTGAATGGCATACACATATACATGTACTTATACATTAATTGTACGTTGTAGATATTACATTGCATGTGCATGCATGCGCATGGTCTCCTGTCACATGAACTCATATGCATGTGACCAACACCTTACACGTATATATTCGTACGTATAGTACGTACGATGAAGCAGCTAGTGGCAACATAGGTTGTACAAATGCACAGGCATATATATCAACTACTCTGTCTAGCGTGTAGGCTACAGCAGACTTATTTTTCGTTAAATTAAAGTTATACATGTCGTTGTCGCACGTATATATTTTCGTTTTACATGTGTGTGCACCTCTTACATGAACAGATCGCGTGGTTTGCGAGCCTTTTGGCTTCTGGCGTGTGGCATGACGTGTAAGGGCCGGTTCGAATTAGATTATAGGGAGATTATTTCGCGGATTATCGATTTGATTATAAAGATAAATTAAATATTTTAATAAATAAAGTTAAAGATAAGTGATGTACCACTGCATAATCAATTTTAATATCCCAATGGAAAAGGTGAATAGAATAGGCCTAAACTAATTGAAATTATGCCACCTTTTGCTTGGGATCTCGTGTACTAAGAAACCAGCTTTAATGTAATTTTCCACGAAAAAACGTTTAATTTGCTCATTTGTACTAGCTCGTCCCGAAACATCCTAATGTGTTTTTTTTTAAAAAAACACCTAACAAATACTCAAAACAAACAGTAATAGTAATACTGATAAAAATCTAGTGCAAGACACATGCATCGATCTCCTCATCGACAGCCCATCCATGGATAAAATAGTCATTACGCGACCGGCCCATACTTTTTTGTCATTAAAGGCTGATAATTATCTAGTACGGCCCATACTAAACTACCTTTTGGGCTTGGATTGAATGGCCCGTTAGAGTTCACTTTAGCCCACCGAATGAAAGAGGCGTTAGAACGTAGCAGTAGCTAGCTGTTTATAGCGCACAGAGCAAGGGCGTTTTGGAATACTTTATATATGTGATTTTCATCAGGATTAAGTTTACAATAATATCAAAATCAAAGTGTTTCAATTCCATGTAAATTAAGGTATGTTAGAAATAAAATCCAACTAAAACTAACTATCAAAATTCAGATAAAAAAATAACAATTTCAGTAAAATTTATCTTTAAAACAATTGATAGTATGGCGAAAAACATAAGGTGAAAGATGTCAACATGTCATTATCGATACTCTATATGTCTGCTGGACTTGGGATGACCACATACAATCCGATGTAACTACAAATGCTTAAACCATTTAACTGAAACGAGACTTAAACCACCGTTGATTTCAAATTTAAATTAGAAGGGGTTTTCTTTTTTAAAAAAACATAGGTTTTGCGCCCTGTAATACACTAAACTATGTTTTGGCCTTAGATGGCCCGTGAGAGTTTACGTAGCCCACGGACTGAAATAGCATTTTGCACGTTACACGTAGCAGTAGCTTAGCTAGCTGTTTACAGTGCTCAAAGTAAGGTCTTTGGAATATTTTATAGGATTTAATTTAATAAGAATCAGTTTAATTTCGTAAAATTCCTTGGTTTAAAAAATTCATAGAGCAGTGACAAAATGAGGTGGAACATGTTGCTCATGCTCGAGATGTTTGTGTGCTAGGCTGCTAGATCATAGGATGATGAAATTCTAAAGCGGCACTGGATATTTTTTTCACATGACTGCAGAAGCTTAAACCATTTGAGTGAGAGAAATGGGACTTGAAGCTCCTCCGTTGATTTCAAAGTTAAATTAGAAGTATTTTTCTTAGAAAAACATATTTTTGCATTCAAAAGCTGTAGGAAACCCAAGATATTTAGCTATTACGTTTCACCGTCTACAAATTAAAAACAAATATCGAACAACATGATATGTTGAACATATTCTATAATTTGCACGATAGATAGTCACCATGGATTGTAAACTGGGGTTTTGTCTATCCAAACCAGGCCCGTATACATAAAACCTTGCACTTGATAGAGATAAACCTTCCATTAGTGTTATGTTGTAGTACTCAGCTGTTTTAGTGACTCCCACCATCTAGCTTAGTGTTTTTTTGGAAGAATAGTCAAATGTCCGTATGTTACAACTGTTCCAACTTCTAACAGGTGAGACATGTTGAATCGTAATGGCATCAAAATTCTATCATGCATATGCCATAACTATGCACATATTGGGGAATTAGGAGCATTTGAATTTAAGGAGCATATAGGTTTCATTGACAGCCCATGCATCAGTGATGAGGTGGTGGTGGTGGAAGTGGTATGGACCAGAAGTAAGTTCAAAGACTTGAAGGGACGTAGCCAAAAAAAAATTGCCTAGGCAAATTTAACCATACTAAGTATTTGCTAAAAAAAGTTATTTTTAATTTGTTCATTGGTTGATTTTGCGGTGGTCGAGCGGTAGCTCCGCCACTTAGGACTAGCACTGACGTGGTCTTACAGTTCTGGTTAACTTCATCATTAGGATTTAAATATTGTTATCTATAAATATTGTTATCTACAACACTTACGCTTCTCTCATCATACACGCATTATACGTATATCGTAAAAAAAATAGGTTAAAAGTATAAAACCAGGGCGTAGTCGTAACCGGCCCAAGTCCATGTCACCGGCTACAGGACCGGCCGGCGGGCGGCGAGAAGGTGTGGGAAGATATAGATAGAGTTGTTATTTGATAAGATCATGTATTCTATCTTTTCATTGTAACCATGTAATCTTGTCCCGATGTAATCGCCACGGCAGAGGCTATTTCTGCCTATACTGACACGTACCGCGACCCAGCATAAGGGTATCGCGTTCTGTCACAAACTCGTATAGAGACCGTTCGACGACTTGACGAAGACGAAGCCGATGCCATATTAGGCTCGCTTTCTTTACGACGTAGAAGTATGTGTGTACGATGTACTACGTAGGTTACTGGATGGGCTACGGCTGGGCCCTAGAGACTCTACGTGATGGAAACGTATACGTACTTCTTTTTCGTATACGTAGTTGTTTTAGAGACTGTATCAATTTCCAAAACAATACAACTGTTTATATTAGCCCAACATTGTATAAATATGGTTGGGGCAATTTTCTACTCCATCCATCAGTTAACTTCTTTGCGTACTCTCTCATTTTAACTAGTCGCACTTATCATTTATTTAATTTCTAAGCCTTTCACCAGTCTCTTTAATTTCCAAAAAACTTTTAAAAAATACTTATATTTTTGAACGGAGTGAGTGTCTGTAAAACTGAACAAGCTGTCATATTGCTAAAGAAAAAAATTTTAACCATGTGAATATCTTGAGCCAATCTAAACATTTTGATGTTTAAAGTCTAAAAGTTTGAATTCAGAAAATCCAACCGTTGTATTTACACGAAGTATTAATTACTACTAATTGGCCATGATATCTGTATAAATATGTACGTACAGTAACTGGGTTTGTATAACACCCTCGCAGTCGCAGCGGGAGGGAAACGGACGCAGAGACTGGACCGAAAACTGGTGAACAAAGACGTGGGCAGACCTTTGATCATTATATCGGTAAACTGATGTACCGATGGTACATGGAGCACCCGAACTTGTCCTAATTCAACCTTGTCACGGATAAAATGGATATCGATCTCGATGTGCTTGGTGCGTCGATGATGGACCGGGTTGACGGTCATGTAGACGGCACTGACATTATCGCAGTAGACGACAGTTGCGGTGAAGAGGGGTGCACGGAGCTCCTGGAGAAGCTGGCGAAGCCAACAGCACTCGGCGACGGCGTGGGCGACGGCGTAGTTATCGGCTTTGGTGCTAGACCGGGACACTGTAGTCTGGCGTTTTGAGGACCAGGATACGAGAGTGTCACCGAGGTAAACACAGTAGCTGGACATAGAGCATCGAGAGTCGGGGCAGCCTGCCCAGTCCGCGTCAGAGTACGCGGTGAGTGAGTCGATAGGGCTGGAGCTGAGATATAGCCCGCTGAAGAGGGTGCCTTTCACGTAGCGTAGGATTCCCTTGAGCAGCGCAAGGTAAGGTTCGTGTGGAGCGTGCATGAAGAGGCACACTTGCTAGACAGCGTACGTGAGGTCGGGCCAGGTGAGGGTGAGGTATTAGAGAGCCCCGGCAAGACTCCGATAGTGAGAGGGATCGGCAACGAGTGTGCCATTAGCAACGAAGAGTTTGGCTCGAGTGTCGACCGGGGTGGCCGTGGGGTGACAATTGGCCATGCCCGCACGCTGGAGGAGATTGATGGCATACTGACGTTGGGAAAAAAAGAGCCCGTGAGAGGAATGGGTGACGGAGATGCCAAGGAAATGGTGGAGAGGACCAAGATTAGTCATGGCGAACTCAGAGTGGAGTCGAACCATGATTTGGTCGAGGAGAGATGTCGAAGACGCTGTAAGGACAATGCCATCGACATATAGAAGTAGATAGGCAGTAGCGGAGCCGATATGGAAAGTGAACAGGGAACTATTGGATGCAGAGGCCACGAAGCCGATGTGCCGAAGATAGGCAGCAAAGCGCTGGTACCAGGTACGAGGGGCTTGTTTGAGGCCATAGAGAGAGCGTTGAAGAAGACAGACGTCGTCGGGACGGGAAAGGTCGACGAAGGCTGGGGGCTGCTGGCGGTAGACCGTTTCAGTCAGATGGCCGTGAAGAAAAGCGTTCTTCACGTCTAGCTGATGGATCGACCAGGAACGTGAGGCAGCCAAAGTAAGGACGACCTGGATGGTGGCGGGTTTGACGATGGGACTGAAGGTCTCGTTGTAATCGACACCGGGTTGTTGGGAGAAACCTCAGACTACCCAACGAGCCTTGTGACGGGCAAGAGAGTCATCGGCGTGGAATTTGTGTTTGAAAATCCACTTACCGATCACAATGTTGGCACCGGGAGGACGGGGGACAAGGCGTCAGGTCTCGTTGTCCATTAGGGCCTTATACTCGTCAGCCATGGCCGCGTGCCACTGAGGGTTGGCCAGTGCGGAGCGAGATGTCGCTGGGATGGGCGAGATAGAGTTGTGGACGGCGGAGAGCTCGTAGCGCTTAGTAGGGCGGAGAGACCCGGTCTGGAGCGGGTGACCATATGAGAGGTGGAGGGAACTGGAGCCGATGAGGGTGCGGGAGTAATGGGAAGAACTGGTCGGGTGGGGGCGTCATCGGCTCCGGATTGGCAACTGTAGATGAGAGAAAAAGAGGGAACTAGATCGGCCTGAGCCGATGGAGTCGGGTGAGCCGAGTGGTCTGATCGGTCCGATAGAGATGGATTAGCCGATTGGGTGGGGGAGCCGATGGAAGCCGAGGAGCCGATGGAAGTGGGGTGTTCGATGAAAAGGGAACGGTATTGGCTGAAGGATAAACGGTATCAGTATCGGTCGATGGAGGTGGGGCCGATGAGGGTCCGATGGTTGGGATATCGGACCGAATAGTGGTGGGATATGTGAAGGGTAAGTCCTCAGCAGCGGCCGATGAGGGGGCCGATGGAGGAGACAGTAGAGGAGACTTGGTCGGCACGGTGTTGGTGAGGAGGAAGTCGAGATAACTAGAGGAGGATCTCGGATGAAGTAGACCGAAGGGAAAGCATGTCTCGTCAAAAATGACATGACGAGAGACGATGACCTATCGGGTGGAAAGGTCCGGTATCCCTTGTGAGAGGAGGGATAGCCGAGGAGAATACAAGCGGTGGAGGGGGGAGCGAGTTTGTGGGAAGCTGTGGCGGTGAGGTTTGGGTAGCTGAGGCACCCGAAAACACGAAGGTGAGAGTAGTCGGGTACCGTGCGGTAGATAAGGGCATAGGGAATGTTGTTTTGAACGGAGGAGCATGGGCACCGATTGAGAAGATATGTCACAGTAGCCAGAGCTTCTGCCCAATAAGTGACAGGTAAGTGGGCGTAAAGTAGCATGGTGCGACTGATGTTGTTGAGGGTGCGAAGGAGGCGCTCGGCTTTACCGTTCTGAGGAGAGGTGTAGGGGCAGGAGAGCCGGAGATGGATTCCCTGCGAGGTGAGGAAGGTTGTAACGGTACGATTAACGAATTCCGTACCGTTATCGGCTTGTAGAGCCTTGATGAGTAGGTTAAACTGAGTGGACATGTATGTGATGAAGTGAGTGAGGTGAGAGGTGACCTCGGAATTGTTGATGAGTGGAAAGCTCTAGCAATAGTGTGTGTAATCGTCAAGCATAGCGAGGTAATACTGATTACCGGAGACACTTTTAATTGGATATGTCCATACATCACAATGTATAGGTTCAAATGGACATGAGGTATAGGAGAGAGAACTAGAAAAAGGCAGACGCACATGTTTACCAAGTTGACACGAGTGGCAAACCGTGGAGCTGCTGTGGGTACATCGGATGGAGGCGCTGCGACGTAGGGTGGCGACAGCGTCGGGGCCGGGGTGGCCGAGGCGAAGATGCCAAAGGTTGGTGGAGAGGGTGACACTGGCGTGTGGAGTGGACGGCGCAGCGGGAATGGTGTAGAAGTCTCCGCCACTATTGCAGCGAAGGATCTGTCGTCGGGTTGGGATATCCTTCACAGAGAAACCAGACGCGTCAAATTCGATGGAGCAGTTGTTGTCTCTTATGAATTGGCGAACAGATATAAGATTAAGAATAAGAGAAGGTACGATAAGAACATTGTGAGGGGGGAGGTTAGTAGTGGATGTAGATAGAGAGGAGTCACCTCGGCATTGTACAGGAAGAGAGTGGCCATTGTCGATGGTGACAAAGGGGGAGGAAGAGGGGTGATAGGAGCGAAATATACCGACCGATAACGCCATGTGTGAAGACGTCCTAGAGTCCAGCACTCAAGGGTACTGTGGTTGGAGCGTCATCTGGTTGAGGGCAGCGACGAGACCAGCCTGGTTCTAAGAGAGAACCGACTGGGTGGGTGAGGTCCGTAGCATCGGCTGAGGCGGCAGAATGGGATAATATGCCAGGTGAGCCTAGGGATGGGCGCCGAGAACCCCAGGTTGCTAGCCGATAGGGCTGCGTGGCTGGGGCTAGGGTGCGCAGGGGTTGTAGCAAAGCCATGGACCCGTGGGACTGGCAGGTTGGGTAGGGACCGAGGCAGGTCATAATTGCATCGGACCCTGCCAGTTCCTGCCTTTGCCTTTGCCCTTGCTTTTCCCTGTGCGAGCTGTGTTGCCATAGCTGGAGCCATGACCACCAGAGCTACGGGAGGAAGGGGCAGCACAGGATGCTCGGCAGCCATTATCGGCTGCGGCAAGGAGAGTAGTGTAGGCCACTGTCTTCTCATCGTTGATCAGACGGAGTTCTTTAAGAACTAACATGTCATGGGCCCGGGCGAACGATGGAAGAGGTGTGGCGTTGGCGATGTCATCAGCGGTGTTTGAGAAGCGGGGGTTGAGGCCTCGCAAAAGGGCGAGAACGAGTTGAGAGTCGGCCACAGGGTGTCCAACGTCCCGGAGAGCAGCAGCCTTGACCTTGAGGCGCTGACAGTACGAGGAGACAGAGGAGTCTCTTTGTACCATGGAGTGAAACTCGTTGAGGAGAAAGATGGCGCGAGGCTGATTGTTGGCGAGGAAGATCCGCTCCATGGCCACCCAGAGATCCCGAGCGGTGGGGTCGGTATCGTCCATGGCGAGGTCAAGGACAGAGTCGTCGACCGAGCCGAGTAGCCAATTGCGCACGCAACACTCGGCGATGTCCCACTAAGGATCATCAGGACGAGGTGGAGCAGAGCCATCAATATGGGACCGGAGGCCGAATTTTTTACAGAGGGATTTGAAGAACAAAACCCAATTGGAATAATTGACGTTAAGGTCAAGAGAGATAGGAACGTGAGATTTCACGTTCACAGCAGCGTAGGGAAGGGAGAAGATCGGCGAGGTGGTGCTCGAGGTGTGGTCTGAGGCACCGAGTGCTAGATCAGACTCGGTGACTAGGAGAGTGTCGGAGCTGAGGATGAACTCGGTGTCCATGACGGGAGAACGGGAGCAAATAGCCGATGGGAGAAAGAAACCGATGGGAGGGAGAAACGATGAGAGGACGGATCGGGCGATCAAGGATGTGAGAAGCCGATGGGAAGTGGGCCGGCCAGCCGATGAGGAGTGGTTGGCCGATGAGGAGTAGGCAGTGGAGTAGGTGAGGAAAAGGTGGTGGCAGAGTGGGTGGGTTAGAGAGTAGTTGGGTCGTAGACGTGCGAAGATTCACGTTCATGAAGAGAAGATTTACGTCTGTGGACTCGTGGAGGCCAAGGAGTGGGGCGGACGTGAAAAAGACGGAGAATGGCCGGACGCAAAGAGAATATGTTCGCGTCCGGGAGGCAGGGATTCGTGTCCGTGGACACGTGAACATGTTTGACTGGCTCGGATGTGAGGGAAGAAAGTTCGCGTCCGAGAGCTGTTGAGCGTGTCGGAAAAGGCGAGAACCGAGGGAGGGTTCTAGCCAATGGAGGGTTGGACAAGTCCAGCCGATAGGAGGGCAGACGAGTTTAGCCTATGGAGACGACGAGTGCGGAGGTGTGCCGGCGTCAGAGAAGGAGAGATACACGAAGCAAGAAGAAGAACGGAGACGGGTGCGAGACGAGACGAGGAGGCGAATCAAAACCGTCGTCTAGTCGCGCGGAGATGGGACGGAGAAAATAAGATGACTGCGGGAGAGATGGGGAGAAGAAGAAACGGAGATGAGAGAGCGAGGAGAGTGCCAGGAGGAGAGTACCGGAAAGAGTGTCGGCGACGGAAAGAAGACGTCGATGACGAGGAGGAAAGGGTCGGCTCGCCGGAGGGAGAAGCTAGCGCGCCGAAAATATCTAGACTTGTTCTGATACCATGTAAAAATATGTACAGTGATTAAGACCCCGAATGTATAAAGGAAGGTTGGGTATATATATATATAATCCAGGTCACTCGCATTCCGCAGCGTCGTGCTACTATCATTGTCTGTCTCTCGTCTCTGCTGAAGTTAGAAAATATTGCCCATACTTTCTTTCTTTCGTTCTCTCGACACCTCATTGCCATCATCGTTCTGCGACCCAATCGATTCCATGAACGCGACGTGTACAAAGTACTAGCATCAGATCAACCACGTGCTAGCTTAGCTTTTGATTCTATCCTCTTCTTTCTCCTTTGGCCCTTCCATTGGAACAATCTTTCAGTATGGGAGAAGATAGAGGAGCCTAGGATCATGGATCCAATCCACTGATGAACAGATGAAGTGGAAGGCACTTGCCAATGCCCGGATATACTCCAATGAGTTGAACCGAACATGAATCGATGGAAGCTCTCTTGGTGTCTGTCACAGTGTCACCCAACATTGAGAGTTACCTGAATTATTACACTGAAATTGTCGCACAGCTCACAACTGCTGGGACTAGTTTGAGTTCGTGGTGAAAGATGGGCACGCTTTCTGCGCAAGGCAAACCGCAAACATTGCTATCATCATTGAGGTCAAGTTATTTCAGAAAGTTCAGTCAGATTGTTACAGCTTCAAGTTGTCTCAGTTTTCCATTCTTCACCATGAACGTGCAGGAACATGCACGGTTGTATTTATGCAGCACTAGTAGGTAGATCATTTACATGCAAGACCACGCGCAAAATTTTCTTTCGACTTTCTTTAGACAATTGCCAAGCCTTGGCATTAATAAAGAAGAAAAAGAGGGAACAAAACCTTGAGAAACAAATGATGCCCTTATCGCGGCATAAAACAGCTTAGCTAGCAGCAGGAGGCGAATGCAGCAAACACTTTCGTACAGAACCAAGCAATAAACCCCTTGCAGAAGCAGGAACAGAAGAACTCTAATTAATTCTCCCAGCATTGCATTGCAAACAGATTTCTTCTCTTGTATCATGAGAAGGTTTCCGGTAGAGGTCTTCCCTGAAGGAAGGCCCTGAAGAGCACGAGAGACCGTTCGGGCTGCGAGAACGGCGCCTCGTGTGAAGCCCCTCTGATGGTGGCAAAGGACAGCATGTCTCCATAAACCTGAGTCCATCCACCAACCTGCATTGTTGACACCACATTCAGTAAATGGAATGCCATCTTGGTGTCAGTTTGCAACAAGACGTACAACATGTTTGAGCTCTCACCTGCTGCCCTTCGAACCAAACCCGGTAGGGGATGGTCGTCTTGAGGCCTAGATCGCGCGCCAAGTTCTGCACAAGCGTCCTGCTCCCCGTTAGCGGGATGACCGAGTCTTGATCACCGCTGCAAATTGTGAAGGAAACAATGCTATTATGCTACATGTTACACCAACCATGCTTGAGCT
Organism: Oryza coarctata; assembly: GCA_030770085.1. Taxonomy (NCBI): domain Eukaryota; kingdom Viridiplantae; phylum Streptophyta; class Magnoliopsida; order Poales; family Poaceae; genus Oryza; species Oryza coarctata. The sequence continues at coordinate 10,600,280 of CM061483.1, read as the reverse complement.
TTATACATCATGCATCCCCAAAGTTGAGAGGACCCTCAAAAAGGAAATGCTTCAGGTACAAATATGCATCATGCTGAAGATGCAAAGTACAATGTCCTAAAACCTCATGTAAAGTGCTAAGTCCATAGATTAGCTTTCTCCCTTTTTTTCCCTTCCCTTTCGCACGAAAAAGTGGTGTATGTCAAGTAACCCTATAGTGTTAATGCTGGGGTTCTTGAGCTTTTTGTCTCCACAAATTTCAGAGGTCCCACATACAAAGTTCAGACAATTTTATACCATGTTAAAGGTAGCAAAGTACAGAGGCTTAGACCTTGTACTTGGATATAGTCAAGCCTTAATTTTATCAGGAGATTCCTAAACTTTGTGATTCATACTAGAAAAGAGATATGCTTTGAATCTGTATCCTTTTAATACCTGTAAACTAGAACTCGGATGCCAGACTTCACAAGTGATTCCACTATGTTAATGGTTGGAATCTGCAAGTTGAGTAAGTCATACTCAAGAACACTGTAACAAAAACAAAAAAAAAACATAGTAAACAGGGGTTAGGTGTATCAAAACACATGGCGCAAAGTACCTGAACAAACAAACATATTCAGTTGTATATCAGTTAATTACCTGCTGCAAACTGCCCAGTTCTTTACACCAATGAGCTTAGCATGGAGTGCTTCCTGTACATCCTTCCTGTTCAGGTAGTTCACCGTCTCGTCCTCGACGCACACATCAATGCGCTGCCCTACTTGTTGCTGCATAGCATCAACAACAAAATATCCATCATCCATGCAATTTCAGATAAGAGATGGCTAACCAGTGTTAACTTAATTTGATCAGTTTGTGAGCAATGAACAATTGGGCATACATGAGGAGTGAGGATCTTGGACTGAGAGAGGACTGATGACAAGCAGACATCCAATGTGACATCATATTTGTCGACGAATCGGCTAGTCTCCCTTGTCACTTGGTTCATCACCCTTGCGCAAAGCGGGGTAAGCGACCCGCCGTAGTACTCGGTGACATAGCGGGAGTAGTTGCAAACCGAGGTGAAAATTCTGTATGTAGAGTCTGAAATCAGCCCATGGGACCAGAAGTACTCTGCCCTTGAGTTGAAGTCAGTGGTGAACTCAAGAACAGGGTTACCAAGCTGTCAAAAAGAAAATTAAAATGGCACGCAGAAAATGAGAAGCAGCATCACTGAGCATTAGCAATGTAATTTTCTGTCTTCAGTTTCAGTTTGCTTACAGCAATCCCTTTGAGGTTGAAGATCTTGTTCTTGTTAAATTCCACCATGACCTCAGCAAGTTGTGGAATGTAATGCCCTGATATATGCCAAGAAACAAAATCTAAATCAAGCTGTGCCTTGTTTACTATTGAAAAATCATAAATTTAATGCAGAAAAAAGATAGTAAAATGAAACTTTATATACATGCCTGCATAGCTTTCTCCAGAAATGTACAGTTCTCTGCCTTTGTACTGTGGGAACTTTTCAAGCCACCTTTGCAAGAACACCATATTGTCCATTGCTTCATTCATTCAGAAAAAGCAAAGTCAGAACTCTTAATTACTTGCAATAACAATCATCAACCATAACAAAAGCTGTACTGCATAATGTCATGGAAAGAACATTATTTTTAAAGACTGAATAAATGCAAAGAAACAAGAATACGACTGCTAATAGAGCAGAAAGATTTTTTTCCTACAATAATTTCTCCACAGGGATGCAGTGCTGAAAAATAAAAGAATCAGAAACAGAGGCATGGGAAACAAAAACAGAGAAGAGAGACCATAAACCTTGTTGTAAAAAAAAGTTCAGTACCTGTCATCTTATCATCCACACCCTGGTAGTATGCAGCATCAGAAGAATAGGAGTAACCAACACCAGCTGGTGTCTCCAGGTATATCACATTGGCCTCTGCCGGGCAACACCACCACCAAAGCAGTTAAAACATTGGCAACTTTCTTGATCCAGCAAAAGGTTCAAGAATTAGAATTATCATGCAAAGCCACAAAGAAAAAGGTAGGGAGGTAGTAATCATAGTATCATACACACCTTTGTTCCAACTGTAATCATTCTTCACCAACACCTGCCCACTAGGCCTGAAAGGGCCATTCTCTGAGAAAGCTCCAACACCAAGTGAAGAACAGCCAGGACCTGGAACAAATATTGGACCAAGGCAATTTCAAGAAACCACCAAATTTTACAGAGAAATGGGGGAGTAAAAGTTTGGATCAAGGATTCCAGGATAAAACAAAACGGAAGGAACAGATTTAGCAAACAAGGTTCAGTAAAGCAAGAAACAGAAAAGAAGAATCAAGAAACTGCACCCAGGATGAGCAAACTCTGCATTTCAGATTCAGGAAAACCAGGAATGCCACAACTCACCTCCATTGAGCCAGAGCACAAGGGGCTTGGTGGCAGGATCAAGCTCAGCCTCCACAAAGTAGTAGAAGAGAGCCCTCTTCACCTTGTCATCCACACCAATGTAACCTGCATACTGCCCAAAGCTCACCTCAGGCTGCCCTGGGAGCCTTGTGATCCTGTCTCCTCCATTGCAAGAACCCAGCTGGAGCAATGCAGCAATGAGTAGCAGCTGGAGTGGTGCAGCCACCACCAGGGCCAATGGCCTCTTGCAGCTCACTACTAGAGCCTGCATTGTCTTCAAGAAAGTAAGAGAGAGAGAGAGAGAGAGAGAGAAACTTCAGAGAGGACTAGAGCTAGAGCAAGAGAGATTGGGTGGTGAGAAGGCAAGAGTCAAGTGTGCTCTTTTGCATTGAGAGGAGAGCAAAGGAGAGGCAAAAAAAACTTCAAAAGATGAATGATTCAGTGGACTGTTGGAGAGTGGAAGGAGGATGGAGTAGAGGGTCTCTGAGAGCGGCACTAGCAGTAGCAGCAAGGCCTTCTCTTTGCTTGGAGCATGTGGCTGCTTAGAATATATAGGAGAGGGAAAAGACAACAAAACGTACATTTTGTTGGACTATTGGGTTTGTCTGACAAGGCTCCATTAATTATGCACCTTATCAGGATCAGGCTTGAGATAAATACAGTACTTAACTGTTCCTGAAAGTTAGTTTGTTCCTACAGCCACCCATTCATGGCAAGATTCAGAAAATAGGGTGGTCATTGGCATTTGCCAGCATTCATATGCAGTTCAAACTGCGAAGTGGTAAGTACCACTCTATCAGCTTCTTTTAAGATGACCTACCATTTCAGATCACATTCTACATGGGTACATATGTTGAGCAAAGTAGCCAGAGAAATCTTTTTCTTGAGAGCTTCCCTCCATGGCACTGAGTATTATAGAAGGATAAAATCTAGTACTGTGCTAAAAAAACATAGCCAACATGTGAATAGCTTGGACAAACAAGACATTGACAAAATAGTAGGTAGACACACTTAATTTAAGGACATAGGATCCAAAATTAACCTTTTAAAAAAGGAAAATACAATGCCTAAATTATATACTACTAGATACACCACCAATTAAATTTCAACCATATGCACATGAAAATCTCTTCATTTTTGAACTTTGTTATGCACTAGTTAGTAGAGATCAATGAAAACGCTCACATTTGTGTACATATTGATCCATTCAATGATGCAATTTTGTAATTCACATTGGAAAAATAAACATGAAATGCATAGTTTAGTGGGTCACATGACGAGAGAGAGAGGAGAGGGACAAGATGGACCCTTGGGCAAAAGCCTTTTTCTGCATTACAGAAAGTAGTCTTTTTAGCTAGGGCTTCCACGGTGTCACTCTTTTTTTATGCTGCTGTCTTGTGCAGAAATGGTGACCACTGTTGCCCACCTCACAGAGCCATTAACTCATAAGCAGAGGATTAAGCTGGTAACTTATTTTTCTAAAAAAACAAAGGCATTCTGGTATATAATATTGTAATATACAGTTACAACTAAAAAGGAACAGGTTTCAAAGTGATTCAATTTTATATAAGAAGATAAAAAAAAGTTAGTATTTTAGCTGTTGTGATCTCTAGCCTCCGTCCAATGCAGGTGTATTGGTACTTGAAATGTGCCATTTACCTGCGACACAGCTCAATTTTATAATTAGTACTATGAGTTAGCTGCTACCAAAAGATTGGCCTGAATTTGTAGACTGAAGCATTGAGCAACTTTTGCGTGCTCTGCTTTATTTTGCCCATGTCAACACACTTCGTTCCAACACATAAACAATGTCCATGTAGGACATGTTCAACAGTTCACACATATCCACTCAGAAACAGAAAATGTGCCTAGAATAATTAAAAAGCTCTAGCTATTTGATAAGTTGTAGTATATAGCATATCAGCTGTAATTTTAAAAGCATGAACTTAAAGAATGGAAGAAATACAAACAAAAGTATATATATTATAAAGTTTTTTTTGACGGAGATAATATATTTTATAAAGCTAAAAGTTAGCTTAGAACAATTCATCTAACAATATTGATGTAGAAAGAGTCTTAAGAATCATATCTTTAAAAGCGTGGTGCCAATAATCCACACGTAATCCACCATCCATAATCTAAATAAGAGGCCGCAATGTCTTTGCGTTTATGCAATACAATATAACTTTTTGTCGATGCACAAGTAATACAAAAGTAAATATTTCTTCTACATCATCCCAGAAATCAGTTCAGCCCAAATACTGAAATCACACAACTGGAGCTGGGCATGCAGTATCATTATTTACTTCTTTATTATAGATAATGAGTATATTTTCTTTACTGAATAATGCTTCTCTATGAAACTGATACGCTGGTCCAAACATTCCATTCAGATACAACAGCTTCAAGCATAGCCCAAAATTGTTAATTGCCGGTGCTGATCTATATGCTCTACAGTGGGAACAGTCATTAGTCATTATAGATTGCAGTTAACTTAATCACGCGATAATCAAGTCCTGCAGTTGGACACATACAGATGTTTTTGTCCTGGGAGAGACATTCAGGTGAGGCATGAAGCTGCATGTTTGCAATGCTAAACTCCTGCATCTTTGTTTTTTTCTCATTGACAGTCTTGTCTACTGAGCATCATCCATCTCTTTTCTTTCTCACTCTGCTGTCTCTGATCTGTGTGTGTGTGTGTGACTGATTGATTTCCCAAGAGAGATGGCCCTTTAGGCACTAAACCCAAACCAACCCACTATCTAATCTTGTTTTTACGAGCACAGCAAAGCATTATTATTACAAATGCAAACACCAAGATAATCCAAGATTCCTGCCTCCCTTTCCCTATTCTGCATTGTACACCGAACTGTAAAGGAGCATTTTCTCTGCATGTTGTGTTGATATGACAGGAATGTATCAGGTTACATCCGTATTTTTTTTCCTGCCGGATACTTCTGGGTTGGATTATACACATGACAATAGATTCTCTTTGCTTGTGGATAGAGTAGAGTCTTGTTTGGAATGGTGAAATTTCAAAGGATTTTTAGAGGAATACACTCTCTATAAAAAAAAATGAATTCTTGGTTATGAATGGCTATGTTTAAATTTGTAGCCAGAGGGTGTACAACTTAATTTTACAAAAAAAAATTCTATAAAGGGACATGCTTTTAAGACTCACGATTTTTGTAAAAACTTTGTAAGTATGAATCTCCTAGAATATTGTTTTCAATTTATTTTTTAACTTTATAATAGTTTATTTATTTTTACTATTGAATAATTATCACAAATCATTCATTTATTTAGCCATGCAGCACAAGTTTACGAATAAAAAATTTTAAATACCCATAAAAATAGTTTTTGAAAAGTGTTTGGAATTAAGAAGCAAGAAATGAGCAATTTCAACCAAAATCAGAATATTAAAATGGTGGAAAAGAGGATTTGCTCTGGCAAGATTGAGCAAACTTGTCTGAAAAGGTAACAGAGGGGAGGGGCATGTATGTTTTTTGCTTTCATATAAAGAATATACAGAGCAACCCCATGCAATTATTGAGTTAATACAACCTGCATCCCCTGCTTTTTCTCTAATGGCTTTAGAACAGAGTACTAGACTAGTAATTAACAAAAGAGAGAAGGGTAGGATGGGGATATAAACTCTTTAAAGATGACACTTAATTATGCTGCGGTATCTTCGATAATAGCGTGTGTGGATGTACGGCCCACATGCTTCCCCTGCAAATTCATCTGCTGGAGTTCACTGTGAACAGCTTATTTTGCTGCTGTTCTGCTGCTCTGTTTAGTACATAATTAAGCTCACATTATGCTATCACCTTTTGGATAAAAGCAGGGGAAGGGGGTTGCCTTTCTGGAAGCCATGGATGCAGGCAAGCAGCTTGGCTTGGGCTAGAAAAAACCTGGATCACGGGTACCTGCAGAAGGAGGATATACTGCCTTTTCTGTTGTGCTTTATTTTGCAATGCTTAGGAATGTACTTAGTACTTCATTGGTTAGGGGGATTTCGTAGTTACGATAGGTTTATGGGTCTATATTTTTATTTTTTAAGTTTAAAAATCTAGATTAGATGATAATATATATTATCCATTAATTAATACGGTTGAAATAATAAAGTATGACTAGTAGATGATGTGAGTCATCAGGTTTTTATGGCTATTGAGGCCACGGTAATTACGGTTATCATGGTAACACAGCAAACAGCAATATACTAAAAAAATTATTCAAAATTTAAATTATTTTTTAAAATTTCTTTGAATTTAGTGTGATTACTATGTTAATATATCCTAGCGATAAGCACGGTTAACATGGTAGCTACGCGGTTACTGCCGGTGCGGTAAACCTGTAGGCTAGAGGTCGTGCACAAGTAGGATAGGATGGCAGGGAGATCAAGTCTCTGAGGATCAAGAGGTCCGATTGGATAAGTATACTAGGACACGAGTAATCACATGGATAGGAGTTTCATTCAGAATGCGATCTGGCTCAGATTGACATATGAGTACATACAAGAAAATTCTTTGCACACCACTCAAATTTGAGCCAATTCCACCTGAGTTTTTTATACTCTTGAATTTTTATTTTACTCCCTTTTATACCATTTAATAGCTATAAAAAGGTCCATTTTACCCTTAAAAAGGCCTAAATAGGTGGAGTAGTGCAGCTGTTTTATGTATGAGACTATATTTATGAGTTTATCGTGTGAGGTATTATTTGTGATAAAATTTATTTTTTAAGATAACTGACAAATAATTGTGTGATGTATTATTCATGATAAAATTTATTTTTTACGATAATTGACGAATAAAGTTTAATATTTATTTATTTAAAAAGAGTGTGTGTAGCTTATTCTTTTGGGCACTATATACAACAGATTTGTGTGCATGTTTTATAGTATTTATCTAAAATAATGCTATATGACTATAACTGCTATGGTTGGCATCTTAAAAAAAGCTACATACACTTTTTTTAATATGCACTAAATTTTCGTTGTATCATACGGCCTCATACAATGTTTTATAAATATTATATGTATAACAAATTCTACATTTGTTCTAGTCTAAGGGTAAAATGGACTTTTTTGCACATATTAAATGAGATCAAAACTCAAATTTAATGGTAGAGAAGGGATTGAGTAAACCTTGCAGGAGTATAAGTGATTGGCCAAAATTTAAGGAGCATACAAATAATTTTCTCATAAATATACTGTTGAACCTTGTAACATGCCATAACATTAAATCTAAGAAATCTTATAGGACAAACCCGCTAAGATTCGACTCTTAGGAACATAGTATGTCTCCAAACCTTGCTAACAAATCCAGCATGCTCCTTTTGAGTTCATCTTCCTCACACTACCATATCTCTAAACCTCGCTAACAAATCCTGTATGCTCCTTTTGCGTTTATCTTCCTCACACTACCATAGAAACTAGAAACTGGCGGTATACAATCGGCGACAGTCATACTAATTTGTATATTCGTATGGGGATGAACGCTCGGAAACGATATTATTCTTCAAAAAGGGTATCGGTACGGTAAGAAATTTCCGTACCGTTTTCACTGCTCGTCTAGTTCATACCAATAGTCACAACATAGATCATTATAATCACTATTCATATACAAACTTTAATCATTCGTCCTTTTTATAAAAAAATTATAAATACATAAATAAATACTATAGTATTAAAGTGTATTACATATTAAACGTAAACATAAGCATTATTTTTTTTCATTATAATCTAATTATTTTAAAATTATTAGTGGTTAACGTTATAACGTATTGGTCAACACTAATAATGCATTATGGTACTCACCTTTGCAGCTTTATCCATCTGATTGAAAAAGGTATTATGAGTTTCTGCTGTAGCGTGGGGGTACTCCGTTGGTTATATAATCTCTAAGTTATATATCAATTGGTTGAGTTATAGCTGATAAGCCATATAAAAATAATCAAAACAACATAAATAAATTTTGGGTAAAACTTTATATCTCTATTCTTAGTAGATTAAAAGTTAGTGCTAGAAAATAGATTTAAATGAAAAGACGACAAAATTAGCTCTACAATTAGGTTTTAAAATTTAATATGTTATTGTGATTGATAAGTCAGAAAACAAACGATGAGAGGTAAATTAATCGAGCATGTTTCCTAGACAACCAACATCCAAATCAAATATATGATGGATAATGAATACACACAAGATTTTTTTTCAAGGAATATAATTTTCTCCTCTGGTTTCTCTCTAGGAATTCAAGCAAAACTCAAAAGCATCAGCAGTAAAAAAAAGATTGTATGAATCTTCCAAAGAGCCATCCTTTCCCTACTTTTTGCATCGCTTGCAGTGCATGTGCGACACTTTAGCCTACAGTTCCCTTCTCAGGACATTTCTCCATCATCTGAGGCTGTCATCGTCCTCTAGCTCCCTCCGTTGCTTCAATCGCTTCCGTTACACTTACACCCATGCATTGCTCCATGATCCATCCACCGTGCCGTCCCTGTCCATCCATTTTTACAAGAGCTCTTGCACATGCATGTCAGAAAGAGACAATGCAAAGCACCATGTGCAGCAAATGCATTGCCCAAATAACAAGGTTCAGAGAGGCTAATAATTCATGCAAAGAACGTCGTTGGAGTAGCTTTATTCTCCTTGGGATTTCAAGCTCTGTTGCTGCTGCTGCTGTGGCAGTAGTACGTAACAGCAGCTTGCAGTGTCACTCACTCACCATGAGCTAACCATCTAGTAATATTAGCAACAGTACTGACTGGTGAGAGCTAGTACTGCCACTTTGTCTGCAAATTAAAATGAAAAAGTAACAAAAAAAGAGGAGAATCCAATTCTTGCAAGTACGGATCCATATTCATAAGTCAAGACTAATGATTCATTTTTTGTCTGTAACTTCCTTTGATGTTTTTCACGGTAGATGATCGGATTTTGTTTACTTTTTTCTAGTATATCGAAGACATCTCTTTTCTTTTCTGCCAGATGGATCGATGCATGTATTCGTGTATTTGCATCGGGTATCGTGCCATGCAAATAGACAAGCTAGCTTCCTGCAGCATTTAGCAGCGAGCAGCACGCATGCATGCAGGTGATCGATGCAGAGATCCAGGTCACGAGATCGCACAACTGAGTACATACTCTGTTCGTGCAAGCAGAAATGCAGAATTGGAGATCAGTAGCAGATGCGTGTAGTCGCAGTAGTTCGTTTGACCGTTTTGGGCATGTAACAAAACCTGATATTCTGCTTGCACGCTGCTCTGAAGCTATGGAAGAGATGAATTTTAAGCTATATAAGCAATTGAATTTGTCCATGCATGGAGATATACCCGTGCGTGCGCATGGCTACCTCTTGGATGTTCTTCGTGCTAGCTAAGCTATGAACATGCACAAGAAGGTTGAGACAACAAAAGGTACATATATACGTAAGGTTGATCGATCTATGCAGCTGTCTCACACAACACAAATGTAACAGAAGAATATGAGCCGGGCAATAGGGTTGCAATTTCAACTTGTAGTAACGGCTGGCCAATAGGGTTTTTGGTGTGTCACATATATGCTGGCCCTACCCCAAAGAGGACTACACTCAAACAGGTCATAACCATTTGGAACATATCAACCAAACATTCCTTTGTTCACCCTGGCATCACTCACTTGATTGACTGTTGCGCTAAGCGGTTTTGGCACCAAAGTGATTTTCCATGATAATATGAACTTTTTATTTCATACCGATAAGGAATGGAATGTTTTCTCATGCGAAATTCCTGTGTTTGAGACATGCCATTATTCCGTTCAACTCATCTCAAGGTTCACCCTATGCAATCAAATTAATAACATAGCCTCCCATCCTATGTTTGTTGGCTTATCCGTTGGGCAAGTACACTTCTGCTATGACTAACAAGTTTGACCTGTCTATCATCCACAACCTCCAGCTGCCACCCCCAAGCCCAAGAAACCCTAGCGTCCGGTACTGGCTTCAATTCTTCTCCGCACGGTTTCTATCCCAGTTGAAGGTGGCAATCAATCCCCCTACACTCCCACCTTCCTCATCCCATAGTGGTGCATACAATCGCGCTCTACATCACAGCAGAGGGGAGCCAGCGCCATCAATGGTGGCCAATGACATGCTAATGTCAATTCCTCTGGTTGCCGCCTATCTTCTTCCCCTCCGGTCTAAAAGGATTTTATAGTTGAAACTTAATTTTAAAATTGGTTTTAAACTTTAAATAATACATACATAGAGTTTTATATTTATACGGCATGTCAGCCGTAGCTCAGTCAAAGACGACATACTCTAAAAAATGCTAACTCGGTCTCTGTACTTAATTAACATAGGATGCGTCTATACATGAACCTAGAGCTAGCCCTGATAATTTCACACAAGATTAAAAACCACGTCCTGTTGGCTGCTGCAAAGACTACGGATCAGCAGCTAGCAGCAACCTGCCAGTGCCAGCATAGACAGTAGATTGCCACATGAAATGCCAACCACGCTGTGGGCAGAGATGCAGCATCAGCAGCCAATGGAATCTTGTCAGTGCGTTACACACATAACCCTGCCCCCTTTTTTTTTTCTGTGGCTCATACACACACTCTCTCTCGTCAGTGCTCTCTGCTGCAGCATCCTGCAGCATGCTGACCTAGCTAGCTAGCTAGCTAGCTACTCTTACCTCTGCCAATATGACCATGGCGTTGCATCTGCATGCATTCACTTGCTGCAGTTACGCTGCTACAAATACCTACCTTTTGCATGTCTGATGTGTACACTCTGCGTGCATACACATTCTGATGTAATTGGCCTGATGTAGTGCAGTGCAGCGATAGACTATATGTACTGTGGATAAATCTGTGGTTAGATACGATGGACCCAACAGCAGAGTAGATAGTGGCTAGCACAAGTCTCAACAACAACTGTACGTATAGTACAATACTGTAGCCAGCCTTGAGAGCCTATGCAATGCATTGCACAAATGTGTGTGTGTGTGTGTGTGATCACTGTGATGCTATGCATTGGCTGCAGTGAGGTGCTGCACGTACTACACATACGGGTGAGCAGCATGCATGCATGGGCCTTTGGCTAGCTAGAGAACAAGAGCCAACACCACCCTCATCGTTGTTTGGATTATGCTTATACTTATAAATTAAAATTAAAAATTAAAATTTAATTTTAAAGTTGATTTCAATTTTTTTATCATAGTTTTTTTACGATTATTTTTAAATTGCTCAGAATATATATATAATTTTATCTATACATTATTTTTAGTTGATAATAAGTCAAACGAGTAAACCGCAGCATAACCCAAATGATGCAGCGAGCTCGTGGACATATTCTCTCCGTTTTGTTTTTGTTTTGCGTGTGATATCACACTATTTATATTTTACTATATTTTAATCTTACTCCATCTTGCAAAGATGAACACCTTTTTAGTAGTTTTACATTTTTACTAGCTACTTTTATTTTATTTTTTTATTTTTCTAAGACTCGCTTGTGTGACATCTATATGTGTGCTTGAGTGATGTAAATTGTACTCAGAAATATATTAGATAAATTGCAGTGGATATATATAATGAATCAGATCAGAGGCACACATACTCATGTGCTGCTGCTTAAATCATGGCATTCTTTCAGAAAGGCAACGGTTTAATTTGTTCATGTTCTTTCCAACCACTACATTTGTAAAAAGTGATTACATAATTACCATTTGCTACACCTGTGCTGACTTGTGAGCACATCGAATGGTCCAACCAGGATCCATGTCTACTAGTAAAAACAAGTAAATATACACAGTCTCATGCATGATTCCCATCTTCTTGAATCTTGATGTGAAGTGATTAAAAATAGGGCATGCATGCGTGCCTGGAGTTAGGACGAACTGCCTGGTGGAATCGATGTATGACTCGTGCATGCATGGAGAAACATTCCACGTAGAAAAACCATTGGTGATTGGCCCCAGCTTAGCTCCCTTGAAAAGAAGCAACCAATGGTTGTTTTATGGGCTGTTAGTAATAAATTATACCCACATATCGATAGTCCCAACATATTTGTTCACAACATTTTGGATAATATAATGTTAGAGACTGAGTTTATACATAGACTTTTGCATTACTTAATATAATCAACTTTATCTATCATTGATATTTTTCAGATCACAGTTGATTGGTCATGGCTTTTCGATTGCGCCACCTTTCTTCAACCTCTCGCTCTTGGCAATCTTCTATCTTCTCTTCCTTCGACGGAGCTTGATTCCAGCCAATCCTCCTTGTCGATGAGTCTCCGTCGCTGTGCTTGCTTCATCCCTAGCGACGGCAAGCACCCAGATTAGGGCACCAGGGTGAGATGGGCCCGGTGAGTTCAAATTTTTGTACATCTTGGTTGGGTGGGTTAATCAGGGGTTAGTGTACACGTGCTTGGGATGCACACGGAGGTAATTAATACTACTAACCATTTTAAAATATAAAAAATTATAATACTTTTTTATAAAAATTAAAAAAGTGACAAAATGATAAGTTATAGTGCAAAAGTTAGTAGTTGAGAAAATAAACTAATATAAAAGTTGTTAGTGATAAATAAACTAATAGAAAAGCTATTTGAGACAAATAAAAAGTGCATGATAACCCTTATATTTTGAGACAGACGTATTGTATTTTTTGTTGTCTAAGCTAATTTTACGTATTACATGAAAAACTCATACTGCATATATTGTGGTGAAATGGAGTCTGTTTTATCATAAGCCTCATGAGCTGGTAGCCTGCCTCTGAAATCACGCGAGATGATCGATGATGGCTGTCCAAAATTTTCTCGAGCTACTCAGACGACCCGTACAAATTGGACTATTATGTCGGAGTAAAAACAAGAAGAAGAATATATCGCCTAATTCGAATATATTATTTCGAGTCAAATGTAGTAGTACTAGCTGCTAGCTTTATCATCGATCGATGAGAACCCAGAAGAAACAGCACGATCCGTGGATGTACGCGAGCATGTTGATCGTGTGACCAGATCAGACGGCCCTGAAGCGCCATGGAGGGTCTATCCCTCTGACCGGTCATCAGCTCATGCATATCGGTGCCCCTACTCAACAAAGCTAAACAAAATACTGTATATACGACTAACATATAGATCCATGCATCTCAAAATTACCTATTTAAAATTTTATAGAGAACATGTTGACGGATGGATGTCAAGAGCAGGATGCTACGATGTCTCTTTTTGGAGTTCGGCCAGGTTAAGGCATTTGCGCTCGTGGAAAGTCTATATGGACACAGGACGCAGAGTAATTATATGGGTTTGAGCCACACGATGATATAATACTCTACTTATGTGTGTTCTTAGCCGGTCTTAGGTGGTCAAGAAAATTATAATCCTTCGTGTCTTCGTGTTTCCTAGGTTTATTGGGTTCGATCCCCTTATGATCCCGGTTGTCCTCATATATATTAAGGGGGAGCCACATAGTCATATGTGGGGATGAGAGACCTAATAGACCTTATACAGGTGATTAGTATGTGATGTCTAATCATTAGGCTTTTTCCTTTGCTTGTTTCGCCTGCACACATGGAGGAGAGCACGTTGTGGCTAGTGTCCTCTTGTGTGCATCATCTTTGGGCCCACCTATTAGCGAGCCGTTGATGTGGGTAAGGATCAATGGGCCCAGGCAGGTGGCACAACTGTCAAACATGCCACCTACCACTCGATGTTGCTGGACGTGGGACTTGGGCCGCATAGCGCCAAGACAAGACGGATGGTAGGAAGGATGATAGGTAGGGGAGTTTGTCTCGTCTCTTCACATTAAATGCACGCATAACATGGGTAGCCATGTTTCAAATCCTTGAGCTCAAACATAATTCCCTAAGCTCAAGCATGGTTTGTTGAGCTCGGGCTGACTCTACTTAGGGGTCTTGATGCTGGCCACATGTCGCCCTCCCTCCTTGAGCTTAGGTAGGGTCCATCTAGGACCCCGCTACCAGCATGCCACATGGTGGAGGCTTGGTCTAGGGTTAGCGGGAGGCCCCTAAGCTCGCACTATGGACCCACTGCCTTCATGAACCTAGGTGATGACTCGTGTAGCAGACATGTGGTGGCCTCCAAAGCTCTAGGTGCAGTGACATGTCACCACGCTGTCTTGCCCCTAGGAGGAAGGAGGGATTTGGTTCCGGTTTCATCGACAATAGCCCTTAGCCCCATCGTCAGGCGATGGGATGAAAACTAGGGGTGAGGCCCATGTTTGCTTAAGCCCTCTATAGTGTGACGCTTAATTTCTTAGTCATATCAAGCCAAGGCCCATGACGCCGGACCACATGAGGTCTATGGCCCATGGGACAGCTGGTGTGGCCCTTCATCTTGCATGGGTAGAATTAGGAGAGAGGAAGTCAAAATGACTGATGTCGCTTTAGATTTTGCCCCCCATTACACACGCCTGTAGTTTTGGAGGAGTCATAGGGGGTATTATTGAGCACGAATCAAGGGATATGTTCCTATTCTCCACGAGTCGTGGAGGAAGGTGCTCCCGTGGTACACGCCCTATAAAGGGTCAAATCGTGGCGACTATGAGTCCTTCCCCCTGCTTACTTTGCTCTTGATCTTTATGCCTATTGCTTCCATCCCACTTGACAGTTGTATCGTCTCCCACATCATCACTTTTCTCTACCCAAGACCATGCCGAGAGCTACCCGAGGCTGTGGGGCAAAGAAGGACTCGATCCTTCCATCGTCTCGGATCAACGACGCCGCAAAGGTGGTAAAGGTGAAAGGCATGATGGTCCCCACAAGGTAGAGGGGACCTCAAAGATTTAGATGGTCACATTCCCACCTTAACCGGAGGAGCCAACGAAGGTTGTGGTCTTCATGTCCTTCATTGCGGTGGGCCTAAGCTAATTCATCTCCCATCAAACTCGGTGATGACATTGGCCATCTTCGCATAACTATGCGAGATGTTCGTTAGCGTGATACCATCAGTGGAACTATTCCACTATTTCTTTGTGCTAAGGGCGTCCGAGATGAAAAAGATGGGCTCCAACAAGCTCGATATCTCCTACTGCTATGGTTTTTGCACACGGGAGGGGATCAATGACCTCTACATCCCCTAGGTGCTTTGCAACAAGTGCGATTTCTGGTGAAATGAGTGGGTGTATGTCGAGGTCTTAACACATGACCTCCTCCTACTCTCGAGGGTGGTGGTGACTACCAAGAAGGATATCTAGGAGGGGCCTCCAAGTGCGATGCCTGTATGGACCCCGTGTTGAACTACATCGCTGACTTGCATGTAGTAGGACTGGCCTTGATGATGGTGTTTGCCAACTTCCTGCGCTGCCATATTGCCCCGTTGCTAGAACGCACACTAGCGTCATGGATGTACACTGATGTGAGGGAGATCACCTAGACCTATGTTGGGGAGCTGGAGATCCTAGGCCAAGACGCGCTAATGACCTGGGCAAGGAGGTTTGATTCCCTTCGGCGATGAGGTGGAGATAATCCTCCCTTAGGAGGACCTAGCACTCCGCCAGGACCCTAGGCACACCGCCATCCATGCGATGCTCCTAGAGGTCGATGCCCAAGATGTCAAAGGGCCGTAAACAGCCTAGGTCCTAGGGGAATAAACATTCAAGGCAATGGTGAAGGTGGTGGTGATCCTATGTCGGGATCAGTGCTAAGCGACGGCAACACAACGGATGTGGTAACCCTGAAAGGAAAAGGGAAGAGGCCTTGTCTGAATTGTTCATTGTTTTTCTTTCCTTCACTACCTAGCCTTTCACCATTGTGGATAGCCACAACAGGAGGCCCTAGTCATGGCAACCAAGTTGTAGGAGCGTCTGACTCCTCCACTAGGAGGATTGTGGGTGCCACCGCGACAAGTCGCATGGGAGCGGGCAACGAGCGTAGCCTTCCATCAAAGAAGAGGGGGACAATGCCTAGCCCTAGGGCTGTCGAAGGCCAGATCCCAAGGTCAGGTTGGGACTTCTCGGGACCAAAGCCACCTAAGATCGCCGCCTTATCCTTCATTCTCCCCATTTATTTTTTGTTTATTCTTTCTCTTTCTCTCTCTATTTTTGGCTTTCTTCTCTAATCTCAGGACATCCAAGAGAGGTAGTCCAATTTTGAGATCACAACTCGAGGCCACCAAGGATGTTGCATTGGGGGTGAGCGGAGAAAATAAGGCCGCTGTGAGGAATATGGAGTCCCTAAGGTTGCCAATATCGAGACAGCAGAAGCCAGGGCCACCGCATGGGATGCGGGGGCCCTACATGCCACTGTGCGAGAGGTAGTAGCAATGGTGAGGGCTGAGGCCAAGGCCATAGAGGTGAGGGCAGAGGTCATGATTGCGAGCTCAGACGACACACAAGACATGGCCCTAGTAGCAATGGCAACAACCATGGCGACGGTGGCGGCATGAGGCCCTCTAAGAGACCGGTGGTTCTATGATCACCACCCTTGGGGCCCGGTTACACATCAAGGCCTCACCTAAATTAGATTGACCTCGCAGGTCATTCCCCAAGGTGGTCAACACTACCAACATCATGGTAGAGCAACTCCGTGGCGTAGTTGTATTGGACAAGGTGAGCCTCGAGAGGGAGAGGCTCGCTCTCATGGCCAAGCACAAGCTGCTAGAAGAAGCCCGCAAACTACTCGAGGCCTATATAAATGTGGCTTAGGCGGGCCAAAACGCCACTATTGGGGAGATTGAGAAGAGATAGGAGGTGCTCAAGGGGATCCACAACAAGGCTATCATGGCACAAGCAGAGGTTGCCTAGATGAAATAGGAGGTGATAGTGACCTAATAGCAGGTTCTTGATCGGGTGGCACTGACTGCCATTTTATGAGAAAGTGGTCGCCACTCGTGCTAAGGAAGTGGTTACTTGTCAAGCATAGGTGGCGGATAGTGAGTGGACAGAAGCCCTTCAGGAGGCTGTGCTTGTAGGCTGCGTGGAAGGCGTGGCCATCATTGAGGCTAGGCTAAATGAAAGGGTCATGACCCTCAATTGGTGTGAGGAGTAGATCGCGATCCGTGGGATGGACGTTCGAGCGGACAGGGGCATAATAGAGTTATGAGACAAGGTTATGCACGCTAGTGAGGCGGAGCTCTCCCTTTGCAAGGAGAACATTGGCTCCCAAGAGATAGACCTCATGCAACACACTTCCTAGTGAGAGGACACCGTCATCCGAAGAGAGGAGGATTTGGTAGCAAAGGAGGCAAGTCTTGAACAATGAGTCCAGGTTATCATTGATAAGGAGACCGAGCTCATGGCTCAGGTGGAGGTTGTTGCCGTGTGGGAAGCAGATGTGATGTGACTTAGGCCTTGGCCCCCAGACCACATGCCATAGCCCCCACTCCCACTGGTGATGAGACTGCCATAGAGATCAAGCGGCTGACCGCCTAACTCACATGCCTCATGTTCTTGCAGCAAGCGGTGCGCTTGGTGACCGTGCTCGAGCTTGTGCAAGACTTAGCCACTGAAGAGGGGAGCGAGCTATTGTGAAACATGGCAGAGTATGCTCTCACACCAGGTATGCCAGATGACGACGATGGGAAAGTGGCACATGAGGCCTATGCGAGGTTGTAGCCAAGGTGGATGACTACTTCTAGCACGACATCGACATTGCCAAGGTGGATGACTACTTCTAGCTCCCGGACTTGTTTTGTGCTTGCGTGCTTGCAAAGTTCTAACCTTTTCTTTCAAACTCTGCACTTAGAAGTTATTGTTGTAGTTGTGCAGTTCCTAGACTTGCTGAGTGGCAACAGATCGCGCCTCTAGCTCTTGGGTGGACGATATTAGAGCTTGAGGTACTTAGCCTTCAGACCTAATGACCCCCTTCCACAAGGATCCCAATGCCCATCTTCTACCTTGAAGACAAGGGCCTATGGAACTTAGCTCTAGGCTCGTGCATCACACTGGTGGGGTCGAGGCATAGCTCCTTCACGTATGGTCTCACGAATCATTAAACAAAGAGAAGTTTCGTCACAATTGGGCCCTATGGCACAATACTGATAACACTCGTGGTCACCTTTTCCACTCATCTCTTGGGGAATTTAGGCTAGGAACCCGCATGGGTGGTTGGGTAACTCGTGGTTCTAGTGTTGGCCAGACTAAGCATCGACAGCCTATCCTAGATCCTATGTAGCTCCGACCTCCTGTCCTCAGGCTAGTAGGGCTGCTCGAGGTCCCCTAGAACCAGTGACACTTGGGGGCATGGCCCACTTGTTCTAAGCATGGCTATCAGCGTGTAAAACCCAAATTACCACGAGCACCTAGGCCACATCCTAACCAAAACACCCACTTATGAGTGGGTGACAATTGAAACGTATTTTCTTGTGCTAGTGGCCCTTGTGAATAGGTGAGGGGGAGAGAAAACTCCTCTAATAAAGCAGTTAAAATGTTCAAAAATTTTAAGAAATCCATAGGTATTAACACCAAGTAGAGGTTACAAAGGTGGAAGCCTCAACCAACCAGAGGAAGTAAAAGACCGGGTTGACCTGACCTCTATCCACCACTTATATTGCTTTTTGGCCATGTGGGTAGAACTTGCTCAAGTGTTCAATGTTCCATGGGTTTGGGAATGGTGTCCTGTCCTCCATGGCCAAACGAGATGAGCCTAGCCGGGGTATCTCGGTCACTAAGAAAGGGCCTTCTCACCTAGGGGGCAATTCATTCTTTTCGGGGCGCGTTTGAACATGCCAGAGTACTAGATCCTTGACATGGAGTGACCAGGACCACCTTAGGCTCTGCTAGTATCTTGTGACTCAGAGGGAAGTCCATCGATGCCATTCCTCCAAGTAGTCAATGTTTGTTCTTCTTCGCCATCAGAGTACATGTTCACATGGGCTGATCCTAGCGTGAGCTCAGAGGAAAGGACTGCTTCTACACTATAAACAAGGAAGAAAGATGTTTCCCCAATTGCACAACTAAGTATGGTCCAGTTGGCCCACAACACGGCAATAGCCTATCGATCCAATGGGAACCATGCTTCTTGAGTTTGTTGTATATTCTTGTATTGAGGTCCTTCAAGATCTCGACATTTGCTTACTCTTCTTGTCCATTACTTCGACAGAGGCGAAGCAGAGCTTGATTTTGATGTCGTTGTAGTAACCCTTGAACAAGGTGCTCTTGAATTGCACACTGTTGTTGGAGATGATCCTATTCAGGACATAGAAATGACTGGTGATATCCCAAATGAATTTGAGCACCAAGTGCTAGTCAACCTCGATCATTGGGTTTGCCTCTAGTCACTTGGTGAACTTTTCGATGGCGATGTATAGATACTTGTAACCCCCAAGATCTCGAGGGAAGGGGCCCAAAATGTCTAGCCCCCAGATAGCGAAGAGCCATGAAAGAGGGATGGTTTGGAGAGCCTAAGCAGGTTAGTGAACTTGTCTTGCATGAAACTAGCATGCTTCACAATGACAAACTAGCTTAGAAGCATCCTAGAGGGCCGTTAGCTAGTAAAAGTCTTACCAAAAGGCTTTCTTGACTAGCATGAGAGATAATGCATAGCTATTGCACTCATCCTCATGGAACTCATGGACCTCAAATGAGCAACTCGTTGCCCTCTTCTTGAGTTATGCATTTTAGGAGGACACCATTGGCGCCATGTTGATAAAGATCCCTATCCATCAAGATGTAGTGCTTTGACTGTTGTGCAATCTTCTCCGTAGAGGCATTGTTATTGGAAAGGATGTTTTCTTTTATGTACCCTCAGATCTTGTCAATACATGAGGGCTCTCGAGAAAACCAGCAAGCATGACGTTCTCCCTAGTTGGTGAGCCCTTGTCGGGTTCCCCTACTAAAGTTCTCTCTTGGTCTCCCCAACCTTGGTGTGAGGGATCCCCTTTGTGCCAGTGGGCAACCATTACAGATGGTTGCACAAGGTTTTACTCAAAGGTTCCAAGGGGGACATGCTCATGAGCTGAGGCCAATCGAGACAGCTCATCGGTGAGCATGTTATCTTGGCGTTGCATGTGCCGCAACTCAAGGCCATAGAAGTGCCACTCCATTCTTCTAACTTCGTCGACGTAAGCCACCATTTAGGAGGGGTCAGAGCACGGGTACTCCTTTGAGACTTGGTTGATGACCAGCTATGAATCTTCCTTGACTAGTAGGTGTCAAATCTCGAGGCCTTTCGCAACCCAAAGGCATGTAAGTAAGCCTTCATACTCCATCATATTGTTGGTGGCACAAAAATAAAGTTGCATGACATATCGAAGCACCTCACTAGTTGGAAAGGTGAGCCCTAGAGCATGAGGGAATAATCAAAGTGCATGACCCAATGCAAGGTCCACTAGTCTTGCTCCACATCCCCGGGCTAGCAGAGATACGTTATTCATTAAGCTCGATCACTGACGTCTATTTTGCCACAAAGTTAGCCAGTGCTTGGCTTTTGATTGCATGACAGCTGACAAAGTGTAAGTCGAATTCTTCAAGCTCAATTGCCCACTTGACAACCCGGCTAGTGCCCTTGCGATTGTGCAAGATTTGACCCAATGGGCATGAAGTCACTATTGATATCTTATGTGCTTGGAAGTAATGATGGAGTTTGCTAGAGGCTACTAGGATGGCGTAGAGCATCTTCTAATCTCGTGGGTCTCATTTGAGCATCCCATAGTACTTTATTGATGAAGTACACTAGCACTGTGTGCTGCGGCCTTGATGTCACCCAAGATCCTCTTCGGGGAGATTAGGAGCCAGAAATTGTTCAAACCCAAGCACTTGCTCAGGGACAGTTAGGAGCTCAGACCCAACCACTTCTCCAAGAATAGTGGAGAGCTCAAGTCCCTCGCACAGTGGTTGCATGTGGACATGGTCCCTGGTGGTTGTGTGCTATGGGCTCCCGCCAAGCTCGCACTCATCGACTAAAGCCGCGCTCACCACCTAGGGTGTGGTAGAGATATAAAGTAGGAGTGGCTCATTCTCCTTCGGTGCCATGAGAACAAGTGGTGAAGTGAGGTATCTCTTCAAGTCCTAAAGTGTCGGCTTGGCCTCTGGGGTCCACTCGAAGCTACCGGTCTTCTTGTGCAACTTAAAGAGTGGGAGGCCCTGCTCCTTGAGATTGAAGATGAAGCACCCTAAGGCTACCATGCAATCCATAAGACACTACACATTCTTGAGGCATGTTGGGGGATGCATATGCACAATGGCTCATATTTTTTTGGGGTTATACTTCATCCCTTAACCAGAAACTAGGAAACCAAGAAGCTTGGCAGCGGACACCCTGAACACTCATTTTTCATGGTTGAGCTTTATGCCCGTGGTGCGAAGACTATTGCATGTCTCTACCGAATCCTCAAGAAGTGTGGCTCAGTCATGAATCTTCACAATGAGGTTGTCGATGTAGGCCTCCATGTTGCAACCTAAGAGTAATGCACATTCTTGCTAGTAGAAAGGGCTAGCATTTTTCAACCAAAAAGGCATTTAGACATAACAAAAGGTCCCCACAGGAGTGATAAAAGCAACATTTTCCTCATCCTACCTAGCCATGTGAATCTAATGATGCCACGAGTACACATCTAAAAACAAAAAAAAAGTCACACCCTACAATGGAGTTGACAATCTGATCTATGCGAGACATAGGAAAGGGTCTTTTGGGCATACCTTGTTGTGGTTGGTATAGTCAATGCACATCCTTAACTTTCCGTTCAACTTGAGGATAATGACCAGGTTGGCCAACCACCCCGAGTGGATGACCTTGTGAATGAAGATGGTAGCATGCAGCTTATCAACCTCTACTTTGATGAACAGCTAGCGCTCGGGCGCTTGTTGTTGCACTTTCTATCAGATGGTCCACACATCTGGGCACATGACGAGATGGTGCTCAATTACCTTCCTAAGTACCCTAGGCATATTTGACAACTAGCAAGCAAAGATGTTGGCATTCACATGGACGATGACGATGAGCACACTTTCCTATGTAGGGTCTAGGACACCACCAACCTTGAAGGCCCTAGACCTATTTTTGTTGAGCATGACCTACTTAATGAGGACCACATCATCAACAATGAGACTTGGCTTTATGATGGCGGTTCCTGAGCTCTTAGGCTAGCCTCCATCCATAGGGCTCATCAAATCTAGCTCAATGGACCATTGCTCGACACAGACAAGGGCACCCTAGATGTCATCGGGAACTAAGATGGGCCTAGACGGCCTAGGCAGCTTCATGGCAAGGTATGCGTAGTGTGTGATCACCATGAACTTGACATACTCAGGACGCCTAAGGATGGCGTTGTAGAGGAGCTTGTAGTAGGTGATGTTAAACATGACGTTCTCTATCTGGAAGTTGTCCCAGCTCTCGAACGTAACTAGTAGCTCAATGTGCCACATGGGGAAAGCATGTCCTATGGTGATGCCATGATATGGGGTTGATGCCTTGAGATGCTTCATCAAGATCTACAACCTGTCAAAGACCTCGAGAGGCATTAGGTTGAGGCCTGCGCAACTATCAATGAGCACATGACTCACCTTGATGTTGTTGATGGTGGGGATGACCACCAAGATGAGGCGTCCAGATGTCAAAGTGTTCTCGAGGTGGTCTACCTAGTCAAATGTGATTGGGACTTCTGATCACTTAAGATGTTGTGTGGACTCCATGCTTGGTGTGGTTGAGCATAGCTCATGCCGTATCGCCTTGAAGCTATGGCGGAAGGGGTGAGTCAAAGCATCACCGTCCAAGGTGGCTATGGTTTGTTTTGGTTCCTAAAAGCAAAGATCACCATCTTGGGTGGCCTCACCGCCCTAACCTATACATGGTGATCCACACACTTCTTTTTGTAGCCCTCGGTGATGGCCTTGATCATCTAGCACTCGGTGATGTCATGCTAATCGATCTTGTGGAAGTCGCACCCTTGCCCGTCTTGCAACCAATGGTGTCATTGCGCAGTGGCTTCAACACCTCACTACGAGGACAAAGTCCTTGGAGTGCTTCGTCTTCTTCTTCTTCTTCTTCTTCTTCTTCTTAGAGTGGGTAGGACCCGAACTGTCAATAGAGGGCTGATCCAAGTGAGCAGCATTTTGTGCCTAGGCCTCCACCATCTTAGTGCACCTGTCCGCTAAGGCGAAGTGCTCCTCGGTTGTATCAACCTAATGGGTGCTCAGCTTCTCTAGCGTCCAGTCATTCTAAACACCATTCTTGAACACAAGGATCACGGCGTGAGCCAGGATCTACAGGATGGTGTTGTGGACTTGGCTGAAGTGCTAAATGTAGTGCCTAAATGTCTCACCATCCCACTACTTGCGTGCATGGAGGTCAGACTCTATGTTGGGATGCATGTATGTGCGCTAGACATTAGCCACAAACTTGTGGTACAACTTGTCCAATGAGTGTATGGAACTCATGGGGAGGTTTATTAGTCAAGAGTAGGCCGAGTCATTCAAGACCACATGAAAGTAGTTGGCCATGACCTTCACAGACCTACCTACAGCCTAGATGGCAGTGGTGTAGATCTACAGGAGCTCTACCAAGCCGATGGAGCTGTTTTACTTCACCAGCAGCACTGGTCAAAACTTCGGGGCTAGTACACCTACCAAATATCATGGGTAAAGGCTTGACACCTAGAGCCATAGGGTGTTATGCCGAACCAGGTGAGAGCACGCGGGTGGCCATGCTTTGGGAACCATTGCCTCCTCGATGGGCTTGTTCCCACGACGCCTCTCCTGACCACACTCAAGCATGACCCACATGCCCTCATTTACTATCCACCGATTGATGTGGCAGTGGAGGTCTTGGTTCCCGTACTAGGTAAGAGGGGTGACGGGGAGTCTTGAGCATGCTCTAGCAAACATATGGGGGGTTTGGCACGATGGCATGGCAGCATATGACGAGGCAACCCTTGACATGGTCCACGAGCCGTTGGCAATCACCTAGCGGTGGTTGTGTCCATCAAATCAGCAACTTCCCATAGACAGCGGCCTTGTGGTGTCTTGTTGGTAGCCTGGAGCAGCGGGTGTTTGAGGAGTGCTTGCACAGAAAGCAACACACTCCCTAGAGTGGCGGTGCCAAAGTCAAGGCAGCCCTACATTGAAACGCTATGCTCATCCATCGGAGTCTTGGCAGCGGGCTCCACCAGTTGCCACTAGCGTTCCTACTGCATAACTGCGACTACAACCACACCGCTAGAGCCTGCACAGCCCTCCTACACGTGGGAGGGAGAAGTGCGCATGGGACCAGCATGGGACGAGCGTGTCATCTTGACTGGTGATATTGCAGGGGCGGCGTATGCCGCCACTAAGCCACCTTGTCCTCCAACTCTTTGAATTTAGAGCACCAGCCATTGGAATTGTCTATAGGCAGGAAAACCCACAAGCTAAAATGCACAAGGACTCTCCTACCTGGTGTACCAACTATCAATCAATGGATGTCAAGAGCAGGGATCCTACGGTGCCCCTTTGTTGAGTTTGGCTAGGGGTCGAGGTGCCTACGCTCATGGGAAATCTATGTGGGCGTGGGACACAGGGCAATTGTATAGGTTCTGGCTACGAGGTGATGTAATACCCTACTCCTGTGTGTTCTAAGCCAGTTCTTGGGTGGCAAAGAGAATTACAATCCTTAGTGTTTCCTAGGTTGCTTGGGTTTGATCCCCCTATGGTCCCGGTCCTCTCCTTATATATAACGAGGGATGCCACATAGCTGTATGTGAGGAATGGGGGACCTAGTGGTCTCCTAGGTATAGGTGGTTGGTTTGTGATGTCTAGTTAGTAGGCTTTTTGTCTTGCTTGTTCTGCCTATAGACATCGAGGAGAACATGTTGTGGTTGGATTCCTCTTACGTGCATCGTCTTTAGGCCCACCTATCAATGAGCCATCGACGTGGGCGAGGATCAGTGAGGCCAACCAGGTAGCACAGCCATCAAATATGCCGCCTGCCACCCAGTGTGTCCTAATGTGGGATTCGGGCCGTATAGTGCTGAGATAAGATGGATGGTAGGTATGGTGGTCATCATCTTGTCCTCTCGTTGGGCATTTTAGCAGGTAGATATATGTTTCATCGCACTTAATGGAAATGACATGGGATGGATGAGGTAGGGAAGCTTGCCTTATCCCATCACATTAAATATGTGCATGGTGCAGGTAGCCATGTTTCATCTCCCTGAGCTCGAGCATAATTCCTCAAGGTTAGGCTAACTTTGCTTGGGGTCTTGACATTAGTAACATGTCGACCTCCCAAGCTCATATAGGGTCTGTCCAAGACCCCTCTACCAGCATGCCACGCAGCAAAAGCTAGGACTAGGGGTACAGGAGGCCTCTGAGCTCACACCATGGACTGACCACCTCCATGAACCTGAGTGATGAGTCATGGCTGCTAACATGTGGTGGCCTCCAAAGCTATAGATGTGGTGATGTGGTGTGATGTTGTCCTAACCCCTAGTTGGAAAGGGGGTCATAGTTCTGTTTCATTGATAGAACATATCAATCAATCAAACCATCAATATTTATTAGTTGTATATTTTTATGAAGAAATGTTAAAAAGCAAACATCAACACCCTAGCTGATCTACAAGCTGGTGTCATCGAGCAAGTTGGTGACCCACCAAACTGTAGAAACAGCACCACCGTTTGGATCATCATAGGCCTTCGTAATTTTTCATTGAGAGCCTCATGAGTGCAAATAACATTGACAAAGAGAAACAATAGGCAATAGACTCCAAACAATCGTAAATAAAAACCACATCTGGCATGGAATAGTCATATATACAAAGCCTCATCTTCCAATTTTGAAAGAGAATCAAATTTTATTCGTACAATTGTATTTATAAACACAATTGATGCATATTAAATTCAACTATTTCATTAGATTATTGAAAATAAAATATAGCTCCACCCACAAATTAAGTTGCGCGAAAATATCTGCAAGTTACTACTTAATTAGAAATGAGGAAACTCAACTCAATTCTTTTACACCATATTTGTGTTTCACTTGCCACCGGGCAACTCTTAATACACCATGTCATCGTCTATAGTACACCAGCCCATTTAAAGCCTAGCCATGATTGTTTAGCACCGTCTTGAAAATTTAGCTAGGTGGGTTTGTAAGTCATAGTGTTCCAACCATGGTATTTTTGGGTTAACAATTTTACACGAAATGATGATAAAATTATAAGTGGGGTACCATCTGTATATGCCTGCTAATGGATTGAGGGTACATGGGTTAAATGGGTTGGGTTTTAATTTGGTTAGCTTTGGATGGGGGGAAATGGGCTGGTGCAATAATGGCCTAGAGCGGGTTGGATGCACTGACAAATTGGATTGGGGCGGTTTGGTTTCGGACATTAAATTTTGGGTCCAGAATGGGTGAAGTCCATGGGTTCCATTGGATTCTAGTGAATGGGATGGATCCAATTCAATCAAGAGCACGGATGCCGCCTCTCCTTCTCCTATTCTTGCTGTTGTCCAAGGTCACGCCGCCGCCACCCTCAACGTACACAGGAGACCGACCTGCCTCATCGCTACTACACTAGCAGAGCTAGTACAGTGGTACCACCGCTGCATCAGCCTCTAAAGGACGAAGCGAAGGGCGCAGGTGGCGGTGACGCGATCAATCAGGGACGAGCAGTGGCCGCCGAGGGCATCAGATCTGGCGGCGACCGCTAGTATGGGAACGACACCAACGATGAATGGCGATAGGCGGAGCTGGCTACGTTGTTCGACAGCGTAGGTCACACAGTCACCAACGACGAGATGGAGTGGACGATGCAGATGGCCTAGCGCCTCCCCGGTGGGGGACAAGGCTACCGTCTTGGAGGACCTGCGCCACGCCGAGCTGACCGCAGCTCCCCGGCCTCCGCTACCAATTTGTCTTCTCGCTCTCTTCTCGTCGTCTTGCTCGTCCAATTTCTTGGCACAACAGTGGCGAGAAGATGGGTGAGCGAGATTGTGGGCGGCGCCAGTGCCAGGAGGTGTCCGTGTCGTATGGGACGACGGTTTGCTTCTCCGCCCTGCTGCCGCGCGCCAATGGCAACAAGGGTACCGCGCCTATGTTCACGGTCACCGCCACCGAAGCGGCGCTGGCCATTGTGGAGAACTGGAGATGATCCTAGGAAAGAGATGTTGGAACCGAGACAGTGGTTTGAGAGTTGAGACTGAAGCCACGTGATTTGGTTTGAGTTCGGAAATGGGTTGAAACTATTTGAGAAGAATGGGTTGGGCTGGTTTGGTCTCATGTCATACATGGATGGGTTTAAATTGGACCCTAGAGGTGGTGAAATGGACCGTGTTGCTTTGGTCAGCTCTTTACATAAGTGGGGTGGGTTGGATTTGGACTGGTTTTCTACCTATTAGTAGGCCTAGTTGATGCATACGTGAACCCACTCAATGTGTGGAGTGAACTAATATGGATTTTGAAGATAGTGTGTTATATATAGTATCAGAGCATAAACCTCTATAGTATGATACATGTGCATTAAACTATGGTCTGCACCAAAAGGATTTTTAGAACTCTGCTATGCATGTAACACCCTAGCCTGTTTGAAGCCTAGTAGCGGTGTGGTTTAGACCTAAGCAGCTCAAAAGTGGTTATACTAATGATGGCTAGTATTACCTTATAAAATTAGGTAGTTATGTGTTTGCTTATAAACCTTGATGCTCTAATCATAGTATCTTTAGTATCTTTAGGTTAATCCTTTTATACGAAATGAGAACGAAAGTATAGGTGGGGATACATACGTAGACCATTTAATATATAGAGTGGACTAATGCAGATCGCCTTTTTGGTCCTCTTTCTTCTTTGTCTTTGGCATCCTCATCGATGAGGAGAGGAATGAGATATGTCTCTTATCTAGTCAAACAAGTTTTTAGTATTTTTTTAAAATTAATCTCTTTCAAGATTTAGATCTATTAGATCATCAGAGTTTATCAATTGTCTATGAAGTTAGAGTTATTTATATCCTCTTTTTCTGGTTGGTAAAGGCATTTTTGTAAGGTTATCGATGATCCAATTGACAACTTTGGTTTTAGGGATGGGTCATCGACATGTTAAGTGATATTGGTTTATCAATTTATCAAAATAACAAATATATATATAGCAGCCGTAACTTATTCATATGTTTTTCTGTGCCCTAGAGTTGATCGGTCTTGTAGCTATACCCATCTTTGTATAACAATATTTTCTAAAGTTGACCTGTCTTGTATAGCATTTCAAGATATGAAGCCTTTGGTTTGATATTTCTGTTATTATAACAAAAAAGGTTGTAAACTTTCTGTCTTGTTTAATATATTCAATCTGTTCTGAAAAAGAAAAGATAGGAGACAATTTAATTGTTTTTTTATTGGTGCTTGTTTACTAAAACCTTCGATATAAAGAGTTTGGACCAACCTTCTATCTAAAGAGTTTGGACCAACCTTCTATGTAAAGAGTTTGGCCAAGTACCTAAGCTGGACGTGTGTGTGTATATATATGCTGGGTTTAATCTAAATCTATTATCTAAAAATTTCCGTATTCTATGTCAATTCAAGTATTGTGCGTAGCTTAGTCAGGCAGGCAAGCAGCTGCAGGGTGGGGCCCTGCGCGGCGTCATCCCTGGGCCCATGTGTAGCCACTCGGGCAGCACGCGCATCTTCCGCGAGATCCCCACAGCCACCGAGTGGGTGGGCCCCTCGCATTGCTACTGATCGATCGGCGGATGTGCATACATCGTGCGTAATCGATCTCCCGTGAGGATTTTCGAGCTAATGGCCAACCTGGTACGTGCAGGTAAGAAAGGAAAACTCCCGTTACAACATTAAAATAAAGTTAAGTCAGATTTATCCCTCAACTATCACGAAAATACAATTTACCCCCTTAACTGTAAAACCGCACAAATAACACCTATCAACTATTTAATTCGGATGAAGTACTAGCCTAGTATGAGGCAATTTTAGTTCTACATGACACACCCGACAATCTAGTTAGCAGGTTTAATTCAAAAAATTTAGCTAGCCGCAGTTGTCATTGCCTCCTCACCCATCTTTCTTCCTCATTCCCCTTCTCTCCCTCACGATCTGCTCGTAGGGGCATGGGTGGAGATCGACAGTAGGGACGAGCTATGAAAAGCGATGGCATGCTCGATAGAGAGCTATAGGAAGAGAAGGCCTCATCGACCATCGACTCTCGTCATGTCACATCCCACCATGGCATATCCGAGGCTTTTGCCACGCTACGCCTCATGCCAATAAGGAGGAGGAGTAAGTCGTGTCGATCGTCGGATCCTATCATGTTGCACCCTACCACGATAGATTTGAGTCTCTCACCACGCCACACCCCACAACGGTGAGGAGGAGGTGACCCTGGCAACTGCCAGCTCCTACACCTTTTTCTGCTCCATGTCACTGATGGGGGTAGGAGCATCCATCGTGTTGGATGTTGGGATGGTGTGAAGCATCCTCATGGTGATGGAGCGAAGATGGATGTTAAGGAGGAGACCACAGTGACGGCGAGCCTTAGCGGTGTCAGGTGGACAAAGAGCTCTAGGAGGAGAGGGGTATCACGGTCGCCATCATTGTCCTCCGGCAACTTCCCCGTCCACGTCCTCCGCCTTCATCAACATGCTCATAGGGAGAGGAGAGAGAGGTAGAGGTGCCATGACATGTGGACCGGCTAAACTTTTTTAGTTAAACCTAATGACTAGATTGTCATTGTCATGTGTGTGTCAGGTAGGACCAAAACTATCTCAAATAGGCTAGAGTATATTTTGTTTGGATTAAATAATTGAGAGGTGTAAGTTGTTTGATTTTAGAGTTGAAAGAGGTATCCAGATTCATATGATTAGTGTCTGATCCGGTATTTTAGGATGGGAGATTGAGTACATGCGTCTCAAACTCATACCGTATGGTCTTAATTTTTTTGACTTTTAATATTTAGTTTATTTATTTGTGCCCTTGAATGATTTTTATAAACTCAATTTCATCCATTGACCATCATGCACATCTAAGGGGACCTGAGCTATGTATAATCATGAATTAGTGGATGGCTTGGATAGGCTGGTTTGCTGAGTTCATGGAATGGTGCACGATGTGTGGTAGTGGGTAGTATTTGCCAGCCGGAGGCTAGAGGTAGACGATGACCAGCTTTGCAATGGCCAATCATGCATCTAATTCATCTGACCCCTGTCACTCTTCTGTTACTCTCTCTCTCTCTAGCTAGTAGGGTAAGGTCACTGATGATTTCTTCATGGCTTCTCCTAGCTTGTGCTTGTGCTTTAAGGACTGAAACACCTGCAGCATTGTTGTTTTCAGGCAAGCCTGGCTTTTGACCGGCCGGCCCCTCCATTGCGTAGCCGATCTCTAGGCTCTAGCGTCTCGTCTCTTCATTTTAAATTTTGGTGATAATAAAAATGCCTTGAGTTTATCACTATAAGTGATCTCCACGGTATTGTGCTTCTTGGAGGCCCTGCTTGTTCTCCTGCGAATTATAACCCAAAGCTGATTTTGAATTTGAGAATTATTTTTAGAGGCTTTTTTTTCATTTTTATTGCACTGTTTCCATTTCATCATACTCCCAATGTTTCATATTATAAGTCACCATCCGTTTGTGCTAAGCCAATTTTTTTCAAGTGTAACCAAATCCATAGAAAAATATAGTATCATCTATAATACTAAATTAGTTTAATGAAATTCATCTTTAATATATTTTTATGATATATTTATTTTGTATTGAAGATTTTGCTATATTTTTATATTAACTTAAGATAAACTTAAAATAACTCATAATATGAAACAAAGGGAATATATATCTAACAAAACAATTAAAAGAAATTGTCTATATAATTCTTAAACCATATGTTAAAATTACAAATTGCTTTGTATTACAATACAAAGGAAAAAAAGCAGGACCGAGTTTAGATATGTATCCAGAGCTTGGAAAAGTACAATTGTGTACTTTTATAGTTACAATTATATTATGCATACAATTGTATCGACTAATATATACCTTGATCATTGGCATACTTCTTTCTCCTTTTATCTGGATTGATGTAGTAATCTTTATGAACTCAAGATTAGTAATTGTCTATATAATGGCGCCTCTAGCCTCTTAGTAACATATATAATGGACGTGATCAAAAGTGCTGGCTAGATGTTGTACCGATCAGGCGGAGTCGTCCGTCCTTTCCTCACGCGCAACCTGCCTTAAAAAAAAGAAAATTCCTCATGAAAAATAGAAAAAAAATGTTGGTTAAAAAAAAGGGATCACATGCTTCATGATAGATCCACTCATCCTTAGCGGTATGGGTCGTTGTAATATATAGACATATTATTAGTGATAGATAAATAATCCCATGGTTGAATGGTTAAGGTTAAGGTTAAGTCTGGTTAAGTTCAAAATAAAAAAAAACATCATTCTTTTGTCACCAAAGGTGGTGTCATTCAATTATCAGCTTGGAGCTAAGCTAGTGTGAGTTGTTAATACAGATACATGCATGAGAAATGTCGTGTTACTTCAGTGCAAAATGAGCATTGGCTAAATCATGTTTGTATTTTTTTTTCCCTCGTGATCTTTCAGGAGGACGTCATATGTATATGTTTGTGTCTAAAATACTTTATTTGGTCGATAATTAATGTTTCAAGAGAAAACGCCTTCATCACTTAATGAGATTATTGCACATCACATATGGCATGAATTCTCGATATACATGCATGTCAAAACGGAAACTCGAACAAACTCCAGTGATAGGCCCACATCCGTGGGCTGAAGACTAGATAGGACTGGTTGGGCTCGACCAGCTGATCACTGTTGCACGGACCAACCGACTGTGGACAAACCAGACTAGTTCGTAATTGACCAGCCTAACTGCCTAAGGGACCGTTCGTTGACTGAAATTATACCGTGTTTTCCGTAATTACAATTCTCAAATACTAAAAGATATGTTTTTTTAAAAAAAACTTATATTATATAAGTTTTTTAAAAACTAAATAAATATATTTTTTAAAGTTTATAATAGTTAGTACTTAATTAATCATATGTTAATAAGCTTTCTCATTTTACCTGCCGTGAAAAAGCATAAGCCAAAAGCTGATTCAAACATCCCGAAGCTTCTTTTCCATCGTGGCTGTTGGGGCATGTATTTATGGAAATGCAAGTCAACCCATGAGCCCTCAGGGATCTTTTTTTCTCTCTATTTTCTATTTTGTTTACTATTAGCTTTTTTTCTTAAATAGGGAGAAATATCTATACTTATTTAAAAGAAAAGGTTGTGGTATTGTCAGTGAATCTAACACTCCACCTATTTCAATTATAAATTTTACAAATTAATTGCCACATAAAATCAATTTTTGGAAAGGATGGATAACACACTTCATAAAAAATATATTTTTAAATAACATTAGTATAATCTTATTATTACACGGATAAAAGATATAAAACATGATAAAATAGAACACACTATTTCTCGGATTTCCATAAGAGATATGAGTAGACTGACTCAATCACAACGCTGGCCAACACTCCGACTTGCACGGAAGAATACGATCCAGCATTAGCTACCATCTTCATTGCTTTGACAGGTCAGCAAATCGGCATCATTGAACATGTCGGCAACCCCAAACCCTAAAGCGAAATACCCATTGATTGGATCATCAGTAATCTAACAAACAAGCTCTCCTAGATCTTCATCGAGGATGTTAAAAATGAAATAGCCATCAACCAAGAGATAGAAAGCGGAAAAAGCTCTGACCAGATCTAACTCCATGGATGAGAGACAAACTCTAGATCCTGTAGTAGATTTAAAACCCTAACAACTTTATTTGAGAAAATTCTAAAAAGCATGGATATATATTGTTTGCCTCCCAACTTTATCTAAACATGTGTATGTGTGATAAAAATTAACTTGTGCCCTAAAAAAATTGGTTGCTCTAGGGCTGATTTGGTTTAAGACAAAAATGACCTTATCAATTTTTGCCAATGTCAAATTTTGATAAAATTTAGCATGTTTTGGTAAAGTTGTGTTTGGATTAAAGCCGAAATAGCTTAAAAGTGTCCTATTAAAATTTGGCTTCAGTCCAAATACTATTGAAATTACCAAATATTGATAAAATCTAATTTAGGTAAAAGAAAACCAAACCAACTCTTACTGGTTGTCTTACACGGTCGCACCACCACACACATGTATCCAGGAGCCCACCCTTTTAATGTAAATATAAATGATTTTTATATAAAGGTTAGAAACATAATGAGAAGCTTTTACAAATTGTTTGCCCAACTACACACAGATATGAAAATAAATATGTACAAGTTCAGAAAAAGATGATCATGAAGCACACAAATTCTTGTAGTACGTATATATAGGCAGGTATCCTACTTGATAGTTAAAAAAAAAACTTCAATCCCTTCCAGCTATCCGTACCACACACGGACAAACACAAGCTGACAAGTCACATGATACTCGAGACTCGCGGCTAAGCCGCTACACGAACATACGCTCCTCACCATCAGATCAAAGACGAAACAGCATCATATCTTTATCGCATATCATTGCGATCCCAAAACATTTCAATTGCACCAATCTTATCCTTCAGCTTATAATCTTCGAACCAAACGATGTCCAACCACAACACACGCACTAAAAACCAAATATATCTCAGTAAATTCGATCTATCATTCATATGTAAGGCAACACCTTTTTTTTCACCTTCTTTCTGTCGATCTATCGACATGTTGGTGTAAATGAGATCTAGCTTTCCAAAAGATATCATGTCTAATCTCTACTCCGTCTTGTATCTGTCTCACGTACGCAGTGCATATGATTACTACTGTGGATTGAGTGGATACAACAAGCATGCATAGAGCCCAAACACAGCATGCACTGAAATCTAGGGTTTTGTAATACTGTTGTTCTTGTCATTGTTGTTAGGTTGTAAATATGAAACAGTAGGAAAAACACTAGAGAAAAAAAGTATGTAAGACACACGACATATTTAAACTAAATATTGTGTATTCTTCATAAAAAAACCATCTATACATATTTAAATATATAGAATAAAGGTAAGAACATAAACTACACGGAAATTGTATTAGAGGCTGACAATAAGTTCTTTTAAAGTGGGTTACACTGTTAGTTATTTCGACCCTCGACCAGCCAATATTAGCTTAGTTGTTCTATCTCTATTTGAAATATACGTATTCTACCCCTCATAAATTAAAAAAAGAAAAGGAAACCATTACGCCCTTATATATTCTTCAATATTGTGATGTGTAATATTTCATAGTTAAAAATATTTATTTAGAAGCTTAGACCTAAGCTTGCCTCAAAGTACTATTCCAACCAATAAAAAAACCAACGCACACTTCTTTAGCATGAATTTGTTTGCTTTTTTAGCAAGAAAAACAAAGTGAAAATGTGCCACATTTCTAAAATTATATTATATTGCATGTAGCATAGCTTATGTGTGTATGCTAACCCACACATTCCTTTCACTTGGTGTGTGGGTTCACCATAATTTATCACTTCTCTATTTCTCTTTGAAATCTAACATTTTCTTCATGGATATCACAACCCAATAACCTATTAACCGTAAACTGTTAAAAACTTTTAGTTAAACTGATAATAAATATGCATGTACATTATTATAACAAGTATATACAGATGACTCTATTTTAAATAGTAAGTAGAGATATATCCATTTTAAACAATATATATTTTCTTGCACACAGCGGCGTAAGGATTTTTCTGTACCAAATCGGATGTGCTTTGGGTTTTTTGGCCGGTGCCTTGTGGAAGCTTTCCCTCCCGTGCTGTTCACCCACTTGTCTCCTTTCCGTGGAAATGGTGGGCTTTTCCATGTCCTACATACCCCTCTTTGTTCTTTTTGTCCCCACTTTCTCTTCTCCCATTTTTCACGTCACCTAACTTGCTATCAGCACAATGTGCTTCACTAGTGCTTCACTTTCATGAGAGGAATAAAAAGATGCATATGTACTGTCCCTATGTGTTTTACTTTCTTGAGAAGGTAAGAGGTGCAGTGGCTTTCTTCTACAAAGCTTTGTGCAGACAGATTCATAATGTTTCATGCTCTAAAAGATCAAGATCAGAGCTGCATATATATATAGAGAGAGATATGTATATATTTTACACCAAAATAATAGATCAAGTTTTATCTCAAAATAAATCACATGAAAATTATTAATTATTTTGTTCATCCGATTAACTAAAAACTAACAGGTTCTTGGGAATTTGCAGTTTTGCACAAAAAAAATTAATTGCATATATAACTGAGGCACATATAAATAAATGTCTTTATCTTGTGAATAAATACAATTAACTGGGCTTTAAAAAGGTATAATTTTTTTTTATTGTGAACTTAGCTAATTGCTGCAGGTATTTGGATATGGACATAATTGATTGATGCTCAATCATCTAGCAAGTCCTCCCATCGAGCATATCTTAATCTACTTTAGAGAAAGGCTATTACACTTTGGACAAAATGATACATTGGGGGCCTAGACATATCTGAGGCAAATAAATCGATCTACAATGCTACATTTTAGGATCTACAAGGGGCTACTAAAATAAATTAAGACCACACAAGCTAGCCTTTACATCCGTGGATCAAGCAATTAGCTGACTGATGTACATGCATACTCTTTCCAAAAGAAAGGTTCTTTATTAATTAAATGTAATTAGCAGTCATGTCTACGAAAAAAATCACAGTAGCATGCATGAGACGGTCAATTCTTATCTGGAAGCATCAGAACTTCATTGTCACCTTAGGTCAGGACTGAGACTAATGATAATTAACGTCAAATCCGACATATACAATGCAAGCTGGAAAGGGGCACAGATAAAAATGCATCGTTAGTGTATCATATATAGCTCCCTGTCTATTCAATATGATTTGCTTTGCCATGTGTTTGTAAGCTTTAATTTGAGCACTACAGTTTAAGCTAGCCACGCATAAATTCGGTTTTTCTTATGTGGGTACAATGTGCCAAAGTACATTCAATCCTGCTAAATTTGCATTGTTCATCATCATTTTTTTCTAGAATAAGCTGGCTTGTACTTTTTTATGTCTACCAATGTATGCATGTGCACGGGTCATCGATTCATTTTGCAAATTTTTCATGCCTGACAATTAATGTAGAAGTGGCAGGTGAGACAATACACAGATGTGGAAAGTAGAAACAAGAAATGAATTTTTTTCTACAAGGAATAGGGTACTTGATTTGTTAAGTAGAACGGTTACACTCCTAGAAGTTTAATTTCATAGATACAGGTGGGAGCATTATTCAATCTCCCTACTACTCTATGTTTACTCTTTTTTCAATTGAGTTAATTCGTAAGACATTCCATACTAAACCCTGAGCATGTACAGGAGCACAAGTGCTGAGCAGGCAAGCCCACATCCCTACCAAAATTAAGCCACACCTATGATAGTAGAGCCGGTATCTCCCGTGCTTTAACTCCGGTTGAACACGCGCCACATTGACTAGTCTTGGTTTCAATATGGTTTACCCTACATAGTTTGACTTAAAAATAATCGACATTTGAACCCATCCAACCAACGAAGATATGGGCATCATCAACCTGTAAGTAGGAAGTGGTTCATCAGTTCATCTGTGCACCGCAAATGCAAACTGATCATGCCACTTCATTCCCTCTATGTTATTCCCTTTTTTATTTTTTGACTTCTCAAATATTACACCAGTTTCATATAAATACCAACCCCATGAAATTTCTACCCTAGCATATATAGGAATTCCATATCAATTCCATAATAATTTTCAATATCAACCATTGGTATGAGACCTCACACTCGGATACAAAAAGCTTCTAACCACGGGGCACCAAACAGTGCCAAAAAGAAAGATGTACGTACTCTGAATCTCTGATAAACCAAACAATAAATTATCAGTAATTTAAAACCATGGTGGGCTCGGTGACTGGCGCAATTGGGGCCAAAGGCGATTCATTTTATCGTGTGCATCCATCCATCCATCCGTTCGTCCATTCAGCTACCTTTCTCTACCGGCTTTATTTGTGTTTTGATGCCTCCCATCCCATGTGATATTATTTTGTCAGGCCGGCTATGAATGAAATGATTTAATCCTGCTGCCTTATCAGGACGATGACACGGCCCCGGCCCCATGGAAAGAAAGGCTGGCTTGCACGCATGGGCGTGCTGCATGGCTGCATCCACGCATGATCTGAATGCTGACTTGGCTCTTGGCGATCGATCGATCTGCCTTGGTGGCCTGGACTGAAACCTTGGGGCCTGCAAATATGTTTCTTGCTTCAATGGATGTTTTGTTATACATGTCACAGTGTCTTCGTATGTTTGTGTTGAGCTTTATGTATACTTTTAGCTATCTTTATAATTGTGGTTAAATAATTACGAGTATGGTTAAACAATTGTTATATATATGTGTGACCTACTTTATTAATTTGTTTTATATATGTTAAAACAAGTATAAACAAAAGCATTTATAATACTAATAATACCTTGATCGATCAGTAACTTTTGCTTGAGTTTAAACCCTTGTAATACTCCTAATCTTAGTAAAAATCAAGTGACAGCTCTAGCAAAAAAAATACCGTAACCATTGGAATGGCAAGGAAACCATTTCTATTGAGCTATTATATTTCTTATGTTCATGCATTTTTATTTTTAAAAAAGATAACTTAATCTTCTTTTACTATTTTGATCCATAAGAAACATAGATTAATTTAGAAAAGCTAGATCCTAGGAGAAGTAGCCGAACCTTTGACAAACCCTTGAACAAAAAGAAACAAACCAAGGTGTTGTGGTGACCACACAGCTATGGCAAGCACCTTGCTTGGGTGGATGTAATGATTTGATTGCATGCCAGCAAGCCTGGCTGCCTGTTTAGCTCACCCCACACTTCATTTTTTTTTCCGCCATCTTCTTCTTGTTTATAATCCAAGTGGGTCCCACCAGCCACTGCCCAGTGGGCCCTCTTGGCACTCCTCCACCAGTATGTGAATCACTGTAGTGCCCTGTGCTCACAGCTCAATAGCAGCTGCATGCAAACTTTTTTCGTAGGTTTTGGACCAAATTATCCCAATCTTTCTGCCTCCTGCAACAGTGCTGTTGCTGGATGCATGTGAGTGTGCACGGTAGAGGCCATGATTCTGTTTCCTGCATGCAACCAAAGCTTGCATATGCATCAGCCTAGCAAGCAAGATGGAGTAGTTACCTCCAATCTGAATTTCTCCAGCAGGGCCAAAACAAGATGTCAAAGGTGGAAGATGATGGCATGTCACGACAGACGCCCAAAATCAGACGATTTACGCCCTCGTAAATGGATGGATTTTATACTCACTCCGTTCCAAAGTATACCTGATAGATAGATAGATAGATAGAATGGACGGCAAGCTACGTAGCTAGAGATGATTCTACTCTGGGACAGAGGGAGCAGGAATTCAATTGAAATTTTCGTGCAGTTCTATAGATACGGTTGTTTCTTACTCTTTTCGTTTTAAAATATAAAAAATTCTAACATTTAAATCCTAAAATATAAAATTTTTTAACACTATTCATAATACTACTTATCCTTTCAATCATATCATATTCAAAAAAAAATTATTTTAATCTTACCTACCCTCACACCCTATCTATTTCTTATTTACTAAGACATTAAACTCTTTTTTTAATCTTAATCTCTACTAAAAAAATTTTAAAATATTTATACGGGAGGAACGAAGAAGGAAGTATTCCTTAATTCAGTTTACTCACATTGGAGAGTGGACAAATGACGCCGGTGTCCATTCATCATGTGAAAGCCCGTGGCTGCTGCCCTGAGGGGCGCAATAATGGCCATTGGATCAAGATCTAGTGGTCCCTGTCGCATGCGAGTCATCATCACATACCCGCCACGTCATCAACCGGAAGGCCATGCATGCACAGCACATTGTTCGTCAGCCATACATGCATGTGACCGCTATACGACAAGGAGCCCAATCCAACGGCTTGCGTGCCACTGACCAGTGGGGCCCTCGCTCTTACCGTGGGCCCACCTGTCAGTGGCACGATCAAAAGGTGCCTCATGATGTTATGGCCAGATGCCTAATCCAACGTTCAGAACAAAGATGGAAGAGATTTCACATCTCTGCAATTTGAAATTCATATCAATTAAGAACGAAATGATAGCCAATATATATATATATATATATATTCAAGACGTTTAGCACTGATTGGTCATGTGAGTCAGGGCCCACCGCAGAGAGCACTCGATGCCATCGGATGGGGATCGTGTGGTCCCGATCCACGCTAATCATCACCATCCTGGCACCAACGGCAGATTGATATAATTATGGATCCATTCATGAAAAACACAATAAAAATATTAGCAAATTCCAAGAGGGAAACATCTGCAGTAGTACAGATCTCGAGACAATGTTGATCCAATTTTTTTGAAACGAATGTAGTATGAAGCAGAAAGCGACGCATTCCCGTAACATGTTAGCAACATGCATGGCATGGATGGGACTAATCAGATTAAAATTTCTAGCCGAAAGTGAGACTAGTGATAGGATTGGGAACTTAGGTTACTGCTAATTCGGCTGGATTGAATTTGGACAGCAAAAGAGCTCCGTTGATTTCCAGGCACAACCA
This sequence comes from Oryza coarctata, assembly GCA_030770085.1. Classification (NCBI taxonomy): domain Eukaryota; kingdom Viridiplantae; phylum Streptophyta; class Magnoliopsida; order Poales; family Poaceae; genus Oryza; species Oryza coarctata. The sequence continues at coordinate 10,560,383 of CM061483.1, read as the reverse complement.
CAGCAACTACATACAGCTATGTTAGGCCTATGGAAAGTACACAATTGATTTAACTTGCCTATCGTGCGACTCTATGGCCCTATACACGGAGCTTAAAATTTTAAAAAGCAGTGGATAATCAGCTTGTGAGAATTAAAAAAGTTATGTTTTTTTATTTTTTTGCTCTTAGTTTATTTCGTAAATGCTATAACTTTTTTAGAATCTAGATAACAATCTAGAGTACTATTTGAAGAGCTATAGATTTTAGAAAAATTGTAGTTGCCAGAATCTTACAAAATAGGTTTTATGTAGCTGCTTGTCAAAATTTATAAAGTTTTGAGATAAAAATTTGAGTACGCGTGTAGCCACGTAGGGGAATTTTGGGAAATATTTTCAGGTGGAGAAAAAAAACAAGGTGTAACTTAAACCAGGTTAAATCCATATATTGTAAGAAGAAATAGGCCATGAATTAATTTCCTAAGCCATTATGGGTTGGAAAGTGGGCTTAGGAGATTACTGTAGTCTAGGAAAAAAATCCACTTGACATCCCTCATCTTTATACCGAGTTTAAATAACATTCCTTATCCACAATACCAAAAATATTAACCCTTTATGTTATAAAAACCCATTTAAATGTGGTCCTATGATAATATGGGCGATGGATTATGCTGATGTGGCTAGTTGACCGCTGTCCAAATTCCTAACTCATATCGGCCATTGGGATAAAAAAGACATCGTTTTTGGTTGGCATCACATTTATCCCTATCCCCTCCTCTCAAAAACTAGGGTTACCATGGTGGCGACGATGAGAGATTACTGCATTAGCAGCTATGAGGAGAGAGCAAGCGCGATAGCCATGGCGAGTGAAGGCTCTTCGGCTTTGTCCTAACCTAGCAATCATACTCCTTGTCCTGTGTTGGCCCCTTTGACTACCAGCCAGTAGTAATGTATAGGTGCAGTGCAAAAGCATCGAGGTGGATCTCATAGAGTGTCGACAACCTTGGTTGTCAGTACTACAGATGTCACAATCAAGTGAGCTTATCAATTTGCTAGCTTTGTTGTATTTTTTGGGAGTAGGAATTGAGTTCTAGGGTTTGAACTTTTAGGTTGCCGAGTGTGATTTCTTTGTTTTGTATGACCCAACCACAAGCAGTTTCTTGAGAGAGGTGTTGAACGATCTTCAAGATGGCATGTTGCCGCTGAGAAGAGAGAAGGTAGAGCCTGTTGTTGTTGTTGTTGTTGAAGAAGTGAGGTCAAAGCAAGATGAATAGTATGTTGTGCTTGATGCAACAAGGCAAGAACTTGCAACTTTCAAGCATGTTGCAAGTGTGAATGAAGAAAAAATAGCCACATTTAAGGCAAGAAACAATAGGCCAATGAAACAAAGATTTATGCTTGTAACTTGATGGCATGTGTGTTTGTTGGCTTTGTTTTGATGTCAGAAGAAACATGTTTGTTAACATGTAGTGTGATATGTATTTAGGAATTGTGTTGCTGACATGTATGATGTTGTTTGGCATGGAATAAATTCAGTCAAATTAAGCATACCATATTTTGAAATAACATAGAAATTACAAAAAATATGCAATAAATATTAAAAGTCTGATAATTCATATTTAAGATAGACAACATGCCTAAATGTCTAGCAAAGTAGCATTCTAATAAAATGCTCAAAAGTTTGGTAGTACACACAATAGCTACATGCCATAAAGTTTGGCATTACATCACAAATTTAGATGGCCTAGAAGTCTGGCATTACATCACAGATGAGTAATAGTAGATAAATTGGGAATGGGCAGCAAGTGGACCAAGTGTAGATTTCTTTGATTTGGCCTTAGCTGGTTCTTGAGCTTGTATAAACATAGATGTTTTCTAGAAGTGACCCTCATTAATACACTTGTAGAGCCCTGAGAATATGGCACAATGGCCTAAAGATTGACACTAGTTGAACCACCTTGCTGGGTTAATACTATTGTTCTAACTGCTACTCTTAGTATTTAAGTGGTCTCTATTGATGCCTACAAGTAGTAGTACATGTTATATTCCAAGTGAAATGAAATTTGTGTGTAAGATGCAAAATAATACAAATCTTGGAAGGTGATATCCTAGCCTAACTACCATAAGTGTTTGTACTTAGTGCAAATGTTTTTCTCTTCCTGCTTTGTTCATTGCTCTTGGTGTGTTTGATAGCACCAAGTTGTTAGGTGCATTGTCAACCTGTTGAGAATTTGCTGTGCTAGATCTAGCTCCATTGTATTTGTGACTTCAAAGCTATCAACTCCATTACATATAGCATGGTAGAAAGCAGACTCTATGATATAGACATTTAGTTTTTTGAGAATACTGGGGCAAATAGCAATAGCCCATCTATTTGAACTTTTCCTCCGATCATTGATCCTAACTATGGCTTTCCCATTTTGCCACAACATTAATAATCCTTGCAAATAGGAATATATTTTAGTAACATTTGTAAGTTAATATATTACCTTCTGTTGGTCTAAAATGAAGACCCATCCACTACCATCATCATTTTTCAGTCACTGCTCAACAAGTCATAGAACCAATCACACTCTCCATTATTCTCTTTACACACCATTGCCCATGCTATTAGATATATCTCATTGTTGACATCCCTTCCTATTACACAAAGCATCTCTCCATTCGTGGCTCCTTTGAAGAAGCAAATATCAAGACCTATCACCTTCCTACACCTAGCCAAAAAGCCTTGCTTACATGCATTTAGGCATATGTAAATCCTCTAGAATAAAGTGGTTCAAGTCATATGACTCTGTTGACAACCATAATGCTACTAGGGTTGCTTCTAAGTAGCTCTTGTTGGTAATTGTATAGCTTCTGGTACTGTCCCTTGGTTACATCAAATGCTTTCTTCATTAGTATGGATTTGACTCTCTTAATCTTTGATATTGATATGAAATGGGTTCCATGCTATATTGACAATAATAAACTTGCCATACCACTCAGCAATCTTAGTAGAAGTCACCATCTTGTTATCCCTTCTAAGTAGACAAGCATGCAGATTTTCATAAGTTATAATTTGCCAACTATCACTCCTTAAGGTCTCTGACAACAAACAAACCCAAGGGCAGCTAGACCAATCATATTTTGCCCTAACCCTCTTCTGATTATCTTTAATGAAATTAATCACTTTTCTCTCAGCTAAAGCATAAGATGTTATTGCATTCTTGAACTATTTCTTGCGGCTAAACTTTATTCCTAATTCAAAAGTAGGAACACCTCGCTGCTTCTTGTATCTTGCAAACTTGCTCTTTCTTCTAATAACCTCCCCATCCTGTCAATTGTTTCAAATGACTCCTCATCATCACTATCAGCATATAGGGTGTCATTACCATGTTGTTCATCAACAATTTGCATAGCATAATGACTTTTGCACCCCTCAAATACCATATCATCTAAGTTATCAACTTTGACAGCCTTCATCTACCTCTTGACTTGTTTGAAATATTTTTGTATCTCTTTAGCCGCATCATGAGATGGGCAATCAAGGTATGTACTCATTGTCACTCTCACTCTCACACCCTATAGGTAATTGAGTAGCTACGGGTACTGATTCATGGTTATAAGCCACCAACATGTTGTTAGCAACCTCTGCATCTTCTTACAACCTTTTACCATTCGATATTGACCTTCTCTTTCTATCCTTATCCTCCCAACCTTTAGATTCATCATCACCATCCATATTCATCTCCACTTCATAGTCACTACCTTATCTAAACCTTTAGACACATCAACAACAATTGGCTCCTCGGCATACATGTCAGCCACACCACCTTCATAGGTACAATAAGATATAAACTAGCACACTTTACCATCCAATAATGCACAGGACCTTGAACCTAGGTCTCCCCCTAGGAACAACCAATACAATATTGTGCCTTCCATAATCTTACAGTGGTCACGTAGATGTCTAAGTATCTCATGAAGGGATACATTGCCTCTATCTGTGTAGGACATTGCCTCCTTATCACAATACTGCATCTCTCTACCAATACTAACAAATTCCCTATTAAAATGAAACCTAACTGCAAGAGTGATTAATGGATCCATGACTCTGGTTGCCAACTAGCCTACATGCAGAATGACAATAAAAAAAATGAAGACATACTTATTAAACTACACTAAATCTAGATTCTAATAACCCCGGCATCACCTTTGCAAACAATACCTAATAAAATAGCATCAAATTGAACAGATCAACTACATCCATATCCTCAACACCAATAAACAACTCTCCATCCACACCGAATCTAACAAAATAAACGAAAGAAGCCCAATATAAAACTACACCCATATCAAAATACCGCATGGTTGTTCTAACGAAATGCCACTGGGAGAAGAACATACCTTCACTAATTCAGCAGTACAAATTGACTGGGGTGATGCACTTTGACACTGCCACGTGGTACTCCTCGCCACCTTCCAAACCGTTGTTAGAATCACCTTATATGCTTTGAGGTATCTAGGGTTTTAGGAGGAACACGAATAGTACTAGAGAGTATAGCCGTGACGTCATTTTATCCCAATGGCCAGGCCGAGTCAGCAATTTGAACCGCGGTCAACCAGCCACGTCAGCATAATCCACCGTCCATACTGCCATGGGATTACATTTAAACGGGTTTTGCAACATAAGGGGTTAAGATTTCTGGTATTGGGGATAAGGGGTGTCATTTAAACTCGCGTTAAGATGAGGGACGTTATGTGGGCTTTTCCCTTGTGGTCTATAGCTTCTCTTTCCCATTTTCTACAGCAAATAAGCTTCATCGTACGCGATGTATAAGCCAAGCCAGGCCGGGCCACTTTGCTTATTCTGCTTGTCACCGGTCGGCCTAACCGTCCAGCCCACTAGATCCAACCTAACGTCCACGAGCACGTACTGCGGCGACCTGCCTGCCTCACGGCCAGGCACCGCGCGCATGGCGTCGTCGTCGGCCGCGCATCTGCCGTCGTGACGCGGCAGCGCCGGCCTCAGCAGCCGACTCACCTCACCTCCGCCGGCCGCTGGGTATCGGTTCGGTCGTACGTTACGTTCGGAAGGCGCGTCCCCGGCGCGGCCGGCCGGGTTCGGTTTCTGTTCCGAGACCGACAAGGGTTCCGGGCCTTCCTCTTGATTTATAACAAGACAAGGGCCAAATCTCCCAACCAACGAACGCTAGCTGATGGCGGCATCATCCAGATCGATGGAGCCCTCCTGCTCCAAACCTCCTCCCGGCGACGACACCGGCTTCCTGCCGCCGCCGTCCTCGATTCTCCTCGACAAGGAGCTCCACTTCACCAACCGCATGAACGACGGCACCGTCGCCACGGCGACATCAAGTAAAGGCCACGCCATCAAGGTCTCCTTCTGGATCCACCACCCACCAGCCGTCTCCTACCTCACCTTCCACTGCGACCACACCTCCCCCAACTCCAACTCCCGGCTTCAACTCCGACGCGCAAGTCGTCGGCGCGGAGGGATCCTTCTACTTCATGTACAACTCCGGCGCTGGCGAGTCGCCGCCGTCGCTGGATCCGGTCCCTCTCCCCAGCGGTCACCGTCTACCCGTAGGAATCAAGGAGTTCGGCATCGTGCCACGCGGCGGCGATCACCATCACTTCTCCCTGTCCGCTCTCTCCGTCGACTTCCCATCGATGAAGTACCAACTACATGTCTACTCATCCGACGACGCGAAATGGAGGATCATCCCGCTAATCGATCCATGTCCCGAGGTCAGGAAGGTGATGAACAAGATCAAGGTGATCACGCTCGGAGAAGGCGTTATTGGCTTTGTCGACTTCGACCATGGCATTCTCGTCTGCGACCTGCGTGATGATGACGATCAAGAGACGAGGAGGAGGAGGACGACGATCCCCGACGAGCTACATCCCGCTGCCCCGGCCCCTGCTTCACAATCGGTGCAGGCTGAAGGAGGATCAGGGGCTGCCGGCGGGAGCTCTGGCGAGGTCGTTCCGCGACGTCATCTGCGGCGCCGACGGCGTGATCGGCTGGTCGAGATGGAGCGCCGTGTGGTCGTCACCGTCGAGAAACCCAACGACCCCAGCGAGATGGACGTTCTCCACGACCCGGACCTGATCACGTCGTACTGCAGGAGGGACGTGGACAGGCCGCCCAAGCGGTTGCACAGGGACGACGGCTGGAGGGTCGTGACGTGGAGCCGGAACGGCGTCGCGTCGGGCCGGTGGGAGAAGGGGTGCGACGTCGACGGCGATGACGGCGAATCAACGACAACGATGTGTTCTTCGACGTGCAGTCGGGTGGTTTGCCCACACTGAGCCCGGATGGTGGAGATGTTCTCTACCTCAAGGCCAAGCCCAAGTTCCGCGACGAGCCAGATGGACTACGGATCATAGTCGCTGTTGATCTTGCAAACAAGAGAGTGGAAGCACTTAGAGCGTATGCTGCGAACTATGATTATCCTCTGAAAGCTTACCGTACTTGCGCGTTGGAATTGCCTCATCAAAAATTAATATTTTAATAGACGTGTTGTCTGGCTAGCAGAAAACAGCTAGCCATATATATTTTTATAGTGCCTTTCCAAATATTCGATGTCATATTCATCCGTACTTAAAACCACTACGTCGTGATGTCCTATATTTTTGCCTTAAGTTATATATTTGTATGTGCGACTAAGTTAATTATATATTAATATACTCGAGTTAAATTTAGCTTTTTTATATTAAAGCATGGTATAAACAGTTCTTAAGGTTCTCATATTTTTATTATATTCTAAAGAAGTTATCATAAAAAAATATATTATCATACACTCAAACCGAGCTTAAGCTAAGTCTGCTTAAAAGCTAAGCTTACAGGTGAAAGAAGCTTGACTTAGCTTGAGCCAGGTAGCTTGACTTAGCTTGAGCCAGGTAGCCTGGCTCACTCGAGCTTAGTTGACAGCTCTAAAAACACAAATAAAACCATTTGGCATAGCGTTGCCAACCCTTAGCGATAGCACGGTTACTAACCGGTAACTGTAGTTACTACTAAAACTATGATGAATTCACACTTTAAAATTTTAAATTCAAAATTTTGAACTCCACACAATAGGCGTAGTAACCATATGGTTTGGTACAGTAACCACGGTGTGTTGAAACTAAAAAGAAAAAATTGTGAAAAATTATAAAATGTAGTAAAAATTCTAAAAAATTATGGAAAATTCAGAAAAATATAGATAGCTATAGAAAAATAATGTAACATTGCATGAATTTGTTGGCATAACCTTTAGTATATTTTTTAAAGTAGAAATAATTTCCCAACCCATGTTTTATTTTTAAGTTTTTTTCCAATTTTTGTGGAGCCCTAAAATATGGAGTAAACTTTATTATTTTCACAAACTTTGTTCACCAGATAGCAATAGAAATTGAGTACTACTTCTAGGAATTTATTTGGATTTTTAGCATTTTTAAAATTTGAATTTAGATAAAATTCATCAAAGTTACTGCCCCCACTGGTAAGCCTGGTAACCGCACGGTTTCGCAAACCTGGTGGTGACCACATATGCCACATACCTTGGGTGGATGTAATGATTTGCCTGTAGACCAGCTATAGCTCAGATACCATTACCCATCTTCTTGTTTGCCAACTCCCACCAGCCACTGGCCGGTGGGCCCTCTTGCCACTCCACCAGTATATGCAGCTACTGTAGTGCACTGTATTGATCGACTTTGTGTTATTGAGAATGAGAGAGAGAGAGAGAGAGAGGAATTGGATTTTCCGTAGGTTTTTGGACCAAATTGTCCCAGCCCCTGCCGCCTCCTCCTGCAGTGCATTGCTGCTGGCTGCATGTGATGCGAGCGTGTGCACGGTAGAGGTCATGAACCTGTTTCCTGCATGCAACCAAAGCATATGCATGCATTGCATCACCCATTCAGTCTAGCTACGTAGCTTGAATCTGAATGCCTCCAGCAGCGACAGGTTGGAAAGAAGGACCATCTTTAAGCTCTTGAAACACATGAATTTCGCAGCGATCGATCGATAAAAATTTGTACAAATCTACAAAATATGGTTTGCTTCTTGCTCCTTTCTTCTCACATCAAAATATCGAAGAAAAAAAAATGGATGTGAAAGCCCGTGGCTGCCGCCTCGAGGGGCGCACTCGTGGCCATTGGATCAAGATCCCGTGGTCCCTGTCGCATGAGTCATCGTCACCTACTCGCCACGTCAGCAGGCCATGCCCATGCACGCACGCACATTGTTTCGTCAGCCAATGCACCCAACAGCAGGCGTTGCCACTGCTCTGTCGGTCCTTTGTTTCTTCGGGCCCACCTGTCAGTGGCACGACCAAAAGATCTGTTATTGCTAGATCCAACGTTCAGCTGGAATATGGAAGAGATTTCACAAGATCTCACCAATTTGAAGTTCGGCTGAATTAAAAGTGAAAAACTAGCCTTTTTTTTCCAAAACGATCAGCTCTGATTGGTCATGTGAGTCAGGGCCCATCGCAGAGAGCACTCGAGGCCATCTGATGGGGATCGTGTGGTCCCGATCCACGCTAATCATCACCATCCTTGCACCAACAGCAGATTGATACAGTACAGTAATTATAATTATGGATTCGTGATGCAACCAAACACATAAACAATTCCTCACGAAAAACATAATAAAAATATGCAACACTGCTGATCTCGATACAATGCTGATCCAAATTTTACAAGCAACTGAACAGCTCAAAAAAAAAGCAATACATTTCCATAACATGTATGCACACATGCATGACATGGATGGGACTAATCAGATTAAAATATCCAGCCGAAAGTGAGACTAGTGAAAGGATTGGACACTTGGGTTACCGCTAATTCCTGCTGGACATTGAAATGGGACAGCAAAAGGGTTCCTCCCTTGATTCTCAGACACGACGACAGCAAGTACATACAGCTTTGTTCAGGCCTATGGAAAGTACACAATTAATTTAATCTGCATCATTTCAAGATGCTGTAACAACAACACTGTTGGGTTGGGGATGCGAGTTATGTACACGAAAAAAAAATCAATCAAACTTTGTTGTAACAAAACTCAAAGCAGAAGCAAGAAACAGTCTTTGTAATGTTCTACAGTTGATGTACATTACAGAGAGTATAACTGAACCCACAGCTAGGTCAGATCCTCGACGTCGGACGATTCCTCTCTGGTGGTGTTCACCTCCTCCTCTTTGGTGATGTTTTTCAGTTCTTCTTTGGTGTTGTTCAGATCCTCTTTGGTAGAGTTGACCTCCCGACGGGAGAGTTCCCATAATAGTTGTTCGATTCCCAACCTCCTCAGCTCGCGTATACCTTGATCAACTGTGATAAAATGTGTCTCAAGAGTCAAGAATGGGCAAGAATGTAGATGAAAAAAAAGTTTCAAGATTAATTTTCATGAAAAATGAGATAACTTTCAAGTTTCCAGCTCAGGATAGCAATGTGCTACTAGTCTAAAAGTGCATGCAAATCATCAAAAAATGCCCGACTGATTATTGAAGAAGCGCAGAAATATACGCAAACAAGATCTTGACTAGGAAAAACCTACAATTTCGAAAACGAACTTTTGGAAGGGCAAAAATACAGTAATTTCAGGTAATGAGAATTTGAGAATAAAAATGTATGAACATCCATTTGTAATAAAATAATGTGTAGATGAATAAAACTGAAAAACACTATTAAATTTGACAGGAAGCAAAATTATAATTCCAACGTAAACTTTTCAACTAATGAATAGTTAACTTATGATATCAAGGAAGTTTATTTTAAACAAGATACTAAAAAGGTGCATTCTGTTTGTATTGTACATGCCTTTTAACTTGTTGCGAAGCAAGTTTGAATTGTTATTTAAGATAACGGTATCTGGAACTTCAAAGACATAAGAAATTGCATATATTAAATATTATGGCTTCATTATGCAATGCTGCTTGATTTCAGCTATTGGCCTTTTGGAGCAGAATTATTTCCGCCAGCTTGCATATTTTCTTAGCAAATGAATAAAGCAGAAATAGCCTATGAATAAGCAGTACACTCCCAAGCACACACCATCTACAGCATCATGTGAGGTGGGCTGCTGCCCATGTCGATCGATCCACATCTGCAATCGCTCCTCAGCAATATCATCTTCCACATTATGGGTTTTAGCCCTTCTCCAGAAGTAGATGAGCCAAGCCTGCGCAACACCAAAATAACAACTCAAAGTATTGAATAAGGAGCAATAAGTCATGCTAACAAACTGTTAAACAGACCATTAGCTTAGGTTATATATATATAGACCTAACTCTCTTGTATACTCTTAGAGTCCTACACATTTCTACATGTTATCAGAGCGAGTCTAGACATCTCCGACGTGCTAGATTCTCCCTCCAGTGAGCCGACCCTTTCCTCCTCGTCGTCGACGTCTTCTTTTCGTCGCCGACCCTCTTCCTAGTACTCTCCTCGCTCTCTCGCCCCCGTCTCTTCTTCTCCCCGTCTCTCCCGCAGTCACCTTTTCTCCGTCCCACCTCCGCGCGACCAGGCGACAGTCTCGATCCGCCTCCTCGTCTCGCCACGCACCCGTCTCCGCTCTTCTTCTTGCTTCGTGCATCTCTTCTTCTCTGACGCCGGCGCACCTCCGCGCTCGTCGTCTCCATCGGCTGAACTCGTCCGCCCTCCCATCGGCTGGACTTGTCCAGCCCTCCATCGGCTGGAACCCTCCCTCGGTTCTCGCCTTTTTCGACACGCTCAACGGCTCTTGGACGCGAACATTCTCCCCTCACGTCCGAGCCAATCAATCGTGTCCACGTGTCTATGGACACGAATCCCTGCCTCCCGGACGCGAACATATTCTCTTCGCGTCCGGCCACTCCCCGCCTTTTTCACGTCCGCCCCACTCCTTGGCCTCCACGAGTCCACGGACGTGAATCTTTTCTTCACGGACGTAAATCTTCTCTTCACGAACATGAATCTTCGTACGTCCATGAACCCACCCACTCTGTCACCACCTTTTCCTCACCTACTCTGCTGCCTACTCCCCATCGGCCAACCACTCCTCATCGGCTGGCCGACCCACTTCCCATCGGCTTCTCACATCCTTGATCGGCCAATCCATCCTCTCATCGGCTTCTCCCTCCCATCGGCTTCTTTCTCCCATCGGCTCTTTGCTCCCGTTCTCCCGTCATGGCAACCGAGTCTGCTCTCAACTCCGGTACTCTCCCAGTCGCCGAGTCTGCTCCGACCCTCGATGCCTCAGACCACACCTCGGGCATCACCTCACCGATCTTCTCCCCTCCTTACACTGCTGTGAACGTGAAATCTCACGTTCCTATCTCCCTTGACTTTAACACCAATTATTTCAAGTGGGTTTTCTTCTTCAAATCACTCTGTGGAAAATTCAGCCTCCGGTCCTATATTGATGGCTCCACTCCACCTCGCTCCGATGATCCTCAGTGGAACATCGCCGAGTGCTGCGTGCGCAGCTGGCTGCTCGGCTCGGTCGACGACTTTGTCCTTGACCTCGCTATGGACGATACCGACCCCACCGCCCGGGATCTCTGGATGGCCATCGAGCGGATCTTCCTGGCCAATAAACAGCCTCGCGCCATTTTTCTTCTCAACGAGTTCCACTCTATGGTACAAGGTGACTCCTCTGTCTCCTCGTACTGTCAGCGCCTCAAAGTCAAGGCTGCTGCTCTCTGGGACGTCGGCCACCCTGTGGCCGACTCTCAACTTGTCCTTTCCCTTCTGCGAGGCTTCAATCTCCGCTTCTCTAACACCGCCGATAACATCGCCAACACCACACCTCTTCCATTGTTCGCCTGGGCTTATGGCATGCTAGTTCTTAAAGAACTCCGTCTGGCCAACGATGAGAAGACAGTGGTCCACACCACTCTTCTTGCCGCAGCTGATAATGCCTGCCGAGCTCCTTGCGCTGCCCCTTCCTCCCGTGGTTCTAGTAGCCATGGCTCTGGCCACAGCAACACAACCCGCACCGAGAAAGGCAAGGGCAAAGGCAAAGGCAGGACCTGGCAGGGTCCGATGCAATCACGACCTACCTCGGTCCCTGCCCACCCTGCCGGTCCCACGGGTCCGTGGCTCTGCTATAACCCCTGGGCGCCCTAGCCCTAGCCACGCAGCCCCATTGGCTGGCAACCCGGGGTTCTCGGCGCCCGTCCCCAGGCTCACCTGGCATCGGCTCCCGTTCTGCCACCTCAGCCGATGCTACCGACCCCATCCACCCAGTCGGTTCCCTCCTGGAACCAGGCTGGCCTCGTCGCTGCCCTCAACCAGATGACGCTCCAACCACAGCACCCTTGGGTGCTGGACTCTGGGGCGTCTTCACACATGGCGTCATCGGCCAGTATATTTCGCTCCTGTCACCCCTCTTCCTCCCCTTTTATCACCATCGGCAATGGTCACTCTCTTTCTATCCAATGTCGAGGTGACTTCTCTCTGTCTACATCCACCACTAACCACCCCCTACGCAATGTTCTTATCGTCTCTTCTCTTATTCACAATCTTATATTTATTCGCCAATTCACAAGAGACAACAACTACTCCATTGAATTTGACGCGTCTGGTTTCTCTATGAAGAATATCCCAACCCGGCGACAGATCCTTCGTGGCAATAGTGGCGGAGACCTCTACACCATTCCCGCTGCGCCGTCTACTATACACGCCAGCGTCGCCCTCTCTACCAACCTTTGGCACCTTCGCCTCGCCCACCCTGGCCCCGATGCTGTCCCCACCCTCCATCGCATCGCTTCCATCCGATGTACTCACAGCGGCTCCACAGTTTGCCACTCATATCAACTTAGCAAACATGTGCGTCTGCCCTTTTCTAGTTCTCTCTCCTGTACCTCGCGTCCATTTGAATTTATACATTGTGATGTATGGATGTCTCCAGTTAAAAGTGTCTCCGGTAATCAGTATTATCTCGCTATACTTGACGATTACACACACTATTGCTGGACCTTCCTGCTCATCCACAAATCCGAGGTCGCCTCTCACCTCACTTACTTCGTCACGTACGTGTCCACTCAGTTCAACCTCCCCATCAAAGCTTTACAAGCCGATAACGGTACGGAATTCGTCAACCATACTGTTACAAACCTCCTTACCTCGTACGGCATCCATCTCCGGCTCTCTTGCCCCTACACATCTCCTCAGAACAGCAAAGCCAAACGCCTCGTTCACACCCTCAACAACATCAGTCGCACCATGCTACTTCACACTCACTTACCCGCCACTTATTAGGCCAAAACTCTGGCTACTGCGACGTACCTTCTCAATTGGCACCCATGCTCCTCCATTCAAAACAGCGTTCCCTATGCCCTTCTCTACCGCACAGCGCCCAACTACTCCCACCTTCGCGTTTTCGAGTGTCTCTGCTACCCAAATCTCACCGCCACAGCTTCCCACAAACTCGCTCCTTGCTCCACCGCCTGTATTCTCCTCGGCTATCCTACCTCTCACAAGGGATATCGATGTCTCGACCTTTCCACCCGACGGGTCATCGTCTCTCGTCACGTCATTTTTGACGAGACATGTTTTCCCTTCAGTCTACTTCATCCGAGATCCTCCTCTAGTGATCTCGACTTTCTCCTCACCAACACCATGCCGACCAGGTCTCCTCCACTGTCCTCTCCATCGGCCCCCTCATCGGTCGCTGCTGAGGATTTATCCTTCACATATACCACCACTAATCGGTCCGATGTCCCCACCATCGGACCCCCATCGGACCCACCTCCATCGGCCAATACTGATCATATTTATCCTTCAGCCGATACCGTTCCCTCTCCATCGAACACCCCGCTTCCATCGGCTCCTCAGTTTCCATCGGCTCCCCCACCCTATCGGCTGATCCATCTCTATCGGACCAATCAGAATACTCGGCCCACCCGACCTCATTGGCTTAGGTCGATCTAATTCCTCCTTTTTCTTTCGTTTACAGTCGCCGACTCGGAGCCGATGACGCCCCCACCCGATCAGTTCTTCCTATTACTCTCGCACCCCTATCGGCTCTAGTTCCCTCCACCTCTCACATGGTCACCCGCTCCCAGACAGGGTCTCTCCGCCCCACTCAGCGCTACGGTCTCTCCGCCATCCACAGCTCTATCTCGCTCATCCCGACGACTTCTCGCTCAGCCCTGGCCGACCCTCAGTGGCGCATGGCCATGGCCAACGAGTACAAGACCCTAATGGACAACAAGACCTGGCACCTCGTTCCCCGACCTCCCGGCGCCAACATTATGACCGGTAAGTGGATTTTCAAATACAAATTCCACGCCGATGGCTCCCTTGCCTGTCACAGGGCTCGCTGGGTAGTCCGGGGTTTCTCCCAACGACCCGGTGTCGACTACGACGAGACCTTCAGTCCCGTTGTCAAACCCGCCACCATCCGAGTCGTCCTCACCTTGGCTGCCTCTCGCTCCTAGCCGATCTATCAACTAGACGTGAAGAACGCTTTTCTTCACGGCCACCTGACGGAAACAGTCTACTGCCAGCAGCCCCCAGGCTTCGTCGACCCTTCTCGTCCCGACGACGTCTGTCTCCTTCAACTCTCTCTCTACGGCTTCAAACAAGCCCCTCGTGCCTGGTACCAGCGCTTTGTTGCCTATCTTCGGCACATCGGCTTCGTGGTCTCTGCATCCGATAGTTCCCTGTTCACTTTCCATATCGGCTCCGCCACTGCCTATCTACTTCTCTATGTCGATGACATTGTCCTTACAGCGTCTTCGACGTCTCTCCTCGACCAGATCATAGCCCGACTCCACTCTAAGTTCGCCATGACCGATCTTGGTTCTTTCCACCATTTCCTTGGCATCTCCGTAACCCATTCCTCCCACGGGCTCTTTCTTTCCCAACGCCAGTACGCCATCGATCTCCTCCAGCGTGCGGGAATGGCCGATTGTCACCCCACGGCCACCCCGGTCGACACTCGATCCAAACTCTCCGCTGCTGATGGTGCCCTTGTTACCGATCCCTCTCACTATCGGAGTCTTGCCGGGGCTCTCCAATACCTCACACTCACTCGGCCCGACCTCACGTACGCTGTACAGCAAGTGTGCCTCTTCATGCACGCTCCGCGCGAACCTCTCCTCGCGCTACTCAAGCACATCTTATGCTACGTGAAGGGCACCCTCTCCAGCGGGCTGCATCTTAGCTCCAGCCCCATCGACTCTCTCACCGCGTACTCCGACGCGGATTGGACAGGTTGCCCCGACTCTCGACGCTCTACGTCCGTCTACTGCGTTTACCTCGGTGACACTCTTGTATTCAGGTACTTAAAACGCCAGACTACAGTGTCCCGGTCCAGCGCCGAAGCCGAGTACCGCGTCATTGTCCACGCCGTCGCCGAGTGCTGCTGGCTTCGCCAGCTTCTCCAGGAGCTCCGTGCACCCCTCTCCATCGCGACCGTCGTCTACTGCGATAATGTCAGTGCCGTTTACATGACCGCCAACCCGGTCCATCACCGACGCACCAAACACATCGAGATCGATATCCATTTTGTCCGTGACAAGGTCGTATTAGGACAGGTTCGGGTTCTCCATGTACCATCGGTACATCAGTTTGCCGATATAATGACCAAAGGCCTGCCCACGCCTTTGTTCACCAATTTTCAGTCTAGTCTCTGCGTCCGTTCCCCTCCCGCTACGACTGCGGGGGTGTTAGACAGACCACTAGCCTGAGTTGTATATATATAGACCCGACTCCCTTTATACTCTCGAGGTCGTAGTCACTGTACACATTTCTACACAAACTCTACATGTCAGTTATCCCTATACAAGTGCTGCAACTCACGTTCTGCACATGTTGTAGTTGGTAATTCCTTCCTACAGATATAACTGGCTAATTGCAATTGGGATCAATACGGTAATACAGAATCGAAAGACTGCAATGGCTTGTGTTTCCTCTCAGTTTTCATATACCTTTATGTAAATAATCAAGAATTAAAACTCTAAAAGGTAATGAATAAACCTTAGAAATGCTCCATCTACCTGAAAGAGTCTTGCTAGACATGCAAAAAAAATATAGGAGCAGATGAATGGAAACATCAAAAGTAATGGAAATCAAACGTACAGCAAATGATACTAATAGAGTAATATTAACCTTGACTGCTCAAAATCAACAAAAGCACTATGCATGTTTTAAGTCAAGAACAAAAGAAAAAAAAGGTTGAGGACTTAAGTACCTGCTTGAACAATACATCTTCGTCTTCCTCCTTGCTGAGATCTGTAGAACAAAATTGAAGTACTACTCAGCATTGGCAGGGTTTACCCCATAGAACAGAATAGAATGTCACAGTGCTACTGCCTACTGTGCCAATGCTACTTAGTGCCAAAATAATAGCTTTATAGCATAGTTATTTTTCTTTATGCTGCAAATGAGAAAGGAATTGATGCTGTACCAAATGCTTCAGTAAATTTTTCATCACCAGATGATTTATTATCTGAAAATGTGAAATACAGAAACATAAACACTTGTAAGACTCTATGAAGAAATTATGATCGATCATTGCATAATAATTTAAGGATGTATCGACAACATAATTACTACAAAAGGTAATCCTAATCTTAACAATTTTAGTTATCAAAACAACGAGGAAAAAATATGGCAAGATACCTGGGTCTGCTAGTTCATCAACACTAGGTCGATGATGTTGGGCAAGAGCAATAAGAACAGCATCTTCAACCTTCAAAAGAATTAGGAAATGGTTGTGTTAGACCAACACTAAAAGTGCAAATTTTGATCCTGAAAATCTTCTTCAGTACCAGGGTTACTGAACACTGCTGAAGATTTATTATATAAACATATGAGAACGAAAGCCAAAACAAAAATATTAAAACCTTCAAGAAAGCTAGTTCTTGAAGTCCTTTATCAACCAAAAGCATGGTTTCTATGTTGCCTTCTCCAGCTGTGACTGTCAACTCATGAACAAACCTTTCTGAGTCTTCCAAACCACCACTCCCTGTTTCAGGATAAGTCAATTGACGAAATATTTAAATCTGTTATTTTTGACCATAAAATGATTGATGACACACCACCACAAAGAGATCCATCCTTAGCTCTCTGTCCAGCAGCTGTTACATACTCAAAGGGAAGAGGGGCAAATGAAGACCAGTATTCATGTTTTGACAAGGAGATATCAGGATAGACGCCTGGAGAATTGAAAGAATCAGCTTTAGAGCAGAAAACAGAGCATAAAGGAGTGAGCACGATAAAGACTTGTACTACAATAAGTTTGATTTTACGAGTTCCCCCACAGAAAATTCAGTTTTAAGAATTTTACACACAAACAAAAGCTCCCTTTTCTTTGATATGAACGTCACAAAGGAAGGTTACGCAATGCGCCCGAAATAAATTACCATATTGAACAGCCAAGCCCCAATAACGAGCAAGCCAACACCTCTTCATGACAACTTCTTCCTGTACAACATTGTTTGAAATGAGTATTCACATGTAAATGGACCTCAAAATTTGGTTGCCATCTTTGGAAGAAAACGAAAAAAAAAATGTTACCATTTCTTCCTTGCTCAAGATCATCCTGTGTGTCATTGTGCGTAAGGATTTTGCTTCAGACTCTGCTTCTTTGAGTTTCTGAACAGCAGCAGCCTCCTTTACTCTTGCAGACTAGAGCAGAAAATAACAATTATGCACAGTGACGGTTCTGGTAGTAAACATTATCATAGGTTGGTGTGTTACCTGTAGCTGTTTTTGAAGAGTAGCAATTTCTTCGCTTTTATCATTCTTGGATATAAGTGCTTTTCTTATTTCTTGCTTTTTTTTCAAGAAAACATATTTATCAGTATCATGCTCATCCATTACACCCAGCAGGGGAAGAACACAAAAAATATTGATAAAATACAATATAACATGTGATTCACTCAAGTTGAATTGTGTATGCCAATATTATTTAACCAATTGTATGCTCTTTCATAAAATAAAATTATATTGATGCAATATAGTATATGCACACACAAAATTAAAACTATACCTCCTTTCTTACGAGCATCTCCTCTCTCCTGCATTTATGTCAGAAAATTATTAATGATGTGATAGTAAAATAACATTCAAGAGGACCAAAAATGTTATTAACATTACCTTTTCATAAGCTTAACTTCCAAAGATAACCCATCACCGAGATTAGCAACCTGAAAGTAGTGAAGCAAGAGAAGATCTGAGGTGGATATGATATGCTCTCTTCATGACACATTTTTAACAAATAAAAATAGAACTAGAGTTGTACTTTCAAAGATATTATCCTATTGCATTGGTCATATTACATCCTATTCAACCTTAAAGTCATATGACAACGAATAACCAATTATACAACCAAAAGAACCCTTTTCAAAGAAAGTACCAAGTTCAGAGTAAGCTCAAACAGATAAAACTAAACCTAAACTGGATGATCTTTGATGCTGGCATACATCATTTAAAGATGAGAAACACTACTCTTGTTAGCATTAATACTATATAATGGTATTGTCAAAATCTATGAAAGAATTACAAAAAACATAAAGATACCTGTTTCTCGAGCTCCCTTGTCCGGGCTTCAGATTGTCTAAATCTCTCGTCAGCTAGTCCAAGCTGAATTTGAAAAACAGATATGCATCATCACTAGTTCCATAAGAAAAGAAGATACTACCCTTAACTATCTTCATGGAATTAAACACAAATATACAATATATGCAAGAAATTGCAACACACCTTCTCCAAAAGGTTTACATTTTCATCTTTTAGCATCTCAAGCTGAAAAGTAAATGCAGCTGTAATCAGAATATTATTGATGAACACTTTATAGGATCTCACCAATACCACAGAAAAAACTCGCGCAACCTCGTAATATACTGGAAAAATCAATAAAATTAAGGACAAACCTCTTCTGTTATTGTTGAACTGTCATGTGAGTCTCGTGATCGTGTTGACTGCGCAAAAGTGGGGTCTGGATAGATTGCCCTAAAAAATCGAAATTAATAAATATAAGAACTCTAATTACAAGAATCATGTAGTTACTTTATATGTAAAACTTTAAAGAATTACATGACTGAATTTTGTTAGTCTTGAAGGGATATGGAAGTAACTTTAGTTTCTTGTATGAAGAGAAATCAAAGAAATGCTGTGATGGATATCAACTGTAGTGATAGTTGTTCTTGCATAAACACATCAAATGATTAGTAATTTCTCAAAAGAACGTAAATAACAAACCTCAAAGATATTTAGTAATATGGAGTCAGAAAGTAGAGTAATGTGGATGAGGCCTTTTGTCAAGACTCAAGAGACAATATGCTGAACTGCTGATGATTAGAGCAATCTAAGGTCAATGCTCACAGTATGCACGTACTGGAAACTAATTCCATCCAATAATCAGGCAGCATTTTCGTAGATTCCAACATTTTACCTTGTTGTACAATGCATGAAAATCAACAATTAACTACATAGCACAATAAACAAGAAAGTAAACCCCAGTAAAGTACAAATCAACTGTAGTCATATTGTTTTATTGTGTGCCAAACATCTTGGCTCCACAGGTCACTGCATTTGAACAACAGAAATAGTTGCACTTTCCTGAATGCATCAAAAGTCAAAATAATGCTTATACTGACAGGAATGCTACCCAGTTTTAAGTTTTATACACTAAAGAGTAAAATGTTCATTTTGTAGACGTTCTGGAATGTCATTCAACATTTGAGATATCATGGAAAGCCAAAGGAAAGTTCATTCTAACATTAAATTATTCTTATTACTACATCAGTCTAGAATTGCCTTTTACAGTGCCACTGTAGGAATATGGTGTATAGTAATACTAAGATCCTAACTCTATATAAAGAAATTGGGTCTATATATATATATAGTCCAGTGGATATACAGTTCAGTGGTCTAACATCCTCCCGCAGTCGTAACGGGAGGGGAACGGACGCAGAGATTGGAACGAAAATTGGTGAACATGGTCATAATATCGGCGAACTGGTGCGTCGATGGTATATGAAGCGCCCGAACATGTCCTAGTGTGACCTTGTCACGTACAAAATGAATATCTATCTTTATATGCTTCGTGCGTCGATGATGGACCAGGTTGGCAGTCATGTAGACGGTACTGACGTTGTCGCAGTAGACGATGGTCGCAGAGGAGATAGGTGCACGGAGCTCCTAGAGAAGCTGGCGAAACCAGCAACACTCGGTGACGGCGTGGGCAACGGCACGATACTCGGCTTCGGCTCTGGACCAAGACACGGTAGTCTGGCGCTTTGAGGACTAGACTAGAGTGTTGCCGAGGAAGACGCAGTAGCCGGACGTGGAGCGTCGAGAGTCGGGGCAGCCCGCCCAGTCCGCATCGGAGTACGTGGTGAGAGAGTTGATGGGGCTAGAGCTGAGATGTAAGCCGCTGGAGAGTGTGCCCTTCATGTAGCGAAGAATACGCTTGAGCAGCGCGAGGTGAGGTTCGCGCGGAGCATACATGAAGAGGCACACTTGCTGGACGGCATAGGCGAGGTCGGGCCATGTTAGGGTGAGGTATTAGAGGGCACCGGCAAGACTCCGATACTAGGAGGGATCGGCTATGAGAGAGTCATCGGTAGCGGAGAGCTTGGCGTGAGTGTCAACAGGAGTGGCCGTAGGGTGACATTCAGCCATGCCCGCACGTTGGAGGAGATCGATGGTATACTGACGCTGGGAAAGGAAGAGACCGTGAGAAGAGCGGGTGACAGAGATGCCAAGGAAGTGATGAAAATGACCGAGATCGGTCATGGCAAACTCGGAGTGGAGTCGGGCCATGATCTGGTGTAGAAGGGACGGCGAGGACGGTGTAAGAACAATGTCGTCGACGTAAAGGAGAAGATAGGCTGTGGTGTTGCCGATGTGAAGAACGAAGAGGGAGGTATCAGAGACGGAGGCCACAAAGCCGATGTGCTGAAGGTAGGCAGCAAAGTGCTGGTACCAGGCCCGAGGAGCCTGTTTGAGGCCGTAGAGGGAGCGCTGAAGGAGGCAGATGTCGTCGGGACAAGAGGGATCGACGAAACATGAAGGCTGCTGGCAGTATACTGTTTCCGTCAGATGACCGTGAAGAAAGATGTTCTTCACGTCGAGCTGGTGGATCGGCCAAGAGTGCGAGGCAGCAGGAGTGAGAACGACCCGGATGGTAGCGGGTTTGACGACGGGACTGAAGGTCTTTTCATAGTCAACACCAGGACGTTGAGAGAAACCCCGAACTACCCAGCGTGTCTTGTGACGGGCAAGCAATCCATCGGCGTGGAACTTGTGTTTAAAGATCCACTTACCGGTCATAACATTGGCACCGGGAGGATGAGGGACGAGGCACCAAGTCTCATTATCCATAAGAGCCTTGTACTCGTCAGCCATGGCCGCGCGTCACTGAGGATCGACCAGGGTTGAACGAGGAGTCACCGGGATAGGCGAGATAGTATAATGGACTGCTAAGAGCCCGTAGTGCTTGGTAGGGCGGAGGGACCCGGTTTGTGATCGGGTAATCATATGAGGGGTGAAGGGGACAGGAGCCGATGGGAGCGTGAGAGGTGGGGTGGGGCCTGGTTGGGGAAGGGCAGCATTGGCTTGGGATTGGCAACTGTATGTACGGGGAAAGGGCTGAACAAGGTCGGCTTGAGCCAATGGGGGTGGGTGAGCCAATGGATGTGTATGGGCCGATTAGTTTGGGCGGTCCGATGGAGGCGGAACAGCCGATAGGGAGGAGCGAGGCGATGGAGGAGGATGGGCTGATAAGTGAGGACGAGCTGATGGAGGTTGAGGAGCTGATGGGGTTGATGTGTCTGATGAGAGGGAGACAGTATCAGTTAGAGCCGATGAGGGTGGTAGGGCCGATGGAGATCCGATGTGACTAGCATCGGACCAAAGAAGAGTGGGATAGCTGAGTAAGAAGTCCTCAGAAGCGGCCGATGAGAGGGCCGAAGGTGAGATTGATGGAGGGGACTGGGAGGGTACGTGTTGGTGAGGAGAAAGTCAAGATCGCTAGACGAGAATCCAGGATGAAATAGACCGAAGGGAAAGTAGAACTTGTCAAAGACGACATGGCGGGAGACGATGACCCGGCGGGTGGAGAGATCGAGACATCGGTATCCCTTGTAGGATGAGGGATATCCGAGGAAAATGCAGGCGGTGAAGCGGGGTGCAAATTTGTGAGGAGCAATGACGATGAGATTGGGATAGCAAAGACACCCAAAGACATGTAGGTGAGAGTAGTCGGGCGCCTTGCGGTATAGAAGGGTATAGGGGACATTGTGGCGAACGGAGGAGCAAGGGCGCCAATTAAGGAGGTAAGTTCCGGTGGTTAGTGTTTCAGCCTAGTAGGTTGCTGGTAGGTCGGCATGAAGTAGTATAGTGCGACTCATGTTGTTTAGTGTGTGAAGAAGGCGTTCGGTCTTGTCGTTTTGGGGAGAGGTGTAGGGATAGGAGAGGCGGAGATGGGTGCCATGGGAGGTAAGAAAGTTTTGGACGGTACGATTAACAAACTCCGTACCGTTATCGGCCTACAGGGCTTTAATGGAGAGGTTGAACTGGTTGGAGACATAATTTGTAAAGTTAATGAGGTGGGAAGCGACCTCGGACTTGCTGGTTAGTGGAAAGGTCTAGCGATAGTGTGTATAGTCATCAAGTATTGCGAGATAGTACTGATTACCAGAAACACTCTTAACTGGAGAAGTCCACACATCACAGTGTATTAGCTCAAAAGGTCGTGAGGTACAAGACATAGAATTTGAAAAATGCAGTCGTACGTGTTTGCCAAGTTGACAAGAGTGACAAACAGTAGAGCTGCTGTGATTACACGTGATGGAGGCGCTGCAACGTAGATTGGCGACAGCGTCAGAGCTAGGATGACCAAGGCGAAGATGCCAGAGGTTGGTGGAGAGTACGATGCTGGCGTGCGGAGTGGACGACGCAGTGGGGATGGTGTAGAGGTTGCCGCCACTATTGCATCGAAGTATCTGACGCCGGGTCGAGATATCCTTCATAGAGAAATCAGAAGCGTCAAATTTAATTAAGCAATTCTTATCTCTTGTGAATTGACGAACAGATACTAGATTATGGATGAGAGAGGGGACGATGAGAACATTGCGAAGTAGAAAATTAGTTGTGGGTGTAGACAGAAAGGAGTCACCACGGCATTAGATAGGGAGAGAGTGACCATTGCCAATGGTGACGAAGAGAAAAGAGGAGGGATGACGAGAGAGTAGTATACCGGCTGATTACGCTATGTGGGATGATGCACCAGAGTTCAGTACCCAAGGTTGCTGAGGTTAAAGCGTCATCTAGTTGAGGGCGGCGACGAGGCCAGCCTAGTTCTACGAGGGAACCGACTGGGTGAGTGGTGGCAGGAGGATCGGCTGAGGCGGTAGGGTATGAGGCGATACCAGGTGGGCCTGAGGATGGGCGCCGAGAACCCCTGGTTGCTAGCTGATGGGACTGTGTAGTTGGGGCTAGAGTGCCCAGGGGTTGTAGCATAGCCACGGACCCATAGGACTGGTAGACGGGGCAGGGACTGGAGCAGGGCACGGTTACATCGGACCGCTCCAGTTCTTGCCCTTGCCCTTGCCTTTATCGCTCAATGGTTAAGGCCATGGCTACCAGAGCT
This sequence comes from Oryza coarctata, assembly GCA_030770085.1. NCBI lineage: Eukaryota > Viridiplantae > Streptophyta > Magnoliopsida > Poales > Poaceae > Oryza > Oryza coarctata. Next base: position 10,536,832 of record CM061483.1, on the reverse strand, counting down.
GTGAGAGGTGGCAGCAGCGCACGGTGGTCGGCAGCCGATAGGGTTAGAGCAGCCATGGTCGGTTGTGGCAAGGAAAGCGATGTGGGCCACAGCCTTCTCGTCGTTGGCCAGACGTAGTTTTTTAAGAACTAGCATGTCATGGGCCCGAGTGAACGACGAAAGGGGTGTGGAGTTAGCGATGTCATCAGCGGTGTTGGAGAAGCGTGAGTTAAGTCCTCGCAGGTGAGCGACGACGAGTTGTGAGTCGGCCATAGGGTGACCAACATCGCGGAGGGCGGTAGCCTTTACCTTGAGGCGCTGGCAGTACAAGGAGACAAATGAGTCTTCTTGTACCATGGAGTGGATTCATTTAGTAGGAAGATGGCGCGCGGCTGTTTATTGGCAAGGAAGATCCGCTCGATAGCTACCTAGAGATCCCGGGCGGTGGGGTCAGTGTCCTCCATTGCAAGGTCAAGGACAGAGTCATCGACCGAGCCAAGCAACTAGCTGTGCACGCAACACTCGGCGATGTCCCACTAGGGATCATCGGGTCGAGGTAGAGCGGAGCCATCGATGTGGGACCGGAGGCCGAACTTTCCACATAGGGATTTGAAGAAAAATACCCACTTGGAGTAGTTGGCATTGAGGTCAAGAGAGATGGGAACATGAGATTTCACGTTGATAGCGGCGTAAGGTGGTGAGAAGATCGGCGAAGTAGTGCCTGAAGTGTGGTCAGGAGCGCCGATGGCCGAAACAGATTCGGCGACTGGAAGAGTGCCGGAGTTAAGGGCCAACTCAGTAGTCATGACGAGAGGGTAATGGGAGCAAAAAGCCAATGAGGGTAAGGTGACCGATGGGAGTAAGCCGATGAGAAGAGTGGTTGGTCGATGGGAGTAGGCAGCGGAGTAGTTGAGGGAAAAGTGGATGGCAGACTAGGTAGGTCAGAGAGTAGGTGGGTCACGGACGTGAGAAGGTTCGCGTCCGTGAAGAGAAGTTTCACGTCCGTGTACTCGTGGACGCAAAGGAGTGGAGCGGACGGGAAAACTCGGAGAAGGCGCAGACGCGAAGAGAGGAGGTTCGCGTCCGGGAGGCAGAGATTCATGTCCGTGGACACGTCGGAGTGGCTTGGACGCGAGTGGAGAAGTTTCGTGTCCGGGAGCAGGTGAGCGTGTCAGAAAAGCGGAAACCGAGAGAGAGTTCCAGCCAATAGAGGGCGGACGGGTCCAGCCGATGGAGACGAAGAACATAAGGTTGCGCCATATGTTGGAGGAGGAAGGTGCGCCAAGGCAAGGAAAGAAGAAGGCGGGTGTGAAACAAGACGAGAAGGCAGATAGAGACCATTGCCTTGTCACGTGGTAGAAAAAGGAAGGGGAGAGGGCGGTGGAGGAGGAAAAGGCCATCTGTGGAGGAGACGGGGAGGAGAGAGCCGAAACGAGAAAGCAGAGAAGAAATACCGGGAAGAAGGTCTGCGACGGGAAGAAAGCGTCGGCTCGCCGGTGAGAGAATGTTAGCGCGCCAAGAATGTCTAGATCTGCTCTGATACTATATAGGAATGTGGTGTACAGTAAGACTAAAAACCTAACTTTATAAGGGAGGTCGGATCTATATATATACAGTCCAATGGATATACAGTCCAGTGGTCTAACAGCCACTACAGTTGTACAGTTGTATGTCATACCTTGCACTCAATTTGCATGAACCATTGAAATGTCCACAGATCACATCAAGTGCATGCTTGTAAATTTCATCATGCAACTAAAACCAAGAGTGCCAACTATTAAGTGGGTTACACACTAAAGTGTAGGCAGTACAACACTCTGCACTTGGCAGCAAAGGTTAATAGAGTAACGACACCGATGTTTTGAGAAATGAGAAGTGGTGTTGGCAGTACAACACTCTTGGCTAAGAAAACTAAATTATCTCATAAAAACATATTAATTCACCTTCTTTCCCGAGGTGTCCCATTTGGCATTTCCACAGCTTGTAGAGGTCTGATATTAACCCCAACAGGTGGTGCAAAAGTTGATCTTCCTGTTGATGGTGGGCGATTCGCTGCACCAGTGTCCACACCATTCCGACCTAACTAGGTAAACAAGCACAAATAAATTAAGTCCCATCTTCAAGAAATAAAAACTAAAAATATATTATATTTAGAAACATTACAGTAGCTTCAATTGTCAAATTGAAAATTTATTTTCTTTCAAGAAAGAAACATCATATAAATGAGCAACAACCATCTTATCTTGGATATGCAGCAATACATCTGCCAACAACTGAAAGTCGGACCAATTCTACTATTCATTATTTCCTTTTTGTTGTTTAGCACGAAGCAGAAGCACCACAAGGTTAAATTGCATCAGCAAGGAGCATCGAATGTAGCACCAACATGAGAATAACTTACTAAACCTAGGTCATGTTATAAGTAAGCAAAACAACGCATCAACAATCATGTAGCTGCAAAGCAATCCTCTTATCCCCCACCAATTAACTTCCCACGCAGTTTGTCCAATTACTAACCACACAGGCTGGAACCTAAAACAATTCAAGATACTTCAACAACTACATGATTTCATACCAAATGTACTTATTGTCAGTTCATTTCTAAACTGAAGATATGCTGTAATCTTCTAGCTTCAGACTCTACAGAGTATCAAACAGAGACTAAGACTACCACAATCAACGAACAGATTTCTTGAAAATGAATTCTAATTATTTCAAACCAATTGCTTGAACTAAGAAAAGAAAGATATCATCGTTGACATTACTTATCGCCGGTGAGTTGCTCCTGCTCCGTGCTCCGGTGACAATCGCTGCCAACGACTTTGGCAAAACCGAAGCCTCCTCGCTGCCATCATCGCTTCCTCGACTGCTCCACCAGCCAACGGTCTCCGGCTCCACCTCCACCGCCTCCTCAGGCACAATGGCCTTTACACCGGCGTCCACAGTGCCATCCCGTCTCGATCGCCGGCTCGATGGCCTCACCGCCACAGCCTCCACCACTAGCGGCTCCTCCACGCGCCTCGTCGCGCTCGAACTCCGCGCGCCACGCGCCAGCAGCTGAATCGCAGTCTCCTCCTCTACCACCGGCGCTGCTGCCGACGGTTTCCGCAAAACCACCGCCTCCTCTCCATCATCCTCGCGCTCTCGACTGCTCCACCGCCCAACGATCTCCGGCTCGATCTCCGCCGTGTTCTCAGGCTCGACGGCCTTCGCGCCGGCGTCCCCAGCGCGTTCCCGTCCCGATCGCCGGCTCGACGGCCTCGCCGCCGCCACGGCCTCCACCACTCGCGGCACCTCCTCCAAGCGCCTCGTCGCGCTCGAGCTCCGCCCGCCACGGCCACGCGCCAGCAGCTGCAGCGCCGTCTCCTCCTCTGCCGCCGCCGGTTTCCCGTCCGCGGGCCGTACGGGAGGAGGAGCGTCGCCGCGGCCCCCCTCTCGCCGCGTGCCTCGCGGGCCCACAAACCGCACCGGCGCCTCCACCACCTCTTCCACCGCCTCGCGGTGCCTATCAGGTCGCACCCTCTCCGCTCCATCCTGGTACCTGTCCGCCCCATCCACCCGTCGCGAAGTTCCCGCGGCGGCCGCCCCACGGCGGGAGCGCGCCGCGCTCAGGTCCTCGACAACGGCGTCGTGCCCGCTCCCCTCGCGCTGCAGCTGCGCGGGGATCACTTCGTCCCTTCCCGCGGCTGGTGTGCGGGGACGCCGCATCGGCGACGATCCCGCATCGGCGCTCGTTGGCGGGGTGGGGTTGCGGCGGTACTGCTGGAGGGAAGGGAGAGGGGCGTCGAGGATGATGCTGAACTCGCCGGCGGCCCCGGCGTGAGCGAGCATCACCTCCTCCATTCGCGCCATCGCCTCGCGCGCCGCCACGGCGCGTGCGGCCGCCGCGGCGGCGTCCATTGGCATCGGCGGCGGTTGAGGACGAGACGACGCGCTGCCTTGGCTGCTGCTGCCGCTTTGACCTTGGGTTTGACTTTGTCTCGCTGTCTCGTGTTGGGTCGGAAGGAAGGAAGAGGCGTTATGGAATTTGGGCGTTTTGTGGAAGGCCGCGGGGAGAAATGGAGGGAAGAGGAAGGTGGGCCTCCATTTGCAGTCGAGTCCCTTTCTAGTTTTTGTTTTACTTATTTTGGTGGATTTCAAATTTTTGTTCTTGTAGTGTAAATTTTCTTTGTTTACTCTACTCTACTAATTTGGTTTGAAATTATGAGTTGAATGGTTTCGGTTACGAAAATCCACTGCTACAACATTTAGAACACAATCAAACTCAAGAGAGCAGCGAAACACAGTCGAGAGGAGTTAGAATAAAAGACAAGAGAAACCTGTTCAAATGACTCATGCTGGATTTAAGCAGTCTTGGTCCGTAGCGAACCCAAAAAATATCTAGACCTCAAAAAATTCCAACTAGCCGCGACGCCGGTGGCAAAGTGTCTGCAGCCTCCTGGCTGCGTTCGGCTGGAGGTTACAAACCTAACCATCCCGGCACGTAAAACGATATATCCAATTAATATATAATTAATTAAATATTAGCTTAAAAAATTATAATTTTAAAGTATTTTTTCTAAAACAATTAAAAAAATGTACCATTTAACAATTTAAAAGTATTTGTGTGGAAAATAAGAGGAAAAAAGCTTGGAACCAATCCAAATGAACATAGGCTTAGGCCAAGGGTGTTGCCAACTTTTTTCCTTGAGCACACAAAACAAGAAGCCTAATTAATTATGATTAATTAAGTATTAGTTAAAAAATTTTAAAAATAAATTAACATAATTTTTAAAGCAACTATAGAATACTTTAAAAAATACTATTTAACCGCTTAAAAGACATATATGTAAAACAAAAGAGGGATAAGTTCCCAACTTAAGATGCCGAAAGCAACCTTAGTCAAAGCAACTTCTCATGGTGGTTGAATCTTGCTACACCAATGATGCTGGTTGTTTCTACCTGAGAAGTTTTAGTACTTGTGTATCTATTTTAGACTCTTTAGGCCGTTAGTTTGAAATAGCTGGAACTTCTCTCCACACAAATAAAATAACTTATTAGCGTATAATTAATTAAGTATTAGCTAAAACAAATTTAAAATAAATTAATATAATTTTTTAAGCAACTTTCTATATATGTTTTTAAAAAAACACACTATTTAGTATTTTAAGAAGTGTGCGTATAGAAAACCAATGGAGTAAGAAGTTGGTAACTTAATGTACCCTTAGGCTATGTTTGATAGGGGGTTGGAAATTTTCTCCCTAGGACATAAAACAGAGCGATGGATTAGCTTATAGTTAATTAAGCATTAACTTAAAAAGTTAAAAATTGATTAATATGATTTTTAATATAAAATTTTTTTATAAAAAACACACCATTTGGCTCGACAAACTTAGAGCGACAAGAATAGACTTTGGATCCTCCCAAATTGGGTATTGGGTGATGATCGGTATGACCATTTCAATTGTAAAACATGTGAAAACTTGATCCAAATGGGCCAAATGACCCAAATGTGAAATATACATGTTCTTAGTGATCTAAACACAAATACTAAAAAATAAACTACGATGAAAAAACATTAAAATTAACTCTAAATTTAAGTTTTAAAATTTAAGATTTAACTTTATAAGAAACAATGAGAGTGTTGATATTATCTTGTACTTTACTACAACCTAGCTTCTAGTGCTACTAGCACGACAAGAGAAAAAGGCAAAAGGGGGGGGGGGGGGGCACGATCACAACAAACATAAAGTAAGGGGCTGTATTCATTTGAGGAAACCACGCAATAGTGCTAAGGTTCCTTTGAAATAAAGAAAAAATAGAGATATTTTGTAGGATTGAAATCCTATAAATTTTTTCCAATGTGCTCCTTTGAAATGAATGAAGGAATGTGCATTCGAGATTCCTATAAAATTATTATGAAATGGCTCAAGAATTTTAGAGGATTTCTAACATGAGGTTGGACCTTATAAACAAATTCTTATGTTATTCTTCTCCCAAAATCCTATATTTTTCATATGAAGCATCCAAACAAGTTTCACACAATTCTTACATTTTAGAATTCCTAAGGACCAACTAGACATACAACCTTAATTCCTATGTTTTTCATGTTTCTTAGTGTTTGGATTCTCGCGTTTCAAAGAAGCCCCAAATTCACATCACCCAACTTTTGTTTCATGTGAGTCCCCAAAGTTTGTAGGGGCCTAGCTGTGATACTGCTACTTTCAAGTACCAAAAGAACAAATTAGGTAAAAGGTTGGGTACTGTAGTGCGAAACAGGGTCTAAACGTTACTCCTACGTGGAAACGCTCGTGCTACTGAACATGTCGCTCAGACGCTCACACACAGGCTGGCCCACATGTCATTGGACTCATGGGCTACTAAGGCTGGTCCGGTAGTTCAGTTATTGCAAGAAACGGGGCCCACATCTTAATTTTCTGTAGGCTAATCCATTTATTTGGTTTGACACGTAAAGTGGAAGACTTGGCTTCGATGTGGAAAGCTACTAGTTAAATATTTCTATGCACACGCAAATGACCCTAATTTTGAATTTCCTCTCTCTTTCTTATTTTTCAGATGAAGTCTTCAAACTTTTTTTTATTTCTAGCTACAGTTTTTTGTGAGAACTTATAACTACGAATTGTAGGAAAAAGCTACAGAACAATGGCAATATGAAGTACTACTTCCAGCCTGGTTGGGAGTAGGATGGGAGACTTTATTGTTTAAAAACAGGATGTACCGAGTTCTATGAAGGTCATTAATCATGATAGCTATGATGGCAAACAAATAAGGTTATCTATCCGTTTCAAAATATAATACTTATTTTTTTAGGATTAGGCTTTCACCATCATTTCACCAACAATTAGTTTACTAATATATTATTTATTTAATATAAGTGTATAATCGTAATAAAATATTTTTAACACAAATATAATAACATTAATTTTACGTCACAAAAATTACAATCTAATAGTCTAATAATAATAGAGTGATTATTGGTCAAAGTCTTATCAAATAAAAGAAATTACGTAACGGAGGGAGTATATGTGATTTTTGAAATCAGGGGTTTGTATCATAATAGATTTTTATCCCTGATACTGAACCATGACAGCCCTCTCCATATAAATTGATGGCCAAGCTAAAATGTTTTTTTTCCAGTGGTTTTCCCATCCTATTTTCTTTAAGCTTTGATTGTTATTACTAATATTTTAAAAAACTTGCTACAAGAGCCTTTTAAAAAACTTGCTACAAGAGCCTACTAACCTGCCCGCTTAATTTTCAGATCTTGTTTTTCTTTGTGCTATAGAGTTATGTAAAGGGCAATTATTGGGCCATATGGAAGAGTAACACGGCCACAAGATCTCATCTTAGTAGTTGGGCCAGTTAGGGCTTCCTCCCCAAATAGATGCAACATTTGCCCATTAGTGAGTATGAGGGGGAGATGTGTGCAATTTTTGTGATAGATATAAGATTTCGCTTGTCAACGAAATAACAAGCAAATTTTTAGCTCTCCAAACGTTACTGTAGCACGTACTACATGGAGTACTAAGGGCCCGTTCCAATAAGAATTTTGGATTTAGATATTTCTTGTTTTTCATTAGTACGTTTTTCAACTGTTAAATAATATGTTTTGTACAAAATCTTTCCGTATAACTGTTGCTTTTAAAAAAACTAAATAAATATATTTTAAAAATTAAATAAATCTATTTTTAAAACTTTATATAATTAATACTTAATTAATCATATGTTAATAAGACAATTCAAACCTCACTTTATAACGGGCCCTAAACACCAACTGGAACATTCTTTCCGTGCGACACGAGTCACACGCCGCAAAAGATGGAACCAAATTAATTGATTAAGAGGTGCAACAACGCAAAGTGCGTGACTACTTCTGAGTTAAGTAATTGTATATAATACATGTAAGGAAGGATGTAAGGTTGTGTTTGGTTCTTTTGCAAATGCCAACCTTATTGACTTGCCTTTTGCTTTGTTTGCATACCAAGCAGAGCGATTATTGTGTTGTGTTTAGATTATTACTAGTACTAAACATTGTGCAGTAACATTTTCTTCGTAACAAACAAGATAGGTGACTAATTTTATTGATATTGTTAATTTTTGTTGGTATGGTGTATTGGGCTCATAAGCCAAATGGGCCCTAAATATGCTGACCGGCAAATGCCTCCTAGCCAACCTTAAACTTAAGCGGCTTGATTAGGAGTAAAGCTGCAGATCAAATCAAAGGAAATACTCCCAAACTAAGGCATATATGGTAGAGATCCATCTCTTGGATCCTGATCGATCGAAGCTGGAGCTATGGAGCTACCAAAAATCAACTCCACTCCTGCGTTTCAATTTTTTGGAGTGATTCGGCCTACTTCACTCCATTTTCTAGTAGATCTGATCGGTTTGGGTAGATCTGAGAGCTGGATCAGCCGCCGGATTCTGATCGGACGGCTAAGGATCGCAGCGATGGCCGCCGCACGTGCGCTGCTTACGGATCGATCGATCGACGCATCGAAGAGGGGGAAACGCATTAATGGGCCGCGTTGACCACGCACACACCCATGCACGTGGGGCCCACTGACCGGGCTGCCTCGGGATTCACACTTTCGCTTCCTGAAGGTAAGCGAGTAGTACTCCCGGTTCCACGTACCGTGCCTTGGCCTTCGTCTTGACCGCTTTTGTTAATTAATTAACTAAACCATCTGAGATGAGCTTGATTGATTTTTTTACTGAGGTTAGAAAGAGGAATCATGGGTCACAAAACTTGATTTTTTTTGTTGCAAATATTTTATATTGAGATTAGGAAGAGGACTCATATGAGGTTCTAAACATTGTTTAAAATGTATGAATTGAATATGTTAGTGGACGTTGCCTGGGATATCATACAGCTATAAGATTTTACCCAAACCTGTTTCCAGGTAAATTAGCTAGGGAACAAACTTCGCAGAAAAGTATTTAATGGTCCAGTAAATGGTTTGTAAAGAAACATATCAGATTCTAGATCAGGTAAATCAAGCGAAGAAATCGCACTTTATTTCAAACAGCTAAGCGAGATGGAAAATTACCAAGTTTAAGAGAAGTTTCACTAGCTAGGTTAATATTGAGAAACTTAATTACTTAGCAAATTAAGGGAAACAGTAATTGCCAACTAGTATTAGCAAGGAGGAGTGATGTGAAAAATACCTTAGGCAAAGCGAAACCGAAGTACTTGTCCTTCACGCCGCCGCCGCCGCCGCCGCCGCCGTTCATGGGGCTCCGGCCGCCGTACCCGTTGAGCGGGCTCCGTCCGCCATCGTATCTTCCGCCGTTCGTGGCGCCGCCACCGCCACCGACGTCGTCGTGGTCATCGTCGTAGCCTTCCTCACGAACAGCCACCTGGCGCGCCATGGCCTGCGCCAGCGCGGCGGCGGCGCGGGCCTTGTTCCGCGCGGCGAGCGGGTGGACGGGCGACGCCGTGGGGGGGCCGCCGAGGGCCGGGTGGGCGGGGGACGCCGGCGCCGAGTAGATCCCCGCCGCCGGTGCGCGGCGGCTGCCGTACGTCGGGCTCCCGGCCCGCCGCCAGTCCATCGATCAGGGGCGCCCGGCTTTGTGTGCCGTCTAAGGTTTGAGACAGAGATGGGCAGAGAGAGGGGAGGTGGGCGTTTTGATTAGTACTCTACTATACTTGAGAGCCAGAGGCTGTGTTGGTATTAATACCGCATCTTATACTAGTTAATTATATACTTGAGTATTATTTTTTCTTAGAGAGAACAAGAGGTCGGCGGTGACAAATGGCAATGGTAGGAATGGGCTTTTGTCCTTCGGTAGCGTCTGATCTTAAAAGTAAATGTCAACCCCAAACCTCTCTTGCTAATTTGGATGATTAGCCGTAATTATCTATTGTAAACTTAAAAATATATTTTTTATTTTTTAAGAAACTATAATTTAGAAAGTTTTCTTTAAAAAATTGTACTTTCGAAACATGTATGTGATAATACAGTATTTAGTATCAGAAAGGACAGAGCCGAAGAGCGAGAATTTTCAAAGAAACTTGAATTTGGAATGTTGTTTTCAAAATAATTACACTGTTTAAAGATTTTGGATGTGTGTACGTATTGATTCTGAATAGAACAGAGCCGAAGAGCAAGAATTTTTTTAAGAAAGTTTTTGTTTTCAAAAACCTTATACCGTTTAATGATTTTAAAAACGAGTTCATAATAATATTATTATTGATTATGAAAAGAACAGAGCCAAAGAGCCAGTGCTTGCTGCTTGCCTATCTCTTCACGCAAAACAAGATGGGCTGATCAAACTGCTAAGATGCAAATAGCTAAGGTAGCAATGGCGTATGATTTTAGGAAGAAAAGACGTACTCCTTAATTGTTATAGGAAACCTCACACCAAACTGTATAGCAAATTATATCATTATCATCATTAAATATATCCAAATCAATATTTTTAAAGTAAGTATTTAAATTACTTGTAAGAGTATTAATACTAGACGACATTAATAAAGGATAGGAATGGAAATACATTTCTAAAAGTGAGAAAGACAAGTAATTTAAAGAAAAACAGATTAAATATTAAAATAATAAGTAATTTAAAATGGATGGAATGAGATCCTTACTAATTGTAATAACTCTAAAAATAAACCAAATTGAGAAATTTTTTATTCACTTTCCATTTAAAAATTCAAACATTGATAGGGAGACCCATTAAAACACGATCCTACCACCACATGAGCGGTGTTTTCCCAAAGACAAATCGTGGGATTAATGAAGAGGTGATGATTGTGCAAGTTGGTGCTTGTAAGGCCTACTTCACTGATCGGAAAGTACAAATTCGATCTGAAATTGCAATGGCTAGGCTTGTCCGTGTGTGAATTCGAAAGGTAAGAAACAATGAAAGTTGCATTTATTACTTCATTTCGAGCTTGTTTGGTATGAGGCATTTTCAAAGGAAATCTAGTAGGATTCAGTTCCTATAGGAAAAACTACTGTACATGCGTTTGGAACGTAGGGATTGGGCAAACCGAAAACAAAGGAAAAGTTTCCCTTTTCCTTCGAAACGAAACTGAAGCAAAACACAGGAAAATTAAAATCCACTCCAACCTCTTGTTTTCTTTTCCTACGCGCGGAGCCGTCGCCGGCGTTGGTGAAGGCCGGAGTTCGAGCCACCGGAATCGTCAGAGCGCGTGCGACATGGCCGGAGCCCGTGGGCTGCCGAAGCTACCCAGGCATGCCTTCACGCAGTCGGAGGCGTCGCTGCCTGTGGCCGGCCACTGCAGGACCCCGAGGCGTCGGAGCCCTCGCCGCCGCCGGTCGGCGTCCGGTCGTTGCAAGAGCTCAACTCGAGCATCGAAGCCGCGCCTACTGCATGTACGAGGCGTCGGCGGCCTGGAGGCCGCACTCTCGCTTCTGCAGTTCCTAATCTCCAGTTCCTCCTGGATGGAATGTTGGGGTTAATGGTGAAAAATAAAAGTAGAGAGAATGGGAGGATAATACTGAGGAGTTTTAGTGAGGGAGGTTAATATAATTAGTGTTCTTTAAAATTTATGTGTTTCAAACGCCTACATATCTACTTTTCATTTTATTTGTTTTTTAATCTTCTGTTTTACAATCGTATTTTTACATTTTATTTTCTTGAGTTTTATCACTGTGTTTTATTTACCCACGTTCCAAACATGCCCTTTATGTGTGAATTTTGTCATATTTCCTTTTATTTTCCAAAAATGCAATTCCATGATCCTATGCCCTCACTGACAAGTGCATCATCATCGAGCTTTCGGCCCATTTCCCTTTGTGCCGCAGGCCTGTCTTGGCTGCTTCGCAGGCGTGCACCAACGACGAATTCACACGCTCTTAGCACTTAGCACTAATAATGATATCCTATAATAAAAATAATAAATAATTATTTGAGTTGAGAGTTCTAAATTTTCAGTTGAAAGTTTAAAAACGTGGATTGAAAGTTTCAAAAAGACAAGTTGAAAGTTTCAAAATTTGTGTAGAGATTTTTTTAAAAAAATGTTTGAGTTAAAAGTTACTATAATATTATATAAAAAATAAATCTACTTAAAATAATTTTCGAACAAAATTTGGATAATTTTAACCCAGGCCAGCTCTGCCTCGTGCGAGGTAGAGACTCCTCTCTGCTCGTCAGGCCGTCACCGCCGCTTTGCCGCTCCACGCAGGCAGGCGGCTACTTGCGCTGGGTCAGCCGCAGCACCAATCCAGCGCCAGGCATTTTAATGGGATTATATACAAAGAAATTCATCTGGCAGCATCATGACAGCCCCCCCCCCCCCTCTCCCCAATCTCACCCCACCAAAAGCAGCACGCTTCATCTAAGGAAAAGGTGTCATACTCCTATATATTAACTCATCAATACAAAAAGAGATGTGTATCATCTCTAGAAAAAAAAATCTATCCACAAGCTGAATACTTCATTATCTACAAAACATAAGCTAATAACTACTTGCTTTAACTCCATTTTGTCGTTCTCTCCTTTGCAATCACGATTATCCTGCAAGATATATTGTTGAAAAAGATCACCCATTGTTCACTTGATTCTATAAAATTGTACTATAAATTCTATATGTTGTTGAAAAAGATCATCCATTGTTCACTTTGTATGTTATTTTGTACTATAAAATTGTTGGCTTGGTTCTTTTAACGGCCGTACGTCGGACATAGATTACGGGCTCGTCATGCCCCTGTGCATCATCAGCTCAAGCGGAGGCGACTTGTTTGTACTACTCTATGTTTGAGCCAGAGATACGAAGAGAGGGGAGGGGATTTGATTAGTGATTTTTTTAACCAACCAGCACAGAGAGTACCAATTTTATTGAATAGAGAATATAATTATGTACATCCCTATAAACATAAAAGTTATACAAGGTTTAGGTGTTAGAGTGAGTTATCATAGTCGCCCTTCATCTTTGATCCTTGTTTGGAGAGCTTCCGCCAAAAGCTCCATGTGCTGGAAGATTCTTCTGTTCCTCTTGTTCCGCCAAAAAGCTCTGTGTGTTAGAAGATTCTTCTATTCCTCTTGTTCCACACTTCCTATGACTAGGAGGATCAGCATATGCACACCCTTTTTAGGGGTATTTAGGGTCTTGTCCATCATTTCCCACCAATCCATAACTGTGGTGGTGGTCGCCTTCTATTCCATGGGTTTTATTTGACTCTATTGGATCTAGGTTGTCACCTAGGTCTAGATCCTTCTTGTATGTTTGCATTTGACAAGGAGATGGTGCGATGTTTGGGGCATATGACAACACAATAGGTAATTCTCGTTGTTCGGCCATCCTCACGTAGTGAGGTGATCTGCTGTCCGAATTCTATTCTACAAGATCAACCAGGAGAAGAATATACATTTTCCTTGGGCCCAAGGTTTCTAGATCATGTGTTTAAAATTAGCACTGGTCGAGCCAAGGAAGTGTGCCTAGGCCGAGGATGCAGTGTATTCCTCATGTACTATTAACTTCCAAACAATCTTTGTTTGATTAGTCGTGGTTTAGGTGGATCGATTGTACCATACTCTAGAGCATCACTAGTTGGTTCAATAGATCTGTCATTATTGCAGACCCTTGCAGTCGCAGATCACTAATCCAGGCATCTCCTTGAATGGCATGGCTTAGTGTTCTAGTCTTTTGTTTTGAAATGGCGAAGACATCTAGGGCTACATCCCTAGGGCAGTGCCCTTGCATCCATCTAGAGTCCCAAAATTGTGACATTCTCCCGTTGCCTATTTCAATATGTGTCGCTACTGCGAATAGTTGCTTATCCTCTTGGTCACAAGGTGTCTCCAAACCAACCCATGGCTTCTCTGGTCATTTCCATTCGTGCCACAACCATTACAATTGCAACGCCTTTGCAAACCTTTGGAGGTTAAGCTTGCCTAGCCCCCCGGTAAGCTTTTGACATGCATGTTCTCTACTAGTTGATCTTACATTTTTCTGCTAGTCATGCTTGCACTTCAGGCCCATAGGAATCCTTTTTCGAAGTTTGTCGACTTTCTCAAGAATGTCCTTTGTTACTCTAAAAGCTATTAGGAAGTAAACTGGCTGCTAATAGAGGATTGACTTGACAAGGGTTGAGCAACCTGCCGATCTAAGGTTCCTTCCTTGACAACCAGCCAACCTTCTCGCCATCTTGTCAAAGAGAGTTTGGATGTCTATCTTTCGTAGCTTGCCATATGACAGCGGTAGGCCTAGATACTTCATTGGGAGGCACACTTTGGTTGATGTTGTTTCTTCGAGGACTTTGTCTAGGTTGATGTTGCCACATCTCATCGGTGTGACATGAGATTTGTGGATGTTCACGCAGAGGCCTATCGCTTGCTCGAAACGATGTAGTACATCAGTGAAATCTTGAGCATCCTCTCCTTTTGGGTTTATGAAGACCGTTGCATCATTTGTATACATTGAGATCCTTAGGCGTGGAATTTGGCCCTTTAGTTTGCTGAGGAGGTTGATCTCCATGGCCCTATCGAGTAGGCATTGAAGTGGGTCTTACTTCTTCTAGGATGAAGAGTTGGGGAGAGGGGGGGTCTCCTTGTCACAGACCATAGCCGTGTCGTGTTGTAGCACCTAGAATGCCATGTAGGAGGATCTTATAAGTTGATGTCATTGGTAGGGCCGTTATCTAGTTTTGCCAACGTGACAGGAAGCCCTATTGTTGCATGAGAGCAAGGAGGTAGTCCCATCTCATAGAGTCAAAGGCCTTCGAGATGTCTAGCTTGAAGAGTAGGGTGGGGCACTTGTTCCTGTAGAAGCGTCACACAATGCTTCTAACATACATGAAGTTGTCGTGGATGAATCGCTTGCGGATGAAGGCACTTTGGTTTAGGGAGATTAGTTGGTGCATGTGAGGGCATAGCGATATCACTAGGGTTTTAGAGAGGATCTTGGTGATGCTATGAATGAGGTTCATTGGTTTGAAATCAGTGATCTTTTCGACACCCTCCTTTTTGGGGATTACGACAATGTTTGCCGAGTTTAGAATATTTAGATGCCTGCACCATAGGTCATAGACGATATGCAAGGCCACAAGGATGTCAACTTTGATGGTGTCCCCACACATTTTAAAAAAAAATGTCGTGTATCCATCTGGACCTGGTGACTTTTCATTTGGCATTTCATTTATTGCCTTTCGGACTTCCGGTTATGATCTAGGTCTATAAGGTTGGTCTCTTGTAGGCCTATCACTTGCCAGTTGATCTCTCTTTGTGGTGGTTTCAGTCTTCCCATGATTTGGATGAAGTGAGACTTAACTGCTCATTATTTGTCTACGTATGTCGTGGCCCAGCCACTATCTAGGTAGAGACGTTGGATGTGGTTTTTCCTTCTTCTAGTGTTAACTTTTAGATAGAAGAATTTTGTATTTGCATCCCCTTCTTTTGATAGCGGCCAAACCGAGCAGTCTGATTTTAAGGACAGTGCAAAGTTGAGTCTGGTGGAATATCTCCTTGTGGTCTTGTAGTTTGTCTAGGCGTTCGACGATGTCCAATGCCATGAGAAATTATAGCCGCGCCTCTAGGCAATCCCATGATTTTAGGTGGAATGCCATTTGCGCTAATTTGTGTGCAAGGCGATGCGTCAGTTCTGTGTGTGGAGCCGAAAGGTTCTACATATTTTTTTATTGTATCTTGTAATCCAGGTAACTAGAAGTTTTCAAATGTGAAGCAATGTGCTTTTTGCAGGCTAGCCAGGTTAGAAAGGAAAAGGGGTAGTGGTCTCAAGACCTAGTTGCTAAGGCGTATAGCACGTGGCGTTAGAAGTAATTACTACTTGAGGTCTAGATGATATGTTGGTATTAATTCTGTCTCATATAATTAATTAGTTATAATTAGTTAGTAATAATCTGCTTAGGGAGAGAGGGGTTCACATCAGCAATTGGATGGGGTTAGTGGGAAGTAGGAATATATCCAGTGCATATACCATGTATAATAACTAGTAAATGTAATCTAAAAAATTTACAAAAGTTATATATGTCTTTTCAATAATATTATTATACTGTCATTTATATTATCGAAATTATCATTTTTCGGTTGAAATATAACAAATTTACTGTAGAATCGAGATGACTTAACATACCAGTCGCAAATTGAAGCTTCGGTTAAGAAAAAAAGGATAGAATCATAAATCCTAAAATAATAGGTAAAATTAGTGTTAGTACCGCTATATTGCTGACACCATGGCATTAGCCATCCTTGGCAGGAGTAGTAATAGTATCTCGGGGAAGGAGAAAAAAAAGAAAATCTAGGTTTAGGGGCTGGTAGTGGGAGATGCTGACGTCACGTGAGATTGGTGCATGAGCTACTCGGCGCTGGCGCGGGATTCGAGCCATTCGAACATGTGGGGCCACCTGCCAGCAAGGAGGGAGACCAGGAGCATTTTCCTCCTAGTGGTACACTGCACTACTACATTTAATCAAGAGTGTGCAGAAACGAACTCGAGACAACTAATCCTGCGAAAATCAAGAAAAGAAGAATGATGAAGACAAGAAGAGGGCTCGTGTGAACAGGGAAAAGAGAGGATAAGAAGACGATGATGGCTTATGGTGGTTTCCTACTTCCTTTAAGTTGGATCGTTGTCATCAACTCCTCATTTCTTTCGATAGCCCACGACGCTCCCTCTGCTCGTGGGGACATGGGGATAGGAAGAGAGGAGGAGTGGGTGGCCGTGGTGCCCCTTCTACTTGTGGGGATAGAGAGTGAGGCGCTCTCTCTACTCGTGGAGACAAGGGAAGGGGAGGAAGAAGAAGATAGATGAGCTCCTTCTTCTTGTGGTGGACTTCACCGGTTCATCATCAATCGCTTCTCCACTTACCCTTGGCTAGTGTCTAATCTCCAATGGAAAGAGTACGGTAGCTAAGGGCACTAGGCTTCTTGTTCTAATTCATCCCTTTTGGTTGATCCTCTTGGATTGAAAGCCTAAAGACTGGTGAGATACATTTATATCTCTTCCTTTCTTCTCACTACACTATTAAAGATGTTCAAATGGGCCAGCCCAAGGCTTGATACTATTGCCTCGCCAAGGCATGGCACGACCTGGGTAAGATGGGATAGCCTAGCATGGCTCGGGCACAGTCGGCCTGGTCGACATGGCAACCTTTGGTGGCACGGTGGTTTGCAGGCTAAACGGGCTTCCGTTTAACCAGCTTAATTCGAAAATATAACCTTTTTTTATCATTTGAGCTAAAAAATTTTATTTTTTAAAAAAAATTCTTAAATTTTGCCTATAAATAAGCAACCATCTCCCTCCTCGTTCCACACCAGCTTAGTTGCATTCTCCTCTCTATTCTCTTGTTTTTGAGCTCGCAAGTTGCTTTCATAATTCTAAGAAATTCAAAATTTGGCAAAAATTTTGTAAAAAAAAAATCAGAGAATTGACCACTACTCTAGGGTCCAAACAAAAGTTAAATTTTATCATTTCAGTATATGTTTTATTGTATTTTTAAATATTTATTGATTATATGGTTTATTAAAATATGTTAAATATTTTTTGCAGTATAGATCGTCAAGATCGATTGGACCCAACATCCATTGATCATGACTTCATGCTTTAGGGTGATGTAGTAAATGATGCTACATAGTTTTTTTTATAATGTTGTATGTCAAATACCTGGAGAAGAAGGTTATGAAGCTGACGTAGTTGCATCATCGACACCCGCAAGTACACAAGTGACTTCAAGCACTTGTGTAAAAAGATCAAGAACTAGTACATCTAAAGCTTGGATAGATTCTAAAAAGGTCTTTGTTGAACAAAATGGTGTCAAGTTAAGATATTCTAAATGCAATTACTGTAAGAATACTTGAACAACTAGGGCTTCTAGTGGTATTGGCCACTTGATTCGGCATACTACCACTTGCAAACGAAAAACTAGAGTGGCCATGACGGAGACAGTGCTAGGCTTCAACCCCAATGAATCTATTCGACAATAGGAATACAATAGTGATAATGCTCAAAAAGAGATTTATTGCTTAATAGTAAGAGAGGATCTGCCTATAAATTTCGATGAGGCTCCTGCATTTGAAGAAGACTAAAATTGTTTGGGGAAAAAAATTTAATGGTACAAGTTGTTCCTCGTCAAGGAGCTCTCCGACTTTGACCTTTACAATTTTGACGCGGTTTGGATCCTCAGCTACCGCTTCCCCATCTCATTTGAACTCCTTCCTCAACAGTGACACCGTTAATCATGACAACAAAGATTTCAACATAATGACATGATTGCAAGAACACAAATTAACATATCCCGTGCTTTCATTATTAGCACGTGATGTGATGGCAATTTCTGTTTCCACTATCTCTTATGAGTGTGTCTTTAGTCTCACAGGCAGGATAATCATTGATTGACGAAGACATTTGACAGGTAATTTGCTGGAAATACTCATCATTGTCAAAGATTGCGAGTAGGTTGAAGCCTACACTCAACACTTCATGAACAACAAAGAACTTTAACTATCATTTAAAAATTTATATTCTTGATTAAAATAATAGTAGCAATGTATAATTTCTGAGCTTGATTACACTTTCTTTTAGGATTTTCTCATATAGTTAAAATGAGTTTAAAAATGCTCACAATCATAGATATACTAGTGTTTTCTAAGTAAACCATAACTAGAGATCTTATTAAATACTAAGATAAATATCGTGGTAAGTTTAAGGATATTTTACAATAAGTTTAAGGATATTTTACAATCCTATACTTTTTCTATGGCTTTGAGGTTAGGTAATGCTAAGGAAGATTATCTTAGTATTGTGCTTATTTTGTTAATGATAATTGGGGATTAGAAAAGAAATAATTGGATTTAAGTTAATCGACGTGACACACACATGTGAGAATATTGCAGAACAAGTTTGCTAAGTAGTAGAATAATTTAGTCTAATTAATAAAATTTTTACAATTACTTTAGATAATGCTTGTGCAAACTCTATTCTTATTCCACTTTTTAGTGGATATATTGTACCTATTTTCTCACATCAGCGTTGTGCTTGTCATGTTTTTAATGATCTTACCATAACATCAATAAATTTTATTCTATTTTTAAAGATATTTTCTCATTTATTCTATATTATTCTATGTTTTTTCCCTATTTTTCCTTAATTTTATATGTATTTCCTCATTTTCCCTTAATTTTCTATGCTTTTTCCTTATTTTTTATTTTCCCTAATTTTCAAAGTGTTTTTTCTGTTTTCACGAGTTAAACGGGTCGGTCTAGCCTATTTATCTCCTTCACGCACAGTGCTTGGGCTGTTGTCCGAACCAATAGGCTGGCTCGGCACAGTTCGCTTAAACACCGGGCTTTAATGGGCGTGACTAAACGGACCGTGCTCGATCAAGCCGATGCCATGTCAGACCGAGCGTATGTTTGATCATCTCTATCCATAATATATGCATCCAAAGATGCTTTATTACTACGTTTTAACTCATACCTACATCCCATTAGAGAAAAAAAAATCATCTCTAGATATCTATAAAGTCATATTTGTATAGCATCTTAGAAGTGTCTCTAAGAACCGTTTCAAAAATTTAAGGACACTTTATTAAACCTTTTTATAGAATTTGGCACATCAATATTGTGTATCTACTGTCCAAAAAGATGCTTTGATATAAGCACGCTTTATTACGCCTCCTGATACGTCTTTAAAAATATTGAAATTCTATTATATGCATCTCAAATATATGTATAAGCACCATATGACCAGACTGTCGTCGTTGGTCAAAGCATTATTATTGTGATTATACAAAGGCACTTCATTGAGCAACATCATATTATTGCCGTCAACATACATAGCAAACTAGTGGTTCGATAATGATGTCCATCCAGGAAGAGATTTGTACCATCTCTAAAAAAAAAATCTTTCCATAAGCTGAATACTTCATTATCTAAAAAAATTAGCTGAGTAATTGCTTTAACTCCATTCTTCATTGTATTGTCTCAAACCAAGTTTACCTAACAAAATTATAGGAATTAAACATACAAAGTTGTATTATACTATGAAATTGTTCACTTGGTTCTTTTGGCTGTTAGCTGTAGTCCTAACAGAACAGGCCCATACTATTTCAATAGGCTGAATTAATTGGGCAAGGTTGTTGGCAAGTTATGTATGAGCTGAAACAGAAGCAAGAGTTACTGACCTCTGTTCTGTCATTAGGTTTTAGTAGTATATTTGGAGGAGGCAACTTCCAATTAGTCAATCAAGTGCACAACCATTTCAAAGTTGTTTACTCACGTGAGTTGTAGACAACAGTAAAACTTGTATTTCCGAGTTGCATTTGTGATGTTAAGTCCATAGTGTTAAGTCAGTTCTTTAGCCTATACATTGAAGTACCTATATTGCTTGTATGTGTCACTAAGCTCTTGTACCAGAATTTCAGATGTGAAAACAATATAGCGCCTTTCTCCTTCATGTTTATTCTCTCTGCATGGTCAATACTTAGTGCAAGAATTTTAGTACTAAAACCCAATATCGGCCATGGAAATGTTGCCGCACTAGTAGAACTTTGATAAAAGTTCGAATTTAGCATGATTAACTAATATACATCTAGATCTTCACTAAGATTATTGCAGTAGTTATATATTCTTCCATTTATCTTGGCCTTGAGAAATAAAAGTTTAGACCTGTTATACAACGTAAGCTGCAATGGTAGTCCTCTATACACACTTGTTCATTGGCTTAAGGAAATAATATGTTGTGAGGTTTGACACTGTAGCCATTTATGCATTTATATGTTATACCATTGATACATTTTCATAAGGAACCTTGGTTATGGGTAGGCGTGTATGAAAGAAAATCCTCTGCCATTGTAGTTATAAAGGCGCAGTTGCCTTGTTGCCACACCCTTGTCATTGCTTTAATTTGGATGGCTAAGGATCTTTAGGCTTATAGCTAGTTACTCTGGCCTTGCATGTTCCATTCATCCCATTAACAGATAAAATTATTTTGCTCATCAACGTCAATGAAGCCATGAGCGTTTGTGTATACCCACCGTTTGTTGTTTGTTGCCACTACAGATTTAACAACAATGTGTATAGATTGGTTGCTGGCACGCAAACTCTTGAGCTTCTTATACTCAACCATTCCCATCCCTCGTACTCTTTTGTCTTGCCTTCACCATCCATAAGTATTGAGAAAGGCTTTCTCTGAAGCTTCTTCCACGAAACCCAGGGACAACTGCTCTATGGGAAGGGACCATGATGGGCTTTATGAGGATCTTATCCTACTCACCCCTAGCGAAGGGTGGATTTAAGATATCTTTAGTAGCCAACTGGCATCCCCTCCAAAGCTCTATCGACTAAGTCCCAGATCCAACGCTTCGGACCATGGGCTCCTACACCCTTTGTTGCTTCTCCAAGTAGAGGGTAGATTGGCGTTTCGGCACCTTTCACCTTAGGACCTCCCACGAGGGGTGGTCTAGGCTTCTCTGTCCTTTGCCTTTGGCATAAGTTGATTCCTAGGCTCCAGCATAGCTAGGTCACCCCTAGGCTAGAACATGCCATGCCTGTCTGACCAAGTATTTAATGCATTGTCACCTACTTGATAAGAACAAGACCATACCACCCAAGTCAACAATGAGGTCATGATGCCCTGGCAATAGGATAGCCCTGACAATGGCAACAATGCAACATTATGGGTATCACACCAACAAGTAGGTGGTCTTCTAGTCAAGGCATGTGGCAGGTGTGTTAGGTCAACTAACTTAGGGCCACCTTGCAAATGTAACCGCCATAGGGAAGGGGGGCAATGTTGTAATTTGTGCCCTTGGGTACCCTAAAATTTCAAGACTTCAACCTCCAACAAGGGGTTGAGTCCTCTTGCTCTCCATAGTAGAATATGGGCTTAGCTGCTTATGCCCAGCCTAGTTTTTTCCTCATGTTGTGTGACCGGTACCTATAGTGTGTTCAGCACGCCTAGTGCTCACACATAGTGTCACCTATCTCTCTAGATTTTGTTGCTATAAATTGGTTGCAGAGATGGCTAGAGCTCGACTATATATGTAACCTTAACATCTAAATAGAATACATAGATTGATTGTTACGCTAACCATGATTAAGTTTAGGCTCCCTTCTATGGAAGGCACTCATTACACTTGTTGTCATGCAAGTTCTTGTGCCAACAGAGAGCCCATCCATAGGGATGCAAGTTCTTATGCCAACAAAGGACAAATCCATGGGGACAAGAACTTGAGTCAGTGAAACATGAGTCATGCCATTCAAGAGGAAGGCTACCCCATGGGCAATCCAAACGAACATCACCTACAGGCACGCAGACAGGGGTATAGGTTCTTGCACCAACAACAATCATTTACCACTAGCTCTAGGCCTAGGGCAACATTTGTATAGAAAATAACTAGAAGCAAACTAGGGGTAGGATCTTAGAGCAAATTGTGGTTGTCAGTAGCAAGATTCATCATTGTGGTCATTGAATTGGCTATTGTTGTGCTTGGTTAGTGAAGTCCTCAAGAAGCCCTTAATATCAATATCAAAACATTTTAGTCCTAATTAAATTGGGGTAGGTTAGAAATAAAGCCCAATAAAAGCCATATATCAAGGTTCTAGCACAAAAATGGCTATTTTCCATCCATTCCTATTAAGTACAAAACTTTAGGAATATGCCAATATTTTAAGTCACTTTTTGTTACCTCCTCATATGTCAATTTCTGCATGACCCTGTCTCTCCTCACATTATTATCACACCTTAGGATTCTACTATACACGAGTGCTTTTGGAGGTCTTCGTTGGATATGTCCAAGCCATCTCAACCGGTGTTAAATAAGGTTTTCTTCAATTGGTACTACCCCTAGCCTATCACGTATACCATCGTTCCAGACCCAATACATTCTTATATGCCCATAAATTCAATGCAACATACGTATCTCCGTAACACTTAACTATTAAATATATTATCTTTTTGCATGCCAACATTATGCACCATACAACATCGCAAGTCTAATTGTCATTTTATAAAACTTAACTTTTAGCTTTTGGGTACCTTATTATTACAGAGAATGCCTGATGCTTTTTGCCATTTTATCCATCTCTCTTTGATTCTATTGCTAATATCTTTATCAATATATTCATCTCTCTATAACATCGATCCTAAATAGCGAAAAATATTCTTCTTGGATACTACTTGACTCTCCAAACTAATGTTTCTCATCTCATGTATAGTAGCGCCGAAGTCACATCTTATATAATCAGCATTAGTTTTGATGAGCTTAAAACCTTTTGACTCTAGAGTCTAGCGCTACAACTCTAGCTTTCTATTTACTCCCATTCGACTTTTATTGACTAGCACTACATCGTCAGCAAAACGCATACACCAAGAGATATCTCATTGTATGTTTCTTGTAATATTATCCATGACCATGTTAAAAAAATAATGGCTCAAAGCCGACCTTTGATGCAATCCTATTTTAATCGAGAAGTCATGTGTGTCCCCATCACTTATTCTAACTCTAGTCACAATATTGTTGTACATATCTTTAATGAGAATAACAAACTTTGTTAGAACTTTATGCTTGTCCAAAACATACCACATAACATTTCTTAGTATTTTATCATAAGCTTTCTTCAAGTCAATAAAAACCATGTGTGGGTTCTTCTTCTGCTCCTTATACTACACCATAACTTGTCTTATTAAGAAAATTACTTCTATTGTTGACCTTTCAAGCATGACATCAAATTGGTTCATGGAGATACATGTCATTCCTCTTAAACGATGCTTGATAATTCTCTCTTATAGCTTCGTTCATTAAATTAATGCCCTTGTAATTAGTATAATTTTGAATCTCTCCCTTATTTTGTGTACACTGGCACCGATATATTTCTCCTCTACTCTTTAGGCATCTTATTTTAAAAAAATGGTTGAATAACTTGGTTAGCCATATAATAGCTAAATCTCAGAGGCATTTTTACACCTTGATTGGTATACCATCAAGGCCTATCGTTTTACACCCTTCATCTTTTTTAATGCCTCTCTAACCTGATAATCTTAGTTCCTCCACACAAATCACTTGTTGGTGTCATCAAAAGAGTCATTAAATTGAATGTTTGAATTCTCATTGTTACCATTAAATAATTTATTAAAATACTCTTGCCATCTTTGTTTGATATCATCCTTTCTCACTAAAAGCTGCTCTCTCACATCCTTAATTCACTTAATTTGGTTGAGGTCTCTTATGAAGCTCTTGTGAATCCTAGCAATCCTATATATGCCCTTCTCTCCTTGCTTCGTACTCAATTGTTGGTAAAGAGTCTCGTAAGCCTACCCCTTTGTCTCACCCACAGCTCGTTTTATGGACTTATTCGCTACCTTGCATTTCTCTATGTTATCTGCACTTCTATCATGATACAAGAGTCTATAGCATTCTTTTTTTCTCCTTAATAGCTCTTTGGACTTTCTCATTCCCCCACCAAATATCTTTAGGTTCACATCTACTCTCTTTGGTCACTCTAAACATCTCTGATGCCACGTTTCGAATGCAAGTTATCATTTCTTTCCACATGTTGTCTACATATTCTTCATTACAAGAAGCTTCTTTGATAACTCTTTTTTTAAACACAATTGATATTTTTCTTTTTAAACTCCACCACTTTGTCCTCATAATCTTGGCTTATTTATCCCTGTAGACACGCACTTGAAATCAAAAGTCGGAGCCAAAAATATATGTTGAGAAGAAGCCCTTAACTATTGTAACTTTCGAATATGTTACTAAAAGCATGTGACAATATTAACTTATTTACATGCCCTCAACACATATTATTTATATGCCCTCAACACACTATCATATGCTTTTAGTAACATATTTGGTGATTATTTACAGGTTGTTGACTTTTATGATATGAATTGTCACCAAACTAATTATTATGGCCCGCACCAGTTCTTTGTCGAGTGAGGTAATAAGCTCAATTGTTGCAAATTATGCTTTCTAGATATGATTGTAATTGTATTTAAACGTATCAGCAAACAATATTTTTAGGTTGATGGAACAATGACAATTGTCATAACCTGCCCCAAAGCCACAAAGATGAAAAAGCCTTCCTCATTGTGGTACTACATGGGAGAGGTAAAAACTAGGAGCCAAAGTAATAGAGTATGTGGTGTCAATGCAACCATATTTTCCCTTGTCTAGCTTGGAGGCAACAGGTGATATCTATAGCAGATTGGTTGTATTTGACCATCCATGTATAATCAAAGCTCTAGGATATGGGAGCGGCCGTGGCAAGCATTCAAAGTACTTTTTCTGGCCATTAGTTCCTTCACCAACATGTTTGACAACTTTGTTTAGATGAATAGACCAGGTACCAACCACAAGGGAAGATTCACTAAGGAATTCATTAAAATTGTCAGTATAAATTCTCTATGTTATTGATGCCAAAAATCTAGATCTGTTAGAACATTTGAAATTTTAAATTGAATTTGTTAGCTTTTTGATTCATTTCATCAAAATCAAATATTTTGAAGTTTCCATCTATCAATGGCATCAGGAAATGTGATGATTGTTTTTTTTAACATTTTTCCACTTAACCTCAGCTTTTTGTACATCTGAACATTGCTCTACTAAAACTTTTAACTTTCATCATCTAACATTTAGTGTCAATATGATTAGTTGATTACCTCTTGGATACACCTAAAGGCTGAAACTATCATTGTCTTGTTTTCTTTCAGCAATTTGATGATTTGCAACCAGTGCCCTATTATAACTCTATTTCCTTATGTTTTTCTATGTAGTGACATCATTAGTGGTTTGGATGAAGTTTGACTTTTATTGTCCAAGTCTTAAAGGAGATAATGTTGCAATTATAAATGAATAAAGCTCCACAAGTGCAAAAATCTGGAATTTCGAGAAGTGCAAGTCAGGTAATCGTTTGCATCCTGGTTATTCTACTAGCAACTAAATTATCATTCCACTCAACTCAACTCAATGTAGCATTTCAGTTCTAAGCTAATTGGATTAGGCTAGAGTTGGATTATGGTTTAGGCATATCAATAGCTGCTTTCCAAGCATTCCTATTTAAGTATAAATCTTCAGATATATTCTACTCAATCAAGTCTCTTCTTATTATCTCTCTTCATATTAGTATTGGTCTTCATCTATCTCTCTTCACATTATTATCTTAACTTAAAATTCTACAATATATTGGCGTCTCTAAGAGTCTCCTTCGAATATAGCCAAACCATATCAACTGATGTTGGACAAGCTTCTCTTATATTGGTGCTACCCCTAGTTGATCACGTATATCCTTGTTTAGGACTTGATCCATTCTTATATGATTACAAATCCAACGTAACATACGCATTTCTACAATACTCAGCTGTTTAACCTAACGTCTTTTTTAGACTAATATTCTGCTTCATACAGTCTAGCAGGTCTAATCGTCGTTCTATAAAACTTGCCTTTTAGCTTCTGCAATACTATCTTATCATAGAGAATGCCAGATGCTTGGTGCTATTTCAATCAACCCGCTCTGATTCTATGGCTAATGTCCGCATCAATATCCCCATTCATCTGTAGCATCGATTCCAGATATTGAAAAGTGTTCTTCTTAGCCACTACTTGGCCTCCTAAATTAATATCTTCCTCCTTGTGTGTGATAGTTTCAAAGTCACACCATAAGTATTTAGTTTTAGTTCTGCTTACTCTAAAACCTTTGAACTCAATAGTTTATCACCACAACTCTAGTTTCCCATTTACTCCTGCGTGGTTCTCATCAATTAACACTACATCATCTGTAAAGAGCATATACCAAGGGATATCCCCTTATATGTTTCTTGTAACCTCATCTATTACCAATGCAAAGAGGTAAGGGCTCAAAGCTAATTACTAATGTAGTTATATTTTAATTAGAAAGTAACATGTATTATCATCATTTGTTCAAACACTAGTCATAGCATTGTTGTACATATCTTTAATGAAAGAGACATACTGTGTTGGACTTTATGTTTGTCCAAAGCCCATCACATAATATTTCTTGGTATCTTGTCATAAGCTTTTTCTAAATCAATAAAAACCATATGTAGGTCCTTCTGCTCAACCACTCCATAACTTGTTTTATTAAGAAAATTGCTTCTATGGTTGATATTTCAGGCATGAAATTAAATTGGTTCATATATATCCATGTCCTTCCTCTCAAACGATGTTAGATAACTCTCTCACATAGTTTCATAGTGTAGCTCATCAACTTAATTTCCTAGTCATTAGTACAACTTTGTATATCTCCCTTATTCTTATAGATTAGTACCATTACACTTCTCCTCCACTCCTTAGGCATCGTGTTCAATTGAAAAATATTGTTGAACAACTTGTTAGCCATACTATAGCTATATCCCTAAGACATCTCCACACCTTAATTAGAATACTATGAGGGTCCATCGCCTTACCCCTTTCATCCTTTTCAAAGCTTCTCTAACCTCATATTCTTGGATTCTCCGCACAAAGCTCCTATTGGTGTCATCCAAAGAGTCGTCCAACTGAATGGTGGTGTCCTCTTTCTCACCATTGAACAAATTATCAAAATACTTTTACCATCTATGTCTAATCTCATCATACTTCACTAAGAGCTTCTCTCTCTCATCCTTAATACACTTAACTTGGTTGAAGTCCCTTGTCTTCTTGTCACGAGCCCTAGCTATTCTATACATGTCCTTCTCTCCTTCTTTCGTACTCAAATGTCGAAAGCCCACCCCTTTACCTCACTCACAGCTCGTTTTGCAGTCTTCCTTGCCATCTTGTACATCTCTATGTTGTCTTCACTTCTATCATGATACAAGCGTTTATAACATTCTTTTTTCTCCTTAATAGTTCTTTGCACATCTTCGTTCCACCACCAAGACTCTTTAGTTTCACATTCACTTCCTTTGGTCATTCCAAATACCTCTGAAGCAATCTTCTGTATGCATATTGCCATCTTCTCCTACATGTTATTTGCATCGTTTTCTTTCTTCCAAGAGCCCTCTTCGATAACACTTTTCTTGAAGACATTTGATGTCTTCACTTCTAACTTTCACCACTTGGTTCTTACAATTTTGGCTTGTTTAACCATACGAGCATGCACTAAAAAGCTAAAGTTGGCCACCACTAATTTATGTTGAGAAACCATATATTCTCTAGATATCACCTTATAATCCACACAAGCTCGTTTATCTTCTCTTCTCATAAGGACAAAGTCAATCTAGTAGAGTATTGGCCACTACTAAAGTTTATTAAATGAGATTGTCTCTTCCTAAAGAAAGTGTTGGCTATCATCAGATCAAAAGCTATAGCAAAGTTCAAGATTTCCTCTCCCTCCTAATTCCTACCACTATACCCAAAACCTCCATGTGTCGTCTCGAAACCTATACCTATTGTACTTATATGACCATTAAGATCTCTTTCTATAAAAAACTTCTCACTACTAAATACAGCTCTAACCAAACTATCTGAGTCTTTCAAGAAATATCTCTTAGCACTCTCATCCTAGCCTACTTAAGGGGCATACGTACTAATTACATTTAAGACTACATCATTAATGATAAGTTTAACTAAGATGATCCTATCTTCTTGCCTTCTCACCGCAACCACACCATTTTTGAGACTCTTATCAATTAGAAAAACTACTCCATTTCTATTTGAAGTTGTCCCTATGTACCAAAGCTTAAAGTCGGTACCATCTACCTCCTTTGCCTTCTAACCCTTCTATTTAGTCTCTTGAATGCACAAGATATTTACACACCTCCTAACCGCTGTCTTGATTAGCTCTCTTAACTTACTCGTAAGAAACCCTATATTTTAGCTACCTAAATGAGTCCTAGTTGGCTCAACTTGCTTTCTTACCTTTCATACCTGCCGAGTTAAGTGTGAAGACTCTTGCTCATTTTTCACCACACCTAGGCACTGATGTAGTGTGCAACTAAGGATGCGACGGCCCTATCCTTGCTCACTTGATATTATACCTAGATCATGACATGGCGTGTCACAGGAATGATGACCTGGCCCTTGCCTATTTAATACTATACCCAGGCTTCGATATGGCGCGTCGCTAAGAAAGTTACGCCCCAACAGGATTTTTTTGGGTTTCATCTCCATAAGAATAGCTAAATTTTTATATTGCTCGCTAAGCCTAACCCAACCCTCCTCCTTTAATAGAGCTTAACTAAATTATTATCTATTCAATAATTTAAATACTAGTTATTTCACTTTAATTGTTTACACTCTTTTTGTTATAATAGAAAATAATAAGAAAGATAAAGATGGTGATTGAATAAGGCTAGGGTTGATGATGCTTAGAGTGGCATGGACTAAAGAGGCAAATGACCTTTTTGATAGGATAAAAAGTGGCGAGCTTAAAGGGTAAGAAAAAATTTCCAATTTTTAAACAATTGCATATTTGCCACTAGTATACATCCCAATTGTCAATATGCCATCAGAATTTGTCAAATTGCTATAATGTCATTAGATTGGTGTTTACCGTAAATTTGCCACTGCCATTATAGTTTTCTACACTGTGATAGTAGTTTTGATTTTTCAAAAAAAATGAGAAAATCCTTGGCACATATGGAAAATGACGTATGGTGGTAGAGGAATTTGTTGGTTGACACAATATTTTTCTCCTTTTCTTTAATTTTGTTGAGGAGGCATTTTGTCTAATAGAACATATTGACTTAATGGCTTTAGTCAAATTTAATGGTGTAGTGGCATGTTTGCAACATTTGGAAGAAACTAATGGCATTATAGCAATTGGACTAAAAACAGTGGCACGTCTCTACAAATATAAGAAACCCTATTGGCGTACCTACAATTGCCATCAATTATTTTTTATTAGTTGTTGAGTTCACATGTTGATCTAAACTTACATACATCTTTTTAATTTTGATGAAATTTGCAGATTTTCCATTCTTAAGCACAGTGCCTTCTCAACAGTTAGGGAAAAATTTGAGAACATTCTATCTTGTTGAAGCTTTGTTGCAGCTATGGAACCTAGTCGCAGCTCCTTGCAAGTCTTCGCTGCAGCAACTACTCGAAGATACCGCTCGCGCCTTCCTTCCTGATGCACACGTCCTTACATGCTTGTGAGGAGAGACTAATGAGTGGTCTCATTGCCACATGTCAAATTCACTACTACCACAATGGACACCATAGAACTAGTCTGGATTGAAGTGAGTGGAGAAATTTCTTGATGGTGGAAACTACTCGGCATCGAATTTAATTAGTTAAAGGCCTAAATTTGGCTGAGGCAAAAATTGACAAGGGTAAACAACCTTTGTTCAGCAAACTTCACATGTTGTATAAAACTTTACATGCTGACCAGCCATTTACTTAAAAAAATTATGTCATAAAATATCCATAGGAATTTGATTATTAATTTATTTTTGAGAAAATGCTTATTGATTTCTTACTTAATAGGTTGGTAAAACGGTTAAACCCTTTATTACCTTGATAAATATTGTTTCAAATATACTAAAATTAGATAAAAATAAAGGTAGAGTTTTATGAAACCTTTTAATCATAAAACTTAGGCTAACATAACATAATACATTAGTTGCAGAATACTTTGACTATAAAACTACATACCCACAATTATTCACTAGTACTTGCAATTACACACACTTTTAACAGAGATTTAGTGATGCTACATATTTTTTGATGGAATCGTCTTATTACTCGTATGTTTAAAAAGGAGTTGCATTCTGTGGATATGTTTTTTAAAATAAAAAGAAACGGTAGAGAGAACTAGGGGTGTTTAATATTGTTTTGTTTTGCACCATGGTAGAGGCAAGTTGGTGGTATTTATTGGAGACCAAAAAAAATTCTATGGGACTGTAATTTTTCCAAAACTTTTTTACTAAAATTTTGACTGCAATCCAAACAAAATTTGTACTGTTTTTCTCAGCACGGAATTTTTACTAAAATTTTGACAGCAATCCAAATGGAAATGTTAACTAATTCTTGCCATAATCTGAGAAATTTGTAAGGCCATACGGACCAAATAGTCCCAATATCTAAGAAACCTTGTGCCATCAATTTAATCTTCTTGTTTGACAATGGTCAAATGCATTTATTCGTGTCCCCTGAGTCCAACTCTCACTGTTAACAACGTTGTTTCTTACTTCGGTCTCGAAATAAGATATTTTTTCTGTCATAAGGGTTGAAAACAAGATGAAGAGAAAAAGTCTAAATGACCTCATTCATACGAAGGTAATATAGGTAATATTGTTAGATGTGGTAGATAAGAGATATGTAAGGAATATTAAATAAATAAAATTAATCGATTTACAGAAGGAGAATATACAAAAACAAACCAATCACTAGCTATATATAATATTGTCATATCATCTATAACCATCTAACAATGTATTTATAGTTAGTTATATATATAATAATAATAATATATATTATAACCATCTAACAGTACAGTCTATTTTTCTTCTCTTTCCTCTTCTCTCACCTCCAACTCATCTTATATCTAATTTGGTAACTTATTAGAATAGAAGTGAACTTAAAAATGATATAAAGAATTCTATATATGAGTATTTTTAGATTATTTAGTAGTGATTAAAACTAAGTAGAAAAGACTCCCTTGATAAATTATGAATGAATAAATGTGAAATGGTATGTGAGGATAAAATAAAAAAATTAAATATAAAATGATTGATGGTATAAATAATAGTAAAAAAATTCTTATTTTATAGGGAAATGGTAAAGAGTTGTTATATTTTAGAAGTATTATTACTTTCCTATTTTAAAATATAGTAAATCGGGATTGGATTAGATGAATTTAAACAGTGACTTAATTTGAGACTGACGACTATAAATACACTGTTTAAAATTCGTAAGCATATCACCGCAGCGTGCGGACGGAGAGACGGGTCCCTTCACAGAGAAAAGAGAAGGCTTCTCTTCTTCTCTCTCTCCTCTCCCGAGCTCTCCGAATCCAATACAGATCATCCTTGGCAACCATGGACGGCGCCGTCGCCGCCACCGAGCAGGGCTCCTTTGAGGACGAGCTCTCCAGAGGAGGCGGCGGCATGGATCCGGACCTCCGCGTGTCCGCCGCCTCCGCCCCCGTTGACCTGACATATATGCATATATGCATTTCTTTTGTTGATGCTTATGAATTTGATAAACATATATGTGATGTATTATCATTTTCACCTAAATTATTGACTACAAACCTAGCCAGGTGTGGTCACATCAGCAACAAAAGATGAGCTGTTTGATCTAGTAGCCTTGGAATTATATCCACTAGATTATTTTAATTATATTATTCAGTCAGTTACTAAGAGAGCAATTACAATCATATATCTCGCACCATGGAATCAACCTATCCACCCAGGCGTTTACCTATACCCCCAAACAAAGCGCATCACTTTATTCATGCATATGTACTTCCTGTGAGAGACTCCTTTAGAAGTGTATGGTCATGTTAACCAACTCCTCAAATTAATGCTTCCATAGCATTTTCTGCCAAATGCTTGACACTGTAGAATTTGATTCAAGTCATTCACATCATTGTTAATAACTTCAGTCTTTGCAGTAGTACCAACACAAATGGTATAGAGTTATTATCCTTCTCTAGGAGGTTTTAAACCTGTATAGATACCCGTGTGAAGTGTGTATTTCCCACTTTCATGCATAAATATGTAACATGGTCAACATGGACACATACTATTTCTTCTTTCCCCACTCGATTAAAATTTAAAGCATCGACACTTGTATAGATTAAGGAAGAAGAAAAAAGCTATGATGCGTGAGGGGTGGTTAGGGGATGGGAGGATGTGGTTGGAAATAAAATGGAAAGAAAAATGAATGAGAGGTGATTGATGAGATAAATATTACTTCAAAATCCCTTATATTTTTTTACGGGAGAGTTTTTTCTACTAAAAATTGCTATACATAATGCTTCTAGAAACTATATTTATAAAATTATCAAATCGCACATTTCTTATATATTGTTTTATCGTTAACTAGGGGAGGAAGAAATCAGCATGAGGACGCAACTCACCTTTCTTCCTCTAATTTGGTGTCATCTCTAATCTCAAATCGGACTTCCAGGATGCATCCATGGGCTCCGAGAGGTGAAAAGACAGGCCTATCAATTGCTCCACATATACAACTTCGTCTTGATTATTGTTCTCTGGTTATCTGGTTTATTTGGTTGGTTCTTCAAGAGTTCAGCATGTTAAATATAACACAGCAAATAAACATCAAAATAGAAACCATTGCCCAAAGCACTTAGACCACAACCTCCTAGTTGATCCCCAACTCTATTCCTCGTCATTCCCACTCCATAGTTCTGTGCCCATCTCTTGGTTGGGGTTGTGCAGAAAATTCCAAAATAGAAATGAAGGCAAGGGTTTGAACCATATTCTGGAATCAGAAACCATTGCCGAAAGTTGTAGCAGCCATTGTCTAGCCTGTATCAGTTCTACAGGAATTGTTCATTCTTGTCTTTCTTCTACACAAAGACAACAGGTGCATGCCAATGGTGAATTTCAAACTTCTGTGACACAAGTGGATGACATTGATAATCTAGGAGTCAAGGTGTGCTTTTTCATTGGTGTATTACCACATATATTGCATGTAGTAATTTACCTATCTATCAGTTGATTAACACATTTGCTCTTATTTCCTGTGTTTATATCAGAGATCACCAATGGACGTTTGATGGTGGAGGTCAAGGGAACGATCACGATCACGATGCTGTGCCGGGTAATGTCACTGGTCATTTAAGAGGATATGTTCAGTCTTTTGAGAAAATAAAGTTGGTAAGCATATCTTTTATTCTTCTAAACTCTTGTTTGTTTTCAGTCTCTCACAGATTGTCTTTACTTAATTACCCTCTTGGAGAAATCAAGCATTTTTTTCAACGAGTGACACAAAATTCTGTAGGTCCTTTAAACTAATAGGTTAAGTTTCTCCGAATATAAAACTCCAAAATGACAGTGATCCGACATGCTTTGTTCAAAAATTTGCATGACTTACGAGTGATCACTGTAAGAGCATCTGGTTGCCTGTACCAAGTGTATCTTGGCACCTGAGAGTTATCTATATTTAGCTAATTTGGCTGAGCATGCACTGTGGTGCTGTTTTTTTTATTGGATTTGGTGTGCTGAGTAGTGAAACTATATGGTGGCATCTTTCCGCTCAAGTTTCATATCTTTGTCTTGACTTGACCATCAGCACATTCCATTTGATTTGGTTCCAAGTCATCCTTGTGTTCGATGTGCCAGGTCTCCTAAATCTATCCTCCAAGGCTTCCTAAACGTTAGTGGTGTAATGCTTATGGCATATGGTCATGATGAAATACCTTTGCTCACTCTGATTATGGCTTTTAATTGCTTTATTACCAAATGTTTTATACAATATGGAAGTTCAAAATGCACCTGACAATATGTGCTACCAAATAGCTGTTCATGTTGGATATGCAATTGATCAATAAATCAATTTGTGTTTCTGTGCTACGAGCCTATGATCCTTTTACTTCATACTACTTCTAAGGTCCTACCTGTATACATCTTTTAACCAGATTATGGTGAATGAAGGAGTGGATGCACAGAACATTACTAGTGGCCTCAACGGTTGGCTGGTGAAGGAATTAGAGCATCTCCGCATTTGTGCATCATGTGCTGCTCCAGAGGATTTTCCAATCGACTTTGTGTGGAATTGGGAGGTGTGTTCACTTTATTTCATAGTTTTGAGGATCTCAAATCTTGAAAAGTTACATGTTTTAACGTTTAGAAGTTATTTTCCTCCATTCTGTCTTTATGTGTGTAGCCTAGTTTAACGAAGGATTCAAAAGGTTCCTTTCTGATTTCATGAATATGCTGCATGAAGTGGATGTGATGGATGACTGCCTAGAGGTACTTGTTCTGATTACGTTTTATAATTTGTTGAATCCATAACCATAAACTTTTAAATGTTCTACATGACTACTGTCCATGCGGTGATGCTTTGAAATAGTGCTAGTATATGAAAGTTTCTACCACGAGAATGCACGAGGAATTACCTCCAACTGCAGATGAAACAATTGCCTTTTCAGGCTGCAGCAAACATGGGTGCATGTGTCTCTAGAGGGTATCCAACGAGAATGTTATGGTTGTCACCTGGGACAAAAGATTTCTTTTCTCGAAAACGCAGGAGAATGATACTTTATTTTATTAAGAAGATAGAAATATTTACAAAGGAGGGATCCCCCGTCCCCTAGAACGCACCCCCTAAAATGCATCATCACATATGGGTGATGCACGACCAAAATAGCCACAAAGACTGACTAACCGTCAGGGACAAGCGACCTATAAAGAAACTCTTAGAGTGCATGGGCTCTAGCTGAACACCAAAAATTACTCTCATTGGTCACTGGCCCACTGCTACCTTGTTAGACCATTGAACTTGTATATATATAGGTCTGACCTCTCTGATAGAAACTACGGTATCAGTCTCACTGTATACTACACTTCTGTATGATATTAGAGTAGGTTTAGACATCCCGACGCGCTAGCAACCCTCTCGCCGACTAGCCGACGCTTCCTCCCCATCGTAGACCTTCTCCTCTGGTATTCTTCCTCTATCTTTTTCGCCTCGGTTCTTATCCCCATCGTCTCCTCAGCAGATAGTCTTTCTCCTCCTCCACCGCCTACTCGCCTTTTTCCACCACGTGACAAGGAGACGGCCTCCATCCGCCTCCTTGTCTCGTTCAGACCCACCTTCGCTTTCCCTTTGTTTTGGTACTCCTTTCCTTCTTCTTACGCCGACACACCTCTGCGCTCGTGGCCTCCATCGGCTGGACCCGTCCACCCTCCATCGGCTGGAACACTCTTGGGTTCTCGCTCTTTCGACACGTTCACCTACTCCTAGACACGAAAGTTTTTCCCTTGCGTTCGCGCCATTCCCACACGTCCACATGTCCACGGACGTGAATTCCTGATACCCGGACGCGAACTTCTTTTCTTCGTGCCCATGACTTCTTTCGTTTTTCTGGTCCGTCCCACTCAGTTGCGTCCATGCATCCATGGACGCGAAACCCTACTTCACAGATGTGAACCCTCTCGTGCCCGTGACCTACCTACTCTATCTACTCTCATCGGCTACGCCTCGATTCGCATCGGACACCCGCCTCTCCCCATCAGCTCAACAGTCACACCTTCTCATCGGCTTATCACACCCTGCTACTCTCTTGCCCTCTACTGCGTCTAACCATGGCCACCGAATCGACACTTGGTTTCGGCACCTTTCCAGTCACCGGAACCCTTCCGGCCATCGACG
Source organism: Oryza coarctata (assembly GCA_030770085.1). Lineage (NCBI taxonomy): Eukaryota > Viridiplantae > Streptophyta > Magnoliopsida > Poales > Poaceae > Oryza > Oryza coarctata. The sequence goes on along the minus strand of CM061483.1, from coordinate 10,500,638 downwards.
TCCTTGACAATACCTCAGGGACTCCTCCACCGATATTCTCACCACCCTACGCTACCATCAACGTGAAATCTCACATTCTCATTTCTTTCGACCTCAACACCAACTATTTTAAGTGGGTTTTCTTCTTCAAATTCTTATGTGGAAAGTTTGGCCTTCGCTCTCATATCGATGGCTCCGCTCTACCTTGACCCGATGACCCCCAGTGGGACATCACCGAGTGCTGCATACGCAGCTGGCTGCTCGGTTCGGTCGATGACTCCATTCTCAACCTTACCATGGACGACACCGATCTCACTGCCCGTGATCTCTAGGTGGCCATCGAGCGGCTCTTCTAAGCAAACAAATAGCCGTGCGCCATCTTTCTTCTAAACAAGTTTCACTCCATGGTATAAGGGAACTCCTCTGTCTCCTCATACTGCCAACGCCTTAAGGTCAAAGCCGCCACACTTCGTGATGTTGGCCACCCTGTGGTCGACTCACAACTCGTCCTTGCACTCTTGCGAGGTCTCAACCCTCGTTTCTCCAATACCGCCGATGACATTGTCAACTCCACCCCTCTTCCCATGTTCGCCCGGACTCACGACATGTTAGTTCTCAAGGAATTTCGCCTGGCCAACGATGAGAAGACTGTGGCCCATATTACTCTCCTCGCCGTAACTGATCATGGCTGCCCTAACCCCATTGACTGCCGCCCACCGTGTACTGCTACCACATATCGCGGCTCTGATAGCCATGGCTTCGGCCACGGAACAAAGCCCACGTCGGGTGGCAACGGCAAAGGCAAAAGGAAGGGCAAGGGCAAGAGCTAGAGCAGTCCGATGCAACCACGTCCTGCTCCTATCCCTACCCCGTTCACCAGTCCCATGGGTCCATGGCTTTGTATAACCCCTGGGCACCCCAACCCCAGCTACGCAGCCCCATCGGCTGGTAGCCTAGGGTCCTCGATGCACACCCCCAGGCCCACCTGGTGCCCGCTCCTGTCCAACCGTCTCAGCCAATCACACACTTGTCAACCACCTAGTCGACTCCTTCGTGGAACCAGGCTAGCTTCATCGCCGCCCTCAATCAGATGACACTCCATTCAAGCCATACAGGCTGACAATGGCACGAAGTTCGTAAACCATACCATCCAAACCTTTCTCAACTCCCGTGGCATCCATCTTCGCCTCTCCTGCCCCTACACCTCTCCCTAAAATGGCAAGACCGAATTCCTTCTTCGTACTCTAAACAACATCAGTTGTACTATGCTTCTTCACGCCCATCTACCTGCACCCTACTAGGCTGAAGCACTCACCATTGCGATATACCTACTAAATCGGCGCCCTTGTTCTTCCATTCGTCACAACATTCGCTACACCATTCTTTATCACAAGACGCCCGACTACTCTCACTTATGTGTCTTTAGGTGTCTCTGCTATCCCAATCTAACAGCCACTATCCCACATAAACTCGCACCACGCTCCACCGTCTGCATCTTCCTTGGCTGTCCCTCTTCCCACAAGGGATACCGCTGTCTTGATCTCTCCACTCATCGGATCATCATCTTCCGCCATGTTATTTTTAACGAGTCATGCTTCCCTTTTGGTTTACTTCACCATGAACCTTCGTCTGGCAATCTCGACTTCCTTCTAACCCACACCGTACCATCCTGACATTCTCCACAAACCAAACCTCCACACTCCACTTCGGTCGTTCCTGAGGACCCTCTGAACGACTACCCCACTCTTCTCCGCCCCGCTATCATACCAATCGGACCTCCATCTGCTCCACAACCTTCATTGACTCCACAACCCTTATCGGCTCATCCACCTCCATCAGCCCATCAACCTCCATCGGCTCACCAACCTCCATCGGCCCCCCACCCTCCATCGGCTCAGGCAAACCTTGTCTAGTCTCTTATTCGAACCTACAGTCGCCGATCCCGAGCTGATGCCACCCTTTTCCCTTCCGACCCTGCCCCACCACCGATGTTACCATCGGACCGTACAGCCTCTGTTGTCTCCAACTCCTCTCATATGGTCACCCGATCCCAAACCGGGTCCCTCCATCCTCCTCAGTGCTACGGGTTCTCCATAGTCCATTGTGACGTCTCACCCATCCCGGTGACTCACCATTCTACCTTGGCCGATCCTCAGTAGCGTGCGGCTATGGCTGATGAGTATAAGGTCCTCATGGACAACGAGACATTGCGCCTCATCCCTCATCATCCTGGTGCCAACGTTGTGACCGACAAGTGAATTTTTAAATACAAGTTCTACTCTGATGGCTCGCTTGCTCGTCACAAGGCGCGCTGGATAGTCCACGGTTTCTCTCCATGTCCTGGTGTCGACTACGACGGGACCTTCAGTCCCGTCGTCAAGCCCGCTACCATTCGAGTTGTGCTTACCCTCGCTGCCTCGCGTTCTTGGCCGATCCATCAGCTTAACGTGAAAAATGTCTTCCTTCACGACCATATGACGGAGATGGTCTACTGCCAACAGCCTCCAAGCTTTGTCGACCCATCCCATCCCGATGACGTCTGTCTCCTTTAGCGCTCGCTCTATAGCCTCAAATAGGCCTATTAGGCTTGGTGCCAACGCTTTGCTGCCTATCTTCGGCAACTTGATTTTGTGGCCTCCGTCTCCAATATCTCTCTTTATACTTCACATCGAAGATACCACCGCCTACCTCCTTCTTTATGTCAATGACATCATACTTACGGCGTCCTCAATAACCACCCTACAACACATCATGGCCTGACTCCACTCGGAGTTTGCCATGACCGATCTTGGCCCTCTATATTATTTTCTTGGCATCTCTATTACATGCTCTTCCCATGGATTATTCCTCTCCCAACATCAGTATGCCATGGATATTCTCTAGTGTACGGGCATGGTCGAATGTCACTCCACCGCCACTTCGGTCGACACTCGCGCCAAGTTCTCCATCACCGACGGCTCTCTCATTGTTGACCCCTCTCAGTACCGGAGTCTTGCTAGTGCTCTCCAGTACCTCACACTCACACGCCCTAATCTCACCTATGTTGTTTAGCAAGTGTGCCTCTTCATGCATGCTCCACGCAAACCTCACCTCGCACTGCTTAAGCGTATTCTTCGCTACGTGAAGGGCACACTATCTACCGGCCTATACCTCAGCTCTAGCTCCATCGACTCTCTCACCGTGTATTCTGACGCGGACTGGGCGGGTTGCCCCAACTCCCGACGCTCCATATATGGCTACTGCATTTTCCTCGGTGACACTCTAGTCTCCTGGTCCTCCAAGCGCCAGACTATAGTATCTCGGTCAAGCGCCGAAACCGAGTATTATGTCGCCGCTCATGTCATCGCCGAGTGCTACTGAATTCGTTAACTTCTCCAGGAGCTCCATACACCCATCGCTTCTGTGATCGTTGTCTACCGCGACAACGTTAGTGCCATCTATGTGACCGTCAACCCGATTCATCATCGACTCATGAAGCACATTGAGATTGACATTCACTTCGTCCATGACAAGGTCGCTCTAGGACACGTTTAGTTGCTCCATGTACCGTCGACGCACCAGTTCGCCGACATCATGATCAAAGGTCTATCTGCGCCTTTGTTTACCAGTTTTCACTCTAGTATTTGCATCCGTGCCCCTCCCGCTACGACTGCGGGGGGTGTTAGACCACTGGACTTATATATATAGGCCTGACCCCTCTTATAGAAATTAAGGTCTCAGTCTCACTATATACTATACTTCTGCATGCCTACAAAACCACCATTACATTAGGTCTAGCGCCATTGAAAACATGGCCGTCAGGATGCTTCCAAATCTCTCAAGCTACTTAGAATAATGAATGAGTTCAGCCTCTTCCTCAGTGCTTTAGGAACACCCTTGATAACTTTACACCACCCACTTGACAAACAGGTTGCTGAAGGCTGAGGTGGAGCTGCAACCAATCTCAACTTCATAAAGATCAAAGCCTAGACTTGCTGGGAGAAGACACATGACACAAGGACATGTTGGATAGTTTTGCCATCCTAATCACGTAGAAGGAAGGCGACCGGATGTGGTAGACCACGTTTGACAAAAGACGGTCTGATGTCCAATATCGATTGTTAACTGCTAGCCATATGAAAAAAAAATGCAACATAGAGGAGCCCATCTTTTCCAAATTCGCTTTCAAGGGGTAAACTTGATGAATCTAGAAAGTAAACATTATAAGCTGACTTACTCGCATAGGAAAAGAGATGATAAGTAGTCTAGACTGCATGTGTAGATTAGTGTGAACGTTGAAATTGTTAAAAGGTTATATATGAACTTCCCCTATAGTCTAAGCTTTGTAGGTGTAGTATGAAGGCAGATACATTGAGGAGATTTCCTGAACATTTATCATGCATGCCACTATTACAACACAAAACCGCCTTCATTCGTATTACAGTTCATATGCTGTTTAGCAGCAACAATAAACCATTAAGGTTCACATGTACACAGTAGGAAAGAAGCAAGAAGATCCTCATCTGTACTGAAAGAGGGCCTAGAGTTATACTAGATTGTTTGGGACATGATCAAAGGTTTCATGATGTTACACATATATCTGACTTTAAAGTGGAGGACTAATCTCTTTTTTATTATTTATGCCATACTGGAAATCTTTTTTATTAAAAATTAGATATGTGTGTAACTGACTTTGAGAGGCAAAAAATTTGTTGGTTGCAGTCAATTTCGTCCGTGAAAGCAAATATTGTCATTCATATAGCTAAAAGTAATAACAAACTTGTTTATAAATATTCTATTGAAGTATGTAGAGTCAGAAAACTTTCTATTGATTAGTGATATATAGCCTGAAAAATATTCGTTGATTAGTGCTTTTGTTTTGGGTTGCTTGTGAATGCCTTGTTTTGTACCATCTAATAACATGGATAGGTTCTTTGATGATATATTCGATGAATAAAGTTTTCTTGATGATATATTCACTTGCAGCATAATTATTTCAACAGTGAGTCCCTTCTTGAGGAATTAAGACCTGAATTTAAGTTGAGGTATGTCATTACCAGCTGTGTCCATCCTTATTTGCAAACCATGTCCTTTATGCTACAGGTCAGTACTTAGACTTTTTGATGTCCTTCAATTTGCAACATGCGCATGCAGGTGTTCTGATATTTATTTATGTTTGTTCATTCTTAAGAGAAAGATGCCTGCTGTGTATTACCAGAAACGTTCTAACTGGATCTATACATTTCTTATCCAACTCATCACACTTAAACCTTACATAAAGGTACTTGTCCTGGTCTTTATTTTTCAATGATTGGAACACTCTTAACTGTCCTGGTAATTTTCAGCGCATCGATTGTTGGGATGATGTCAGGAATCGTCTTCAAGAAACCTGTGAAACACAGTTTGACGTCCTTTTACAAAGTGATGCAGCAATGTGAGTATTGGTGTTCTCTGTTTCTTCATTTAACACCCCCCCCCCAAAAAAAAAAAGTAAGTTGGCCGATTAGTCTTTCTATCTCTTCTTGCAGATTTTGTGTCATTCAATGTTGTTTTGTTGGGAGCCTCAGTTCCATCCTTTGATACGTGAGGTTTATCATGAATTTTTTAATTTTTTTTGCATTCCTTCGCTCTATACTTTTCTTTTTCTTATGCCGCAAGTTAAATACACCCTCCCCCTGTAGGGCCACAAGGAACTACTGATAGCAATAGCTCGTCAACTAACGTTGGCAGAACAGAGTAAATTTGTTGAGGTTTGTTCATTCCTTATCTTTTTTGAATGGTCTGAATCCAGAACTTAATGAACACACTTTTCTTTTCGGCCACTAGAACCAGACACTGATGATTTCGTGGAGCATTTGCAGCCCTATGCATGAACGTATATTAAAAGAATGAAGAGAGAATCTGGGGTATGCTTTGTACACTGACATCTTCTTTGATTATATTCTAAATGTATATGGTATTATTGTTGATGGAATGGTATATTGAACGTGATAGGAGATGCTTACAGGAATGAATGAGTGTATGTACCTTCATGATTGTAACTATGTCACTGCAACATGCAATAGCACTTGCAATGTGACTGAGCCTACCTGTTATGATTTTCGGTGTGATTACCTATCCAGCACTCATATCACTCCAGTGCTTGAAGTTTGCTCGAATTAATGCACTTGTTCCAGAAAAGTACTGATTCCTTCTTGGTACTGGATTCGTAGGTTCTAAGCCTTTTTCCACAGTACCAGATGGAAGTGGCATGTTTCAAGTTTCCAACTCAAACATACTTTTAACGAGAGATCCTTTAGGGGTTTGGCCTGACTTGTGGTCACTAGTAGTCATAAGCTACTTTATCAGGAATATAGATTACAATGTTATGGACCAATGTTATGGGATAAAATACCATAGATGTAGCAAGTAATCAGTAACAGGGCCTGCAGTTGTTTAGATATGTCTATTAATTCTACTTCTAGTTGGTTTAGGATTCTGTTTCCTATTCCTAGTTTGTCTTAGATTTTTTAATTATTAGATTGGCACCTACTCCTGTCTCAAAACTATTGATACTTTAGCATTCAAACTTTGTCCCATAATAATTGTCACTCTAGAGTACTATTTTTTCCTCCAACCACCCTCATTTAAATTTCTCTCCATCTTACCCCCACCTCTCCATATTAGTTACCTATCTGTTGTTGAAGCCTCTTCGTTGCATCAATTCAATCAGGTAGTCCCAACGCATTGTGTCAAAAGCATTAGCTGTGTCGAGCTTTATCAGAAGGGTTGGGGTGTTCTTCTGCTGGAAGCTTCTTGCTAGGTTCCGGACGTACATGAAATTATCGTGCATGATTCCCTTCTTTATGAACACGCTCTGAGCATGGGAGATTAGATTGACATTAACGGTTGTAGGCGCAACACCAAAATCTTGGATAAAATCTTTCCAAATCCATGAAGGGGACTAATTGGTCGGTAGTCCGCCACGGTTTTGATGCCAACTTTTTTTCAGCAGGAGTACGACGTTTGCTGTATCTAAGATAGTGAGGCTTGCGGCCCGTAAGTTGTAGAAGCTGTGGATGGCCGCCATTAGGTCAGACTCTGTGATTTCCTAGCATCTTTTGTAGGAAGCTCCTGTGAAACCGTCTGGGCCAGGAGCACTTCTTCCTCAGAGAAGGGTTCATCTAGCGCCTGCAGAATGGCACTTGTGAGTTGGAGCAACTGCCAATTGAGGTCAACTGATCGCTGCTCAGGCGATTTAAGTAGAGGCTCAAAATGTTCTTGGATTGCCACTTGTTTGTCGATGTGCCGTTCGACTTGTACTGGTCACTTTTTTAAGTGTGGGATGAACTTCTTTATGTGCCTCGCATTCATCCTATGGTGGAAGGACTTTGTGTTTGCATCCCCGGGCTTTTAAAAAATTGATCCTAGACGCTTGTCTTTTGCGAGACCGTTCTATTGCCACCAGACCAATTACTCGCTTCTTGAGGGCCCTTCTCATCGCTAGCTCATCGGCTAAGAGAAGGCGAGATTCCTGTGAGGTGTCAAGGCAAAGGATCACATCTAGGGTCACGTGGAGCTGCAGCTTCATATCTGAACATAGTGAATTGGCCCATCTCCTGAGATGCTTCGCTGTCTTTCCCAATTTGTGGAACAAGATATGGCAGGGTTGTGTGTGCCAGGAGTGTGATGTCCAAACTTGCTTGACCTCCTCCTTGAAGACGGGTAAAAAGACCCAATGGTTCTTGCAACGAAGAGTGTTTGGCAGGATAGGTTGCTGTTGGTTTGCTTGGAGTAGAGGGCAATGGCCGGAGAGAGAGGTCAAAAGCGCGTGCAGGGCGTGTGAGTTCATAAATCATGTCTGAAAACTTATAAACTGGAGTACATTAATTCGTTCCTCATGGTTAATTATATCTGCCATTTTTTGACGACTGTAGAGATAGAGACAACCCCAGAATTACATGAGGCATTGGCAGCAACATAGCATTCTTTTGTTTTAAGACAGAATTTTGATTGTTAATAGTAGATCTCGTCGTCATGGCCTGAGATGCGGTACGGTACTATAATATAAGATCTCGTTTCTTTATATGTTTGCAGTTGCTTACCTCTACTCCTTCTATTCCATATTCCATAGTATAATTATTTTTATGATTGTTTAAGTAGAGATTAAGATTAAGAAGAAAAGATTTTGATAGGGATACGATGGTAGATAAAGGTAAAATGAGAAGAAGTTTAAATTGGATATGATTGATGGATAAGTAGTGCTATTAAAAATTCTTATATTTTAAAATAAGATTTAAATGCTAGAAATTCTTATATTTGTAATGAATGGAATACTTCAAAACAGATTATGTATGCAGTAAACTTAAGAACAGAGCGTATTACATCGCCAATTTTCAAGGCCCGTGAAGTCCACCTGTAAATACAATGAGTCCACAGATTGCCATTTTCTCTAATGCACATGTAGTCTGCTGGCCTACTTGCATAGATGGGTGGTGTTACTTTACATAATGTACGCAATATTTACAATTCGTCGTGAACAAATTGTTAAAATAAATGCAACATCGCAAATGATTTTTTTTACAGGGATGAAACCTCACAAAATAAGCTATATCGTTTCCCTTGGCATGCTTGTCCCCTCTTTGCCATCTGTTCATCCTCCACTTACCTCAACGTGACCTCTCAAGCATGTGACTCCTTTGTTATGTTGCTCCCTTTGTAAGTTTGCAGGAACACTAGGTGCTTTTTTCATGTTTGGCCTGTAGAAGTATTCAGGGTTTTTTTTGGAGGGGAGGGAGGGGGGGGGGGTGTTTTGGGTGAGGATCGAGACCAAGCACATGAAAGGATGATCGATTGATTTGCTTATCTCCACCTACATTGGACTAGCCACGATGACCATGACATATCATGGGCCTAACAAAGCACATGCCTTCTAATCAGCCAGGAGACAGTTAATGGCGCACACGTTTGGTTCATCGAACGATCAGAATGGCTTGGATCAGACGAATGGTGTTGATCTAATGGTTCTCATTCATAGGTGACGTGACATCATGTGTGATTAGCTTTATAGCAATTAATGGTTTTTAGTGGGTTCTAATTGTATAGGAAGAAAGGATACAGCCTACCTAGCCACCAATTCTGTCAACCTCTTCTTTTAAGCAAAACTCTCTTCACTTCTCAAACTTAGGACGACAAATATTGCACTATATATGTCGCAGTTAAAAGAACGAAAGTGCTGTGTTACGTGACAAATTAAACCGTTAAAAGGGAGATTGCATTTATCATTTCACATACAACACAATTCACCTCCAACCTTACCCATCTCAGCTGAACAATTCATCTACTCAATATATTTCAAATTTGTCTTTCAAAGGTCAAAAGAGAAAACATTATACTCCAAAATGGCCTTCCAACCTTAGTGGCATATATACATGCGTGCATAACCGCTTAGCAGCTCCAGATGTTTTGCACGGCGTCAGCCGGCTGAGCAAACCCCTCCATGAGAAGGGACAAAGCCATAGCCTTGTACGCCTGTTGGGTGAGGTGGATGCCATCCCAGCTGACGTGGCGTGTTGGGTCCGTGCAAACAGTCGTGCCCACCGTGCCACACATCAGGTTCATATCAAAGTTGTACTTCCCGCCCGCACCGCAACATGCCTTGAACAACGAGCCTTCTTCAAACCCTAAGATCATGACACATGCCAGTTATGGCTCATCTTGTGACTTCCACCATGGCACTGCTTTATAATATATACACCCTATCTAATTTTCTTTTCTTTTCTATTGGATACTACATATACACTTACCTAGGAGATAAGTCTTTTGGAGGAGATGCATAAAGGCGCCATAGTAGTCGGCATAGATGATGGAGATGTCAGTGTTGACCTTCCGGAGGTCATCGATGGCGGCCTGAAGCTGGTTATTGTGGTACATGGCGAAGGAGTTATAGCTCTTGAGACATCCCCGGTCATCGTAGTCATCAGAGATCGCTGTGGAGAAGAGGGAGAGGTAGCTGGGCGAGCACCCGATCGGGAAGTTGCCTGGGATGATGATCTTGGTCGCTCCTAACTCAATCACCTCCTAATTAATTAGTTAGTTAGCATAGAATTAACCATTTCATTCTGATGATCATACGGACAGTCAGATGAGTCAACCCTAGCTCAACAAACTAGTCCGGTGGTTAACCAAACATTGCTCTCTCTTTCTCTCCACCAAACGTGACTCATGGAACACGAAAAAAAGTCAGAATATATATCGAAATTTCTACGTTTCAAAGGAAGCCTGATTAGATAATAACTTGCCTTTGCAACGTCCATTATGCTTCTGACAACTTGTGGCACGTAGGTCTTCATGGCTTCAATGGATCTCCCCTGGAAGAAGGCGTAGTTGTAGTCGTTCCCTCCAATCTCCCCAACCAAGAACAGAGCTCCTCCCAGCTTCTTCTCACAGTCTGATGATTCAAATTCATGATTCACACGGATTATCACAAATATATATCATGATAATTACCAATTTCTCAAACAGTTAATGCAACTATAAATTAAATAAGATTGAAAAAAAGATAGATTAAAAACGCATATAAATTCAGTTAAATAGATCATAAAATATGATAAAAAAATATTAATAAAAAATTGAAAAAATGTGTTACGGTGATAGTAAAAAAATTCAGTTGTTTCAGGTTGGTAATTAATCTAATTAATTAATAGCGTGGCAGTAATTTACTAATTATTTACCTTGTTGTGAAGAGCAAGTAGAGTTGAGGTGTGACCTGAACCAGTCGAGCTGCGAGCTGAGCGGCACGCTCGCCGGCGGCATCATGATGCCACTCTGCAGCAGGTAGGTCCGGTCGAGCGCCGTGGCGCCGGCCACCGCGAAGTTGACGCCGCTCTCGAAGCTTGCGCCCTTGTCCAGGTACGGGCTCACCAGCGACAGGTTCAGCGCCATGGCTGCACGCCAAGAGACATCAAACAACTTAGTTCAACACTTCGCCGGCTGCGGCGGTGGCCGTCGAGCTAGCTACGTGTACGTACCGAAGTAGTCGATGATGAGGAGGCCATCGGAGCATCGGCCGGTTGGGCGGCGGAGGGTCTGGCCGTAGGGGTAGGTGCCGATGGAGGCGAAGGTGCCGACGGGGCCCTCCCGGAGGAGGTTGCCCGTGTCGGCGATGGAGTCGCCGAAGCTGTAGATCGCGCTCACCGAGCACGCCGCCTCCGCCGTCGACGTCGCCGGCCACTCCACCGCGAGCGCCAGCAGCAGCACGACCAATGCAGTTGCCCAGGGCGAGGAGAGCTCGGCTGCCGCCGCCGCCGCCATGGCTGACCACCTACTGCTATCTAATCCTAATTAAGCCGCCTAGCGCTGTTAGGCAGCTTGGTTTAGTTATAAACTTATAATTGAGATGTTTTTCAGTTGGTTGGAAAATTTTGAAGGTTTTGTACTTCATTTATTTGTTTGCAAGCTAATTAAAACTCCAAATGAAAGAGATTTTTTTATATGATGCAACTTCAGAAGTCGGGATTGGTCAGGTGGACAACTTAATTACTTTGAGTTGACGAGTGAGGCGATGGGCAAGCTTGTTGATGAGCATTTGGTCAACCTAACAAACCAACCATGAGCACAGACAGACGTGCTGTGTCTTATGTCTTATGTTTGTATATTATAAAGTTATGAATTTATATGGTGCGCCCGCATTAATATACCCCTCTGCTTATTAAATATTGATGTTTGTGACATGATTCGATTAAATTTTTAAAACTTAAAATAAGAATATAAAATAAATAAGTTTAAGATATGTATTTTAAAGGAATTCTATGTATGCATTTTTTCACTTTAAAACTAAGATTTTTGAAAACTATTGGCGGTCAAAGTTTTTTAAAAGTTTAATAATTTTTTTCTACACATCAAATATTTATGATCTAAGTATATATTTTATGGTTTTATGGTTCTATATCGCACAAAACTTGATACACAAAATTGATGGTACGATGTGGATGGAAGTTATACCACCGGTTTTACAGATGCTTGTGGTGCTACATCTACATTGCTAGCAAGATTATTCAAGATATTTTTTTCCAATGTAACAACTGAACTGTATGGATGATTTTGGACTGAATTCTATTCAAATTATTTTGAATTTGAAATATGGTGAAAGTCCTAATTAATATTCAACAAGGGGATAATATATTACCACTACCTCTTGGCTTACGATGCAAACTTGCGTTACATACCTTACTAACTGAAGTCAACTTTCTTGTTGTGTATAGCCATCGAATGACACTTGCATGTACACATAATGAAATTAGCTAGTTTAGTTAGGTGGTCACCTTGCTGACTCTTGTCTACCATTAGGTATGCCAGTCGAAGACTTGGATTGTGTTTCGTCGAATATCAGATCAAGAAGCTCCTGACATATATAATTAACGTTTTAATATGTTTCAATTTGAACAGTGGCATAGCTAGTTTTGATGTGCATCTAATTTGGATATCTTATACTATATTATTTCGTGAACTATTAAGAGTATCCCTGTTTAGGTGAGTATCTGTGTTTAGGTTTTTTAATCAATTTAGGGCTTGCATTGGTAGTGTTAGCTGTAACTATGCTGCAGCAGCCAGCCAAAACACTGATCCAGTATTGAACAGGGTCTGCGGCTAGCTGGGTGCAACGACTATAGCCAGCACTACCGATCATGGGTCATGACCTTAATTCCCATACAGTTTTTTTAGCTTAAAAGGAGTCCTTAAGCTCCGTTATTTTCCTTTGCGGTTTTTGGATTTTTTACGGGCATGTTTTTCAAGCGCCTAAATGATATATTTTGTAAAAAAAATCTCACATGATCTTTTTATATTAAAATTTTAACTTTATAGGTAATTCATTTGTTCCCTTAAATAACTACCACCAAAATTAGATAATTTAAAATTCTAAAATATTCAGAGGTTTCAAACGGCTTAGTGTTTTAGGAATATATGGTGTAAGGTAGAAGACTTGTGGGTTGCGAGAATTTGGGGTCATCTTATTTGTAATTTCTTCTTTTGATGCATTCATTTGATGAACTAGTCTTATTAATTTCCATGAATTAATCGATGATTACTTGAGTCTAGCTGGAGAACTAAAATTGAGTTTTTGTCAAGGACACGAGGCTCTACATGGAGAAGAGGGCACAACTCCAGTGGGCACAGTTGAGTAGCATAGAGACAAGAACCTTTGTATTTTAGAGAAACACATGTGGTGTGGTGATAAAGTATCTTTCTAGTTTAAATCCTGATGCTTACAAATATTAAGTATACACAAGTAATGTATGATTTTACCCATCAAGATTTAAATTATGATGCTCATGAATATTACGTATACACAAGTAGATTTTGTACATGAATTTAGTGAGATCAAGGATGTACCACTGGTTTTTCAGTGTGTTAGGAGACATATTTATTGGTGTGTAAGTGTGATGTTACATGTTTAGTAGTGTGTGCTATACGATTTTTATGTAATTGTAGAAAAAAAGAATAGGCCTTTTTTGAAATGGGTAAGGGCAACTTTAGTATATATGAGTATACAACTTGTATATGAATTCTAAGGATAGGACATACAAGGATAATCACCAGGAAAAAATGTTGCAGCATGTATCAAACTAGGTGCTTCGCTTGATACAAACATGCTAGCAATGTAAGGTTGATATTTCTTTCTTAAGAAAGTGTTTGAAACTAGTTATTCCATCCCACTCAACACCATGAGGCAGAAAACTAAACAAAGCAATAAAAGATAATTCTAGGGCAGATCTTTTATAACTCTGCTTAAAAGAAAAGACAAGGCTGAAATAGAACACAATAAAAAAACATCTAGATTAATTTAAAAGTATGTTTCAAAATTTAAATTTGGCTAAGGTGATAAGGTGACGAGTAGTCACATCACTATAGTGTTTAGCCTCCTTCCACCCTAAAAAAAAATAGGCCCACTATAAAATGAAAAAAAAATCTCAGCCTTGCCATTCATTTCTCTCTTTCAATCGGACCACTCCCTTTCATTGCTAACCAGGATTATTGACCCACTTTTCTCCTCTGCGTGAAGTGGGTAGAGTGGATCTAGGAAGGCCAAACAGTCCTTTACAGCATTTATCTCGGTGCCATGCTCAAAGCTGCCATGTAGTCTCAAATGCCATAGTGGAGATGAGGAGTAAGGGTATCAACGTACCCTGCAGAAGGCACGATCATCTAGGGAAAGAGAAGATGGCTCATAGAGAAGAAAATGCATCACAACTCATGTGATGCCACACCTAAGCAAGTCCAGTCACTAGCCTCAACTTGTTAGATGGAGTTCGATGACATCATCAAGCAGATCTAGCCATTGGTGGGCTTTGTTCTGGCAAACTCTCAACCAGATCTAGGCAACCATAATGGGCAAGGCTACTGTCGAAAGTGATCTCCCTAGATGAAGTGCTAGCCGATGGAGTGTACATGAACAAGATAGAGAGCTCATTGTTGAAATTGGTGACCAGTAGAGGAGCCTGTTTGTTGGGGATGGCACCAACTTTTTTGCTGATGAGGTCAAGGTTAGGGTGAATCACAGAGGAAGAAGTTGTGGTCGTTGTAGATGAGGGAGCAGTTGGTGGTAAAGAGAACATGAAGCGGTTATGACCTTAAGGGATTAGAGCAAGCATAGTTGAAACATTGATAGCATTGCAGTGTCGTATTGGTCCACGAGAAAGAATGGTTGAGAAGAGGCCGCGTTTGTGGAAATAGACAAAAAAATGTTAAAGAAATTAGTGGTTGGGCGACACATAATCTATGGTTTAAATTGTAGATTATAGTATGTTTGTAAGGATGTAAATATAAAGTTCCTAATATCATGATATAGCATGTAAAATTTATGTGGCCACTTTATCATTAAAGAACACGGTCTTTAAAGATGACTTCATTTAAGATAAGCAAGCTAATAGTCTCTCCATTTCAAATTATTGAAAAATGCTATACATATGACTAGAGTGTCCAACTATTGGATGACCAGGACATCTGACGTCGACCTAACTGGTCGGCCCTAAAAAAGCCCAAGTCTTGTGATTTAAATTGAGGAACTAAACAGAACATTAACATATTAATTTGTATTCAATGATTAGATACCATGCTGAGCATGTTTGTGGCTTTCCATGTCACTATACCTAGAGTTTGTTTATTGCAGCCTGTTATGGCTCTAGAGATGGAACTTGACATCTTTGTGCGTTGTTTTTTTTTAACAAGTCTGATCAAATAAATTTCACTTGTATGTCATGGCTATGAGAGTTCACTGTTGTAATGTCTATGGCCCTCGGTTACCACAAATAGCTTAGTGTGGACATGAACACCATTGAAGATTAATCATAGTTATAAGAAGTGATCTTAAGTGCTCATGCAACATAAAAGGCCTAAGAAATTTAGTTGAAAAAAGAGCATCTGCAACATTGGAAACAGCTCGTGAGAATGCTGAGACTAATTTTGCAGGCAACGGACTCAGATTGATGAAATCTGCGGCAGAAGCGACGTGCGGCTCCAGATCGATGAAATCTCCAGCCGAACCAGCGTGTGGCTCCAAGAGACATGTCTGACGTTGTCTATGTGAGATTGGGCTTGGATTTGTAGCAGGATTATAAATTATTTGTTACTAACTTAAATATTTTAATCTTTAACTATTAATTTCTATAAATTCATATAATTTAATATCATCATATTTATATTTTTAGATTTATCATAAAAATATGTTTATAATATATAATTCACATATTACGAAATAAATGCGCTTTAGGCCCTCTTCCAAACGGATACGGATTGTACATGGCCTTGAGACCTCATTTATTTTGTAAATCCACGTGGCTGCTTCTTTTCCGGCCGTAGGTGCCAAAACGTTGAGCAGGACAAATAGGATGTCAAAAATTAAGTGGAAACCGGTTAAACATAAACCTCATCATATCCACGTGCTCCAACGGGACAGTCACAGAACTTAAGAGAATCAGAACATAAGGAGTCATAAAAGCGTCACGCTACAACACAGGTCACCGCCTCGTTGGACTGTGGGTGGGGCCCCACACGCAGATAGGGATGAGCTGGAGTGGGTGGCCACGGGCGCGCCACGTCAGCTCTCCTTGTCCCCTAATCCCCTCATCTAATCCTCCCTCGGGCCTCCACATCTCCGTCTCCGCCGAGCAGCAGCCGCCGCCTCCTCCTCCTCCTCCTCCCTCCGCCTAGCGAGCTCCAGCTATGGCCGCCGCATTGTCCGTCGTCGCCTCCGCCAAGCTCGGCTGCGCCGCGGCGGCGTCGTCGTCGGCGTCTGCGCACATCTGGAAGGTGAGTGTGACCAACCGATGGCATGCATTTTCTAGCTTGTTTGAAGTGTTGTTTTTTAGCTGCTGTTTATTTAGTAGATATTAACTCCAGCTTATTACTTTTTTCTGGTAGATTTATTTCTTTTCTTTTTAATTCTGGTGTTCTTTTTAGCTGTTTAATTCTAGTGTTAGTGGAGATAGCGCTGCATAATTTGCAGCTTTTTTTTGGCTCGAGATTAGAGTGTTTGTGGCTAGAGATTAGTGTTGCATAATTCAATGGACTTAAAAATGAGCAGGAAAGGCAGGTATAGATACAGTATTTGGTTAGTGGTTGCTTTATTGCTCTAACGAGGAATAATGTTGATGGCTACTCGACTTAGCCCTGCATACATAAAGGTTGTCATAAAAAAGGAATTTCTTGATAAAACTTCTCCATTTTCAGGCCCTAGCATTTGACGATATCAGAAAGTTGTACATATGTCGCTTAAAACTACTAGTACTTCTTTTTTTAAGAAAACATGTCCCCTAAAAGGTTGAAACTTATTGCAGTTTTCTTGTTTTTAGATTAAAAGGGCAAGGCCCCTGTTTCATTTCTGTTTGAAACAAGCGTCTTCAGTTTAGCACTCTTACAATCTTAGCACACTGTTTCAGTAGTGTTTGAAGGTTACGCTTTTGTTCTTTTTAAGTGTAGGACCAAATTATAACTGGAAATTTCAGTTCCTTTTCTTTAATATAAAATGTCCCCTTTTTTTTATGTGACCAATGACCACAACCAAACAGTTCACTCCTACAGGCTTGTTTTGTTCAATCTTGTTTGTGCCAAACTTCCAATACACACAATGTTATCTCTCTCTCTCTCTCTCTCTCTAATTTATGGAACTATATACCGAAGTTGAGTCTTGTATTTCAGTTCTGGTTTTATTGTCAGCGCAACTCCTTTGTGAGAGTTCACCTGAACTTTCTGTCACGCTCTGTCTGAAACTTGCAGGGAAGCAGAATTTCAAGCAAAAACCTGATCTCCATGAGGACAACGGCGAGAAGAGGCCTCGTCTCCCTCAGATCCCCTCGCTTCCGCGTCTTATGCGCGGTAACTAGTTGTAGCGATGCAATGCAATGGCATTTCTTTCTCTGAATGTTTTCTGAACCTGTGACGACGGCGATCGAGCTGAGACAGTGGAATTTCTGGCACTGATATATGTGTGTGCAGGCGAAGGCGGAGACGGTGGGGAAGGTGATGCAGATCGTGAAGCAGCAGCTGGCGCTCGGGGAGGAGGCGAAGCTGGCGCCGGAGTCGCAGTTCACGGAGCTGGGCGCCGACTCGCTGGACACGGTGGAGATCGTGATGGCCCTGGAGGAGGAGTTCGGGATCACCGTGGAGGAGGACAACGCCCAGAGCATCACCACCATCCAGGAGGCCGCCGACCTCATCGACAAGCTCGTCGCCGCTGGCAGTCCCCCCGCCGCCTGAGTGATGATCCCATCCCATGCACCCCTGATCCATCCATCTTCTTCTTCTTGCTCTGAAACTCTTGTCACTCTCTACTAGATGATGAAGAAGCAGTCTAGCTAGGAAGTGCATTTGCCAGAGAAATTAATTATCTGGGCTTTCTATTTATTGGGTATTTGCCTCATCATCAGAGTGTATTTTGTATTTTTGTGTGTGGTTTCGAACAACGAACAATTTTGTCACTTAGGTTGCTTGAGTGATTGCTAATGTACTTATGTACTTTTGCTGCCGGTTCTGGTAGACTTTTAATTTTTAGATAATGGAGTTTCCAATCAAGTAGTGTGTACTTGGCCAAATTATAATTTTGGTTATTGTTTGGATCACCTCTACCGTTGCTGACTTCCTTGCCACTACGGTGAAGTACTCAATAGACAAACAAGTAGCTTCAGACATATATGATGTAGTAGAAGTAAGTTTTTTTTTTATGTTTTGAGGCGTGAAACAAATAATTTATGGTAATAATCCAGTGAATTAACTTAAAAAAACAAGACTTCTGTTTTCTCGTGATTTTGCCCATGTATGTTGCGATTGGTTGCTTGATATAGAAGTGTCCGGAACTCCATTTTGGGGCTGCTTTCCTATTATGGTAAGGAGGGTAAGTACCAGGCTGTACTTCATAAATCCATTCATTCATTGGGAGTAACACGGTAAAGGTTAGATTCGATTCCTAGCTTGTTGAACTAGTATTACAGAGAAAAATTGGAAATTTTGTCTTTTGAGATCTGCTATAGAAGGGAATTTTAAAAGGTCAGATCATCTGGGCAAGAATTGGTCAGTATGAAGGACAGATACCGGCTCTTCTACTTTTACTGTTTGAGGAATAATTATGTGATGTATCAATATTAGACTTTATTAGTCCTACATATATATACATCCATTCATTTATCATGCATGTTCACGATAATTTGTTCGCGTGTTCCTAGCAAAGGCAACTGAAGTGAGAGGTTTGACGTTTTGGGACAACTTTCTTTTAACAGGGTGGTTTTAGGTCAACTTTGACATGTAAACAAAGGTGGCCCCAAACCAATTTGAAATCCTCCACTTGACATTGTCACATGAGTAGAACAATCACCGAAATTATAGCATCTGGTTTTTTATTTTAAACAGAAGCATAATTTATTTAGCAAATTTCCACAAACAAACTAGAAAGATGGTCCACCACAGAGCAATCAAAACAAGCACAAAAGGGCTATTATTGTACATATTTTGTATGTGAATGGCAGCATTGATTTGTACCTAGTATGTTTGTTAGCTGGCAAAAATGCATATTATAGATTTAGACGGAAAAAATAAAAGAAGAATAATTGCAATCACACATGTAAAAGAGCTCATCATTGATCTTTGGGGGCCGTTTCTCTATGCCCAGGACAATTCAATATTAATAGCAACAACTTATCACTAATTCACACATATAATTAGGGAGTGATTTAGTATGGTTTTATTGTCTGAAACATCAAAATAATGAGTACTATGTCATATCGAATAACTTTCGTTATGTCAAATCCACTAACACGATGTCTGTACGAAGAACAAAATCCTAAAGCAATAACCACAAAAACATTAAATTCCTCGAAAACCAGCATAAATACAGTATCTAACATATGGATAACACGAGTAAAACCAAGCACACAAGCATTGCATCACACGACTACATATGACACAAGCAAAAGCCACGACCGTGTATCAGCCACAACCCCGCGCGACGTGTCCGAATCATCTGCCGTTCAAATCAAACACGAACGGTCGGATCGGACCCGCCGCTCCGTATAAGTACCCGCCCCACGCCCTCGTCTTCCCCGTTCTGTTTTTTCCCCCAAATCTCGCGTCGCGCTGTCCCCTCCTCCTCCCCCCCCCCCCCGTGCGCCTCCGATCCGGCGCGGAATCCGGCCAATCCGGCGGGGGGTGTGGTACGGCGCTGTGATTCGGTCGGCCAGGGATCGGTGGGCGGCGCGTGGAGCTGCGGATCGAGCTCCTGGTCGACGGATTTGGCCGCGCGGAACGGGAGTTTTGAGGCGGTTTGCTTGCCTTTTTTTTTTTTTTGTGCGAGGCGGTGCGCTTCTCGCTTCGCTGGAGGTGGGAGAGAGGGAGGGACGGCATATGCGTGTGACGGTCACGCCCAAGGACGAGGAGAGGCTGGTCGTGCTCATGGCGCGGGAGCGGCCGCGGTCGGCGGTCCTGGCTCCCGGCGGGGGCCTGGTTACGGCCGGCGGCGGCGGGGGGGAGGGGTCCGACGGGGACTCGTCGGGGTCGCTGGAGGAGATCGGCGCCGACGACTTCAAGAAGGAGTCGTCCGTCGGCGGCGGCGCGGGGGCCGGGGTGGGGGCTGGTACGGCAGCGGCGCAGAGATCTAGGGTTTGGATGGGGTACAGCATGCCGCGGAGCTACGCGCCGGCGTTCCACAGCTTCGCATGGGCGCAGGCAGTGCAGAACAAGCCGCTCGTGCCCCACGCCGCCGCCGACGAGGACGAGGTGGAGCACGTCGTGGACACCTCGGACGAGGAGAAGGAGGAGGGCGAGATTGAGGAGGGGGAGGCCGTGCAGACCTCAGAGTCCCTACCACGCCCGCAGCCTGAGTCCATCAACCTGGACTCTGATGCGCCTGTGGCCGTGGATGGGGGCACCGCTCCGGCCGGTGCTGAGGAGGAAGTGGACTTTGACCAGCGTGTGGGGAGTATACTTGAGGAGCTTGAGATGGTCTCCATTGAGGAAGCTGAGAAGTATGGACTATTTTTCTATGGCAAAGATCATGAGCTCGATGTTTGGTGTTTGATTCAGTTTCTGAGGGATCGATTCTGTTGTGTTGTAGGTCATTTGAGGGTGCATGTACTCGTCTTCGCACTTGCTTTGTGAACCTGAAGCCTTTGTTCCTAGAGAGTGGGAGTCCGATGCCCATGCTTGACGCCCTTGTGCAGCAGGCGTTTGTTGGAATTGACACCATTACCACTGTAAGACCAATCGCTGACTGGTTCCGTACTTGAACTGTAAAGCTCACAGTTGTTGCATTGTTGTAGGTGGCAAATTCATATGACATGCCAAAGAGAGAGCAGACCAAGAACATGCTTTTAAAGTATATAAGTTCATCCTTTGCTAATCCCATACAGAACTAAACTGCCATGCTTTCTTTGTAGCATAAACTAAATTGTCTCATCTGAATGTGTAGGTTGTTATTCCACATAAAGAACAGATATTCAGACATGCTGACACCTGACCAGCGAGATGAGGTTTGTAACCCTTGTAGTTTGTGGTTTTAGAGGCCCCCCTTATCAATTTTGGCTGTGGTAGCAAGCTCAATTTTCTTTATTTCCTTTTCTTTCCTTTGTGTCAGCTGGATAGCCGTGTGAGGCAATTAGTGTTTGTGGATGGAAAAGACAATGCAAATGGTACAAATGCCACTCATGGCAACAATACAACTAATGTTGCGGTTCCATCTGGTCAGGTTTTATCAGAGAGACTACCATTTGAATCAGGAGCAGGAAATATGTTTAGTGGCACCAGAATGCTCAAGGTTGAAATACCAGAAAAGAATAGAATGGTTAGCCCCTTGTTGGATCTTCATGCAGATTATGATGAAAACAGCTTACCCTCACCAACTCGAGATAGTGCATCTCCTTTTCCTGTGCCAAAGCCCATTGGATTTGGAGCATTTCCGATGGCACCTGAAAGATCATCGTTTCTGGAAAGAGTTGAGCCTGCAAAGAATTCTTTGTATCTGTCCTTAAATGATGCACTGAAGGCTGTTTCCTCTTACCAGCAGAAGTATGGGCAGAAGTCTACCTTTGCAAGTGATGATCTACCAAGTCCAACTCCTTCTGGCGATGGGGATAAATCTGGAGACAAAGGGGGTGATATATTTGGTGAAGTCTCAAGCTTTTCTGCTCCAAACAAGATTGCATTGCCAGTTGTGAATCAGATGCCTCCCTCTCGACCTAGCACAGTTAGCAGCAGTAGTGACAGTTTTGCAGGTGGTCCACCAGGTTATGCTAAACAGATTGAAAATTCTGTTTCTGGATCAAACCATGTGCTAAAAGCTACTGCTAAAAGCAGAGATCCAAGGCTTAGGTTTTTGAATCGTGATCCTGGTGGTGTTGCAGATGCAAATCGACATGTGAATTTTTCAGAACCAAATCCTTCTAAGGATAGGACCATGGGTCTTGGTGTATCAATCAATAACCGTAAGAACAAGGCCACTGATGAACCTCTGATGGATGAAAACATGTTAAAAAGATCTAGGGGTGGCATTGGGAATACGAGAGATATGCTAGCACCTGCAGGTCGAAGTGGATGGGCTAAAAATGGAGGTACTATCAGCTCCTATTCTAGTGATGGGTTTCAGCCAAATCAAAATACAAGACTTGGAAACAATACAACTGGAAGTCATAATCTCAGGACAGATAATACACTTGTTAGTAACATAAATAATATGACAAATAGTAGTGGCACTAGTACTGGAATTGTACAAGCACCCCAAGCTAATTCACCTCCGCAAACCAGTTCTGCTCCTGCTGTTTCATTGCCTGCTATGTTAAAAGACATTGCTGTGAATCCGACAATGCTCATGCAGTGGATTCAAATGGAACAGCAGAAGATGTCTGCATCAGAACCTCAGCAGAAGGTAGTGGCTTCTGTTGGCATGACTAGTAATGTAACAGCTGGCATGGTTTTACCACTTGGCAATGCTGGTAAGACCACAGAAGTTGCACCGGTCCCTTCTGTTCGACCACAAATTCCAATGCAGATAGCTCCTGTGGTAAATTTCTTGCTATTGCACCTGTTCTTTCTGTTTATAGTTGACAATTTATAAGTTGCTTGATAATGGCTTCAATGCCAATTCTTGTACCATATTAAGCTAATAGCATGTCACACTTTGCAAGTTTGCAACAAATAAACATGCCACAAGTTATACGCTTAGAAAATCTGCATCCACAAATATTTCACAAAATTTAGGGTAAAATAATGCATACATAGTTTTCATCTCATCAATGAGCCATGGAGAATTTTTGAGATACCTACATGTATTATCCATCAACAAAAAATCCACCAACCCAAATTTTCATATGGAGACAGTAATCATATTGCATTATTGCCAACTCGTTTTATATAAGTACAGATATGTGCATATCAAGGGTGGGAAATGATTTAGAACTGAGAGTTTTTATTATGAGGTCATATTAGTCTGTCCATTATACACCATCATTAGTTTGGTGAACCATCATTTTATTGATGCCAATTCCTTGTTTTGTTATAATATTTAGGATCTCGTACTAATATTACGTTTTGCCTTTTGCGTAGCACTCACAAAATGATGCTGGAGTTATACGTATGAAACCACGTGATCCTCGTCGCATCCTCCATAGCAATATAGCACAGAAGAATGATATAGTTCCTCTAGTTGGTATGGAGCAAGCCAAAAGCAATGGAACTGCTCTGCCAGACTCTCAGAGCAGCAAGGACCATTTGCTCAACCATGAACAACAGGCAGAGCAACTTCAGATTAGTGCATTGCCTTCTCAACCTGTTACATCATCAGCACGGCCAGTCACCATGAATGCAAAACCTGTCTCTAATTCACAGTTAGCTGCTACAGCATTTATGCCTCATGGCAACACACAGCAAACTTCAAGCAGTGTAAACAAGGCAGATCCAAGATTAACTGCTGGGCAGAATGAATCTAATGATGATGCCGCAACAAGTATTGGCCCTGTAACAGCATCCGATGCTGTGCCGCCAGCTAGTCCATGGGGAGATGTTGATCATCTCCTTGATGGTTATGATGATCAGCAGAAGGCTCTCATTCAGAAGGAAAGGGCAAGGAGGATCATAGAACAACACAGGATGTTTGCAGCACGGAAACTTTGCTTGGTGCTTGATTTGGATCACACACTCCTCAACTCTGCAAAGGTATTTGGTTTTGTATCCTATAACTTAACTTGTTGAAAACTTTGTTAACACAGTACACGCTTCCTATTTAGTTTGCTGAAGTGGACCTTATTCATGAGGAGATTTTACGAAAGAAAGAGGAACAAGATCGGGAGAGGGCAGAGCGCCATCTCTTTCGTTTCCATCATATGTTAATGTGGACCAAACTGAGACCAGGAATATGGAACTTTCTTGAGAAGGTTTGCTATTTTTTATCTCTCTCAAATGACCATTAGTGTGTTTCTCAGTAGTGTTGAATATTGTCCTGTTTGGTACTTGTGCTGTAGGCAAGCAAGCTTTACGAATTGCATCTGTACACAATGGGGAACAAGGTTTATGCTACTGAGATGGCTAAGGTTCTTGATCCTAAGGGAACCTTGTTTGCTGGGCGTGTCATCTCAAGAGGTGATGATGGTGATACCCCTTTTGACGGTGATGAACGAGTACCAAAAAGTAAAGATCTTGATGGGGTATTGGGGATGGAGTCTGCAGTGGTGATCATTGATGACTCTGTGAGAGTCTGGCCCCACAACAAACACAATTTAATTGTTGTAGAGAGGTAGGAATCTGTCTAATGTTTATTGTTACATGAGGTAACAGCATACAGCTGGTTCATCTTACTATGCCCCCCTCCATATATTCTGTAGATACACCTATTTCCCCTGCAGCAGGCGTCAGTTTGGCCTTCCTGGACCATCACTTTTTGAAATTGATCGAGATGAGAGGCCAGAAGATGGCACTCTTGCTTCTTCGCTGGCGGTATGATGGTTGCTTTCTACATCTGAACCTTTTTTGTCTTGTAACACAACTTGATTATGGTGCATACTATCCAATTCTTGAAATAGGTTATTGAGCGCATTCACCAAAACTTCTTTTCTCATATTAACCTCAATGATGCTGATGTGCGGAGTATACTAGCATCTGAGCAGCAGAGGATACTTGGTGGTTGCCGTATTGTCTTTAGCCGGATTTTCCCTGTTGGAGAGGCCAATCCCCATATGCATCCTTTGTGGCAGACCGCTGAGCAATTTGGTGCAGTTTGCACAAACCAGATTGATGATCGGGTCACCCATGTTGTGGCCAACTCCCTTGGGACTGACAAGGTGAATTGGGCACTATCAACAGGCAGATTCGTCGTTCATCCAGGATGGTGAGGAATATCGATAATCCATTTAATTGTATCCTTTTTCATCACATGACCCTAAATGCTTACTCCCATTGTGAACCTTCACTTAACCACAACTCCGTATCATGTTTGCTATCAACAGGGTAGAAGCTTCGGCTCTATTATACCGGCGTGCCAGTGAGCTCGACTTTGCAGTTAAATAACACAACAATGAATCCCTGTTTGCCATCCAAAGTCACGAGTATCTGAGACCATCGAAAGCCGTAAGTTCCTGGGACAAGATCTGGTCAAGGAAAACCTAATATGACAACAAAAACCAAACAACATAACTGATAAAAACCGGACCATACTAAAAAAGCACCTAGGCCCCTAAAAAAACTGCAGGCCAAAGCAGGTAATGGAAACGCTCCATTGAAAGCCTGAAAGAGAGGGCATACTGTTTCTGAGGTGCTGAGCATTTGGCCATTTGCCTGATGAGGGTTCCTGGTGAGAACCATCAAAGAAATATGCCAGCAGCAAAAATGGCAAATGCTCACCAACCTCCCTTGTGTAACATGTAAATCTGGTACTACATTTTTCGTTACAGTCCTAGGTCTGCCTCTGCTGCAGCCCTGCTTCTGGCTGTACTTGGCTACTGGCCACACAGAAGTAGGCTAGTTGGTAGCAGTCACCTGGTGATGAGGGCGGCAAACTGTTAACTGGCTCGTGAGCTGCACTTGGGACTGGAATGGCGCATTCAAAGTCTGTCAGTGTGCATTCTTGTGGCTGTAATTGCAGTCGCTGATTCCTTCCTCTTGTGCCATCTGAAAGCCACATGGAAAGGGACAACCTGAAAAGGAGATCTTGTTAGAAGAAGAGAATGGTTTCAAGAAGAGGGGAATGTATGCAGGAATGCATGATGCATTGGTGTGGCAGGAGAGAAGTTCCCTTGTTGGTTGGGCCACCTGCCTTTTTTCTTGCCGACTTGAGGGGTCAATGGATGGCAGATAAGAACGTGGAAGATGTGGTTGGTTTGCTTGAACTGTATGATGGGTTCACAGGGAGCTCATGCTGAAAACTAACTTTGCATGGGTGAAAGATTTGAGGTGGTGAGGAACATGCTTTTCTTGGTAACTTTATTTTTTTTTGCGAGGATGATAATTTTTTTTGGAAGCTACTAAATATTTACTATACTACTAGTTAACCAACTCGACAAGAAAGCTGATCAATTTGTCAGATTTCTCTTGGTTTAACCGAAATATGCCTACCCTGATCCTGTATAATTAACTTTTTTTTTGGAAACAAGAGAAGTGTTTTGATAAAAAAAAACATAAATGAATTGCGTCGTGCAAGTGAACAACTTGCGTATAGAATAGGACAATCAAAACTGGTTTTAAGAGGGGTTGTGTTAGGAGGACGGTAAAGTGCTTATGACGAGGACTGAACCTTTTACTTATGACTAACGTTTCTTTGCTAAAGCGTGCTCAGGCAAGCAATCGCTGACCTTGCACGACTAAAGCACGATTAGACAAGCTAACTAGTTAGGCTGTACGGAGTGACGACATGCATGCGTACCGACTGCATTGGTCTATATTTGGAGCGAGGGAACTCTAAACCGTACGTGCATCAAAAGCCCATGGCGGTCTTACATGACGAGGTATGGTCACATCCACAATAACGGATTTATACTCCCTTTGGCTTTTAATATCGGCATCAAGTTTTTTCTAAAGAAAACTTTGATCAATAATATTTATTTAATTACTTAGCTAAGAAAAATGAAAAGACTATATCTAGATCTATCTAAAAAATATTTTAGCGTGCCTTATATGTTTGTGTTTGCACAAATATATCTAGAAAAAACAATTAGTAAAACAAATTAAAAAGTCAGCCATGTCATATATTTACAATGGAAGATAGTATTTTATTTGATGAATGCAGTTAAACGTTATTGGATCAATTTAAAATGTACTAGGAATTTTCAGTGAGACATTTGTTGCACTGTTGATAATGTCAAAATTTTCAATAACCAATAAGAACCTCAATGCGAACTTTTTAAATAACATCTTTATATCTTTTCCTACCATTTTGGTTAAGCGAGTAAATATAAGGTGAAAACCATGTAGACAACATCATAAAAGTTTTCCACTAAGGTGATATTAGACAACCACATAAAATTTTAATATGAAACTTAACTTCATTTGTGTAATAAAAAATTAATAAATGGTGAAGAAAATCATTTGTGAGGTGTAAAATTAATGAACAGTGAAGATTTTTTTTACAAACTAAGCTGAATTTACTCTTTAAAATCTTATATTGTTGTGTATTATCACCATCCCTAGATGTATGGATTTTTTTTGAGAATTTCTATGCAGTAGTTTTTAAGTGTCCACCTAAATTTTGGTTTACGCTACTCACGGTTCCAAGGATCATGCATATCGCAAACTTTGAACAATCGGCAAAAAGAATGACCCATTAAAAATTAATGTATCCCCCTTGCTTTGTTACATACTACACCACACCCTTCTTAGAAATTCCACTTAACCAAATAATTTATAGCACAAGAAAAGGATGTGAGGAAAACATACATATTTAAGCATATGACAACTAGGGTCAATCAGCGCTACGTTTTTAAAATATAATTATTCATATGATTTAAATTTTATACCACAATATAAATATTTATGCATTGATTCTCATCAATTTAATAATTTCTCAGCCTTTTGAAAGAGAATCTAAATAATTTAAAAATTAAGTAATAAAGTGACTTAAAAAAATCTTTTTATCTAAACTTAATATTTACTAAACAACCTAAATTTAGAATGAATTTGTCAGGCAGCTGCCCGGCTGCACATTTGCACCGGAAATCCTATTACGCGCGCTTGTGTTGGGAACGAACACGTGCATGGCCTCTCACGTGATCACACCACTCTCCTTGGAGCCTCCTCCTATACCGATACTGTGCCGCACCTCCGATTTCTCTTTTCCAATTGACCTGCATTTTTTTTTCTTTTGAGATAATCTTCGAATCTCGAGCCATGGTCGGCTTGGCGACTGGGCAAGCCCGGTTAGCTGGGCCACGCTGGCATGCCTAGCTTGGCTGGGCTGCTATCGGTGTGGTGGGCTTGGCTAGTTAGCTAGGTTAGGGTTTTGGCATATTAAAATAGTTTTATAAAATTAAAATAATGTTTTTCTTTTGAAAAGGATTTTATAAGAATAGATAAAATACTGTACTCCGTCTTGTTTTGTGTTTGACTTTGCATTTGAATTGAATCTTGGTGGAGCATTTGTTTCAGTTTTGGCACGGGCAAAAAGCAAAGAGGAAAACCACAGAGATATATCCAGCATGATGCAAATTTTGGAAACTTTTTTTTTATGGTTACAATTCTTTTTGAGGATGTTAATAGAATCCCGGTAGAACAAAAGCAGGTGTGGCCGGTGGCGGCGGTTGCAGGGTTCTCCTTGACGCACGATGTCACTAGTGGCCGCTGACATGGCACTTCTATCGTAAACAGATATCGTCTTGTTGTACCTGCTCTAACTAGTGCCTGTGAGTTAGTAGCGTTCACTCCCTAAGCCCCAACCCCCTCCTCACCCAACTGTTAAATGCCTCCTTGCGGGGGTAAATAACTTCCAAAGTAATCACCAAATTACAATTCCAAGTGAATGTAACCTGGCTCACAATTATAATTAAAAAGGATAAGTCTACTTTACATTCCTAAATTATTGTTTTGGTCTAGTTTTCATTGTCTAATTATGAAACCAAACAACTTACATCCCTCAACTATTCTTATTATTCATTCACTATTCTTTTGCATAACTTTCTATACCGGCTGCGGCATTTGGTACCATGAATTCATAAATATAACAGGTAATAACTATAATATTGTTTAGCAGTTGCCTATAGGCTATAGAACACGAGGATGGTTTAGTAGAATTGCTGCCAAGAAGGGAATATAAGATTGAAATATGGGGCTCATATATTTTTTTAAATGGTTAGACTGCTACATAAATATCACATCGGGCAAAACAACCTTTAAAAACAGCTAGAGATGTAAAATAAATGGTTTTGATAATTAAATGACGTAGTATGTCGAGTTTTAAAGTTGAAGGATGAAAAGTAGACCATGACAATAGTTGAAGGATATACGCTAAACTTATCCCTAATTAAAATACCTTCGCCTGACTGCAAATTAACTCCCACAACTGTAGACGAATAAACCCCCATGGTAAACAAAGCTGGAAAAAAGTACAGGTCTTGCCTCTTCATTGTTGAATAGTGTAACGTCTGGGAAGGGAATGTCCTGTGAAAACTTCATTGTTGAATCTTTCTACAAGCTTTGAGAAACACTCATTCTCCTACATAACCAATCAATAAAATTAATATCGTGTAAGCCTTTCACATAAACATTTCATTCATTTACTGAACAAACATACCCAATTGACAGTTTCTGTGGGTGTCCAAAAAAAAAAAACCTTCAGCATTGAGTTCACTCATGAAACTCACGAGACGATCTTTAAGCCGAATTTGTTCACATAAATTCAGAACTTAGTCAACCCAACAGAAAAGGCAAAGTAGAATTTGTATTTCTAATTTATACTTGCAAAACGTTTACTAGCTTAGCGAAGATAAATACATGCCTGGGTAGATTCTTTGGTTGGTATTTCTAAAATGGCGAATAAATATATTATTTGTTGGTATCCTTGTTAGCTCATCCAGCTGATTAGATTAGGAAATTCACATACACCCTTTTTCATTAACACGCTATGTGCTATAAACATTTAAATTAAGATCCATTAAAGAAGATTTTTATATTTCTCAAACGTTCAGAGATCAATTAATCACAAATGTAGTTCTGCGTCATACATAAGATTTAGAGAAGTCCCTAGGACTCTAAAAAATTGTATAGAAGTCCCTAGTGAAACTAAAGTTTCTACCAAGCAAATAAACCAGTCAATGCTTCCCAGAATACAAATAAATTTTCTGGAACAGAAAATAAGTAGGTGACTGCTCACCGCCAAAAATCCCGCGACCGGGGAGGGACGGCGGCTCAGTCACACAAAGGCCTAGAAGGTCTGCTTAGTTTCAATGCAGGTCCTTAAGTCTTGAGATTTATGAGCGTGCCAGTTAATTTGACCCTTTAATTGATAAGAAGATGAGATGAGTGAGTCCGATACAGGCGCTCGGTATCGGTTGGCTATCGATAGGTTCGGGATACTCTTCGATCGGCTGGGGAGCCGATGTGGACAGGTGTCGACGAGAGATCGACCATAGAGCCGATAGAGGAACCAGGGTATGCTTAGAGGATATCGAGGTGCACGAGATCCCTCTGGACAGCCGAACAGTGATTCATCGGCTGGAAAAATCGATGAAGGCGCTTAGGCAAGGAATAGTATAAGGCACGGGCTGTAAACCGATGCCGCTTCGGATATGACAGCACGAGACTCGTCGCCCGCCGTGAGAGCGCCATCAACACCAAACCTCGAAGATCGGACCTAACTGAGACAGTATGAGGCCGGGGCCAGCAGCGATGCTATGGAGGACGCCGGATCGGCTATATCGTAGCAAGGATAGGAACGAACCCATCGGCTAGCTGAGCCGATAAGGGGACGCCTCTCTGAAGGCGGGTGCGTATCGGCTGGGAGACCGATACGTTCGGCGTTACGCATCGTGGGACGTCTCTAAAGGCTGATGTGTATCGGCCGAGGGGCCGATGCGCTGGGCGTGAAGCTCAGAGCATGGATAACTCATCGGCTAGCACTTCAATGAGACGCCGTGCAGAAGATTATAGGCTTGAAGCTCAATCTACCATTGGCAGCCCCGTAGGTCGGACCTAACCGATGCAGCACGACACTGACGACGGCAGAGGGAGCTTAATGGGCCGATAGGTCCAGCACGGATGTCATGCGATACGTCTGATCGGCCTAAGAGGTCGGACCTAACCGATGCAGCCTCAGATAGAGGAGGACATATCGGAATAGTGGCGGGACTTACCCCTTCGCTGGAGATCGGACTTAACCGATGCAGCCCCGCGTCGAGCCAGAACCCACCAGTAAAACCTAGATGAACTAGGGTGGCGATGCGCCAAGATTGTATATTGATCGAGGGATATCTTACATGTTTCCAGGGGGTCTATATTTATACCCTGAATTTACAAACAGAGTCCGACGTGTCTACGACCATCGGACAATATTTCCTAGTAAGAGCAAAGGAAAATATTTCAAAAGAAGTTAACTAACCAGCTAAACCTTCCTAATTAAGTAAGGTTACGATTTACAAAAACAAACATCCTGCCGTGGAGTCCACGGCTCTTCCATAAACTTGGTTTCATCTGAATAATCTTCCAATTTATAACCGAATCTTCCTTTGCTGCAACCTGATCGGCTTCTCCATTGTAGCTATCGGACCTTCTTTTACTCAAGCCGATCCTTTTCCTTCCTTTCCTCGGGCTTCTCAGACCTGATTTCAATTGGACAATCCCCTGTCTTCAAGCCGATCCAATTTTCTACTAATTTGATTGGCTTTTCTATAGTTCCGATACTCAGTATCTCCATCGGCTGATGACTGCATTAAACTCTCTATCGAACCTCTGAGCCAATCGGCTTTAGCACCATCGAATCTCTCAGTCGATCGGGTTTAACACCATCGGATCATCCAGATTTTGGCGTTAACAGTGACATAATCATGGCTTGCAGGAATCAGGAAATGAGCATTCAAAAGAATATATATATATATATATATATATATATATATATAATGAGGATTTCACATATGCCAAGAAAAAAAGTTCCAGATGAAAAACGCTGCCCAACATTAATTAATCTTGCATGCAGTTTAATAGAGCACCTGACGCACTCTGTATAGAGTTAGGGTCTTAGTCTTACTGTACACCACATTCTTATATGGTATCAGAGTAGGTCTAGACATCCTCGACGCGCTAGCATCCTCCCACCGGCGAGCCAACGCTTCTTTCTTATCGTAGACTTCCTTTCCGGTATTCCTTTTTTGCTTTCTCGTCTTAGCTCTCTTTTTTCCCTGTCTCCTTCGTAGACAGCTTTCTCCTTTTCCACCACCCTCTTTCCTCCCTTGTTTCCACCACGTGACGAGGCGATGGTCTCCATCTGCCTCCTCGTCCCATCTCACACCCGTTTCTGCTTTTTCCTTGCCTTGGCGCATCTTTTCTCCTCCGACGCCGGCGCACCTCTGCGTTCATCGTCTCCATCGGCTAGATCCGTCCGCCCTCCATTGGCTGAAACCCTCTCTCGGTTCCCGCTTTTCCGACACGCTCACCTGCTCCCGGACGCGAACCTTCTCCACTCGCGTCCGAGCCACTCCGACGTGTCCACGGACACGAATCTCTGCCTCCCGGACGCGAACCTCCTCTCTTCACGTCCACCCCCTCTTTGAGTTTTCGCGTCTGCTCCACTCCTTTGCCTCCACGAGTCCAAGGACGTGAATCTTCTTACGTCTGTGACCCACCTACTCTCTGACTTAGCTACTCTGCCACCCACTTCTTCCTCAACTACTTTGCTGCCTACTTTCCATCGGCCAACCACTCCCCATCGGCTGGTTAGCCCACTTTTCTTTCTCATCGGCCAACCACTTTTCTCATCGGCTTACTCTCATCGGCACCCTACCCCAACCACTCCCCATCGGCCAACCACTCCCCTCATCGGCCGACCACTTTTCTCATCGGCTTACTCCCATCAGCACCCTACCCTAACCACTCCCCATCAGCCATCCACTTCCCTCATCGGCTGACCACTTTTCTCATCGGCTTACTCCCATCGGCCCCCTACCCCTCATCGGACCTTACCCTCATCGGCTTCTTGCGCCCGTTACCCTCTTGTCATGGCCACCGAGTCAGCCCTTAGCTTCGGCACCCTCCTAGTCGCCGAATCTATTCCGGCCCTCGGCGCCTCTAACCACACCTCGGGCACTACCTCGCCGATCTCACCACCGTACGTCGCTGTCAACGTGAAATCTCACGTTTCCATCTCTCTCGACTTCAACGCCAACTATTCCAAGTAGGTATTTTTCTTCAAATCCCTATATAAAAAGTTCGGCCTCCGGTCTCACATCAATGGCTCCGCTCCATCTTGACCCGATGATCCCCAGTGGGACATCGCCGAGTGCTGTGTGCGCAGCTGGTTGCTTGGCTCGGTCGATGACTCTGTCCTCGACCTTGCCATGGAGGACACCGACCTCACCACCCGGGATCTCTGCGTGGTTATCGAGTGGCTCTTTCTTGCCAACAAATAGTCGTGTGCCATCTTCTTACTAAACGAATTTCACTCCATGGTATAAGGAGACTCTTCTGTCTCCTCATACTGCCAGTGCCTCAAGGTAAAGGCTGCCACCCTCCGTGATATTGGTCACCTTGTGGCCAACTCACAACTCATCCTTGCTCTCCTACGAGGACTTCACCCATGCTTCTCCAACATCACCGACGACATTGCCAACTTCACACCTCTTCCGTCGTTCGCCCGGGCCCATGACATGCTAATTCTCAAAGAACTATGCCTGGCCAACGACGAGAAGACTGTGGCCCACACCGCTCTCCTCATCGTAGCCGATCATGGCTGCCGATCATCATGTGCCGTTGCCACTTGTCGTGGCTCTGGTAGACATGGCCCTAACCATGACAACACAGCCCGCACCAATTGCACCGGCAAAGGCAAAGGCAAGGGCAAGGGTAAGAACTGGCATGGTCCGATGCAATCGCATTCTGCTCCAGTCCCTGTCCCGTCTACCGGTCTCATAGGTCCATGGCTATGCTACAACCCCTGGGCACCCCAACCCTAGCCACGCAGTCCCATCGGCTGGCAACCAGGGGTTCTCGGCGCCCATCCTTAGGCCTACCTGGCATCGGCTCCCACCCTACCGCCTCAGTCGATCCTCCCGCCACCACCCACCCAGTCGGTTTCTTTCTGGAACCAGACTGGCCTTGTTGCCACCCTCAACTAGATGACGATCCAACCTCAGCACCCTTGGGTGTTGGACTCTGGTGCATTCTCTCACATGGTATCATCGGCTGGTATACTATGCTCTCGCCATCCCTCCTCCTTTTTCTTTGTCACCATTGGCAATGACCATTCTCTCCCTGTCCAATGCCGTGGTGACTTCTTTCTGTCTACACCCACAACTAACCTTTCACTTTGCAATGTCCTCATTGTTCCTTCTCTCGTTCACAATCTAGTATTTGTTCGCCAATTCACACGAGATAACAATTGCTCAATTGAATTTGACGCTTCTGGTTTCTATGTGAAGGATATCCCAACCCGACATCAGATTCTTCGATGTAATAGTAGTGGCGATCTCTACACCATCCCCATTGCGCCGTCCACTCCACACGCCAGTATCGCCCTCTCCACCAACCTCTGGCATCTTTGCCTTGGTCATCCCAGCCTCGACGCTGTCGCCAATCTACGTTGCAGCGTCTCCATCCAGTGTACCCACAATAGCTCCACTGTTTGCCACTCGTGTCAACTTGGCAAACACGTGTGACTGCCCTTTTCAAATTCTATGTTTTGTACCTCGCGACTTGTTGAGCTAATACACTATGATGTATGAACTTCTCCGGTTAAGAGTGTATCTGGTAATCAGTATTATCTTGTAATACTTGATGATTACACACACTATTGCTGGATTTTTCCACTCACCAGAGTAAATCCAAGGTCACCTCCCACCTAATTAACTTCATAAACTATATCTCCAACTAGTTCAATCTCTCCATTAAAGCTCTATAGGCCGATAATGGTACGGAGTTTATCAACCGTACCGTTCAAACATTCCTCACCTCGCAGGGCATCCATCTCCGCCTCTCATGCCCCTACACCTCTCCCTAGAACGGCAAGGTCGAACGCCTACTTTGCACACTTAATAACATGAGTCGCACAATGCTACTTTATGCCCACCTACTTGCAACCTACTGGGCTGAAGCACTAACCACTACGACTTACCTCCTCAATCGGTACCATTGCTCCTTCATTCACCATAATGTCCCATACACCCTTCTGTACCGCACGACGCTCGACTACTCCCACCTACGCCAATCTCATCGCCACTGCTCCTTACAAACTTATCCCCCGCTCCACCGCCTGCATTCTCCTTGGATATCCCTTATCCCACAAGGGATACCGATGTCTCAATCTCTCTACCTACTAGGTCATCGTCTCTCGCCATATCATTTTTTACAAGACCTGCTTTCCCTTCGGTCTACTTAATCCCAAATCCTTATCTAGCGATCTCGACTTCTTCCTTACCAATATCGTGCCCTCCCGGTCTCCTCCATCAATCTCACCTCCAGCCCCCTCATTGGCCGCTCTTGAGGACTTACTACTCAACTATCCTACTCCTCTTTGGTTCGATGCTACTCACATCGGACCTTCATCGGTCCTACCACTCTTATCGGCTCCGGCTGATCCTGTCACCTTTCCATTGGACACCTCCATCCCATCGGCTCCTCAGCCTTCATCAGCTCATACCCACCTATCGGCCCATCCACCTCCATCGGCTCCCCCCTCCCTATTGGCTGCTCCACCTCCATCGGACCGACCAAACCAATCGGTCCATACACCCCTCATCAGCTCAGGTCGACCTAGTTTAGCCCTTTCCTCTCACATACAGTTGCCGATCTCGAGCCAATGATGCCCCTCCCCAACCAGTCCCCACCCTACCTCCCACGCTTCCATCGGCTCCTGTCCCCTCCACATCTCACATGATTACCCAATCACAAACCGGGTCCCTTTGCCCCACCAAGCGCTACAGGCTCTTCGCAGTCTATTGTACTATCTCGTCCATCCCGGCAACTCCTCGTTCAGCCCTGGCCAATTCTCAGTGGCGCGCGGCCATGGCCGACGAGTACAAGGCTCTCATGGACAACGAAACCTAGTGTCTCGTCCCTCATCCTCCCGGTGCCAATGTTGTGACCGGTAAGTGGATCTTTAAACATAAGTTCCACGCTGATGGATCACTTGCCCGTCACAAGGCACGGTGGGTAGTTCGGGGTTTCTCCCAATGTCCCGGTGTCGACTACGACGAGACCTTCAGTCCCGTCATCAAACCTACCACCATACGAGTCGTTCTCACCCTGGGTGCCTCGCACTCTTGGCCGATCCATCAGCTCGACGTGAAGAACACCTTTCTTCATAGTCATCTGATGAAAACGGTCTACTGCCAGCAGCCTCCAGGCTTCATCGATCCCTCTCATCCCGATGACATCTGCCTCCTTCAGTGCTCCCTCTATGGCCTCAAACAAGCTCCTCGGCCCTGGTACCAGTGCTTTGCTGCCTACCTTCGGCACATTGGCTTTGTGGCCTCCGCCTTCGTGTCCGATAGCTCTCTCTTCACTCTTCACATCGGCCATACCACCGCCTATCTTCTCCTTTACGTCGATGACATTGTTCTTACAGCGCCCTTGCCGTCCCTCCTGCATCAGATCATGACTCGATTCCATTCTGAGTTCGCCATGACCGATCTCGGTTCTCTCCATCACTTCCTTGGCATCTCTGTTACCCGCTCTTCTCACGGGCTGTTTCTTTCCCAGCGTCAGTACGCCATCGATCTCCTCCAGCGTGCGGGCTTGGCCGAATGTCACCCCACGGCCACTTTGGTCGACACTCGCGCCAAACTCTCCGCTACCGATGGCTTACTTGTCGCCAATCCCTCCCATCACCAGAGTTTTGCTGGTGCTCACCAATACCTCACTCTAACACGGCCTGACCTCACCTACATTGTTCAGCAGGTATGCCTCTTTATGCATGCTCCACGCGAACCTCACCTCACGCTGCTCAAGCGTATCCTTCGCTACGTGAAGAGCACATTCTCTAGCGGCATGCACCTCAGCTCCAGCCCCATTAACTCTCTCACCGTGTACTCCGACGTGGACTGGATGGGCTGCCCTGACTCTCGATGCTTCATGTCCGGCTACTGCGTCTTTCTCGGCGACACTCTAGTCTCATGGTTCTTAAAACGCTAGACTACAGTGTTTTGGTCCAGTGCCAAAGCCGAGTATCACGCTGTTGCCCACGCCGTCGCCGAGTGTTGTTGGCTTCGCCAGCTTCTCTAGGAGCTCCGTGCACCTATCTCCTCTGTGACTATCGTCTACTGCGACAACATCAATGCCGTCTATATGACCGCCAACCCGGTCCATCATTGACGCATGAAGCATATAGAGATAGATATTAATTTTGTCCGTGACAAGGTCGCACTAAAACAAGTTCGGGTGCTTCATGTACCATCGGCGTACCAGTTTATTGATATTATGATCAAAGGCTTCTCCGCATCTTTGTTCACTAGTTTTCGATCTAGTCTTTGCATTCGTTCCTCTCTCGCTGAGACTACAGGGGTGTTAGAACACTGGACCACTGTATATATATATATATTTAATTCCCTCTCATAGAGTTGGGGTTTTAGTCTTAGTGTACACCATATTCTTACGCATTAACCAGAATTTTTTCGACGAACCCAGTGTCAAGAAGCAATTTGTCCACTAAACAGAAAAAGAAGTAATCTATGAACATCAATATTCGATAATGTGTTTGAGAAAATAAAAGCATCCTTAAACACGGAGGCTTCCTGGATTCTTTTGAAAAGGGAATGTTGCCGCAAAAAAACCTTTCATTTGTATGATTCTGCTTACTGTTAATAATTAAAAAAAACTACGAAGTGGCACCTACGTATGGTTTACTATGGTAGTTTAGCGTCTTTTTTCCAATAAACCAAACCGTCAGAACTGTCAAAGTGTTCAAGACAAAAGAGAGCACAAAATAGGAAATATCAGTGTCATTTGAACCGATAATAGGAAGGAGAGGAAGTCTAATTTTGGTGCTCGCCATATTGATTGACACATGGAATACACGTCATTTGTTACTGGGTCGATCTCTCCTTTCATATCTGAAATTGAAACTCTATGAGTCGGCATCCTCGACCATGCAGCCAAAACCTGCTTGAAGTAATTTGCCAGCGCAGTTGCAGCTGCAGCCACAACAGGTGAATCTGGCGTTGGCGTTGATACCTTATCCTTTCCCACCTTGTTGCTTCTGCTATTGTTCCATAAGAACTAGATGTTGACTGGGCACCTAAACAAACATCAGCGGATACAACCAAAAGAACATACACCAATGAACGTACATAAGAACATCAGCAATAGGTGTTGCGCTATTACTATGCCTCTATGGCTCCCTCCTCCGGAGCATCCAAGGTAGAGCTAAGATTTCGTCCTCTTCTATTTACACAGTCATTGGTGAACAAATTGAGAAGGGGGCCGTGCCATCGTGAAATTCAATTATGTGATCCTAGCATTAGCATTACAACTTTACAAGTGGAGGTGGTATATCATGTGGGTCTTTGATGTGCCTCGATGAAGAATTTAGTGTGGTGGCTGATTTGCCTGTTCAGGTGAAGGACTTGGCAGCAGAGACTGGTGGCCTGATGTCTTTAATTGGTTGAGTGTTTTTTCTCCACGCAGCATGACAAGGTCACAGAAACAAGGAATTGGTGAGGGAGGGCAGTGGTGAAGAGATCGAGTCGTTTTGTTTGGAGATAGGAAGATAAACAATGGCGAGAGATGAGAAAGAAATAGAAACCAGATCACTCAAACACCCACCAAAACGTCCTCAGGTGTGATTTGCAAAATCAGTTTTATTGAAAGATTGAACTAAATGTTATTGAAGTTCAGGGTGACAATTAAACTCAAGAACTAAGTTGAAAGACTAAAAGTGGAATTTTCGTAATAATTAAATTATCATTGCAGTAGTGTTTTGCATTTCATACCGACTCATTTCCAAAGAGGTCTCTGACATTTTAAATACGTGCAAACTTGACGATGCATGTGCACAATCTGAGCTCTTCGCTGCAAAAAGGAGATGTTTTTCAAAATCACAATTCATCGAAAGGGAGCAGCTAAGGAATTCTGCAAAGAATGATTAGCACCTTGAGAGATAACTTGATAAGATCATGGTCCAAAACTGAGAATTCATTTGGCACTGCATAATTTCCAACATCTTCATCAGAAAAATCCTGCAGGCAATGAACAACACAATTAACAGGTATTGTATGAAACTGCTAAGTAATTTATTATTATATCAGCATTTACAATAGGTAAGAAACTGTTATTTATACCTCTGAGACATGCGAGTAATATAGCTGTCCAGTTGACCAGAAGCTAGAGAGTTGTCATAATCCTCATGCAAATGGATTTGCAATGCAGCCCTAGCATACTGAAGAAATATATATATATATATATATATATAGTTTTTATACAAATACGAAAGTTCATAGAAAAAGAAACACCAAAAAATTAATATTCCGTCTAACAGACTATGGAAATACAAGTTCCTTTCTCAATTTTTAATTATTTAGAAATCTGTATGTGATAATAACATCGAGAATATCACCAAAACACACAAAATAAGGCATGCAACGAAAATTTTACGGCTGCAAGTTTGATGAGAAAGAATATTGGAGAAGATTATAACCTCCAAAATGAAGTCTACTTACACCAGGGAAAAAAATGTTTCATGTAATTGATTAATCGAAAATATTCAGTATCCCTACTGTCAGAGTCATGAATGTAAATTTATCTACCGAACTTCTTTAGTTTATGTGTGCCTTTTATATTGTAATGTTTTCATTGTTCTATCTGTAGTGGAAAATATGAGCAGCTCAAGTTACGCATCAGGTGTAGGACTTGGGGCAACTAAACATAATAAGTGTAGAATCAAAGGTACATCTAT
Source organism: Oryza coarctata (assembly GCA_030770085.1). Classification (NCBI taxonomy): domain Eukaryota; kingdom Viridiplantae; phylum Streptophyta; class Magnoliopsida; order Poales; family Poaceae; genus Oryza; species Oryza coarctata. The sequence goes on along the minus strand of CM061483.1, from coordinate 10,461,151 downwards.
TTCCTAACCAAAGTACTTCTTAGACTACCATCCTTACTTGTACAGACAGATCCTCACTGGCAACTACTCATATTACTACAGCAATAGCCATGTGGGAGCTAAATAAGGTTTATACCTATGTCAGTATCAACAATTATGTGGAGGGCTCTACGCAATGCTGAGCCGAAAAATGACTGGATATTAACAAAAAGTTCACCCAGAATATGCTGTTACTGATAAGAACAGAATTCTAAAGTCATCACTGTAGCATGAAGTATATAGATAAAAAGAACAGCATTACAAGAAGCACTGCTTGACTAACACTTTGCTTTGCTGTAATACAAAATATGTGAGAAAAAGAACAGTATATGAACATGGTGAGTGATATTTGTGTGTAACAGCATCTTTCACAACATGTACACATAATCTACAGAAGTTGGCACATAGTATATGATCCCTAGTTATGCAGCTGCTACAAATAAGGACCTGCTTGGACTTATGTTAACAATATATGGTTGAGATTTAGTTTAGTTGAAATTGAATACAGAACCCAATGTTCTAAGATGAACCAAAAAAAGAAAACAGCAAGACTTGCAGACTGAAGTAGAAACTAAACTTTAAACAACTTTTCCGATCAATTTTTGTGAATCAATAAAGATATAAAAAAAGTTGTATTCCTTTTTCTTATAAGCTCTGTTCTCAAAAGGGAAATTCTGAATTTTCTTAAGATATTATGTAAAAAAAAGAGTGCACACTCCAATGGACCACATTAGACAGACTTCAAATCTGACAGGCTGCAAACAAGATAAGCACAAGAAAGACGTAAGACAAGCAACCTTAACATCATTGAATCCATTGGCATCACATATATTGTTTATTATCAGTTAAATGGTGTAGCAAGGGTGGAAGAAAGGATAACAAATAGGTGCAGCTGTGGAGGCGAGGATCACATCCGTGTCATGGTGGGATTTGTTTCCATCCATGACAAGGAGTCTCTGATCTTTGCCAAATTGATGGATGAGTTTTATTTCTTGGTTAACATAATCAAAGAGAAGGGCTGCCTTTATAACGGGAGATATGTAAAAATCGATCTAACTTATTGACCAATCAACTAATGAAATTCTAATATCTGTATGCAAACCCATATTGGTAAGCAATCAACTCAAACAAACTTAGCTAGTTTTGTGCACCCTGTGCAGGCCTTGTGTGCCAGGTGGAGCTGCTGTTGTTACTATAGTAGACCCCCGCTGGTATGGTAATGCCCTAATAAGTCTTCCCCACAAAGGAGTTCACCACATAAAATTGCAAAACATAATTTCATCATAAAATTGTTAATTTATATTCTTAGTTGTGTTCATGGGCATCCTCGTTTGTTCATAACTTCATATACATTAGCTTTCAAAGGAGATATAATTCATCGGAAATAGGACAAGTGTAGAAATCTATACAGTGATTACGACCCGAGTGTATACAAGGAGGGGTCGGGTCTATATATATACAACTCAGGCCAATGGTCTAACACCCTCCGCAATCGTAGCGGAAGGGGAACGGACGTAGAGACTGAACCGAAAACTGATAAACAAAGGTGTGGGTAGGCCTTTGGTCATTATATCAGTGAACTGGTGTGTTGATGGTACATGGAGCACCCGAACATATCCTAATACAACCTTGTTACAGATAAAATGGATATCGATCTCGATGTACTTGGTGCGTCGATAATGAACCGGGTTGGCGGTCATGTAGATGGCACTGACATTGTCGCAGTAGACGACCGTCACGGAGGAGAGGGGTGCACGGAGCTCCTGGAGAAGCTAGCGAAGCTAGCAGCACTTGGCGACGGCATGGGTGACGGCGCGGTACTCGGCTTCGACGCTAGACCGGGACACTGTAGTCTGGCGTTTTAGGGACCATGAGACTAGAGTGTCACCGAGAAAGATGTAGTAGCCAGACGTAGAGCGTCGAGAGTCGGGGTAGCCTGTCTAGTCCGCGTTGGAGTACGCGGTGAGGGAGTCGATAGGGCTGGAGCTAAGATGCAGCCCGTTGGAGAGCGTGTCCTTCACATAGCGTAGGATGCGCTTGAGCAGCGCGAGGTGAGGTTCGCGCGGAGCGTGCATGAAGAGGCACATTTGCTGAACAGCGTACGTGAGGTCGGGCCGTATGAGGGTGACGTATTGGAGAGCCTCGGCAAGATTCTGATACTGAGAGGGATCGGCAATGAGCGCGCCATCGGTAGCAGAGAGTTTGGCTCGAGTGTCGACCGGGGTGGCCGTGGGGTGACAATCGGCCATACCCGCAAGCTGGAGAAGGTCGATGGCGTACTGGCACTAGAAAAGGAAGAGCCCGTGAGAGGAACGGGTGACGGAGATGTCAAGAAAGTGGTGGAGGGGACCAAGATCGATCATGGCGAACTCAGAGTGGAGTCAGGCCATGATCTGGTCGAGGAGAGATGTCGAAGACGCTGTAAGGACAATGTCATCGATATATAGAAGGAGATAGGCAGTAGCGGAGCCGATATGAAGAGTGAATAGGGAGCTATCGGATGCAGAGGCCATGAAGCCGATGTGTCAGAGATAGGCAGCAAAGCGCTGGTACTAGGCATGAGGGGCTTGTTTGAGACCATAGAGGGAACGTTGAAGAAGGCAGACGTCGTCGGGACAAGAAGGGTCGACAAAGCCTGGGGGTTGCTGACAGTAGACCGTTTCCGTCAGATGACCGTGAAACCGTCAGATGACCGTGAAGAAAGGCGTTCTTCACGTCAAGCTGATGGATCGGCCAGGAGTGCGAGGCAACCAAAGTGAGGATGACCCGGATGGTGGTAGGTTTGACGACGGGACTGAAGGTCTCGTTGTAATCAACACCGGGTCGTTGAGAGAAACCCCAGACTACCCAGGGTGCCTTGTGACGGGCAAGGGAGTCATCGGCGTGGAATTTGGGTTTAAAAATTCACTTACTGGTCACAATGTTGGCGCCGGGAGGACAGGGGACAAGGCGCCAGGTCTCGTTGTCCATTAGGGCCTTGTACTTGTCGGCCATGGCCGCGAGCCACTGAGGGTCGGCCAGGGCGGAGTGAGATGTCACTGGGATGGGCGAGATAGAGCTGTGGAAGGCGGAGAGCCCGTAGTGCTTGGTGGGGCGGAGAGACCCGGTCTGTGAGCGAGTGACCATATGAGAGGTGGAGGTAACTAGAGCCGATGGGAGTACGGGAGAGATGGGAAGAACTGGTCGGGTGGGGGCGTCATCGGCTCCTGATCGGTGGCTGTAGGTGAGAGGAAAGGAGGGAACTAGATCGGACTGAGCCGATGGAGTCAGATGGGCCGATTGGTCCGGTTGGTCCGATGGAGATGGAGCAACCGATGGGGTGGGGGGAGCCGATAGAGGCTGAGACGATGAAAGTGGAGTGTCTGATGGAAAAGAGACAGGATCGGCTAAAACCGATGAGAGAGGTGGGGCCGATGGGGGTTCGATGGGTGGGACATCGGACCGAATAGTAATGGGATAGATGAAAGGTAAGTTCTCAGCAGCGGCCGATGAGGGGGCCGATGGAGGGTACAGTGGAGGAGACCGGGTCAGCACGGTGTTGGTGAGGAGGTAGTCAAGATCGCTAGAGAAGGATCTTGAATGAAGCAGACCAAAGGGAAAGCATGTCTCATAAAAAATGACATGACGAGAGACGATGACCTGTCGGGTGGAAAGGTCGAGACATCGGTATCCCTTGTGAGAGAAGGGATAGCCGAGGAGAATGCAAGCGGTGGAGCGGGGAGCGAGTTTGTGGAAAGCAGTGGTGGTGAGGTTTGGATAGCAGAGGCACCAGAAGACGCGAAGGTGGGAGTAGTCGGGCGCTGTGTGGTAAAGAAGGGCATATGGAAAGTTGTTTTGAATGGAGAAGCACGGGTGCCGATTGAGGAGATAAGTCACAGTAGCCAGAACTTCTGCCTAGTAAGTGGTAGGTAAGTGAGCGTGAAGTAGCATAGTATGACTGATGTTGTTGAGGGTGCGAAGGAGGCGCTCGGCTTTGTCGTTCTGAGGAGAGGTGTAGTTGCAGGAGAGCCGTAGATGGATGCCCTACGAGGTGAGGAAGGTTGTAACGGTACGGTTAACGAATTTCGTGCCGTTATCAGCTTGTAGAGCCTTGATGGGGAGGTTGAACTGAGTAGAAACGTAGGTGGCGAAGTTAGTGAGGTGAGAGGTGACCTCTGATTTGCTGATGAGCGGAAAGGTCCAGCAATAGTGTGTGTAATCGTCAAGTATGGAAAGGTAAAACTGATTACCGGAGACACTTTTAACTGGAGATGTCCATATATCACAATGTATAAGTTCAAATGGGCGTGAGGTACAAGAGAGAGAACTAGAAAAAGGCAGACGCACATATTTGACAAGTTGACACGAGTGGTAAACTGTGGAGCTGCTGTGGGTACATCGGATGGAGGCGCTACGACGGAGGGTGGCGACAGCATCGGGGCCGGGGTGGCTGAGGCGAAGATGCCAAAGGTTGGTGGAGAGGGCGACGCTGGCGTGTGGAGTGGATGGTGCAGTGGAAATGGTGTAGAGGTCTCCGCCACTATTGTAGCGATGGATCTATCGTCGGGTTGGGATATCCTTCACAGAGAAACCAGACGCGTCAAATTCGATGGAGCAGTTGTTGTCTCTTGTGAATTGGCGAATAGATATAAGATTATGAATAAGAGAAGGTACGATAAGAACATTGTGAATGGGGAGGTTAGTAGTGGATGTAGACAGAGAGGAGTCACGTCGGCATTGGACAGGAAGAGAGTGGCCATTGCCGATGGTGACAAAGTGGGAGGAAGAGGGGTGACAAGAACGAAGTATACCGACCGATGACGCCATGTGTGAGGACGCCCCATAGTCCAGCACCCAAGGGTGCTCTGGTTGGAGTGTCATTTGGTTGAGGGCGGCAACGAATCTAGCCTGGTTCCAGGAGGAAGCCGGCTGGGTGGATGGTGTTGGTAGCATCGGCTGAGGTGGAGTGGAGCTATCAATATGGGACCGTAGGCCGAACTTTCCACAGAGGGATTTGAAGAAGAAAGCCCACTTAGAATAGTTAGCATTAAGGTCAAGAGAGATAGGAACGCGAGACTTCATGTTCATAGCAGTGTAGGGAGGAGAGAAGATCAGCGAGGTGGTGCCCGAAGTGTGGTCTGGGGCACCGAGAGCCAAAGCAGACTCGGCGACTGGGAGAGTGTCGGAGCTGAGGGCGAACTCGGTGGCCATGACGAGAGGAAAACAAGGACAAATAGCCGATGGGAGGAAGAAGCCGATGGGAGGGAGAAGCCGATGGGAGGACAGGCGAGTTCAGCCGATAGAGACGACGAGCGCGGAGGTACGCCGACGTCAGAGAAGAAAGGATGCACGAAGTAAGAAGAAGGGCGGAGACGGGTGCGAGGCGAGACGAGAAGACGGATGGAGACCGTCACCTTGTCGCGCAGAGGTGGAACGGAGAAAAAAAGAAGGTGACAGCGGGAGAGATAGGGAGAAGAAAGAAAGGGAGACGAGAGAGCGAGGAGAGTACCAGAAAGAGGGTCGGCGACGAGGAGGAAAAAGGTTGGCTCGCCGGAGAGAGAAAGCTAGCGTGCCAGGGATGTCTAGAATCACTCTGATACCATGTAAGGACGGTTGGATCTATATACATACAACCCAGACCAGAGGTTATACGTGACTTTTGGTTTTCATTGCTGACTTGATTTTATTCCACCAGCAAATATTGTCTCCAAAGTCTAAAAAGAATGGTTGGCATATGAAAAATGCACCAGGAAAAGCGGATTTACTTTGTCAACTAAAACAAAATAAATATTACGCACGAGCAGGAAAATATAAAAAACAAATAAGCGGTTGGCAAAGGAATAAAAGCACTTGAATACTTAATACAATACCATGGACATATTCAGCTTAGTCTCAATGTAGTGACGTGCATAAGGCTTCAAATGTCGCGCAAAGTCCCCTGGGTGTGGTGTCAGTGCTTAGAAGAAAAATGGAATCTGATTTCAGTGAAGTTCCAAGAGAACTCCCAAAATAAATATACATTGGCGTACCTGAAAATGTTTGTTTTCTTGTGCATTGATTAATTGACCAACTATCTGCAAAAACAAGTCCTTGTGTCCCTAAACAGACAGATCATTATGCAGGCCATTAAATAAATAACACATAAATTGATGGAGATAATAGTACTAAAAAAGACCATAAATTACTTCTCGTATCAGAGGATGAAAACGAGGCCCCCAGAAATACAACACATGATGAAGTAGGATCTGGAAGGAGAAGAAATGTTCAGAGTTGGGAGGAGAAATACAACACCCTTTGTTCAGATAATTACACATTTGTGTATCAAATCAGATGCTCTAAAGAATGAGAAGTCACAATAATTGAAATACAAAGTGAAAATAATCACAAACTGGATGGTACCACACAAATTGATTAGATAGATGTGCCGTCAACATGCTTCATGTCATGATGGACCATGCTTAGGGGTAGCAATATGTTAATGTCAAAATTTGATTCAACCTGTAAATAAGATCGACCGATAAAAAATACTGATTGACTCGTGGGGTGAAACTGATTGATACTATAGAAGAGCCGATCAAACTAGTGAAAGATTAAATCGGTTTATCTAAAGACGAAAAGTTATCCAGATAGAGTCGAGTTCAAAGAGGAGTAATAAAGATAACGACGGGTCAGGTGTTTGTATAATGTATTACATAAGCTAAACGAGTTTGAGTAGTTTTACAATTGCTTAGAGATATTTTTCTTTTATATTTTTAGAGATAACGTTCGATGGTTGTTGTAACCACGTCGGACTATATAATGTCAGGGTATAAATATAGACTCCCTAAAAACCTATAAAAAATCAACAGATCTATTCAATACAACTTCGGCACATCGCCACTCTAGTTCATCTAGGTTTTCACCAGCGGGTTTTGGCTCTTGACACTGGCCTGCATCGGTCAAGTTCGATCTCCTACGAAGGGGTAAGTTCCACCACTATCCTGATATGTCTCGCTCTATCTAAGGCTACATTGGTTAGGCTTGACATCTTAGGCAGATCGGATGTATCGCATCACGTCCGCGTGGGGTCTATCGGTTTATTAGGCTTTCTCTGACGTCGTCGGTCTCGTGCTGCATTGGTTAGGTTCGACCTGCGAGGCTACCGACGGTAGATCGAGCCATAGGCCTGTAGGTCTCTATACAACGTTTCATCGGAGTGTTAGCCGATAAGTTATCTACGCCCTAGGCACCATGCCTAGCATATCGGCTTCTCGACGCGTTAAGTTTAGGTGTAGGCCTGTGTAGGACGTTCAACTCGTAGGTAGCCAATGGCATCCTCTCTTTCCTCTTTCGTCGTCACGTTCGGTTTAAGCCTCCGCTGTCTCCGTGTCGTTAGCCCCCGGCCTCATACTGTCTCGGTTCGGTCCGATCTATCAAGCCTGGTCCTAACGGCATCGTCACCGTGGTCGCTAGCTCATGTGGATTCGCGGGTGATCGACTCCCGCTCTGCGCATCGGATGACGAGTATCGTCATCGGCTCTTTAGCCGATAGGTCCTTTAGTATATTACACGCGTCTATCTCTCACGTCTCCATCGGCTATTTAGCCGATGCTTGAGCTCTACCTTCTCTATCGGTACCCAGCCGATAAGGAGAGCTGGACAGGCCTATCGGTCGATCGGCTTACGGGTCTCATCCTATCTCTTTATTAATTGCAGGATCAAATTGACTGGCATACCCTCAACACCTCGAAGCTTAAGGACCTGCACTAGAGCTAAATAGACCTCCTAGACCTTTGCGTGACCGAGCCGCCACCTCTCCCTGGTCGAACCTCTCCCCGTAAGATTTGGCGGCGATCACAAGGCCAAAAAAAAGAAGGAAAGTTAAAATAAAAAAGCTAATGGCAGCTACATTATGAGCTACTCCCTCTATTAAAATATAGCAACATCTAGTGTTAAAAAATTATGCTAAAATATAGCTACTTCTCCACTACTCCATCATTTCAACCAATCACAATCATCTATTATTTAATTTCTTTATCTACTTTATAACCAACACCTATTTAATTTCATATATTTCTTTAATCCCTATTAGTCAGTTATGTTTGTGTCCTAAACTCTTATGCCTACGTCTTGGGCTACATTGGTCTACTATAACAATATCAGCGTCATCTACATGTCCGCCAACCCGATCCAACATCAATACACCGAACATATAGAGATTGACCTCCACTTTATCCGAGAGCATGTTGCCTTGGTGTTGTTCGTGCTCTCTATGTTTCAACAACCTCTTAATATGCCGACATCTTCACCAAAGGACTGCCATTTTCGTTCTTCACTGAGTTTAGAACTAGTCTGAACGTCCGCTGCACTGATGCTCAGACTGCGGGGGGTGTTAGCAAGTTATGTTTGTCTCCTAGACTCTTGTGCCTGCGTCTTGAGCTCTGTCAGCAAGTTATATTTATCTACTTGACTCTTGTGCCTATGTTTTTGGTTCTGGCTGTAGCTATGCACCGGTCTAAACATTTGTGCTGTTTAATGTGTGTTAGTTAGATCTATATCTAGTTTATTGTTCACACCTTGAACCATTGAAGTCCCCTGTCTGTATATATTTGTAATCTCCTGTAATTTATGATAAATCCAATATATACAATACAAAGTCAAAATCCTGATGAAACAACTACAGATAGATGAGATCAAGTACTACCGGGAGCGATCTCCCTCTCCTATGATGACATCAAGGCAGATGAGAGAAGCAGGCACCGGTAAGGGAAAGATGCCACTCAACGCAATTCTATTAAAACGTACACAAGCGTAAAACGGGCTAGCCAAAGATTCTCTTTACAAGTTGAAGATTCTTTTATAGCCAAACACGAAAAATGGGATTTCACAGCAATGCAATTCCAAATTATTAGGTTAATTGAACATTTATCTGCAACAGAAAGGGGAGCATCAACCTTAAAAGAGAATGGAGATCGGACTCTACTGCACTTTTTTGGAGCCCATTTTCACAGAACTTTACAACTTTATAAACCATCTCCAAGAAATGATCAGAGAATAGACAGGTTAGTCCAAATGCACATTGCAGAAAGGTACTTCTCCACTCTGACTGGATCCATATTTTGTTGAGGGGTTTAAATAGACAGGGAAGTATTCCCTTATACTGTTCAGTCCTGTAAAACGAATTTAAAGATAAAGAATCACTTTCTACCATAAAGTAAAGTTATTGTCAATACTCCTAAATAAGTGACACATTTTCCTTACAAATGATCACTAATTTCTACAATAGCATCTTAATGGAAAATATCAAGAATGATTAAACAACACAATTCACTATTCTCAATTAGGCAACCTAGTATATTTTGTGTATTAATAGTTGATTGTTAAATATAACCACACGTTTTTTCTAGAACATTATGGATAGAGAGTAATTCAATATAGCAAAACATCAAATGATGTCATACCTTAAACAAGATGTTACAACATCCTTTAACTCGATGGCAAGGTACTGTACCATTGCTACACTGTATCATGAACGAGAAGACTTTTACAGAAAGAATGTACTTGACAGCACATTATTATAATGTATGTGAAAAACAAAACTAACCTTCATTCTTGGGTGTATTATATCATCGAATTTATTTTCTATTTTACTCAATCTTTCCTCTACTTTAAAGTTAAGAAGATATGAACTTCTAAATTCCTCACGCCTGAATTTTAGAAGATGCTGCAAATGTAAAACAAAAAACAAAAAAAGAGTACTGCACATCTGTTAACATCTAAAAGATCAGTATAAATGTTCCTGTAGTAATTTCCACTGTACATGTCTGTCCCTATTCCCTACAATTCAATTTATTTTCTCTACTTTCAAGTTAAGAAGATATGAACTGCTCAATTCGTCACGCCTGAATTCTTAGAAGATGCTGCAAATGTAAAAAAAATAAAATAAAATTGAGTACTGCATATCTGTTAACATCTAAAAGCTCAATATAAATATTCGTACAGTAATTTCCACTGTACATGTCTGTTCCTACTCCCTACAATTCAATTTATCGCCTCTACTTTCAATTTAAGAAGATATAAACCACTAAATTCCTCACGCCTGAATTTTAGAAGATGCTGCAAATGTAAAAAACAAGAAAAAAATGAGTAGCCTGTGAACATCTAAAAGTTCAGTATAAATGTTCCTACCGTAATTTCTACTTTACATGTCCGTCCTTGCTCCCTAATTCAATTTACTAGGCATTATATGAATACCTTAACACTTCTGGCACAAAGCATGGTGTATGACCTAGTTATTTAGACAAAGCATTGTTGATGAAGGAAAAGATTTATAGACCTGAAGCATCTTGATGCCATGATGCCAGACTCAGGTGGGAAATCCTTCCTGACCAACAGAATCGATGCATTCACCAACAAATGAACAAAACTTTCATCTTCCTCTTTTATCTGTTTGTAGCAATCAGATAAGATTAATAGTTAATATTACATAGTTTGATGGAAGGAAAGCAAAGAATGAGAAGAATTTGAAGTAGGGAAGATTCAAAAACTGTTGGTACTTTATCTATAATAAAAGAAAGCCTACATTTTTAAAACACTTCTATTGGGACGATGTTTACATATATTGAAACAAATATATGATTATCTAGTGTTATGAATACTTGAAATTTAGCGAATATTTAGCACTGTACTTACAGCTCATGGTTACGTGGTGCATCATTTCTCCTGCCAAACTCCATTGCGTTGGTGTACATAGCATGTACCACGAACGGGCCGATGAAGCAAGTATGTGATACAGACTAAACAGGAGGAGGTTACGGTGAATCTAGTGACCATGCCTTAGCGCCCTCCCAGTAAGTTAAAACCTAAAACTCAAGCTCAGGTATAGTTGAAGTCCATGATATAAATAAAATTCATCCACGGGTCCTGTGTTGATCAGATATATAGAGTTATAGACAAACAGCAAAATATAGAACAGAACCAGGAGATGCATAACCTGATGCTACATAAGCACATTATTTCGCCAAGCGTTACAACAACTACCGGGCAAGGGAAGGAATTTACTCAAAACAAGCGTGGGAAGGCAAGATAGATACGAACCGGCTCCAATTCAACACAGAAGGATTCCCTACCGCCATCGTTGACATTGGTCAAAGCCCAAGCTGTGGCGGGGGCGGCGGGAAACCTCTCTGCACAAGTAGTCATCTGCCACAGCTCCGGCGCAGTCGTACGGGCTACTGGCTGCACCACTCCGCTTCCAAACTTGAGCCGTAAATCGCTTCCACCCTCTCCGCTACCGCCCCTGAGCATGGCGAGGTCCGTCTGTATTGGGGGATCGATCCGCCGCAGCCACTAAAATTACGAGAAGGGTGAATGACAATATAGATGTAGCCCAGCTGAAAATGGGCTAAATACAATATGTGAATGGGTTAGCGTGGGTTGAAGGAGATCGAAAGCAACTGGGCTAGCGAGAGGGATGACTTGACATGTAGACCGAGCAATTAGTAGCCCGACGGAATAGGCTGACGGCGGGAAAGTGACCTAGCAGCATAGGTGCGCGTGGTGGGAGAGAGTGAGGCTGATAAGTGAGCTAGGTCTATCAGCGAGCACGGGCTTGAGGGCGTGCAGTTGCACAGTGGCTAATAGGTGGACTAGGCTTGTTAGCAAGCGCGAGCACAGGCGCGTGGTGGCACTGCGGCTGATAGGTGGGATCGAACAAGGAGATATGGCGCGTGCGGGTGTGTACGCTCATGTGGGCGCACGAGAATTGAAGGGTGGCGTGGCGTAACTGGACTAGTGTGAAAGCGTGGGAATGGTGCTCGAGCGGGATTCTCCTTAAAAACACATCGGACTCTATGGTCTTTGGGTAACTAATGATATGGTATAATCTTAGAGTGTTGGTTTTGAATCCGATAGCTAGGATTAAATAGAGTAGTGGTTACAAAATTTTAAGGATATTTAAGTCTTTTTCTTTGGGATTTTTTTTATAAATAGAGGATAATATTTAGGGATTTGTACATACAACATTAGTTTTTTTATTTTGTAATATATCTTTTTTGCATGACTAGCGATTAATTTTAGATTAATTTACTTTCTCATTGTTTTTATTGATTTCTTTGATCTATTTTTTATTAATTATTTTCATTTCGCATTATTAATTAATTAGTGTTTAATTAATTTTAGTTAACCATGGCTAATTCTGTTTTAAGATTAGGGGAAAGTGTTAAATTTTATTTTTATCTTCCACAATCATTCACACATCTCTATCCTACTAATGGTATTAAAGCAAGGTTATTTTATTTTTTTATTATTTTTAATTGATCTTAACTGGTGATTAGAAAATATATTAGGTATTGATTTTCAATATTAAAAGACTAAGATAGATGCATATATTCAAACTCAAGATCTATAAGTTACTAAAAACGAAACAGTGACAGCAATAAGCTACCACATATGGAGTTTAATAGCAAGATGAGAAATTTTATTATTCAAGAGCTAGGAAGAAGCAATTTTAAACATATGGTCAACACATAATATATAAAGTGAGTACTTTGTGATTATCATAAAGGTTAAAAGAGGTACGTCAGGATTTATTTAAAAAGGAATATATGTATTTTAAGATAAAACATGATGAATCTCTTGATAAATTCTTTATTCACTTTAATAAGATTTTTAATAACTTACGGTCTGTTAATGTTATATATACTAAGTCCAAAAATTCTCATTAATTACTAGGGGAGATGAAGCTAACATCAATTAGACAAATCCTTACATTAGATATGCTTTATTCTAAATTGAATACTCATAATCTAGATGTTTTTGATAAAAAAAATATTGCTAATAAATAAATAGCTTTGACAAACTCTATTATTATTGATAATTCTTTAGTTATCTATACTTTGTGAACAACTTTTTAAAGATGATTTAGTATTATTTTTCATACGCTTCACAAAAGCATGTTTGATCTAGAAAGAAGGCAAAAGACAGAGAATCATATAGATGTTTTAAATACGGTTCAATAAATCATCTTTATTTTAAATGTCTAAAATTTCTACTTTATAGGAATGAAGATGAGGAAGAGAATTACAAGAACGAACAATTAAGAATAATAATAAGAAGAGATATTTAAACGAAAAAGCAAGCGATGTAGAGCTTGCGAATGATAATGATGCTACTCCTAAAGTGTAATTATAATAGATTAACCGTAGCATAACTATGTGGTTATCTTGTGAGCCGCCCCAGCCACCTATATATAGTGATACATTGATAGGGAATATAATCAATCATTTCCATATTTTTGATAGTATCAGAGCGGTTTCAATCGGCTACCTTTCCGCAACCAAAGACACTGCTGTTGCTGCTATCGTCAACCTCCTCCTCCGTCACTACTGTGCTGCGAGAGATTGCCGAGGTCTAATGTCCTCAACGCCGCCGTTCTCGAACAGCGCCCGTCGCCGATCCGATCACCACAACCGATGATGGCTGCATGTCACCGGGAGTGTTGTCGGGTCTCATCACCCACGCTACTCATCTGATCACCCACCCTATAGTTGTCCTCGTCACCGGGTGTGGCCGCTGAATCCGATCTTGCCGCCGCTTCCGCACCAGCGCTCGTCACCGATCCGATCACCACCACCGGTGCTGACTGCACGTCACCGGGAGTGTCGCCGGTTTCATCGCCTGCGCTACCGATCCTATCGGATCCTCGATCGGATCGGATCTACTGTGACCGGGAGTGTCGCTAGTCTCATCGCCCGCCGAATGGTCTGATTGAATTCTCGATCTGATTGGCTTGTCGCCGGTCTCATTGTCCACCGATCGGTCCGATCAGATCCCCGATTTGATCAGATCTACTATCGATCCGATCCGACTGTCGACCCGATCACTCGTCGATCGGTCCGATCAGATCCTGTCTACTGTTGATCCAATCGTCCTCTGATCTGATCGGCTCTACTGACGTTTTTTAAGCAACCTACTGATCAGTCCGATTGGATCCTGCCTATTGCCGATCCGATCGGCTCTTCTGCCAATCCCTCCGATCAGATCGCCACCGATCCAATCCCTCCGATCTACTGATCCCTCTGATCAGATTGGCCACTAATTTGATCCCTCCGATCTGTCGATCCCTCCGATCTGATCGGCATCTAATCGGCTGCCTATTGCCGATCCGATCGCCCTTTGATCCGATCGGCTCCACTACCGATCTGATCCCTCCGATCGCCTGCTCATCTGATCTGATCGGCTCCCGATCTGTTTTCCATTAGCTATCGATCCTCTCATGGCCGGAGAAGGCAATGGCGTCGCTGCTTCCGACGACCGTTGTCTCGCAGCAGATGCTGCTCGCGCTGACGAAGCGCATCGGGCTGAGGAGGCCCACATTCGCAACAACGCCTTGGATGTATACGAGAGTGCTCACGCGGCTCTCTAGGCGCAAGCCACCGCCGTCGTCAACATCAAGGCGCTTATCCCCATCGTTCTCGACAAGACTACGGACTTCTACACCAAGTGGCGTGGCATGTTCCTCAACGTCCTTAGCAAATATGCCCTCATATGCCACGTTCTCGAGGATGAAGCATTCCCCGCACGCCCCGCGTGGCTTCAGGCGGATTGCTGCGTCCTCACTTGAGTGTACGGCACCGTCTCCAGCGACCTGCAGTAGTCGCTGATGATGCGGTAGGGTCGTGCCCACAATGCGTGGTGCTATCTCGAGGATGAATTCCTCGGCCAGAAGAAGTCCTATGCCCTTCTCCTCGAGACGTAGTTCCGCACCTTCCGTTAGGAGTCCCTGAGCATTACTTATCCATGGTTGCCTCTCTCGCCGAATTCGGTGACCCCATTGGCGACAGGCAGATGGTGCTCACGGTTCTCCGTGGCCTCAGTGGCAAGTTCTGCCACATGGTGTCCATCCTCAAGATGCACTGGCCATTCCCAACATTTACTGAAGCGCACTCACCTCCTGTTGGAAGAGATGGAGATCGACGCTCGTCCTCTATCCCCACCGGCCGCTCTCGTCGCTACGACGCCACGTCCAGTGGCTCCGAGTGTCACCACTGCTCCTCGTTCGGGAGCGCCTCCTCCTCCACGCCCCGCTGCCCAAACCGGAGGCTAGTGTAACGGTCGCCGCCGTGATCTATGGACCTCTCCAATTGTTAGTGTGTCAGGATACAAATATTATCTTGTTATTCTTGATGACTGCTCTCACTACATTTGGACTTTTCCCCTTCGTCTCAAATCCGAGACATTTTCTATTATTTCCACCTTTTTTGCGTATGTTCGCACACAGTTTGGCACCACCATCAAGAACATATAGTGCGATAATGGCCGTGAATTCGATAATTCCTAGGCCCGTACGTTTTTTCTCTCCTAGTGTTGCTCTTCGCATGTCGTGCCCATATACTTTCCAACAAAATGGTAAAGCAGAGCGTTCCATTCGTATCATCAATAATACTCTGTGTTCCCTTTTGTTTCATGTGAGTCTCCCTCCGGCTTACTGGGTTGAGGCCCTTCACACCGCCACCTATCTTATGAACCACTTCCTCACCACAACACTCGCCTCCTCCACACCATACTCCGCTCTCTTCTATGTCCTGCCCTCCTATGATCATCTCAAAGTTTTGGTTACGCCTGTTATCCCAATATGTCATCTAGAGCGCCCCACAAACTTGCCTCTTGTTCTTCTCTTTGCGTGTTCCTCAGCTACTCTTCGGAGCACAAAGGCTATCAATGCCTCGAGCTTCAGTCAAACTGCATTCTCATTTCTCGACATGTCGTTTTCGATAAATCCTTTTTCCCTTTCTCCGACATGTCTACCACACCCATGACACCTTCCGCCTTGAACTTTCTTATTGATGATCATGATCTCACCGCTTCAGTTCCTGGAGCTTCTTTTTTGCGTGCAGGTACAATAGCCTCCTCAGCGGCACACCCCATGCTCTGTTCGTGATACCCTGTCAGACCCTAATTGACGATCTACTATGCAGGCTGAGTATGATGCTTTGACTGTCAACGACGCCTGGAGTCTCTCTGGCATTATCTCAGAACTAGCCTATTCATCAATTTGAATAGTTCGAGTTGTTCTCTCTCTGGCATTATCTTAGAACTGGCCTATTCATCAACTTGATATGAAGAATGCATTTCTCCATGGCACTCTCATTGAGACAGCGTACTACGTACAGCCTTCTGGATTTGTAGATTTTTCTTGCTCAGATTTTGTCTGTCGGCTCAACAAGTCCCTATATGGTTTGAAGCAGGCTCCTCGTACTTGGCATCATAGGTTTACCTCTCACCTCGTGTCACTTGGATTTATTGAAATAAAGTCAGATACTTCGCTTTTCATATATCGCCGCGGTCTAGACATGGACTACTTACTACTATATGTGGATGACATTGTCCTCACTGCCTCTTCTGTGGGATTACTCAAGTATATCATTGAGACTCTCCGGTGTGAGTTTGCTATGATGGATATAGGTCAGCTGCATCATTTTCTAGGCATTTCTGTGATACGCTCCGCAGATGGTCTGTTCCTTTCCCAGCGGCAGTACAGTCAGGATATTTTGGAGTGTGCCGATATGAGTGCGTGCAAGCTGTGCAGCACACCTGTTGATCTCCACTCCAAATTATCTGCTGATGGACCACCTGTCACTGACGCTACACAGTACCACAGTCTAGCCGGCACCCTATAGTATCTGAGCTTCACCTGACTCGACATTACCTTTGCAGTTCAGCAGATCTGTCTCTATATACATAATCCTCGAGAGCCACACCTCGCTGCTCTCAAGCGAATCCTGCGCTACTTGCAGGGCACCCTATCTCTTGGGCTGACTATATGCCGATCTTCGCCTGCAGATCTTGTTGTTTACACAGATACTGACTGGGCTGGCTGTCCTGACACTTGCCGATCGACCTCTGGTTATACCGTATTTCTTGGGGATAACTTAGTGTCCTGGTCTTCCAAGCATCAGCATACGGTCTCCAGATCAAATGCTAAAGCTGAATATCGTGCTGTGGCAAATGGTGTTGCTAAAGCTACATGGCTACGACAGCTGCTTCTTGAGCTTTGTCATCCCCTCGACGTGCCACTTTGGTCTATTGTGATAATATCAGTGCTGTATATCTCTCTAGCAATCCGGTGTAATATTAGCGGACGAAGCATGTTGAGATTGATCTCCATTTTATTCGAGAGAAGGTCGCTCTTGGTCATGTTCGGGTCCTACATGTTTCTACGACATCGCAGCACGCCGACGTATTTACCAAAGGCCCTCCTATCTCACTATTTCAGTAGTTTTGATACAGCCTGAATGTTAGCGATGCTCTCGATTAGACTGTGAGGGAGTGTTAGTCTATTGTAATTATAGAAAGTGTAATTATAATAGGTTAACTATGGCATAGCTGTATGATTGTATTGTGAGCTATCTCGACCGCCTATATAATACCTGTAATCAATCATTCTCATATTTTTCATATAATATATATATACTCCACTAACAAATAAAATTGCATGAGTCTTAAAAAAAGTTAAGCATAAGAAATAATCTTCATACACTGAGAATTACAAATTGGTGATTCCTCCTTTGTTTCAACCGTACAAAATTATAAATATACTAGATGCACTACAAGTAGGTTCCCTAGTAACGGATGCTTATTTATAGGAGTCCTTTTACGGTGCTTGTGAGGTACTCAAGATACCTCTCTCTCTATTAAACATCCACCGTTGATTTTTAAAGGGTAAATTAGAAATAAAAAATAATATAAATAAGAGTGGACTAGTAATTTCTAACCAAAGGAGAAAAAAGAGGGCGCCTTTTAGATGGAAGTCCGCTTGGAACGGCATATATGTTGTACACTTCTACTTGCCCTCTTGCTGTTGCTATACGTTGGCGATGGGACAGCGATGGTACTGACGATTGGCCCGATGAATCGAGAGTATCATCCTGCATTCTTTCTACTCGAGCTGCTGCCTCCTGCCCACCACTGTCTTGATGATGCATTTCAGGGGCAAATATGCACGGGAAATTTGGTTCCATGACAACAAAAGTTTCATCGGTTTGTTTGCCCTCGGTTATTTGGTTCAAAAAAAATAAAAAAAAACTGAAAAGAGGTAACCTAGTGCCCGATGACTTTTATTTGTGAACTCGCGATTCTCAGTCCAAGAAACAGAAAATCTAAACGATGATGTCAACAAAGGTCTTATTCCACAGAATGCCAGGACGCGTTCTATCAAACACTATTGTATAAGCATTTGTGTCTAACAAATACTATCACTACAACCATGATGCTGCACCGGATCCGTCCTCATCAAGTTTGTGTCTAACAAATACACACACTCTCGCACTATTAGTCGTAAACTCGTTCTTGATGGTATTTTATTGAATAGCACCTTTTGTCGATGGCACTGCTACACATTCGTTATAAATTCTTAATGTTATCATAAAGTGGTGTTTTCTCTTGCTAAATGACTAAATGGATAAATAATTAAATAGTTTATGATAATTAATCAAGGGGACAAATGAAGCATCCATTAAAACTTTCTAAGAAATTTACGTGTAGATAATTTTTACGAAATCACAAGTTTGAGCAGCGTCATTCATCAAGTCATCCGTTAAGAAAAATAAATTGGATGGATCTTTTCTCTCATAAAACCACAGTATCTCAATTGTTGTAGACTCTTAGATGATTAACCTATGATTTAAATTCTCTTTCTTCTGTCCACTTTTAGCAAGTCTAATTACATATGGTTCAAATTGTTTCCTTCTCAACCACCCCATCTCGCCTTCTTCCCTTTTTAACTGGCCTGGCCCTAAGATAGCCACCATGGAGACCTCGATACGATGGATACAATTGACGGTATTGTAGTAACGATGGCCTCTACGAAAAGTTCCTATGGCGATAGGAGGGTAGTCGGCAGGTTGGAGAGTAATCCCCGGTTCCTCTCTCTCTCAATTGATACTAATGGATATCAGTTTGGTATAGGGTACACCCGGAACTGAGTCCGGTTGGAAACATATTAGACGGGATACCGTTGGCTCCACTGATCCCGCACGAATCTCAGGCACGAAGCGCCGGAGAAAGTCCGACCAGATTTGTTCAGTTCTTTTTCACTCCAGCTCGCATCGCTGCCCCACCTCCCACCCAGATCCCGCCGCCCACCGCCCACCGCCGCGATGGGCTCCGCCCATTCCTCTCACTCCTCAGTATCCACGGCCGCCGACCTCGACGACGACGAGGACGACGAGCCCCCGGCCGCGGCGGCCGTGGCCCCGCCCCCTCCCGCCCCCGCACCGGCTCCCCCTGCGTCCGCGTCCAAGGTGCTCGAGCAGGAGCCCGAGGTGCTCCCCTGCCGCGCCGCCGACTCGCCGCTCTCCCCGCAGCCCTCCGCCGCGGGCACCCCGCGCCTGCTCGGGGGCCCCACCATCAAGGTCTGGGACCCCTGCCACGTGCTCCTCCCCCCGCCGTCGCCGCACCAACCGCAGCACCCGCACCACCACCACCATCAGTCACACGGGCGGCCCGAGGCTCCGGCGCTGGAGGTGGTGGTCGTCAGCCACGGGGAGTGCGCCGCGGCGATGCGCCCCGACCTCGTCGGCGGGCGGCGGCCGGTCGCGGCCCTCACGGCTCGCGGGGAGAGGCAGGCGCGCGCGCTGGCCGTGTTCCTGCGCTCCCGCGGCGCGCGGTTCGCCGCCGCGTACTCGTCCCCGCTTGACCGCGCCCGCGCCACGGCCTCACTCGTCTGTCGGGTGAGCGCTTCTTGCCTTCCCTAGCACAGTAGCACATTCCTGTTTCTGTATTGCGCTTGTTAAGTGATCTTGGCATGGAATGCACATTCCTGTTCCTGCATTGCGCTTGTCAAATGTTCTTGGCATGGAATGCACATATATTGGCGCGCAAAGTTCTTAGGATTTATACTACTAACTGGAATATGGGAAAGTATTGAACACAATCTTAGGGGTTCTGGTTTCTTCATTGTTCTTGTTTTATGCGATCCGGAGGCCTTGTCTCAGGATTGCCTCATTATTGTAGCAAAGCTGTAACATACCGTACATTAGAAATCAGTATCCTATATCATTTCTGTGTCTTGTGTTTGTTTCATGCACTTATGGGGGCTTGTACGTTAATATGACCTTGAAATTAGTGATAATGAATCGATCTTTTGGCTGGCCGATCTGTTACTTCAGACAATGCAATTGTGGCCTTGCTGTTGGGATGCGATTTTTGTGATGCAATGGGGAAAAAATTGCTAAATGCTTGTGTTATGCAATGCATCCTTACTCATCAGGGAGAGTACAGGAGTGCATGGGCCATAAGATACATGCTTCTGAATAGTCTTTAGCACTATGTACATGACATTCCTTAGAAGTCGATGTAGTCTTGGTCAAAGTCCCTTCAAAGCTTACTGGTGAAATTACAAATTAGCTCGTCATAGTCCTTTGATCCCTTTGGTCTACACCATGGCCGTCAATAAGCCTAACAGTGAAGTTTCATAACACTTACAAGTTACAGTGACCTTTAATGTTGTCAGTAATGCAGGACCTGACAGTTCCACGTATACCTTAGGTACAAAAAACATTCAAAAGAACAAACATTTTGAAAGAAACAGGAGTGAGTCATTTGATTGCTACCTGCTTCTTGATATACTTCTGAAAGGAGTACCCTGGGGTCTTCTACATTGAAATGGTAAATGCGTGCCTGTGCAAATGTGAGGGAACAATTTAGGGTATTAGTGTAAACTAGAACTAGATGAGAGGAACCTTTTTTTTTGCATTTTTTACCCTGCACTGTATAGCCTTAAAAACTAATTGGTTGGCAGCTTTAGCATCTCTTATTGCCTTTATAACTGGTTGACAGGTGTATTGCACCTTCTCAATTTCTCAGCTTTCGTCTGAATAACGGACCTAATATTCCTTGTTGTCTTTCACATGGATCGATGTGAAGAAAATGAATAACTATGTATTTGCGAACATTACAAAAATAGTGACAGGGGATACTCTGCACAATAAAAAAATTATTCTTTCAAGTAATGCTCAATTGATTTTATTTTTGATAAAATTGTTGTAATAAGTTGTGAGGAGTCTAGCAGAGCTACAGCTGGACTTTAACTGAAGTTATGCTATGAGAGCAGTTATGCCTTTGCATGCAATTTTCTTGCTCTGACATAACATTTGGCTGATTATGCATCACTTATCAATTGTACACCTGACATCATGATCATTAGGCACTTATTTAGGGGCTGATCAGATCAGTTGGCTGTGGCTTCATAGCCACAGCATGGCTGTACTGCTGGTTACTGTTGCTGCAGAGCAGCTGTAGCCACAGCCAGCTGAAGCGTTCAGGGCCTTAATTTGTATTTGTGCATTAATGGGTTTAATTGTCTCTTCTTAGTATGGAACAATTTGTTGGATTGTGTGGGCCATTGGTATTTGAAACAGTTTTCATGCCTTATGCATCTATGATAGTATTGATCAGCCTCAGAAAGGGAACCTTCTGAAATCTGAACTATGGGTCTATGACCATTGGTTGACTGTTCCTTTGAAAGTGTGTTCCATTATTTCCAGGGTTCACAATTCACGACCATGGCATGCAGCTCGTGTGGGAGCTGGATCACAACCCCTGGTGAACATACAAACTGTCCTATGCATAAAAGAGTTTGCAAATAGAAGTTCTGGTATAGTTTTGTGTTTCCAGCCCAGAAGAAATCAGCCAAACATTTAAAAGGTGTATTTCATGTATAAATACCATTGTCTTGAACCCATAGCGTTATTTTGTGCAGATTTAGATTGATCCTGTGTATTTTAGTAAGTGGAAAGAGCAATCATGTTTACCCTCACGTAAAAGGTTTAGTGTCTGAAATCTGGATGATTTTATATTAGTTAGTTCCTTTTTGATCTGCCTGCATCCTTTCTGCTCTCCCGTTCTTATTTGTACCTTGGTTGGGAAAGAAGTCCCTAAAAGTTTCAACTAGATTTCTAGCCTCTACGATTGAATTTCACTTCAAGATTACAACCCATTATTCCATAGATTTGTCCTGGGCAAGAAAAACCCTAATGTTTTGAATGATAGTCACCAGTAAGGCTGGTTAACCATTATGTAAACACATGATTGCTACTATCCTGGTATCTAATGGCCACTGGCAAGGGTCTGCATGCTCCTGCTATACAGTTTTGACTCACACTATGAAATGGTTGACTTCCATATTTTCGTGTTGTAGCTGTCAGACCCAAATGTCATAAGCACTAAGATTGAAGAAGCTGGGATTCAAACCCAGGACTTCATCAACTCATCGCTTTTGTTTTACTGCTGGGCAGGCTGTGTCTTCATCATCCTCATGGCTTCAACATCTTTATTAGCTTTAAAAGTCACATATATAGATCCATCTAAAAACTCACACAAGTAACTTTTTGCGGGTACAAAATTCTTCCCAAACCTAGTACTTCCCTAGTAAAGCCAGTTACAGCTGATGGTACTAACCGGCCAAGGGGTTTTCCCCTGGTCCTGGAATGCCGAAGTAACTGAAATTACTACTTTGCCTTTTCCTTTATGGAGAAATTCCTTGTATGCCACTGAAACTCTACCTTATATATTATATGTCATTCATTGCCTCACTTAACATTTGGGACCTAGGCCCACTTGTTATTGAGACATCAAGGGGGTCTACTGGATGAGGTTTATAAGGAATTGCTGAGCTTTTTCTGGAAACTATACCTCCCTGAACTTATATCTGACTATCTGTATCTGGAACATGTAGCATTTGACCATTACTGGTCCCATAGATGTATAGCCCTGTTTTTATTATTAATTAGGGAAGCCAAAACTCAAACGTAGGAAGCAGAGGAACTAGAGCAGATGTCATTCTCCCTCTTGACATGCATATGTTTATGTTTCCTTTAAATTGGTCTTCAGCTCTGCAGTTCGTGACATCTGGCAATGTTAATCTGCAGGAACTTGATTTTCCAGAGGAGCAGATTCAAGTATCAGATGCTCTGACTGAGATGAGTCAAGGTCAGTGGGAAGGCTGCCCAAAATCAGAAATATATACTCCAGAGATGGTCAACCTGATGGACAGCACTCAGCCAGATTTCTCAGCACCTGCTGGTGAGTCTCTCAGGCAAGTTCAGTTTCGGATGATGGAATTCCTCAACCAGACAGTCATAAGGTTACCAGAAAAGGTAGCAATGGAGGATGCACTATCACAGCAAAATGACACAAAGGGGTTATCTCGGCAAAGTTCCACCAATTCTGTTCAAGATGGCCCCACTTGGGATTTGCTTTATAGGCTCAATCGGCATGGCCTCCAAAGGAAAAAATCTGGGAAAAGCCGGCTTCAGTTTGTCACTTCAGGTGACAATGAGACCGAGGATGACTTCGCACCGAAAGAAATAAATCAAAGGCATATCCTTCATGAAGCAAATCTAGCACCCTTGGTAACCTCCATTGCAATTTTCAGTCACTCAACTCCCATTCGATGTCTCATTGCTGGCGTGCTGGATTGCAATCCTCTGATATCCCAGAGAATTTGCATTGAAGATTCCTCCATTACAGTTCTTGAACATTCACTGAAAACAGGATGGCAAATAAAGAGGTTGAATGATACTGGTCATCTCAGACTTATTTAAATGTAAGTTGTTGTGCTATGCTGTTTGGGAGGAATGTAGGTCATGTATCTTTTTGTGCATTGTACAGAAATTATTGGATAATACTCATATCATCTGCCAAGGCCATCTACACCTCCGCGGCCATCAGAAGTGTGAGTCTTCTGATTGTATTTCGTTTTTATTTACTAAATGCCAGGAAGATCTGGCCTGTGATAGTGTTGTATTGTATTTTTTATTATTCATTTTTCTTGAGCTAAATTATTTGGTCAAGTGTAATTTCCATGTAATGGGGGATACATTTTTTTTGTATCATTCTTTTTGCCGGTCATTCTGCATTTTGATATTTCTGTGGTCCTTGGATCTGTGATCGATTAGTTCCATGAAAAATTATTGGGGGTAGTTAATCTACAATGGCTTAACCAGGGATGGTAGGAAAAGATATGAAAACTGTACACATTTGTACATCAAGATGGTTTATCTCCTGTTATTAATAAAATCTCATTCCTTAAAGATGTTAATTTGGACTTTTACAATAATTGAAGGTGTAAATTGTAAATTAGAAACTAAGTAAAATTGAAGTATATGATATCTATACAAATGCAAACTTTGTTAAGCACACGTCAGAATTTGAAAAGATATTTTTTACGACGTAAGTATCATTATTGTTGTGGATGGTATTCACGACACAAATATCATTATACTATCTTACCTGTATTGTATTGTATTGTACAGTAGTGTGATTTTATTAATGCCAAACATGACGAGAGAATAGGCTGTATAGATTTTAATCACTAGGGGTAAATATCTTAGAATCGACTCCAGATCTATAAGCTAATTAAAAAAGAAAGGGCACATATAGGGGTGGAAACAGCGACTTAGCTTGTGACTTCGCTTGGCTCGGCTTGGTTAGGAAAATGAGCCAAAACATGAGCTCGGTTTGGCTCGTTCCTTGGCTGGAGCTGGCTCGCGAGCCTTCAAGTAAGAATATATATGCATATATAACTTACAAGTAGGAAGAAAAACATGAAAAAAACTAAGACAAAAAATTAGAATAATGTTGTATCTTCAATTCTCGATAACCTACATGATAACCATAATTTAACGAATGATAACTCTATCAGACAATAAAATAATCCACATGACCTTATAATAGCTCAATCCACGTAACTAGCTCAGGTTCGGCTCGTTTAAAAAATGAGCTGAGAGGAGGCTTAGGCTTACTCATTTGACTTTCGAGCTGAGCCGAGCCAAGCCCAAACTTACCTCCCGAACCTGAGCATTTTGTCCACCCCTACCCAAATACGAGTGACCAATAGCTAGGAAGAAAAAAAGTACATATTGTATGTCTTGAACGGCTTCCCTTTTGTTTAAATATATCTTATGAGGTAGTAATGCCAAACACTATAGCATGTTTGGCAACTTTTGAGAGGGGATTTGGAACTAAGATGAGAAAAATAATGGTGAGATTGGTATGAGAATTTAATTTTTAGTCCTATGTTTGGTAGAAATGGTGGAGAGAGGAAATTAGTATGGAGTTTTAGATGTAGATTAAATCTTAAGTGAAAATAGACGGTTATGATTTTTCTTAGACACCGTAAACAACTCCCATCCTAATTAGGTATTAAAAAGGAGTTTCTTTCTCAATTCCTTATCTTCATCCCTCAAAATTCCATGGCTCTAAACGTTATTAGTCTCATCCATTTAAACTCCCAATGCCTCATAAAAAGTCCCCCCCCAGGGTTAAGAGCTTATTCTATCGATCATCTTTTATTCAATTTGTTTCATCTTATGCTTAACCACCCTTATCCATCTCTCATCTACAAATACATTAACTCATGTGATTTATGACTCATTCATCAAATTCAACATCCTAGATCTATTCATCCAGATCATCTAATGGCCATCAATGTCCGGTCCTACCTAAACACTCCTCCACCCAAGCCCCCAAGATGACGCTGACGACGCAGCGGAGCCACAACCACCGATGTTGGTTATATTAGATACACTCATGTATAAAACATGTTGTCTTTTGACTATATATATATATACACAGGACCACCCATCTTAGGTGTGATGAGTTCTCCCTATTTCCCTCTTCTATTCTCTTCTACATGGTTTCAAAGCCAGAATCCCCTCCGCTCCTGCCCGTCCATCTTTTTCCTTCCATGCACGCGTCCTCTCACGCTCGTGCGCCTTATCCTCTCCTTTTTGCGCGCGTCCCCTCATCCTCCACCAACATCACCAGAGCCGGTGCATCCGCCGCCGTAGCCATGCCACCACCTCACGCACTCGCTGACAGGACCACCACCCTCCTGCCGTGGCCGCCGTCTCCCCTCACTCATCTTCTGTGAGGTAGGTGGCTCGACTCAGAGACTCGCATGAGTAGGAGGAGAAGGCAATAGCAGGCGACCTCTCATGCCCGCGACCCCTTCTACGTCGTGGACATCGCCGCCACACCCGCGACCCCTTCTACGTCGCGGACGTCGCCACCGCGCCCGCTCCTCTTCTCGTCCACCTCCTCTCCTCCACTCCTCATCTCACGGATGTCGTAGCTGCATCGGCCCCTCTACGTTGCGGACGTCGCAGCCACGCCCACTCCTCTTCTCGTCCGTTTCTTCCCCCCCACCCCTCATCTCGCTCAACTCCTCATCTCACGAACATCGCAGCTGCGTCGGCCTCTCTGCGTTGCAGACGTCGCAGCCGTGCCCACTCTTCTTCTCATCCGCTTCTCTTTTCGCTCGCACTCTGCGCGCCACGGACATGACCAATTTCTCCGAGGATGTGAACTTCACCCCTTTCGCGTCTGTCCCTATTCTTGTCTCGCATCCACACAAGTCGACGCGCACACACAGACGTGCTGCTTCCTATGTTCTACAGACGCGAACATTCTCTCTGCGAACGCGAACTTGGCTCTTTCGCATCCGCTTTCTTATCTCTCGCATCGCGTTCGCCCCGTACGTCACGCATGCGTGGACGTTTCGCTTCCTTCACGTCGTAGATGCAAATATTCTCTCCGCGGATGTGAACTTGCTCCTTTCGCATCCGCTTTCTTATCCTTCACCTCACGTCCACCCTGTATGTCACACATGCGCGGACATGTCGTCTCCTATGCGTCAGGGACACGGACTTTCTCTTCGCGAACGCGAACTCGCCCCTTTTGCATCTGTTTTCTTTTCTCTCGTCTCGCATCTGCCCCATACATCGTGCATGTGTGGACGTGTCATCTCCAGTGTACCGTGGACACGAACCTTCTTTCCGCGGACGCGAACTCGCCACTTTTGCGCCCATTCCTTTTCTTGCCTCGCGTCCGCCCCGTATGTCGCACACACGTGGACGTGTTGTCTCCTGTGTGCCACAGACGCAACCTTTCTCTCTACGGACGCGAACTCGCCTCTTCACTCCCTTCGTTCTGTCGCCTCGCGTCCGCACTTGTACATTATGCACGCACATCTCTCCATTCTCGCACTCTGCGCGTCGCGAACGCAAAACTCTTCCCTACAGACGCGAACTCAACTCCTCACGCCCGTACTTTGCGCACGTGCGTCACTCTGCCATCCCTCTCTTCCTCTCGTTGTGGATGCGGAACCCATCCGCTGCCCGACATCACCGCTCCCACACGTGATTCACTCACGTCGCGTCCACACTTTCCCGGTGACCGTTTCGCAATGGCTATCGTGCCTACTCTCGGCTGCTGGATTTGGCTCTCTGCTTGCCATCAGTGACCTTTCTATTGGAGCCCTAGACACCGCTCAGGCCAATCCAGTGTTCTCCTCTCTCTATGCTACCATCAACGTGAAGTCTCATGTCCCGATTTCACTATATCTCAATGCCAACTACTCCAAGTGAGTCTTCTTCTTCAAATCCCTATGTGGCAAGTTCGGCTTCCGCTCCCACATCGATGGCTCTGCTCCTCCTCGACCAGATGACCCCCAGTGGGATGTCGCCGAGTGTTGTGTCTGTAGCTGGCTTTTCAGCTCTATCGATGACTCTATTCTTGATCTCGCCATGGACGACACCGACCCAACCACCCGCAACCTATGGGTAGCCATCGAGAGGATCTTCCATGCCAACAAACAACCCCGCGCCATCTTCCTCCTCAACGAGTTCCACTCTATGCTGCAAGGGGACTCCTCTGTCTCGGCGTACTACCAGTGCCATAAAGCTAAGAGCGCCGCCCTCCGCGACGTCGGCCATCCTGTGGAAGACTCGCAACTCGTCCTTGTCCTTATGCGAGGTCTCAATCCTCGTTTCCCTAACACCGCCGACAATAACGCCAACTCCACCACTCTTCCCACATTCGCTAGAGCTAATGACATGCAGGTCCTCAAGGAACTCTGCTTAGCCAATGACGAGAAGACTGTCGCCTACATCACCCTCCTCGCCGTAGCTGGCCCTAGCTGCACTAGCCCAGGTAGCTCCCACTCTACGCGAGCAGCTGTTCTTCCCAGTGGCCACAGCAGCCCCTTTGGCAGCCATGGTTTTGGCAACAGCCACAAGGCCCGAGCTAGTAGCGGTGGAAAAGGAAAGGGCAAGGGCAAGGGCAAGACTTAGAGCAGCCTAGCCCAGCTGTGCCATGCTATTGCTGCTTCCCCATAGCAGGTTGTACCCATGGGTCCCTAGCTCTGCTACAACCCCTAGGCGTCTCAAGGTTTCCCAATGTAGCAGTAGCCACACGGACTCAACAATTGGCGGCCAAGGGTTCTCGGTGCCCCTCCCTAGGCACACCTAGAATCCATACCGGTGCAGCCTCCCACGACACTCACATCCCTGCCAGTCTCCAAGCTAGCTTCCATGTGAAACTAGGCTGGCCTCATCGCTACTCTCAACTAGATGACACTTCAGAATCAGCACCTCTTAGTACTAGACTTTGGCGCATCATCTCACATGAGCTCTTCAGATGGTATACTCCTTTCTCGACATTCTCCCTCCTTCCTCTTTGTCACTGTCAGGAATGGGCAAACCCTGCCAATTACATGTCGCAGCAACTCTCTCTTTTAAACACACTAGTGTCAAATTTTCCCCTTCACAATGTTTTAATTGTTCCATTTTTAGTGCTTTAAACACCAGTGTCCAATTTACTTTCTATTTGCAAATTCACCATAGACAACAATTGCTCCATCGTATTTGATGCTCTTGGTTTTTCTGTTAAGGATATCCCGACCCGACACGTGATGCTTTGCTGCAATAGTGGTGACGACCTTTATACTATTCTCATTGCTCCATCCACTCCTCACATTAGTCTCACCACCTCCACCAACCTTTGGCATATCCACCTTGGTCATCTCAATCCTGCCATCGTCGACACTGCGCCGTAGCATGTCCATTAAATGTAACAGACCAGTCCACACTATATGCTACTCATGTCAGCTTGGCAAATATGTACGACTGCACTTCTCAAGCTCTAGCTCCTTCATCTCCTGGCCCTTTAAACTTATTTGTTGTGATGTGTGGACATCTCCTGTTGCAAGTATCTCGGGTTTTCAATATTATCTCGTTTTGCTTGATGATTTTACACATTATTGCTGGACCTTTCCCATTGCTTGCAAATTCAAGGTTACAACTCACATCACCAATTTTTGCAATTATGTCTCCACTTAATTCAACCTCGTCATCAAAGCAATACAGGCTAATAATGGGATGGAATTCGTCAACAACACCATCCAAACCTTCCTTCATTCTCGTGGTATCCACCTCCAGCTCTCATGCTCTTACACTTCCCCCAAAATGCCAAGGCTGAGCGTATTCTTCGCACACTAAACAATATTAGCCGCACTATGCTTCCTCACGCCCACTTACCAGCACCCTACTGGGCTGAAGTACTCATCACATCAACATACCTACTAAATTGACGCCCTTACTCCTCCATCCGCTATGCCATTCCCCATACTCTCCTCTACAACAAGGCTCCTGATTACTCCTACCTTTGTATTTTTGGGTGCCTTTGTTATCCCAACTTGACAGCCACAGCTCCCCACAAACATGCCCCATGTTCCATCGCCTGTGTCTTCCTTGGCTATCCCTCCCCCCACAAGGGATATTGCTACCTCAACCTATCCACTCAACGCATCATTATTTCTCGCCATATTGTCTTCGATGAGACTTGCTTCCCCTTTGGATTAACCAACCTCAAGTCTTCACTTAATGACCTAGACTTTCTTCTTATAGATATTGTACCAACACGCCTCTCTACGACTCCATCCTACGACGGCACTGAGCACCTACGGCCCACTCTGATGATACTAGAGGACCCGCTGGCCGATCTCCCCATTCCTCTACGTGGACCAACTGTGCAGAACATCTCTCCACTGGTTCCTGCTCCACCTTCCCATGCAACAGCACCGATCGCCGCCCTAATTGCCCCCATCTGAAACATCTACCAGCCGCAGTGCTGGCAGTCACGGGTGTCTGCTACCTCAACCTCTGAGCAGTCTACCCTTCGGCCACTGGCACCCTCGGATCATGTGACCGGCCCCGCCCCGACTACCTTCCACATGGTCACTCGGTCCCAGACTAGGTCCCTTCGCCCTACTCAGCGCTATGGTTTCTCTGCCACCCACTCTGACATCTCATTAGTCCCGATGAACCACCGGTCCGCCTTGGCCGACCCTTAGTGGCGTGCGGCCATGGCCAATGAGTACAAGGCGCTGATTGACAACGGGACCTGTTGCCTCATTTCTCGCCCTCCCGGTGCCAATGTAGTGATAGGCAAGTAGATCTTCAAGCACAAATTCCACTCCGATAGTTCACTTACTCTCCACAAGGCGCGTGGGGTAGTTCGCGGATTCACTCAGCACCCTAGCATCGACTACGATGAGACATGCAGTTCTGTTGTCAAGCCCGCTACAATTTGAGTCGTTCTAACCCTTGCCGCCTCGCGCTTCTAGCCAATCCACCAACTCGATGTGAAGAACGCATTTCTTCATAGCCACCTAGCGGAAACATTGTACTGCCAGCAGCCTTCTGGTTTCGTCAACCCTGCTTGTCCCGACGACATTTGTCTCTTGCAGCGCTCCTTATATGGCCTAAAATAGGCGCCCTAGACTTGGTACTAGCAATTCACCACCTACCTCCGGTAACTTGGTTTTATGGCCTCTGTCTCTGACACGTCCCTCTTTGTACTTCATGTCGGGGACACAACCGCCTACCTACTCCTCTACATCGATGACATCATCCTTACAGCATCCTCGACCGCCACCTTGTAGCACATCATGGCACGACTCTACTCGGAGTTCGCCATGATGGACCTTGGTGATCTGCACCACTTTCTCGGCATCTTCATCACGCGCTCCCCCGATGAATTGTTTCTCTCTCAGTGCCAGTATGATGTGGATCTTCTCCAGTGGGTTGGCATGGCCGAGTGTTGCTCTATAGCCACATCGGTTGACACTCGTTCCAAACTCTCAGCCACCAATGGCCCTCCAATCACTGACCCCTCTCAGTACAGGAGCCTCACTGGTGCTTTGAAGTACTTGACACTCACACGCCTCGATATCGCCTACATTGTCCAACAAGTGTGCCTCTTCATGTATGATCCCCGTGAATCTCATTTCGCGCTGATCAAGCGTATTTTGAAGGGCACCCTGTCCACCGGCATCTATCTCAGCTTTGGGCCGGTCACCTTCCTCACCGCATACTTTGACGCAGACTGGGTAGGTTGTCCTGACTCCCAGCGTTCTATGTCCGGCTACTACATTTTTCTTAGTGACAACCTTGTCTCTTGGCCCTCCAAGCACCAAACCACGATGTCCCGCTCTAGTGCAGAAGCCGAGTATCGCGCGGTTGCCCATGCTGTCGCCAAGTGCTCCTAGCTCCGTCAACTCCTAGGAACTTCATACACCCGTCGCCTCCATCACCGTCGACTACTACGACAATGTTAGTGCCATCTATATGAGCGCTAACCCTATTTATCATCGCCGCACGAAGCACATCGAGATCGACATCCACTTTGTTTGCGACAAGGTTGCTCTAGGACTTGTTCGGGTGCTCCACATGCCTTCGACACATCAGTTCATAGGCATTATGACCAAATGACTACCTAAACCATTGTTTACTGATTTTTGGTCTAGTCTTTGTATTCATGACTCTCCCTCTACGACTACGGGCAGATATTAGATATACTCATATATAGAATAGGTTATCCTTTGACTATATATATACATAGGACCACCCCTCTTGGGTGTGGTGATTTCTTCCTCTTTCTTCCTGTTCTCTTCTACAGGTTCCTCTTGCTTTGTGACTCGACTTGATGGCGATCAAGGAGTTTAGCAAGTGCAACAAAAAGTCAAAAATGGATCACCTTGGCGTCAATGTCCTTGCATGCCCAGAGCTCAAACCCCTGTGCTCTGCCGCCTTCCACCCCTCATGTCGGCAAGGGACCCTAGTGGAGAGAGGAGCCCCGGTTAGAGAGGGAGCCCCATGTGCAGCACAAATACATTTTGCTTTGGTTGCCAGCAGATGTTCCAAGCATGCTCTTCTAGTAGTGTGTTGATAACCATAGATGGATCGATCTTCTCTACTAAATGATTTGTTATCACCAGGTATGAGACGGGCATCTGAATTCTTCCACTTCAGAGATGTAGGATTGTGTAAGGTGAGCTTACAACTGTTAACTTTTTACCGGCAAAGGGCTGCCACATGTATCATCTGTTCCTCCACTTCGGAGATGCATTTGATTGTTCAGAAACATACAGAAATGGTCGGAATGTCAGATCAAGCCTCATGAAGGTTGACGGTTGTCATCCTGAATATGATGCTGCTTGCTTTGCTTTTGAGGGGGCATGAATCCAATCTAAATATATACCTGAAGGAGCAAGCTATTGAGGTGATTCATCAGTAGTGCGCATGTCTCATGCTTTTCAAAGTTGCCATAATCTAATACTCTATGGCAATTTCAAATAACTGGAGAACAATGGTGCAGGTAAAGTATGTAAATGTGGGAAAGGATATGTACCTCCTTGAAGTGCCTGAGAGCCTGTGAGGTTCTCTGGAACTATGAATCTTAAAAAAGGTAATGAAAATGTTTTTTTTTCTTGTACTTGTGCCTAGCTGTTCGACCAGCCCATATAGTATCTATTTATTTTTTTAGTTGGATGACTTGATTGGCATAATTATTTCATTGAAATACTGATTTGCAAACTCTTCTACCAATTAATGCTGATTCAATGTCTTAAATAAGAAGTTTACATCGATGGTGAATGCTGTGTATGAATGGAAGTGATCTAGGTGATCTAGGGACTCAAAATTGTAGTGTAAGTCCATTTATCACATATTGCTGTCTGATCTTCTTATTGACATGGTAGTTATTTTTTAGGCTATGGGTAGGCTACGATAGCACAAAATAAAATTTCTACCACATCAACTTAGAAAACCATACGAGTTTAGAGATCATGGATTGTTACCACTCGACACGTAGAGTAGTGGAAGCAAAGTCGGAGTAGATCGACCTGAAAAAGTGTGCACCGATATAGAGTAAGTAGTCGATTTTGGTGACACATTAGTCTCCTTTTAGTGCGAGTGTCTCCTCCTTGCACAAACTTCTTCTCCTTGAACAAACACGTCGAATAGCCGCAATGCAGCAACGTCTCTACCGATATCCACATGTTCAGGGCTGGAATGTCGAACATGGGTCTACTAGTACCCCGCGTGTCACTAGGGTTTGCTCATGAGGAGAGGTGCGGCTAAGGTTTTCGCGTGTGTTTCCAACCCATGACATCTCTCTTTGATTATATAGAGTTTCTTACTCGACCTTATGTAGTTAATATGAACAATACTTATATTCCTATCCGAACTAAGCCCACATTTAGATCTCTATCTAGATATGTCATTTCAATCTGTTAAGTATGTGACCCGGTAGGTTCATTGTAAACCCGGTTGTAACATCAAAATATATTCTTGGTCCATATATCAACAGCGGCCCCTAACAGGATATATTAACCCGTTGAGCTTACGTAAAGATTATATCGACTAAATCTGTAGTATATGTATGAATCCATTTGCTTTATGATATCGATTAACCTCAAGGCGAGATGTGTGACATACTTTCAATAGCTCAATTATTCTCTCGATCATGTATTAGATTACTCAATCTGTGATTTACTCCACAATTACCAAGTATGGCCATATGATTTTGTAATTTATTATATCAAGAGGCTTAGAGATATCACTGCTATTAACTGGGAGGGGTAAATCTTATCTTGATTATTCACATCTTACTATATGTTTCATAACAAATATAAAGATTATTTTTATAACTACCTAATTATAGAGTAGTGTTTAGTAGTATCTAAGTGAGCGACTATATATGTTAAGAACCATGACAATCTTAGATTTAAGATAACACTATCAAAGATCATTTAATAGTATATCATAACTCTTGCAGTGACTTGCAATGGGTCTATCCAACAACATGTTCTTCAACATATGTCCTCGTTATTGATTCAATATCTATAAGATATATCATCTATTAATATATGTGCTGATTTTATAATCATATTTATTTTACATATGATATAATGAGAGAGTATTTAGAAATAGCATCATATTACATAAAAAGTCTAATTAATAAGTCACAGACTCATTGATTTATTTATTTCAAGGAACATAACTACACTTCATTTCATAACAGTATGCCATATAATCATATCTCTAGTGCATATCACTGTCAATTTTTATGTGCATTTATTATTTCTCCTCCTTGTGGCAACGTTTTATTAGGTATTTGTTGTCTTCATCCTTTATATATGGTGCAAAGCACTATTGATGATGACAGCTGTAATTTGGGATGAGCATGGGTCGGTCCATGGGTAATATGTGGCTAACACTAGTTCAACTAAATAAACTACTAAGTTTTATTTTTGACATTTAAAAATAAAACTTACTTTATTTAGTTAAAGTAGGATGGCTACAAATTACATGTACTGTTAAATTATTGTCATGATTAATATTTTGTAACGAACAATTGACCTAGAAAATAAATAATTTAGTTAATGAAATTTGGTATGAAAATATCTATAGTGTTAGCATGAGTGCATGTGACTGAATTAGGTTATAATATTTGTATGTAGGAGATTTGAGTCAACTATAACCGAGTTTTAGTACGGCTAACATACTATGTGATAATGCTAGGCTAATATGTGATCTCTAGCTGTAATGCACAGGAAGTAGGACTGGCTTATTGAGCACAAATTTGCTGGAAAGGGTAGATATTGCTTCAGGAGCAAATTTTCAATATCTACAGTTTTTCATCATATCGCTCCTTTTTTGGTTGATGGGTTTGGCATAGGCAGCGCTGAGGCAACATCAACGCAGATGGCAAGATTATCACGCATAATGGGTGTGATGGTTGCCACGCATAAGGTTAAGTAAAATTAGCCGTTGTTTGGTTGCAACATTAATTATGACAAGATTATCTTTTAGCAAATAAGTCTCAAGTGACTCAGAAAAGTATGACAAAATTTCTTTAGATTTATTACAGTGTAGTTAAAAATTTAATAATTATCACTTATATAAATATAATAAATTTTATTAGCCTATAACGACAAGTACCAAACAGCCCATGTGCCGCAGATGGCTCTGCAGTAGGTGGGCAGTGCACGGAGCCGTGGCTGCAGCTGATGTGTCGTTGGAGAAGGGTGCAAGGGCCGAGGCGGCTGTCCGGCTGATGTGAATGGCTTACTGGGCAATGCAGTCATTATGTTGCTAGGAATACTTTAGGGTGGTCTTAGAAGATTTCTTGGGCCATTAGACTGTAGGATATGTGTTGATTATAGTTAATTTGTTCAGGCAGTTCTGGCGCCGCATGCTTTAGACTTTGGATTGTTCTGAAACAGATAGTCATGAGCGATCCTCCAGCTAATAAGTTTTACATTGTTGATTATACTAGTTTGGATTGTTTTGATTGACAGATGCATGCAGATTGCAGTGGAGTGGCACTATTCACAAGGAACATCGACCTAGCTAGGGTGTATTGAAAATCTTCAATCCCATGGGACGCACCAAAACCAGATCATGGCCTGGCAACGTGTGTGCTGACGTGGCAAGATCAGTGCTACGTCAATAAAAAAGAAACACTGTTTACTCCGGTGCCGTGTCAACAGAATGGAAGGGGGGTCGAAAAGGAGTCTCTCGATTTGACTGCACTGTCGTGCAATGCAAGGAACCAAAATGAGACATGCAGGTGTCCCCTTAATTCCCTTCTATGTCAAATGCTCTCTCGCCCGATCTGTTGCTGGTAAACGACGTGTATGCACGCCCTTTTGGCTTTCAAAATGATTTTTTATAAACTTTGGTTGATACTCCTACAACTATACAATTATATGGACTCCCTCTATTATTTTTATAAATAAAGTTATTAAAAAAGAGAGTACAATTTAATTTTAAGAAGCTTCTAAGCAGCTATAACTTCTTCTATAATCTTCATCTATCAGAAACTTCTTCGAATGATCTAGATTATCATTTTGATACTTAAAAAATTAAAGAATAAACTCGAAGGTAGAAGCTAGAAAACCCATAATCTATGCTTTCATCGGCTGTCATCTCAATAGTTGCTTCTCAATATTAAGCTCCCCTAATTAGAGTCTATATTACAAATACATATATGTGCGTACAGTGTTTTAGCTTAGGCTAAAGGTAGATTATAGACATGTGGATGAGAAAAAAAGACAAGTGGTTTGCAACACTAATATGAAAATTTTTCATAGGAATACAATCCTCCAAAATTCATCTACTTTCCTATTCTTCGAATGGAGCCTTAAAAACAAATGTCTTGGGGTTCATCGGAGGAAAAGTGGCAAGGTGTAAAATGGCTATATATATGTAGTATTTACCCTCTACGTAGGATCATGAAGAGCAACCCATTTTCCCATGCAGCATAGGGTTGTCAGGAACACGTCTATGGAGTGTTATTCTTCACTTTCCCAACCCATTTTCTCGTTTTTCACGCTAAACTACTTAACGGCGTATTTTTGTAAAAAAAATTTATTAAAATTTTATTTTAAAATTATATTAATTAATTTTTAAGATTTTTTAATACTAATAAGTCGCTCTATCTTCTATTCGCGAAGAATCTTTTCCTGACTCTCACATTTAAATATACCCTGCATTGGAATACACTTGTTTCCAATACTCACCTCTCATTTTTGCACATCCGCTTATAAGAGTATTAAAGTGTTTTTTTAAATTCTATAGGAAAAGTTACTTTCAAAAATCATATTATATATTTTTAATTTTTTTTCTTGCTAATAGTTAGTTATTCATATGCTACTCAGCTGCTTCTGTTTTCCGTGTGTGAGGGATGTTTTCCTAACACCCACATTCAAATACACCCTTAATTTATAGATGAGATACATGGTAGTAGACGCACTACGCTAAAGGAGACTATTTGTGATAGGTCTAAATCCATACCTGGGTTTAGTTCTTGTCATATATGAGTAGTCATTAAAACTTCACGTTATTTCTAATGGATATAGGCTCATTAGAGGTAATACTATTTGTGATGGGCGTCAAATAAGAACCCGTCAGAGAAATTGTTACGTGTGACATG
Organism: Oryza coarctata; assembly: GCA_030770085.1. Taxonomy (NCBI): domain Eukaryota; kingdom Viridiplantae; phylum Streptophyta; class Magnoliopsida; order Poales; family Poaceae; genus Oryza; species Oryza coarctata. The sequence goes on along the minus strand of CM061483.1, from coordinate 10,424,053 downwards.
TTAGTATAAATACCTATTAGAGGTGACCTATTTTTGATGGTATGATTTTTCACAGGTAACATCATGTGGCAGGTTTTTACTACCGCCCATCAGTGGTACGTATTACCTATGATGGTTTATGTTAAAACCTGATACTGATGTGGTGAACAGGAAAAAAATTAAATTTATTTTTTAGCTAGCTTTAAAATATATAGCAAATATTTCTAGATCTCAGTTATCCTAGCTACAAACAGACAATACGATCCATAAATATCCACAAATTTATATATCCACACATGCATACATATATAAAATTATAATTTATCACATGTATATAAAATTCAATTAGAGTGATGTCATTTCATATTTGGAGCAAAAAGTTAGAAAAAAAAAATACATGGTGACTCTTGCAAAATACGACCTACAATATTATGAAATTATAAAATAATATAGTTGAGTATCATCTAAGTGTACGGTGTAATCTTAGAATATTATTAAACAATGATAGATTCTAGGTGAAGGGAGTCCCGAACTATATTAGTCGGTTAGTACATATACTAATCCATCCAAACTATATTATTTCAATTAAATTAAGCATGCTATTTTGAATTGAACTTAATGTACAAATGTTGACAGTACATATCATCAATAAAAATAGTACATCTCATATGTTTATATTACATAAAAATACCTTCTTCATGATCAGAGCGTTCATACATGATATGTCTTCTCATTGCACTTTTTTAAAAGGAGCTTCTTGGCCAACGCTATAGACATATTTGTTGTAATCGTCCTCACCTACAATATTATCAACCCTAATAATTTTTGTTTTACTACATGAAGCCTCCTGTTGGTTAGATCGGTTGTATAAAAAACTTAATAACTTGTTTGGTTAAAACAAATAGCTCATCATTGTATCTATTAGATTTACAAGTGTGAATCCCTTTTTATTAACTGTAACGTCCTTTTATTTCGACCCACCTATATTGGAAAAACACCACTTTGAATTTCACATAGCTTAGCTCTTATATTTTCTCTATGTGATCGTAGTACTGATCACACATGCCAAGTTAGTCATTAATTGATTGTATTCGTATCGCGCTATTCTGCTCTATGCTTTTGTAGTCCTGCATAGATGTATAGAAGGTATATCAATTGATATCATATCTAGTTAGTACCTCTTTCTAGGACCTTGTGCTAAGCATTTCACTATCTCACTTGTGATATTTTGTGAATTATAAACATAATCGTTGAACCATTTATTGAATTTTGCAATGTGCTTTTTTTCAGACCTAACTGGTTGATCGGTTGACATTGTCTTGTTAGATCTTTACATTTGTATTTCTCCAAGTATGATACTATCTCGGTCATATGTTGCAACATGGTGAAATGGGATTTGTCATATTGGGTGTGATCTGGAATGATAATTTTCCTTCCAATAGTCCCAGCACCTTCCAACTTGCCTTCATATCTTGACCATGGAACTTTGATTGGCTGGATCTCTGATATATAGTCCACATATAATTCGCTGACTTTTTTAGTGGTGTACTGTTCAATCATGCCTCTCTTAGGATGAGACCGGTTTCATATGTAACCCTTCAAAACTCTTATATACCTCTCGAACGGATATATCTGCTTTATGATTGTAGGATTGTACAATTTTGTTTACTTCCCTAGGTGAATAACAAGATGTACTATGATATCAAAAAAACATAGGTGAGAAGTATATCTCTATATGACAGAGTTTCTTAGAAACTTTTGCTTGTAGGTCACCTAGTACCTCTAGGTCAATGACCTTCTGTCTACTTATACGGAGGAAGGAGAATAACTGTGTTACTGCGTGGCTCACTTTTGAATGTTCTCAATGGCAACGTAATAGCAGAGCTGGGACTTAGGCCAGGACTATTTCAGGCGGGCTTTGGCACGACGTCAGGTACGGCACAACAACGGCCCATCGGCACGACTGCAGCCCGAGCCTTAAATTACATGGAATACTAACGAAGTGGTGCCATGCAACGAGTATGGGCACGGGCCCACGGCAATCACGCGACGGTTCGAACGGCGAGCATATTTACACCTGCGAATACCAAGCGACGCCAGCTAGCTGTGTGACTGCTTCGAGCAATGAAACGGTGCAGTGCCTAACGTTCGCATGCGATGGCTATATTATCCACGTTTTTGCTGCTCATTTCACCACCAGCTGAATTCACAATCCACGAAAAAATGCTGCACGGTGGGAGGAAAAAGCATGTAGCAAGGCGTCGCCGTCATTGTCCTAGTCCTCTTCCAAGCATGGGAGACTACAGGATGGATGAGGTCTCTACGACTACGAGGACGAGGAGCAAGAGCAAGCAGGTGATTACATCCCGGAGGGGGCAACCGCCAACTTCTCCGTCCCAGAGACAGTGACCATAGATGACACTGCTGAGCCATCCACTCCGAGCACAGGGAGATCTAAATCTAAATGTTGGGTTCATTTCAGCAAGGAAAAGGAAATGCGTGACGGTAAAGTGGGTTGTTTCTGCAGTTTGTAACTATTGCAAAAAAGAATGTTCTGCAGGTTCACGTCGGGGTATAGGGCATCTTAATCGGCATTATGAGGCATGCTTGAAGAACTTTAGCATGGGACAGCAAGGCGGAAAAGTGCAAACTCAACTGAACATCACGTCAGATGGTACTGTAAGTACATGGGTTTATGATCCTGAAGTAGCTCGTAAAGAAATTGCATTGTACATAGTTAACGAAGATCTATCCATTAGGATGGGTGAAAGTGCTAATTTTGAAAGAACGAAGATGTACTGAATAGAAAAATGTGTCTAGGAAAACCACCAAGATCTACTGAAAGCGTACAACGAAAGATCGGATGCTCTAACAAAACGTTTCCATGATGTACGCTTTTCTATTGCTTTAACCTCAGACATTTGGACATCTTCCCACCAGAGAACATCCTACCTTAGTGTTGTTGCCCATTACATTGACAATGATTATAGTCTAAACAAAAGGGTCCTTGGTTTCAAGGCCACAGATGAGTCTCACACTGGAGAGGCCATTGCGGCCCTCGTGCTTGAGGTTATTCAGGAACATGGTATACAAGATAGAATTGCTTCTAGCACATTGGATTGTGCATCTGCAAACACATCAGCCATGACCACGCTGCAGCCATATATATAGAGCTACATCGGTGGATATGTTCTCCACCAAAGATGCGTGTGACATAATCAACCTTATTGTGCAAGTAAGTTTGTCAAAGTTGAGTCAATATTTAAACAATATACCTGGTGCTATTCGTTTTCTTCAAACCTCCAAACAGGCATACGGCAAATTCAAGGAGTACTGTGGGATCAAAGGTAAGAAACCGAGGAAATTTGGCCTGGACATGAAGATCAGGTTGAACTCCACATACACTATGCTAAACCAGGTAAAGGGGTATGAAACCATTCTCAGTACTTTTATCAATGCTCAAGATATAGGCATAGTGCTTGCTGACGGAGATTGGAAAGTTGCTACTAGTTTACGTCTTCATCTAGAACTATTCTACAATGCCACAACACAATTGTCAGGTATTTACTATCCTACATCACCTCTGGTTTTTGAATGGCTCATAAAGATTGTTGATACATTTAAATATCATAGTGCAGACAAAATGCTAGCCCCAATTGTTGCTCCAATGAAGGAAAAATACCTGAAATATTTCGATGCTACTCACATGTTAAATCTGAGCTGTTTCGAATTTTTGGTATGTATCAGGATAAGTTTGGTCAAACTCCCCAGAGATCAGAAGTAGCACAAAATGAGAACCCATAGTAGACAACCATAGCTAACATGTGGAAAAAGTTGAAGGCCAAGGACTCTTCATCCTCATCTCAGACGACAAGGTCGTCATCTTGGAACCCCATCGCGGAGCTCAACCACTACCTCGAGATTGATCATGTCTCTCATAATCCACTACTTCAAGATGAAGATGACCAGGTCGACCTCCTTGAATGGTGGAAAGATAATGAGCGCCAATTTCCTGTGCTATCTCGATATGCACATGATGTTCTAGTTCCAGTTTCAAGTGTCTCTTCAGAATCAACATTCCGCACGGTTGGAAGAATAATAGAAGAACGGAGGTCGTCCCTGGCGCCTGAAATGGTTGAGGCACTCACGTGCCTAAAGGATTGGGAGGCCGCGGACCCTCGACAACAGCACCAACTAGAGAACCCGGAGATCATGCAGGCTATGGCCGATCTCGAGCAGGAGGACGAGAGCTTGTAGTCATCTTTGTAACAGTGTACTGTACTCTTTTCCTTACAGGTGAACCCATACTGGGTGTAAGGTTTTTAACGAGGCAGTATACTAGTATAATTTGAAGTTAATCAAGTTTGCTTTTCCCCCAATTATTTCATCCTCTCTCTGGTTTATTTGCGGCACTGCGCATGGCATGATTGTATGACCAGGAGTCGAAGCAAACTCAACGGAGTGATTGGTGAGGTCCTCGGTGACCGCAGTTCGATAGCAAGCAGCAAGATGCATGCACTAGAGGTCTCACCATCATAAAGAGGTAGTTGGCCGTGCTTGGGCTGGCTAGTTCGACGGCCCGCCTTGTCACATGCCATGCTTGGGCTGGCCAAAGGCAACTCGTGCTAGCACGGCATGACCCAACGTGCTGCTGTGTGCCAAGACTCCTCGGCCTAAGGCAGCCCGAAAGCACGACAGGGCTAGGCCAGGCTAGCCTTGTCTAGAAGTTTTAGCTCTAAACAGTAGCCGTGTAATTAGAATATAATAGTTGTATGACTTTATTCCAATTATTTTAAAGTCGTTTATCAAAAGCTCGCTTAATCGGTAGTGATAAGTACATAAATATTATCTTAATATTTTCAATACATAATAATATATCTATTTTCTCATCTTTATACAAAGAATGGTAAGCTAAACAAAGGTATAGTCTTGTAAACTTAGAGATTGTTGGATATAGTTTCTTACCGATTTTCTTCTATATCTTGCAAACTTAGAGGTTGTTGGGTATATCTTGTTGTTAATTTAGCCTGTCCTTCATCTTTTCTAAAATATTAGGCAGTATAAAATTAATATAATGGTGTACCACCATATTTATCTAGTACGGTGGTCACCAGAATGTTGACTTCTTCTTCCACATGATATTGAACTTTGAGTTAGTAAGCTTCTTCTTTTTTAAATCATCACAGATGTCTCTCACCAGGATATGCACCTCTTCCAGTTAAACCTGGCAATGCACTCGTCCTTTTCTTCTTGCCATTGAAATTTTTCCTTATTTTTCTATATAGGGATACAATGGAAGAATTCTTTTATGGCCCATGTACATTATCTTGCATAAGTTCTTTATTCACACGCTACATGTTTTATTCATACAATTCAAACAATTTTTCTTTCCTTTTATGGTCTGGGCAGAAAGGTTAGTAAGTGCGGAGTAATTATTAATGGTGCAAAACAACAAGACATGAATTCTAAAGTTCTCCCATGTATTTGAGATCCCTCATGCCATAGCATTTTCATGTCATCAATGAAATGCTCTAAGTACACATCAATATCATCGCCAAACTATCTCAGCTTTTCCACTAGCATAGAAAGTATAATATACTTTCTTTTAAAGCACAACTAAGACAGTAGGTTGAAGTTTATGAGAAACACTAACCAAGTGTTATGATGACTATGTTAGTCACCAAAAGGATTCATGCCATTTGTACGTAGGTCAAACCTAATGTTCTTAGGATTTTTCGTAAATTTAGGGTAATCTCTATCGGTTTTCCTCCACTGCGCTAAATCAACCAGGTGGCTAAGCATTTCATCATCCTTCCTATTAGTTGTATGCCAACAAACTAACTTAACTTCCTTCAGATTGGTGAACATTCACTTTATACGATCGACAATAGGGAGATACCAAACAACCTTTTATTGTTTGACCTCAACCCTAACGGATATAGCACTCGCTTTGCTTCATATGTCATCTTTGACATTTCGTTCTTCTTGGGCAACAAGTCTGTCATAAAATTCAAGTAGATCCGTAAAACTTTTGTCTAAATAACCGTTACTTGTCTTTAGGTTTGTTAGATCAAGGACAATAAATAGTTTCATGTGCTTCTACTTACATCTAGAAAATATAGGTGTCTTTGAATCATTCACCAAAGCGGAGAACTTCTCATAATCCCTCTTGATGTACAATGCCTCCTCAACATCATGAAGCATTTTGAAAAGATCAGCATCAACATAAATGATATCACCTCCTAGCGGAGAAGGGGCGAACATTTCATCTCCATTTTCTTGTTTCTCGTTCCGCTTATTATCTACTTCATTAGTACGAATATTCGATGACTCTTTTTCACCGTGCTTACTCTAGCAACTGTAATTCTTCATGAAACCATTTTTATCAGATGAGACTGTAATTGCACTATGTCTGTAAACATCTTCTTATTATTGTATTTTACGCACGGACAAGCCACATTCATTGTTCCTCTTCTCTTATCATCCTTCGTAGCATTCAAGAATTCAAGAACTCTATTTTTTTACTCCTCATTGAGTCAGTTAGAATTATATATCCAACTACGATTCATCTAGAGTAATAGAAAAATATATAATAAATTTAGCTATACTAATACAAATTATAGTCAGATAATAGCTAGGTTTTAGGTCATTTTTTACCCTTAATCCAAATTTAGAACAAAGATTCCTCTCCTTGCTCTTCTACCTGAATTGTGTAAAGTGCAATGCATTAGTGGAGGTATTTATAGAAGTCACCATACCTCTATCGGTTAGAAATATACAACCTGTCATAGGTGTTCTAAGTTATCCCTAACCGGTTTTGAACGAAGACCTATCATAGATAACCAGCTTATTTGTAGCAAGCTAACTTATAGACCCGTTAGAGGTGTCATACATTTACCTCTGACGGGCCAAGAATTAGGCCCGTCATGGGTAAAGTCTTCTCTATGACGGGTTAATCCGCTCAGCCTGATCTATGACGAGCTCTTCTATGCCCCGTTAAAGATAATACTATCTGTGATGAGACACTGTTGCTTGTTACAGGTTGCCCATCTTAGATGAGAAGATTTGACGTAGTGACAGATAATGGACGATGACTGAGAGCTCATTTGAATGAATTAAACACTACAAAATTAAAACATTGCTTAAAAATTTATGTAAGCAATGCTGATTTAATTTAGAAAGTTTTTGAAATCAACGTACTTTAGTAAATGTGCTACAAGTAATTCTAAAAAGAAACATGGATTTACTATCTTACCTTTTTTTTAACTTATAAGTCAAAGAGGCTTAGGCAGTTTCTCTACGGCATATAAGCGCCAAATATGCCTAAAATAGTTTTATTGCAGGACTTGTAAATTTTTAAGTAGTGAAAACCCTAAATATAAAAATGGGGTAAAGTCTTTCCTTTGAATTTTCATGAAAGACTATTTTTTATGCTAAACTATAAAACTGATTATTTTTCACCTTAAACTTTCATAACCGGAAGAGTTTCACGTTGAGTTATATATTTTGACGGTAGACCCGTGTTGGAAGTCACGACATTATCACCACTAACACAGCATAGAGCCGTACATATCATACATTTTCTATCCATGTACTTCTTACATCACCTCTATCTCTTTACCATACGAAGAAATGATGTAAGTAAAAAACCAGTGTGAAGTGTGAAGCCAATGTTATATTAGCAACATGATGGCATATAATAAACATAATGGCTAGTAAGTGGCTAAAACCACTACTAAGATCACTCCGAGGGTGAAACATGTCCACAATAAAAAATAATTATTTTTATAGTTCATTCTAAAAAGATAATTTTGTTGAAGGATCAAAATTCAAGCATAAGACACTACAAAAATTTAAAATTTAGGTTAGAGTCATTAGCCAACCAAAGAGCAAGCTAAACAAGACTATGGTAGTGTTTAATGTGGGTGTTGCAAAAAGTGTTTCCATGCACGGAAAATATTAATTAAATATTAATGAAAATAAAAGTTAAAAATGAATTAATACGATTTTTTAAGCAATTTTTTTATTAACTAATTTTTAATAAAAATATACCGTAGTTTAGAAAACATGCACAACAAGGAAAATCTGTTAATGACCGAACAAATAAACGAAGTCTACGTGTATCTGAATCACCATATCTATAGATGCAATGAAATGGGATAGGATGGGAGGATGATCTCATGCGATATCACCGCATTGGTACGGTATTGGTATTGGAGAGCGCAAGACCGGAGGAAGAAGATGAATTAAGCTTTCCTGCACACTCAGTCTCCGACCGACACCGCTGAGGAAGTCGGAATTGAAGCGCGCGTCGAGGGAGGAGAACCCTGCGCTCGCCGCGACAACTGCTGCTCCACTCGACGCCGCCGAGGAAGGCCGAACCATCAGCACCGGCCACACCTGCTCCTTCTTCCGAGTTCCGACCGCTGCGACTCCCAGCCACCTGCTTCTGCGCTGCCGACTACAGTTTCAGGCCACCGACTTCTGCTGCGATAATTCTCAGCCATCTGCTTCTGCAGCTGGCCACTTCGACTCCCGCCGCACTCGCTTGATTCTACTGCGATTCCCGGCCACCTGCTGCGCCAGCGCTAATGATCTTTGCATCGATCTAAGGTTTTTCCTGCACACTTTACCAATATCTAATTGCTGCGCTACCAGGACATGATCCCAGTTGATGTCACTTAGTTAATTAGGTCGTAATTTCTTTGGAGCATGAAATCTTTTTCTTGATCCATGAGTGAATTGAATTGAATTGAAATCTTTTTCTTCCAGCTGGTGGGGGCAAAGGATGGTAGATTTCGTAGGACGGATGCTACAATCACCCTATAGCAAAACCAATATACAAGAGGTATGGAGTGATGGTTGATATAAAGATGGATTTGGATTCCTCATCTTATCAGCCTCCTTGTGAATATGTAATAAAATCCTTCGAACCATAGTAGGAGACATCCTGCAGCTAGAAAGAGCCAATGATGCTTCTCCATAAGATATGCATCGGTATTCCCCATCTTCTGCATACTCCGATAAGAGAAATTGAAGGCTTTCAAAGGAAGGAATGCTCATTGCCTTGATGTGTATATGTTGATCCATAATTGCACAAAATCCACCAAGGGCCACTGAGGTGACTAATGGGCTATCCAGCCGATAGTTTCACAGCTACCTAATGTGGCTCCCAATAGGTACTTGCCTAGAGGAATTTGTTGGTGGTTGGCTAATCTTTCTACTAGGCACTGCATGCCTATTGTCAGACCCAAGGTTTATCCACCAAAAACAAACCTTTCTAGCCACAAGTTCAAGAAGACCACATGTGCCCTATCCTCAACCGGGCCCGATGTCTTGCTATGGATTGAGATGTATTTTGACCATCCAACAACTCCTTTGGTTTGTAGCCGATGTCGTGGCTTGAATCAAAGGTGAGATGAGTTCAAAGATACGGTGATGTTGAGGCAACTGAGCATGGTCACGTCTATCAGATTGAGAGTCATCTACCCGTGTCCAAATAGGAAAGCATTGAGGGTATCGGACTAGAAGTAGGAGGCCGATGCAAGCAAGGGCTCATTTTTCTCCATCTCTGCTAGAGAGAGTCCCATAGTGGCCGATATCTAGTTCATCCCATAGAGTTTGCTTCATAGCCAATACTCTATGGTATCAGTTTCTTCATCCTAGGAGCTTGCTAAGCTAAGATCTAAAGTTGTTCATCCAATCATTGACTGACATAGAGGTATGTTTGAAAGGGATTCGCTAGGTCTCAGTGTTATTAAATTCTATTGGGTCTTCATTTTCCATAGGACCTAGATAGAAAATGTTTGGGTGGTCTGCTACCAGGATCAAGACTTGGTTCCTAAGATTCTAGAGTAAAGATAAAGAATAAAAATGAAGAACAAGGCCAAGAACGAAACAAAGGTGTGATAAATGTAATAAACCTAGGTCGCAATATGGGAAAGTAAATCGGAGAAAAGGGTTACCTTTGGGATGGAGGTCGAGGATGCCATTATGGATGCTGATGGAATCACACCAGAATCAAAGGAGTAGAAACTTCAGGGTTGACGGGATTCGCCGAGACTTGGTGAATAGTTTGCTAGAGTGCTTGGAAGTTGAATGGATATGGACAATTGTGGAAAGGTGAAAGTGGAGTTTGAGGAAGAAGAAGAGGAGTTTTTATAGGGAAAACATCAGAATAAACTTGAGCATTAAATGCTTGGACCATTTAGACAGGTTGCAAAAGAGAACAATGGTCTAGAGTAAAGATTTTGGAGGTTCTAAACCTAAAGAAGATAATTCCGTAGCATGAGCAATCATACTCCGAAATTGGGGGTATGTGTTGATAGCAAAATTTGGCATGGGCCCATTGATACATTCAGTTTTAGAAAGGTTCGTTGGAGGGATCGGCTGGTCTAGGGGAAGCTGAATTCAACAAGGATTCTGAAGATTGCAGAAGAGGAGGTTTTTGTATTTGTAAATGTATCTTATAAATAAGCAGGTATAGTTGTGTAAATAGATAGGCATAGTTGTTTTTCTTTCTTGATTAGGAAGTAGTATCCGTAGGGTTGTTAGTAGTTGCCTTGAATTCATGTAAATCCAAGGTATAAATACAAATGCCCTGTGGTCTTGTAAGACACACACATATCAATACAATATATTTTTGATGCATCGCCAACCGTAGGTTTAACTTTCTAACGGGTTCTTGCTTCGAGCGGGGCTATATCATCTCGATCTCCAGTGAAGGGATAAGTCTTATCACTTGACGATTGTATCAGCTAGCACTAATCTTTAACCTGGTCAATACGGTTGACGGTTTATCTTAGTACATTGGGTCATTTTAAGCATGTATTGATAAAATATAATTTATCCAACACATTCATGTAATTTCTATTAGCTTGATAAAATACCTTTTTACTTCCAACCTTGCACAGGTTCGATTTGCTAGGATGTTCTATCAATAGGATGTTTTAAGAAACTTTTATATAAATTTTTTTAAAAAAAATATCATTTAGCAATCTAAAAAGCATGCTGATGGAAACTGGTGAAGTATCATACAAACATCTAGAATACCTCTCCAAAAGTATCATGCCAAGAGCTACCCCTCCACATCAAGATTAACCAACAATCCTGACCGTAGTTACAATTTGCATTTAGAATAATTAATTTAGAATACTTGAGAATAACAAAAATAGAACTATAGACGACCATACAAATGATTCCTCTAATCTCACGTAATGCTTAGGAAGGGACTGCAAAAACTTTGTCATTAAATTCATCTACAAGATCTGAAAAGCATTTATTGTGCTAAAAACCAAGCAACAAATTAGTGCATAATAACTATTGGAATAAATAAATTATTGTCACTATGACAAGTACCCAGTTAATAGAATCATCATTCGTGTTGAAAAACCTTCTGTTTTGAGTTCATTCATCAACATTTTGATATGACCCTTTAGCTGAAATTGTAATTGCAAAATTGAGCGTTCTTCAACAGAATTATGGGTAAAAACTAAAAACATCGATAGTAAAACAGGAGTACTTGACATTTTTATTATACACGTGTAAGATAAATGCATCAGAAATGAAATTCTTGCATGCTGTTTACTTCCACAAACAAGTATACTACAATATTAAGGATGTTTGACGATAGAAATTCTTCTGCTGAAAAGAACCAAAGCCAGCGGACACAAAGTTTGCATTCCAGTTGTCTGCCAACATGTGTTAGCGAGTGTTCCAATATGGGTGTTGGGAAAAGATCCCGTACACGGAAAATGAAGCAACCGATTAGCATATAATTAATTAAGTATTATCAAAACAAACTTGAAAAATGGATAATATGATTTTTAAAATAATTTTTCTGAACCTATATCACGATATCAACACAGGTAAGGAAAAATCATACCAACTCAAATGGGAAGCAACATCAAACTGCATAGTGATACAAATCAAAAGGCACAAATGAACAGCCAAGAGCACCGTATGAAAGATTGGATTAATGCAAACCTATTTGATCCATCAAATCTAAAATATTATCTACCTCCTACCACCCATTTCGACTTTTACAGTACAAAGTAGAATGGGCCTGTCTGGCATTTATCCATAGCACACAAGAGACTACAATATGTTTGTAAAACACACAAAAGATGAAAAATAAATAAGACAAGTCCAAGTAAGGAATCTGTGAAAAATTTTCTGAACACATGAGACTAAACCATGCAATGTTTCAAGGGTTGCATATTATATGCAAAACCTCCAAATAGATCAAAGACATCATGACTTCAATGCGGCCTACTTAATCTACTCCATCTAATAAAAACATATTATATGACCTTTTTCATGGTCTTCAAAATAAGTTCAAACACAACTTGGTATTAGAATCAATTTATAAAATTTAATAAACTTATGATATTATGATAGTACTTTTTAAGGCAAATCTATATATCATTTTTATGTTTTCAAACTAAACATTTTAGAAATGATCAAAGTTTCATAAGTTTGGTCAAACCGAAAAGTTCAAATATTTATGAACAGGGGAGTATCTAGCATCAAGAGGTTATTCACCTCCATTTTCGTCAATGGATATGAACTTAACATTTCAGAATTGCAGTCAGAATGTCACATTGTGTGGTTTTTTAAGTTCCAACAAAAATACAAACTACAACCTGAAAAAGAGAAAGGTAAATGCCAGATGCAAAAGAAAACTTTGTTAAACATCAATATGACTAGCTAAGTATAGTTGTACTCTTGATAGAGTAATTCATTTAATTTCTGTTTTATTTCCATGAATGTTGACAACCTTTACAGCGCTTCCTGTTTACAAAATCAAATATGTTAAGACTCTAAGCTCTAAAGTTCACAACTTGACCTAAGAAAAAAAATCTGATTTGAGCATTTCCATGCGCCAGTTTTTGTTTCCTCAAATTGCAATGCTCTTGTAGTCTGTATCTTCAAGAGAATATCACAAAATGGTAAGCTGGGATTAAACAGTGTTCCATTAAAAGTCTATCCAGACTATAAAATGACAATTCTACTCCTTAGGGATGAGCGGTAAAATGAACAAGTAAATTTTCTCATCCCTCAATTATTGACACATTTGAATTTCATCCCTCGACTACACTACTGAAAAAAAAATCCTTCATTCAACTCTCAAAACTGGGTAAAACTTGTGACAGTGATTTACCGACACAGATAGTGGAGCTCGCTTGTTATAGAGGATTACGGTTCATCATCCATGCTTCACTATTTCTCCAATTCACCTTTTATGACTTGGGCCATTGCTTATTCTCTGTTCCTATTTCTATGACAAGCAAGCCACACAACCTACGTTGGTCAAACTAACTAACAAATAAGGTAGAAGAACGAGTTTTACCTAGTTTTAATAATTTGGGGGACTAATTTTATGAGGTTCTGTAGTTGAATGATGAAATTCAAACTAGTCTAGAGTTGAGGGACACAATAAAACTAGCAACTTCATGTGATTGGTACAATTAAATTATGCAGTACACTCGAAACAGTACTTTGGTATCACTCTCATTTTTTTAATGTGCTACTTTGGTAACAGACTGTATTTTTGTAAGATTGATGAGCTTATTTGAACAATGAAATAATTCACATTTTTATTACTACGGCTGTTCAACTAGAAATGAATATAACAGGACCCTGTTCTACTTTGGCCATGTTCCTACGATGAAATTTGAAGTACAGTATTCAAGGTAACTGTTAACTTCTTTTATCAACAGAGATGAGAATGAATAAAGCAACTGCATGTAGAGGGAAGATAGTAAAAGCTTTTTTTTATAACACTCTGATGATGATAATAAATTGTATACCACATACCAATTCATCCTCAAAGAGGCATCATAAATATTCTGAATACGTGCAAATTTGTTGCCGATTTTCCACAATATCGGCTCTCCTCTGCAAGGGGAAAAACTTGCTAAGGTAGTATTCATGAAACAGGCACCAAGAAACATTAGCACCTCCAAAGACAATTTCATGAGAGCATGGTTCAAATCAGATAATTGTGCCATCGCGCTGTCATCTCTAAGGAGATCTTCTCAAATTCATCCTGCAAATGACATGCAATTGAAAGCTAACGTTGAAAACAGCATAATGCTATGTTTATGGTGACCTATAATCTTTTACCTTCGAAGAAATAAATCCATCCATACAATGTTCCAATTCACCGGAAGCCAGATAGTTGTCAAACTGACGACTATTTGTGCAGGCGTATTTGCTCTACAGCAGTATAATACTGTGCAGAAAGGGCAGTTACATTAAAAACCAAGGTGATCAAAGTTAAGAAATACAATGATGCATCATATTTCCATAAGAGCCTATTCGAACTTCTAGTCCATAACCAGTTATAACTAACCAAAAGTGCTCCAATTCAAATTTCTACATCCTCCATTACACAATGTAGGTCCATCGCCATGGGATGCATAGTTCCATAGTATATGTCGATTGATGGAATCAAGAATGCAGTTATCGTAATTATTCTACTACATGCCCATGATATAATGTAGAATTAGAATAAGGCAGAATAAAACAAAGAATAAACTCAGGTTTCATTGACATACCATAGAATCTCTAAGCTTATTGTTAACAAATGCACATACATCTGTAAGTGTGGAGGGAAATCACCAGTAACTGGTACTAGTTGCTGATGATGAAAAAAAATGAAGAATTCTTAGTTACTATGTAAAAATGAAAATGCACTGTTAGTTACTACTCCATACGCCCCATATTAGAGGGAGCCCAAGTTTTTTCGTTTTGTCCCACAGAAGAAGGCAACATCAAAATTTGCTACACTCTCCCGTGAGTACGTACATTAAATAAAAAAGGGGGGCAATGATAAACCTGACTACATTCTCCTTTGTTTGACATGGTTAATCGATTAATTATTCCCAAGAGCATGTCTAAGTGGCTCTAAACAAAACAAAAGTACTACAATTAATTAGCTGTTCACCAAAAAGAAAAATATAGGAGATAAACAAAAAGAATTTCCAGAAGCCACCTCACGTATCAAAGGATGAAATATAGGCTCCCAGACATGTAACACAGAATGAAGCAAAAGCTGAAAACAAAATAAAATGTCAATACTAATTGTGAAAAACATCAATTTTACAAGCCCAAGAAGTGCCAGGTCACAGTCCAAAACTTTAGCTAGTATCTCCAAATTTTCTTTGAGATGTTCAATAACATCATAAGAACAATCAGAAACCTGCAAATCATTAAGATATAAAAAGTTGTGCTTCAACTAATATGAAATGAATGAATTCAAATAATTACCTTAATGTCATGTTCCAGTTTGACAAGTTTGCTAACAAATTTACATATTTGCATGTTGCGTGTGAAGCGAGTCCTCATGTAAAATTGTTGCTTCACAAACCAAAAAAAGAAAAACGTCTCTTAGCCAATATGAATATACATATGCATACTCTACGGTTTGAGTATCTTTTTGAAGATGAAATGTGTATATAAAATTACTTGTCTCAAAGAAGAGATGGGCACCATAAAAGGATGATGAGAGCTGTTGATGGCATACTTATGTTTGAATATCATTTTCACTTTCTGGAAGAGAGTTTCTTTTTCCAAATAATCATGCTGCAAGTACATATAATCAGAGAAATTATATCATTTTTTAAAGTCACAATACACATAGAAGCAATGCCAAAAAGGGGAGAGACATGGCATCAATTCAATATTCTATCATGTGATGCCCACATGCTCCTTATTTGATTAGACTTTGCCATAATACCACTTTATCAGGTAATGATGCCAGTTCATCATCATAATGACACGCATTAGTGGCATGTCAGTAATTTCTGTTTTTACAGTGAAAATGACCAAAAGTGCAGAGAATTGCGAGTTTAGGGCACCAAAACATAATACGCAAATTAGGGGGGTAAAATGGTAGTTCCAGTGCGAATATCTTTTTCTATTATAAAAAACATATAAAAAAACTCCACACATGTGGTGGACCTCCCATATGGCTATATGCAAGTAGATTGTTTACGAAAAATTCAGATTTGTCCTAATCTCTAAGTAAAAAAGAGTCGGAAAGTTCGACTAAAACAAATTGGCAAATCCGCTCATCCCATGTTGGAGTTACTTTCAACTATCAAACAATTTCTTATGTTGGATTTTCTTTAACTTTCATACAACTTGACCTACGAAGGTTGGTATTTGTGGCTCACAGTCTGCCATTGTCGAAATGATTGCAAAAGATGTCCAAAAGAATTACCTACCAACCCTCTTTTTTTTAACAAACTATGGACCCAACCAAGGTAATAGTCGGCACGAATGGCACCTGAAAAGTTTCACATAATTTACAGGTAGACTTCTATCCACCAACTAAATTATTTAACAGGACATTGCCAAAGCCTCACAATATAAACATAATACTATGCTTATGTATCAAATCAAAGATAACTTTCCTAACTCTAAGTGTATCTGGTTAAATAGACTTACCTCCATACAATCATCCATTGCATTCACTTACTATAAAAAATAGTTTTTATCGAACGGACTAAAATACAAATACATTGATAGGAGAAAACCCGAAAATAAATATGGTCTTCAGTAATAGGTCAAAATACTCATTACCACTGTAGTATTATTAAGTACTTAGTTGTAACAGTTAGACATTCTCGGAGGTGCTACACGATCTTTAGTATTAGTAACACCAATCAATACTAAAAATCAATGTATTAGTATAGATTAGTGTTACCAACCGGTACTAATATTACCAAACATATTAGCACCGGCTAAAGACATCAACCTGTACTATTGTGTAGTTATTAATACTAGTTCGTATTTTTAACCAGTACTAAAGATCCTTAAAATAAAAAAATATAAAGGATGTGCTGTCAAAATTTTTTATGAAATTTTTTATTTGGTGATTTCACTCATCCAAAGGCTCTAAAAGGATAGCAACTTCATCGCCTGGTTAAGAATAAAATTATTAAGAAAATAAGAGTGTCTTAATTGTAAAAATAAAATTATCTAGCAATAATAAGAGTGTTTCATAATAGCAAAACATAAGACAAAATAGTTAAAAAAGAGAAAACAAAAGAAAGTTATAGAAAAATAAAGGAAAAATAATGAAAATTAGAACCATAAGTTTTTTATTCTCAAAGTTTTTAAAATTAATTATCCTAGTTTTCTTTTTTTTTCTTAAATTTATTTTTCCTGCAATTTTCTAGTTTTTCAAATTATTTTTTGTACTTTTCCTGTTTTCTAAATTTTGTATTTTAAGTGCTTAAAAATCTTTTATATCTATTGTACAAAACAACCGGTACTAAATATATTTTATCGGTTATTAATACTAATCGGGACTAAAAATATTTTAGCCAAACCAAAAAATCTTTAGTATCGATTGGTAATTAAAAAATGCATCTTTAGTCTCAATTGATAACCGGGACTAAAAAATATTTTAGTCAAGCGGAAAAACTCCTTAGTACCGGCTGTATATTACAAGGAGATGGTATATATATACTTTTTTTGTCTTCTCCGATCTAAGTTACTTCTTATTATCTCTTCACGTCGCCGTCCTCCACACCAACACCATTTGCACTGATGTCACCGTGTGCCCACCTTCCCACCGACGCCGCTGCCGTTCCCATCTCCACCGTCGACGTCACCGTGCACCCACCCAACAACGATGTCGCCATTAACACCGTCCGTAAATTACATAAGGGCTATTAAAAAAACTCATTAAATTTATTATAGACAAGATCGTTAATCTCATATATATATATATACATATATATAAATATATCCATATATATTTATATGTATGTATATGTATATATATATACACGTATATATAAAGCAATATAACAATAAAGAAAATAGCAAAAAAATAAACAAAATAAAAAACATCAACCGGTACTAAAGAGAGATTTTTAGTATAGATCAATTGACCAAAACTAAAAATACCTATTATTAATCCCGAATTGCTCGTACCGGTTGCACAATGTAACTAAAAGGGTTGCAAACTTACTAAAAACTATTTCTCTAGTAATGACTTCTTGCAAGATGTCCATATAAACACAAAGGCATCTCTCAAATTCACCTTCAAACTAGATGTAACATAAAAGAACATGTTGAAATTAAGAAGTGAGTAAAGAAAGTCAAGTGGTAAACATTTGAGATGCTCAAATTTTCAAAAAGGGAAAGAGAACAGTCCTCCCAATTCCACTCACAACCCTCAGGAAGTTCCTAACAGAAGATGCCTTTACTTGAAGATCTTTCTTTTGCTTTTCAATCCAGACGCTAAAGCTGTTTTCAGCATTAGAATTGTATTTACCTTCTACAGAAAAATGCTGTCGCAAAGTGCATGACGGGAAAAGTGCATAAAATATGTCAGAACGTCGAGTCCAAAAAAAAAATCACTTCAAGAGCAAAAAATATGAACGACTTGCCTGGATTCATAAATAATCATATAATTGTTGAGAAAGGACAACAAGGTCCTTGTCAACACTACCATTTGCACCTGAATTCAGTTTGTCTTTAGCATTGGATTGCACACATAAGCTGATTGTCTAGACGTCTAACTAAACATGGAAGCAAATCATCCACGATGAAAAGCCTAAGACTCATATCATTGGTAGGTGCAAGATGAATGAAAGAATGTAAAACTGGAATAGCCTTGCTTGTTGCTTTATCATCCACAAAGTACCCAAAAAGGCTCATATCCAGTCAGTCAAAGCAATCACCAATTAAAAGAGACCTGTAAGAAATTAGCAGCTTTTACATGTTCTTTAAATCAAATTTATCATCCATCATAAAAGAGCATAAAAAATAATAATGATAGATCACAAGTTAGAAAGTAGTACACTCCACATCTTGCAAATAGTTTTGTTCAACTTTTGCTAATACCCCAAGAAATTCTGAAACTTCACGAGTGTAGTGAAGGAGTAGTTTTTGTTTCAGCTCTTCTGTCTCCTCACCAAATTCAGAAAGACATGGTACTTCAGGCTGCTATTTGCGCCGGAACCCGGCGCGAGCACACCGACGTCTAGAAGGTCTACTTAACTCTAGTGCAAGTCGGTCGGCTTCTCTTCGTGTCTCGAGGTACGTGCGCCGGGGCTTATGGAGTTCGGTCGGCTTCAGCATGACAGTACGGGTGCGGACATGCCAGTCAATTTAACCTTGCAATTGACAAAGAGGTGAGACAAATGGGTCAGTCGGACGACAGGCCGATACGAGCCCTAGCTATCGGCTGGCTGCCGATAGGATTAAGTTAGTCATCAGCCGCGTCCAGATGGCTTCTGCTATTGACTGAGCCGATAGGAATCAGGACGCTCTTCCATCGGCTAGGGAGCCGATGTAGGTGTAGGCGGATGTCGACGAAGAATATGATGGCTTCGGGTGTAGCGAACGCGAGATCCTGATCCATCGGCCGTATAGCCGATGGAGGCACCGAAGTGTGCTCAGAGATTAGCAAGGCACGGAGAATCCCTCCTGATAGTCGACGGAACCTGTCGCGGTCGTTCATCGGCTGAAGAGCCGATGAAAGCATATGCAAAGTGGCAAGGAGTCATATAAAAGGCACTGGCTGCAAAGCCGATGCCACTCCGGAGATGGTAGCACGAGACTCGTCGCCCACCGTGACGACGCCGCTGGCACCGAATCTCGAAAATTGGACCTAACCGAGACAGTACGAGAACGAGGCCAAAGGCGACGGGACGGTAGACGCCGGATCGGTTGTGCTGAAACAAGGACGAAGCAAATCCATCAGCTAGTTGAACTGATGAGAGGATGTCTCTCTGAAGACAGGCCAGCCGATGCATTTGGTGTTACGCTCAAAGGAAAGTCTCTGCAGACCTAGTGCGTATCGACCGAGGAGCCGATACGCTGGGCATGACGCTCAACGTATACATAACTCATCGGCTAACACTCCGATGAAACGTTGTACTAAGACTTATAGGCCTAAAGCTCATTCCACCATCGATAGTCTTGTAGGTCGAACCTAACCGATGCAGCACAAGACCGACGACGGCGAAGAGAACTTGATAGACCGATAGACTCTGCATGGGCGTGATGCAATACATCCTATCGACCTAAGAGATCGAACCTAACCGATACTGCCTTAGATAGAACGAGATATATCGAGATAGTGGTGGGACTTACCTCTTCGCCGGAGATCGGACTTAACCGACGCAGCACCATGTTGAGAGCCAGACCCCGCCGATAAAAATCTAGATAAACTAGGGTGGCGATATGTTGAGATTGTATTGATCGAAGGATTAATGATGATTACATATTTCTAGGGGTCTATATTTATACCCTGAGTTTACAGAGTCCGACGCGTTTACAACAACCATCGGACGTTATTTTCTAACAAAGATAAAGAAAAATATCCCTAAGAAAGATAACTAACTAAATCTTTCTATTTATATAAGATAGGATATAATACCCTACCGTAAACCACGGCTACTCTTCAAACTCGATCTTATTTTGAATAATCTTCTATTCTGAGACTAAGTCTTTTCTTGTCTTAATTCAATCGGTTTCTTTTCTATAGCAATCGAACGCCTCTACGCCTCAGCCGATCATCTTTTCAATCTATTACTGGACTTTTTAAATTTTGACGTTAACAGCTGTCCTTTGTATAACTGATTGAACTAAGTGAAGTATAAATTTACACTGTCGCTGTACGAAACTGATTGCCCATTTCTTGCAGAACTCAGGAGGGCAAAACCAAACCAGAGGAATAGCGACATGATGGATAAGCTTTTCCAAACGCCTCACTTCCATAGACCCTAGATCTTTAGTGATAGTATCACTGAGAGATATAGGCTATCCAATAACTCCGTAAATCACCCATTAATGGATGGACATGGACCTATACCATCGTATCTGCAGTATGATACAAGCCACAATTGGGTGAAATACAAAAGCAGAAAATAAGTTGATTATCATATAACGACATTTGGCATATGGGAATTAGGTTCTTGTCAGGCAGCTATGGGGGCGATACAAAATAATAAAGCAAGGATTCTTTTGAAAAATATCTACCAAGTTATTCTGCATCAACACACGTTCAAAATTCAACTAATGTTATTGCTTAACTTCTATTGGTCAAAACAGCATTGAGCTTCATAAAGTAGCCACACAAGGCACTACTTTTATGCTTGGGTGATAGTAGATCACAGGGCATGTAGGTACCCCACCATTGCGCTCGCTCACATGTACTCCGAGTTCATCAGCATTTAAACTGACAGGAAGGTAGAAAATAGAAATAGTACATCTGAACCACTATAAGCAGCATACTTCCACTCTGTTGAATTCCCTCTAACAATGCTTTTGTCTGAGTCTCAACAGAACTCTCAATGCTATCAGTGCTAGGCAGTCCATCAGTGATTTTGAGCATATGAGCAAGCTCTGTAAGGCTCATGTTTTTCACTTTCAAGATCTTGAAACAAACCGTCAGCACCTTTGTTTTCCCAGAGCAAATGTATATATTGAATCAGCTGGAGAAAAAAAGGGTTAAAAGTAATCAAATGCTATACAACTATGTAGTTATATGCAATGTAAAACCCTGGAATCTATTTGCCAGTTTGCACCAACTATAGCTTCAATGACATAAAACTTAGTTTTTACTAGCATAAGGTTTATGTGGATATTTACATGTAGCAGCAGAGGAAGTATTGATTGTAATAGCAATTCAGAAAATATCACAAGCATTAAGCTCTTTTTGTGCAATTCACTCAAATTTAGGGTTTCGCTTTTGTGAGATCAAGATCAATGCATAAGAAAACTGTATGTAAGGATCCCTAGAGCCTAGTCCAGCACGCTAGCTTACAGAGTACAGAGGTCCAATGAGAACAAAACCAGAGAAGATCATAATCGGAGAAAAAAAGTTAATGATGGCAAGAGAAGGAAAGTAAATTAAGCGCTAGACTGAAAAGACGCCTTTCGGGAATGTTCGAACATTTATAACAACTGACCTCGTACTGTTTTGTTTTCCATTTGTAATTTGCCATTGGTCAGTAGAAGTAGCGGTGGTAACTTTAAGTATTAAATATCTATGGGGCATTAATGTCTTGATATCTCCATAAGATTGCTTGGTTTGTAGTCAATGATAAAGGATAGAGAGATTGAAGGCTAAAAGATAAATTCAATGTTTGTGGTACTGACAGACGAGACAACTTCATCCATCTACATTTGTTTATTAAGTAGTAGGAATTTTGTTGAAACCATTGTAATCCCTTTGAAGAAAAACAAACAACAACAGAACAACAGTAACCAACGATATAGAAAGACTTATCAGTGCGTATCGCCGGCTTGCTATAATGCTATCTACCACATGAAGCAAGTATCAAGAAACTTCCATTTGAAACAAAACGTCCATGTTTCTGTATGCAGACAGCACTATTGCCACACATACTTGATTTTGCTGGCCGGTCAAAACCTAAGACGGCAGCAAACAGTTGCAGCTCTGGAGGGTTTGGAAACACTAACAAGATGCAAGCAAGCAGTCACCAGCATGCAGTTACAATGTCAATTTTAGGTATATCCAAGAACTCGGTTTTAGGTATACCCTCACAAAATCAGTACTCACCACCTTGCCCTCCGAATCGCCCGTGCCGCCTGCACCCTTGATCTCTCCAAGACGCGCAGCATCACCCTCCACTCTATTGGAGTAGATCCCACGCGCCGCCACCAACCCCATGGCGCCCCAACAGGAGGAGCCCCGCGTGTGCCACTCTGCTGGGTTGGAGCGGATCTGCCGTTAACATCTACCGCGGTGGCCTCATGGTTCACATCTGCCCCAATTACAGAGCTCCACCTTTTTTTATAGCGGTTTTGGTGATATGGAAAAAAAACAAATAGAGAGAGAAGGATGTCATCTGTTGATTAATAGATGGTTAATAGGTTGTTTAATATTACCTCTGTACAATTAACTTTATTTGGTCTTCCTTCTATTTTTTCTATTAGATTATCATGATAATATCTAACAAACATAATATTTTAAAAATACTTATAAAGAAGAATCCACACATATGGATTTTATGTTTTCAAAGTTTTTAAGACTTATTGACGATTAAATTTTAAAATTTTGGTCATATATTTAAATGCAAAGGAAGCACTATGCAATTATTACGTATATCATCTATAATCGACCCATTAATTATGTAAATTTATTACAGACATTTAAACAGAGTAAATGAGTAACATACATGTTTACGTATAACATGAAAGACTAGGCATCAGCCGTCTAAACTACTGTTCATGCTCTAGCCTAATTCGGTAGATTTTTGGTTCGTCTGCCGCAGACTAATCAACTGATGGCAGGTTATCTCTTCGTTCCACCACGCATCCATACGTCTGTTTCGAATTCTGTAAAGATGGCGACACAACACCGATCTTCTGCCGAGATCTGTTTTAAGTGAAAAACAAATCGAAAGACACGGCTAAAAGAGAAGGTACGCAGCGATCAGTAATAACCAAAAGGAAGCAAGGCTGAAACTGGACCGTGAGTAAAAACAAAGGAAAAGTGATGCATCTGCAACAGCAAGTAAAACTCTGTGCTTATTTACGAGCAACAGTACGGATCAATCGCTGCAGAAGCTCAACCAAGCTAGAATAAAACATACCATGTAAAATCGTTTACTTTTTACAAATACAGTGACAACATACGGGCATTCAGCTAGTACTAATATATTGGTTTAATTCATGCACACCACGACCAAGCACAAAGTTCTTTCCAGTTTTCGCTGAACTGAGCGATCAATGGTAAATAAGGCTAACATCCTAAATTCTGGCTGAATATCACAATATGCCTTCGTTGCCCTGATGAGGGCTCTCACAGGCGTGCTCATCTGCAGCCAACAGCGACAAGGAACAGCACGCATGCAAACCACCCTGCCTCAGCACATGGAAAAGACCTGCTTAATAAACAACCAGAAGACATCGACATACTAACAGGAAAGGTAAAAATAACATCCCCCAAAAAAAAGAAAAGCAAGATATACAATACTGCTTAATAAAGACTAACAATACTAACCTGTTCCAAGGGTCGTCTAACAATGTCATAGTAGTGGTGCTCATAGTACCTTGTATCCATCCAATACTGGCCAAACATACAAGAAAACAATAAACAAGTGAAGAGACAAAAGAGCAAAAGCTTTGCATTTATGCACTCGTTGAAAACTTTTCATGGCTTCCACACAATGACACAACCTACCAATAATAAGTGAGAAAATATCTAGAGCTGTCTATTTATACTAGCTGAATGCTGGTGCTTTGCTACCAATAAAAGAAAATATATAAGAATATTCCCTAAGGTAAATAAAGTTTATGAAATGTGCTACCCATCTTATTGCTATAGGGAATATTTGCCTTAATTCAAATTTTGATGTGTCTATCTGTTTAGTTTTGGTAGTTTTTTAATATCAAGAAGTTCAAGGGGTAATCTACAAAATTTACAATGGGAGTAGGTGGGGGTGCCTATTCCTTTCTTTAATGGGGATCAGGAGTTTTGCTACTCCCTCCATCTAAGTTTATAGCATATTATTAAGTTCTATACCATCAATACGAGAAACATTGCAGATTTCAACGTAAATAAGTGTGCTTTTCACTATATATCTCTAATAGATATACAGGTTTATTTCCTATGTCATGTACGCATGCATAAAATCCAGTCCTTAAGAGAAAATAATTAGGGTTAGTCTAGCAACTTTCAATATCACCTTGGCGTACATACTCCAAGACTACTATTTTGGTGGGAGTACACTGACATTATGTAGTATTTGTACAAAATATCATTGTCTGATACATTTTTTCCATCCTGAATTTTAGTAACACTTTTATATGTTTTTAAAAAAACTGTCACTGTGCAATCAACCTAAATAAATAAATACTAAATCATGATAAATCAATCCACAATTCAATACCTCCTCACGATTTTCAATCCACCTTTCACATGCTTCATCAACAACCTAATAGAAGAAACTAATAAGTTTGATATATCATCAAGGACACACCAAAAAGATGAAACATTGACTTGTAAAAGACTAAGTATCCTACCTCTTCAAAAGTACCATGCCAAGAGCTATCCTTCCGCATCAAGATTAACCGACAATCCTGACATTAGTTACAGTTTGCATTTAGAATAATTAATTTGGAATACCTGAGAATAACAAAATTAGAACTACAGAAGACCTACAATGATTCCTCTGATCACGTAATGCTTAGGAAGGGACTGCCCAGCAAAAACTTTCTCATTGAATTCATCTACAAGATCTGAAAAGCATTTCTTGTCCTAAAAAGCCAAGCAACACATTAGAGCATAATAACTACCGGGATAAATAAATTATCACAATGACAAGTACCCAGTTAATAAAATCATCATTCGTGTCGAAAAAACCTTCTGTTTTGAGCTCATTGATCAACATTTTGATATGACCCTTTAGCTGAAATTGTAATTGCAAATTTGAGATTTGGTCAACAGAATTATGAGTAAAAACTAAAAAACATCAATATAGTAAAACAGGTGCAATTCACACTTCTATTAAACCCATTTCTAAGATAAATGGATCAGAGATGAAATTCCTGCATGCTGTTTACTTGCACATACGAGTATGTCTGATGATAGAAATTCTTCTGCTGAAGAGAACCAAAGTTCGCTGGTGCAAAGTTTGCATTCCAGTTGTCTTTGCCAACATGTCTTACTAAAGAGTAGCACAGAAGTCTGTGTACCATGGCACACCAAAAACAGTAACATAATTATCAATATATGGCCTTCCGACAAGAGAAAACATCACGATATCAAGAGATGCAAAGGAAAAATCATACCATGGTGCCAACACAAATAGGAAGCAATATCCAACTGCAGAGTGTTACCAATCAAAAGGCACAAGTGAACCACCAAGAGTACCATATGATAGATTAATGAACACAAACCTATTACAACAACAACAAAGTCTTTCAGTCTCAAACAAGTTAAGATAGGATAGAGTTAAAACCCAGCATAAGCTTTCAGGCACGTAGTACAGATCTTTAAGTGTATCTCAATCTTTCAAATCTCTTTTTATTGTCTCTCTTCATGTCAATTTCGATATTACCTTATCTCTTCTTATATTATTATCTTTAACTTAGAATTCCACAATGTACTGATGTCTCTGGGAGTCTCCTTTGGACATGACCAAACCACCTCAACCGATATTAGACAGGCTTTTCTTCAATTGGTGCTACACCTAACCGATCACGTATATCATTGTTCTGTACTCGATCTATTATTGTATAACCATAAATCCAATGTAACATACACATTTTTACAACACTTAGCTATTGAACATATCGCTGTTTTGTAGACCAACATTCTGTCCCATACAGCATAGCAGGTCTAATCGCTACCTATCTTTTAGCTTCTACAGTATCTCTTATCATAGAAAATTCCAGATACTTGGTGTTATTTTATTCACCTCGCTTTAATTATATGGCTAACGTCTGAATCAATATCTCCATCCATCTGTAGCATCGATTCCAGATATTGAAAGATATCCTTCTTAGACACAACTTACCTCTTAAACTCACATCTCCCTCCTCGTGTGCAATGGTGCCAAAGTCATACCTCAGGTATTCAGTTTTAGTTCTACTTACTCTAAAACCTTTAGACTTAAGAGTTTGTCGCCACAACTCTAGTTTTCTATTTACTCCCACCTAACTCTCATCAATTAATACTATATCATCTACGAAGAGCGTACACCAAAGGATATTCCCTTGTATGTTCCTTATAATCTAATCCATTACAACAATAATAAAGTCATTCAGTCCCAAGCACGTTAGGATAGGCTAGAGGTAAAACCCAATAAGTCTCAAATCACGGTTCAAGCACGTCAATAGCTGCTTTCTAAGCACTCTAAAGCAAAAGGATACGGGCTTAAAACTGATTCCTAATGTAATCATATTTAATTAGGAGGTAACATATGTTACTATCATTTGTTCGAACACTAGTTATAGTATTGTTGTACATTTCTCCTTAATAACTCTTTGCACGTCTTCATTTCATCACCAAGTGTCTTTAGCTTACATCCACTCCCTTTGGTTACTCCAAACATCTCTAAAACAATCTGTTAAATACATGTCATCTTCTCCCATATATTATTTATATCATCTCCTTTCTTTTAAGAGCCCTCTTTGATAACCATTTCCAAAGGCATTTGATGTCTCTACTTCTAACTTTCATCACTTGATTCTTATAATTTTAGCTTGTTTATCACTACGAGCATGCACCAGAAAGCGAAAGTCGGCCACCACCAGCCTACGTTAAAAAACCACACATTCTTCGATATTAACTTACAATCCACACATGCTCATTTATCCCCAAACCTAACTGACCCAAATATTCTCTACCTTCTAGCACCCATTTCAATTTTGACAGTAAGAAGAAAAATGGACCTAATTGTCATTTTATCCATAGCACACTAGATACTACTTCCTTCGTCCAGAAATATAAGTTCATCTAGAGTTTGAATTTTATTCTACAATTTAAGGACATCCCCACTAACTCCACATCTCAACCAATCACAACCATCTCTCATTTAATTTTCTCACCGACTTTCCCATCTCAACTAGTCACAATCCTCCCTTCCGGCCTTCCGGCAACCTTAATCTAACTCCTTTAAAAGGGAGTAGTTGTGGTGATGAGTGTTGAATCTGCCACCAACCACCCCACCACCAACTCTCCTAAATTTTGACATATGGGACTATTGTCCATTCCTTCAAACCAAATTTAGCAAACAAAAACCTCTAATTAACTCTAAAATTAGGCTCTAAAATTCAAAATAGATTATTTTTAATTCCATAACAAAGTACTGGCCTTTTGCACGATCTCTCCAAAAAGCTCCAAACAACCTTATATTGTTGGATGGAGGGAGTATAAAAAGTTTATAAAAACCAACAACAAAAAAACATAAAAGAAAATTAATAAAAGACAATTCCAAGTCAAGCATCTATGAAAAATCCTCTACAAACATGAGAGAACATGCACTAATGTTCACAATACCAGTACTTAAAACCCTAAACCATGCAATATTTCAAGGATAGCACATTATATGCAAAACATTCAAGTGGATCAAAGTAAAACAAGAATATATGACGTCCGACTTCAATGTAGCCTATGTAATCTACTCCCCCTAGTAAAAAATATATGATGTCTTACTCTTTTTCATGGTCTTACAAAATACAACTTTGACCACAATTTAATTTTAGAAGGCTCTAAAATTTAATAGGTTCATTGAAGAATATGAAATTTACATCCCAGAAACATTTCAGATACAGTCAAAATATCATTCTGTGATTTGTTTAGTTGCAACAAAACACACATAGCACCCCAAAAACAAAAAAGTCATGACACTGGGATATCTAATGTCCTTATGAACTGTCAATGACTAACAAAGCATAATTGTACTCTTAATAGAGTAATCATTACATTTCTGTTATAGTTCCATGAATGTTGACAGCCTTTACAGTGTTTCATTTTTAAAAATCTAATATGTTAAACTGTAAGGTGTATGTTGGATTTCAACTCTAGCCTTTGTTTGGGACCGAAAGATTTTGTTGTTGTAATATGTTAGACTCTAAACTCTTAAGTTCACAACTTGACATAAGAAAAATTCTGGTTTCAACATTTCCATGTGTAAGTTTTTGTTTCTTCAAATTTCCATGCTGTTGTAGCCTGTATCTTCAAGAGAATATTGCAAAACAGTGAGCTGGGATTAAACAGTGTTCCATTAAAGTCTCTCCACGCTATAAAATAACGATTCTGTTTCTTGGGCATGAGCAGTAAAATGAATAAGTAAACTTCCCACCCCTCAACTATTGACTCGTTGAATTTCGTCCATCAACTATAATACGGAATAAAGTCCTTCATTCAACTCTCAAAACTGGGTAAAACTTGTGACAGTGATTTTAACCAAGATAAATAGTGGAGCCCACTTGTCTTCATCATGCATGATTCACTATCCTTCGATTCACCTTTTGTGACATGGGCCATCACTTATTCCCCGTTCCTATTTCTTTGAAAAGCAGGCCCCACAACCTACATTGGTCAAATCAACTGACAAATAAGGTAGAGGGATGAGTTTTACCCAGTTTTAATAGTCAATGGACTAATTTTATGAGGTTCTGTAGCTGAGGGATGAAATTCAAACTGAGCCTAGAGTTGAGGGACACAACAAGACTAGCAACTTCATGTGATTGGTACCATTAAATTATGCAGTACACTCGAAACAGTACTTTTGGATCATTCTCATTGTTCTAGTGTGCGTTAGACTTCGGTCTATATTTTTGTAAGGTTGATGAACTTATTGAACAATAAAATCATTTTGCACATTTTTGTTACTATGGCTGTTCAACTAGAAACGATAATAACAGGACCCTGCTCTACTTTGGCAATGTTCGCATGTACAGGATTCGAGCTAACTGTTTTCACTTATCAACAAAGATGACAATGAATAAAGCAACTGCATGTAAAGGGAAGGTAATAAAAGCTACTTTTGATTAAAAAAACTCTGATGATGATTGATGAGTTGTATACTGCATACCGACTCATTCTCAAAGAGGCGTCGTAAACATTCTGAATATATGCAAATTTCTTGCTGGTTTTCCACAATATCAGCTCTCCTCTGCAAGGGGAAAAAACTTACTAAGGGAGTATTCATAAAACAGGTTGCAAGGATAAGAATTACATAAGAAAAATTAGCACCTCCAAAGACAATTTCATGAGAGCATGGTTCAAATCTGAAAACTGTGCTACCACACTCTCGTTTCTAATGAGATCTTCTACAAATTCATCCTGCAAATACATACAATTGAAAGTTATTGCTGAAAACAACATAATGGTATGTTGATGGTGATCTGCACAATCTTTTACCTTTGAAGACATAAACGCATCCATACAATGGTCCAGTTCACCGGAAGCTAAATAGTTGTCAAACTCTTTGTGCAAGCGTATTTTCTCTACAGCAGTATAATACTGTCCAGAAAGGGCAGTTACATTAAAAACAAAGGTGATCAAAGAAAAAAAAACAATGATGCAACATATTTCAATAAAGAGACTATTTGAAGTTGTAGTTTACATATCGTCTGATCGTTCTTTGGCCTATAAAACTTCTAGTCTATAACCAATTATAACCAAAAGTGTTCCAATTCATATTTCTGCCATGGGATGCAAAGTTCCATAATATGTCAATTGATGGAATCAAGAAAGCAGTTATCGTAATTATTCTACTACATGCTCATAATGTTATGCAGAATTAGAATAAGCCATAATAAGTACCTTAATGTAGGGTTTCAGCTTGACAAGTTCGCTAATAAATTTACATATTTGCATGTTGCGTGTGAAGCGTGCCCTCATGTAAAATTGTTGCTTCACAAAGTTACAAAAAAGAATAAGTCTCTTAGCCAATATGAATACAGACATACATCCTCTCTAGTTTGTGTGTCTGTTTGAAGATGAAATGTATGTAAAATGCTTACTTGTCGGAAAGAAGAAATGGTCACCATATAAGGATGACGATAGTTGTTGATGGCAAGCTTATTTCTGAATTCCAACTTCAATTTCTCGAAGAGGATTTTTTTTTCCAAATAATCACACTGCAAATACATACAATCAGAGAAATCATATCATCCTTTTTAAAGTCACAATAGACATGAAGCAATGCCAACAAGGGAAGAGGCAACTATCATGTGATGCACAAATGCTATTTATTTGAGTCATACTTTTCCATAATATGACTTTATCAGGTTATGATGCCAATTCATCATCATAATGCCATGGAATAGTGGCATCTCACTAATATCTGTTAGTTAACAGAGAAAATGACCAAAAGTGCAGAGGGTTGCAAGTTTATCCATTCCATGTTCTTTTAACTTTCAAACAACTAGACCTACAAAAGTTAGTCTTAAGATTCACACGTTTTAAATATTTGTGAATAAGACTCGTATAGTCTGCCATAGTCGAAATGATTCCAAAATATGTCCAAGGTTATTGCACCCAAAAAAGTTTCCCATAATTTGCAGGTAGAAACTTCTACCCACCAGCTAAATTGTTAAACCAGAAAATTCCAAAACCTGACAATAATAGCATATTAATAATTATACTTGTTTATTTTTATCAAATCCAACATAACTTTCCTAAGTAGGCTCTGGTTAAATAAACTTACCTCCGTACAATCATCCATGGCATTCACTTCTTGCAAGATTTCCATATAAACAAGAAGGTACCTCTGAAATTCATCTTCGAACTAGTTGAAACATAAAAGAACATATTGAAATTAAGAAGTGAGTACCAGGAGTCAAGTTAACTAATAAACGTTTGAGATGCTCGAATTTTCAAAAAGGGAAGAGAACAGACCTCCCAATTCCACTCACAACCCTCAGGAAGTTCCTTACTAGCAGAAGACGCCTTTACTTGAAGAAATTTCTTTTGCTTTTCCATCCAGACACTAAAGCTGTTTTCAGCACTACAGTTGTCTTTACCTTCTCCAGAAAAATCCTTCATGGTGGGGAAAGTCAAGTCCAAAAGGGTAATAATCAGTTCAAGAGCAAAATATATGAATGGCTTGCCTGGATTCGCAAATAATCATACAGTTGTTGACAGAGGACAGAGAGGTCCTTGCCAGCACTATCATCTGCACCTGAATTGAGTTTGTGTCTTTGGCGTTGGATTCCACACATAAGCTGACTGTCTAGACGTCGAACTATACATGGAAGCAAATCATCCACAATGAAGAATCAAGGACTAATATCATTGGTAGTTGCAAGGTGAATGAGAGAACGTAAAAATGGAATAGCCTTGCTTGTTGATTCATCATCCACGAAGTACCCAAAGAGGCCCATATCCAGCCAGTCAAACCAATCACCAGTTAAAAGAAACCTGTAGAAAATTAGCAGCTTTTACATGTTTCTTAAATCATTTTTATCACCCAACCATAAAAGAACATAGAAACAACATTGATAGATTACAAGCTAGCCAAAGTATCACCTAAAGATAGAGAATGATGGCATAGACTTCAGATCTTGCAACCAGTTTTCTTCAGTTATTGCTAATACTCCAAGAAATTCTGGAACTTCTCGTGTGAAGTCAAGGAGTAGTTTTTGTTTCAGCTCTTCTGTCTCCTTACAAAATTCAGAGAGACACTGTACTTCAGCCAGCCCTTTGTATAAATGATCAAACCAAGCAGAATGAAGTACAAATTTACACTGCCCTAGCATGGGTTGTACGAAATTGATTGCCCACTTCTTGCCGAATTTAGGAGGGCAACACCACACCAAAGGTATAGCTACATGATGGATAAGCTTTTGCAAACGCCTCACTTCCATAGACCCTAGATCCTTAGTGATAGTAGCACCTATAGATAGACTATCCAATAACTCCGAAAATGACCCATTAATGGATGGACATGGACCTATACCATCGTATCTGCAGTATGATACAAGACATTATTGGGTGAAATACAGAAGCAGCAAGTAAGTTGATTATCATAACCAATATTTGATATATGTGATTTAGGTTCATGCCAAGCAGCTATGGGAGACAATACAAAAGAATAAAGCAAAGGATTCTTTTGGAAAATATCTACCAAGTTATTCTGCATCAGTACTTCAGCACATGTTCCAAATTCAACTAATCTTAATGTTTAACTTCTATTGATCAAAACAACATTGTGCTTCATACAGTAGCCACATGAGACACTAATTTTGTGCTTGGGTGATAGTACATCATAGGGACATGTAGGTACCCTACCATTGCACTCATTCAAAAGAACTCCTGAGTTCATCATCATTTTAAACCGACAGTAAGTAGAAAATAGAAATAGAGTATATCTGAACCACTATAAGCAGCATACTTACACTCTCTGTTGAATGTCCTCTAACAATGCTCTAGTGTCAGTCTCAAGATAACTCTCCATGCTATCAACATTTGACAAACCATCAGTGATTTTAAGTATATGAGCAAGCTCTGTAAGACTCATATATTTTTCTCTTTCAAGATCTTCAAACAAATCATCAGCAACCTTTTTTTCCCAAAGCAAATGTATATATTGAATCAGCTGAAGACAAAAAGGTCAAAAGTTATCAAATGTTATACAACTATGTAGTTATATGCAACTTAGTTTGAACCAACTACAATGTCAATAACATATAACTTAGTGTGAACTAACATAAGGTTTATGTGGATATTTACATATAGCAGAAGAGGAAGTATTGATTGTAAAAGAGTTACTCAGCAAACATCACAGAACACAATAAGTTCTTTTTGTGGAATTCACTCAAATTTTGGGTTTCATTTTTATGAGATAGAGATCAATGCATAAGAAAACTGGCCTGCATACTGTTTTCCATGTGAGATTTGCCATTGTTCATTAGAAGGCATCCTAAATTTCAGTGGTGGGCTTTAAGTAGTAAATATCTATGTGCCATTAATTTCTTGATAGTATCTCAATAAGATGGCTTGCTTTACCATTAACAATAACGCACAGGAAGTTTAGAGGCTAAAAGACACAAATTCGATATGCTAAAAGGCAGAACTGAATCCAGTTCCTAGAAGAAAGAGCTATCTTATGAGATACCCTCTCATTGAGAAGTTTGTGGTGTAGGCACAGAACTCATCCATCTACATTTGTTTATTAGTTAGTAGGAATTTTGTTGAAACCATTATAATCCCTTTGCAGAAAAACATTACAAGAACCAACAAGTAACCAATGTCAACGATACAGAAAGACTTAGTAGTTATTATCGCTGTCTACCACATGCAGAGCAAGTATCAAAATACTTTCATTTGATGACAGCACGTCTATGTTTCTGTATGCAGATTAACTTGACCTACTTCCTCCATACACACCTGGAATTTGCAGGCTGGTCAAAACCTAAGACTAGCAGATAATTGCAATTTAGGCTGCATTTGGCGGTCAAGAAACCTACCATGGTTTATGGTCTGGAGGGTTTGGAACTACCAACAATTTCAATTTTAGGTTTAAGGTACATCCACATCAGTAGTAACTGCCATCAGTCATCCCAAACAAAAAACGCAGTCAAGCCACTAGCTTTTTCCAGGGGAAAAAGGCACAAACCTGCGGCTCTGCGAGCCTTGGATCTCCGGCGACAGCAGCCGCGGACTCCGGCACAGCCAAGGGGACGACAGCGTCCATGGCGGTGTCCGGTGGGGTAGCTTCCACCGCTCCCGTTCACCGGCGGCGCACCTACTCAAAGCTCCGGGCCGCCCGTGGTAGCTAGGCGGCGCGGCGTTTTCGGGGATAGGGTTAGGGTTAAGGCCGCGGCGGGTTTGGTTTGGCGTGGCTTCCAACTGCGAGAAGATTCGAGCTACTCGATCGAGTCATATACAGTAGTAGCTGAATGTCCTTAGGTTACCACGGAAATTTAAAAAAAAACCTACCGTTCACTTCAAAAGCCTAGAATAAAAATAAAATTATTACTATTGGTTTTACTACAGCAGCAAATGAGCCTTAGTAGCTTTAGGTTAGGAAAGAAGCTGATTCACGTGGTAGTAGTTTTTAAAGAGTATAGATATTACTATATTCATTATTTTTTAATCTTTTTTTATTCACGAAATATGTATTTTATTATTACTACTTTTGATATATGTTTCATCATTTATTTAAAAACAATTATGTAATTATTATTTATTTTTGTTTTATTTTATTTTATCATTAAAGATACTTTATTATATTTGCATAAAACTTTATATATATAATTTATAAAAAATTATATATGAAAACCAACGTAAAATAAAATTTAACATAGGGAGAGTTTCTGTTTTCGTTCATCGTCCCCTTCGCGCGTCGCGTTCCCAACTCCCGAGTCCGTTGCCCTTCGTTCGTGGGTTTCCAAACCGGAGTCCGACGGAGCGCAGCCTGCACTTCATCTCACGGTTGCCGGCGACCCCCGCAAATGTGCCACACAGACACAGCACGGGGACACGCGTTGCTGCATTGAGGTCGCCGGCGCTGTTCGTGGAATCGTGAAATTTGTTGACCTAACCATGTCATTCTCCTGAATTATGGCCTCACTGGATTAATTACAGATGATGGATTGACTGTGCTCAGTGGCTAATGTAAAGATCTCACCTTCTGGAGATGAAGAGATTAATTCTCATCATGTAGAAATAATTGGGTCGGAGCTAGCCTAGTTGCACTATATCCCTTTTAGATTTTGGACAGGATGGATTTGCTGGTGGACCTGTAGTCACCCAACTGTTTATTTTCAAGAAAGCAAGACTATGATCGCATCCTATGTTTAGCTTTTCACGTATGCTTGTTGTGCAGGATATCCAGTATCTAAATATCATATACATACTCTCTTGCGCATCTGATAAGAAATTTGATGGATGAAAGATAAAAGAAGCTTTTATGATTTACTAGCCGGATAAACTTGCCATAAAAAAAGAGAATTGCTACCTATCTGACAGAAATCTAATTGCTAGATCTTGCACTTTTTTTTGACCGTTGGATAGTGTCTCAGATTTACGCTGTCCTTTTGATTCGTGCTAACATTTATGCATGGCAAGGAAAACAATACTTTCATGCGCCTGAGACTCAAACGTAGTACGTTAGACTTGCATGCGCCCATCTCTATCTCCGAGAAGAGCTACAATACTTTCATGTTCTAAGATGCTCTAACAACTAATTTATAATATGCATAAAGAGATGAGTAGAGAAGCTTACGTCGCCATTTGACAATTGATCTTTGATAGTGGCTGGATATACCTACCTAAATAATAGTACAATTATTAAATTTGGATGTATATCATGTCTAGCCTGTTCTCATACATTATTATTACTGGATTTGTATCCGTTCTTCCTTACCTATTGGTCATCTCCTCCATTCTTTTTCTTCCCTCTTACTCTCTCTAGCTAGGGCTTTTGCGTGCTACTTCTTCCCTTTGCAATCGAATGGCCATCCCCTCTCCTTCCATGTTGCAGTCTTACTCAATTGTCTACTCAACCATCTAATGATCATGCACTTTCTTTCGTCAACTCTTTTTGGCACCGTTTTCTTTTATAAAAACATTTTTTCCAAAGGCATAGGAGAACTGCGCATCAATATATTAAGAAGAAAAAAGCAAGATATGGAAGCCCCACACAAGACCAGATCTTAGGGACCTAAAGAAATCCCCAAAACACCAAACTCAATCACTTATGAATAATACAACCAAAACACACCTCAACCCTATGGGGTTACTGGAGATGAGTGATTCCTCTAGCTCCAGCCATACCCCACAACCGTAGGTCTTCTCTAAGAGCATAAAGGACTACAACCAGACTAGAGGGTCCCTGTTGAACACACAACGATTACGGTGGTTCCAAACTGACCACACCTCTAGAATGTAGAATTAAACCTCCTTTTGACCTGTTATTCAACTCTATCATCTGCACCTGCCCACCAATCATCAAAGGAGTTATTTTCAAGTTGTGGAGATAGAATATGTAGTCCCAATCCTTACAGCAAACTAAACCAGACCTGTTTTTGTGAAGACACATGAGACAAGCAAATGATCAATTGTTTCATCAGCCTAGTCACAAAGAGAGTTTAGGGTGTGGCAAGTTTCCTTTGGTAAGTCTATTAGTTGTCTAACACTTATTGTGTACGACCAACCATATGAAGAATTTACACTTGCTAGGAGCCCAACTTTTCCAAATCCTCTCATAAGGTCTGAAAGAAGTGGCTCCAATAAATAGAGATTCATAAGCATACTTAGTTGAGTATTTTCTTGAAGCCAAAAGTTTCTATATGTGCTGGTCTTCAACTTCTGGCCGCAACACCACATTTGAGAGGAGATCTCATAACTAAAGATATTCACAAAGGACAATCAATGAAAGTGCCTCGGTTATATCAGAAATCCATTTCATCTCACTAAGAGCTTCATGGATTGTTCTTTTCCTTGCCCTGGTAGCCACTGCATCAAACAAATATGGTACCAACTGGTCTTATCTCTGACCTGTATCCATCTATCAATCCAAAAATAGTTGTTTTTTCCATTTCCAATTTCTAAAATAACTGCCATAGAATATTGCCTTGATTGAATAGTGAACTTGTATAGGGAAGATTATCCATGGTTTGTTTGGTTCTATTTTCTAAAGCTAAAGCCACCTCATTCTAAGAGCCCATCCTAGTTATTAAAGACCAAAAATACCTAGACCATCGAGTTCAGGTGGCCTTGTGACCTTAGGCTAAACAACTAGGCAATGACCTCCCTTAACATCATTCCTCCCTCGTCAAAGAAAAGCTCTTCGAATCTTATCGATTGCTTTGAGAGCTTAAGGTGGAAGGTCCATAGCCATGATCAGATATATTAACATAGAAGTGAGTACAAATTGCAAAAGAAATTTTCTCTGGGCCCTTGTTAGTAGATGAGCCTTCCAACTAGGGAGTTGATTTGCTATTCTATTAATGATTGGTTGAATTTGGAGCCTTGTCAATTTATGCAGAGAAATAGGTACTCCTAGGTACTTTTAAGGAAAATCCAATAGCTAACAAGGAAGAAGATCTTGTATTGTCGCCTTGTCCTCATGAGCACTACTTTTCATAATATTTGTTCTCAGACTAGAGGCTTCTCT
This sequence comes from Oryza coarctata, assembly GCA_030770085.1. Lineage (NCBI taxonomy): Eukaryota > Viridiplantae > Streptophyta > Magnoliopsida > Poales > Poaceae > Oryza > Oryza coarctata. The sequence continues at coordinate 10,386,497 of CM061483.1, read as the reverse complement.
AAAGAGCTATAGCATCTCTAGTGTGGCTCCAATGTCACTAGTAGTGGGTTAAAGAAAAATTACCACGTTGTTAGCATATAAGGAAATCTGGTGTTGGAGGGCACGTCTTGCTAGCGACTAAAGCAATTCTTCATCCACTGCTTTTTTCACCATATAGCATAAAACATCCATCACCAAGATGAAAAATATCGTGGATAGTGGATCGCCTTGTCGGAGTCCATGTCGATGAATGATCTTTGTCGCTTGGAATCCCATTAAGCAGTACTTGAGCAAAGGAAGTGGCCAAAAGTCTGCTCAAAATATCGCACCAAAAAGGTCCAAATCCTAATTTCTTCATCACTTCCAATAAAAACAACCAAGAAACTGAATCAAACACCTTTATAATGTCTAAGCTTCAACAAGAAACGAGTTTACTTTTGTTGATGCAAGAAACGAGCAATTTGCTAAACTAATATGAAATTATGAATCACCCTTTTACGAAAGCGCTTTGGTTGGGGGAGACCATAGAAAGTTTATATATGAAAAGTTTACATTTCCAATTCATATTTGTAATTAGAGTTCTAGGGTATAAATTTTATACAAAGGAACTTTTCAATTTCTGTTGACAATGTTTTCTATGTGTAAAGTTTCCAAGTATAAAGTTTAAATGTATAAACTCTGATTCGGATTCAAATTTAAAGCTTCTTGTGTAGAATGTCTACGTATCAAAAGTTTCCACGTATAAAGTTTCCGTGTGTAAACTTTTTAAGACCGCACGTGGGCCAGCCCGAAGAATGCGCACACTCTTGCCCCCTAGACGCCCATTGTCTTCAACATCCCAACCATCCAGTGATAGCATATTATTATAATTATTTTTACTTGACTAGGAAATTTTTAAAATTTTTATTGGTTGAGATCGCTGGTCACATTGCCGGGAAGTAACCTGTTGTTCGTTCCAAGGAGAAAAAATTATACCACTCCAAAGCTTCCACTTTAAAAAATGAGAAAAAAATTTAGCCACCGGTGAATGTCCACTTCTTATATATACCACTAATTTTCATCCCATCTTACATATACCAATATTCTATCTTCTATCAGTGCTGCCCACATATGCCATTATAAAGCAAGATCCATCCATGTTGGGTTAAAAAGGGGGCTTTTTGCAAATTGGTGTTATGCTGATGAGACAGATTACATCGTGGGCGGTGAAAGGCAAAGAGCACAAAAGAACTGCAATTAGAAATCTAAAGCTGAATCCCAATTATTGGGAGTCAACAAAATCAAGTTCAAATTGAAAGTCAACCAAATAGAAATTTACATTATGAAACCCCTTATTATTATTGATATTTGATGGATTGTAGTATGGCAAATTTCTGAAATACCGTACAGTAACGAATGTTTACAATTAGTTACATAGTAGTAAAAGCTTAAGTTGCTTGGGTCATGCTCCAGTGTATTTGTATTGGTAAATCCAATAAGCAAGCTCTAGGAGCCAATACAAGGAGCATAAGAAGCGATAGAATAAACAAAAGAAAAGGCTGTTGTCAACATATATATTTCATCGAGCTATTAATTTGTTTCCTTTAATGCAAGGGAAAATCTGCCATTAAAGAAAAGGAGTGACTAAAAAGTATTAAAATGAATTAAGGATAATCCTTCGAGATAATAAAACAAGTAACAAATTTCTGACTGAGTTCCAGGCAGCATCAAACGAATTTGTAGCTTACCAAGTATGCCTCGCCGCTAGTTAGCTGTTAATGAAAGCCAGAATCGTAAGACCTGCTTGGACACTTCTTGCATTAGTCCCTAGCCAAAACATAACAGTAGGTGCTTAGCCTCCTTGCACTGTACTGCTCCCAGAAACCAGTTAGTAATAGAAAATAAACAGATAATAATTGGTATAAAAGGCATAAAAACTAGACGAAAATAAATAGATAGCGACTGCTAGAAAAGCTTCAGTGGAAAGATGCCCAATAAAAGAAATGAAAATAAATGACTACAACCTTAAAACACGACTGAAGGAGTTACTGACCATTTACAAATAATTGCATTAATGTCAGTAGTGGAATCTGCAGATTTTGAACTACTCTCAAGAACATTAAATATTCAGATGGCATTCCAAACAAAAACAAAGTAAACAGGACACTAGGATTTAACCTACTTTGACCTGAACAATCCAAATTGGTAGGACCTAAGATATCATATGACACATGGTGAAATTAGAAGGTGTGTGAGTTTATAGATGAATACAAGCACTTGAAATTAAGACTACTAGTACATGTTAGATGATTAAATCTTATTTTGGATAGTAAACACGAACAACAATGAAATTAAATTCTTTAGTCTGAAGCTTCCCAATTTTCATGCCGAATTTGAAGGTGTCTTTGAGAGTAACTTTTCCATGTCTCACTGACCTCATTTTTATATTATTGATCACAGGAAAATTAGATCAAGCTAGAATGGATGCCACATTCAGACTTAGATGTACAAGAACATAACTTGAATTAGACCAGAATTGTCCAACAATGCAACTGACAAAACAGCAAATGCTCCCTTATTATAATACTTAACATTTCAAGTAACAATTATGTAAGAGCATCAATCTTCTGAACAATTTATCAATGACATGATCAGAAACTCCTCAAACAGCGTGTGAGAAAAATCAAACATACCAAGATTCAACTATTTGGTAAACAATATATGCACAAGAATTTTTATTGCAAGAGTGTATAAAAATACTATATAGGCAACAAAATTTTTTTCATTTAGAGACAAGTTACTAAGCTGACTTATCAATATTGAATGTCTAATTCAAGAACAAAATTTTGAGCTTGCAGAAACTTCTTTTCAGAACTCATACGAAGCTGGCATTCCAAATCTGGATTCCGGCCAATTCGTTGGATCTCCAAAGAGGATTGTTTAACCTGTGATTAAAATTTAAATGATAAGTATACCAAATTTAAAATTGCAGTTGTCGTATTTATAAGCATCTACCTTTTCTGGAATATACTCATTCTCATGTTCGAAGATGTCTCGTAGTCCATCAATGAAAGACAACCCAGTTTCTGTAGATGGTGGTTGATAATTACTTCTTTGACTTATCCAGGGAGGCATAGCCTTCACCCATTGTAAATTACTGCCCAAGAAATTCACCAGTTCTGTAATGATTTTGTCTTTTTCAGGATCTCCAGAGAGAAACTGTGATTGATCTTTTATATGAACCAAGACAAATAAATTGAGGGCCATGATATTCTCGAATTTTTCTCTAACATTCAAAAGTGCGCTGTGTTTAAGAATTTTCATACTGCAATAGAGAAACATTAAACAATATTATGCCTAAAGGATGTATATATGAGTATTCACAAAACTGCAACGAATTATCAAAACTATGACTTTGTTGCAACATTAGTCAAACATTTCACAGAAAATGCAACAATAGCAAACGATTTTGTAAGAAAACAGCAACTTTAACCTCAGTCTGGTCCTGATATTTCAAGGGCCTGGGACGAGTTAAAAGTAGGGACCCTTTGGTGCAATGTGGTTTTAAATATTATTAAGGTAATCTTATGAAAAGAAATTTTTTCTTGGATCTGACTAATTTTTCAAGGCAAATCTCCTTTACTTTACCTTCTATAAAATATTGAACTAATTGAAAATTAAAAACTTGTAGCAAGTTACAAGAAAGGTCTATTTCCTTGTCTATCATATGGATATTGTATGGAAGTAATGTTTATAAACAAGTCAAGCTAAAAGGAATAAATTTTGGAAAGCTCACTATGCAATGGTGTCCACATCAAGGGGTTTCAAATACATCCATAGCTATAAATTTAGGATAACCTCCATTACTGGCACATAGGAAAGACTAAGAGGCATATACATGAAAAATTGTCAAGCACTAACTAGATGAGCTCATAAAACATATGGAATTGGCGGACAGAAAGCAGATTGTAGATGAGGGAAGGAACGATTAAGACATTGTGGAGTAGAAAGTTAGATGTGGGTGTAGGTAAAATGGAGTCACCGTGGCATGTGATAGGAAGAGATTGTCCATTGCCGACGGTGACGAAAGGTGAGGAGGAAGGATGGCAAGAGAGTAATATACCGTCCAATGAAGCCATGTAAGATGACGCACTAGAGTCCAGCACCCAGGTTAGAGCGTCATCTGGTTGAGGGCGGCAATGAGGCCAGCCTAGTTCCACAAGGAAACCAATTGGATGGTTGGCGAGGGTGTGATCGTCTCTGATATGCCTCTATTCGTACTTCACATCGAAGATACCACCGTCTACCTCCTTCTCTATGTTGACGACATCATCCTTACAGCGTCCTCGACGACCACCCTATAGCACATCATGGTCCGACTCCACTCGAAGTTTGCCATAACCGATCTAGGTTCTCTACATCACTTTCTTGGTATCTCTGTTACGCGCTATTCCTACGGGCTATTTCTCTCCCAACGCCAGTATGCCATAGATCTTCTCCGACGTATGGGTATGGCCGAATGTTACTCCACCGCCACTCCGATCAACACTCGCGCCAAGCTCTCTACCACCGACGGCTCTCTAGGTCCTCCGTGCTGCATTTACATGGCTTCTGTTGTTGCATTATGTAGCTTTCGCCAAATTAATATCCATGGCATGTTGATCTGTAGGTTAGCAATACCCCTGGTGCACATATACCTTATCAAAAATGGTATTCCATAGTAATTTGATAACATTCGGTTTGCTATTAAAATTTACCTACATCACACAAATGTTGTCAAAATATTGGTAATATCAAACACATGTCGAACGTTCTGGTATTTTGGCATTGTAGCAGACCAAACCAATCCTACGCCTAGCCCTAGCCATCCCACGCATGCATGGTCAAACCATTTGCTGCTTTTTTAACTTTAAAATATTTATATTTTTTGAAATAAACAGTATTTTTGTGATGACATTTTTCTTAAGTCCTATATAACCATTTTCTAAAAATAAATATCTTTTTGCCACTCTACTAGCATTTTTTAGTAACAGATTTTTATTGTGCTAAGTCACAATTAATTATCGTGTCAAAGACACATTTTACCGCGCCATCTTATGGGATTGAAGATTTTAGGCAACATATTATATTTAGCTTATAAGCATAAATAAAAAATTTAAATTTTAAAACTAGTTAATTTTAAGATATTTTTATTATAGGTTATTTTGTAATATTTATGTTTTTATCATTAAGAAGATATGTATAAAAGTTTTAGCTATAAATTATTTTTAATTACTAGTAAACTCTTTTTCTTGTAATAACGATGCAAAGTCTGGACGCCCAACGTCGATGTCGTCGAAGTTTACGTCGATCTCGTTGTGAATAGTGTCTCTCTACTGCAATCTGCATCAGTCAACCGATGGCCTGATAATCGTCAGCAGTTGTTGAATCTTGCAAGGTCTAAGCAAGCATAGCTTAAACCAGTACTGGTTGAATCTTGCAAGGTCTAATCAACCAAGCAAAGCGTAGCCAGAAGCCGCGATAGATGATAGATTAATTTATATGGGTTAATAAATACTACACTCTCTCTCACCCTAACGGTAGAATTTTGTAAAAAAATATACATCATCCGTTTAAAATATAATCTAAATTTTATATTAAAATACCAATAATTTTAAAGCCAATTAAATGTTTAGAAAGATAATTTAAGCAATTTAAATTAAAAAATTAACCATTTAAGTAAGTAAAAGATAATCTTTTAATATAACTCTACTTATATTTTGAAACAAGAGTATAAACATTCGTACTCCACTACTATCCACTGTATAACTTCCCATATAAATATTTTCTCATCTAACCTCTAGTCAGTTTTCACCCCAACCATCTCTTATTAGTGAGGGACAAAGTCTTTACTCCTTGAACTTCATTTTTGCTAAACCTTATTAAATTTTATAAAATTATTTAATATAAAATTGCTGAAATCTCAAATGTTTTACTAAATTTTGTCCTAAATACCATATATTTATATATTTATGATTGAAGAAAATAGTTCACTAAGGCGCAGAGGTGGTGGGAGCTAGACCCAGAGCATTGCGGGGACAGCTAGTGGCGAGGTGGATGCGGCGGAAGCCCATGGGGAGCATGGCGAAAGGACGGCTCCAAGCGGCGGGCATGGCGTGAGGAGGCAGCTAGGGTTCTCCTCGGCCTGAGGAAGATGGCGGCGGGGTTATGGCGAAGCAACATGACATTAGAAAGTTGGAATGGGTATAGCTAGAGGGAAACACGGTGGCAACGGTGTAGCATGGCAAGGAGGGTTTGGGGTGTGGTGAGCTTGAGCGAAAATAGGAAAAATAGAGAGAAAAGCACAGGGAAGCTTTTTATGGGCTCGGGAGGAGGAAACATAGCCGAATGAGGCGGAAGGCGGTGGCAATGGGTGGTAGGGTAGTGGGACGAGGCGAGCGGAGTAGAGGCGTGGCATGGGCACTATGATGTGGGCAAGAGGGGCATAGAAAGTAGGGAGGAAGCAGCTAGGTAGAGTGTGGGCGATGACCCGATCACGAGGTATAACGAATGGGCGAGGGGGGTGCACAAATGGTGCAATGTGTGCACGCACCTTCGGCCGATGTGGCTAGAGGTTTGGGACGAGGTTGATAGGCAGGCCCGTCTATCAGGGTCTTGAGGAGGGCACGGGTGCTGGCGAGGCGGTGGCATTGGTAGGCCAACACAGGAGGTTGCGAGCTAGCAGAGCGAGGCCAACATGGGCTAGCGCAGGGGAAAAAAGAGGGGTATGCTAGTGCAAGAGGGAGATGGGCTGAGGCATAGAGAATGTAGGCAGTCGAGGAAGAGGGAAGGACTTGGACCGAAATTTGGTCGAGATTAAGGAAGTGGATTTTTAATTTGTTTAAAATTAGGTGTTGAGCTCTAAAATTCAGAGAAAATTCTAGAGAGTATTTTAGGGCATGGAGAATTTTAGAAAAATGTCTCCAGCCATGATTTGTTAAAGGAAATTTCATTTCATTCTTTACTTCTCTTGTTAATTGATTTGCAATTTTAATATATATCCTAGAAATCATTTATTTAATGATTTGTAAACCTATGAGAAAAATTAAGGCGTGACAAACCTAAACCTACCCCTATAGGAATCTCGTCTTGAGATTCCAAGCAGCTGGAAAGAAGGATGGGTCTAGGAGGTCTTGGATTCACCTTCCCACTTCTGCTGGTTTGTCTTTTGACTGATATACTGATCATACTCACATAATTGTAGTTGTGTTGGTTAGCATCGATCGTTGTCTTATGCTATTTCTCCAAAACTTGATCTGGCTTTTGGATGCATACCAATCCTTATTTTTGCTTGATCTGCCAACTTCCATCAACCATCACCTCCTATGGTTTCCCTGAAACCTAGACTGACTCTGGCATGGTTATCTGCCTTACTTTTTCTCGGTCTATCCTAGGTCCAGATTACGAACATGCCAAGGTGCCGCTTCTTTTGTCTAAGGCATTGACATGGGTGTTTTGGTAGAGCTGAGACTTTATGCCTTTAGCTCAAAATGGTTGTAGCCTCTTGAAACAAAGAAATTAACTGTTATATAATCCATTTCTGAGCCAAATGATCCAAACACGCAAGTAGTTCTGCATTCAAAGATCTCTTTCCATGAAAGTTATCCATTTTCATTTAACTTTGAAACAACTACCATTCCCATCTTCCAGGATAACTTCGACTTCTTTGAGTTCTCATAGGGCACTAGCTTCATGAACTTCACCCTTTATTGGTCAATCCCAACGAAGGGATGCTTCTGCATTCTCACACAAGCAGTGCTTCTAGCTAAACCCTCTACTAGATGAGAAAGTTCCACGAAAAGTTTGACTCTCATCTAGTTTCTTAACATACTAACCCCTTTCTAAGTTTTCTTGTCTTGTGTTCACACTTGATGTGATTCCTCAGCTTCAGACATGACTCCAATGATCCACTGCCCCAAATGAGTTGTTTGGTTGATATCTCCTAAACACACATAGGCATTCCAACTGCTTAACCTATAACATGTCCTCATACCATTTGCTGGTTATTTTGTGTGATCATACCATAGACTTCTCATTGCCTTCAGATTGATAGGGCTATCACTCAGTCCACCATTGGTTGATGTCCTTTAAACTTAACCAATTTACTAACACTTACTTGAGCAAAGACGGCCCACACAGATGGGTACTCTAATAATCACCATTCTACATGTGTCTCTTTGGACCAAACTTTGCTTCCATCTGATTCCTGTGGTAGTAGTGGGGCAACCCATCTATTGCCTTCCAAGTAACTTTGAAGTAGCTTGTTTAAAATATATGCCGGCTGCCTTAAGGTAAAGAGGTCATTCTTGATGTATGATCTGCCACATTGGTGCAATTGCCATTTTCATACTTCAGGGAAACTTCCAAAGTTAGTTAGCTTTATCATTTGTTTCCACCATGTCCCTTCAAGGCTTCATCGCTCTTATCCTTCTCTTTTGTTGTCATTGACGTTGACCTCCAAGTGGATACTATTTCGACTCCTACTGGATTCCCAGGGTTTCTGTCTTTCATTAAGGTATTACAATGGTAACTCCATCGGCTCAGCCATAAAAAGCTTCATGTTTTTATTACATCCCATGAGGTGTTGATTCTGTTCATCTATTTCACCTCCATTGGTTACCCACCTACTTTCCTAACTAGCTGCTAGTCCCTTAGTTCCAGTAATGCTAGGACTGGCTTTGGGAGAAACTCTTGGTTTTCTATGCCAATGAGAGGCATACAACTTGATCAACATTTGGATCCTTGAGACAAGCCATAAATGAAAACTTCCAAATTCATACTTTATTCCACTAACTTTTATTATAAGACTAGAGTGAAACTGTTTGATACAAAAGCAAAATACTTAAACATTAAACACTTCTAGACTGTTGTTGACCCTGATTAACAGAAGTCTTGCATGGTACTGCATTTTTCCTTGACTGATGTCGACTAGCTGGGGTAGAGATAGTTGTGCTTTGGCTATGGACATTCCTTAGAGATATGCCCATTTTCTTGATAGTAATAGTGGACTCAAACCTTCATGCTCCTGGTGTTATCCTTCTAGGATTGATCGATAGAGATCCGGGTTGGGCAACTAGGGAGGCATTGCTAGTGCTGACGTCCATCTTGTGGACTAGTGACTAGGGCATTGGTTGCGGATGTTCCTAGAGGAATGTCCCACCTCGTTGCGGTTGGAGCGGATCATTGTTTTCCTAGAGTTGTTCATCCTGTTAGTGCTAGTCACTTGGCTTTATGGCGGTTGTAGGACAAATCACAGAAGTGTTGTTGGTGCCATCAATGACAATCTGCTAAGATGGGTCCTTTAGGTTCGGGCGACAGTTAGCATCACTCATCTTGTTGGAGTTGTTCACCTGGATTTGACCATCCTATGTTGGAGCTAGTGCTGCTTGAGAAGCAAAGGTGTGGTTCATGACTTTGGCGGTGTCTTGATAGAGTTGTCACTTCAAGTTCGGGTTGCCTCTACCAAAGTGTCCTAGCTCAAAGTAGTTGCAACAAATCAGACCCCAATGGGGATATGGTGCATCCTTCTTGGCACTCAAAGTCATAGCTAGAATTATGGTTGGAGTAGACTCATGGATCTCATCGATGTTTTCATCACTGCCCTTATTGGCTTCAACCGGAGGTGGAGCTGATTCAGAGGCTAAACTGCTGCCATTGCCACTACTGACCAGATCTAAGTAGAAAGTTGTAAAGTATTTCTTCTGTCTTCTATGGCCTTGGCGAGCAACATACGCAACCTATAGTCCTTGGGTACATGGTCCGTTTCTTCACACAAGATGCAAGTGACCTTTATCATAGGGCATTCATCTAGTGGATGATTGTGTTCACAACGTGTGCATGGGGTAAAGCAAATGGTGGCCACATGTCCAACATCTCCATAGCAAGCACATGCCTTGCGAACCATTTCTTCCTTACTAAAGTCTATGGGGATATTTTCATCTTTGTCATTGGAGAACATCTCTTTCGATTCTTCATCACCTGACATCATGCAACCATGGGGGTTTGTGGCACACAATCAACCGATGCGAGATGCAGGAGCATTTTCCTCCTAGATGCATAAGTACAGCTCATGCGTCTTTTGGAATCCATTCCATGGCAGTGATGACCAAATCACTGAGATTTTCTTCACCCTATAATGGTGCCTTCCTCTTCTTAGGTTTGGGCGGGAGTGAACCTGGGTTATACATGCTTGCTTTATTTGGTCTCCTGGTGTATACCCTCTAGTGGTAGTTTCTCGCATAGTGTCTTAGTTCACCACAGTCATAACAGTTAGCACTCGCTTCCTTCAAGCATGGTGGTTGTTTGGCCTTGTTAATCTTCTAAGGAAGTGGCTGTTTACTTGATGGGGTCACGGGTGCTTGCACCGAATTATACTGGCCTTGACACCAATTATGGTTCTAGGCTTGCATTAGCTTCATCATCATGGTCATCAGCCGGCTCTGGTTGACTAAAGCTTGGGCTAGAGATGGATTCCCAAGAGGTGAAGGTGGAACAGTCATAGGGTTGCTCAAAGTTGATCCATAGGAGTACTAAGGTCTTGATCCTTGGACGTTGTCCCTGGGGTTGACCATCTATTGTAGGAGTTGGAGAGCAAAAGAGAAAGGAGGGGTTAACACTATTGATAAGACCTTAACCCTATTTTCTATTGATCTGATGTGAGTAATTAATTTTTGTTCAAGTTGATTAAGCAAAAAACCTAATATGGTAACATCCCCACCACTGATGTAAACCACACACCTACACATAAGTAAGCACCACACATTTCTAAAAACTACAATTTAGGGTAAGCTTTCAGACAAAGGGGTTGAGTTTAGGGTTTGCTCCTTGAGTGCTTCATCCTCTTTCACGGCATGACGACTCCAGTCTAAAATCTACCTCTTCACATCTTCAGTCCTCAAGGACACCCTTTAGTTTCACTTGATGATCCATAGGGTTTGGTTCACCAGGTTCAACAACTAGGTAAGTTGAAGTAGAAAGGAGTGATAAATTATTTTGCAAAGAGCTTCCAGAGGTGAGAGAAGACATTTTCACAAATAAGGTTTTTGGAAATGTTGTCCTTACAGTTTGACCATTTGGCTTATCCTAAACTTGAGATGGCTTTGATAATAACTTGTCACGCCTAGAAATTTAGCTAATTTATAGACAATTATATATATTATATCCCCATTTAGGAATCAAGCCAGGGTATATAAAATGACAAATTAATATACAGCTCCAAACGATGAATAAAATGTAAACCCTTATAAAAGAGGCACTTAGTCCACATAGCAGAAAACAGAAGTGAAAGATCGATCCTAGCATGGTTCCAGCTCTACTCCACACGTAAACTCAACTAGAGTATAAGCCTTGGTCCTCTAAGCTAATCTTCGTCGCTAAAGCACTGTACTTCTAAAAGGGGAATTATAGTAAGGCTGAAAGGGGAATTATAGCGAGGCTGAGTACCACCCACCATACTGAACAAACCACATCAATGATGCATTCATGTGCAGGATTTCAAGGGGGGTTTGTGGCTATTTTGCATAAAGGCATTTGCAAGCATTTGTAGTTTAAAACAGTAAAACATTTGTTTATTACATAATCAAAATTATCTATCATTGGCCAACACTACACCATACTGAACCAGGCTCAACCATCCATCCATATAGCGCTACACCATGCTATACTAGGCTTTTCCTACCTATACTAGTCAAGTTATTAATGTTTCATTTATTTTAGAAAGGTGAGACTAATCGTGGTGAATCAATCTCATTGTTCGCCCATAACCATGGACATAGTTATTTAAATAGTTTTATTCTGGCCAGAGGTGTAGAACTTTACCAACAAGACACAACCCTATGTGCCTTCATGCGCTAGTTTACCACCATAACACCCTGATAAGAGGTTATGATAGGACCATTCGCATAACCCCACCCTAACCATCCATACCACACTGCAAGTTCCGCACCTCGCATAGGTGCACCCCTATTGGGCAAGCCCCTTCTTGTGCCATGGTAGATCCAAAAGCCAATCAGCCCATACCTAAGCCAACCCAATTCCATCACACCCACCCTTGCTTAGGTGCCTAGGAAAGGGAAAAGCTACACTTCAAATCTAGTCGTTGCCACGCTGGCTTATGGTAAGTATACATATATCGTCAAGGGGGTCCCGCGAACTGGTCCTTAACTGCCATGAGTGCAACCAACAAAATCATACACTCATAGCCCACCATTAAGTCATATTTTACTTGAATAATTACGATTATTAAACCATGGTCAAAGAGGTCTCGAGCACTTAGCTCATTAAATTATCCAAAATACAGTTCAATTGATTACCCTATATGTGATCTATGTCATACTAAGCGTGGCAAAGCATACCCTATTTCTAGCTAGGTCAATAAGAGAGACCTAAGCTAGTCAAATTATTACCCAAGTTACAAGAAATGGATATACAACTGGATATGGCTACAATCAAGCAAATAGGTAATCCCATTATCACATGTGATTAGCAAAAGCATGCAATTTATTTGGCAAATGATAAAATATTTCACAATGTAAGTTTGACATGTTCAAGGGAGAATGTGTGACTTGCCATGCTTCCTCAAATTTTCCTTTCGGAACACTTTTTCTTGAGGTCACAATCCTCCAATGCATCGGATCCTACACGCTAGCATGCGTACGGCCCAAATTCACACGAGAGGGGAATTGGGTGGCCTTGGGTAGACACTCTGGCTGGGTCAAGCGATGCGTGTGCGACCTCGATCGGTAGGAAGACGAGAGGAGGGGCGGTGCTCACCTAGGCTCAGAGGCGGTGGGAGCAGACTCGGGGGCGGGGCTAGAGCGACCGATGGTGAGGCAAATGCGATGGAGGCCCACAGGGAGCATGGCATAAAGGTGGCTCTAGGCGGCAAGCGTGGCATAAGAAGGCAGCTAGGGTTCTCCTCGGCCAAGGAAGGTGGCAGCGGGGTCATGACAAGGCGACGGAGCTTCGGGTGGCCGGAATGGACAGCCAGAGGGGTAAAACGTGGTGGTGGTGGTGGAGCACGGTGATGAGGGGGTTTGAGGCACAACGAGCTTGAGTGAAAAGAGGGCAAAGAGAGGAAAGCATGGGGAAGCTTTTTATGGGCTCAGGGAGAAGGAAACACAGTTGAGCAAGGTGGAAGGCGGCGGCAACGACCGACGTGGGAGTGGGGCAAGGTGAGTGGAGTAGGGGCATGATGCATGCGTTGCGATGTGGGCAAAAGGGGCACAAAAATCAAGAAGGAAGTGGCGAAAACCACGGGGTAAATGGACGAGCATGGGCGGGTGCACGAATAGTATGGCATGCGCATGCACCTTCGGCCGAAGCGATCGAAGGTTGGGGACGTGTCTAATAAGCAGGCCTGCCTATCAATGTCTCGAGGAGGGCACGGGTACTAGTGAGGTCATGACGTAGGCTGGCCAGCGCGGGAGGTTGCGGGCTAGCAGTGCTGGGCCAACGCGAGCTGGTGCAGAGAGAAAAGGAGAGGCATGCTAGTGTGGGAGGGAGATGGGCTTGGGCAAGGAGGAGGCAGTTCACTGATAGAGGGGGAAGGACTTGGGTTGAAATCTAGTCTAGATCAAGGAAGGGGATTTTTAATTTGTTTTTTAATTTAAGTAATCACTAAAATTAACTTTGTATTGTTAAAATTAGGTGTTGATCTCTAAAAATTCTAAGAAAATTTCAGAGAGAATTTTAGCGATAGAGAATTTTACAAAATGTCGCCAGCCGTGATTTATTAAAGGAAATTTTATTTCTTTATTTACTTCACTTATTAATTGATTTATAATTTTAATATATATATTCTAGAAATCATTTATTTAATGATTTTTAAACCCTTGAGGAAAAATCAGGGTGTGACATTTGGCAATTGTGCATGTTCTAGTTCTGGTGGCCGTTAGGCCTAAGCGATGTATGGTGAGTTTAGTTATATATGGAGAGTTTATATACCTACTTCACTTCAACCATAACACCTACAGGTTAACCATTTTACACGAAGCAATGATGTAAAAGTGTGCTATTCGGATTTAGGGATTAAGTATTACACATAGACCAAGTAAGAGGCCCATTAGAACACATGTATATAGCATGCAATGGGTTAGACATTTCTCTTTATCAAAAATTATATCATTACACCTATGTCACACCAACCAATAAATTAAATATATATCTATCATCATGATTCATACATTAACTATCAATGAAAAATCCAAATCCACCACATGATAAATCACTATCTCTTAGCCCTTTTGCCCCCGACTGGTTCATCATCAATTAAATAGTTGCAATTATATTATCCATTATTAGTGCTTGCAAACATGCGAGCTTTAACACATGTAGGGAATATGGTCTTAAGAAAAACTTAGTTTTATTATTTATCAGATGTCTAAATTTCTTACCACCACTTTTAACCCTAATTATGATTTTATCCCTACCTTTTCAATTTTGTTGTATCACCCTTTTTTAACTAAAGATCAACTGTGAAGACTTAAAGTTGTTACAATTTATGTCAAATCAGGGTTAAAATTCATACGAAGCACGCGAGTAACCACATTTTTTAACTAATTATCTGAAAATCCATGTCAAAACGGGGTTAAAATTTATGTCAAGCTTGTGCTTGGCCTCATTTTTTAAATGGATATGTGAAAATTTATGTTAAAATGGGGGCAAATTCATGTCAAAATGCTTGATGTTAAGACAGGGACAAGATCTCAGTCTCCTAAAATAAAAATGTAAGGACAAATCTACAATGAAGGGAACACAAGCCTCAATTAAAGAAAGAAAGAAAGTAAAATTGTAAAGTTGGAAAAGTAGGGGTAAAATTACAGTTGGAATTGAAAGAAGCGGTAAGAATTCAATTGCCTAAAAGTTATATCATGTTTGGTCTAAACTTGCACAATATGGAAAGGATCAACTCAATTTAGTGCAAATGTACTATAACTTTTAATTTTGTGTTGTGCTTTATTTTGTGGATTAATCTAAACTCGTTTTAATTGCTTACACAATTTCATGTTTTTTTCATTTATATTTGGAAGGATTAACAGCATAAAGTCTAGTTTTTAATCTTAGCTAAAACATTCTTTGTAGTTATATGTTGGACTAGTTTTCACTACTACTAAAAGAGAAAGAACTTAATGGTAACGGTAAAACCAAGTCTACACCTTGTTAAAATTACCCGCACATTTGTCATCCCACTCTAAGCATGTTATCCTTTTAAGTTATATAGGTCGTAAGTGTGCAGTTCATCAACATCCACGACGTGAAAAATTGCCATCCCAGCTCCCGCGCATTGCCATGCCAGGCCGGCAGGTGTGGGGCTAGCGTCCCTCCCCAGCACCTCCAAAACTTGGCGAGAAACTGCCCGCCGTTGGTGGACGCAGCCCTAAAGTAAAGATGGAGTGGAGATACTCAATGAAGACGACCTAATGTAACACGTATTGTACTAAATATGTAATCACATAGAAAATAAAGTATAATCAATAAATTAAGGAGGAAAAAACATCCAAGATGGTAACTCTCATTTAAAAATAAAGCAATAATTTTTGCACCACATATAATTAACTACAAAAATAAGTCAGTTTATGAAACATGAGTAATAATTAACTAATCAACTATTCTTTGAAAATTTGGTTAGTAGAACAGAAGGCATACCACCAATAAATCACTAAGCATGTCTAGGTCCTCTAGAAGGCTTAGGTAAATCTATTCTCCTATCACTATGGCTTGAAACCTCTTCTTAATTTTATCAAAATTAAGTCTTTGAAAATCTCCTTCTCAATGTAGCACAATATTACGTCATTGAGACATTCATCATATATCTTATTACGCAAATCAGTCTTTATTATATCCATAACCGAGAAAACTCTTTCAACAAATGTTGTTACCCTGTAGAAGCGATAAGGTGAATATAACAATGGAAAAGCAATATATTTTTGTGTTTCAACCATCTTCAAGACCAAACTATCAAGATGGTGATAAGTTTTGAAATCATAAGGGGATTTGGAGGTGTGGAGTAATGCGGGCTATAGCTGGATTAGCTAATCTACCCTAACCAATGGGTAGGTCCGTCCCTACCAACATTATAATACCCTGAGCTTTAAATAAGCGTATTTTTGATAATTAGTTAATTGGAGGTGTGAAAATCCAAATTTTATAGATAGTCTCGTATCAAACACCGTGGATGCGTAGATTTCGTCAAATAAGTCAACATAAACTATGAGTTTATGGTGATCAGAGTCCGAATAAAGTCATAGTGATTGAATCAATTTGGGCCGTTTGATTTTTATTATAGGTCTATGTATAACCAACAGAAAAAGAGAGAGAGATCCCTGTCCAGCCCTAGCCGCCATTGTTCCCTGCTGTTGCGCCATCGCTAGAACTGTGGCCGCTGCCGGTCGCCACCACCATGGCTGCTCCTCCACCTACCTGAGATCGATCCCTCCTCAGGGAAGCAGTTAGGGGTGGATTTCTTTTTTGTTTCTGCTGCTGCCTGTGCCCTCTGCATCCTTGCTGACTTTCTGCTGTTGCCGCCGTGTGTTGCAGCTGCCATGTGCTGCTGCTACAGTGGGAGAGAAGGAAGAGGAGAACAGACAGAGGGAGCAGCAGGAATAGAAGGTAGAACAAAATGAGAAAGAGAGCAATTTAGGGATTTGGGGGATCTCGCAAAATTCTTTCAATTTGTCCCAAAATTGCGTATTCTCACAGCAAGGGTATCCTCTTTTACTCCCTACTAGAAGTATAGATTTTGAATAGAAATTGATTCGATAGCCGGATGCATCAATTTCGAATTTCTCGATAATGGGCTGAAACCGTTTTTTTCAAACATGGGATCAAACAGTCAAGTTTCAGGTTTTGCAGCCTCAATGAAAGTTGTAGGTATTGTCGTTATCTTTCTAACGCCGCTGGTTTTTGCTTGATTCAGACAAACAGTTTAGGAGCAACGCTAAGTTTCGTTTCTGTTGACTGGGTCGGAAACCGGTGCAGCATTTCATTTTCCTTAAATTGGGCTTCATAGAGGCATAATCTGGTTTTACTCACAAAATGAAAGTGTTAGAAAAATTTCTGTGCATATCCAAAGTGCTATCATTTACCACTTTTCATTAGGCGGTTTGCATGTTATGTATAAAACATTGAAGGGACCGGCTTGAATAGTTAAATATGGGTCGATGGATAGAAATAGAATCTCTGTGTTTTATTATTCGTAGATGTTCTAAGTATTGTTAGTTAGACATGTCTACAGGTTTTATACATAGTTTTGCTCCACATGTGTGGTGGGTTCCAACATGGGAGGTGTTGAGCCACGTTATCAGACGAGTTAAGACAAGTGCATGACAAACTTGTGTGATGGGATATGTGGCCTGATTTACTTTATGTACTTTATTTTCATTGTAACAATATTGTCCACATGATTTGATAACTTCTCGATTCGTGGTCATGCTATGATCCATGTTCCATTATATCCGATGAATCTCTATTTTGTTTTCATGGTCGTTCATTGGTTTTTTTTTCAGTAGTAAGCGCTAGCCCTACTTACTCAGCTTACTGGTAATACTAAAGGATGTCCACGTATGGCCAAGAGGGGAAATACTATTTCTTGATTTAATTTCTAAAGAGTGAAAATAGTTTCTATTGATTTCTTCCTGCATATTCTAATGTGCTTGTTTTCCCAGTTATACATTATACTTGCTAGATAATCCTTCTCACCCTTGTGCCTTATTTGGTTTTAGGTACAAAATAACATGGACATGCATGGGATGGGAATAGCACCCTTCAATTATACTTTTTATTGCAGACCATTCAATCTATATCTTAGTTTTATAATTTGCTCAATATCAATCATGGTTTGGACTTGTAAATGTTATGTGTGGTCATTATGGTGTTCATGGTGGATCGAAGCTTATGGATGGTAGTGTATTCTTTTGCCTTAGAATTGCTTGTTGTGGATGTTCCTATTTATGTTTACACCAAAATTTGGTAAGCCCTATGGACAGGATTAGAGAGTCGATCAGCTTATAAAAAGAGTCTGATTAATATAGGAGAGCCGATCGAACGAATCGAGAAATTATTCGGTTCTGTTGAAGACGGAATATTATTCAGATGAGACCAAATCTGAGGAGGAGTCATGGAAGCCACGACGGGATACTTGTATCTGTATATAATATATCTTGTAAGATTAGTAAACTTAGTTAGTTTTGTTAACTTTATTAAAGATAATTTCTTTTTATGTTTTAGGAAATAACGTTCGGTGGTTGCTTGTAACCACGTCGGATTCTTGTAACTCTAGGGTACAGACCCCTTAGAAGCTTGTAATTCATCTCTCATAGACCTAGGTTTTTTCTGTTGGATTCTAGCTCTAAACGCGGGGTTACATCGGTTAAGTCTGATCTTCGGCGAAGGGGTAAGTCCTACCACTACTTAGGTATATCTGTTATGTTTAAGACTACATTGGTTACGTCTGATCTCTTAGTCCGGTTGAGTGCATCACATCACACTCAAGTGGTTCTATCAGCTTATTGAGCTCCCTCTACTGCCATTGGTCTCGTGTTGCATCAGTTAAATCCGACCTACTAGACAACTGGTAATTGATTGAGCTGTAGGTCGATAGGTACTTACGTGGACGTTTCATTGGAGTGGCCAGCCGATAAGTTATCCACACTTTGAGCATCACACCCAGTGTATTATTTCCTTAGCCGATACCCATACATCTTTGGTGACTTCCTGTATGCCTTACGTCTAGTGTATCGGCCTCTCAACCTATACACACATATCTTCAGAGATCTCTTCTCATCGGTTTAGCTAATCGATGGGTTCGCCTTTTCCTTTTGACCGTGCATTCGATCTAATCTCTCATATTTTCAGAGGATCGGGTATCGCTCCTTGCTATTCTTTATGTATTATATTCGGAGCACCATCGGCTATGCAGCCGATGGATTTATTATATTATTATTTGTCAATCTACATATGCCTTCATCTGCTTTCTAGTCGATAAACGAGCGCTACAGCCTCTCATCGGCAACCAGCCAATAGGAGGATCTCGCGTACTATTCACTAACTACTCTATTCCAAAGCGTCATCGGCTTTGTAGCCGATGGATCCTTTATCGTATTCTTCAAATATCTTTTTATACTTTCATTGGCTTTCAATCGGTGGAACAGTGTTATGCCTTCATTCTATCCAGAGCGTCATCTGCTTTATAGCTGATGTATCTTTCATTCCCTTTGTCACCATCTGCCTATGCCTTTATCGGCTCCCCAACCGATGGAAGAGTGTTTGAGTCTCTATCAACAACCAGCCGATAGCAGGAGCGCGTCAGACGCAACGAATGACTATCTTAACCTTATCGACAACTAGCCGATAGTAAGAGTTTATATTAGCCTACCATCTGACTAACCCATACTCTTTATCTCCTTATCAATTACAGGGTCAAATTAATTGGCACGCCTGCATCTCCATCATCCCAACAAAGGGACAATGAAGCCGATGAACATGTACTAGAGCGAAACAATCGAATTGGACCTCCGTCGTCTCCGCTGGCCTCGGTGTGTTCGTGCACGTGAACAGTACCACAATAGTTGCTCGTGGGATGACTCTCACTAGGTGGATGTCCATACGGTTAGACACATTTGATGGGTCAGGCACTAGATGGAGAGGTATATGACTAGCTCTAGAATGACTCATGCTGAAAAGGTTACATTCGTGACTTTTCAATTGACTCATCAGGCTAACATCTGGTGGGAGGATGTTGTTGAAGCATGGAACCTTGCTTGTGGTGCTATTACTTGGGATGTTTTTCTTCAGCAGTTCAGGGCTAAGTATTATCCAGAATCTTTTAGAGATAGGATGAGTGATGAGCTCAACCATATCCAACAAGGAAGTAAGACCGTGGATGAGTATGAGTAGGAGTTTAGTAACATTATACGCTTTGTGCCTAGTGTGGCAAGCGATGAACATGAGAAGGCTAGAAGGTTCTTTTGAGGGCTCAATGCACGGTATAGAGAGGTGATGGGGAGAAACTCGCCCATTGTTTACCTCGATGTAGTTTAGGAGGCTAGAGGAGTAGAGGTTGAGCTTCAAATTACTATTGCACAGAAGAATGTTCTGGGAATGCCACTAGTAGTGACAACAAAAAAACCCATTAGGAGGGAGGTGAGAACTCACAACTACCTTTCAAGGTGTTCAAGCAAAACCAGCCCTCTTAACCATCCTCCAAGCCTAGGCAGTCGGGTTCTCAATCTTATTTGACTACTCATTCCACCGGATCTCAGATACTTTGCCCAGCACCAGGGCAAGGATTGATTTGCCTTAAGTGCAGGAAGAACCACCATTCTACGAAATATGGATGTCGTAGGTGTGGCAAGGCTGGACATGTATCATTAAGTGGCAAAAACCTAATCCCTATTCAACAAGCCCTTCGACAACCAGTTCTCCTCGAGGTTGAGGTCCATCACCTAGTATTCCCCGGGGTGCCATTCAGATGATGATAACCTATCCAATTCCTTACCAACAGTTCATGCATCATTACTCAATGCTTCCACTACTAGGGCAGTACTGGCCCACGCCTCAGCTTCCTACTTGACCTATTCCATTCCAATTGCCTGCATCGCACATTGCACATCCTGCTACTTCAACTTTACCTCACTCGTAGGCCTTGGGCTCTTCTATCCCAACTACAGTTGGAGTCTACAACATGCTTGCAGCTTCATCCCTTGGTCGCCTAGATGTGGTTACATGTATACTTTCAGTTGATTGGCACGATGCTCTTGTTTTATTTGATTCTGGTGTTACCTTTTCCTTTGTTTCACTTGAGTTTGTGAAACGAGCAAAGCTATTTAGTTAGGAGGTCTCTCAATTTGTTCAAGTTAGATCTCCAAGGGGTTTGATCTCTAGTTCCGTGGTATGTCTGGGTTATGTGATCTCTATTGGTGGAGAAGAGTTTGTGGCAAACATAATGGTGATTTCGTTACCACTCTTTAACATAGTCTCGGACATGGATTGGTTAAACCAATATCATTTTGTAATATCTTGTTTTTGGAAAACTATCACCTTGGAAGCTCCATTGAGGAAGGAGTTGGTTTTCCAATGAAGTGTGCCTCCTCATTCCCTATTCGTGATGTCGAGACTTTCCTAGAAAACGTCCGGTAAAGGCTAGGTTACTTTGGGTCTTAGCCCGGAAGACATCCAAGACTTTATTAATTGAGGAGATTTCTATAGTACGGGATCATTTTGAAGTTTTTTTCTGTAGAGTTGTCCAAGATGCTTCCTGGATGTGATGTAGAGTTTCATATTGATCTTATTCCTAGTAGTCAACCTATTTCCAAGGCACCATACGGATTAGCCCATCCTTTCTAGGAAGAACTAAAGAAACACTTAGATGGTTTTTTGTCCAAGAAGTTGATTCGGTGAAGTGTGTTGCCATAGGGTGCACCTATCATTTTTGCTGAGAAGGATGGAAGCTAGCGAACGTGCATGGATTATCGGGGTTTAAATGTTGTCACCATTACGAACAAATATCCGCTGCCATGCATTGAGGATTTGTTTGATTAGTTTAAAGGAGCAAAGGTGTTTTCAAAGATTGATTTGTAATCTAGTTACAACCAAATTCATGTGCGAGAAGAGGATATTGAGAAGACGGCTTTCTCCATGAGGTACAAGCATTATGAGTATAGGGTTATGTATTTTGGGCTCACCAATGCATAGGCTTATTTTATGGAGACCATGAACAGTATGCTGCATCATTTTCTAGACAAGTTTTTGGTGGTGTTCACTGATGATATTTTGATTTACTCCAAGAATGCGGAGGAACACAAATGCCATTTGAGAATGGTACTAGAAAATCTCTAAGAGAATAAGTTATACTCTAAATTGAAAAAGTGTGAGTTATAGCTTTTTGAGGTGTCTTTTCTTGGGCATGTAATTAATCAACATGGAATTTCAGTTGATCCTAGCAAAGTTTCAACTGTAGTAGAATGGAACAGGCTAACAAATGTCAAGGAGGTGAGGAGCTTCTTGGGCATGGCTGGGTAATACCGATGCTTTGCAAAGGATTTCTCAATTATTGTGAAGCCAACGACGATGTTCACACATAAGGATGTGAAGTTTTAATGGACGGATAATTGCGAGCATAGTTTCTAGCAGTTGAAGCAAAGGCTGGTGACCGCTCTCGTGCTTACTTTACCCCAACCTAGTAAACATTTCACTATCTATTCTGATGCTTCACATGTACGCCTTGGATGTGTCTTTATGCAAGAGGGTAATGTAATTGCATATGTGTCGAGGCAATTAAAGACACATGAGTAGAATTACCCCACTCATGATCTTGAGCTTGCAGCTGTGGTTTTTGCTCTTAATATTTTGAGACACTATTTGTATGGATAATCTTGTGACATTTTCACTGATCACAAGAGCCTCAAATATATTTTTACTTAGAAGGATCTGAATTTGAGGCAAAGGAGGTGGTTGGAGTTGATTAAAGATTATGATCTTAATATCACCTGGTAAGGCGAACGTGGTTGTGGATGCTCTAAGTTGTAAGATTGTTCCCCTAACTGTGAGTTCTTTGATATCCGATTTCAAGTAGATGGATATCTCCTATTGTTATGCTAGAGTGGCGAGTGCTGAGTCGCGGGTTATTCTTGGATCCACCATACCCCAACGAGTCTTGGAGGCCCAACAACATGACCGGTTACTACAATAGGTTAAGAAGCGTGTATAGGAAGGAAAGACTAGAGATTTTACTTTCAATGCCTTAGGAGCTATGCGATTCTAGGGATGTTTGTGTACCACAAAAAGCTAAAGTCAAAGAGGAAATTTTGCAAGAAGCCCATCAAACTCCTTATGTTGTAAATCCTGGCGAGAACAAGATATATCATGACTTGAAAAAGACCTATTGGTGGAAGAAGATGAAAGTGGATGTAGCAAAATATGTGGCATCATGTGGGGTATGCCAGCAAGTGAAGGTTGTGCATAAAAGTTCTGTTGGAAAGTTACAATCATTAGAAGTTTCTATATGGCCTTGGGACGACATTACTATGGATTTCATGGTTAGATTGCCTCGCACCCCACGGGGAAAGGATGCCATTTGGGTCATGGTAGATCGTCTAAGTAAGGTGGCACACTTAATTCCTATTCATACCATGTATTCTGCAGGTGACTTGACACCAATCTATACACATGAGATAGTGAGGTTGCATGGTGTGCCTTGCTCGATTGTTTCTAATAGGGATGCTAAATTTGCTTCTAAGTTATGGGAATATGTGCAAGAGGCGTTTATTACTCAGCTGAAGTTTAGTACTACTTTTCACCCTTAAACATGGTTAATCTGAGCGAACTATTCAGACTTTGGAGGATATGTTGAGATCATGTATCATTTCATGGAAAGGTAGTTGGGAGGATCATTTGCCACTAGTGAAATTTACGTATAACAATAGTTATCATGCTAGTATTTGTATAGCACCATACGAGGCACTTTACGGTAGGAAGTGTCAATCCCCATTATGCTAGGATTCCATCGAAGATAGAGTTGTTTGGGGACCAGATTGGGTTCAACAGACTATACAATAGATAGCAGAGGTACGACAGCACATGCTTGTGGCGCAAAGTAGACAGAAGAGCTATGCCGATGTCAGGAGACGTGAGTTGGAGTTTCAAGTTGATGATCATGTATTTCTAAATGTATCTCCCACCAAAGGCGTCGTGAGATTTGGGACGAAAGGCAAACTTAGCCTTAGGTATATTGGACCATTCTTGGTACAGGCGAGAGTTGGAACTCTAGCATATCATCTTCAGCTACCAGAGTCCATAAAGGTGTACATGATGTGTTCCATGTTTCCATGCTATGGAAGTATTTGAGAGACATTGAACATCATATTAGTTTAGAACCAGTGACTATTGAGCAAGACTTACGTTTGAGTCTTGTCCGTTGAAAAATCTTGGAAGAATCCAAGAGGGTATTGAGGCATAGAACTATCAAATATGTCAAGATTCTTTAGATTCACCAGACTGAGTGAGAGGTGATTTGGGAGCTTGAATCGAGCATGCAGTAGAACTATCCAAAGTTATTCATGTCTGGTGAGTTATAAGCCAATCTAACATTCAATTATTTTTGTTTAGGCTGTAATTGGATGAATTCGAGGCAAATTCGATTGAAGGGGGAAGGAATGTAATACCCCAAGTTTCAAATAAGTGCATTTTCAATAAATAGTTAATGGGAGTTGTGAAAATTCAACTTTTATAGAAGATCCGTATAGACAATCAGACATCGTGGATGCGTAGAGTTTGTCTAAGTGGGTCAAAATAGACTATGAGTTTGTGGTGATCAGAGTCCGAATCAATCAATTTGGGTTGTTCGATTTCATTAGAGTTCTCTATATAACCAACAGAAAAAAAATAAAATAAAAGGAGAGGTCGATCCCAACTACTGCACCGTCGCTAGCGTCATGGCCGCTGCTGTGCCGCGCCGCTGCCGGTCGCTGCCACCGTGGCCTCTACTCCACCTACCTGCTGCAACTAGTGACTCCTCAGGGAGGTAGGGGTGGATTCCTTTTTGGTTGCTGCTGCCTGTGCCCTCTGCATCCTTGCTGCTACCGCCGTGTGTTGCTGCTGCCGTGTTCTGCTGCTACAGAAGGAGTGAAGGAAGAGGAGAACAGGAATAGAAGGAAGAAGAGAAAGAGAAAGAGAGTAATTTGGGGATTTTGGGGATCTCGCAAATTCTTTAAATTTGTCCCAAAATTGAGTGTTGCAAGGGTATCCTCTTTTACTCACTAGAAGTATAGATTTTAAATATTGATTCGATAGCCGGTTTCGTCAATTTCGAATTTCTTGATAATATGATGAAACTGTATTTTTAAATCTGATATCAAACCGTCAAGTTTCAGGTTATGCGGCCTAAATGATAGTTGTAGGTATTATTGTTATATTTCTAACGCCGCTACTTTTTTGCTTGATTCGGACAAACAGTTTAGGAGAGTTCTACTGACCGGGTCAGAAACCGGTGCAGCATTTCATTTTTCCTTATATTGGGCTTGATAGAGACATAATCTGGTTTTACTCCCACAACGAAAGCTGTAGGTAATTCTTGTACATATCCAAAGTGCCATCATTTGCTACTCTTCGTTAGGTGGTTTGCATGTTATGTATAAAACAGTCAAAGGACCAGTTTGGATAGTTAAATATGGGTCGATGGATTGAAATAGAATCTCTGTGTTCTAAGTATTGTTAGTTAGACATATATATAGATTTTATATATAGTTTTTGCTCCACAGGTGTAAAGGGTTCCAACGTGAGAGATGTTGAGCTAGGTTATCAGACAAGTTAAAGGTGAGTACATAAGAAACTTGTGTGTTGTGATAAGTGGCTTGATTTACCTCATTTATTTTACTTTAATTGTAACAATATTATTCACGTGATTTGATAACTTCTCAATTTATGTTCAAGCTATGATCTATGTTCTATTATATCTTATGGATCTCTATTTTGTTTTCATTGTTGTTAATTGGTTTTTTTTATTCTAAGTAGTGAGCGATACTCCGTTTACTCAGCTTTCTAATAATACGGATATCTACATATGCCCGAGAGGAAAACTACACTTATTTTCTAAAGAGAGAAAATAGTTTCTATTGGTTTCTTCCTGTAATTCTAATATGCTTGTTGTTGCACACACCATTCGATCTATATATCTTAGTTTATAATTTGCGCAATATCAATCATGTTTGGACTTGTAAATATTATATGTTCATAGTGGATTAGAGCTTATGAATGATAGTGCGTTCTTTTGTCCTATAATTGATTATTGTAGATGTTCATATTTATAGAAAAGATTCTATCGAAATTTCTAATAATTTCACGTCTTGATTGTTTATAGGTTTTAATAGATAACTGGATCTGCTGCTTCACCCTGACCAGTGGGTGGTACCGTCCCTACCACCACACATCCCACGGGAGCCACAAGAGGGACCAAACCCACAGTAGAACATTAGTTTCCATTTATTAGTTGCCACTGTTTTTCAAAGAGTAAGTAGAAAGAAAAAATAACATGATACCCTCATTAATTGATATATGTGGATAGTGGGAATGTATATGAGTGTATAATGGTCAGATATTTGAATATGTGGTTCAAGGAAAAATAATATCTAGAATATTTTATATTATATTTTAAGATAGAATTTAAATTCTTTAATTTATTATATTATGGACAGAGGTTGTAATTTATGTTCCGTTGGCAAAAATAGGTAAGATCGATCGACCGACATATAAATGGCCAAAGATTACTGGAGTGATGGCTTACCTACCATATCTAATAATAAGATGATGATACAGAAGCATGTCGGTCGCTCGCTATGGCTAACGACGGTGGGGGAAAGTTGGCTGGAGCAATGCACGATGGGCAAGGCCCAATCATTTGCAAACACCAATCTAATTATATAACACATATTGATTTAATTATTAGGAAGGTTGATTTCCTCTAAAAAAATGAAGGACGGATGAAGGATAGAGAGGAGGCTAGTCATGTAAAAAACCTATATTGCCAACCCGTGAGCTGCACGGGATACATTTATTAATACTGTAAATACTAAAATTTAAAATTTTAATCATGGGATGAATATATTGATTACTTAATTTTCTTGAAAGCTATATGTTTTCATGTTGGAATCCCAATTTAGTGTTTTTTCATCACAGTTCGTAATTTGGTATTAGAAAGTACATACTGTACACACGTTTGAACTATAGAATTTTTATTATTCAATAAATTTAGAGTAAATTTCATAAAAGTTTGACCAAATTATTACAATAATATAGATTTAAGGAGGCATATTAAAAAGCTATAGATTTAATACTAAATTTATCACAAAATTATGGATTTAATATAGATTTTGTTATGCGGTTATAAAAAATACAGATTATAGAGTTTAGATACATTGTATTGTTGCTTTTTTAATTATAGAAATGATAGTTTTGTGATAAAATTAATAATAAATTTGTAGTTTTATGATAAAATATCTGATGTTAAATACACCTATAGCTGTACAATAGTCAAACAATTTGTAGATGATAAATTTAAAGGTGGCAATTAAATATAAACTATACGAGTCTTAATTATAGATTTTTCATGGTTTAATAATTTCAATAATTACGGAGTAGTTTTCGTTTTGTAGTCCCAATTATGAAGTTTTGAAGATATTGATAATTCTGAAATTCGTACTAGACTGTAGGCAACCGACAAATAATTAAATTGCCAAAGCACTGGCCTGTAGCAGGAGCGATGGCTTACCGACCGTTTCTACCTATACCCAGGTGGCACTCGATCTCAAGCTAGCGTACGTGATAAAATGCTACCCCGAGAGTACGTAGTCTGTCGGCCACTTGCTATGGCTAACGACAAGGGAAAACTGCAGGTTGGGCAATGGCCAGTCGCGTTCAAGGACGCCGCCGACGACGCGGAGGCCATCCCGGTGTGTCCTCCTACGTCGTCGGAGCATGACGACGACGGCGACGCCGTTGTCTCCGCCATGCCGGCGCGCACCACCTACGTCGTCCTGGAGATGCGCCTCTGCAGGGTTTCTGGCTGACGGGAGAGATGGGCGCGGGCGCTGGTCGCCATGGAACGCGGCTTCTTGGCGCGCCCCGGCGGCGGCGTTGTGCTGGCGAGCCTGCCCAAGGCCGGGACCACGTGTCTCAAGGCCCTCGCGTTCGCTACCATGGCGCGCCGCGCGTGGCCGCCGTCCGGCCAGGACCACCCGCTCCGCCGCCGTCCGGCCAAAACTGCGCGCCATTCTTGGAGCACCTGTTCGAGCTGGGGCGCGAGGCTCTGCTGGACGTGCTACCGTCGCCGAGGCTCTTGACCACGCATATGCCGCTGTCACTCCTGCCATCTTCGGTACGAGCTGATTGCAAGATCGTCTATATTTGCAGGTACACAAATGGCATTGACATTCCCTATACGGTTTCAATTTCTTCATAGCATAAACATTACGCGCTTGAAGCTCTAACTGATAGCATATATTTTCACTAGTATTAAATGTATTTTGATTTTTGAATTAAAAGGCTTGAATATGGTTTCAATTTTGATTTTTGATTTTTGATTTTTGATTTTTATATAAAAGGCTTGAATACGTCCAATCATAGACACCTAGATTCTCCACACTCATCTTTCTCTCTCGCCTACTTCATGTCGCACCTGATTGGGAGGTGGACGGATCTCCAAACCACTGCCGTGGAGAACACTTAAACGCACAGCAATTGTATTTCTGGATAGAGATTATGCACAAGCCACTTCCTATATGTTCCCTCCTCAACGTCAACTCTATGTTCATACTACTCATTATCAACCCATGGCGACATTTTTTTAACTACATAAAATTCCTACTAGCTAGCTACTGTGTATATGTATCATTGTTTATTCATAATATGTTCTTTAAGTTTTTTCTTAATATGTTTTCAGCGACTCTAGTCTTTCTCCAAAATCCTAAAATAATTTGTTGAGTAAAGAGAAGATCAGTTGAAAACAAACAAATATACAAACCTGATTTTGCGTAAATGTTTTTTACTCCCTTCGTTTAGTATTCAAAATTTGTTACCGGCTACTATTTTATTTTAATCAATCACAATCATCTCTTATTTAATTTGTTTACATAATTTTTTATTTTTAACTCTAGGAGAACCTGAGTTAAGAAAGACCACCATCATCCGTGCCATCCTAATTGCAGGGATGAGAAGGACAGAACGGTCTCCTTGTGGCACTTTGTGAAGCGTGTGAGACCAAACATGTCATTCCCTGAGCTGTACGAGTCCTGCTGCGACGGCACCAATGTATGTGGCCCTAGCTGGGATCAGATCCTTGAGTACTGGAAGGCAAGCAGCAGAGAGCCAAGCAAGGTGCTCTTCCTAAACCCTAACCAATGAGAATGTGCTCCAACACCCGTCCAATGCCATCAGGAAGCTGGCTCGATTCCTCGAGCAACCGTTCTCAGGTGCCGAGGAAGAAGACGGTGTCGTTGGTGAGATCGCTAACCTTTGCAGCCTCGAGAAACATGAGGAAACAGGACGCCAACAAGGAAGGCACTCATGGCTTGGTGTTTAAATTCGCACATGACTCTTACTTTAGGAAGGGAGTTGCAGGGGATTGGATAAACCACCTGACTTCTGAGATGGGAGAACGTTTGGATGCAATCTTTCGGGAGAAGCTTAACGGGTCTGGGCTCACAATTTGATCCATGTTTGTATCATGTTCTAATTTTTGGTGCTACAATATAATGTGTGATGCCTTTCTATCGCATAATAAATATTGTTTTGTTGTTTATTGGTCACGTGCTTTACATGACTCACACCTGATGCCTCAATTGTTGCTTACAGTGTTCTTTTCTCTCTCTTTCCAACCTCAAATCTCTTATTTTTTTCTCAAACTGGTACATTTTTTATTAAATAAATTATAAAAAAATTGTTTTAAAATTATATTAATCTATTTTTTAATTTTTTAAATTAATACCTAATTAATCATATGCTAATCCACATGTCGGAAAATCTTAGTTGTCGCCTCAGGTTCTCTGATCGATGCTAGAGAACTACATAGTGTATTTACTACTCTATATGTTTAAATGTATATATATCAATCTACCTTCAATTGTCTTTGTCCGTTGCAACCTATGAACATTTTTTAGTATTATAAAAAATCTGGTGATCCAACTTTTTAGTCAATAGCAAATATTTTCTGTTCAACAAATTTTTGTTTAGGTTTGAAAACATTCTATTCAGTAAAAAGGAGATTCAAATTACAAAACTTGTATTAAAAAACTTTATGTAGTAATAAAAATTTCTATTCGGAAACTTTCATATGGAATAACTTCCTGTTCAAAATATTCAGTGGGAATAACGGCTTTCTATTTGTAAACCTTCAACAATACTCTGTTTCAGATTACCAAACTTTCTCTCCTATCTCAATTCGAATTGTCAAACTTCCTGTTCCAGGAATTTTCAATTTGAAATGCCAAACTTTCTAATTAAATTGCAATTTTTTGTAGCTTAAATTTTAGAGCTTTCTACATACACTTAACTTTCAACTCAGTTGATGAACTCGCTACTCGAGTTAAGCCCGAAGCGAACCGACACATTCAACCAAACATCACGTGCGCGAGTGTTCGCTCAACTGGTGTTTCGTGCAGAGATGCCCAAATAAACACGTATACATTGAGTCAGGTTCTAATAAAAATCCAAGGTTCTAACAGAAAGGTATAGTGTGGTTCGTTAATGCTACTTTAATTTGGTTTAGAGGAAGAATATCGTCCATCTCTAATCTACTAATTAACGAATTATACCGGGTTGGGCCACATACTAAAGTACCGAGGCTTAGATGGACCGGACCGACTAAACAGTCCGTTTAGCAAGAGAAATTTAAAAAATATATGAAAAATTTTAAATAATAAGGAAATAGAAAAAAATATAAAAAAAATATAGAAAAAAATATAGAAAACGTGAAATAAATTAAGAAATTTATTAAAAAATTTCTTAAATTACTAAACTGGCCGAGCCACACCACCTGCCCTGACATGACCCGACCCATACGAGTCAGGCCAATAGTAATGGCCTCATGCTAACCCATTTGGTCATCTACACAAGCCACCAAGATGATCCTCAAAAGCCCTGTCCTCCTGAGTCAAACAAGATATTCAAGTTTCCTCGCCAAAAAAAAAATCCATGTACTTTTAATGTAAAGGTGAAATCGAGATATTCATGCCCCAATACTGTACTCTCATATATTTGGGCTTGCTGTGTGCCTTTTGAGGTCATCTATATATTACTATACTTTGTTGCATTCATCAGAAGTAAATATAGAGCAATATTGAGGTTATGAACTGATGATCAAGATGAAATAAATCATCAAGAAGCTGAAGATGATGGTATTTTGAGTGATGCAGGAAGAGTATAAATGTGTTGCCACAACATATAATCTCCATTCCTTCATCCCACGACTTATTTCTCTTTGGATGCTGTGTATATTCCAGTAAATGATAGTAACTAAATTAAATAACCAAAAGAAAGGCTAATATGAAAGGGGGAAAAGGTAAATTTCACCTCAGAATCATGGAATATTATGTACTACGAAAGCAAAATTTAAAAGCCATAGCGACATTTCAAAACGTAGGGAGTAGTATCTCACGTGGAAATTACAGGCAACACATAAATGGATAAAATAGAGAGTAACATGTTGCAATTTCTAGTGATCTGAGGCAGAATTGAGCAACAAAGATAACTCCAGCAAAATGGCGAATTGGCTGTGTACATCCGTTTTGGATGCAAAGGCCAGGGTTTTAATCCATTTTCTAAAAAGCAAAATGACGAATGGTAGATCTGAAACAACCATGAAGTATAAACCACAATATTCAGATGGTAGCATAGAAGAGGATGTCATCCAAAACAAAGTTCCATGAGGAATGTTCCTTGATGATAAATATTGCTCCACACTAATCCGCCTGAAGTAACAGAGCATATGTAGCTCCTTTGCAGACAGCAGCCTACTTGTCTTTGTTTTCCTCAGCTTCCTGCTGGTACCGGCGATTGAACTTTGCAATCTGGCCCAGGCTTTGAGCCATTTGACGCTTTGCCCTCATATGATACACTTTGCCAGCATGGTTGACCTTGGTCATCATGATATTGATCAACCTGCCGCTTTGTGTCACATATGAAATCCACTGCATCTGAGGATGAAGTCCCTTCTTCATTCTTTCAACCTACTCAAAAGGAATTAAAAAAATGCAAGGTTATCAGTTTTTGTGCTGAACAATTTTTCTTACAGTATATATGAAAAGAGAGAATTAATAAATAGGAGTATCTATTATTCCAGGCATTAACCATGAAAGAAACATCCATTTCCTCAGCAGACACCATATAACAAATATGATTAGGAGATAAATGCCAGTAACAAGAACACAATCCTAGGGAAAAAAAGGTAACAAATGCATAACCTTTGACATCATCACGATGAATATTTGCATTATGATGGATGTTAAGCCAATTAAGGAGATGTGCATCCATGAATAAATCCTCCCACACAAATGTTGCACAAATATAAAAAGTGATAACTCTAATACCCATTTCTCCAATGTTGTTTGGGTAAAACATGGATCACTAAGTCATATAGAAAGAAGGTAAAATGGTATGCTGGACATGAAAAAAAAAAGACAGACATGGCCATTTAAGATAAATCAGATGAAAATAAGCATCAGAGTAGTAGATGCTTATTAGTCACACAAGAAGACAACCAAAGGCAAAGATCACATTCAGATGTACTCCCTTCGTTTCATATTATAAGATGTTTTAACTTTTTTTCTAATTTAATTTTTTTATGTTTGACTAAGTGTGCAGGAAAAAGGTTGTTATATTTTTCTATAAACTTGTCATACTTACAGGAGTTTTGACTTGGAAAAAAGTCAAACGTTTTACAATATGAAATGGAGGGAGTACTCCACGAAAAGAAATCTCCATTATATGTATATTCAGAGTAAACCATTGAATTTATTGAGTGCGATTGCTGAACAATGTAACAAAATTTGCTTCTATATACCATTCGTCCATTACTAACATCATAAAGTTGAGCCAGATATGCAGTGCAAAGTGAGGGCATATATCAACTACAGAAAATAGACAAGACTGATGCCTATTGATCCCCTGTTACCCATGGATACTGGCTCCATCAAGAAATCCCCAACATTCTTGTTGCATTATCAGAGTTAGGTCTAAGAGATAAAAGATGAAATGATAACCAGAGCATTGATCTTCATGCTTACACAGGTATGGAAGTTAAATTAGTAAATTAGCAACATTTCAACAGGCAGTGCTGCTTATAAGTTGTTTGTACTTCATTAGGTTATATCCTAAATTCCCAATCCTGTGAAAGATTCTAGGCCTAGTAAGTTCCAAGTTCACAGAAACCAACTAGCAATCTAGCTGGTAACCTTGCTCCTCATAAGAAAAGGCATCAAAATGCGGACTAATGTACTGTATTCTGTTTTCACAATTTCCGGTCAAATATACTGTCCTCTTTAGAAATACCACCCTCACCACTACAGCCACAAGTGCAGTGTTAGGATTTCTACGTTCTGAATTAACTTTTCATAGATTGATTGTTACCGTTCTAAAGTTACCACAAATCATATGTAGTAAATAATGCCGTACAAAATAACACTATCAACCAGGGCACAATTGTTGGAAACCAGATCCAAGTAAAACCTACCACCACAATACAATAGATAGGACGGCTAAAAAGAATGGAATCAGCTGACCTACCTTGGCGATTTATAGACTCTTTCACATGACAAAATCAGACCTACACATGATTCAGCAGGCGGATCATCAGTCGCACATACTCAGGGAATCTTACTAGAGACATTTGAAACTAATCACAGGGAATCTTACTAGACACATTTGAAATTAATCACGAGTCTATTCAAAGAACTTAGTATTGCTTAGAATTACTGCCTACTAATTCCTCGCAAGATACACTAGTGGACAGTGGACAAAGGTAACAAAAAGGAAAAAATCCTCCTGGTCCCTATAATAGTCCAGGTACACAGCCACATTCCGAGGGCTTCGACTAAATTTGCAATATCAACGAAAACTCGCGGGCATCCATCCATCTTTGACGATATGACGAAGAACCCCCCCTGAACCCCTCAACTCTGCACTGTGCAGTGCTATCTTAGCGACGACGACGCATCTGAATTAGGGGGTGACTGACCTAACGTGTGTGGGAATGGGTATTCAGCCAAACCGCTATCGGGTACTAAGGTGTCGTGCGACCGGAATCTCCAACCAACGCCACGCCTGCTCATGAAATGGTGCCGACGTAGGAGGATGGGGAGAGGGGCAGGAGAGGATGAGTACCTTAGATTCGACTCGCGCCGGGGCCCGTGCGCGCGAGGAGGGCCGCACGGGGGAAGAGGATACGTCGGGGTGTGGGGGAGGAGAGGAGGCCGTCCACACCGTGTCTCCGGTGCCCTGCTCGCCGGCGGCGCGCGCGCGAGGGGGAGGCGACGGCGAAGCGGGGGAATAGTGCGGCTGTTTGTGCAGATGGGTAGTGGGCACAAGGAGAGGTGACGGGTCGGGGTATTTTGGTCATTTTTTATTTTAGCTGTTTTTTTCCCTTGTTTATATGAAGTTTAAATTCCAGCAACCGTTAAAATCCAATTCCGTCCAAACCGTTGCACAAAAGTTTTGATGATCAGAATTTTTTTGGATACTATCAAAATATATTTTAATATTATATTTAATATACATGTATATATTTTAATACTAGATTTAATAAAAAAATTAACTTAAATAATTAAAATATTTTATAGTATAAAACGGGGGAAGTCCTTTAGTTTTTCTCTTGAGAGCTAGTCTATCCATATTTTTAAAGGGGAATATTAGAAGAAAGTAGTTGTTTCCTCTCAATTAGAGCACAAATTATGAACAGTACTCTCTCTCTCTCTCCTACAATATAAATTTCTAATATTCAAATTTTGCGAAGGGGGTAGTCTTCAAGATTTAGAATCAAACGATAATTAGCTCTAGGTGATTTAACGATTGCACATGGCCAGGTTAGTTGAATATATATATATATATTCAAGTGAATATGGGAGGGTTTATTTTGTAGATTATATTCATAATGATAAAAAAAACTCAGTATGCAATCACAAAAATACACTAAGTGCATTGCTCTATTACTAAGAGAAATAATGCATTGCCATTTGTTAGCTGTATTTACACCTCAAAGAGAATTGATGTCAAGAACTAAGTAGACATCTGCTGTATCTCGAATCAGGAATTTAGTGAATACGATGGAAAAAAACATGAAAGCATCATTTCGTTGCTACAACTTTAAACAGAAAATCACTAGAAAAGTTCTCATAATTTAATTTATATTGCGTCTATCAAGTATTACATGAAGAAAATTGATTAACAATAGAACAATCAAACTTCAACCAGCTATACACATTTAGAAGTGTAATTGTACAACCAACAGTAGTCAGCTAATGAGACAGGTTCTGGATTCTCAGATATCAACAAAATCCCAAGTCAAATGGATGAAACCAATCAACAACATGCGGCTATTTCCAAGATCCACTAGGTTCCAGCAACTTGAGCATTCATGGGGCAACCCAGTTCATCATCTACTCCAGCTTATCATGATCAGCATTGGTGATCTTTGGTGGCTCTGCAGGGAAGTATTTGATGCCCACAAGATCACCAACTCTGCTGATAACCTGAGTGGATTACAAATATGAGAGCAATGTGAATTATAATCTCTTTATGTGTACATGAGCAACTTAAAAATTACACGCTAGAGAAAGCACTCACATCAAGGGCTTTTATCAGGTCCTCCCTAGTGTGCGAAGCGGAAATGCAGATCCGTGCCCTTGCAAGGAGCAGAGGTGTGGCAGGGAATGCCACGGTGACAACAGCAACCTGAAATGTCAGTGCTACATCAGTCACATGGCAATGGCGTAATAGGGACTAGGAGCCACAACGAAATTGGCAAAAGCAGTGATTCTGTACCATTACTAACCTTTTGTCTAAGGCACTCCCTAGAAAAAGCTGGAATTTTAGCAGGATTGTAGAGCATTATCGGCATAACCGGAGAGTCATTGTCTCCAAGAACCTCAAAACCCATCTTCTTGAGCTCTGACCTAAAGAAATTGCTGTTCTCACGGATGCGTGCAAGTTTCTGGGCACCTGCAAGACATCACAAGAAAAATAAATAAAAATTCAAAGTAAAACTTGCATGGATAGCTTGCAGCACATTGAAAGGGTCAGAGCAGGAGAAAAGGATAGTACCTCTGTTGGAGCCATCCTCTCCAAGGATCACTTTAATGGCTGAAATAACTTGCTGCACTGCTGGTGGTGACATGGAGGTAGCATAAAGATGTGCTGGGCAGCTCATCTTCAGGTGCTGAATTATCTCCTGAGAGTTCAAGCAAGAAGAAACAGTAAAATTTCAATTGAAACATTTGAAAATTGTGCCCTAAAGAAGAAGTACCTTCGATGCTGCAATATATCCACCACATGATCCAAATGACTTGGTGAAAGTGCCCATCATTATGTCTACATCAGTTGGATCAACCCCGAGGAGCTCACAAACACCCCGGCCAGACTGCCCAACAGCACCAATGCTATGGGCCTCATCCAGATACATGTAAGCCTATTTGACATAATGAAGAGTAACTCAACATGGTCAACTCTCAATGTTGCACTCGATGTAGATTGCTAATGGCTTAAAAAGCTAATTATACTTATATATGTACAGAATTTAAATGATAAATTAGAGGGAATTTCCTTGAACCTTGTATTTCTTGCACACAGCTATGATCTCAGGTAATTTGCACAGCTCGCCTTCCATGCTGTAGATACCCTCAACAATGACAATGATCTTTTTCCATGGTCTATGTGTGCGTGGTTGACCACCAGCAATCTGCTGTCTCAGGACCTCTTCCAAATGAGCAGGGGCTGCAAGCAGCATGCTGACAGATGAATCATTGTGAACCACAAAAATATTGATTATCATTACATAAAGGTATAAAAGCTTACAGTTATGCTGGAAAACGCGGACAGTTGCACCAGATCCTCTTGCGCCATTGACAATTGAGTTATGGTTCAACGAGTCACTAATTATAAGTCCACCCTGGAATACATGAAAAGGTAGATTAAATTAATTGCTGCTCAGTTTAGTCAAGTTTTTAGTCGCTGGATAGATGAATGTGAAGTTTTGAACAAACCTTTCCTACTAGGCAAGGAATGATGGCTGAGTTTGTAACATAACCCATGCCAAATAGGATAGCAGTGGGCTTTCCAACAAACCGTGCAACCAACTCCTCCAACTCAGTGTGAAGTTTGGTCGTGCCTGTCACCAAATAAAAGGAATCAGCATTGTGCCTGCAGACTGCAGTTCTTCACAACAAGAAGAAAAAAAAAAGCATGACATGCATCCAGGCATACCGCCATCTACACGAACACTGCAGGTACTGGGTGAGTATTTCTTGAGAGACTCGATAACAAGTGGAGTGCAGTATTCATCTGCGGCTGCAAATCCAAGGTAGTTGTAGGATCCTAGATTGAGGCATCTTGTGGTATTTGAAGTACGCCTGAAACAATATTTGGAGTGTAAAACACAGTTAAAACTTGTGCATGTTCTTCATTTTATTTATTTCTGGATCATATATTTTAGAGTAAATTTTACTTTGGGTCACCTGTTATTACCAATGTTTCGCTTTGGACCACCCTTTAGCCAATGTCTTCACTATAGACAGGGTAATTTTACCTTTGTTGCAGTTTGGACCACCCTGGCTCTCTTCTCAAGCATATGAACGATCTCAAGTACACCATCTCCTACTCGCTAATAAACTCTCACAGCTATATGTAGATCATACCTTTGATACATAATAAGTTGGATGTAGATGGATAAAAGAATTGGAGGTGATCCAAAGTGCAAGATAAAATTATCCGGTCTAAAGTGAAAATATTGGCTAAAAGGTGGTCCAAAGCGAAACATTGATAATAAAAGGTGGCCCAAAGTGAAATTTACTCTATATTTTATCATAATCAACTATAGGTCAAAAGAGATCATTGATGCTCAATTGGCAACTATCCAAAAAAGTCAATGGTGGATAAATTTGGTTATGGTCATTATGTAGTACATAGCCTAATAAGGCTGTACAAATACAGATCTGGATAGGGTGAGCTGACTTTTGCCAGCATGCAACAACAACAACAAAGCTCTTAAGTCCTAAGCAAGTTAGAATAGATTAGAATTAAAACCTAATAAGAGTCTCAAATCACGGTTTAGGTACGTCAATAGCTGTTTTTTAAATACTCATATTTAAGTATAGATCTTTAGATATATCATAATTTTTCAAGTCTTTTTTTATTCTCTCTTCATGTTAATTTCAGTCTTACTCTAGCTCTCCTCACATTATTATCTTGACTTCGAATTCTACAATATACTGGTGTCTCTAGGGGTCTTCTTTGGACGTAACCAAACCAGCTTAACTGATGTTGGACAAACTTTTCTTTAAGTGGTGTTACCCCTAGCCGATCACATATATTCTCTTTTTGAACTCGATCCATTCTGTTATAACCATAAATCTAGTATAACATACGCATTTCTACAACACTCGGCTATTAAACATGTCATCTGTTTATAAGCCAACATTCTGCCTCATACAGTATAGTAAGTTTAATCGATATTCTATAAAACTTGTCTTTTACCTTCTACAGTACTTTCTTATCACAGAGGATGCTAAATGCTTAGCGCTACTTCATTCAGCCCACTCTAATTCTATGGCTAACGTCTGCATCAATATCTCTATCCATCTATAGTATTGATCCTAGATATCAAAAGATGTTCTTCTTAGTCACTATTTAACCTCCTAAACTCACATCTTCCTCCTCGTGTACAATGGTACCAAAGTCATATCTCAAGTATTTAGTCTTAGTTTCATTTACAAAATTTTTGGACTCAAGAGTCTGCTGCTACAATTCTAGTTTCATATTTACTCCCGTCCGATTCTAATCAACTAACACTACATTATCTGTAAAGAGTATATACCAATAGAAATCTCCTTGTATTTCTTGTAACCTTATCCATTACTATGGCAAAGAGATACGGGCTTAGAACTGATTCCTAATATAGTACTATTTTAATCGGGAAATAATATGTGTTACCATCATTTGTTTAAACACTAGAAACATGGTGCTTTTTTTTTGTCAAAGCACCAGATTTGCTGCTGCATGGGGCTTGCACGCCAGCCAGTTTGTCAATCCCAGATAACAAAACTGCAAGTGATTTGTTCAGCCCTATTATCTAAGCTAGAGCTCTATCATAGAATGAAAACAATAAGAAGAACAAGTACAGAATAAGCGCTTACTGTAATGTCTTGTTACTGTCATTGGAGAAACGCTCAACAACATCAAACCAAGCATCTGGTGCACTTGCTATGGGCCTACCAAAGCAATCCTGTGAAAACATGAATGTGGATTGGTTAATATCCATTGCAATCAACAATGAAATATTGAAGGAGACAATCTTACAAATTAACACAGAATCATGCAAACAAAATCCAATAGACTAGTACAGTACATTTAGCATGCAGTTGACTAAATACATATAAAATTTGAAATGAGTAGCCTGATTGGATTATGTCATGTTTACTAATGCATACATATATTCAAGCAGTAGATAAACATGTTACTTCCCCCCATTAGGCCAAAGTCAAACACCTTTCAAACAGCCACATATATTCAAGCAGTAGATAAATGCGTTACTTCCCCCATTAGGCCAAAGTCAAACACATTTCAAACAGCCACAAATATTCAAGCAGTAGATAAACACGTTACTTCCCCCATTAGGC
This sequence comes from Oryza coarctata, assembly GCA_030770085.1. NCBI lineage: Eukaryota > Viridiplantae > Streptophyta > Magnoliopsida > Poales > Poaceae > Oryza > Oryza coarctata. The sequence goes on along the minus strand of CM061483.1, from coordinate 10,347,132 downwards.
CAAAGTCAAACACCTTTCAAACAGCCACAAAAAAAACATAAACATCAAGCATGTTATGCTACCAATTATTTCAGAAATCAAGCACATTCAAACTGGAACTAAAATCTTCTGCAATCCTAGTTGGTAATTACACACTAGAGTCAGCAGGTAATGTGATCATTTCAATCCATGAAAGTATCCAGCATATAGCTTCAGCTCGGAAAGACGGGGAGGTTGTATCCAAAGTTCCTCACAGAGCTTAAAAAATCTAATCTTCTGCACAATAATAAACACTTGCCCAAACTCCTAAATAATCAGAACTCCCCCCCCCCCCCCCCAACATGCTCTCAATATATATGTAGAATATTCATAAGAATGAAACATGTCGTGAAAATGCAATAAAATGTGTTCCGGAGCCAGCAATTGCCCAACACATAATCACAAAGACCACCCAAATCACAGAAACATTTATCAAATTACAGATATATTCGAACATTTCTAGCAAATGAAGCATAAAAGGCGAGCAATCCATTGATGCAACGGCAAGAGCTTCACATTAAAATTCCTAGCCAAAAATAAGACAAGCAATGCGTTGATCCAAAACGAATACCTGGATCCGCAGGTAGAGGCGGCGCACGTAGAAATCCTCCAGGCCGAGGCAGATCGGCGCGTAGCCCTGCGTCAGAAATCCAAATCTCCCATCAAACTAAACCAGCCAGAATCACAAGAGCAACACCCGGATCCGGGCCCAAGAAGAGAGCAATTCCGCCCACCCATCCATCCAGCCAGGCCTACCTTGACGTTCTTGGCCTTGAACCAATCGACGAGCTTGCGGAAGAAATCTCTGAGCTGGCCGAACGCGAAGAGCAACCCGTAGCTGAACAGCGTCGTCAGCGCCGTCGTGTACGGCAGCCTCACCATCTCGGTCGCTAATTCCCCACCACCTCCTCAAATTACTCTCCCTCCCGGGCTCCCTTCTCGCGCCCCCCTCGCGGAAATCCTCGGGTTCTTGGTCGCTCCTGCGGTTCTTGGATTCCGAGATGATTCGCTTCTTGGTAATCTTTGTACCGGGGTGAGACCGAGGATTCGCTGCGCTGCGGTGGATGGGGAGGGAGGGGGCGGGGAGAGGAGGGATTTAAGGGATGGGGAGGAGGTGGAGGTGGTCGCCAATGGCGACTGGGCGACGGGAGGAGAGGAGGAGGAAGGGTTTGAACGTTGAACAGACGGCGATGAAAGGAGCCAAATGCCAATCTGTAAAAATCCAATTTATTCGTACAATTTTTTTCTTTTTTTTGTTGTTTTTTTTCTTTTTCAGTTCGTTATTCCCTCTCTCGTTGTCAAATGCCTATCGCTGTCATCGGATTTTTCAGAGACTCTTTAGAGTGAGATTCAATTTTTTTAAGCATTATATTAAAAATTATATGGTCTGAGAGGTTTTAGTATGGTAATACCTACGTTTATTTCCACTAGTTCATTTAGGACTGCCTTGATAAGCTAATATGAATGCTGCCCCGAAAAAAAATAACTAGTACTGTTTTTTTCAAGTTAGCAGCATGAAGTACCATGCAATGATTAGTTGCATTTAACTAATATCTGATAGGAAAAATCTAATTCTTCTGTTAAATAATTTGTGATAGAGTATATGGAATTCTTTCACAAACCATACGGCGTATTCCAACAGTAATCAATTCCTGGGTGCATTGTTTTACAGTTGATGTACTTTGTTTTGACCCACATGTAAGTAGTTGACAATACTAAAATATTGCCAACGGGAGAGATAACGCTTAATGATTTCTTACTCCCATATTGCCACTTCAAGAATGATATATGCCAATGGTGAAAATTCTACAGAGTTTTTATATAAGGTCGTGATGTTGCAAATGACATGCAAAGAGGTAATATTGGTTTTTTAACAATATTTAATTAAAACTTTTAAAACATTAACTATCAATAGTTTTGTAAAAATGCTTAGTTTAAAAAAAATGGCATGAGTACATAAGTCTTGAAAGGTACTTTATTTATAAAATTGATGATCATTAATGTAAAATATTTATGATTGGATGAAGTAATTTAAAGTTTCAGAACAGTATGCACAAGCAGAAACAATGAACATATAGTACTACCGTGCAGTAACCTTATAGCTAGCTTGCTAATTTCTCGATATTTATATTGTTTGACAGGCCGACAAATTAAACTTGGACCTCAAACATAGATTTCCCTTTAATTTGGATCAATATGTGGGCGCTATCATCACTAATTTAAGTCCGTATTTTGGATCGACGTGACCAAGGAAACCTTCAGATCTGTCCACCCAAGGCGACACACAGACACCATCGGAGTAAACCGATCAGAATTTGTGGTCTGTTAGGTCAATGCAATGCACACGACAACTCCCACTTATTAAGATAATCAATTGTTGAACAGAACGTTGTTAATTGGAATTAAATGCGGTTTAAGTATTTAAGTTGAATTACACTGTGCAAGCAACTTAATTGTCACCGCAACAAAAAAGTTGTATCTAGAGCAGCTCGGAAGAAATGACATTAGGGAAAATTAAACAGCACCTTTCGATGTTGCATTAATTTTGATTACCACTCAGTAAACATATAGCAACATTCATCATAGATGTATATACGCATCTCATCGTCAACATCAAGAAAAGTCGATGTAAATCACGACTTCATGTCTTCATGGGAAACATCCATGATGAGAAAAGGGAAAACTAAGGTAACAAAATTGACCAGTTCAATCGGAACCAACGTATGTAGCTTGTAGCTAGTTAATTCTGCTGTTCCTCTCCGTTGGCTGCACTCCAAAGTTGACAACAACAAAAGGAACAAAAGGAACAGAAGGCTAATTTTTTTCCAAGCCCATTTTCCTACTAACAAGTTATACATTTTTGTGTAAACCCTCGAATCTAAAGCCGTTTGTCATTCCAATCAAGCGAGTTTCGCATCAGAAAAGTATGAATATATAAAAAAACCATCATGCCATGTACATGCAGCTGGTAGGTGCAGTTTCGCCGCCAAAACGACGTACTACGTGGACGCAGATTGTCATATCATATATGGCTATATTTTCGGGTTATATTACAATGAGAGCTCGTCTAAACCACACAAATTAAATCTTCTCCAATCCGACCTTTTTTAGATAATAAATCTTCTTTGATTCATGTAGCCAGCAGTGTGGACATACAAACTCGATATGATTCGCATCCTCTAACATTCTGAAGCAATGGCAGAGGGATACAGCGACACACAACAAGGGACAATGACAAACTAATATACTAGCATTGTAGCGGCAATAAAAGTTGCTATGGATTACTGTAGCACCAAGATATAGAGTTGTTCATCTTAAAATGGACGACTGATATTCATCCAAAAATTATGTTATTGTAAGCTTGTGCTATTATAGTTATAATGACAGAAGATATGATCCCATGTCGATGTCGACATTATATTCTTGTTTATCTATTTAACCACCATATACTCCTACTTTGTCAGTGTTAGCTGGCTTTTAGAAAGTTCTCAAGAAAAATTAAAACACCAAATATGATGAAAATACCAAGCAAGATCAAACTAGGATACGTACAACAGGAGACAACAACTAGGACGAAGTCGTTTTCACCTCACTAATTTTTCTGGGCTGCACTCCAAGGTTGACTCTCCAAACACATCATCTTAACTGAATCAGAGGATATGACTCGTTGATGGAATAAACAAAATTTTATTAGCAAACTGATCGGTTTCCTCGAAGAATATTAAGGTAGCGCTGTCTAAACAAGTAAATCATCAAGTCAAGGAAAGGGCACATTAAAATTGGTGAGAATGTCAAGCTCACGGCTGACTGGTCACTTCGTTTATTGTTGTCTTTTCTAGAATTCACTTGTTAATTATTTCAGTAGGGCACCATTTCGAATGTCAACATCCACTTTCAATATTAGTTATGAAATGGGCCCCATTTTTACGAGTGATCATCATGATCGCTGGTTAGCTTTATTCTATCCGTGTTAAACGATTCAACATAGGTATTTATATTTTTTAATTAAATATTAGAAAGAAGTATAACAATAGATGTGTAGTTAAGACGATGTGTACATATAATTTATTGCCAACAGTGTTAGTGGTATCTTTCACATCACTTTTGCTTTGGTTGTATATTAACCACAATATCACCCGGTGGTATAATTAATCTCGATCTAAAAGCTCGAATTTGAGTTGAAAATTTCAGTGCTTTACAAATCTTTAGTTATAATCTAGAGTTTTTGAATTGAAAAAGGCTCTTTATCATTATTCACACCACGCAACATGGGTCTACAAGAATTTAACAGATATATAAAAAATTTCATTAAAAAGCCTTTTATTGCACACCATAGCATTACTTTGGAGTGATGGAATTATTCTGCCACGTCATGATCAAAAGGTTTCAATACATGACAAATAAGCTTACTTTAAAGTTTTTAATTACAAAATTTAAATAAAAATTCCAATAGAGAATTTCGACCCACACAACTTTTTCAATTAGATCTTCCTCCCTAGAAATTTAGCTACCATTTTTATCTAAATTATCACATCACTACCAGCTACCAGCTTAGCTAGCCCTTTTAACAAATTACAACAATACCATACTATTTCACCCTAAAACTGTTATCTTTGTAAAATATAAATATTTATAGGATTTAAATTTTATACTATAATATAATTTTTTTTGCGTTAATTCCGATTATTCTCATCTTTCAGTGATGCCTAGTCATGTGCTTGAAAAGAGAATTTAAATAATTCAAAATTTAAATTTTAACCACCAAAGTGACTAAAAGAATATATTTTAGTCAATCTTAGTATTTACTTAAAAAAATACAAAATATGTGCCATGGCTAACATGCGAAGCTCTCATGGGTGGGCTTGACTTGTCAAAGTAGACAAAGTTGTTGGTTTTAAGTATTTTAGTTTATTTTCAATAATTCTTTTTTATAAAGGAGCAAAAATTTATTGCCATCTCCCTCCTCCCATCGCTATCAAGCGACCCCTTGGCGGAATAAGCTCCATCCCTATCCTCCTTCCCCTCGCGAAGGAAAACGGAAAACCCCTCCCTCACCTCCACTCTCTCCGCCGCGGAGCCACGGCCAAGCCTTCTCCCCCCGCCCCGCCGCCTCGCCTCCTCGCGCGATCAGGCAGGCCCGGAGGCGCGGCGTGTACGGCATCCTCTCCTCTCCAACCCTGACCCCGCCCTAGCCCTTCGATCCCCACCCTGTGCGTCGGGCCTCCTTGCGCGCACGGCCCGGCGAGCGGGTCTGGACTCTGGAGCTAGCAGCGGCGGATTCCGTCTCGGTTTGGATCGAACGGGAGGTATTCGATCCTCTCTCGTAGCCCTCACTCCCTCCTCCTCCTCCTCCGCCGCCGCCGCGCCGCTCCATGAGCTGGCGTGGCCTGGACTGGAGATCGATTCGATCGGTCTTACATTCATAGATTGATCTATTTGTCTCCAATTAACCGATTCTTTGATGCATGCCTCGTACAACATCACTAATAGCTCTTTTTTTTTTTGTTTGCGAAAAAAACTGGGGGTTCAGCTGAACTCCCAACGCCCCACGCTACGCCCTTCCCTGATGTGAACATGTTGCAAATGGAGATCGTATGGATTATGGGGGCTTGTTAGGATCTCTCCGTAGCGTTGGCAGCGGTGGCGTCATGTTGTACTTCCCAGAGGAGGTGGTGGAGCACATTCTTGGGTTCCTAACATCACACAGTGACCGCAATGCCATGTCGCTGGTGTGCTGGGCGTGGTACCGCATCGATCGCCTCAGCCGCCGCTCCGTATTCGTGTGCAACTGCTACGCGGTGCGCCCAGAGCGTGTGCATGCTCGTTTCCCCCGTCTGCGCTCGCTGATCGTGAAGGGAAAACCACGCTTGGCAGACTTTGACCTTGTTCTGGCAGGGTGGGGTGCCAAGGCAGAGCCATGGGTGGACGCGTGCGCTGCTGTGTGCCCTGGCCTTGAGGAGCTCCGGCTGAAGCGAATGTTTGTCACTGATGAGTGCCTCAAGTTGCTTGCTTGCTCGTTCCCCAATTTTAAGTCGCTCGTCCTTGTTAGCTGTGAGGGGTTCAGCACTGATGGGCTTGCTGCTGTTGCTACCAATTGCAGGTGAGAATTATGAAAGCTTCTAAATCTTTTTGTCATAATAATCTCAATTTACAAATCCTCCAATTGATATTGAATTTGTTGGCTCTGATTGTTTAAGTTTATCTGGCATAGCCATTTTAATTAGCTGCAGTTGATACTTATTGTTAGGTACTTAGGTTTTTGACTGTCTTTCTGTTCAGTTCATGGCAATGCTCAAGTCTAAAGCTTACACCAGATAATGGAACTTTATTCGTACTAATTATCTATATATGTTTAGAGATCATAATTGCCTAACTGAAACTGTCAACACAGCGCACAAGCTCCTCACCGAAGTTAGGGGCAGTCCAAGTTGTCCACAATTTAATTTGATTCTCCACTTAAATATTTGAACTTTTCCCCTTAGTTCTTAGCAGTTAACATTGTTTTATTCAACGCAAATTTTGTTGTTTGATTTGTTTGTGCATTTGTTGGGATTTCTCTGACTTATGTCAGAATGTCAGAAGATAATTATTGAGATCATGAAAGCATTGATCATGAAAGCATCACAAACTCTTTTATCCTTTAGAGTATAACTGGAATGCTTCAAGGTTCTTTTATCTATACTTCTAAATGACTTCTGGAGTACATATAGCTAGGTGGAAACACCAAGAACAGTCATGTAATGTTTTGAAAAATGAGCAAGCCGCTGCTGCTAGTATATTGATATTGCAATTTAAAGGAGGACTGGAAATACTTCATTGTATATTTGCACATATTTAGGGAATGTTGCAAGTAATAACAAGAAACAATACTGGAGGTTGAAGATCCTCCAACAAATGTAGCAATTCCAAAGTCCATACTAAATGACACAAGAAACTTAAACTATTCACTGTTGTACCTTTACCTGTCTAACTAGTGAGAAGTGACAATTATGGCACCTTTTGCATTTTACAGTTTCACAGTTTCATTTATAAGTCGTCTCATACTCTTTTTTTTCCCATAACAGTCATTGACCTTTTACTCCAATTGAATTATGATAAGTTCTTTGGTTTGTTTGGATGATATCATATTTACAGGCATTTGCTCATTCAGTTCTTTGTGTGTTGCCTGTTTCTTTTTGGTAGAACTGGTAGTCAGTGCTCAAGAGGCACCAAACACTAGGTCACTAGCATCTTTCATCATCTTGATTACGTCGATAGTCATTTTATCTTATTACTTGTCAACAGTTTGCGCAGCTTAAAAGTTGTGATCTCATACTTCTATTCTGTTGTACTCCCTGCGTCCAAAAATATAAGGACGTGGGGGGATGAATCTGGACAAGTGCACATCCTTATATTTTTGGATGGAGGGAGTATAAAGTAACTTTAAATTTCTTTTTACCTCTGCTGTCTTTCTAGATTTTCTGCAGAAATATTTTAGCTGGTGAAATTCATCTTATGTATTTTATAACTCTTCACTCTTAGATTTATCAAGGAACTGGACTTACAAGATAGTGTGGTGGAGGATCGAGGCTCACATTGGCTTGGATGTTTTCCGAATCCTTCTACGTTACTAGAATCCTTGAATTTTTCTTGCTTGACTGGGGAGGTGAATGGTCATGCATTGGAAAAACTGGTTGCAAGGAGCCCAAATCTTAGAAGCTTGAGATTGAATCGCTCAGTTCCAGTTGATGTTTTAGCCAGAATTCTTTCTCACACACCTAGGCTGGTGGATTTATGTACAGGGTCTTTTGTACGAGGCAATATTGCTGATGCATACACTGGGCTATTCAATGGTTTCCAACATTGTAGTTTGCTGAAGAGTTTATCTGGGCTTTGGGATGCTACAAGCCTGTTTATTCCAGTGATTGCTCCTGTTTGCAAGAATTTAACATGCTTGAACCTTAGCTATGCTCCAATGGTCCGGAGTGCTCATCTTACTGAATTTATTCGTCAGTGCAAGAAACTCCAATACTTGTGGGTAAGACTTACTATAAATAATGCAAATGCTAGGAATATATTTAATTAAGCAATGTAGTTATCAAGCGTGATACTGTCTTGGTTGTCAGCTTACAAAATTTATACAGGTCGCTGGCAAAAGGGAAAATATATAGGTGCTTCTTGTGAGGTTAATTACACTGCTAACCTTCCAGCAGTTGATAGGCGCGTTTGTTGTGACTTGTGAGGTTGATTATACTGTTTCCCTGTTGACAAGACCATTGCACTGGAAGTATATGGAATACAGTGTAGCTGGGATATCATTTTCATATTTCGAACTTCTGTTTTTTGCAACCCAAATTTTACTTCAATTAGCTTAATATGTCTAATGTGCTTATGGTTTGAGTTGCATGCTTAGTAGGCAAAAATTTCATATACTTTCACAAACCAAAATGCATTTCTATTAAACTTTCTAGTAACTCACAAAATTCAGCAGAGGTGAATTGCACCCCTCTGAGTTAAATAAAACTACACATTTGTTTGTGACAATGTTGATCTGTCTGGTTTCCACCAAAATTAACATGAATGAGTACATGTTCCTAAAATATCAACATAGTGAGATAGATTTATAAATGTGCGAGAATTTTGAAATAACCTTTCGACTTTCCCTGTATCTTTAGCCATGCTATATGGTTTTAGTAATTTTGATTTGTGTATTGATTGCGCATATACAGTTCAACATTCGTGTCAATACGGCACTGATACCTTGAGAAGGGAAGATAGGCAATTTATGAAAAACACAGTAATGCCAAATATATGTTGGACTAGAGTATCAACGTGACCTAATCAGTTCACTATGTGATTAGTGCACATAATGACATTACAAACCAAGGGTAATAACAATTTTGGTGTTACACTCAGATTAGATAAGCTTCGTATGTGGGTTGTGTTAACAATTATTTTGAATAGAAGTTAAAGCTTACCACACTAACTGCAGTAGAATAGTCATGATAAATGGATGATTCCAGTTAACTTTTCCATCCATATGCTTTATGGATGATTCCAGTTAACTTTGCCATCCATATGCTTTCTTTCATTTGTGATCCACTTGTCGGTTGTTTCTTCATAAATATGTTTTGGTCACCTAGGCTTTATCCTTGGTTTCAGGTATTAGATCATATTGGCGATGAAGGATTGAAAATTGTAGCCTCCTCCTGTATAGAGCTCCAAGAGTTGAGAGTATTTCCTGCAAATGCAGATGCCAGAGCAAGCACTGTGACAGAGGAGGGGCTAGTTGCAATATCTGCAGGCTGTAACAAGTTACAGTCTGTGCTCTATTTTTGCCAACGGATGACAAACTCTGCACTTATTACTGTTGCAAAGAACTGCCCACAATTCAAGTCCTTCAGACTATGCGTTCTTGATCCAGGATCAGCAGATGCTGTGACAGGGCAGCCGTTGGATGAGGGTTTTGGGGCAATCGTACATTCATGCGAACACCTTAGGCGGCTATCTTTGTCTGGACTTCTCACGGACAGAGTGTTCCTCTACATTGGCATGTATGCCGAGAGGCTGGAGATGCTTTCTGTAGTGTTTGCAGGAGATACGGACGATGGCATGACCTACGTGCTCAATGGCTGTAAGAATCTCAAGAAGCTGGAAATCAGGGACAGTCCATTTGGTGACAGTGCGCTTCTTGCAGGCATGCATAAGTACGAGGCAATGCGCTCACTCTGGATGTCCTCGTGTAATGTCACCCTGGGGGCTTGCAAGTCTCTTGCAGCAAACATGCCAGGCCTCAATGTTGAGGTCATGAATGAAGCAGTAAGTATCGATGAGGCAGACAAGGCTGCTAATAACGCAAAGAAGGTGGGGAGGCTTTATATTTACAGGACAGTTGCTGGACCGAGGGGTGATGCACCTGAGTTCATCTCGATATTCTAAACTCATATATCTTTACGTTTTAAGGGTTCTTCGACAGCCGGCTTTTGTATATATATTCCTTTGCTACCATACTCAGCTATGCTGAACTCATCTACAGATTCTAAAGATCCATCTATCTGTGTGGTCGAAGGGTTCTTCTATGACCGCCTTTGTGTAATTTCCTTTTCTATCACCTCTGCTGTCATTATCCTTTATAGGTGCTACGCTGCTACACTTATGATTAATCTTCAAAATTGGAATTCTTATTCATGGCTGTAGCTTGGCAGATTGATTGCAACACATCATACTATCTAAGCCTTGTCGGAATACCATATTCTAGCAAGTCATAAACTGTGGTTCATCTTCACGTATATACGATTTCACATCAGTGCCCCCCCCTGTAATGTCTGGGAAATTTGTGGTGTCAAAATTGTTGCTTTTCTGAGTCGAAAGATATTTCTTATATTCTGATGATCAGTTTAAGTCCGATGAACATCTGATTTCGTTGCTGGACCCATGAATTTGTGGCAGCATTTCAGCAGTGGTCAACACTAATCTGTGATTACAAGTTGAGAATTGCGGTAGATCCCATCCTGAAATTTCTTGTTTTTGTTTTTCTGATGTCACAATCTAATGTCTCTGTAGTTGGAAGACAAGGCGGCTTTGAAGTCGGTCATTTCGCTGTCAGCTGTAGCGTGTGGTGTGCTGGTGTTCACAGTTAGACATCAGCATCGTCATGGTCATTTACTCATACTTATTCCTGCACGGTTTAACAAACTTTAATTAACCATCATATGCTGCTGATCACAAGCACACGATGGGGGTGCTCCAAAACGTTGGCCAGCATTGTTTCCAGATGGTCCCTTCGTTCCGTTTCATACTGTAAAGATATTTTGATTTTTTACTTAAACTAAATTTTATTAAGTTTGACTAAATTTATAAAAAAATTAGTAACATTACAATACCAAATTAGTTTTATTAAATATATCATTGAATATATTTATTTTGTATTGAAAATGTTATTAGGTTTTTCTATGAACTTGATTAACGTATTGCAGTGTGTGAAACAGTATATGTCAATATATATTTTGACAATTTTTTTAGTGAAGGCCGGAGAAGTCTAGCAGCTTGATCAGGTTTGGGAACATCCCATATATACAACCTCTTCTGTATATTCCAGTGTTTTTTGAAGGCAACATATTGCAGTGTGTAAAACAGTATTCAACTTCAGGCCATATATATGAACCGTAAGAAATAAGTTCTGATCTGAACTTATTCAGATACGAATTTTACTTGGCAGCGAGAGCCCCATGTGCCTGCTGTCACGTACCTCTATAAATATTTCATCACAGCATCTGCTTAAGTAGAATCTAGCTCGTAGAGAAAACTGTCGTTGAAGACTTATTTTTTTTTAGATTCCCACCATCCAACTACTCATAGGTTATAGTACGTACGTATCTGTTTCTTCTTTTCTTATCTGTGCCAAAAATGTTACTACCGTAGTACTATGCTTTAATTCCAATTTTTCATGCTTAAGGAAATACTTCCTCCAGTCACAAATATATCTTTTGACTTTATTTTTGGTCTTCTTGATATGATTTTGATCATATATGAGCCTTGTTTGAAACCTCTAAAGATTTTAGATTTTTGGATTATTAGATTATACTATTTAAGGTTTGAATTAACTACTATAAAGTTAAAAAATTGTTTTAGAAAGATAAGATGAGAAACTTTTATATAGAATTTTTTTTGTTGACACTCTATATCAAAACCATACATGTTTCTTTTGTTTGCAAAGGTAACCCTACATAAAAGTGACAGTAGTGCTATATGATTGGGATGGTGGTGATCAGGGGAGTTGAATGATATCATGTTACTCTAACATTACTATAACACTGCGAGCTACAGTACTGCTACATAAAAAACAGTATGCTATCTGGAACGAAAAACATTAGAACTTCATCAATTTAAATCTATTTAATGTAAAACTCAAACATAAGTTATAGATATAGCATAAGTTTAATTTTTGTAAAAAAAACATGAAAAACAACAGATGAAATTATCTAAGAAAACTTTAATTTGAATGAAGACACTAAACGTATCTAAACATTGATGGATTATAAACTAAGTAATAGAATTGCATCATACTTTTTAGTGAAACTAGACTTCACTATGGATTTTAAAAAAGAATTTTACTCAAATCCAACGGTTAGATCAAAATTTTGAAGCAATCTAAAATAAAAAAAAACCTACCAAAAATCATCCTAAATGAAAACCAATACCAAGTTAAAAAGTAGAATGGTAGATAATGTGCTGAACTTTATTGACCATTCATGTTTCAAAAGTAAACTACCCCACCTTTGTAAATTCTTGTTCCTCCCAACTCCTAAAAAATAACGATATTTTTCTCTTCTTGTTTCCCGTGCATTCTTTGTTCCTGCTATTTTTTTCCTTCTTATTTTATGCACATCCTCAGTTCCTATCTCTCTGCTTTTTATGCTCATAGCAAACACCATACAACTTGCCTAGCATAACTCAATAAACCCATATACATATATACTACCTATAAACCATTAAAAAATAAATATCTAACCCACTAGCGAATACAACTCTACCATATTCGAGCACCATGGACTTAATTATAATAGAACTTTCATGTTGTTTATAATCTTGTTACACTTAAGCTAGAGCATAAATACCAAAGTGATATCTTCCAATCAACTTTCATCACTTGTTATCAACATGATCATCTCCTCCTTTTACCTTACGCATCAAACACAAAAAAAAACATCTTTTAAAAATAAATTCTTTTCAGCCTAATCTATATTAGACTAAACAATAATTACCTTTGTCAATTATTCATCACACATGATCTAACAAGTACATTTATAGTGATATTTTTTTAAAAAAATAATATAATGCCACACCTAACAACTTATATAACAATCATAGTACAGTTGCTTATAGTCAAATTAAAATTGGGCAGTACTACCTCGCGATCGGCTCTAAGAAACTTGTATATATATGCATCGAGATCTGTGCGCCCTGGAATCCATGGAAGACGTACGTACGGATCCCTTGCAAGTTACTCCTACTGCTCGATCCACTACTCTCAGCAAGTACGCACGTACCACTCGTACATGCAACAGCTAAACATTCTAGCCAGCAGGACACACGTTGAGTTGACTGAGCATCACTTGTAAGTACCGCATTAAGCTTGCTTGTTGCTGTGCTAGCTAGTAGCGGACCATGCATGCATTAATAAAGCGGATGATAACCTAAAGCTGCAGGTCGTTGACGATGCCGATCGATCAAAGATCTAGCTAGGAGACGAGGGCCGGCCGAATGGATGATGAATCATCAGTACGATCCGATATTCCGGAGCGGCCTGCCGCTTACTGCCTCAGAATTGCTCATCACGGTTCGTGCCGGCTATCACTGCCGGCACAAGGCCGGCGATAGTGTTTCTCCCCGGCAACACTGTTGGTTTTTTGTGCCGGCAGTGAATATGAGTCGTTGATGTCACGAAACGACAGTGATATTACGGCTAGATAATGCGTGAGATGACTACCATTACCGGTTGGTGGGGCCAAGAACTGGCACTATGCACTTTGAAATAAAAAAACCGATTAGTCCACAATGGTCCGGTCTAGATGATGGGCGTAATATAACAGACAAACATTATCATCCGTGCAACGAACCATAGATAGTTTATCCAGTCTAGCAGGACCGTGCGGCCATCGGGTGGCAGAGTATAAACCTTGCCAGTTGTTTTCTAACCGCCACAATCTCATGGTGCACTAGTCCAGATCCACCTATGTTAGCTCTCTACATACTTAAAAAGAAGAAAGCAATTGAGTGTGAATATATGTGCATACATGTTACATAGCACTGACTAACTATGTTGGTAAGGGATCAGAAATTTTTTAGTGTGATCTTGTAGGTTACATACCTGATATGCATAATCTAACAAATTTGGATCAAGGATATTCCAAATAGATGTGCATACAAGGAACCCACATAAATTGGTCATTTCTCATTGTCTACGATAGTAAGGACTATGTTGCAGCTTAAAAGTCATGCAGAATGGCATATACATTACTAACTTCTTGCAGTACTTGTAAAATGCCTTGTATATGAAGTAGAGACATTATGCAAAGCTATGTGCGGTTCAACATGAAGAGCTAGATTTTATACATGTTGCAAAGATCAATTGCTATTGATACTTGGATTGCGGTTTTCTCAACGAATAGTAAATTGTTATACTGCTTTCATGTAGGACAAGATTCATTAGTATCTAGTGATCACTGCACACAGAGGCATAATGGTCACATCGTTTGCTAGTTAACAACACAATAAACAAGTTGCTTTAAACATACTTCATTAGATAGGGCATCAAAACATTGCTGTTCTTCTCATATTTACAAAAAACATTATACATGTAGACCTCAATGCTAGCACGTCTATCTCTCACAAATTCCTAATTAACATTGAAGGGATCGAGAAATCCTACCAAAGTAGCATTCTTTGTGGTCTCCATTGTCTCAAACCTGAATAAGCCATAACATAGTGTGGAAATATATCGAGCAGAAAAGCTTAATATGTAAAACTTACATATGTCACTTAAAAGACCCAAGCTCTAAGCAGGTAGACGTCAAGTCTATCATTATTGAATAATCTGTGCAAGCCATTGACATAGAAATACGAGACGCCATCACCGCTATAAAAATATTCATTCCTATGCCTGAATGATATGTTCTCTAGAAGAATCGTCTAATTGGACCTTTCCATATACCAAGGATGCAACCTATGCATTTGAGTTTACAAATCCTCAAGCTTGCCCGTAGGAAGCAATGGTTTTCCCATCTCAAATGGGTGGGGTTCGCCCTGATCTACCAAAGGGTTATGCTGGTCCTTCTTAACGTCCTCTTTACTAGCTTTGATCATGTACGCCTTCATGAGGATACGACCATAGTCTGTCGGTGGCTTATGTACCTTGTATTAGGTCTCCTGCGTTGCCCTGCTTAATGAAATGGGTAGTTTCCTTTTCCTTTGTTGGAGAGGTAACACTTGGTGGGACGTCGCTAGCACTGTCACCTTCTTTTGCTTTCTTTTCTTCTTATTTGGCTTGCTATGCACAGATGACATAAATGGAAGGGACATTGCTCTTTTACATGAAGGTGCAACTTCAGTTTGTTGGGATTGTGGTGTTGTATGATGAAAGCGATCAAACCTTGTGATAGATGTGGGGTGCAGTCATGCACAGGAGACCATGACTGGTACCTTCTTTGGTAGGCATGATTGGTGATCGATAGTTATTAGAGACTTTGGCCAAGCAATAAAAGTGTGCAATGCTTCTTCAAGTGTCCTAACTTCATCTGTAGGAATCTCTAGTGGAATATTATGAAAGGTCTCTGCCACACTATCCACTTGGACCTTGGCAACCCTTTGGCAACTCAACAATATGCAAATGCATCCCTAACTTAACTATAAAAGCCATGCCCATAGCTGCATGGAGGAAGGTGTTCATACTAGGCACCTGTAGCCTGCATGATATATTTACGGTGATGTCATCAATGGGATAGTGGCATTCACCTTCTTCTGGGTGTCTAGTTGACGCACAACTATTATGACATCTCGAGAGGCTAATGGTACCACCAGCATCAATCTCTCTTAGCATCTTGTCCTGCACAACTTTGCACCGTCTTGTGCTCTTATAACTTCTAGGCATCTTTTAGGAAACCTTCTTTCCATGATGTTCTGACACCAAGGCCTCACGTACATTCGGAGTGCTCCTTGTTTCCAAGGGTGAAGGTTTGTTCATCCTTTTTCCTATCCACCATCAAAGTTTCTTGCAAAGACTGCATGTGGGCCTCATCAATCTTTTTGGCCAATTCTTTCGCCAGTGAGTCAATGGAGATCAATGAACCATCATTTGAGATTTTATGACCCCTCACAAATACAAAATTCTTGGTGCATCGTTTCCAACCTTTCGTTTTTGGTCTAACAACCTTTGCAAGAAGTTCTTGCTCTTTCAATATGGTTCTTTTCCCTTATAACCTACCGTGCTTAGCTGATGGGGTAAATGTTCTTTGTTGACATAGCCTTATGCATTTTGCTTGATTACTTGGCCACCTCTAAAGTCTTCTGCTGCACAAATTCCTCCAACCAATTCTTAAGATTTGGATAATTCTTCCATTTGGGTGTTAGGCCTTTCTGCACAAAATTTTGGTTTAATACACCCCTGAAAATTTTCCAAGAGGTGTTCATGATCTTGATTGCTTTATCCTTGATACATCTCTTATCTGCATCAACTAGTAAGGTGATCTTTTCTTTCAGGGCATCAAACATTCCCTGTTTCATGTTAACTGGCACTTGCTTCCAGCCCGAAATGGTGACAGAGACAATATCTCAAGCGATTACCCCACAAAGATTCCTATACCTTGCTACTACATGGCGTGGGGTAGTGGGCTCTCTATGCTCATCAACCTCCATGATTATATAATTATCTTTTATCTTCAAGTTTGGACCTCGACGACCTCTCCTTTCTTCAGGTCCTCCATTGTCATCATCCTCCATAGGGTTATTGTCAGCCCCATTGTTGATGTTGAGAAAGTTGGTAGGGCTCTATGGCTTTTGCTCTGGCTTCCACTATCCGCTTCTTTCCCCTCATCTATGTCTGGCAATTGCTCACGGTTGACAGGTTCGCGATGTCTTGATGTTTGATTCGTCATCTTTGCAATTTGGATGTAAAACAAAATTTTAAGTTGCATTAATATGTCTATAGATTGTCATTAGCCATGATATGCAAAATTATAAGTTTCATTTATATGTCTAATCAAGAGCTAGTTTTAGTAAAAAAATGACAACATTCTCATAGACAACTCTTATAAGGTTAAAAACACACAATAGATAAGAAAAAATTCAATGCTCCCATAACATTTGAAGCAAGCCACCATCTTGGGTTGAAATAAGGCATATATAATATGGGCAAATATTTTAGAAAATTTAGCCATTGCAAAAAGTTGCCGAAACTACATATGGAATAGCACGAGGCGTTGGTGTTGGTCCAACGGCAAACAAAAAACATCTGATGTGACACCCGAAAAGAAGGAGGATCCGGATGCTTTCATTTGCCTCTAGGCCTATAGCATGCCTTAATAATTTGAACGGGGGTTTGAAGGTGACAATTTCAAGCTCAATTTCATCGATGGTCAAATTTGCAACATATTAATCCATAGCAACATCATCAAATTCAACTTGATAGCTAAATGATCCAAGTTCATCGAGCACGACCCAATTTTATAAATAGAAATGTAATGCATAAATCACTAAATATCATTCTTTTAGCAAGATTATAGCAATGTGCATGTCATAATTGATACAACTTGTGAAAGCACCAAATTTCAAATGTTTAGCTAGATTATAGCAATGTGCATGTTATAATTGATACAACTTGTGAAAGCATTGAATATCAAACGTTTAGCTAGATATAGCAATGTTCATGTCATAATACATGACCGATAAACTTAAATCAAGTATGAAAAATTCTAAAGTGCACTCTTCCTGGATGATATTGGGAGCACAAAAGCATGCAAAAATTTTCTTTATTGAGCTACCAAAAGTTCAATCATGTTTACATCGCAATTAATTTGCATCATAATCCCACAAGTTTCATCATATTTCACACTACATTTAATCAAATTTCATCAAATTTGCATCATGTTCATCACAAATTCAGAGGAATATGACAAATTTGCATAACATAACAACATAATAAAAATACCTAGCAAGTGTTAATAACAAAAATTAGCGCATACTAGCGTATTGGCATGACAACTTTGGTGTGTTTAATGAAAGACGATGGCCCTTGATAAAGGTCGATGGTGATGGATCGACTGGAGCTGATGGTTGATGAATCGGCTAGAGCTAATGGTTGATGGATCGGCTGTCATGTTTGAGTTTGGGTTTAGGTGGATCGATTGGCCTGTGAATGATTGAGCCTAGACCGGTTCGTGGAAGGCAAAGAGAGTTATCTTTAGGGATATATATTGTAATTAGGTAAGAATGTGTTATAATTAGGAATGTTGGTTAGTTTCTATTTTATCCGTAAGTGTTTGTTTCGTGGTTGCCGTGGATGCTATAGCCCCAGGGTATAAATATAAACCCTGCATTACTGTAAGAAAAGAAGGCACAATTTAATACAATAATACTCTCGATGTATTGCTAAACCTAGTTCTCTAGGTTTTTTGGTGGGTTCTAGTTCTCGACGCAGGGCTGCATCGTTTCGATCTTCGGCGAAGAGGTAAGTCCCACCACCTGGTAGTTGTATCGGCTAGACTGATCTCATCTAAGCCTATATCATTTCAATCTCTTAGATTGTTCTAGTTCGATCAATACAGTTGCCAATTTACCTTGATATACAGTTATGTCTAAGACTGTATCATTTCGATCTCTTAGATTGATCTAGTGTATTCATCACACTTGCGTAGAATCTATTGGCTAAGTAGGCTTTTTTTATTATATTCAATATGATAGTATCTCGGTTAGCTCCGATCTATTAAGTTGTTGCTAATAATTTAAGTCCTACTAAATCAGTATGTTTTATTTAGCATTTCATCGGAGTTCTAGCCGGTGAGATATCGTTATAATTAAGCTTCAAGTTTAATACGCATTGGTCATCTCTCCAATATATTTTTCTTTATCATAAGCTATCTTTACACATATAGGATTACTAGCGTATATTTATCTTTTGTTTCAACGATTAATCTACTATTGATCAATTTGGTTTTACTAGATTCAATCTTATACTATCTTGGTTTAGTCCGATCTATGAATGTTGTTTTTACTAAGGCTAACGTCATGATTTTGTAGGTTTCATTTCTTCCATCAGCTAAGCTAGTCGATGAGTTTACTCACCTATATCATTTTATATGTATCTCTATACCTGTATCGATTTTGTCACTACTGCGTAAATGCTATTATTCCCATTGGCCATCGGCTAATGGAAGGAACTTGTATCATCCATTAGGCCGATTGGCTCAAGGTTCTAACTTTTATCCATGTTTCTTGTCAATTGTAAGATTAAATTGACTGGCACGCCCTCAACGAATTAGGCTAGGACCTGTACTAGAGTTAACCAGATCTCCTAGGTCTCTGTGTGCAACGCAAGGGTCTTGTTGATTTTTGCACCAATAGCAAGACATTCACATTTCATCCAAAATTCATAATATTTTAATAAATTTTATCCACATTATATCAACATTAACATATTTCACCCACAATGCAGTCTTCATGGTGGAAGCAGAAGAGGACAAACCTTGGTCAGGGTTGACAACAACAATGGTGGTAGGACGTTAGTGAGGCCCCGTCAGGGAGGAGGTGAGTGGTAACATTGGAGGATGGCTGTCATGGGAGAAACTGACACCTAGGTAGCACGTCAGGATGAACGGATGGTGGGGGAGTTGGGGCAATGGGTGGTGTGGGCTTGGGAGCGATGGCCGAGCAGGCTCAGGTGCAACAGCGGCATGGGCTTGGGAGCAACGGTGGCGTGGGCTTAGGGTAGAGGTGGTTGGCGACAAGGTAGTGTAGCGAGGTGTCTGTCAGCGATGGGGGCATCAAGGCAACGGCCAATAGGGCCATCGATAAGATGAGCAGCATGGGCTCGGGGGATACAACAACGTAGGCTTGGGGTAGATGTGATAGGTGAAGCGCCAGTGCAAGAAGGCATCTACCGACAACGGGGGCATCGGGGCAATGACGGGCGATGGTTGGTGGTGTCATTGGGTGGCTGGGCTCTGGGTTACGGGCGATGTGGGCTCTGGGGAAGAGGAACAATAGAGAAAGTGTTAGGGTTATAACGCAGATAGATATGAGTATTTATATTTTGAAGTAAGACTATCGGACCAAGGCAACATTTGATAGTGATAGCCAACTTACAGGATAGTTCGGTTGAACCGAGATGACCGTCTGGACAAAGCAATGCCCAGCCGGCACACTCTATGGTGTGGCTGGCTACACGCTACATGGACAAGATGGTTCAGGCCATGGAGAGGACTGTCCAGTCCATGCAGCAGCGGGACGTGTTGTTTAACGGGTCAGATCGTAGAATGAGGCCGGTCTAGCAATAAAGGTCGGACTGCCCTGAGCGGGATGAAATGCATGCTAGGAACATTCCACTGCCAAACTACTCTTCTATGTGTGAGTAAGTGTACGTCCCAAGTATATGTGTAGAAAAGAAAGAGGAGGTTCTTTTGGGTGGAAACGAAAAGGAAAACGAAAGTAGAAGGAGGATACAATCTTGCATGAAATGGATATTTGGAGGCACTAATGTAGTTGATGAGCAAAGCATAAGAAAGGGGAGGGCTGAGCCGAGTTACTTGTCGTGTAGCATGGACAAGTGATTCTCAGGGAGAGCAAATGAGGAATGGAGAAGCCAAGGAAGATGGCAAGTCCTCTTGCTTGTGTGTGTCAGTGCATCCAATCCAAGTGGATTATCCAAGTGAGTTGAGAGTCAGTTACTAGTGTCACTTGTGCTTTTCTACAGAGCCTTGTGCTTTCCCACACCAGACTGTCCTCTCCTTTAGGGCCAGACTGTCCTCTCCTTTGGGGCTAGATAGAAACACACATATTGATAGGAAATATCCAAGAATATAGCCATCTGCTTGGCCACAATGCCTAGGGCGGGAAGAAATGCACACTAGCAACCTCCTACTACCAAACTACTCTTTGATGTGTGCATCAAGTATATGTGTAGAAAAGAAAAAGGAGGTTCTTTGGGACGAAAACAAAAAAGAAAACAAAAATAGAAGGAGGCAGGCAATGGAGATTTGGAGGCAGTGATGAAGCTAATCAGCAAAGCATAAGAAAGGGAGGACTGAGTTGAGTTACCTATTTTGTAGCATGGACAAGTGATTTTGAGGGAGAGCAAATGAGCAATGGATAAGCCAAGAAGACGGCAGGTCTTCCTCTTGCTTTTGTGTGTCTGGTGCATCCAATCTAAGTGGATTATCCATGTGAGCTGAGAGTGAGTTACTAGTGGCACTTGTGCTTTTCGATAGAGCCGAGACAATAGATGGCAGCACGGTGGCAATGACAATGCTGTGGATGAAAGTAATACAACACAATGAATGCTCATTTATCCTGATTCGACCAGCGGCTCGAGCGGTGCTCAATACCGAGCCGGCCACGCTAAGAGGTTTGGACATGGCATGGACAGTCTGGCCTGTTGAGCGTGGCTGGCTGCATGCTGAGTGGAACAGACAGTCTTGGTTGTGCAGAGAACAGTCCGGTTCGTGTAGTGGCGGGCCATGTTGTTTTACTGGCCAAATAGTTCTTTCTATTGGCTGGACCGTCCAGACGGTGGAATGAAGCTACCCCATTGCTAGAGGCCGGACTGTCCTCGCAGCTGAGAAGTAGATGTAGCCCTGATACTTGTGATCTACAAACGAGTTCCATATATGTACATTCAAATGGCAGAACATTGGCATTCACATGTAATTTGCTAACCATGACACCCAAATCAACTACCACATCGACAATCTCTCTAGCTTGCACCCATGTACTGTCATTCAAAGATAATATAGAGTTTAACATAGAGATGCTACACATTCAAGATCCAACGCCTGCTTGCCTCATGAGATAGATACAATAATTCCTATCAACGATTTCTACTCTTAATAACTGTTCAACACCAAATAGTGAGTGTATAAGCGCACTTTCTCTCACTTGAAAGCTTTGGTCCATTATAGCTGCATAGATTGTGAAAGAATGGTGCTCCGAATAGAAGTAGATGTAGCCTTGATACTTGTGATCTCCAACTAGATGTGGACAAGGCTTGGTGAATTGGTACCCTAGCTGTTGCATCATGTCCTGTAAGACAAACATCAAGCTGGTTTCCATTTGCACGTACCCAGGACTAATGCCCTATATATACACGAACAAAAGGAATAAACGATTAGAAAGAATAAAACAAGAAAGAACTATTGGAATTAATTGAACGTCCTAACTAAGGATAATGTACCTCAGGTGTGGTATATTCGTTGGAGAGCTTGAGAGGCATGTTTGCCACATCCTCGTTATCTTGAAGTGCTTTAAGTTTCAAATAACTCAAGTCTAGGAAGATGTACCCACTATGGCTCTCAAGCTAGTTAGTTGCCTCTTTGACAGCACTGACTAACAACACCTAGCTGTGAAAATTCTACACCGGTGGCTCGCACAACGATAGTCGCATCATCGTCTAGCCAAGTATGATCAATTGAAATAGAAACCTTCCATTTGGCACCAAAAACCCTTTGTTCTGACACCATGGGGGCAAAAATGCTACAATAATTGCACATGGCAACTAACCAGCGTCCATGAGCAATACCCTATATAATGCATGCATGTCCATAAGACAACAAATGTAAAAATAAGATAGCAAATGTATAATCGTAAATCATTTCGATCTCATACTTACTATGGTTGTACGGTTGGCCGATGGATTATAATTGCTATCAATTTCAAATACACCGGGTTAATAGCTTGAGGCAGGTAATTGACCACGGATCTGTATGACCATCATAGCACCGACTGCTTCCACCTCCTCGTTTATGTCCCCCCCCCTCATACTGAAATTTAGTTGACACTCACCATGTGATCGATCACATAAGCACATGCAGATTGGGTTCATCTATAAACATTATTTAACATGAGCCAATATTCACCTAGACGCTGACGCTAGTCGGATGGTTATCCACTGTCTAGCATCTAGACTGATTACAGTGTCTAGATGGATTAGATGTTTTAGATGAGTGTTTTTACTTTTCCATAGAAATACACATGGCACATATTACTTTCACATTGATTTGACAAAGTAAATGAAAATAATATAGCAATACACATGCATATATATATATATATATATAAAGCTTTCAAATTAACTTGATACATTCAATTTCTTTGTATTTTTTAACACCAATATGTAGCTAATTTTCTACTTAGAAAAAATATTTATATCCTAACTGATATACCTTCCGAGGATGTCGAGGGTGAGAAGTGTGGGAACTGGAGTTGTAAGTCACTTAACTGTCAAGGTGGCAGGGGGCTTAGAGCAGGTCATGGAAGCAAGGCCAGTGGAGGCCAAGGGCACCGACGGAGCAGGATGTGGGGACTAGGGGCAGTACCAACGATGCACAAGGCTTGTCGGTGCATAGGAGCGCAACCAAGGTGTGAGTGAGGAAGGCGTGGGGTTCATTGGTGGCTAGGGAGCGAGACCGAGGCAAGAGAGTGGGAGGCGTGCACAAGGCTCGTTGGTGGTAGGGGATGGCACCAGTAGTGGACGGGAAGGCACAATAGGGCCGCGGAAGAGGTAGCGATGGTGGGTGGTGGAATAGGCCGGTATGTGGTTTTGTGGGATTGGATGCGGTTGTGGGGGTGAAGAGGCCAGTTAAATAGACCAAGTGGACAGTTAGGGCTATGGAGAGAACTATCTGCTCAGCTAGACTATCTGCTCCTTGACCAGATTGTTCGCTCCTTTAGGATAGGATTGTTCACTGGTTTGGGGTCAGACAGAAATACACATATGGAGTGTACTGTTTGGCCAGTAGAATGAAGCGGCCTACCCTTGCATGGCCCGAACAATCTCCTCCATAGCCCGGACTATCCAGTCCACATAGTGTACAGCCAGTAATGTGGGTCCACAACAATAACAAAAATAGAAGGGGGATTAGGGTTAGCAAAAGTTGCGTTAATCTCATTCTCAGCATGGATCCTTGATGTGGTGTACAATGCATCAAACAATGAACAATACTCAGACCCTTGTAAAGAATGCTATTGTACAAGTTTATGCTGCCCCTTCAAGCAGTTGTACATGACTCACTATGGAGTGGATATTGGTAGAAAGAAGGCTCGTGCAGTCAAAAAGGATGCTGAGGGGCATGATGCTAAAGCTACCTCGGAGGAAACCAAGAAAAGCAACCATGTTGTTACAAAGCTTGAGAAGCTCCAACAGGGACGTATCCTTGATGCACACATTAAAGAGCAGTTTGTAAGTGGGAGATTGCTGACATGAATTTCTTCCCACCAAGGGTAGTGTGGCCAAGTAGATGGCTATATCCTTGAGGGAAAGGAACTAGAATTCTACATGAAGAAGCTTCAGAGGAAGAAGGGCAAGGGTGCTGCAGCTTGGAGCAAGACTTTCACTGCAGCTCATTCTACACTAAAAGAATTACTCTTTATTGTTCCTTGAGTGCTTCTATGTTATGTTTGCAGGCAAATTGCTATTTTTTTCTAAGTAAGAAAATTTAGCATGATGACATGAGAATGGCTTATGTACTTTGGATGTTATTAAGTTAAAATATGTACATTTGCTCGATTTCCATTATCTCTTGCCTGAGTTGATCAACGGATTGAGTGGTAGACAAGAGAGTTCCCGGTGATATCGATGGATCCAACACAAGTTTGGCTAAGTGTTGGTAAGTTTTAGAGTTTTGAACCCTCTTCGAGAGAGCCTTGGCTCTCCCCTAATAGTACAAGGGGGAATACCACAGTTGCCCTCGGGGCATCATGATTTGACCAGTGGATCAAGTGGTATGCCAAGCTGAGCCAACCATGCTATATGGTTTGGACAGCCCATTATATGGAAGGATAGTCTAGCCCATTGGGTGTGGCTAGTTGGACAATGCACTGACCAGATAATCCTATCAGTGGACAAGACTATCCATGGGGGTATCCACTTGATTTCTGTTGTCTCTTTCTTGATTTGATTAGTAGATTGAGCGGTAGACAAGAGAGTTCTTAGTGATATCGATATATATTCCAACACTTTGGGAAGGTTATTTCAATGAAGCAACATCCAAGAAAGAATACAACAAAGATCAAGATAGAAAAAGAGAGGCTAGATATATAATAACCATGTGGCGATCAAAGGTTATGACAATATTCGCTATAATAGAAGTATGCACAAAGTTAGGTTGAAAAAGTACATACAAAATTAGTAGAGCAGTGCATAACAGGAACATTGAATAAATTTAAAACATACTAACTATCTAGTCCATCCACTGGAGTGTCTGTCTTGGCATGAGAGTCAGCGGTGATAGGGGATTCCTCAAAGCCAACTGCTCTATTAGCTACAGTTGTGGGATGATTGATGTGAGGAGAGTCGATCGTGCTAGGGAGCTCCTAGGAGAAAACAAAAGGGTCTACTACAGATGTGTATGGATTAATGTTGGGAGTCTTAGCGGTGATGGAGGGCTCTTGCATGGCAGCTGCTTCGTCCACTCGATGTGGGAAGACTCGCTAGTGATGGGTGGCTTCTAAGAGGCAATTGCTTTGTCTACTATAGACGTGTGCAGAGGCCCTCCTGGGAGATAGCTACTAGTGGTACCTTAGGCTATAAATCCATACCATTATGACCTGGCTCAAGAGGCACCATTTGAGTGATCATGTCATGTCGCTCTGCTGCTAAGGTGGGTGGAGCTGAGGGAACAAGACCTCCCCTTTGTCGTAGCTGCTATAACTCCTGCCAAATTGCATCCAACATGTCATTGCTAGCCTCAAGGTACCTAATGAGGTACATCACATAACCAATTCAAAACGACATCTAGTGTTAGAAGTAATATTGGGTTATGCTACTAAGAAGATGAAAAGTTGAATTTGAACTCTAATACATGGGAATAAGAACTATGTTGCATTACCTGCTTTGCTGGTCCATTTGTGACTATATAGCTGACAGGTGGCGAATTACTATGGACTAAAAAGACCTACTTCAGGAGCTGCTAGACTCAACTTGGTCCCAACCACTAGGAAGAGGAGGGGAGAGCTGATGGAACGAGTCGTCATCTAGGTTGTAGTCATCGTCCTCCTTATCCAAAAAGTCGGTGATCTCAAAATCAAAGAAGCCAGGGACATCCATGATGTCATCCTCATCATCCACTACATCACCTGGTGCCACTGGTATTGCTCTAACTCCATTCCTCTTGTTTGTCACTGGAGCTGGTGCATAAGCAGCAAGGGTATATGTCAAAAGCCTATATAGCACCGCATCGATCAACCCTGATCTTTAGAAGAGAGTGAAGAGGTAAGGTCCAAAGGGCAAGCAGTGGTTGCTAATATGATCTTAGATGGCCTTCTCCATCTATGATAGAAGTAGGTCCATGACATGAAATGGTTCTCCACTAAAGATATGGTACAAGATCCACTGCATCATAGCTATCACTGCCTCCCTCGCGCCTACTTATGGGACAAGAGTACGACATATCACCTTAAGTACTATGCTACACGCCAAATTCAAGTCAGTGGAATTGGTGGATGGGATAGGACCATCAAAGAAAAGACTAGCCTTCTCTACGAAAGGATATTCTCCTCCCATCCGATGAGTTCCTGCCTCGGCATTGGGAAATGCCTCTTGGTGGATCCTAGTGGCACTAGTGGCAAGACCTAGGAGTTGAGCTATGTCGTCTTAGCTGAATGTATGTCTTTCTCCTCTAAACATGAGAGACAACATAGTATTGTCAGTGCCAATCCACATCGAAGCATAGATTTGGACCATCTCATTTGCATTGAAGTGATGCTGCCACTCCATCAATATTCCAAGACCCTGATGCATCACAAATAGGACACACAAATATGCCCCACTAGATGCTGTAGAGAGGCTAAGCCAACTCATCCTCATGTGACCACATAGTCCACGATGGCCCTGCCCAGCAAAGTGATGCCTAATCGACATGTATAGATCCTTCTTTACAACTATCCAAAGTCTGATTTGATCGTGTACCGCATATGGATCCCTCTCATTTGGGTACCACCGGTCCTCTGGGACTTGTTGGAGTAAACGAATATCTATGGCTCTACACCATCTATAGTCAATAGGATGGGCCCATGGTGACCCATGTGGTACCTGCCATCTGGCCCCACCAATAGGCACACTACCTGCATCACTAGGAGTTACTGCACCTGAAGCTCCCATTGCATCTAAAGTTTCTACATCTGAAGGTCCTGCTGACTGTGGTCTGGTAGACTAATCTATAGTGAACCTCCTCATAGAAATCCTTTGGAATAGAGGATCCTAACAAATATTAGTGGAATCTAGTGTATCAGTTTGTAAATGTTGACGAATGTTCCTTGAGGCTCCTTTCTTCACTTGCACCTTCCTTTTGCCCTTAATTCCACCAGCCATCAGTAATGCATAAATTAAAACACAAGTTGTAACGTGTTGTTAGAAACATTTCAACAAATTTGTTGTGAGAGCTACAAAATTCATAATAATTGCAATGGAAAAAATTGAACATATGCTCTTATAATAACATGTAGTTGTAGATTTGTCACTATTTTTTTCCAATAATAGAATGATGATGGAAATAATATGTCAATTGATGAATAATAGGAATTTGTGCATGTCAATCTAATGTGTAG
This sequence comes from Oryza coarctata, assembly GCA_030770085.1. NCBI lineage: Eukaryota > Viridiplantae > Streptophyta > Magnoliopsida > Poales > Poaceae > Oryza > Oryza coarctata. Next base: position 10,319,826 of record CM061483.1, on the reverse strand, counting down.
CTAACTACTAGTCTCATCTATCATATCCAATTCAAATTTCTTTCTATTATACCCACAACTACCCCTTCCACTCCCAACCATACAACATTTAGTAGGAGGCAATATAGTCTTTTCTTCTCAAACCATAATGTATGCTAAACAACCTAAAAGAATAACTATTTTGGGATAGAGGGAGTATATGGCACATATTACTTTCACATTGATTTGATAAAGTAAATAAAAAAATAGAAATACACATGCATATATATTAGGCTTTCAAATTAACTTGACACATTCAATTCATATGTATTTTTAATACCAATATGTAACTAATTTTCTACTTAGAAAAAAATTTATATCCTAATTGATATACCTTGTTTGGGGTGAGAAGCACGGGAGCCGGAGTCATGGTTCACTTGACTGCGAGGGTGGTAGGAGGCTCAGAGGAGGTGGCAGAAGCTATGCCGGCGAAGGCGAAGGGTGCTAGCAGCGCAAGATGTAGGGGCTAGGGGTGGTGCCTGTGATGCACTAGTCTCGTCAGCTGTGGAGGAGCGTAGCCAATGTGTATGCGAGGAGGGCACGGGACTCATCATGGGCAGGAGGATTGGAGGCATGTGAAGGGGCTCATCGACAGAGGAGGATGAACGATGCCTGCCAGGCTAGGGATGGTGCCGGGAGCAGATGGGGAGGCACAACGAGGTAGTGGATAGGGTTTTGCGGTTGTGGTAGGGGAGAGGATGCAGTTGCAGGGGTGAGGAGGCTGGGTAAATAGACCAAGTGGACAGTTCGTGGCCTTTCTATTTGCTCCACACGGGTCGAACTATCCACTTTGTGTGAGCTAGATGGATAGTCTATTCTAGGGTTGGACTGTCTGCTCCATGTGAGCTGGATGGGCTATCTAGTCTACGGCCCTCGGCTAGAGTGTTCACTCCTTTGGGGAAGGACTATCCACTCCATGTGAGCTAGACAAACGGTTCGTTCCTTCGCTAGATTGTCCGCTCCATGTGAGCTGAATGGTTAGTCCTTTTCTTTTGGCAGACTGTGGCATTTTAAGGTTTATAGTTAGCTAGGTTAATATAGAAAACTTTGCATGGCATAAGTGAGGATGTTTATTACATTCAATTTAAAATTATCGCACTAGTACTAATTACAAAGCTAGTAATTGTAACAATGGGAAACAAATGAGCAAAATAATGTAGGGTAAGCTCAGTTTAATTGATGGTATTTTTGTAATATACAAGTGATAACATTTATTACATTTCTTCAATCAATGGCTTCTAGCAATGTTTTCGACACCATTCCTTTGACCAACAACCCTTCGTTATGGTCACTTCTCAAGTATGTTTCATTGATGTCAGATATGTCATCGGTTTGAAGAATAGGTGGTACCTCATCATATTGGTTGTACTCTTCCTAGTCAACGACATTCTCTACCCCTATAATATGTCTTTTCCCAAGCTGTACTATATGGCGATTCAGATCGATTGTATCCGGTGCATAGAAAACTTGAGTTACTGTATTAGCAAGAATGAATGGTTCATCTCTGTACCTGATGTCCTGAAGGTCCATAAATATAAAGTCATACTTGTCCTCCTTCACACCCCTTTGGAGGTTGATCCAATTGCACTAGAATATAGGGACTTTCAAAGGACCATAGTCAAGCTCCCAGATATCTTCTATAAATCCATAGTAAATACTCACCGCTATACTGGTTAGTGCTTTTGCTATCTTGCAATTTTGTGTAAAAAGTGTATCCATTTATGACATATGCCTAGTATGTCGAGATAGTATTATATGGTCATTTTGCTAACAACGTTGCTTGACATACGTCTTCATGTACTCCTAGCATGTGCTTATGAAATCAGAATGCAAATTCGCGCATGTGCCTTTTTGCGATCCAAATGTTAGACCTCATCGGGTTTTTCGCCCTTAGCTTGTGCTTGTGCATGTCAATATATGGGAAAACATCAAATGATTGTTGAGGAACTGCAAAATGGAATTGCTCGAATAGTTCATGACTAGGTGGTTTTATTTTATAGGCTATGGTCCCTTTCCCATGAAGCTAACTCTCATATTGCGATACCAGTACACCAATCAAGTTAAGGTCCATGTAGTCTATACAGAACTCTATGATCTCCTCTATTGTATAGCCCTTGATAATGCTTCCTTTAGGATGTGACCAGCAATAGACATATTTCTTCAAAACCCCTAGGTACCTCTTAAATGGGTACATGTTTTGTAGGAGAAAAGGACCAAGTATTTGTATCTATTTGACAAGATGAACAATTAGATGCACCATTACATCAAAAAATGATGATGGAAAACACATCTCAAGCTGTCACAAAGTTTGGACTATATTGTCATGCAACTATGAAAGTTCGGATAGATCTATGACCTTTTGTGAAATCGTGCTAAAGAATGAACACAATTGTATGATTGGTGTCTAGACTTTTTCCTCTGGGATTCCCCTCACTCCTATCAAAAGCAACTGTATCATTATAACATGGCAATCATGAGACTTCATTCCGATTAACTTCAAATCTTTCATAGAGACCAATCTCTTTATGGTTGAGTAGTAACCCGATGGAAGTTTAACATTATTGAAGAACTCGCATAGCTTGATCTTCTTTGCCTTGCTTAGAGTATAGCATGCAGGGGAAGGGGGAGGGGGTACTGTCGGCTAGGTTGTTTTTCCACATGATATAGTTCCTTTCTAATGCCCATGTCTTTTAGGTCAAGACATGAGTTGAGAGTATCTTTTGTTTTACTAGGGATGTCTAGTAGGACTCCTATCAAGTTGTCGCATACGTTTTTCTCAACATGCATTACATCGATGGCATGACAAATATCTAATTCCTTCTAGTAAAGTAATTCCCAAAACACTGATTTCTTTTTCCAAATAGTCTTGTCATCACAGGATGTACTTGCAGTTGCACAGCTAGTTAGCTTACCTAGTATGACACTAACATTTTTCACCATATCGAACACCACTCTGGTAGTTTTAAATGCCGGGGCAATACCGTTCTCCTCTTTCCTGTCGAAAGCATCCTTGTTCTTGCGATAAGGGTGCCTAGACTACAAGAACAGACAATGACTCATGTACACAGTTTTCTTGGACCATTTGAGTTAAATGCTCATAGTATCATGGCACCGCATGCAAGTATTGGCTCCTTTTGCTGTCTATTTTGAGAAGTTGCCAAGGGTTGGGTAATCACTGATGGTGACGATTATTATTGCCCTTAGAGTAAAGTATTCTCGCTTCAGCTCTTCCTACACATTCGCACCTTCATTCCACAATGTTTGCATTTCTTCCACTACTATCTTAAAGTATACATTAATGTTGTTCCCAAGCTGCCTTAGCCCTTGGATAAGGAGTAGCATTAGAATATATGTCTGCTTCATACAAAAGCAAGGAGGTTGGTTATAGATCTCTATAATCATGATCCAGGTGCTATGATGACTACTCATTTTGCTAAAAAGATTCATCCCATCTGTGCTCATCGCAAACCTTACATTTCTTATGTCACTTGCAAATCGTGAATGGTTTCTATCGAAGTTTCTCTACTAAGACCGACCAGTTGGGTGACGTAGCTTTCTGTCCCTCTTCTGTTCTTCCACAAGCTAGCATGTCACTTTGGCGTTCTTTTTGTTGACGAATAATCGCTTGAGATGAGGTAGTATTGGTAGATATTAGACTGCCTTTTAGGGAGGTCTTTTCTTCTTATGATGGACCTTATCCTTGTCGTCATCAGTAGAGTCACCATGTTTGGTCTTATACAGTGACGCTTTACATCTAGGTTCGCATACTCATTGCAGTATAGGATGCAATCGTTTTTGCAGGCATGTATTTTTTGGACCTCTAATCCCAACGGGCATAGAATATTCTTTGCCTGGTATGTGTTCTTAGGCAAGACATTTCCCTTGGGAAGCATGTCCTCCAAGATTTCTAGTAGCTCGGTGAAACTCTTGTCGGACCAACTATTCTTTGCATTTAACTGTAGTAGCTCGAGAACAATACTCAACCTTGTGTACTCATCTTTGCATCCTTGGTACAACGGTGTGCTTGAGTCTTTCAAATGCTCGAAACATTTGAACTGCCTCACACTTGGAAAATCTTGTTTTGCATCATGTAACATCTGATCTAAATCATCTTCATTGTTGTCATCAACGTTACCTTGTGAGCATGTGTTGGGCTCGCTGTGAGCTCCTATTCATCGTCATTGTCATCTCCATCAATACTCTCCTCTTCAAACACTCCTCTTCACTGTATTAGGTCCAACATGAGTAATTAAGCATGAAACCCCTCATAATCAGATGACTGTGGATCAACACTGTGTTACCAAACTCCACGAAAGGACAACTGATGTATTCTACGACCTTCTCAGCCTTGTGCTCCTCGGCAGTTGTTATAAAATCATCCATGCCAGAAATATACTGCATGCTTGTTCTATCCTTGGACATCCAATTTTGATCCATTGTAGTCCACCTGCATACAATCGTTTTGTGACAAGATAAAAGTTAGATATAGAGAATAGTTAAAAATAAACTGATCGAAGTGACCAAATAAAACATAAAGCACATGAGAACGGACTTACACTTTTAAATCCAAAATTTGGCCCGAAATCATGGATGATTTGAGCTTGTAATGGCCTTCGAAAGTTTTGAGGACAAAAAATTGCCCTCCTCAGCCTCTGGCCAGAGAAGAATGGGCTCTGGACATGGAAGGGTAGGGGCTAAACTAATAATTGAGGTCGGGATATCGCTGCTGGTTCATGCCACAAACCAGCAGTGATATGACATAACCAGCCAATGGCACGAGTCAACAGTGATACAATTGTGCCAGCTCGTGCCACAAACTAGCAGTGATACGCATATCACGACTTATGCTAGCAATTTTGGGCAGGCTCGAGCAGAAAAACCAGTAGAACCGGCAATGTTGGTCTTTCATTGTCCGTTCATGTGAACTAGCAGTGATAGGCTAGTAGTGATGGCCCATTTTGTGGTAGTGGCCAAACCAATCAACCCATCATGCATGCATGTTGCATCCGATTATTAATCTATATATCGACCCTATTGTGTCATGAAAGTGACACAGATCTCCACCAAATATATATGGATATATGCATTCTTAATTATTTTGATAAATTTTCATTACATTTGGGCACATCCATAATATTAGAAAAAAAGTTTAAATTACCCTATAAACTCTTATGGTAGTCTGACTTATCCTCTTAACTATAAAATCAGATATTCTATGCTTCAAACTTTTCAAACCGGACGAATAACCCCTAATTTAATTCGAAGTTGTTTAATTCAGACTATCGCAAGAGTCTAGGAGCTAACTCAGACTTTTTTCTATATATTAATGTAAACTTAAGCAAGGTGTGGAAATTCACGCAAAATATGAGCACCAATTAAATGGTCACCTTAGCTTAAGTCATTAAAAGTACTTTTCGCTAATGTATATGATACACCCTAAAAGACCGAAACAGGCTTTATACATGTCTACGTATATGCATGCATACTTGATGAGAATGTGCGTCGACGATAACGAGAACCCTAGAAGTGCATCAAACGCACTAGTAATGCTTTAAGAAAAAACATAGGATTAAGTAGAGTGTGGCAATTCACGCAAAAATGTGAACACCAACTAAATAATGGTGGACCACACCTTAGCTTAAGTTAAACAAAGAGACCTTTTCCGTAACTAGTAATAAGCTCATGTAATATAACAGATCTCATTTTTACATGTCTACCTATATCCATGCATACATGAAGAGAATGTACGTCGACGTCGACGATAACGAGAGCCCTAGAAATGCATCAAACACTTTGTACCAGTCAGTGATGCTCAAGAAAACATATAGGATTAGGATTGACAAAGATCTGCTCAATCGATCGAAACCTAGCTCTTGACCTACCTGGCATCGCATGCAAGCTGCCGGATCTTAGCACGGGTAGTTGTTACTTACATGTAAAGCTGACGGTGTAGTCGGTTGGGTGGTTGCCATCACTCATTCATGTTGACAAACACACAACGCAAAAGCATGCAGCCGACAATTTGCGATTAGGGTTTGTTCTTGTTGGCCGGCCCCTCGGTTCGATTTATTTTCGATCTTCCGGTTTAATTGCAAACATATGTGTGATGCAAATGTGCAATTGTATTGCAATTAAATCAAAACAAACGTGATGCAGCCATCTAGGAAACTATTAGCTAGGGATTAATTGAGAAAATAAATGGAATGTTTGGACATAACGATGGATCAGGCCCCACGTGCTTCAGTGCTTTGCTTTTCTTGATCGTGTATGGATATGCTGGATTTTTGTGGTAGCCAGCAAAGAGTGACAGAAAGGGGAAGAAAAGATGTCTTGTACGCATATATACCAGTCATATATGCAGCTTGATCTGCAGGCCCTACCATCTAATCAGTAATTGGATTATATGTACTTTTGTATTATAATAACCTGAATTTATCTATACTACAACTCTCTTCTTAATTAACTTGTTAATTTGTACCTGCCCGGCCGGCCTTTCTGTAGCAAAGCCATATGAATACGCTTAATTGTCGATATGGTTATTGTGATTGTATAGTACGCGTACACGCCATCTATACATACTTTAATTGTGATGTGTTCCCCATTTAGCATGGAATATTTTCTTGTTAATTAATTAATCAATAATTAATTTTGTGTGTGTATATATATGCGCTAAAATACACCTAGGGTGTACAATAAAAGCATGCTCTTCATATAGTAAAATTTTTACTGAGTTATATTGTTCTCATAATTATATAGTAAAAATTTTACTAATAAACTCAATAAAAATATTTGGTGATGATTACTCTCCTACTATAAAATTTTAATAATGTTATATGCGTTTTAACTATATCTTGGGTGTAGTGCATATATATATATTACTACCAGGGCCCAACCCTACTGGAATTGGAGACCAGATAGAAAGCTAGATAGTAGTATGTGTTTATCCCTTGTATGCTTGTTTGATCGGTGATTCCAACAACATTTAATTAACTACCATCTGCTTGTTGTTTTGTTAATTTTGTCTTACGTGTAGGATTAGTGATGAGCCACTTTTGCTTGGGCGGTCCTCCTCAAGGTCCATGTGCTTGCTTAGGTCCATTGATCACATCCCTAGGAAGTTTGCGGATTTGCCAGAAAGGAAATAACAACTAATTAATCAACTACTCATGACAAAACATTGCCCCTAATTAACAGTGGCATGATTAAGGCATATATATTGATTGATTTGTGTACTTCCTATTGGAGCTAGCTAGCGCGCTAGCTGCAAAATTATCCTACTAACTGGTGCACATATTGGCAAATTATTAATAGTTTCAACATCACAGGATATCTCATCTAATATAATACAAACACATGAAGATCTCTCTTCTAAAAAGAAATCTAGGCTTCCAATATTTTTACAAAACGAATATTCAGAAAACAAACTAAACTATTCAAAGTTCAAAGCTATCATAAGCATGTACTATGTGTCAAGTGCACTGTTACTTTATCACAGTTGCTAGCTCCCTGTGCATGGTCCTCTAATCCCATATGCATGCTCGCAAGATGTCACTAATTAATTACAATTAATTAGATTATGATGATGATGACGATGTGAGAGGAGCTAACTTTGCACACATATGTAGGAGAGCTATGGCCTACAAAGCCAGCAGCTTTCTGTTACACCTTCCGCTGAAGAAAGCGATCCGTGTCTCTTGTTGTTAGCGTGATAATTAATCAATTAATGAGATGCCAAATGCAATGGTTTAATTTGTCAGTGTCAGCTATCTCTATTTTTTTAGTTTGAGCGAAAACTGTCAGCTAGCTCTTGCATGGATATATAATCGTACGTACGTACTGCGTCATTTTCTTAATCCAATAATTAATCTGGGTTTTTTGCTCCTCTATCTTCTTCTTGTTTCTTTCACGTCGCTTTTGGTACACCTAGGCTTGGTCGGGGTGCATGACTTTGACTCCTCAATTTCGTGCATGAAATTGACGGGAAATCGGGAGGGATGTACGTACGTACTATAATATATACCATCTTGCATTACTTGTTCTTTATGTCGATTTAGATATCATCATGGTATAGTGATCATAATTGGTTTTTATATATAATTATATGCTAATAAAAGATTAATTATACTGCCGATCATGAATCAGTCCTATCCAACTCTGCATGAACCGACAGAGACACCCACTGCCATTGTTATTAACTGAACCGGCAGTGATATATAGCTGACAGTAATTATTGTTTTTCTTACTAATACTAGGTCAATTCAGATTAAAATCTATGGGGAAAATAACCATAATTAATTGAAATGTAAATTTGGATATTCTACAACCCAAACTCTTTAAACAATTAATTTTATAACTTAGAGTAAAACCACACTGATCTTGCTTATACTATCAAAATATTAGTGATTTCCCTACTTAATTATCGCCTACATGGTTACATGGATATTCCCTACCAAGACCTGTTAAACTTGCAAGTGTTACCAACACTGTAGAATGGCGGAAAAACACAGTTCCAAGGATTAGGGCACGCAGGAGTTAGTGAAGAGTTCGTCGAATGGGCTGAGATGTTAACTACATGACGCTATCAACAAGATCAAAAATAAACTAGCAGCTTAAGGGTGAAAGTGGAAGATTTTTAGAACCTAGAGCTGACATTTGTTTTTGTAGTTTAGGATTGACTTCTAGGTTTGCACGTGGAAATTGCTCTAAGAAGAAAGTTCATTTTACAATCCGAAACTTTCACTGAAGTATAAAATTCAGTCATGAACATTCAAATCATACATTGTTCAGCCTTAAACTCTTTTGAAACGGCTTACATTATCTTCACTGGACTAATAAAAACAGGATGGTTTACTCTATATGGCATGTTGACGTGGCAACCCAATCCGTGAGAAAAATAAAACAGTAACACCTCCACGTGTCATTCTTTCATTTCGTTCTTCCTCTCGATGCGTCTCTCTCATGACCATAGCGATGGCTAGAAACAAAGGAGTAGTAGGACGGTGGTGACTAGACGCTGGAAGACGATGACGGGGCTTGGCGCAAGGGTAGCGGCTACTAGGCGAGGGACGATGGCAACCTCCATATCACCACCTTTTCTTTCTTTGCGCCTACCACCGCATTATGCTCGTGCTGTCCTCACTGGCTGTCGCCCCCTTAAACTCATGGCAGACCAAATGAATAACCAAAACAGAATTTAAGGTCATGATCTCTTTCCCCACTATTTTTCCGTTGTTTCCTAGATTTTGTTTTAAAGGAAAAGAGAGGATTCCTAGTGGTGAGAAATACCCATGTTCTAACCGGAACACAAATCTCAAGGCACATCGCCGGGAAATCTACTAAGTGAATGAATTATTGTGTCCTTCTCCCTAGTATGGCATGGTCCATGCATGTGCATGCTAGCTTCCCCACACCGCAAGAGTCGAGCGCGTAGAAGGCAATTTATTAATTCGTCGGTGCTACAGTACTTAATTTCACCACCCTCCTCCTTTGCAAACCTGGTAGGCGTATAATTTGTTTGGGACAGAAAGTACCCAAGTACGTACACGTATAGTATACATGCATGCATTATACGCATAATTAAAAAGTGAACTTTCTTCTCAGTCGTTTTCTGGCTTGCGTGCACGCTGCACGCCAGCTAGCACTTGTTTCTTCTGATATTTTAACTTTGTGGTTGAGACATTAAAGTTTTTCGTATTAATTAATTAGTACGTACGCACGCATACCTACTACTTTCCTTGGTGCATGAAATACGGTACATATATTGGGCCAGTATTATACACATTTGTTTTTTTTTTAATTTACATATCATGTTTTGTGATTGATCTTTAAATTGATCTCTCTTATATATCTAAAATATAGGGTGAATAATCTTATTAATCTTAATTGATTATGTGTATATGTGTTCCTTTATATTCATATGTATGCACATATTGATGGGAATTTTTTTCTATATTTTATTTATTATACATTCTTTGATGATGGACCTTAATTATAACAAGTATAAAATACATAGACACCAAGTGATATGTATTACTTCTTATCTCTTATTTTTTGATAGATCATATATGTTATTTTCATATTATTGATATATATGCGTGTGATACTAATGTTTATTTGTGCCTTATCTTATATAGTCTCCTTTATATTGAGAATATAGAGATCATAAAGAAGTGTGTCTATATTTATCTATATCAATATCACTTTTCTATATATGTATAAGTTCACCTTCTATATATATATATTATCTATATGTTTAGAGGGTGTAAATCCTATATATTTGTTATGCATGTGCTAGATCCATATTGTTCACCTTCTTTTTATTCTTGTATCTTTGAAATTGAGTATATATGTGTGTATATGATATTTGATGTTAATGGATACTCAACAAATTAATTCATATCCTTCATATGCAACCGGTTGATCATCAAGTGGAGGATGACAACCAATTTGTTAGAACTAATATTTTCCTTTGAGTTGTGTAAAGAAATATGTCCTACCATAATTTGGCTAATGGATGACTCCAAAGTTTGATGGTTATCAAGCCAAGAATTTGTTATGTTGACATGGATGAAGTCAAGCTTATAATAAGAAGTAACTCTTGATAAAGTTGATCAAGACCTAGCATAAAAATAGTTCAACTAGATGGTCACAAGCGTTGATCTTAGCTCAAGCATCGTCCTTGATGTGGATGGCGCAAGGCAAAGGTATAACAAAGCTAAGAATGTTTTTCTTAGTATTTTACCAATTTTGGTGTTCGGTGAAAAGGCTGAATTACTAGATAGGCGTCGTACCATCAAGAGGGGTCCATAAAATTAATATGTGAATGATCTTGTCTATATTAGTTTACTTGCACATAGTGAGAGTAAATAGCCAAATATGGTGAGACTTTTCTTTTAAGTCTCATGCAAAGAGAGAAGTGAGCATATCCAATATGAATGAGTGGCATCTTATGGTTATGTCTACTTGAGTGTCCTTTAGAGTTTAAGCCGTTTCTCCTTAAAAAAAGTTATGATTCTTGGATGGGTTGTTCATGGGTTGGATAGCCTTTTGGATAAACTTTTCATAGAGTCCAAGATCATCGAATTCTGACACCCAAGACATGATATATCATCATTTTAATAATTGTACTTAAAAAATGCGTGTGGTCGGACTACCTAGTGAACTATGGTTGGACCACCTATGTTCGACTAGGGTATTCCAAGGACATTTTGACCTCAGCAAGGGGAGTGCCAATTGGATTAGGACCTCAACATTGATCAAACCGACAAGCGCATTGAATGTGCTACTGCAGCTCTTCTTTAAACCGTTGCACGGGCTGGGCTGTCGGACCATCTCTCTTATGACAGTCGGACTGACAATATCTAGAAATTGGAGGATTTTGTCCCCAATGGCTAGTCTAGTTTTGTGGGTGTATAAATACACCCTCCCTGGCAGTAAGGATTAGGTTTTGGCACTCTATTGTATTATCTTTAGCCCTTGCAAAAACACACACTTTTGAGCACTTAGATTATCTAGTGAAGTGTTAGAGAGTGAGTTGAGCTAAGCCAAGTGCATTGCTTTATTGTTAGAGTTAGTGCAACACTTGATCATCCTCAGCAAGTATTCTAGACTTATTACTTTTGAAGGTTGCCACCTCCTAAACGATTTGGAATAGTTTACTCATTGACTTCTCCAAAGGAGATTGTGGAGGAGCCAAATTGGTTAATTTTTAGTGATTCGGTGTTTGCCATCTCCAAGGTAGATAAAGAGCAACCCTTAATGATCGAGACTTATGTAGACCACTTTAGGACTGGCTCTCATCTTGTCTATCTCTTAACGAGGAGATTTAGGAGCTCGGTGGTTTGAGCAGTAAAGTTGGGCTTGCCTTAACAGGATTTAGAAACTAGCAAGTTTTCAAATCAATGGTGAAAAACCTTTTGTCACTTGCCTCATTTACTTCGTTGTATTTACTTTTAGTAAGTATAAAAGAGATCATTTGTGATAATATCACTCTAGACTTGCAAATCTTAACCTAGGCTAGCTTTTTTTATTTAATTGAGACTAGCTAATTTATGCTTTGAATTATACACTTCCGCATAGAGAACTTTAGTTTAGCCAAAAGTTTTTAAAACCGTCTATTCATCTCTCTCTAGTCGGCCTTTTTGAACCTATATGGGGTGGTTTTTGATGACTTGCTCCCACGTGGAGTCACATAGGTGAGATTAATGATAACAACAGGCCAATCAATAATAAAAAACAGGAAAATAAAGAAAAATGAATAACCTACATGTCAATCTTGCTTTATTTCCTCTCTTTCTCTTTAATCCTATATATTATTTATTTTAAACTACTAACTAGGATGCCATATCGTACCATGACATTAAAAATCATCCTAAGGACCAAATTTCGATGGTTTTGAGAGCTAGGAGACAAAAGTTTATTCTTTTATTGTCAAGGATTAAAGTTGGACCAAACTCATAGTTGAAGGTCAAAATGCACATTTCCCTAATCTAAAATATAACCTTAGAGTATGTCAATATACCCACTCTTATTTGATGATTAGGACAAGATTTGGTCAAAAACTTAAATTGTTTATTATTAATAATTTCGATCAAATGCTTAGTTTTTAAAAAGTATTGATAGATTTGCCTAAAAATTACTGTCATATATAATATCTTAAACTCATTAGATTTTATAAACTTATTTAATATAATATGATGGTTTGAGGTTTAAAATTTAAATATTTTATGATTAGATGGAGCATCTGCTAATTTTGGATTTGAACATGCGCCTTAACTCGTTTGGGCTTATTCTCTCTACTTAATAAAAATGGAGCCCCCTTGAGTATAAAAGAAAATTAGAAATTAATCTACTACTTAATTATCTTTGAACTTCTATCATCTATGTGCATTGCGTTGGCTGCTTTGTTCAGCAGTGCAACTAATCGTCTGACCACAAATTAATAAAGTCAATAATGTCTACTATCAAGTATTACCAACCTGTACATCCCAAGTGACTCTTAAATTATCCATTGATTGAAATGCGACGACTTGTACTATAGTTGTAAAGAAAATTCAGGAACGTTGAGAGGATTGCTGATCACGCTACGTAATTAAGACCATCAGTAGGTCGTCAAAGTCATTATCGAAGTAATTAAATTAAAGAACACAAGGCTATACCGAACAGAAATAATATTATTGCTGATAATCTCTTCTCCCATAAAGAAAATTTTAGATCCAACGTCATCTTTGGCAGTCGTCGCGATCTACGTGTATATACATTGCTGTGGCTGTTGAAATAATTGCTCAAAAGTCCCAGGTTTCTTTTCAACTTAAGAAATGATAATGAAAACCCTTGGAGTAAAATGTGGATACGCTTTTCTGGTTTCACAGGTCTGATCTCAGAGAGATGGTATTTGCATACTAGTTTAATTTCCGTAGAAATAAAAAAAGTTCTGGTGTATTCTAACAAAAGCCTAACATTCATAGTTTTAAGCGTAATTAGTTTGATAATCTAGCTTTTCCATTTGATGGAAGTCCAGGCAGTGTAGCTGCATAGCGGCATAGCAAGAGAGGTGCCTGGCATGAACCTCACCAACCTCTAGGACCAAAACCGCATCAACATGGAATGAAATGGGTTCCATGTGAGCGTAGCCACTTTCCAACTCACTTGTCTCTCTTGTTATCTCACACCTCACCATCTTTCCATTTCCACTGCAAACGGTTGGCCTACTCCCTTCTGTGTGATCCACATGACTCCTTGTGAGGAAAATAATAATAATAATAATAATGTGGGCCCAGAGGCAAAAAATACAGGCTGCTCTACTGTCAGAATACCATATACTGGTAGAATACAGTGATAGTGCTAGTTTGATACTATACTATAGCTAGTAGCAGATAGTAATTGCAAGGAGGCAGGTTGCTATTGCGTCGGTAGCAAAACTGATACAGTGCTAGTTTGATAGTATACCACTTCATTCGTTGACTTTTTAGATATTTTTTATTTGAAAAGTTTCAGAATAAATTTTGACCATTGGTTTGTCGTAAATTATATTCTTGGTAGCTATGAAACCAATATTATGGTGACAACATTTTAAAATATGAAACTATTGTATATATGGTTTGCTGATCAAAGCCTACGAAGTTTGGGTTTTCAAAATTGAAAAAACACCCCAAAAATAAAAATCAATCGAGGGAATGCCTCAATACCTCACATATAGCTTTGTGGTTGTTCCCGACTGCCAAAAAGAAATTGAAAAAAGAGAACATAAAATGTCAGGTGGTAGAAATTAAATGGCCTTGCGATGAGGGGTATTCAAAGTATTGATGGAGTCTAGAGTATATTTGGTAGGTCTTCAGCTAGTTTCATATATTCTGAAGTTAAAGTCTAACTAAACGATTTTAGTATCATCTAAGAAAAAGGGTGAAACGGGTTAAAATTATCTGAAAATGTAAACTAGAGATATGAATTAGGTTTCAAGCCGTTATTTTTAGAATTTAAATCCCTACCCAACCAGTCCTAAGTACATCAAGATATCATGCTCCTATTTATTGCTAATAAGGGATACTAATGTTAATGTTGTAAGAACATGGCGTGACTTGTTTTATTTATTTTTACTGTAGCCTTTTAAGATTTTGCTATATCAATTTAAAACCTTACAATGTTTTAAAAAAATAGCTTGTTAGTAAAATCCAAGGATTTTTGAAGAAGTTTTAAAAGAACTGAACTAGCTTTCGTGAAAACCATGTAAAATACATGTGCTAGGAGCCCTAGTTACTTAGTAACTTTAAACCTTATTTTCCCTTCTTTTTCCTGTAAAATAATACTCTTATTGCTCTATCTACACTTACTACCAGTATAGAGTATTAATTACAGTAGTTGGCTTTGGCTTTGCCTGCGTTGTGGCGCGCAGATTCAGCGCGGTTTCGCCGTTTCCCCGCGCCAACCCATTCCTCTCCCCACTTCGCCACCCCATCGCTCCCCGCGCCGAGCCATGCTGCCGCAGCCGGAGTCCAGCGAGCCATCCGGGGACGACGGTGTCCTAGTGGCGGAGTGCCTCCGCCTGCTGGTCGCGCTCCCCTCAGCCGCGGCCGCCTCCCCGGCCTTCCGCCGCCACTGGCCGTCCATCTCGGCGTCGCTCTCTTCGCTCTCGGCGTCGCTGTCCCACCCCGCGTTCCCGCCCTCCGCGCCGCTCCTCGCGCCACTCGCATCCGCGCTCTCCGCGATGGTGTCCGTCGCCGGGAACAGCGAGACGCTTGGGCACCTGCACACCGTGTCGTTGCTCTCCTCTTCAGCCGCCGAGCTGTCTCAGCTCGCGGCCGACGCGCACCTGGTTGTGTCGCCGGGGGGCAACGCTGGGGGTGGTGAGGGGGAGGGGGCGGATGGGGTGATCCCTCGCCTCCGCCTCGGGTCCGCGGCTTCCCGCGCCGCGGCGCTCGACTCGCTCGTTGACTCCGTCCGGTCGCTGCCGCCATCGTCAGCGGCCGCGGTTCTGTCCGCCGTGGCCGCGATGCTCGACGCCGGGGAGATCCTGCCGGAGTCCCGCGAGAAGGCCGTGTCCGTGCTCGCCGCCTTCGCGTCCTCGGACGCCACGCGCCAGTTCTTGGCGCAGGAGGCCGGCGCCGTCTTGCCCCACCTCTGCCGCGCGCTGGAGTCCGGTGGCGTGGCCGGCGCCGAGAAAGCCTGCGTGGCGCTGGGCGCGCTCACCGCCGACTCGAGGGACGCGGGGGCGGCCGTGGCTGCGCGCGGCGGCGTGGCCGCGCTCCTCGGCGCGTGCGCCGCGGGCACCCCCGCGGCGCAGGCCGCCGCCGCGGCCGTGCTCCGCAACCTCGCCGCGTTCCCGGACATCCTCCCGTCGTTCCGCGAGGAGGGTGCGCTTCCCACGCTCCTCCAGCTCGTCTCCCTCGGCACCCCGCGCGCGCAGGAGCTCGCGCTGGGCTGCCTCCAGAACCTCACCTCCGGCGACGGCGACGAGTGCCAGCAACTCAAGGTCGAGGCGTTCCAGGGCGGCGCCCTCGTCTGTGTGAAGGACTTCCTCGAGTCCTGCGTCGGCGACGAGCCGGGCCTCGCGCCGGCGTTCGGTCTCCTCCGCAACATGGCCTCCTTCCGCTACATCGCGGAGATTGCCGCCTCTGCCAGCTTCGTCGACCACGTCATCGCCGCGCTGGGCAGCGACAAGGCCGCGACCCGCACCGAAGCCGCCATGGCTCTGGCCGAGCTCTGCAACGTCGGCAGCAGCGGCAGCAAGACCCGCAGGGACATCGGCGACGCCATCCCGCGCCTCGTCATGATGCTCGAGGCCAAAGCTGTCACCGAGAGGGACGCCGCTGCGAGGACCCTCGCCGCGCTCGTCGCGGCGAGTGGCTACCGGAAGATGTTCAAGAAGGAGGAGAGGGGCATCGTCAACGTCGTCCAGCTGCTCGACCCGAGCGCCGCCCGCGGCGTCGACGCGCGGTTCCCGGTGTCTGTGCTTCTCTCCGTCTCGCAGTCCCGGCGGTGCCGGAAACAGATGGTGGCCGCCGGAGCGTGCGGCTTCCTGCAGGGCCTCCTCGCCGCCGAGGTGGACGGCGCTAAGAAGCTCGCCGATTGCCTTGGCAGAGGCAAGATGCTCGGCGTGTTCCCGCGGTCATGACACGACGGTGATCGACATTGCCACCGATCGATTTGAGCTCGAAATGGCGATGATCCGGCGAAGAATTCAGAGCTCTTGTGGTGATAAGATCAAATCTTGAGCTGTATGTATGTGCTTTAACCAACCTCAATTTACATCCTGCTTGCTCTCGGTATCAAATATGATACAATATGCTTCTGATGATCTTTGTACAGGCTGCTTGAATCTTTCTGTTCCATAGCTTTTAGAGTGTTAGATGATGAGTGTTTTTTAGTGTGCTAAAATCAAATAAGAAGATGAAAAATCTTGTAATTTAATCTTTGATATGAAGAAATTAAGCTTTGTTTACCGATGTGCATTACTGTTGCTTGTCATATTAGCTGTTGTTGTTCAATGGACTTGATGGTTTTTTTTCAGAGTATATGCAATTATGCATCTGCTGTCATTTCATACCATAGGTACTATAATTGTATGATTGAAATAGATATAATACCGACAATTGCATCATTATTCATCAGAACTAGTGGCTAACAGTTTTGGTTAACATTTTGTTGTCCGAAGCAAGTATGTCATTGTTCTCCTCAATTATTTTTTTGCTCGACATTATTGTTCTCCTGAATTATTTTGCGAAATGTTCTCTTTGATTATGAACTGTTTGCTAGTGAGGGTACATGTCCGAGTAGCTCATTGCTCACAATTCAATGTGTAGAGATTGGTTCCTCTTTTAACATAAGGGATCAGTCTTGGTACATTTTGGTACAAGTTTGGCAAGGCCTACAATAACTTCCAACAGAGAAATGAGTGTACGGTTCTGCAATACCCATCCACTCATGTCTCTTCTTTCTTGAGTATATGATCAGCAGTAAAATGGTTAACAGTCCACTGTAACTTAAGCTTAATTTTTGTTAATATTTACGCAACAGTCCGTGTTCTTTTGTGATTGGTGATTAGGAGATGTTGATCTTAGTTTCATTTTTAACTGGAGGATTAGTGATGGATTTATAAGCTGAAGCTAGATCCAAATCAATGCTTATTTGAGAGTTCTTTTCAGTAAGATGAAGCATGATCTAAATATCCCACTTTGAAATCGCTAAAAGATAAAGAATTATTTGATTTTTTTAATAGTTATTTAATGGTACAAATGATTAAATTAATTGTTAAAAATCTACTTTAAAAATGTGTGAGTTGAGTAGCTTATCTGTAGATTTTTCTTTAAAAAACAAACATTTAGCAGTTGAGGAAACGTGCCGAGAAAAAATATGAGTAAGGTCCAACTGCATTCATTTTCATGGCTTAATTCACACATGCTCTGTCTTCGGAGTTCATCAGAAGGTCATGTATAACATGTTTGTGTGAAAAAGTTGTTCAGAACTGTTACATACAAGGTTGAAAAGTTAAAACCACTATCTGTTGATTGTCAATTGTAAACAGCCTATGGACTCACATGGGATGGGTTCAGTTCAACTGGTGCAGCAAATCTACCACTCTGGCACATTCATGAACAAGCTTAAATGTGACTACATGGGGCATGCTGGGTTAGGTAACCGTTCTGCCTTTCTGGACCAGACTCTCAGAACTCAGATTGGACATGAACACAATACCAAGGTTTACTAACATCCATGCATATTGATATAGGAGTGCATACAAATACACAGACGTACACATATTGTGCAATCATGCAAGAATGATCAATCATGCCATTGTCCATCATAGTTCTGGTAGGCATTCTGTTGAGATGCAACATTCTCTCTCTCAGTCCAAGATGCATGCACATCTATCCACATGGCCACTCATCGACACCTGTCACAGTTGGTAGGCAGTAGGCTCATGTATTCCTAATTGTTGTGAGCCAAAATGCTGAACAGTGTCAAGAAATGTTTTTTTTTAAGAGAGAGGAGCATGCCATGTTATGATGCTGATGCTGTTTACATTTTTTTTCTGGAGAGGGCACGGAGCCTTCCCCTGATGATATCACCTGATCCCTCTGATCGCCATTGTTGTCGCGTTGTTTTGATCATTGCTTTGATATCGTCTCCTGCATGCACACCAGCCTCATGGTCTCATCGTACATACATACACTCATTTGCTTAAACTGTTTATCTCTTTGCCAAGTTCAGAGTTTGAGACATGAGGGTATTAGCAAATGCAGCCTTAATAGCTTTGCATTGCACCGAAGGGTTTGTTTGATTTAAAAGAAAAACATAGAAATTTTATATGATTTTAATCTTATAGGATATTTTTTTTCTATATGACCTTTTAAAATAAAGGGTTGTATCCTATAAAATTTCTAAATTTCTATGGAATAGCATATCCCATTCAAGTTCCTAAATAATTTTTAAAGTAAATTTAACATTAGGTCTATCTGTTATCCAATTAAACGGTCATTTCTGTATTTTTCTCCATGTATTTGTAATCCTATGTTTTGATATCAAAATTTTATATTTTTGTTGATGACAAATGGCATAGGATTGTTGTGATTATCAGACTTAACGAGTCGAAGTCAGTGTGAATCGAGAAACCACTCAATAAACCGATCGAATTCAAAAACAAAACCAAACATTTTGACAAAATTTATCTTAAATTTTATGGGTGATAACCGGACGGTTTAGTAGACCTGGCAGTGGATAAAGGGGGAACGGTGGATAGTGGATGGATGGGGCTCGGACGGGCGGAGGGGGTGTGGGGATCTGGGTGGCTGATGCACCGGCTGTCGGGTCTCTCGTCTCCATGGGCAGCGTGGTGTGCCTCTGGATTTCTGGAACGGCGGACGGACACGGATCCTCTGCGCCGATGTGGGGGGGGGGGGGGGTGTTCCGTGCTGCGTGTTTGTCAACACTGCTTATGCATATTTATTAGACCCGAATTAATAGCAATACGCTGCAAGCTGGATTCAGAGCCACCAAAGGGAGGCTGCTTATCCTGCCTCGCAAACTAGCACTGTCACTCGTCACGATGAATCTCGTGAAATCTACTGAAATTTGGCACGAATCTTGCAGTTTGGAGGAGCTCTGAATTTTGGGCGACAAAAATTAAGTTCATGCTGGCACGTGCGATATGTGAACTTGTAAACGGGCTTTAGCCATACTCATTCAAGGTCGTCCGCTTATGGAAGCTGGTTGTTTTACTATTTAATAATAGTTTATTTCTATTTTAGTTCTCGTCACTATTATGTATTATAATTTGTTTATAAGCAAATAAAGTTTATAAAATTATTTTTTTAATTAGTACACGTATGCACTCAATTGCATCCTCTAACGCATACTACATTAAATTTACCTACACATTTGTAAGTGTTAAGATTAACTATGCGGGTAATAAATCTCGAATCTTACTAAAATCAAATCGTACCTACACGTGCAATAGGATTTGAACCACTACTAGGTAAATTAATACATATGACTCGACCACCACGTGTTTGATGAATCATTATTCTCGGTAAACCTATGTACAATATGTAACAATTTCATGCACCCAATATGATTTTTTTATTGAGAGTTTTGTTTAATAAAACTCTTAGCCCCAAAATTTCTAGTGGAAGCAAACAAAGTACTAGTAGAATTTCTAATATTTCTAAACAACATATAGAGTTAGCCCTATTTCTTGCCGAATTAAGTGTCACTTAAGTGGACCCAGACAGTCGTGAATTTAGTGTTTCTCGTGCTTACACGGGAATTGGACTTCATCTAGCTGGATTTTGAAATCATTTGTTTCAAACTTGCCGACACAATGCTTGGGCTAAAATGTGAGACGCCAGTGAAATCAAGCTGTCATCTATGCCCATGGTCAAGGCCTCAAGGCACTAGTTAACTCACTGTTTAGTGTTTACTTTCTTCATGCACGGGCGTAGAGGTGGATCAGATAATTAAAAATTTTGCCGGATATTTATAACGGACACAGTGAATCCAGGACATTGACAGCTTTCTGAAGAAAGGCAGCTTCTTCTGTTTAAGCATAAAAGATGCTGCTGCATGCCTATGCTTTCTTTGACCATCCTAATCTCTCGCTTTTCCACAATGGGAGTCTTTCTAGCAACTCCCTGCAAAACTGTCCTGTCGTTTGTATTTTTCTTTTTACAAAGTTGAATCACTTTTTTTATAATACTGTTTTTCTTGGATAATAGTATCTCCTTAAAAAAATTTATCCGCCATCTCACACGTACCGCTAAAATACATTTTACTTTCTTAATTTCTAATGCATTTATCTTCTATTATCTTAAACTCTAATAAATTTATATTCTCTCTGTGCCAAAGTAGACAAAAAAACAGTGTCATACAACTGAGTTATTGGACTCATGCCACTTTGGGGGCATGCACAACAATATTTAATATTTAATAGTTAGTCCATAAAACTATCAGCTAGATTTTCTAAAAAAAAAATACCAGCGAGACAATATTACTGATATTGAAGGAAAAGAGGGTGACGAGGAAAAAAATGACTCTTTTGTTTTAACATAAAAGCTTAACAGGAGATTGGGGAAGAAGGAAGGGTAACACAAGAAATAATTAATTCCGTCACATTTGATTTTCTAATAAATTAATATTTTTTGCATTACAATTTATATTTTTGAGTAGGTAGCATTAGAGAGGTATAATCTAGCCATTTTAGAAAAAAAAACTAACAGTCAACTAATGAAATGTATATAGGGAGTGTCAAAATAAAAAATCGAGAACATCTAGGCGGATAACACAAAATTTAGAGATATAGCAGAGATTTTTAAAAAAAATTCTCTAATGGGCAAAGACAACTCTATCTCTAGATGGTCTCGCTCGTTGTGTCAAATCTTAGCCCAAGTTCCTCCACTTCAAGCTTGGACTGAAGTTGGTCTTTGATAGCTTGGGCTTTAGGATAAATATTTAAGCTCGAACTTCACCCTGTCGTTATGCCTCCCCTGAAGCAATAGCTACATCATTTGTATAAAATCTCCATTCTGCCTATAATATTTTAAAAAATGTGAATTTAAAAGTATAATTTTTGAAAGAACTAGTCTTACTCTTATTTTTGAAATAAACGAGCCACTATAGATATTATGCTCACTCCGATTGTAAATATTTTTGTTTTATAACAAGATTTGGTTGAATTTTAAAATTCTAACCATCAATAATTTCTTAAATACTTAGTAAAAAATATATATGTACATTTGTCTTAAAAAGTGATATTATAAATTTATTAGATTTTATAGATTTATTCTAATATAAAAATTTATGCTCATGATTTTAAAAATTTGAAAGAATTTTGTTTGAAACATCTAACATATATGATTAGAGGGAGTAGCGTTAGTTCTCTTACATATTTTGAATTCAATTGTTTTTCTTGTTTACCATAACTCACACAAACATACCTTTCAGATGCTTTGTTTGTTTTGAAACCAATATGTTTTGTAATTTTTTTGTGCTTAATTTTGTCCTTTTTATACCCAGCTTAGTCAGCTCCATCTTTGCGTTAAAAGCTATGTAACTATCATGTATATATAACTGCACATTCAATCTAGATCAAGTTTTTCAAACCAACATATATTCCTAGGAAGTTGCTTGAAATTATCCCTCAGGACACGTTTCCCTCGTACATATCTATGTTTCTTACAATGCAATCGATCTTTATGTCAATCAGCTGAGTCATCTCAACAGCTGAACTGCCAATTAACTTAAGTAATACACTTGGAGTTGGAGTACGTAGTGCATGAATCCATCAACGCACACAAAAATATAAATATTTATCACTGCAACTTTGTTGCTAAGTTTTAATACTATATATGTGTTGATGCCAACTTGAGTAATTAAAGAATTAAGATCTGATCGTGTTGATGCATGCAGTGATATCATGCAATTAAGCCGATCGATGCAGAAACGGCTTGGGAACCTACATTCCTCTGTGGACTGGAATACTGGATGCATGCTTTGCTTCAGAAAAAGCAGCAACCGATTAGGAAGTGTTATATAATATATAGTGTATATATCTACACTGACTTAGAACTTACGGTTCTGATCAAGCTCTAGAACACATGCATGCATATGGCCTTCTCCTTACTTCCATTGGATTTTGTTTTCTGCAATTTTTTAGATAATGACTGGATTTTATCTACATTGATTAATTTCGATAGTGGATAACCAGGCCCTTGCGTTAAATTAAGACATGGAAGGCCTAATTGGTAGAGTCATATATGAGGAGGGGATTTATATGAACATTTTTGGAACATTAAGCACCTTATCTGTAGGTGTGCTAGTAATTAAGCAGCTTGATGCATGTTCACAATAATGGTTCACAATTTTTTTTGACACATTTTAATACTCTAAATTATCAATATTTTATTGGACATCAAACCTGCAAGCATGATCAGCCATGTGGCAGTGGTCCTTAATTAGATATTTAGGAAATGAAGCTAGGTTTATTTTATATTTATTTATTTTTCTATATATGCAAGCAAGTGGAGCATATATAGTAGTACAGTGCATGCTCATGGCTGGTTTTCTAGACAATTATAGCTGTAACTGCACTAGGCAAGTTGCAGCTAAGCTATAGCCCCACACATCTGATCTCCTAAACACTGTTGCATCATGGGGAGTAGTTAGCTTAACTATCTGATGATAGTTTTGCATGTGTGATCCACTTGTCAACCACCTTCCATTGGCAGAGATCACTTTATCTAAAAAGGTTCTGGCAGAAGATCGATGAAAGAAGGTATGGATAGACTGAATTGATCCTAACCGTTGATGTCTAGATCCAACGGCTGAAACAATGTGTGAATGTGCCATATTAATAAGTATACAGGAACAAAATTAACTAGGACCTAGTCATGGTGTTTCTGGTTAATCAGGAGGAAGTAGGCCAAAAGGTCGGATCTTTTCACCTGAAAGAATCAAAGAGTAGTGTACTTTCAAATGGCCCTAGTTGGGGCATGCACATGGATGCATGTCATGAGCACCCTTTGTGTAACGTGTGTTGTTATTTGCTTTCTATGTTTTGGAAAGCTAGCTTTTTTTCTAAGTGGCTCTCAACTGGACTAGTAAACAATATGCATGATATCATTTTGCTGATCTTGTTTCTCAACATCCTCCTCCAACATTTTCTATATTTTTTGGATATTTTTCAACCTTTTCTCCATATAAACCCCATATTTCATATATATTTATATATATATATATATATATCACTTTCATTCATTGACAACCCCAATAAGTAAAATTAAAAGGCCCTCGCAATCACAAGTCACTTTACACTTTAATACCCTTTCACTATTTTTATGCATGGCGCAAGATAGCTACCACCTGCAGATATAATATCCTAACATGTAGGAACAAATTGCATATATCAAATTCAATATATGACAATTAATTGCATGGATTTTAATCTCGATTAAATAATTTGCACTTTTTTCCCGATTTATGTGACTTTTATGTGGGATTTCTGGACAGTTCTCGTTGGGGTATTTATGTATTATTACTTTCTTCCTCTCGATCAAAAGATGTGCAGTAAAGAATCATTATTTGCTTTGATCAAGAATTGGTGCAAGGGTGAGGTTTCCAAAACAGATATTGTCTTGAACAAATCTCCAAGACACATTGAGTACTATGTCTTGCAAAAAATGTATTTTAAAAAAGCATGGCACAATCATAATATTTGGAAAGTAATTTTAAACAAAATCTGCATCTATCACTTTTATATATTCAAAATAAATACTATAGATAATTTGATGGCTAAAATTTATAACGATTATATTCATGTAAATCAATAATCGACTTTTATTATGGAAGGACTAAGGAGTGTGTTGTGATGATGTCAATATGCTATTTTCACACAAACAAGGCAAAGCCACATATTGACAAAGCGTTAAAATTATATAGTTACGATGACTCACCCATTAGAGCTCAAATCTCGATGGTTAGACGTGCTAGTATACGAAAAACAAAAAGAACCAAAGCATTAATGCTTTATGGCAGCAAAAAGTGGGGGGCAACAACTCATCCACGGAAGCCAATTTTCTCCCATATATATTGTTGTGAAATACCTCTCCACTTGGAGGTCTCAAAATTAACCGTGTCTGTTTTTTAGTTTTTCTTCTAAGGTATAAGTATTTACTTAGAGGTGTTTTACAATGCTCTCTACTAATAGTAGAACTAATCTATTTTTTTTCTCTAATCTAATGAACTATATCTAATTATACTACCACATCAACTACTCATAGTAGAATATTTTTTTACGAATTTATAAATCAACGATTATGATCATTTTATATGCAATAATATCAGTAGTAGAATACTACAACTAGAGTATAAAGATTCTCAAGTATTTAGGCTATGTTTGGCATAACTCTAAATCTTATATTTACATAAAATTTGTAAGTTAAATTATAGTGATTTAGAATTTTATATTTTATCTAAAATATAAATAAAATAATTCATTCAAATATTACCAGTATAATCAGATCTATATATTTATGACCTAGAAATACCTAGCTCTTAAAAGTCTCGAATCAAAACTTGTAGGCTTAGTATTACTAGTTCAATAAAGGTATCTACCTCCTAACTACCGGTATGATATATATATATATATATATATATCTAAAAGGATTAGAAATATATTAACATTGTCAACTAAAGGTCTCTTCGAAATGGGACAAAATCTCTCTCGCTAAAATGAATAAACCTATTTAAACATGTTAAATTCTTGTGTAATGTAAGCTAAAATGCCACGCTAAATCCTAAACTCCAGGAAAACCTTCAAAGTTCAAAGAACCAATAGGTTCACTCTTTCTATTTCTTTTCTTGATCCAAGCATGATTCCTGAATACATTTTATAATAATCTTGGCAGTTAATTGCACTGCTACTCATGCACCCACGATGGTGGCCATACTTTAGTTCGTGTCAGTACAGCTTCTTCCACTTGTGATTAGCTCCTGTGGCCTCGCCATGTGATCCTTGCCTTCTTCCTCCTCAGTATCTACAGGCCAAAATCTCTCTCTCCCTCTCTCTCTCTCTCTCTCTCTCTCTCTCTCTCGGAGACTTGCAGTGTGGTCTGAACAAAAGCTTCAGTGCCATCTTACGTCTCCTCCTCGTAAGCTTCAGTGGCTTTGCCGTTTGTTTTGCCAACTATAAAGGTCGGTCCAATGAAGTAGTGAGCTTTTTGTATCCATGTGCAGGGTCAAAACACACACACATCTGTCTCTTCTTCATCCTGCAAGCCAGTTTTTTCAGGTTTCTTGGCTGCTGGTTGCTTCTGCTGTGCTTCCTCTGGGCTGGCATCCAGCTTTGGTCACATTGTAAGTTCAGTGTGATTGATGGAGTTCTTGATGGTTCTTGGATGCATTTGATTGGTTTGCTGATCTGTAGTATGCCCATCTGTGTGTGTCTACTGTTGCCTGCATCTGTTGGGTTGATGCATTATTGGTTTCAGAGTGAGCAGGAGATCCACTGATCCAGAACTTGCTGATGCCCACTCTGGATAATCAGATGGTTAAACTTGCATCATAAATTTGGTTAGAAAAGGAAACTAGTGTGTCAAATGGTCCCATTCTTGGATTTCATATTTGTGTGCTGAACTCTGATTCCCAATCCTAGTTTCAAGATCCAGAATTTGTTGACCATTTATTATATCTGATTCAGAGATCAATAGTTTTCACTGCATTCATTAGTTCATTAGTTCCATTCGTTGCTTCTAGATATATTGTTTGGTAAACCTCTTTGCGGAGATGAACAACCAATTTATTTTCTACAAGTTACTGTAAGCTGTTGTGATATCTGATCTTTGCTAATGCTCTGCAACAGGATGATTGGTGATCCATACATCTTCATCACTAACAGAGATGGGGTGTGGTGCATCAATCCCTAAGAAATGCAAGGTAGGAAGGAAGGGGAAAAAGCGCCGGAGCGTCATACAAGAGGTTGCCGTCTTCGTGCCGACAATTCGCATTCCGGTGGATAGTGATGTTGTCCATCCACTCAGGGGACTCGTGTCTAAGGAGCTCATCGACCGCCTCTCCAAGTTCCGGGATTGTGTCGTTGCGCTTTCTGAAGAAATCTGTATGTCACTGCCTCTGTAGCTACTGGATTCTGAACATTTGTAATGCTGGGATACTGACAATTGTTCTGATTTCGTTGTGTTGGGTTGGTGACTACGTATGAAGATTGCGCAGATGTTTCGGATGTTTCAGAGTTACAACATGCTCTCGAGGAGTACTTGCCGGTTGTTCTTGGTTTAACAATGAAAAGTGTGGTCTTTTGCTTCTTAAAATTTCTGTTGTTTTCAGGATCAAGTTTAATACGGATAGTGAAATTGTAATGATCTAACAGAAAGCCGTCTTGAGGCACCGGTGGAATTCAGATGGACGACCTTAGATGATGACCAGGTGAGTGTTCAGGATAGGTGCTAACATAATTCCTGTTATTTTGATGTTTTTCATTGCTTTATTTTTTTTTGCGGGGAAAAGAGGATTTCATTAATCAGAATAAGAAATAGTACATTCCGCATGTATGAGTGGAGAGACGCACGTGCTCTCATAGCCAAATCAAAATCCTGATTGCACACCTAATCTCCCTAACTTTGCTAACTCATGACTAATTCTATTTTGATTACAACTAATCTTCTGAAATTTAATGGTTCTTTCTTTAGAGAGTAAACAGTTTGTCTCTCGTGTAGGAGTGAACGGTCAGAGGAAGAAAGAGACCTCTCACACTGTATAGAGGATCACGGACATAAAGATTGGGCCGAAATCAAGTGAACAAGGGTTCAGATAGTCTTTTGATCATGATATGAGCGAACTAATGCGTTGAAGGGATAGATTGAGGCAGTGATATCCCTTATGTGAGAAGGGATAGTCACGGTGAAATGCGGGACAAGTTTATAAGGAGTCATGGTTGTCAAAGTTAGGATAACAAAGACACCCGAAAACACGAAGATAAGAATAATCAGAAATCTTATTGTAAAGAAGAGTATGAGGAATGGCATTGCGGATTCAATAGGTAAGTCATTATGATAAGTACTTCAGCCCAATAAGACATTGGTAGGTGGGCATGGAAAGCATGGTGTGGCTAATGTTGTTAAGTGTGTGAAGGATGCGTTCGGACTTGTTATTTTGGGGGGAACTGTAAGGACATGAGAGCCGAAAGTGGATATCACGAGAATGAAGGAAGGATTGGATGGTTTTATTGATGAACTCTGTCCCATTGTTGGCCTATATTGCTTTGATGGCTAGGTTGAATTGAGTTGAAATATAATTGTAAAAATCGATGATGTGGGTTGTGACCTTAGATCTATGAGAAACAGGAAAAATCCAGCAGTAATGTGTATAATCATCAAGCAAAATGAGATAATATTGGTAGTCCAAAATACTTGCAACAGGAGGTGTCCACACATCACAGTAAAGTAGTTCAAAAAGGCTAGAGATGAAAGACTTAGAGTTTAAAAAGGGAAGCCACACGTGTTTGCCAAGCTGACATGAATGGTAGATAGTGTGGACTGGTCTAGTACATTTAATGGACGCGCTTCGATGGAGGGTGTTGATAGCGGTATGACTGAGGTGACCGAGACGGAGATGCCAAAGGTTGGTAGAGATGGCTAGACTGGTGTGAGGAGTGAATGGCGTAGTGGGAATGGTGTAGAAGTCGCAACCACTATTGCAATAAAGTATAACGCGCCGGATCGGGATATCCTTAACAAAAAAATCAAGAGCGTCAAATTTGATAGAACAATTGTTGTTTCTGGTGAATTGACGAACAGAAATTAAATTGTGTATAAGAGAGAAAACAATTAAAACATTATGGAAAGAAAAGTTTGACACTAGTGTTGGAAGAAGGGAGTCACCACGACATGTAATTGGGAGAGTTTGGACATTAGTGACAGTGACGAAAGGGGAGGAGGAAGGATGGTAGGAAATAAGTATACCATACGAAGAGCTCATGTGAGATGATGCACCAGAGTCTATCACCCAGGGATACTGATTCTGAAGCGTCATCTCATTGAGAGTGGCAATGAGGCTAACCTGGTTCCAAATAGGAGCCGGTTGGGAAACTTGCAGGGGCGCGGGAGTCATGGGGGCTACACCGATGCGGACGCCAGGTGTGCCTAGGGGGAGCATCGAGGACCCCTGGCCATCAGCCAATGTAACCGCGCTTGTTGCTGCATTGGGAAGGTTTGAGCCGCCTAGGGATTGTAGCAGAGCCAAGGACCCATGGGAACGGCCTGCTATGGAAGGGCAGTAGCATGGCGCAGCTAGGCTGAGCCGCTCCAACTCTTGCCCTTGCCCTTCCCTTTCTCTTTGCTGCTACCACCGGCTCGGGTCCTATTGCTGTTGCCGAAGCCGTGGCCGTCGGAGTAGCTGCTGTGGCCTCTAGGGGAGACAGCAACCAACGTGGAGTGGCAGCTGCCAGGGTTGGTGTAGCTAGGACCAGCTGCGGCGATGAGAGCGGTGTGGGCGACGATCTTCTCGACGTTGGCTAGACGGAATTCCTTGAGGATCAGCATGTCATGGGCTCTAGCGAACATAGGAAGAGTGGTGGAGTTGGCGATGTCATCGGCGGTGCTGGAGAAGCGAGGATCGAGACCTCGCAAAAGTGCAAGGACGAGCTGCGAGTCTGCCACAGGACGGCCGACGTTGCGAAGAGCGACGACCTTAATCTTTAGGCGTTGGTAGTACGCGGAGACAGAGGAGTCTCCTTATCCTATGAGGTGGAACTCGTTACGGAGGAAGATTGCCTGTGGTTGCTGGTTGCGTGGAAGATCCTCTCAATGGCCACCCACAGGTCACGGGCGGTAGGGTCGGTGTCATCCATGGCGAGATCGAGGACAGAGTCGTCGATAGAGCCGAGCAGCCAGCTACGAACGCAGCACTCGGCAATGTCTCACTAGGGGTCATCTGGTCAAGGAGGAGCGAAGTCGTCGATGTAGGAATAGAGGCCGAACTTGTCACATAGGGATTTGAAGAATAAAACCCACTTTGAGTAGTTGGCGTTGAGATCGAGTGAAATTGAAACATGAAATTTCACATTGACGATGGCGTAGGGAGGGAGAGAACACCGGATTAGCTAGAGCGATGCCTAGAGCTCCGATGGAGAGATCACCGATGGCAGGTATAGAGCTAGATCTAGCAACGAAAAGAGTGTCAGAGCCGAGAACAGGCTCGGTAGCCATTGAGTAAGGTCACCGAGAAGAGTTGGACGCGACGTGAGAGGATCATGAGCTAGTGCGCTGGTGACAAGACGCGGAGAAGAGAGATGAGGACGTAGCCACGCATGCTCTGAACATAAGAGGAACACAGAAAGCGGACATGAGGGAGAAGAGCGATGGGCGCGAAAGAGGGATATTTGTGTCCGTGGGGAAAGATTTTGCATCCGTGGACGCGTGTGTGAGACCGACTGGTGGGGACGCAAGGGGAGAGAAGTCATAGGCGCGAAGAGAGTGAGTGTGCGTCCGCGTCGCGCAAATAAGGACATGTGTGCGCGTCGTAGTGGTGCAGATGCAAGGCGAGAAGTCATGGGCGTGAGAAGAGAGAGCACGTCCGCGAGAACGGAGGGACACGTGTGTGCGACAGATTGGCGTGGACGCGAGGCGAGAGGGATTGCGGGCGCGAAAGGAGGGAGTTCGCGTCCATGGGAAAGGATTTCACGTCCACGGACATGTGCACGCGTCGTATTAATGTGGACACGAGGCGAGAGGTCATAGGCATGAAAGGAGGGAACATGTCCGCGAGAACAGAGGGACGCATGGGCGCGACGGATTGGGACGGGCGCGAGGCGAGAGGGGTCACGAACGCGAGATAGGGAAGTTCATGTCCGTGGGAGAGGATTTCATGTCCGTGGATATGTGTACGCGACGGATTGGCGTGGACGCGAGGCGAGAAGGCTCGCGGACGCGAAAGGAGTGGGTGTGAGTCCGTGAAAGAAAAGGTGTCGCGTCCGCGTTGCGTGCTCTGAACGTGAACGGAGATGGAGATCTCGGGCATGGAGGAGCGCCGACGCAGTTGCGAAGAGAGGGGGGTCGCGGGCGTGCGAGGGCAAGTACGAGGAGGCGGATGAGGTGAGGGACAGTGCTTGGTTGCGTCTGGAACAAAGCCGGTGCTCGCCTGCTTTCATCTTTGTCTCCTCCTCACGTGAGGGCCTTCGAGCCGAGCCACCCGCTTCGCGGAAGGTGGGAAGGAAAGGCGGCCGCCTTGGCGTGGGGTGATTCGGGAGATGACGCGCAGAAGGGGAAGGTGTGTGGGGTTGAAGATCCTGGCTCGGAAGAGGCCCGGGAATGGTGGCGAAAGGAAATACCGTGGAGGAGAAGCCCGTGGTGGAGAAGGTCAGAAGGCCGTGGAGGAGAAGGTCCTGATTGGGAAGAGGCCTAAGGCGGGGAAGCGTTGGCCTGTTGGCGAGAAGGACATCGGCGCGTAGAAGCTACCCGTTCTGATACCCTCAGAGGGGTGGTTTGTATATATATATCTAACATCTTGATCAAGAAAACCCATCTGGAGCAGTCATCTTCCTTGGCTAACAGGGAACTTATCGCTACATCATAGTTGGCTAATTGGGAACAATCTTCACTGCAGCGATAGCGCCAACCCTTCATTACAGCTACTTCTGTCTGTACATTACCTTTTGTATCTTTCATGTTGGAAATTCCTTTGTATCTTTCATGTTGGAAATTCTGTTCTTCCTTGCATGCCACACAGCCTGGCCATGGAAAAAACTTTGTATTCCTATCCCCTTCCCGTAACAAATTAATCCTGGATCGTTGTAGCCAAAGCATTTCCTCTCCCTATATAGCAATTCATTCATATGGTTAGTATCTTTCCGGATTTCTCGGCTATGTGAATGGTTAGCCATTAGGATGCCCAATTTCTCCCGGAGCTTTGCTAACTTCCATGTGGCATTGCCAAACTTTTCTTGCTCCATCCTTGCAGAGCGCTCATTACACCACTCAGGGCAGCACTCACTCCACCCAGATCATCCTTCCTACTCCCCAGGTTTCTATAATAATGTCATGAATTTCTGACTCACTCCCACAAAATTTCATATTGCATACATTTGTTTCTCTCACATCCTCTCCTTTCCTTTTGAAGACGTATCACAATTGGACAATGATCGGAGCACAGTGAGACAAGATGTACCACTCGTGCATCTGTAAAAATAGCATGCCAACTATCATTAGCGAGGGCTCTATCTAGTCTCACCTTAACATTATTCCTCCTTGACCTTTTATTATCATAGGTGAATGAAAACCTTCAAACTCCAAGTCAGTAATCTCACAAATCTGTAGGACATTCAGAAAAGCTTGCATTTGTTTGGTAGGTCTAGAGGTGGCAGATAAATACTCTTCCTGCCAAAGAGCCTCATTAAAGTCACCAATTACCATCCACGGCAAATCAGAAGTAACTTTTAGGGAGCTTAAAAGCGTCCACATATGATGGCGGTTCTTTGTTTTTGTTCACCATAGACACAAGTTAAACGTCATAAGGGTGCATTAAGGGACACTCGCACATACGCATCAATATATCTTCCATTAGCTTTGATTTCCATGTATAGCTGTTCATGCCAAAACCAAGCGAGGCCACCACTAAGTCCATCACTACTGACACCAGTAAGACCCTTTAGACGTAATGTACTATGAAGGCGACAAACAAGTTCCATGTTTTGCCTAGTTTCACAAAGAAAAACAATCTGGGAATTATGCTCTTTAACTAGAGTGGACAGGTCACAAACTGTCGCAGCATTATGGTATGACATGATTTCATCCCTACCTAACGAGCCTCCCATGAACTCTAGTTTGGATCCTAGTGCCCGAAGTGTGGGGATCATATCAGTTATGTGTGGCTGATCTTCTCGCTGTGCTTGACTCTTCTCCCCCTCCTGCATCATCACATCTTTCTATACCCCCACCTTGCCCTTCAGTTTACTATTCTCCTTGAGGCTCAATTGACTTGCATGAGCAGCTAGGCCTTGGTCTCCTCAAACCCTTCAGTAGCGTCTACTCTAGGCGGCATCTTCTAGCTGCAATGGTGACTGAAGGAGTTAGCACTGCCCGCCGGTGTAAATCAAAGTTGTTAGTGACCTCTCCCCCATTCACCTTAATTGGTATCCTAGTCTTCAGCGGATGCTTCATAGAGAGCTCCACCCTGATACGAAAGAAATCGTGCTTGTTCCTCCCATTGTCTTCCACATCTACCTCTAGAACCTCTCCTAACCCATGGCGGCACTGTTTCCAGCGTGATCGTTGATGGTTGTGTTAGTCCATCGAACCGAGCAACAAGCAGCGCGGCACCCTTGGGAATCCATGGACCATCACGTAGAACAAACTCATAGCCTCCATCTGAGGTAAAGGTGAGGATAAACATATTGTTACTCGGTACCTTGTAACTGAGTTTCTGTCCGCAGCTGCCATGCCCTTCGCATATCATCAAACAGTGCGGCCGCAGTAGGGCTACGGAGTGAGTAGAACTGCACTAGGGCATATCTCCTTGTAGATGAGCAGCAGGACCAAAATCTTCCGTTACACCGCTTGAACTCCCCTGCACGCCTCTTGCCGGAGGCACTGTCGACGCCATCAAGTATCTGGCGGTCTCCCTATCAGTCAGCCCATGAAATCGGGCGTCTTCCTGACCAGCCACTCCCACGGTGCCCGCCGGCGGCTTCGGGTAGGCGGCCCCCTCACCGGGAACCACCGTTGGACATCGTCGATTTGCCCCGATCAGGAACGAGCGCGCACGCAGATTGGATCTCGTTTTCTGGCGTACAAAAGCGATAGATTTGTTTGGCCGAGGCAACTCCTCATCAATCACGACACCAAGACTCACCAAAACATCCCGAG
This sequence comes from Oryza coarctata, assembly GCA_030770085.1. Taxonomy (NCBI): domain Eukaryota; kingdom Viridiplantae; phylum Streptophyta; class Magnoliopsida; order Poales; family Poaceae; genus Oryza; species Oryza coarctata. Next base: position 10,286,446 of record CM061483.1, on the reverse strand, counting down.
GAAACCCGAACATACTCTGCAGGATTGGAATCAGCTTCCAACCTCGCAGCAACTCCCGATCTGGGTGCCGCCATCCTATCGCCAGGGCAGCCGAAACCCTAATCGTAGTTACACTTTACTGGATTTTTTTCATTGCTTCATTGATAAAAGAGGATATTTGAATTCAGGAGTGCTGTCTTTCAAGTGCATGGTATGAGGTTCTGTCGGTCGTCCACTTGATGGCAATGCTTTCATTGTTTGAGGCCAACCTGATACTCATTCGGAAGAACGGTCAAGTTGGAGGTGAAGGGAAGGTATCAGAAGGTCTGTTCATTGTTTTACATTATATTATGAATATTCATACATTTGTGATGTGTGCTTAGTTTCTAATCATAACTGTTCTATTTGATTTTCCACTAATATGGAGTGATATAGCCGAATTGTCTGAATAACTCTGTAGAATGTATTTTGATATCTATACAAGGAAATTCTATGACTAGAGGAATACATTATTGATTAAATTTGGTGAAATTGATGAAATGACACATTCAGTGATTTGTTTCTGTAGATGCAAAGAAGGACGTGGTCGATTCGTTGCTCAGGGCATCAGGATGTTTAGACTACTGTGTACATCGTATACTTGTACAGATACCAGCAAAAGTCAAGTATGCCTGAAACCTCAAATGCACAAATCCTTGACACCTTTATCAATCCCTTTTGTGAAAGTACTTATTCAGACTTGATCTTTACTATTGCAGGAAAAGTTTTCCTAGTTATTTACAGGAAGGTATGCTTGAGGCCATTTCAATTCAAGCATTGGCTCAGGTAGTAAAATTTCTCCTTTATACATATCCTGTAAATTTTGATGCCTGCATTTCCTTATGTTGTCTCCACTTTGAAAACAGTGTGTAGAAATACAGCTTGGATTGGCTTCTGAGTGTGAGAAGGCAACTTTGTCAGTAAAGAGGAGGCTAGCCTGTGAGCTAGTCAGTTATTTTTCACAGGTTTGTCGTTCACAATTGAACTCATATCCAATGTGAATTTTATCAGAATTACTGCATGTCCAATGTGAATTTTATCGGCATATTTGAGAATTCCTACTGACCATATATTTTCTGATCTCTCCCTTATTGTCAGGCTCACTACTGTCTGCTGGGATGTGACACAAGCGATTCCTATGGAAAGAAGCTTCTTCTGTTTCTGAAGTGGAAGTGCATGGAAGCCAAGGTTTCCTGAACAAACAAACACAGTTTCCTGAAGTCTGCAAGAAGGCCTTGAATTCTGATATTTAACTCAATGTTGCATTTTGTCATCAGGCAGTAGCATACTACTATCATGGCCTTGTGCTTGACAAGGGCAATGAAGCCAGCAACCACATCAGTGCAGTCTGCTGCCTCTCTTCAGCTGATGACCTGGTTGCAGATAGCAAGAGGGCTTGTTTAAGCTTTTGCTTGGCAAACCCCATCACAAGGTCTGAGTGTTCTCTAAGATAAAATTATTTGCATGTGTGACCTTGATCGAAATATGCGGTGATAAGGAATTGTTTCTGACCTGAATGCAGGGTACCTCCACCCTGGGGTATCATGAGGAATATGCACAAGAAAATTCCAGATGTATGGATATCTTTTTGAACAGGACAAGAATAAGTAATTCTCTGATCTCAAGATAAATTTCATAAAAATGGTTCAACAGCGGGAAGTTCATGCAAAATGCTTTTCGTGTTTGTTGATATGATAATTTATTTGGATTTGGCTGAAGAACATGGATGAACAATCTGTTCTTCATCTTTCTTGTAATTATTACTCAACCTCATTTTTCCTGGAGCAGTGCCCTTCAATCCTTACCAGATCTACCAGAATTTATGCTGTCGCTGAGACCTGAAGGGTATGAACTGCCAAGCACTGATTCAATCTGGGACAATGTTGATAGCCAACCTCAGATTCAGAGCCTCAAGGAGCATCTGGGTGATGAAGAGGAAGTAGAAACAAAATGATGCTTCAGACATCCAAAATGCTTCCTTTCATTGTACCATGAAAAGTAACATTAGTACTAGTCGATACATCAAAATGCTCAATTCAAATGTCTTTGGATTCAGCATATGGAAGAGAGCCAAAAGAAATCAGAATCTGTACGTGTGTAGTTGGAAGTATCTATCACTGATTATAAACTGAATCAACAATAAGAGTAAAGAAGGGTGCTTCTTCTTTTACATCTGGTTGCTGGTATAACAGATATATAATATGTTTTATCAGTTAGTTTTACATAACTACAATGCCATTCTACTGTGATACCCTTCAGTATAACAGAAGCATCCATGATGAACAGTCTCACCTGCTTAGCCTAAGAAACAATATAACTGTTATACAAGGTTTTGCTGGCGCAATAGATGAGAAAAGTCCAGATCTAGATAAACAAGAACAGTAGTGCTAAAAATATTGCACCATATTTTGTTGCTTGATTTCAATCACTTTTTTTCCTAGGTGATATTGTGATTGCTACCTCTTTCTTATAAGTAAATATATTTTTATCTCTCCTATCTCCTCTTTAAGTAGATAAACTATTCTCATTCTAATTCTCTAATATTTTTTTCTAGTTTAAATATAAAATTCCTGCAGGAAAAGAAGGCCATAAAGCTCCATTGACTGTAACACTTGGACACATGTGCCATCGGAAGCTTATGTAGAAAACTTTGTGATTGCTTAGATGACACTTGGACACACGTGCCATCTGGCCGGCTGCTTCTTTTACCATTGAAGTTAACCAAACTAAGGATAAGCATCGACTGCCCAGAGTCATCTCCAATGGGTGTAAGGAGGCAGGATTGTTTAATGGTTTTCTGTCATGCCTTGGATTGTATTTGAAACTTTACACCATCTGGAATAGAATATGAAATGATAGTGCAAAGGATGTTTGCAGCTAGTCCAGTGTCGCACAGTTGAAAGTTTATACATAATTGTCTTAAGTCATATATATTTGTTGAAAATTCTGATTATTTCTTTTTATGGCATAACCCATGTATTTGTAAATAATTCAATTCATACTTTATCTGATCCCATCAATTTTATATTAAAATAAGTTTATAAAATTTTAAAAATATGATATTATGATATTTCTTTTTGAGGTAAATCCACATATACCATTTCTTTTGTTTTTAATCTAAACAATTGAGAAATTATTGATAGTTGGAATTTTAAAATTTTGACTATATCTTTTCATAAATGTCAAATATTTATGATTCAAGGGAGTATATATTTGCAGTGCAAAATAGTAGGATCTTATTCTCAATAAGATTTTCTTAGCCTCTCATCATTTGCTTGTTAATTTACTAGTCAGAGTCAAATTTGGAATTTTAAAACTTATTTTTTAAGTTGATTTTGGGTTTTTTACATTATAGATTGTTTTCTAGCATCAGTTTTTAAACCACTAATAGCACATATATGAAAGTTTTATATATAATTTTTTATTGCTTCATTCATTTATCCACGAATTATTAGGCGTAATTCAAACAACTAGATCCGATATAACTAAATTCATGTATTTTTACTTCCCTAAGAATGATTTTTTTTTTGTGAATCTACCTCTTGACATTCCTAGAATATAAATCAGTCTATAACCTGACCTATAGTATCTAAAATTTGTTTGCTAACTTTAAACACCCCCGCCCTTTTTTTTCTGATACTGTGAATATCCTAGCTTGTTCTTCATGAGATGCATTGGAGTGTTGGAGTATAAAGCTGATAGTATCACAAAGGATCAGCACAATGCTCAAAATAAAAGGTGACACAAGGTTCAGTATAATTGCTGAAACTGGTGAATGGAGTTTCTTCTTTGACTACCTTTAAAATAGTTTATAGATGAGTGGAAGAGAAAAGCTTTACCAGGTCAAAAAGGACTTGAAATTTTGGTTTCGGGTTAGTGAGGGTTTTTTTTAAGCAAGCTAGTTCAAGATGGTGCAATCTTTTTTATGTAAAATGGGGAGATAGAACAGGAGAAGAAAGGAGGAAGTAAAGGGTATTTTTGTACTTTTCATGCTAACTAAAATGGTCTGATGATGTGGATGTCATGGATGGAAAGTTAATTTAGTGGCATATATGAGAATAGTATATTCTCTGTGGTATACGAGGGTACTAGAGAACTTTCAATGACAGATAAGAAATTTTCTGGAGTATGGAGAATTTTTTAAAACTCTTTAAAGTTTTTGTCTCTCATTCTTGCCTAGTTGGGGCCTTTTTATCCCCTTTTTCTCTTTACTATTCTATTAGGCCAAAATCCTCTCCACGACCCATCTCCTTCCATCCTCCTTTCGTCTGTCTAGACTATCCCAAGCCCATCTAACTCAACCAGCCTATTTTGTTTCCTATCCTCTCCATCATACTAGGTTATCACTAGGCCTATCTTGGTTAGCCACGTCGCCTCAATTTGTTGCACCTGCATGGGTGGTGAAGCTACTTCCATGCTGCTGTAACCTAACAGCTCACCTTGGCTAGTGCCACCAAAGCTCATGATCGGTCATGTTTAGGGAAGCTAGAGATCATGAGAATCAACCAGTGAGATCTAGAAAGGTTCTTATTGGTACTAATTTATTTTCTGGGTTCTATAGCTATTGATTCTAGCTAAAGATTATAGGAGAAGCTACATATGTTAGAAGAAACATTCTTTATTATGTTCAAAGTACTATGGACTATGGCTTGTTTTTTCACTGCTCTATATTTTCTGACTAAATTGTCTACTTCGACACCGATTGGGCAAGCTCCTGTTATATGGTCTTCATTGGCAACAACTTGGTCTTGTGGTCATCTAAACGGCAAAACACGGTCTCTCGCTCCAATGCTAAGGTGGAATACCGAGCTATTGCAAATGTAGCAACCAATACATTTTGTCCTCATCAATTCATGCACAAGCTTTACTGCTCACTGACGCAGTTTACTTTGGTCTAATGTGAATCAGTGTGAAGTATCTTTTCACGAACCTTATTTAACACAAATGCACCAAGTATGTTGGGATTGATCTCTATTTTATATGTGATTGCCTTGCTGCTGGTTCCGTTCACATACTACACATCTCTACGTCATCCTAGTATGTTAATATTTTCATGAAATTTCATTCCAGTTTGAATAACATATCTTGTCTACCCTGATTGAAATCAACTATTCGCCCTCCTAACACTCCTTTAACTTGGACCAAGACCCTAAAAATTCCAATGTCATTATGATTGATTCTAAAGCTAAATCTCTTGTTTTTGCACATCATGAATTCCATCCTTTTTAGAAAACCGCCCACAATCACACCATGATCACTTAACCTTAAAACCAAACTCTAGCTAAACCTAGTACCCTTCCAACATGTATCAAACCCCAACTCCTTGATCAATTATCTCCGGCTCTGCATATCTTTTCTTTCTTTATTTGTTGTTTGTCTTATACTCTCAGTTATATGCTTATTTGTTGTATATTGTTTTTTGTGTGTACAATCTGGTTGATGATGGAGACACGAACAGAAGATGTCAATAAGGATACATGGGGTCGATCATCTTCCACGTAACGCAAGGCAAGACATGAACCCATCATTTGATTATATTGAAAACCTACTATAGAACTTTTAGTTATTTTATGCATTAAGTATTTATAAAGTTATTAAACCTAGTATGGTTTAATTTTGAATAATCCTGCAAGCTTAGGTATTGTCCATTTGTTTACATTGTTACTGTTGCCAATTCTTGATTTGTTATATCCTGTCCATTGTCAACGTAGGGATAGATTTGATTATGTTATATCATAATGATACTGTTGTGGATAATACCACCGAATTATTATCAAACTCCCACTTGGATGCCCACCGTCATGCAATGGTGTGTCGGTGTTGGAGGTCATTAATAACTGTTCCGACCACCACATTCTGGAGAATAAAAGGGTAAATGCCATGCTCCAAGCATTTTATGTGTTATAAACATAATTTCTATGTAAAAACAAAATCAAAGTTCATTATCGTCAGACACATGTCTATTACATTATCTATTTTCTGCTAGTTCTATTAAAAGTAGCATTACTACTAGTCAACACATCAAAATGCTCAATTCAAAAGTCTTTGGATTCAGCAGATGGCAGAGAAACAAGAAGTCCAGAATTTGTACTTCCTGTGCAGTTGAAAGTATTTATCACTGATTATAAACAGAATCAACAATAATACGGAATGGAGGGTATTTCTTATTTTTCATCTGCTTGCTGGTATAACAGAAATATAATATGTTTGGTCAGTTAGTTTTACTTAATCACAATGCCATCCTACCGTGATATCTGCAGTATAACAGAAGCATCCATGATGAACAGTCTCACCTGCTTAACGTACGTAAGAAACATTATAACTTTTTTACAAGGCTCTTCTGACGCAATAGATGAGAAAATTTCAGGTCTAGATGAACAAAAATACCTTTTTTTCTGCTTGAAATATAAAAGTTCTGCAGGAAAAAAATGGCCGCAAAGCTCCAGTGACTGCAAGACTTGGACACACATGTCACTGGAAGCTTCTGCAGAAAACTTTGTGATTGCTTAGATGACAAGTACGTTCATCTGGTCAGCTTCTTCTTTTACTATTGAAGTTAAGCAAACTAACCAAGGATAACGATTGACTGCCCAGAGTCAATCCAATGGGTGGTAGGACGTACAATTGTGGTTTTCTTCCACGGCTTGAGATTGATTTGAAACTTTACACCATCTGAAATATAATATGAAATGGTAGTGCAAGGATGCTTGCAGTTAGTCAAGTGTCGCACAGTTGAAAGTTGATGCATAATTTTCTTAAGAGTTCTATTTTTCATATATATTTTATTATATAAAATTGTGATTAATTTCTGTTTATGACATAACCATGTATTTGTAAATAATTAAATTCATATATACATATAGTACTTTCTCCGTCCCAAATATAAGCATTTTAGGGATTTAACATTTGTCCTAAAATATAATTTTTAGAGTGCTATTTCTCTCACCAATCGCCACTAATTTAAATTTCACTCAATCTTAATCTCAACTATCCTCTCACTCCCCAAACACCCCTTAATTAGGGGTATCATAGCTTTTTTTCATCCTTAATCTCTTCTATAAAATCTAAAAATACTTATATTTTAAAATGAAGTGAGTATTATCTTTTTAATCATTCCCCTTATGGTATTCTCAACAAGATTTGCTTCTACATTTTGTCCATTCCTTAATTAAATTCATGTACTTTTACTGCCCTTAGAAATGGTTTTTTTAAAAACCTACCTTCTTTTGGCATTCCTAAAATCAAAAAGAATCATTCTGTAACCTAATATATACCATCTAAAATTTGTTTGCTATCTTTAAACCACTTTGTCCTTTCTTTTCTTTGATGCTAGGGGTATCCTGGCTTGTTCTTCATGAGATGAATACAAACATAATTATGAGAGAGTCGGAGCATAAAGCTGAAAATATCACAAAGGATTAACACAATGCTACAAACACAAAATGTGCCACAAAGTATACAACTTTGATGTGATGTGTGATTCTTCTCAAATTAACAGAACGATATTTTGTTATGTGTATAGGCGGTTGCATGGTAATATGCTGATTGGAACTGTGCAGTTGAAAATCCTCTCTTATTGTCTCCAACTTAGCTGAATTGTGAGTTTTACATGCTTGTTTTCACGTATTGATTAGTTACATTTCAGAGCAACAGAACTGCTTAACTCAGACTGAAACATGTAAGCCAAAGAAAAAAACTCATACTGACAAGACTAAATATTTCGTACACAAATGTTGCAAACAATAATCTGGACGGTACAGCCAGAAAATCTGGAACGAGAGGTATATGTATCATTTGAAGCTAGCTTTTGCCTTATTCTTTATATACATGTCAACATATCAAATGTGCTGATTACATTAACTACCAATCGAAATTCTTGCAGTTACTACCATTACACAGGGACATGCCGAAGACTGCAGGTTGAGCCCCAAGGTCAAGATTTTGCATTTCAGGAACATTTTGGAAATGGATAAATAAATAAAATTATGGTCCCCCATGTGCTCACTGGAGTACTGGACATATCCTAGCTTTTTTTTTATTTTTACTGGGATTGCAATGGAAATTGTGGTGCTCATACTTGTGTTTTTACTGATTATGCTCATATATTCCAAAATTGTACAAATCAGGTACTTACTAAAATCCATCCATTTGGTGAAACTGAGAATTATTATGGTTTCAGGTTAAAGAGAAAATTTTGCTTGGGAGTAGCTTTAATTACCCATTTGTAGCTTGGATTAGGGTTTTACGAAATGTATCACCTGGACCATGTTTTGTTACCAAACAGTTGCAGCTTGGACCTATGGCCCACCCATCAGTGACAAGGAAGGGAAAAGCATATCAATGCAAAGGAACACATGTATATAGGGGGAAACCCAACTTACATAAAAACTCGTATAAACCACGACGAAAAAAAGTCGTATAGTTCGTGATTTACACCGTACATTCACCTAGAAAACAGAGGGGAAAGGAACTGCATGCGGTTGACGTGTTCTCCGTCACTCGTTTTGTTCCCCTGTTACGCGTCCTGTGTTTTCGGTTGAACTCGTTTTTTCGCGTGGAGAGAGCCTCGTGTAAGTAGCGAAGGAGAAGAACGACAAATGTTGCAGCGTAAGGGCTGTCTCTTTGTTCGTGTTCCTGTTCTGATCTGGATCCAAACTTAACGTTTTAGGGTGTTTTGTAGCAACAAATGTGGACCATCGGATCAAAATATGGACGACTCATATTGCTCGGGGTCCTTGTTGTGCAGTTGTAGTACCAGCTGCACTTGATCTCTGTCCGTTCTGAATCACGGTTCTTGTTCAGCGTGTGTGAGCGACCCCGAACCGGTGCATTTATTGCAGGAAATTTGTCAAACTTGATAAGCTTGCTAGAACCTTGCTGATTGCAATTTGACCAACGACACATCTTCCATTTTCAATTCGATGTCCAATATTCATGTAGCAAATAGTCCTCCATCTGGGTTTTTAAATAGATGGCGTTGTTGTTTTTGATATGATTGATCATTATCTTGTTAAAAAAGTTACCTATTTATCATTTATTTTATTGTGGCTTAGTTAATTTTTAAAGGTGCTTTAATCATAAATTATATTTTAATATATTTATTAAAAAAATAAAAAAGATGAATGACTTAGTTGTCATTCATTTATACTGTATTGGAAAGATGTATCATTTATTTGTGGGAGATAACATTATTTAGTAAGGACAAATAAAGAAAAATATTTGCAGAAGCAGAAGTGACTATATTTAGGAAATACTCTATTCATTTTAAAATATAGCAACTTCTAGCTTTTAAAATTTATTCTACAATATAACAACTTATTTACCTACTTCCTTATCCCGACTAATCACAACATCTTTTCTTTAATTTCTCTATATACTTTCTTATCTAAATCAATCACAACCATTCCCTATTTAATTCTTCCTACTTCCTTAATACTGTAAAGCTAGAAATCCTTAGAGATGGAAGTACTTATAAGTCTAAAACTACTTATATTTGGAATCATATGGAGTAATCTATATGCCTTAAAGTGATTGACAAACAAACTCCCACTTTTTCTTTGAGTAGATAAACTGCGGTTACTATTATCAAAACATGGAAAAAATTAAAATATAAAAGATAGGAATTAGAGGCTAGTGAATTTTTATGTTTATTAGTGAATAATCAGAAAATAGAAAAGGTAGGAATGACTTTGTCTTGTTCTTAAAACACCTGTCAGATGTAGCATTAAGGTATCATATCCTATGTGATTATAAAGTTCGTCGGTAATTAATACTCATTCTCTCTTTTCTCATAAAACCACATCACTTCAATTATTCTTTGGATCATTTTATCTATGGTGTAAACTTTCTATATTCTCTAGCTATTTATTTCTAGCATTTTTATCACATCATCTTAATTATTTATATCCTTTAATCTTCTATAAAAATACGCTATCTTAACCTCTTTTTATAGTATTGGACAATATATGGACGGTTTAAATTGTCAAATTGTTTAGCAAGAAAGCAAATCTAATTTACACCTCATATTTATATAAATTTCTGGCAACAACGTGCAGGGATTTCTCTAGTATACTTAGGCTGTGTTCGGCATTGTTGGTTTAGTTGTGAACCTTCGTGCACGTAAAATGACTACGTATAAAAAACGTAGTTCGAGAAAATGAGAAGGGGTTGTTAACTGGCTTACAGAACGCAACTTTATAAAATTCATTCCCACACTAAGTGTGTAGTTATTGCTAATTCTCTTTTCTCTGGTGAAGTCACATCAACCTAATTGTTTATAGCATTTAGACCATTCATATATGGTGCAAATTATTTATATTCTCTAGCTATGCACATCATCTCATTTATTCTTAATATTTTTTTAATACACAATCTCTTATTTGTACCTTTTGATCACTTATAAAATACATTAAGTTAATATTTTTAGTATTAGTTGATATATATATATATGATGTAAACTGTCAAATCATTTAACAAATACAATTTACTCATCATATTTATCAATGTCGTACACCATCTCGGTTATTTATATGCTTTGATCACTTAATAAGATATATTAACTTAATAATTTGTACCATTGATTGATATATATAGTGTCATGGGATGGGATGGCATGGCACTACGCTATCATGGGCCGGGAGAAGTTACATCATGCGTGATGTGTTCTTGGTCGTGCGTGCGTGCCGCGCAATTAGGAGTAGGTTGTTATTTATATTTCCTTTATAGTCTTATCAATGAACCGAAAAAGCTGTCACTTATGGCACCAAAACTGAGTCCCTCTATTGGAAATCGCATGTGTGTAAACTCATCGCCGGCGAAGGATCGCCAGTTTACCTTCAAGATTTGATATGAGAGCCCTGTGAGTTTCAGGGTGATGTCGGTACGGTGACAGAAGAAAGCTTTTGGGCATTTTTAAACGGAGCCAATGAACCAGTTCGACAGGTCGACCGTCTGAAAAATAAATTATTTGAACAATCTATAAAAATTGGAAAAGAAAGAAGTTGATGCATCATCAATCAGAACAGGCAGCAGGTGGAGGGGAGAAAACCTCAACGGTGGCCAGAATGAAGCTGCTGCGATCAGGCATGTGTTCGTCCATGCGGATCGTGGAGGCGGGCAGGAAGAGAGGACCACCAATGGCCAGTGGGCAGTGAATAAAATGCGACGGCATGTGAACATGAGGTTTTAGAGGAGATTAATAAGAGGTAGGGAGATGAAGAGGCCCTATCATTGCTCTTAATTAATTGTGCCCGGTGCCGGTTTCTACTTATGTAACTGAGGAGACGGCGTTCCGAGTAGACAGCACATCGGTCACGCTACGGGGCTGCACGACCAAACAGAAAACTAAGTGGGCCATGGATGATTGGATGGCTAAAACACATGTCATGATAACGTGGTAAATTGTGGATCTGGCTTTGTAGCTTAGTGGGTAGTAACTATACACAAACAAACGATATGGTAGAATATTTTTTACTGAATAAAATTGTTGTGTACCTTTGTGGCAACTCCCATTTTTGGAGATGAGATATGTATATATATTCCTGCAGATAAAAATGAGCTTGACATTATCACCATGTGCTATTGGAGACAACAATAAAAGTGATTTTCAGGGCCTGAACTCATCTCTATTAACATGGGCAGGGTTGTGCAGGTGGGGCATCCGGCCCAGCTACGGCTCGCATCCCCCCTGTACCCCTAAACACTAATATGGCTTCTTTAATCGTAGGATCATCATCATGTTGCTAAGTACTATCACGCAGTAGTATCCTCTAATATCGCTGCTTCACTTTAAAGCACGCTTGATCACCTTGAGAATCTAAGGCTGGAAGTCGTTATTTAAACAAGTTAAATAATTTTGTGCTAAAAAAGTTCCAATTCTAAATTTGGATGAACTAATATTAAGATGGGTCAATCAAGGCTAGATAGCAACTTAATCACGCTTGTGATCACTACCATGTTCATAGCGGTACGACTTCCCATAGATTTTCCAAATGTTTGATAATTTGACTTACAAGTTGATACATCACTATGACGAATTATATGCGACAAAGGTTATCATTTCATTTTCAATTGAGAAGTACCATCTTGGATATTTTTCTTAATTTCTTAATTGTATTTTTTATATGATTGCAATATAAATATGGCATGAGTTGTACTTGGTTGCCTTTATTGATCATCTCCGCTCTATCGCTACATCCGCCACTGAACATGGACAGGCTTGGGCTGGAGAGAGAACACTTGGGGATTTGGTTGTAGGAAATGGATTCTAATTTCTCCAATATGTCCTATTACATTATTGCACTGCAACTTAAATATTCCCTCCGTATGTAAATATATGGCACTATTAACATTATTCAATCAAACTTTTCAAACATTAACCATCAAAGCTGTCAAAATATTTCATTTAGAAATATAAAAAATCATATGAGTATATTATTCTTCATAACTACTTTTACAATATCATAATTCTTTTATATATTTTTATTATATTCTAATAAAAAAATAGTGATCAAAATTACACATCACCGACTGAATAAAGTCAATCCTGTCATATACGTGCTAGTTATACAAAATCCTAAAAGTATTATAATGTAGTGGCATATATCACTCAAACAAAGTTCAATTGTAAACTCCACTCAACGTAGTCAATTTCGGTTCTGAATAGTGATAGTAGAAATATTATTTTCGTATCTGGATTCTTTGATTGGAAGTTCCCTAGTTTTCCTTACATACCATAAACAATTAGTAATTTCCTTTGATTTATTGTTTGTTCGTGCATGATATTGTTGTAAATGTATAATGCTTTGACTTTAGATTTAGAAATTTTGATCATTTATCTTATTTAAAAAACTTGAAAATACAGTTTTTATTGTGACTTGTTTTATCACTAAAAGTATGCTAAACAAGACTTAAATTTTTTATATTTATACTAAATTTTTAAATAAGATAAATAGTCAAACGTCATTTGATACACACATACTTATATATTAACAGCTGTTAAAAATATAAAATTGTATAATTCATATCCTTGTGCACATACTGGTAAAATTGGTTAAAACTGATATCATATCCTAAAATCGATTAAAATTACCGAGTTCATTTTTCTTTTCCGCTAGCATGGAACAGTCATGCGCGCATACACATCACTATGCATGCATTCACGAGTGTGTTTCTCTAAATTACGCTTGAAAGAGAGTGACACACGCCATTTAGGACAAGAGAGGTATTAATCGCAGGCATCACAATGCTCAATAGGTGCCTTTAACTGACCACCTAAACTGACTGATGTTGCAAACCATTTAAGCACCCACAGGAAAATGGTTGCATCAGAAATGAGAGCTCTTACGTGGATTTTGGATTATAAAAACGGACTCCTTTAACGTAACTTCAACAACTCGTACGTGTTGGAGATGTGCCAGGCATGTACAACAATCAATATAAATTTTGTCTCCAGTTTACTCTAAACCATCGAAAGACCAGTTTTTCAATTACACAAACAAGCTTTTTCAATGGATATTAAGATTTAAATTGTGGGAAGGTGTATTCATGCATCCATGACTCTGCTATCAATATCGTTGGTGCTTTCTCATTGTGTACATAAACAACGCTTTCTCAATGTGTACATAAACAACTACAGCGAAGACGTGTCATAGAGACATATACAACAATTAATATAGACGTCATCTCCAGTTTATCCAACACCTTTACAGATAATTTTACAATAACTACAACGCCATATCCCTTATTCCATATGATAACTATACCTTACTCTTTTTTCTGCAGTAACATAATTATACCTTATACAAAACTATAGGTAGAAGAACTCCGTTCAAACTTTCTGACTCCAATATATGTACAAACGAACTGGCAGAAGACTAAACAAAATACACGTGCTGACTAGGACTGTGTACAATCTGAACTTGTACAATCTGACTAGGAGGTTGCAGTGTGAATTAGGAGTAATATTCAGCCTGCAGGCTGCCAAGGATGCCTGTATGTTCAATGGCATGTTCTGCACCCCAGTACGTTTACTTGGTCAGAATAACCGATCTGCTCCTGGACTGACATGTCTGATTATTCCAGAGAAGAAGAGTATAATATTATCAGGTCAACTCAGAAAAACCTAAGGAGATCAAGAAACGTCTAAGTTTCTGGTGGAAAACCATTCCCAAGTCCTTGTCACAGTTGTGTAAGAGACTTCGTTCTGCGACATTTCGTTGCGCCAAGAAGGCAAGAACTACTCAGGTGTGCCGCCATAGGGGCTCATTCTGCAGCAGCTCTGTTTGCTGGCCCACTCGCTTTTGCTACACTTGTGAGCTGCAACACCGAAGGTACAGACAGTTAGATATTACCCCATAAGTTACTACTACCCAATTGTTACATAATACTATTTGTATATAAATTGTGACCGTTTGTCTTTTCTGCAAAAAAATTATAAATACTTAAAAAAGGTCATATATTATCAAAGTGTTTTACATTCTAAAAATAAGCATTAAGCTTTTATTCATTGTAGTCTAATATTTAAAAAATACTAATAATATGCAAGGGTATTACAACCAACCATACCATTGAATTGAATTGCACCGTCCTTATGACTAGAGATGTCCCTAGAAGTTTCATACCAATTTGGTCTTTCAGTTTTTTTCTCTCGCTTTGCTCGCGGGCGGTGGAAGGATGGGACTAAAGGAGGATGACTCCGTTTTTATAGCAGTACAGATAAGTGGTCAAAGTTAAAATAAAATAGTGTTTGTACTTAGTAATGACAAGTATTTTGAATGGAGAGAGAGTGGTGAGTTATCATTATACACAGCAAATTAAAATATTTTTTCTCATGATAATTTTGCAATGCTGTGATCTGAAAAATATGAAGGTGACATTCTGTACGCGCAAAGGCAGGCATGGAAGGACCCCAACAATGTGCTGCAGAGCTGGGATCCAACCCATGTAAATCCCTGCACTTCACCTGCAACCTCAACAAATCTGTCGTCCGTGTGTATGCCACTTGATCTTTTCTCTTGTTCTTCCTTGTTCCGAATATCAAAAGTTCTCAGTAGGTCCAAACCTCAAAGTTCGAACCATCAGTAGTTGTGATTTGCTCTTCTTTAGAATAATTTTCTTCTATGAAAGCATAGAGTAGTTCCTCAGTAGGTAGAGTACTTCACAAGCATTAAAATCTTGTGAATATATGTTTCTTATGCAGGGATTTGGGATTATCTGGTCTATCAGGTTCTCTGATTCCAGAGCTGGGAGGGCTGAGTAACCTTCAGTACTTGTAAGAATTGCGACTTTCTGAACCACTACCCAAAAGAAAAATCTTTTTATACACCTCACAAGATACACTAAAAAATCACTGGAAATGGATTTGCCCATGATTGCAGTGAACTATCTGGGAATAAGCTGACAGGATCAATACCAACAACACTGGGAAACTTGAGCAGCCTTGTCAGCCTTCGTCTTTACAGCAACCTGCTCACTGGAGAAATACCGAATTCGCTAGGCGCGATCATCACGCTGCGATTTCTGTATGCAACTATCTCCATAAGATTTCAGATACTGGTTTGTTTAAAGATTGTTCTTACATCTAACTGTTTTTTCCACTTGCAAAAAATGTGTTTCTGCAGGAGGTGCATGGCAACAACCTGACTGGTACTATACCAAAATCTTTTGGCAACCTGACGGGCCTTACCATATTGGAGCTTAAGAAAAATTCATTGAGTGGAACTATCCCTGCTTCCCTTGGCAAACATCAAAACATTGGAGTTATTGTACTTGATTGTTCCTAAATTTGCCGAAAGAAAACAATTCTAAGTTTCTCTAAGTTACAGATATAACTACAAAATTTGCAAAAGTAAAATCACAAGGTTTTGCATATGTACTCCTGGAGTCCAGTAATCTGAAAATTAGAACCATATAAAGTTTTGAAAAGGATAGATTTCTATATTTTGTAAGTGTTAGACAGAACACTGGCCTGGTTGTATATATATATATAGAACCGACTCCCCTTTATACGCTCGGGATCTTAGTCACTGTATACATTCTACATGGTATCCCCGTACTCTTCTCGCTCTCACCCCCGTTTCTTTTTCTCTCCGTCTCTCCCGCAATCACCTTCTTTTCTCCATCCCACCTCCGCACGACTAGGCGACGGTCTCGATCCGCCTCCTCGTCTCGTCTCGCACTGGTCTCCGCTTTTCTTCTTGCTTCGTACATCTCTCCTTCTCTGACGCCAGTGCACCTCCGCGCTCGTCGTCTCCATCGGCTAAACTTGTCCGCCCTCCCATTGGCTGGACTTGTCCAGCCCTCTATTGGCTAGAACTCTCCCTCGGTTCTCGCCTTTTTCGACACGCTCAACGGCTCTCGGATGTGAACCTTCTCCCCTCACGTCTGAGCCAATCAAACGTGTCCACGTGTCCACGGACACGAATCCCTGCCTCCCGGACGCGAACATATTCTCTTCGCGTCCAGCCACTCCCCGCCTTTTTCGCGTCCGCCCCATTCCTTGGCCTCTACGAGTCCACGGACGTGAATCTTCTCTTCATGGACGTGAATCTTCGCACATCCGTGACCCAACTACTCTATGACCCACCCACTCTGTCACCACCTTTTCCTCACCTACTCCGCTGCCTACTCCCCATCGGCCAACCACTTCTCATCGGCTGGCCGACCCACTTCCCATCGGCTTCTCACATCCTTGATCGGCCGATCCGTCATCTCATTGGCTTCTTTTTCCCATCGGCTCTTTGCTCCCGTTCTCCCGTTATGGCCACCGAGTTCGCTCTCAGCTCCGGCACTCTCCCAGTCGCCGAGTCTGCTCCGGCCCTCGATGCCTCAGACCATACCTCGAGCACCACCTCGCCGATCTTCTCCCCTCCTTACACTGCTGTGAACGTGAAATCTCACGTTCCTATCTCCCTTGAACTTAACGTCAATTATTTCAAGTGGGTTTTCTTCTTCAAATCCCTCTGTGGAAAATTCGGCCTCCGATCCCATATTGATGGCTTCGCAACACCTCGCCCCGATGATCTTTAGTGGGATATCGCCAAGTGCTACGTGCGCAGCTGGCTGCTCGGCTCGGTCGACGACTATGTCCTCGATCTCGCCATGGACGATACCGACCCCACCGCCCGGGATCTCTGGGTGGCCATCGAGCGGATCTTCCTGGCCAACAAGCAGCCTTGCGCCATCTTCCTCCTCAACGAGTTTCACTCTATGGTACAAGGCGACTCCTCTATCTCCTCGTACTGTCAGCGCCTCAAAGTCAATGCTGCTGCTCTCCAGGACGTCGGCCACCCTGTGGCCGACTCTCAACTCGTCCTTGTCCTTCTGCGAGGCCTCAATCCCCGCTTCTCCAACACCGCCGATGACAACGCCAACGCCACACCTCTTTCATTGTTTGCCCGGGCTCATGACATGCTAGTTCTTAAAGAACTCCGTCTGGCCAACGATAAAAAGACAGTGGCCCACACCGCTCTTCTTGCCACAGCCAATAATGGCTGTCGATCTTCTTGTGCTGCCCCTTCCTCCCATGGTTCTGGTGGCCATGGCTCCGGCCACAGCAATATAGCCCGCACCGGGAAAGGCAATGGCAAAGGCAAAGGCAGGACCTGATAGGGTCTGATGCAATCACGACCTACCTCGGTCCCTGCCCACCCTGCCGGTCCCACGGATCCGTGGCTCTGCTACAAGCCCTGGGCGCCCCAGCCCTAGCCACGCAGCCCTATCGGCTGGCAACCCGGGGTTCTCGGCACCCATCCCTAGGCTCACCTGGCATCGGCTCCCGTTTTGCCGTCTCAGCCGATGCTACCGACCCTACCCACCCAGTCGGTTCCTTCATGGAACCAGGCTGGCCTCGTCACTGCCCTCAACCAGATGACGCTCCAACCACAGCACTCTTGGGTGCTGGACTCTGGGGCGTCTTCACACATGGAGTCATCGGCTGGTATACTTTGCTCCTGTCACCCCTCTTCCTCCCCTTTTGTCACCATCGGCAATAGTAACCCTCTTGCTATCCAATGCCGAGGTGACTCCTCTCTGTCTACATCCACCACTAACCTCCCCCTACGCAATATTCTTATCGTCCCTTCTCTTATTCACAATCTTATATCTGTTCGCCAATTCACAAGAGACAACAACTACTCTATTGAATTTGACGCATCTGGTTTCTCTGTGAAGGATATCCCAACCCGGCGATAGTTCCTTCGCTGCAATAGTTCAACCTCCCCATCAAGGCTTTACAAGCCAATAACGGTACGGAATTCATCAACTATACCGTTACAAACGTCCTCACCTCGCAGGGCATCCATCTCCGGCTCTCCTGGCCCTACACCTCTCCTCAGAATGGCAAAGCCGAGCGCCTCATTCACACCCTCAACAACATCAGTCACACCATACTACTTCACGCCCACTTACCCGCCACTTATTGGGCCGAAGCTCTGGCTACTGCGACGTACCTTCTCAATTGGTGCCTATGCTCCTCCTTTCAAAACAACGTTCCCTATGCCCTTCTCTACCGCACGGCACCCGACTACACCCACCTTCGCGTTTTCGGGTGCCTCTGCTATCCAAATCTCACCGCCACAGCTTCCCATAAACTCGCTCCCCGCTCCACCACCTGTATTCTACTCGGCTATCCCACCTCTCATAAGGGATACTGATGTCACGACCTTTCCACCCGACGGGTCATCGTCTCTCGTCACGTTATTTTTGACGAGACATGTTTTTTCTTCAGTCTACTTCATCCGAGATCCTCCTCTAGTGATCTCGACTTCCTCCTCACCAACACTGTGCCGACTAGGTCTCGTCCACTGTTCTCTCCATCGGCCCCCTTATCGGCCGCTGCTGAGAATTTATCCTTCACATATCCCACCACTACTCGATCCGATGTCCTCACCATCGGACCCCCATCGAACCCACCTCCATCGGCCGATATCGATCCTATTTATCCTTCAGCCGATACCGTTCCCTCTCCATCGGACACCCCACTTCTATCGGCTTCTCAGTTTCCATCGGCTCCCCCCACCCTATCGGCTAATCCATCTCTATCGGACCGATCGGAATACTCGGCCCACCCGACCTCATCGGCTCAGGCCGATCTAATTCCTCCTTTTCCTCTCGTCTACAGTCATCGACTCGGAGCCAATGACACCCCCACCCGACCAGTTCTTCCCATTACTCCCGCACCCCCATCGGCTCCAGTTTCCTCCACCTCTCACATGGTCACCCGCTCCCAGACCGGGTCTCTCCGCCCCACTCAGCGCTACGTTCTCTCCGCCATCCACATCTCTATCTCGCCCATCCCAGTGACTTCTCACTCAGTCCTGGCCGACCCTTAATGGCGCGCGGCCATGGCCGACGAGTACAAGGCCCTAATGGACAACGAGACCAGGCACCTTGTTCCCCGACCTCCCGGTGCCAACATTGTGACCGGTAAGTGGATTTTCAAACACAAATTCCACGCCGATGGCTCTCTTGCCCGTCACAAGGCTCGCTAGTTAGTCCGGGATTTCTCCCAACAACCTGGTGTCGACTACGACGAGACCTTCAGTCCCGTTGTCAAACCCGCCACCATCCGAGTCGTCCTCACCTTGGCTGCCTCTCGCTCCTGGCCGATCCATCAACTAGACGTGAAGAACGCTTTTCTTCACGGCCACCTGACGGAAACAGTCTACTGCCAGCAGCCCCCAGGCTTCGTCGACCCTTCTCGTCCCGACGACGTCTGTCTCCTTCAACGCTCTCTCTACGGCCTCAAACAAGCCCCTCGTGCCAGGTACCAGTGCTTTGCTGCCTATCTTTGGCACATCGGCTTCATGGCCTCTTTGTCCGATAGTTCCCTGTTCCCTTTCCATATCGGCTCTGCCACTACCTATCTACTTCTCTATATCGATGATATTGTCCTTACAGCGTCTTTGACATCTCTCCTCGACCAGATCATGACCCGACTCCACTGAGTTCGCCATCACCGATCTCGGTCCTCTCCATCACTTCCTTGGTATCTCTGTCACCCGCTCTTCTCACGGGCTCTTTTTTTTCCAATGCCAGTACGCCATCGACCTCTTCCAGCGTGCGGGCATGGCCGATTGTCATCCCACGGCCATCTCGGTCGACACTCGAGCCAAACTCTCCGCTGCCGATGGCGCCCTCGTTGCCGATCCCTCTCACTATCGGAGTCTTGCCGGGGCTCTCTAATACCTCACACTCACTCGGTCTGACCTCACGTACGCTGTCCAGTAAGTGTACCTCTTCATGCACGCTCCGCGCGAACCTCACCTTGCGCAGCTCAAGCGCATCCTACGCTACGTGAAGGGCACCCTCTCCAGCGGGCTGCATCTCAGCTCCAGCCCCATCGACTCTCTCACCGCGTACTCCGACGCGGACTAGGCAGGCTGCATCGACTCTCGACGCTCTATGTCTAGCTACTGCGTTTACCTCGGTGACACTCTCGTATCCTGGTCCTCAAAACGCCAGACTACAGTGTTCCGGTCCAGCACCGAAGCCGAGTACCGTGTCATCGCCCACGCCGTCGCCGAGTGCTGCTAGCTTCGTCATCTTCTCCAGGAGCTCCGTACACCCCTCTCCACCGTGACCATCGTCTACTGCGACAATATCAATACCGTCTATATGACCGCTAACCTGGTCCATCACCGACGCACCAAGTACATCGAGATCGATATCCTTTGTATATGCTCAGAGTGTTAGTCACTGTACACACAGTAAGGTTTACTGCATAGATGACAACCTGTTGAATAATCAAAGGAAAGATCGGTGGCTGCAGTACTAAAATGACATTAGTCATGCATCTTTTCCACAGGCGGCTGAACAAGAATTCGCTGACGGAGACGGTGCCGTAGGAAGTCCTCTCCCTTGTTCTTGTCGGAAAATTGACTGAGCTGTTTGTAATATAGTTCTTTCCATTAATTTGAACTGCATTTATCAGCTATTATTGTGCTCCATTCACAGCTACTTTCACATGAAAAATTCAGAAAAATATATGCCTGCAGAAATGTTGCTAGAAACAATCTGGACGGCACTGTTGGATCAACTGGATTGAGAGGTATGTGAATATGTAATCTACAAGCTTCGATGGTTTAATTAAGATTTTATTTTCTTTGTTTGGTACATGTATAGACGTGGTGGTTGATGGTTAAGTATAAGTACTAATTTGTCTGAAATTAAAAATGATGAAAATTTTGTTTATATTAAAATTGATAAATTTGATCTATATTGAAATTGACAAAAAATTATTTTAAAATTGGCATGGCATAATTTTGCTATGTTAAAATTATTCATGATAAAATATGATGAACATGTGTTTACACTAATATAGATTAAGTTGTGAAAATATGTAACTAAAAAATATTTTTTTATATGTGTGCAGGTATTAAATATTAGAAAATCGTTAAAAAAATTGGAGAAATTTTGGATAAAATTTGATAAATTCAATTTTAAAGTTTGCTACAGTAATTGGCCGAAATGACACACAGGCCGGTTGCACACTATGAGCATGGCCCAACCGAGAGTGAGATTGGTGACAGCGAGTAAGCAGGTCGATAGGTTGGACTGACTCAACAAGCGAACAAGTTGGGGTGGTGTGGGCTGCGATAGTGGATTGGACTGGTAACAGAAGTAGGCTAACAACGTGAAAGTGGCCCCACAGCAGGAGCGGGTGCACGGAGAAAGATTGTGCGGCTGATAGGTGAGCCTAGCGTGGCAGTGGCATGAGAGCGCGAGCATATGTGAGAGCACAGTAATGCAGAGGCTGACAGGTGGGTCTAGCATGCCAAAGCCTAGCGTGAGCGAGTGCGTGTGCAGACACAAGGAGATCCTAGGGACAAATGTCAACATGAGATATCATGGAGAACAAAAAAAAACTACCAAGTGAGGAAGAACATACATGCTGAGTCGTACGCGCTCCATTTGTCAGCTCAAGAGAATACTGAATAAGAAGAGTGTGGCTACTAGATGTGGAAGCAAAAGTTCCCAGTCAAACCAGAGAATAGAGTGGATACACGTGCTGATATAGATGAGTATGTGATCACACTAGCCTTCCCGCATGGTCAGCATCTGTCGCGGGGGAAACGGCTATTGCCAGGTGTCTATGCTTTTCTTCCTACTGAGATTTTAATCAACTTTCCTTTCATCATTCAGGCAGACTTCCTCCTTGCATCCTCAAGAGAGACAATACTTGTTGATAGCTTGTGGAACAGGGGGATTCTTGAGTGCGTCCCAAGCGCTTTCCTAAATGCGTTTGTAGCACTAGTGAAGTCAAGAGCTGATGCGCCAGCAATGTCACTGCCATCCATGTTCAAATTCCTGCCAGTACATCTTTCACACGTTCCATTTCTTGAGCCACTTAGGTCTGTTATCAATGATAAGGTTCTTGCCGAGGATATCATGCCATGTGAGTCTTGTACTGTGCAGAAGATGTTCTGCAAACCAGGTGAAGTTGGACGACTCAAGCCAGACTTCTGGGCTATCCTCAAGAAAGCACAAGAATCTGGAGTGCATTTGAAGAATTTGTCAGCTCATGGAACCTACATTCTTAGCTGTCATTTCGATAAGAGTATATACAACTGTGTGCTTGCATTTCTGGATGTAAAAAATGTGAGTGCTGAATGGTATGCAAAAAGCATCAATGGGTCCAGTCTTGTCGACAAGCTACCTGAGGAACTCTATATAGAATTTCTATATTTGGTGGCAACAAATTGTGATAGTTTTTTAGTACAAGAATGAAATCTATTCCCTTACTGAAGTATGTTGACATATATGGTGCTTCTTCTCTCTGGAGCATATCTAGAACTGGTCAGTTCAGTGACAGACTCTGCATCTCTCAGAAGTAGATCATATAGTGGCTTATCAACTGGAACCAGGAGTTTCCCTTTTGCAAACTGTTCTTTCTTCCTCTCAGTACACAGACAGCTCTGTTTGAGTTCTCCAAGTACACACCTTTGATAAACTGGCTTCAGAGGCATGTGAACGTGCAGGTTGTCTCTGTCTATAGCTATGGACTTAACATTGCTAAATCATTGGACTATGTCTACAGATCTATAGTCGCGTTCACGCACTTTTTATACCATTCATTTAAGATAAGCCACATCGAGAACTACTTAGTGGCGGAGCCGTGTCATGTCATGTCAATCATTAACATATATGGGAAGGGGGTGAAGACGAAAAACATTGTTCTTGTTCCAGCCAATGGCAGCAAATGGGTCAGGTTAATGGGCACCAACCCATGGAAGGGTGAGAAATAAACCATGTTGGCAGTGGTGTACATGTCGTCGGGTTATTTTGCCAGGAACTCCACATCTGATGGCCAGCTCTTGGAATTCTTGACAAAGCACCTGCAGTTCTCAGATGTTCCATTTATGGACCCTCCAGAAACGAGCTTCCATACATTCTCATCAGCATTAACCGTTGATAATGCATTGTTGCTCTTTCAGTGGCTACAGAATCTGAAGTATCGTGGAGTAGAACTCCCAGCAAAGTTCATGGATTGTATCAGAAGGGGAAGTTGGCTGATGACATCTGCTGATTCCGGACCACTGAGCGAATTGTTTATGTCCAGTGCAGAGTGGACAGGTCTGATCTGCAAATTGGATCTTTGTTTGTTGACATACCGATCATTGATCAACAATTCTACCAAAACAAGCTGCAAATATATACTGAAGAACTCAAAGTAATTGGGGTGAGATTTGAATTTCAGGAGGCATCCGCATACATTGGCAGTCACCTGATGTCCATTGCGGAAAGCAATACGCTAACCAGAGATAATATGTACTCACTGCTTCAGCTGATTCGGTTTCTGCAAGAGAATAATCTGCCTACAAGTGCTCTTGTCGACAGCGTGAGTAGTGGACAATGGATGAAGAGTGCTCTTGGCTACAGATCTCCAGCTAATTGCATTATCTATGACTCAGACTGGGCAGTGGCATCATTTATCAGTATCCTACCATTTCTTGATATACAGTTCTACGGAAACAGCATCCTTGACTATATACCAGAGCTTGAGTTGTGTTCTTGTTGGGTTTAAAGATAACTATCAGTTGTGATCTGCAGTAGTATACAGTGAGACTGAGACCCCATTTTCTATAAAAGAGATTATATATATATATATATATAACACAGAGACTGCATTATCTATGATCTCTAATGGTCTAACACCCTTACAGTCATAGCGGGAGGGGAATGGACGTAGAGACTGGAACGAAAACTAGTGAACAAAGACATAGGAAGGCCTTTGATCAAGATATCGGCGAACTGGTGTGTCAACTATATATGAACCACCTAAACGTATCTTAAAACGACCTTGTCACGTACGAAGTGAATGTCAATCTCAATATACTTCGTGCGTCAATGATAATCTGGGTTGGCGGTCATATAGACGTCACTGACGTTGTCGCAGTAGACAACGGTCGCAGAGGCGATGGGTGTACGGAGCTCCTGGAGAAGCTGGCGAATCTAGCAGCACTCAGCGACGACGTGGGCAACGGCACCATACTCGACTTCGGCGTTGGACCGAGACATTGTAGTCTGGCGCTTGGAGGACAAAAAACTAGAGTGTCGCCGAGGAAGACACAGTAGCCGGAGGTGGAGCGTCGGGAGTCGGGGCAACCCGTCCAGTACACGTCAGAAAACGCGGTGAGAGAGTCGATAGGGCCAGAGCTGAGATATAGGGTGATGGATAGTGTGCCCTTTACGTAGCGAAGGATACGCTTGAGCAGTACGATGTGAGGTTCGTGTGGGGCATGCATAAAGAGGCACACTTGCTGTACGGCATAGGTGAGATCAGGCTGTGTAAGTGTGAGGTACTGGAGAGCACCAGCAAGACTCCGGTACTGGGCGGGGTCGACGAGGAGAGAGCCATCGATGGCGGAAAGTTTGGCACGAGTGTTGACCGGAGTGGCGATGGGGTGACATTTGGCCATGCCCACACGTTGAAGAAGATCCATGGCATACTAGCGCTGGCGGAGAAATAGCCTGTGGGAAGAGCGCGTAACAGAGATGCCAAGGAAGTGATGGAGAGGATCTAGATCGGTTATGGCAAACTACAAGTGGAGTTGGGCCATGATGTGCTATAGGGTGGTTGTCGAGGATGTCGTAAAAATGATGTCGTCGACATAGAGAAGGAGATAGGCAGTGGTGTCTTTACTGTGAAGGATGAAGAGGGATGTATCGGAGATGGAGGGCACAAAGCCAAGCTATAGGAGATAGGCTGTAAATCGCTGGTACCAGGCCCGAGGGGCCTGTTTGAGGCCATAGAGAGAACGTTGAAGGAGACAGACATCGTTGGGATGAGATAGGTCAACGAAGCCTGTGAGCTGCTGTCAGTAGACCATTTCTGTCAGATGACCGTGAAGGAAGGCATTCTTCACGTCGAGCTGATGGATCGGCCAGGAGTACGAGGCAGCGAAAGTGAGCACAATCCGAATGGTAGCCGGCTTGATGACAGTGCCGAAAGTCTCGTTGTAGTCAACACTGAGACGTTGAGAGAAGCCGTGGATTACCCAACGTGCTTTGTGACGAGCAAGCGAGCCATCAGAGTAGAACTTGTGTTTAAAGATCCACTTGTTGATCACAATGTTAACATCGGGAGGATGAGGGACGAGGCACTAGGTCTCATTGTTCATAAGGGCCATGTACTCATCGGCCATGGTCGCGCGCCACTGAGGATCGGCCAAGGTAGAACAATGAGTAGTCTGGATGGGTGAGATGACATAATGGACTGCGGAGAACCCATAGCGTTGGGTAGGGCAGAGGGATCCGATTTGGGATCGGGTGACCATATGAGAGGAGGTGGAGGCAGCAGGGGCTACACGGTCCAATGGTAGCATTGGTGGTGGGGCAGGGTCGGAAGGGGGAGGGTGGCATCGGCTCGATATTGACGACTATAGGTTCGAAGAAAGGGTTGGACGAGGCCAGCCTGAGCCGATGGAGGGTGGGGGGCCAATGTGGGTTGTGGAGCTGATGCAGGTTCGATGGGGGTGACAACAGAGCGGAGAAGAGTGGGATAGTCATTCAGGGCATCCTCAGGAACTACCGATGGAGAGTGTGGAGGTGGGGTGGGTGGAGAATGTCGGGATGGTACCGTGTTGGTTAGAAGGAAGTCAAGGTCACCAGACGAGGGTCCATGCTGAAGTAAACTGAAAGGGAAGTAAGACTCGTCAAAGATGATATGGTGGGAGATGATGATCCGTCGGATGGAGAGATCAAGACAACGGTATCCCTTATGGGAAGAGGGATAGCCAAGGAAGATGCAGGCAGTGGAGCGTGGTGCGAGTTTATGAGGGACAGTGTTGTTAGGTTGGGATAGCAGAGACACCCAAAGACGCGTAAGTGAAAGTAGTCGGGCGTCTTGTGGTACAGAAGTGTGTAAGGAACGTTGTTACGAATGGAAGAGTAAGGACGCTGATTTAGTAAGTAGGTCATAGTGGTTTGCGCTTCAGCCTAGTAGGGTGCAGGTAGATGGGCGTGAAAAAACATGGTGCGACTGATATTGTTTAATGTTCTAAGAAGGCGTTCGGACTTGCCGTTTTAAGGAGAGGTGTAGGGGCAGGAGAGGCGAAGGTGAGTACCACAGGAGGTGAGAAAGGCTTGGATGGTATGGTTTATAAATTCCGTACCATTGTCGGCCTGGATGGCTTGGATGGAGAGATCGAATTGGGTGAAAACGTAGTTTATTAAGTTGATGAGGTGGGAGGCAGCCTCGGACCTGTTTGTGAGAGGAAACATCTAGCAATAGTGTGTATAATCATCAAGTAATGCAATATAGTACTGATAACCCGAGACACTCTTAACCGGAGAAGTCCACACATCACTGTAAATTAATTCAAAGGGTCTAGAGGTACAAGACATAGAGGGGAAGAAAGACAACCACACATGTTTGCCAAGTGCCAAACAGTAGAGCTGTTATGGCTGCACTGTATGGAGGCGCTACGACGGAGAGTGGCGACAGCGTCGGGGCTGAGGTCACCAAGACAGAGATGCCTAGGTTGGTGTGAGGAGTGGACGGCGCAGTGGAGATGGTGTAGAGGTCGCCGCTACTATTGTATTAGAGCATCTCGTGCCGGGTCAGAATATCCTTCATAGAGAAACCATAAGCGTCAAATTCAATTGAGCAATTATTATCTCTGGTAAATTAGTGGACAGAAAGTAGATTGTGTATGAGTGAAGGAACTATGAGGACATTGTAGAGTGGGAATTTGGTTGTGGGTGTAGGTAGGATGGAGTCACCACGGCATGTGATAGGGAGAGATTGCCCATTGCCGACGGTGATGAAAGGGGAGGAGGAAGGGTGACAAGAGAGTAATATACTGTCTGATGAAGCCATATGGGATGATGCACCAGAGTCTAGCACCTAGGGGTGCTGGGGTTAGAGTGTCATCTGGTTGAGGGCGACGATGATGCCAGCCTGGTTCCACGAGGAAGCCGACTAGGTGGTAGGTGTGATCGGCTGAGGCGGTTGGATGGGAGCGGATGTCAAGTGGGCTTGAGGGTGTGCGTCGAGGACCCCAGGCTGCCAGCCGATGAGGCTGCGCAGCTGGGGTTGGGGTGCCCAGGGATTGTAGCAAAACCACGGACCCATGGGGCTAGCGGACAGGGTAGGTACAGGAGCAGAACACGGTTGCATCGGACTGCTCTAGCTCTTGCACTTGCCCTTCCCTTTGCCTTTGTTGTTTCCACCGACACGGGCTTTGTTGCCGTGGGCGAAGCCATGGCTACCAGAGCCGTGAGAGGTGGTAGCAGCGCATGGTGGACGGCAGTCGATGGGGTTGGAGCAGCCATGATCGACTGAGACAAGGAGAGCGGTGTGGGCCATAGTATTCTCATCGTTGGCCAGACGAAGTTCGTTGAGAACTAACATGTCATGGGCTCGGGCAAATGTGGGAAGAGGTGTGGTGTTGATGATGTCATTGGCGGTATTGAAAAAATAAGGGTTGAGACCTCGCAGGAAGGCAAGGATGAGTTATGAGTCGACCACAGGGTGGCCAACATCACGAAGGATGGCGACCTTGACCTTTAGGCGTTAGCAGTACAAGGAGATAGAGGAGTCTCCTTATACCATGGAGTGGAATTCATTAAGAAGGAAGATGGTTCGCAACTGTTTGTTTGTGTGGAAGATCCGCTCGATGGCCACCTAGAGATCCCAAGCAGTAGGGTCGGTGTCGTCCATTGCAAGGTTCAGGACGAAGTCATTGACCGAGCCAAGCAACTAGCTATGCACGTAGCACTCAGCGATGTCCCACTGGAATCATCGGGTCGAGGTGGAGCGGAGCCATCAATATAGGAGCGAAGGTCGAACTTTCCACATAAGGTTTTGATGAAGAATACCCACTTAAAATAGTTGGTATTGAGGTCAAGGGAGATGGGAACGTGAGATTTCACGTTGACGGCGGCGTAAGGTGGTGAGAACATCGGTGAAGTGGTGCCCGAGTTATGGTCAAGAACGCTGATGGTGGAAGAGATCTGGCGACTAGAAGAGTATCGGAACTAAGAGCTGATTTACGAGGCGTGATAAGCCGATGAGGGTAGTGAGCTGATGGGGAGAGGCGGGTGTCCGATGAGTAGGTGGCAGAGTAGATGGAGTGGGTAGAGTAGATAGATCACAAGTGTGAGATAGTAGGTGGGTCACGAGCGCTAGAGGGTTTACATCTATGAAGTGAGGTTTCACGTCTGTGGACACGTGGACGCAACGGAGTGGGGCGGACCCAAAAATCGGAGAAGTCACGGGCGCGAAGAAAGGAGGTTCACGTCCGAGAAACAGAAATTCGTGTCCGTGCACACGTGGACGCATCGGAGCGGCTTGGATGCGAGTGGAGAAGTTTCGTGTCCGGGAGCAGGTGAGCGTGTCGGAAAAGCAGGAACCGAGAGAGTGTTCTAGCCAATGGAGGGCGGACGGGTCCAGCCGATGAAGACGGCAAGCGCAGAGA
This sequence comes from Oryza coarctata, assembly GCA_030770085.1. NCBI lineage: Eukaryota > Viridiplantae > Streptophyta > Magnoliopsida > Poales > Poaceae > Oryza > Oryza coarctata. The sequence goes on along the minus strand of CM061483.1, from coordinate 10,257,506 downwards.
TGCGCTGGTGTCGAAAGAAGAAAAGGTGCGCCGAAGCAAGGGGAAGCTAAGGTGGGTCTGAACGAGACAAGGAGGCGGATGGAGGTCGTCTCCTTGTCACATGGTGGAAAGAGGCTAGTAGGCGGTGGAGGAGGAGAAAGACCGTCTGCGGAGGAGACGAAGAGGATGAGAGCTGAGATGGAAAAGGCAGAGGAATACCGAGGTAGAAGGTCTGTGACGGGGAGGAAGCGTCGGCTCGTCGGCGAGAGGATTGCTACCGCATCGAGGATGTCTAAACTTACTTTAATATCATGTAGAAATATAGTATATACTGAGACTGAGAACCAGTTTTTTATAAGAGAGGTCGGCTTAGTGGTCAAACATGATGCATGACTTCGACTTCGAGTTCAGTTCCAATGCTATTTCTTCAGAGGCAACTGTACTAATCCTGAAGTGTGTCCATTACGTGAGCCCACGTGATGATTTCATAACAAAACTCAAGGAAATAAAATGGATAAAGACTAATGTGGGATTTTGTGTTCCAAGTGAATCATTTCTCGTTGAGCCTGAATGGGAGTGCCTTCTGAAGGTCTTTGATGAAGTACCATTCATTGATCTTGGGTTCTATGGGGATGACATCACTTCATACAAAGAAGAGCTGAAGAAGACCGGGTTGATTTCAGGACATATGGAGGCTTCAAATGCTCTAGCTCATCTTTTCAAGCAGATGGTGTCAAAATCATCACTCAACAAAGCAAATGTCCTTGCGTTGCTTGCATCCTACCGACAACTTAAGTCACACGAGTCGTAGACCATGAAACTTTTCAACTGCTTGCGTGATGAGAAGTGGCTACACACATCACATGGATTCAGACGCCCATCAGATGCTATTCTCTTTGATGAATCATGGTGGTTATCTCCGATCGCGAGCTTACCATTCATAAATGATGGGGACTCTCGCTATGGCTTAGGATTGGAGATATATGATTACAAAGATGAGCTCAAGGATTTAGGTGCACTGTGGAAGTGAAAGATGGTGCTAGCTTTGTCATAACGAATCATAAGATTCCCAATGATTAGTCAGCCATGCTTGCATATACTGTACTGTCATTGCTTGAGTGCATCCAGAGTTGGATAGCTAGTCGAGTTTTGCTTCCTAAGGATTTTCTGGACAAGATAAGTTAGAAGTGGTTGAAGACTACCATGGGATACAAATTTCCCAATGAATGCCTCCTCTTTGATCACAAGCATTCTGCCATCTGCATGGAAGATGACCCTTTCATCGACGAAACATTTTATGGTTCATATATTGCGTCACTCAAAGATGCCCTAGCAGCAATCGGAGTAGTCACCGATGTTGAAAATGGATGTGGTGATGTCGCTCGGCATATGAAGTTCCACTCATGTAGTGACACGATTTCCTGAATCTACATATACCTGATGGATTGCAATTGGAAGCCTGGAAACAGCAGTAGCAATTGGATTTGGATACCAAGTGGAATCCGAAGTGGAGAATGGGTGAGCTCTACAAATTGTGTTCTTCATGACAGGGACAATCTTTTTGGCTCGCAGCTACATGTTTTGGACAAACATTACAACAAAAAGGTTCTCACCTTCTTTGTACTTGTTCTTGATGTGAGGATTAATCCAAATGCTGAAGACCACTGTAAACTTTGGAGTACAGAGAGGCCTCGGTTAGTGAGCTGCCGATAGTTGATTGCTCGGCATTCTGGGGTTTTGTCTTGCAGAACTGGACCAAAGCCACAAAAAATCTTCTCTCTGCATCTGTCACAAGGTTCCTGTATTCAATGAAGGAAGGATCATCCTGTCAAAGGAGGATGTCTTCATTCCTGACGATCTTCTACTCAAAGATTTGTTTGATAAGCTCCATCAGGGATCAATCTTCATTTGGTATCCTCCTGCAAGCCTACCTTACATGTCTCGAGCAAGGTTTAACTGTATCTACAACAGCCTCGGCGTTCGGACAATCTCCGAAGCTGTCGAGTGGAATGAATCATTCATCTTGGGAGACACCGGCAGTGAGAAGTCGATGTTAGAACTGTGATAAAACATGGTTTGCTCCATATAGTCACTGCCTTCCTTGCCAACCCTGTTCTTGACATTCCTGCCATAGACAGGCATAAAATTGTTTCCCATCTTCTGAGTGTGACAATCCTAGAGACAAATGAGCCGATCACTGCAGGTTACAGTGTGAAGCTGTCTTCAGGGAGACCTGTGGCTGTGAAGGCCAGCCGGATGCTTCGGTGGGAGAGAGATAACTCCAAGCTATACATCCAGAGATGCGACAAAGAAGCCGGCCACAGAGGACAGATCGAATTTGCGACATACTTTGCAGATGAGATATCACAAGGTTTGTTGTTTGAGATGGAAGATCAGATCCCTGAGCTCACTGTGCTCATAAAATTCGGCTACTTGTTGGACTTCCACGACTCAACGGTCGAGTTCTTGCTGAAGTCCAAGAATTTGCAGTTCTTGGATTCTTGTTCGCACGTAAATCGATATAGGCAAAAAGCGTGTTGACAGGCATATTCGTCGATGGAGGTCCGATATGATGCGTCTATATACGTGAAGGACTGAGAGATTTATTTAGCTCCAGTATAATTTTTTAAGCTCTTTGGCATTTAGAATATGTCAATCAATTTGATATCGACAAAGAAAATATATAGAATTAGATTATCGAGTCAATCAGCCAATAGGTTGATACAGATTTCTACTATCAGCTGGTTATCGATAGAGATTGTAGCACTTATATATCGGTTACAAAGCCAATAGTATAGTTAAATATCGATTAGTAAAATAAAATACACATTAAGTCGATGATGTTCTGAATAAAATAAACGATAAGCAATAAAGAGCAAAGTCCGATCTTTCGAAGAAACGAAACCTAGTAACCACCAATAATTGTACCGTTAGAATCAAATGTCTTGATAGATCAGATTGAATCAAGATAATATAAGGCTGAAACTAGCAATACTAAAATAACAGAAACCAGATCGGTTGTACTAATGGAAGTAAAATGTAAACTCATCGGTTAGCTACGATATAAACAAGTAAATTCATCACTAGCTGAGCCGATAAAAAAACGAAACCTGCTAGATCACAATACTAGCTCCTTTAATAGGTCGGATATAATTGAGATTGTATAAGGTCAGATCTAATAAAATCAAATCGATCGCTAGCGGATTAATCATTGACGATATATATATATCGGTTGAAAAGTCGATACGTTAACTCATTAGCTAACCATTTCAACGAAACGTCATGAAAAGACTCACCAACTTAAGGTTTAATCTACTATCAGCAGTGTAGAAGATCGGACTTAATCGATACAGTACGAGACTGATAACGGTAAGAGGAGCTCGATAAGTCGATAGATCTCACATAAACATGATGTGATATATCCGTTCGAACTAAGAGTTTGGACATAACCGATACAACCTTAAACAGAACGGATATAATAGGATAATAGCAAAACTTAACCTTTCGTCAAAAATTAAACTTAACCGATATAACCTCACGTTAAGAGTCAGAACCTGTTAAGAAGATATGATATAACAGATCGGACTAAGAGGTCGATACAGTCTTAGACAGAGCCGATATACAAAGATAATGGTGGGACTTATATCTTCACCGGAGATCAGACTTAACTAATACAGTCCCGCGTTGAGGGACATAACCCGTCAGTAAAAATCTAGAAAAACTAAAATAACAATATGTCAAAGTTATATTGATCTGTGGAGATGATTACAGGTTCCTGTGGGTCTGTATTTATACCTCAAAATTATACAAATCTAATATAGTTACAATATCTGGATATTATTTTCTAAACAGAAAAGTAAAATATCTCTAATAAAATAATAAAACTAATTACTTCTGTCTAATTACAAGAGGTATTTATATAGATATAAAATCACTCTATCGTGCTCATATGAATAATTTTCTATTTTTAACTGAACCGAATCCTCTTCAGACCATCAGCTCTCTAATAGAATTAACAAATTTTGACGTTAATAATTCTACAACGTGGTCATAGTATCATTACGCAGAATACAGCAGAATACCTGGTGATTTCTCATCTTATGACTCAATTCACCCAAGCACGACCCATCTTCAGTCCTGTCTAGTTTCTGCATTGTACATATTGTTGGTGTTAGTTTTTACAGTGGCAACAGGAGCTGCTAGTGTTCTTCAGAATTCGCTCTTCACAGCCGGTGAGGATTTTGTTCGATATATATTTCCTCCATTCTATTTTGCTTCTGTGTTGCACATGTTTTCACTTATGTTCCCTCTGCAATTAGATGCTTACTTGTTTTACTGTTTGTTTGTTACTGCATTTGGAGGTTCTGGATGGAACAATTCATGTGGCTCATGATATATCAGTAATTCAGTAGTGCATTTTGTTGCTGGCAATGCCAGTTTTTGCTTACTAGCTTTCTGGACAAAAATATATGTTTTTCCAGTTTCTTCAGAACGGTGTCAAGCGTGTGGTTGCCACTGCTTTTTCTTCAGTATATTCTGTTAGTGTTACTGGTATTGTTTAACTCTCCACGACCTACTGCAGAATTTCGTGAGATGTAGTTTGGTACTGAGGTGAATTACTATAATTTTGTTTTGATACAATTTATTTTAGGAAGTTTAGTTTTTACATGGCAGTTTCTTGTAATCTATTGCGTCTTAATGCAATAATGAAAAAAAATCTTTTATGCGTTCGAAAAAAATCGGTTATTTAATAAAAAATGGAGGTATTTTTTGTTTCCTAAAATGAAGTAAGTCTGATAAATAGGAGTTATTAACCAAATTTTTTTGACAGTAATTCGGTCTTTCAAACTAACTAGTACTATACAACAGTTTCTGGAGATGGATAACAAAACAGAGTAGTTAAGTAGTACTACTTTGACACTTTTCTTGCACACATATACACGATTCTTGCTCCCAAAAAAGAAAAAATAAATAAAACCTACATCTACTGATGTGTATGAACAATTAAGTTTCTTATTGCTACCTGTATTATGTTTTTTAAATATATATTTTTTAAAATAACAATGAAAATAGTTTATATTTGTGGCCAATGCTTTTGAAATAAATACCCGGGTTGTAAATATTTAGACAAGATTTAATCAAAATTTTAAAAATTTAACTATCAATAATTTCTTATTAGTTTAAAAATAAAAATGGTGATAGATGTAGACTTGCCTTTAAAAATACTACCTTCATTTTTTTATATGAATATTAATTATCATAATATCGTTATAAGATTTTATAAACTTATATAACTTTCCAAGCTCTGACAACAAAATAATGTCCCGTGGCAGAGCGCTGCATCTCTGAGCGAGTCTGAGCAGAGCCGTCGAGACGCAGTGTTTGCAGCACCCAGCTTTCTTGGCAGCGATGGCCTGATGGCAGTCAGAGAGAGATGCTACTGGTAGTGGAGAACTGACTAGACTTTGGATCGCTGGAGTTTTCCCATGGATGCCTTCGTTTCTGCTTGCCAAAAGAAAGGGAAGTTGGTCGGCGCACTCAAGATTCCAAAGCGATCGCATGCATTTCGGTACGTCCTCCTTGCTCCTTTCCAAGGCAATGGGTGGCACAAAAAAAAAAGGCTAGACAGAGTTTTCTCACCATTGGTCAATGAAAATCACTCTCTGCTTTGGGAAACTTTATTTACATTGATTATTAAGGGGGAAACGGTTTTATAGATTATTATTATGTGGATTATTTTATGATCTGAGTGAGTGAGGATTTTAAGGTTTTATAGATTGAACAATGGCTTTCGTATAGCAACATTACAATGAAGCTCTATGAGAGCAAGTAGTATAGCTGGAAAAATTTACGTATCATTTATTGTCAGTATTAAGAAATATGTAGTACACAATAGTAGGCTATAGCGTATGGCTAGCTATATGAGTATGAAAATTATTGAATGAAAGATAATTAGGCCCACTTTTCTTCCTTGAGACCTAACCTTTTCTCGTATAACTTTCTCTCTCATATCCGTCTCTATAGATCTAAATCTGAGGTTATAATGTTTATAACATATTGACATTGGTTTATTGTACTTTCTCTAAAGGTGTTTCTTGAGAACCGACTCATAGTTTCTAAGAATATATTTGCTCATCTTTCACTGGCAGTGATGGATGCTAGCTAAATTTTATTACTCCCTACTATCATAAAATTTGTATGACTAGGACAACATTCAATTAAACTCTTGAATCTTTAATCATCAATAGCATTTTAAGTTGTTAATTTATAAAAAAAATAAAATGGTAAGTATAAATTTGCCTTGAAAAAGTACTACCATATAAATTTATTACATATTATAAACACAATCTAATATGAAATTGATGGTTAGGACCGTATCATAATCTAAAAGTCAAATATTTAGGATTGTAAGGAGAGAGATAGTACCGTTTACAGCAAAATGTTTGTTAAACATATTACCTACGTGGGTGTAAATTGTTCGCCCATTTTACCGGTTGATCTAAAAGATTGCTCTGTTTTGGATCTCACTTTCTCACACCATCGCTTCCGCATGCAAACTAGCATCAACCAAGCTAAGAAACACAGTAGAATAAAGTTTGGACGGTTACAAGAAAAAGGAAACAGAGTAGTAGTACTAGGTAGCATGGCACAGCTTCACTTCACTGCACTTTCACTGGGTTTCCGATCGTACCAACAGACGTGACAGATGCACTCCATCTTTTTTTCCTTAGCCGCTAAGACACTTACTGTGCATTATCATTACTCCATTAGAAAAAAAAAACTGCAAACCCTGCCGGAAAGCTCTGATCCTCTCCCAAAGTTAGTCCAAATTTAGTCAAGTGTCAAATTTAGCTATACCCAGCTACAGATTGTAAAATAGAATATTTAAATGAAAAGTGCGTATTCATAATTTTTATAAAGAGTAAACGGATGCATGTGTGTACACTTAAATAAACAAAGCAATTTGTGATGTTCATCAACCCTTAACACCATTTAACCACCAATAATTTGTAATTGATCAAATTTGATAAATGAAAACTGTATGATTATATTTAATATGCAACAAACTTTGAATATTTGTAAATTTGTTACTAAAATAGAAGCTGTCAAAGTTTGAAAATCAACGGTATCTTCTGATGACAAGTATTTACAAACAGATCTAGTAGTAAACAAAATAAACATAAACCATCAAGTTTGCAAATGCACGAGGGGACCAAAGATACCTAGCCTCAATGGTTCCGCTTTCTCCTCAATGCCCGAAACCTGGTTGGAGTACTGTTTAATCTTCACATAGCGGTAGCAAACTGACACGGTATGTACACTTTCTCACCACAAAAACAGATAAGTTAGACATTAAAAATATAAACATCATTATATATTTGAATATTTATACTTAGATATGTGTAAAAGTCATGTACATATATTATCTATAAAAACGCGTATTTTTCCAACATTATAATTCCCTAGATTTTCAACATTTTATAACGACAGAGAATTTAGCAGTAAAAATTTTGTATTCTGAAAACTATCTAACATGCGTGGCTTCTAGATAAATTTTGGAAAATTTTTATATGTACGATGTTCCGTAAAATATTTATATTTTTAAAATGAATGGGAGTACTTATTAACATTTTTTTTTAAAAAAGACAGTTATTAGCGCTCTTATGAGAAAAATTAAATAGGGAGGGGAAGAGATTTGCAATTTAATTTGCAGTGCATTCAGGAAAGCCGGGGTAGGGGCGCATGCAGTGCAGCACACTCGAAAACAATCATAAAGCCGGCGAAGAAGCCCAAGAAGCCAGGAAGCCAGCCATTCCGGCCATCTTCTGCCCTTCCAAACCCCCACTCCACAACACCGTCTCATCACTCTCACTCATTCTCTCCCCATCACCAGCGAGCGAGCTAGCTTAATTAGCTTGCTCCCGGGCGCGCAGAGATGTCGTCGTCGGCTTTGCCGGCGGCAATGGAGGCCTCGCCGCGGGAGCACGTGGAGAGGATCCGGCGCGAGAGGTACTACATCGGGCGCGGCGAGCAGAACCCACTGGCGGAGGACATGCACCAGGCGGTGAACTACCTCTCGCAGGAGATCTACTCCAAGGACGTCCACTTCCTCATGGAGCTCGTCCAGGTGATCCGTCAGCTCATCAAACCATTACATGTATTATACATTATTTTGCTCTCTTAGTTTGCTTTCGCTCATGCTAGCATGCACTGTTAATTTCTTCGACTTAATCAACTACTACTACGTATCCTACATATCTATGGAGGTTTGTGTTTGCTAGTACTTCTTTATTTCCTCCTCCAATGCAAACTGATCTCCCTCGTCACAAGTATTTGTCGATTTGGGCAAAGGGTCAATATATCTTCCAAAATATTTAGATTTGAAGACACATGAAGATCATATGACCATAATTAATTTTGTTTTGAAAAATGCATTCCTGTATTATAACTTTGATTTAGTGGTTTTCTAAATGTCTAGAATAAAAAAATTCCAATTGTCTACGGGATGGCGTCATATTTATTTCCACATGTTTTTTAGTTACTGTTAAAAGAAAGTCCCTTGCTTAGTTTTGTACTTTGCTATTTCTTCGTTAAAAAATATAAGTATTTCTATATTATTCTTAAAAGATTAAGGATAAAGGAAAAATGCTATGGTTAAGGATGGAAGAATGATTAGTAAAAAAAGCAAAAAATTTGAATATGATGATATTAATGTGATAACTAATACTTTAAAAAATATTATATTATGGGCTAATTTTAAATGCTTTGAATGCTTATATTTTGATTACTAAGTAAGTAGTACACCATCAGCAATAAAAAGCAAATTCGTAGCTAGCAATTTGTTTTTTTTAGGGAGTAACTTGATAGATATCTCCTTCTTTTGTTAATATATTAATTTCTCTATTTTTTAAATGGAAGTGACAGTTTTATTTTGCATATTTTTTATTTAGAGGTTTTGAGCCCAAAGCTGTACATGCTTTCTATATATTATTCTTCTAGGATTATATAAAATCTTATTTTATGATTTTTTTCGCAAAACATATTACAAACACACACTTTGATATATACACTCACCTATCTAAATACATACATACCTACCCTACCCTTTGCAACGTATGCATACTTATATAATTAACCTTACCGGTACTCTTTAGTTTCATTATGTAATTTAGAAGAGTCTCATATAGTATTTTTGAATAATAAAATGATATAGTACAATTGGAGAATTTGTTTCCTAGTGTTGTATAACTAAACAGTGTTTCTAGGGATACATCTATGTGTTTACTCTTAAAAAATACCATGAACAGATAGATTAAATTTAGATCCAAGTTAAAACAATTCAGTTCAAGGGAAAACAAAGAATAAGAAAGTAATTTGTTTAGTCCTTCACTTGTGTACATTTGCTGCCTTTTGTCTCACTGAAAGCCATGTATAAAGGGCTCTTCATCCTGTCCTAGTAAAAAACCACTAATAACTTTCTTAATTCTCTCCAGTATATTGAGTAGTATTCTGTCAAAGTTTTGGAGGTCGAATGCTAGGTTTTACTTATTTAAATCATGTGCTATCACTGGTGCCATGGAGCTTGCGAGCCTTTCCTCAATCCCTACTCCAAGCAATGATGCCTTCATAAATCCCACACTACCACCACGACTGCCATAGCATGAGCTCCATTGACACCACTGACCACCGCCGTTCAGCCACTCCCATCCCTAATCCACCAAGCTTTCATTGTCATTGAGTTCTCCATCCCCTTAAGACCACCTTCCACCCCTCACTAGCGCCCAATCGACACCAAGGCCAAAACCCCCAAACCGGCCTTTGCCAACTGTCATTGCTCCCACCTCGTGTTCACTCCAACCTCCCCTCTCTTCTCTTCCTTTCATCGTGCCACATATCACCATAGTCATCTAGAACCCTTCCATCACCTAATTGCTCATTAGTGATGACCACACGACGCACGGCCATACTATTGTGCTCAGTTCTTCGCCGTTGTCAGTCACTGCTTTCCCATGACCCAATCTGAGCTGCTCAAATCTTTCCCCTTCTCCGACTCATTGTGTCGGTGCCCTCCAATTGCTAAGGCTCACCACTATTCGTCGTATCAATGTCAACCACCGTTGGTTATCAATCTTGGCCGGAGTCAACCCCTAGGCCATAATGACATGGCATGCCACATCAGCCACCATGGGCCTGCCTTACACCCACACATGCCAGCCTCTCTTGGGCCAGGCCAACAACCCCTATCCCTCTAACCAAATTCTAATGTGCCTTTCTCACTATTCACGCGTGGAGATCGGTCCATCGGGTTTGCTGATAGAGGTCCGATGCGATTGCACTTGAACATGCAAAAGCCTGGGATATCTGCTTAGTACAGTGAAGGTCCTTTGACTCTTTAGAGCCTTTGGGTTGTTGGGGTTCAGGACGCGCCGACCTCTAATTGACAAGGAAAACTATAGTGGCAGATTATTAAGTCAATTGGCCGATAGGCCAATATAAACTCCTGTTATCAGCTGATTACTGATAGGGCCTATAGCACTTGTATGCCGGTTAGAAAGTCGATGATGGTACAGGAAAATATGAATAAAATAAAGGACACTTCGGCTATAAAGCTAATGACGTTTTGAATAAAATATACGATAAGCAATAAAGAGCAAAATCCAGTCTACCAAAAAGACAAGACCAAGCGACCACCGATGACCGTATCGTTAAAACCAATCTTAATAGATCAGATCGAACCGAGACAGCATAAAGCTGAGGCTGACGGCACCAAAACAAACGGAAGCTAGATCGGTTGTGCTGACGGAAGGAATGGGTAAACCTATCAACTAGCTGAGTCGTTGGTAGAAATAAAACCCACTAGATCTCGATGACAGCCCTATTAGGCACATCATTGATAGATTGGACCTAATAGAGACGATATAAAGCTGGATTTAATAGAACCAAATTGATCGCTAGTGGATTAATCGTTGAAGATATATGTATATTGGTTAAAAAGCCGATACGTTAGGCGTGAAGCTCAGTATAAAGATAACTCATCGACTGGCTGCTCCGATGAAATGTCGCGTAAAGACCCACTAACTTAAGCCTCAATCTACTATGAGCAATCTAGAAGGTTGGATCTAACCAAAACAACTCAAGACTGATGACAGTAAAAGGAGATCGATAAGCCGATAGATCTCACGTAAACGTGATGTGATATATCCGATTGGATTAAGAAGTCGGACCTAACCGATGCAGCCTTAGGTAAAGCGGATACACAAGGATAATGTTGGAACTTACACCTTTGCTAGAGTTCAAACCTAATTGATCTAGCCCTGCGTCGAGAGCCAGAACCGGTCAAGAAAAACCTAGATGAACTAGGGAGGCGATGAGCCGAGATTATATTAATCTATGGAGATGATTTACAAGGCTCCAGGTGGTCTATATTTATATCCTGGGGTTACACAAATCCCACACGAATATGGAATAAACTTTTCTAATGATAAAACAAAATTTATCTTAAAGATAAAAGGAAAACTAATTAAAAGATAAAAAAACCACATTGCCGTGGCTTCCACGATTTCTCCTTATATCCGGTCTCATCTGTCTAATTTCTCCTTAGATTCGTTAGAACCTAATATTTCATCTTCGACTTAACCGAATTCATCTTTATCTATCTAATTGGCTCTTTTCCTATATCAATCAGCCTCTTTCCATAAGCTAATCGACTCTCCGATCCTAAATCAAATCTATCTGTGGGACTTACCAAAATTTGATGTTAACACATACCCCCTAATTTCGGAGTATGATGACTCATGCTTTGAAATTATCTTTTTCAAACTCCCATGACACCAAAATCTCCTCTTGCTTCTTGCAATCGACTTTCATGAATCGATATTATCTGCGTCAAATGTGTTAAGCTGTCAAATTCTTGGGAGAAAAACTTTCTTCTGATATGACTTAATAGTCCTTGGAAGCCTAGTTCTGCTAACTATTCATCGCTTAAGTCCAAGCTATAGCATCGGCTTCATATATTACGGAATCTTTGAATATAATCCAGAACTGATTTCTTTGCCCTGTGCTTCACCTATATCAAATCTATGAGCCATATCTTGTGGATCAGCAGATGTGTTTAACTGTAGACATTGTCTTATCTTAAAAACTTGGAGAAGTCTGATATCTTGTATCGGCGTAGTAACAATACTCTATCCCACCAGGCATATTGATTAAAATTCTATGCCACCAGGCATGCCAAAAGATATGTTCATGCGCGGAGATTGGTTTACCGGTTTGGCTGATGGAGGTCCGGTGTGATCACGGCCGAACACGCAAAGGCCTAACAGATCTGCTTAATCCATTGCATGTCCTTTGGCTCGTTGAAATCTTTGGGTTATTGGGGTTCAGAGAGTTCTATTCAATTTGAACTCTAATTGATAAGAAAGACAGATAGAGTTGGATCTTTGAGCCAATTGGCCGATAGGCTGATACGAACTCCTACTATCAGCTGTAAGTCTGATGCACTCCTAATATCAACTCTATAGGGCTTATTAAATTTGTTGTTAACGCTCACCTCCTTCTCTCTTGTGGGCCAAAGCCCTTTGACTAGATTAGCTAGGCCAAAAAGCCTAGAAAGCCAAGCTTTTTTCCTCCTTCCTAAATGGAAATTTAATCTCCTTCTCTCATTGACCTTTGGACCCCACCTATCAAACGAATATTATTAGCAATATTTCTCTCACTAGTTGAATAAATATTTTTCTATTTTTAGAAAATCATTTAAATTTCCAAAAATTCATATATCTCAATCCGTAACTTCATTTGATCCCATTGAAGTCTCTAAATTATACTATTAGTTATTAATAATAGTATGTTTTAGGTCTTTGTGTTGTTCTCTTTCTTTTGCACATAGTCAATGCCGACGAAAATTATTTTAGATGAGAATTCTTGAAGACTTTCAAAACAAAGACATGAGGCAAATCAATGAGATCCCGGTAATAGATTTTGGATTTTATGGGAGTGAGATCAGGTCATACAAAGAAGAGTTGAAGAAGACTGGATTGATCACAAGATTTGAGGAGGTGTCGAAGACTATAGCTCATATTTTCAAGCGGATTGTATCGAAGTCATCACTTACAAAGGCGAATGTTCTTTCTCTGCTAGCATCTTATCGGCAGCTTAGAACACACAGCCCAGTTCCTCAAGAGCTTTTCAACTGCATGCGCACTGAGAAGTGGCTGCGCACATCAATGGGATTGAAAGCTCCCTCAGAGGCAATCCTGTTTAATAAAGAATGGCACTCTCTGTCACCCATAGCAAAATTACCTTTCATAGATGATGGTGACTCTCAGTATGGTTTAGGCAAGGAGATACATGGTTACAAAGATGTGCTCAAGGAGTTGGGTGTTACTATAGAAGTGAAATTTGGCACTAGGTTTGTTATCACGGGTCTCGACATTCCCAAGGGTCCTTCAGTCCTGTCCCAAGCTACAGTCTTGGCACTTCTCGAGTGCATCCACCGCTACTTTGCATCTACAACTGCATTTCCCACGGGCTTCCGTGAGAACATTGTCAGCAAGGAGTGGTTGAAGACAACCATTGGATACAGATGCCCTGACGAATGTATCCTTTTTGATCCAAAGTGTTCTAGCATCTGCAAGGAAGATGGCCCTTTCATCGATGAAGCATTCTATGGTTCTCAGATTGCCTCATTCAAAGATGACCTTGCAAACATTGGAGTTATAGTGGATATTAAATGCGGGCGTGACCTTGTTGCTCGGCATCTAAGGAGCCACAAAGACAGTGCTACTATTTCCAGGATCTACATGTACCTGATGAATTGCAATTGGGAGCCTGAAAATAAAACTAGCAATTGGGTTTGGATACCAAATGGAAGTGGTGGTGGAGAATGGGTGAGCCCACTAAGTTGTGTTGTTCATGACAAGGTCAATCTTTTCGCGTCGCAGCTGAATGTGTTGGACAAATATTACGACAAGGAATTGCTTGACTTCTTTACAGTTGCTCTTGGTGTGAGGCATGGCCCTAGTGCTGAAGACTATTGCAAACTATGGAGCACATGGGAGAGCTCAGTCAGTGAACTATCTATTGCTGATTGCTCTGCTTTCTGGAAGTTCATTGCAACAAACTGGGGCCCGAGGACGAATAATCTTCTCTCTGGTTGCATCAAGGTTCCTGTTTGTACAGATGGAAAGATCATTTTGTCCAACAAGAAGGATGTGTTCATTCCTGATGATCTACTGCTCAAGGATTTGTTCAGCAAGCTTTCTCAGCAATCAGTTTTCATCTGGTACCCTTCTGCAAGGCTACCTACCATGTCTTGGGCTAGGCTTAACAACATTTATGGTAGCATCGGTGTTGGGACAATATCAAAAGCTGTTCAAAAGAATGATTCTTTCACCGTGAGAAGTGGGAGTTTCGAAACTGTTGGCCTGAATAAGGTGATCAAGGCAGGTTTCCTCCGAGTAGTCCTTGCTTTCCTCGCCAATCCAGATCTTGACATTTCTGCCAAAGAGCGGCAGAAGATGGTTTCTTGGCTTCTGGATGTGACTGTCCTAGAGACCGATGAGCTGATCACTGTAGGTTACAGTGTAAGCCTGTCATCAGGAAGGGCTCTAGATGTGAAGGCCAGCCGGATGCTCAGGTGGGAGAGGGAGAATCACAAGCTGTACATGCAGAGAAGCCATGCTGCAGCTGATTACAAAGCGAAGATTGAGTTTGCGACATACTTCGCGGAAGAGATATCTCAAGGATTGCTCTTTGATAAGGCAGATCAGATAACTTCACTCTCTGAGCTCATAAAAGTTGGCAGTTTACTGGACTTCCAGGATGCTGCTGTTGATTTCCTGCTCAAGTCGAAGAATTTGCAGCTGTTCCCTGAAGATGAGGCTTTCCTGAATGCTGCATTGCGAGGTATGTGACCGACAAACTGAACCTTCTCATTGTTATTCGTCTAGGTCTTTTTGTCCACTACAAGAACAAGCTCACTCTGTTTTTTGTTTGCAGATGGCAGCGAGGACCGTTAACTGTCTTCAGATCATGCTTCTTCGCTTGTCACTGTGGTTACTTAACTGGTGAGAATATTTGCTCGGTTTCATCATTTCGCCTGCAGCAAGGTTGCTCTCTTGTTTTAAGTGCAACTGAGCCTGACTTGTGTTATTTCCATTTGTAGGTTGAAGATGGTAAGTAAGATCATGGTGCTTGCATCTGGAGGATTGTCCTAGATGGGGCTGTTGGTCTCTTCTGATATGACATGCTGCTATTAGTACTAAGCACTAAGCTGTTATATTTGCTTGTCTGTAATGTGAGGTCTCATTCTTTTGGACCTGAACCAGTCGGCTGTTTTAGCATGCATGTTTAATTAAGTGTGTAAGATTAACCACTATATTAACGTGGGAACGTACTCACTTTCGTCATGGAATTTAACAATCACATTTGAAAATTTTCCTCTTCCATCTGCCGCAAGATGTAAGCTGCAGTGTCACATTAAAATTTTTTCTTCTTCCATCTGCCGCGTGATGTGTGTTGCTGATTCACATTTTCCCTTTTGACAGTGGCCATCTGAATATGCTCTCAGATCTTTGTTGTCTGAGCCTGCATTACTCTTTCACTTGTTTGATGCAAATGCAAACTGGTTATGTCTCGACCTTTTTTTTCACTTGTTTAATGCAAATACTAATTGGTTTTCTTGACTTTTTTGATCATGGAGAACAAACATGACAATTCCATTGGATTCAGATGCATTAGGTAAAAGCTTTTCTGAATCTACAGACATGAAGGAATAACTGGGACGAGCATACAACTCCAGTAGACCTGGGCTCGTTCACTTGTTTCAATCCAGAAAAAAAAACTCCCGAAATTCCTGCGACCTGTAGAGCTGGTTAATTTTTGAGAACAATGCAAGCAGTCAGCATATCTCTGCCAAAGAGGTATTTAACATTTGCGGTGATGGCAAAGTCCAGGCATAAAAATATAAAAGGAAAAAGGGGAAAACATCACGGCAATGCCTGTGGATTTGCGCTTTGTCGTCGGTGTCTCTGTTTCTGTCGAAATGTAGCATGGTAACATGATGAAAATTAGGATATATACTCGAGCGTGATTAATTAAAAGCAAGCATCTTTGCCTCATTGTAGAGATCACAAAACTTGGTGTGAGAGGGCCAGAGACCTATTTCCTCCCACAAAAACAATAAAAACCTTGTATGTCAGTCACTGTCAAGCCACTATTGTCACCCTAGAAGATTCACAGACAGGTACTCGCCGAATTTGTGTTGCTGCCGTCTCGAGCCCAAACCAGTCCATCCTGCTACGACAAGAAAACGACGAGGGAAAATTATATTTTAATAAACCAAAGACCTGGCATACAAATACATCATGTGTACTGTTTGGTTAGCTCAACAAAACAGGAAAAAAAAGGCAGCACCTAAATCGCATGTACATAGAAGGTAAGTTCTTTTTAGATGGATACAATAGTATGGCAATAATAAAGGAGGAAAACAATAAAACACATAAACTACCTGTAGTTTGTCCAACTGTCATCTCATCATCTGTAGTCCTCCATATCTAATAGCAAAGAATGTGAAATAATGCTATGATCTGTATTTATGCTAGAATACCTCTAAAGGTCCGCAACAAGTCAAGCAGGAAAAGGTTTGCACAGTGATGGTACAAAATTATGCTCATCAAGACAAGAAAATGGAAAGGAGGAGAAAAATTCAAAAGAGTCACGCTAATTTAATGATGAAATTCGATCTCAAGCTTGAAACTAGTCCATCATATCATGGACCATAGTTAAGATCTATGGGCAGGTGATAATTATAATTCTTGCTAAGTAATATTACAGCATCTATATGTAAATGGAAACTAGTGGGACATATTCATTAGCAGCATTTCTGAACAGTAAGGAATACCATGTAAGCTTGTAGTGTAGAAATGTGTACGACCACGAGTGTATACAAAGAAATCGTATCTATATATATACAACCCAGGCCAGTGGTCTGTCTAACACCCTCGCAGTCGCAGCGGGAGGGGAACGGACGCAGAGACTGGACCGAAAACTAGTGAACAAAGGCGTGGATAGGCCTTTGATCATTATATCGGTAAACTGATGTGCCGATAGTACATAGAGCATCCGAACCTGTCCTAATGCGACCTTGTCATGGATAAAATGGATATCGATCTCGATGTGCTTGGTGCGTCGATGATAAATCGGGTTGGCGGTCATGTAGACGGCACTGATATTGTCGCAGTAGACGACGGTCGCAGTGAAGAGGGGTGCACGGAGCTCTTAAAGAAGCTGGCGAAGCCAGCAGCACTCGGCGACGGCGTGGGCGATAGCGCAGTACTCGGCTTTGGCGCTAGACTGGGACACTGTAGTTTGGCATTTTGAGGACCAGGATACAAGAGTGTCACCGAGGAAAACGCAGTAGCCGGACGTAGAACGTCGAGAGTCTGGGCAGCCTGCCTAGTCCGCGTCAGAGTACGCGGTGAGGGAGTCGATGGGGCTGGAGCTGAGATGCAGCCCGCTAGAGAGGGTGTTCTTCACGTAGCGTAGGATTCGCTTAAGCAGCGCGAGGTAAGATGAGTAGTAGATGTGCCAGTAGATGTAGTCGAAATAGGGTAACCTGGTATGCCAGTAGATGTGAAACACCGAGATAAGTTGTTTGGGGTATCTACGGGTTCCTGAGTATGGGTAGGGACAATGTAGCTTGCCTAGTACTCGATCAAGGTGTTTGGGGTTATTAATAATCAAAGTTTTATGCTTGACTTGGATTGGTTTGGCCTATTTACTAGGCATTAGCGACCTTGGGATAACTTTAGAATGGCCTTGTCATGAACCTTTTCCATCAACGGGTACAAAAAGTAAGTTTATGTCGTGTGGGTATAGCGTGCACCTATGCATAGATAAAACTATTCGAACAGCTATGCCCATAGTCATGGGAGAATGTGAAGTGATTTCTCTCGCTTAGATTTTGTTTTCAATTGCCTTATGAAAATGGTTTATGGGATTGAGAACCACTAACAGCATTACGGTTTATCTAATAAGGTCTATCTAAGTTATAACAATTGCTATAATATATCTTCATTAACTGCTACCAGCATTGCGGTTTTATAGGAGTCTATTCACGTGGTTTCTATCATATCACTATGGAGCGGGGTCTAACACCCATCAATATTACTCTATCTCTCTTCCCTTTCCTCGAGTAGAGGAGTGAGTTTGGACTTTGGGAGAGCAAGCAAGGGCATCGTCTGTAACCGCTACCTATAGCCCTCGAGCTCGCACCGACATTGCCTGCCAAGCTCATGATGCCATTGTCGCTGACGGGGGCCATGGCCTCCATCAATTCATCAACATTGACTGATCCGGTCAAATCCGGATGCCATAGCTCACGGATGTCCTCCATGAGTCTCAAATCCGGGTGCCATAGACCGGGACACTGTAGTCTGGCGTTTTGAGGACCAGGATACGAGAGTGTCACCGAGGAAAACGCAGTAGCCGGACGTAGAACATCGAGAGTCTGGGCAGCCTGCCTAATCCGTGTTAGAGTACGCGGTGAGAGAGTCGATGGGGCTGGAGCTGAGATGCAGCCCGCTAGAGAGGGTGTCCTTCACGTAGCGTAGGATTCGCTTAAGCAGCGTGAGGTAAGGTTCGCACGGAGCATGCATGAAGAGGCACACTTGCTGGACAGCGTACGTGAGGTCGGGCCGGGTGAGGGTGAGGTATTGGAGAGCTCCGGCAAGACTCCAATAGTGAGAGGGATCGGTAACGAGTGCGCCATCGGCAGCGGAGAGTTTGGCTCGAGTATTGACCGGGTTGGCCGTGGGATGACAATCGGCCATGCCTGCATGCTAGACGAGGTCGATGGCGTACTGGCACTGGGAAAGAAAGAACCCGTGAGAGGAACGGGTAACGGAGATGCCAAGGAAATGGTGGAGAGGACCAAGATCGGTCATGGCGAACTCAGAGTGGAGTTGGGCCATGATCTGGTCGAGGAGAGATGTCGAAGACGCTGTAAGGACAATGTCGTCGACATATAGAAGTAGATAGGCAGTAGCGGAGCCGATATGGAAAGTGAATAGGGAACTATCGGACGCAGAGGCCCCGAAGCCAATGTGCCGAAGATAGGAAGCAAAGCGCTGGTACCAGGCATGAGGAGCTTGTTTGAGGTTGTAAAGGGAACGTTGAAGAAGGCAAACGTCGTCGGGACGAGAAGGGTCGACGAAGCCTGGGGGCTGCTGGTAGTAGACCGTTTCCATTAGATGGCCGTGAAGAAAAGCATTCTTCATGACTAGCTGACGAATCAGGCAGGAACACGAGGCAGCCAAAGTGAGAACGATCCGAATGGTGGCGGGTTTGACGACAGGACTAAAGGTCTCATCGTGATCGACACCAGGTCATTGGGAGAAACCCCAGACTACCCAGTGAGCCTTGTGACGGGCAAGCGAGCCATCGGTGTGGAATTTGTGTTTAAAAATCCACTTACCGGTCACAATGTTGGCGCCGGGAGGACGGGGGACGACGTGCCAGGTCTCGTTATCCATTAGGGCCTTGTACTCATCGGCCATTGCCGCGTGCCACTGAGGGTCGGCCAGGGCGGAGCGAGATGTCGCCGGGATGGGCGAGATAGAGCCCGTAGCGCTTGGTGGGGCGGAGAGACCCGCTCTGGGAGCAGGTGACCATATGAGAGGTGGAGGAAACTGGAGCTGATGGGGGTGCGGGAGTAATGGGAAGAACTAGTCAAGTGGGGACGTCATCGGCTCCGGATCGACGACTGTAGATAAGAGGAAAAGAGGGAACTAGATCGGCCTGAGCCGATGGAGTCGGGTGGGCCGAGTGGTTCGATCGGTCCGATAGAGATGGATCAACCGATGGGGTGAGGGGAGCCGATGGAAACTGAGGAGCCGATGGAAGTGGGGTGTCCGATGGAAAAGAAACGGTATCGGCTGAAGCCAACGAGAGAGGTGGGGCCGATGGGGGTCCGATGGTTGGGACATCGGACTGAATAGTGGTGGGATAAGTGAAAGGTAAGTCTTCAGCAGCAGCCGATGAGGGGGCCGATAGAGGGGACAGTAGAGTAGACCTGGTCGGTACGGTGTTGGTGAGGAGGAAGTTGAGATCACTAGAGAAGGATCTCGGATGAAGTAGACCGAAGGAAAAGCATGTCTCGTGAAAGATGACTTGACGAGAGACGATGACCCGTCAGGTGGAAAGGTCGAGACATCAGTATTCTTTGTGAGAGGAGGGATAGCCAAAGAGAATGCAGGCGATGGAGCGGGGAGCGAGTTTGTGGGAAACTTTGACGGTGAGGTTTGGGTAGCAAAGGCACCCAAAAACGCGAAGGGGGGAGTAGTCGGGCGCCGTGCGGTAGAGAAGGGCATAGGGAACGTTGTTTTGAATCGAGGAGCATGGGCGCCGATTGAGAAGATACGTCGCAGTAGCCAAAGCTTCTGCCCAATAAGTGGTAGGTAAGTGGGCGTGAAGTAGCATAATGCGACTGATGTTGTTGAGGGTGCGGAAGAGGCGCTCGGCTTTGCAATTCTGAGGAGAGGTGTAGGAGCAGGAGAGCTGTAGATGGATGCCCTGCGAGGTGAGGAAGGTTGTAACGGTACGGTTAACGAATTCCGTACCGTTATCAGCTTGTAGAGCCTTGATGGGGAGGTCAAACTAAGTGGACACGTATGTGACGAAGTGAGTGAGGTGACAGGCGACCTCAGATTTGCTGATGAGCGGAAAGATCCAGCAATAGTGTGTGTAATCGTCAAGTATAGCGAGGTAATACTGATTACCGGAGACACTTTTAACTGGAGATGTCCATACATCACAATGTATAAGTTCAAATGAACTAGAAAAAAGGCAGACGCATATGTTTGCCAAGTTGACACGAGTGAAAAATTGTGGAGTTGCTGTGGGTACATCGGATGGAGGCGCTGCGATGGAGGGTGGCGACAGCGTCGGGGCCGAGGTGGCCGAGGCGAAGATGCCAAAGGTTGGTGGAGAGGGCGACGCTGGCGTGTGGAGTGGATGTGCAGCGGGAATGCTGTAGAGGTCTCCGCCACTATTGCAGCGAAGGATCTGTCGCCGGGTTGGGATATCCTTCACAAAGAAACCAGACGCATCAAATTCAATGGAGCAGTTGTTGTCTCTTGTGAATTGGCAAACAGATATAAGATTGTGAATAAGAGAAGGTACGATAAGAACATTGCGAAGGGAGAGGTTAGTGGTGGATGTAGACAGAGAGGAGTCACCTCGGTATTGGATAGGAAGAGAGTGGCCATTGCCGATGGTGACAAAGGGGGAGGAAGAGGGGTGATAAGAACGAAGTATACCGGCTGATAACGCCATGTGTGAAGACGCCCCAGAGTCCAGCACCCAAGGGTGCTGTGGTTGGAGCGTCATCTGGTTGAGGGCAGCGACGAGGTCAGCCTGGTTCTAGGAGGGAACCGACTGGGTGGGTAGGGTTGGTAGCATCGGCTGAGACAGCAGAACGGGAGCCGATGCTAGGTGAGCCTGAGGATGGGCGCTGAGAATCTCGGGTTGCTAGCCGATGGGGCTGCGTGGCTGGGGCTGGGGTGCCCAGGGGTTGTAGCAGAGCCACGGACCCGTGGGACCGGTAGGTTGGGCAGGGACCGAGGCAGGTCGTGATTGCAACGGACCCTGCCAGTTCCTGCCTTTGCCTTTGCCCTTGCCTTTCCCGATGCGGGCTGTGTTGCCATGGCTGAAGCCATGGCCACCAGAGCTACGGGAGGAAGTGGTAGCACAGGATGCTTGGCAGCCATTATCGGCTGTGGCAAGGAGAGCGGTGTGAGCCACTATCTTCTCATCGTTGGCTAGACGGAGTTCTTTAAGAACTAACATGTTATGGGCCCGGGCGAACGATGGAAGAGGTGTGGCATTAGCGATGCCATCGGCGGTGTTTGAGAAGTGGGGGTTGAGGCCTCGCAGGAGGGCGAGGATGAGTTGAGAATCAGCCACAGGGTGGCCGATGTCGTGGAGAGCAGCAATCTTAACCTTGAGGCGCTGATAGTATGAGAAGACAGAGGAGTCTCCTTGTACCATGGAGTGGAACTCGTTGAGGAGGAAGATGGTGCGAGGCTGCTTGTTGGCGAGGAAAATCCACTTGATGGCCATCCAGAGATCCTAAGCGGTGGGGTCGGTATCGTCCATGGTGAGGTCGAGGACAGAGTCATCGACCGAGCCGAGCAGCCAGCTGCGCACGCAGCACTCGGCGATGTCCCACTGAGGATCATCGGGGCGAGGTGGAGCGGAGCCATCAATATGGGACCGGAGGCCGAATTTTCTACAGAGGAATTTGAAAGAAGAAAACCCACTTGGAATAGTTGGTGTTAAGGTCAAGAGAGATAGGAACGTGAGATTTCACATTCACAGCAGCGTAGGGAGGGGAGAAGATTAGCGAGATGGTGCCCAAAGTGTGGTTTAAGGCACTGAGGGCCGGAGCAGACTCGGCGACTGGGAGAGTGCTGGAGCTGAGGGTGGACTCGGTGGCCATGACGAGAGAACGGGGACAAATAGCCGATGGGAGGAAGAAGCCGATGGAAAGAAGAAGCCGATGAGAGGATAGATCGGGCGATCAAGGATGTGAGAAGCCGATGGGGAGTGGGCCGGCCTGGCGATGAGGAGTGGTTAGCCGATAGGGAGTAGGCAGCGAAATAGGTGAGGAAAAGGTGGTGGCAGAGTGGGTGGGTCAGAGAGTAGTTGGGTCATGAACGTGTGAAGATTCACGTCCGTGAAGAGAATATTCACGTCCGTGGACTCATGGAAGCCAAGGAGTAGGGCGGACACGAAAAAAATGCGGAGAGTGGCCGGAAGCGAAGAGAATATGTTCGCGTCCAGGAGGCAGGGATTCGTATCTGTAGACACGTGGACACGTTTGATTGGCACGGACGTGAGGGGAGAAAGTTCGTGTCCGAGAGCCGTTGAGTGTGTCGGAAAAGGCGAGAACCGAGGGAGGGTTCCAGCCGATGAAGGGATGGACAAGTCTAGCCGATAGGAGGGCGGACGAGTTCAGCCGATGGAGACAACGAGCGCGGAGGTGCGTTGACATCAGAGAAGGAGAGATGCACGAAGCAAGAAGAAGAACGGAGACGGGTGCGAGGCGAGACGAGGAGGCGGATCAAGACCGTCGCCTTGTCACGTGGAGGTGGAACGGAGAAAAGAAGGTGACTGCGGGAGAGATAGGGAGAAGAAGAAACGGAGACGAGAGAGCGAGGAGAGTGCTAGGAGGAGAGTACTGGGAAGAGGGTTGGCGACGGGAAGAAGACGTTAATGAGGAGGAGGAAAGGGTCGGCTCGCCGGAGGGAGAAGCTAGCGTACCGGGGATGTCTAGACTCACTCTGATACCATATAGAAATGTGTACAGTGACTAAGACCCTGAGTATATACAAGAGGGGGCGAAGAGGGGTCGGGTTTATATATATATAACACAGACCAGTACTCTGTCTAACATGTAGAAATCTAGGCAGGGTTCGAAATTCTAGATTGAAAAAAAAAAATCTCAGGACCAATTAGGAAACCAGCATACGCCTTGTTTCCTGGTAGACCCTGCTGCATGATTTCTTAGTTTCTTTTTTTATGTTTTTTTTTCAAAACTTGATGTTTCCTAGCAGGAAAATAACTTCAGCTCTAAAGCTCATTCAAAAAGCAATTAGATTCACCAACACCTGCCAGTGCCCTGTATTCACAATGGTGTATCCAGGTCCTCTGGAGGACAAGAAGAGTGAGAAATAGGGGTCAATACCAGAGTAAGTTTACTAACCTTTTTCACTGGGTGTTGAATAATGTCATACTACGAATGCTTGTAGTATCTTGTCTCCATCCAAAACTGACCAAGGGAAAGGAGATGAATAAAACAAACAAACAAACAAATAAATAAATACAACTGAAGAAACAGCCAAACTGTGAAAAGTGCAGGTTTCAATACCACATCACGATCTTTCCATCCATCTACAGAATGCTCTACCAACAACCTGAAACAAACCAATAAGCAATTACAAGACTTGTTTCGTAAGGAAAAGTCCATCAATTCAAGGAGATGACATATGCTACCACTGTGAAAGTATAATCCCAAGTGCTATCCTTCATATGTAGCATTTCCCGGTAATCCTGATAAACACAATGATTTAGGTTTCACTATTTATTTGATAGACAAATAATGGCGAGGCATGAAAAAGATCAGACCATAATTCCATGAATAACATAATATTTTGGAAGGTGAAGCCCAGCAAAAATATGCTCATTGAATTTGTCCACAAGTTCTGAAAAGTGTTCCTTCTCCTACAAATACAGGCATGTAAATGAAACATAGAACAAGATAAAGCATTTATTGATTTTGCATGCACTATAGAGCAAAAGTAAACATTATTGATGCTACAAGTACCCATTCAATAGAATGCATGCTGGATTCAACACGCTTTCTAAATGTGAAATTTGGAAGCAATGGACGGTAACAGACAATTTCTATCATTACTGCACAAAAATACTATTCAAATTAAAAATAAATAAAAACATGCTGAACTATCCACTAGGTCCTTTTACTTATCATTTAGGTATATTTCATGACAACACTTTTCACTTGGTTTATCACAATATCAAAACCTTCTTGAAGTCCTCCAATTGACCTGTGTACCACTTTAGCCTACAACACTGTGGAAATGGAAAGTGGATTGACATGAAATTTTGATACTAGTAATTTTTCTAAAACTTCTGTGCTCCAAGGATAAACCATAAATAAATCAATAACACAAAGCGACAATCACATTCAGTCACCTGCACCAACAATCTCATCCCTGAACCAGTCCATCTAAGTTGGTTGAGTGGTCAAATTGGTTAAAAAAAATGGGGCATATAACAGTACACCAAATCAGTTACCAGCTACATCATTTACCAAGTAAGCCTATATATTTCACTTTTCATACGAGATTAGGCGCCCAATTTTCTGATAGATTCGATTTGGCGATGTGAAGACATTCACGTTTTAAGGCTTTCGATCAGCCGATTATCACCTCGCAACTGTTACACCTACACATCTAATTATTATCGACTACGCTCTCACACATACAATGTTGAGCAAATATTTTATCAATGGCTTCTTTCCAAGTAATTACTCTTGAACCACATCCGTCATAGGAAGATAGAGATGAAACAATATACTTACCAAAGATGATGTAGCAACTATGGTTTTTTCTCATCTCTCTTCGTCTCGTGTTTGTTCTTGATGTAATCTGTCATGGTTAGCGGATGATAGGAAGAAACAATAGTTAGATGCTAATGTCTTATCGACTGTTTATATATAGCAGTGAGTGCATTCATGCTCTTAGCTATTGCCTTAGGGTCTTATCGTATGGAGTTTTGCTCACGTCGTTGCAATCCTATCATTTTTACTAGAAAAATAAAAAACAACAAAAGAGCGTTATCCGTATTAACTACTAGGTGGTAGAAAGTGAGATCACAAACTCTTAAATGTCTTACCAAGTTCTTCTAAAATTCTTTCCAATGGGTGCAAGTGGTATAATTGAAGAGATGGGAGGTTTGACAACGGTGAATGTACGATTGTAAAGATTAAACATATAATGATTAGAAATATGCAGACCCTAAGGGAAGACAAATGCTCAAATTAGAGAATGCAAAGTTGAATAATAGCTCGAAGTCCTAGTCAATATGCTGGCGTAGCCTAGACTCAACTCTAGTTTAATTAAGCAACCGACAACACTCTAGATTAGAACATAGCTTAATAGACAACTCTGCACTCTGGATCAAACTCAAAACAATAACTAAATTTCCTCTTTTATTTTCCTTTTTTTCCATCTATTACTTGGGCTCCTTTTTGTGTGGTTTTTTTTCTTTTTTAGCACCTATTGCCTTTTTCTATTCTTTTTCCTTTTTTTTCTCTTTTCAGCTCAAAACGACACCAGTGACTAAAGTGTAAGGTTATATGGACTCCATTGTAAATATAAAAAGTTATGGAGACTACATTGCAAAATGCAGAACAAAATTCTGTCCACTCAAAAATGGGAATGCCCCCATCCTGTAGGTTTTGTTATTGCAAACAGAACGTGAATCTAGAATGAATGAAATTTCTGCCAAGAGGAATTTGTGAACTGGACAGTAATAGGACTACACAGGGACAGAAGGATCGGGTTCGGCCTCCGTCAGTGGAAACAGGACGGCACCAAGTGGAGAGGGCCTTGCTCCCTGGCCAAACGTGGGAATATCGACTCGTCATGTACGTGGACGTACGTGGATGTGGATGCACGGCAGAGGCTATCGACTCCTCCTACCGCCTAAGTACCTACCAGTTATATCTCTTCATTTTATCTACATGGAAAGCAAAACAAACCAAATCCAAATTTTTTTAATCCCAACATTCCAAAACACGTCCAAACCAATCTGTTATTCACGTGCATAGACATGGCAATCCCCAATGCTAGATCTTGCTAGACCCTAAAATGGACTGATCCAAACTCTGGCGCTGATAGAGTTTGACTTTTAGAGGTTCTGATGGTAAGGAGACAAACAAAAAAGTAAACTAACCTAGAACAAAGACGTACCGAATCAAGACTTAAAACAAAAATTAAATCTAAAACAAAACTAGCACTCGATATGACAATGCAACCTAAAATTTAACAAAGCAAATTTTAATAAAACAATATAATTGCTCAAATTAACTAGTTGATGGATGCAATTTTTTATGATAATTTCTAGCTATAGGTAGATAAAATAACTAGTAAACTAAAAGATAAAAAAGATACTTAGGCAACTTATGCTTTGATACTACTTGATACTAGATTAGGTGCCCTTTTGATATGTTCAATTTGGCGACGTGAAGACATTCACGTTGAGACTTTTGATCAGCTGATTGTTACCTCACAAACACTACACCCGTACTTTTAGTCGTTATCGACCACGCTATCATGTAATTGACCCTACCACAAAGGTTTTGTTCATGTAAACATAATCGACCTCGACCTCACCAAGAAGGAATCTTAGAAGGTTATCAACCATGTACTCACATAATTGACCACACCATGAATTATAGATGAATGATCAATCATATGAAGTTAGGGTTTACAAACTGATATAGTAGCAAATTTGTATAAGGATAGACTAATCTAAACAAAATAAATACCTTAACAATGATGGCGGATACGTATTTATGAGTTACATAAGGTGTGTTAACGTCAAAATTTAGAAAGCCCAGCGATAGATTGGAAAGACGATCGGTTTGAGCATAGAAGTATCCGATTGCTACAGGGAAGAAGCCGATCGGATTGAAGCAAGAAAAAAATCGGTTCCAGAATAGAAGATTATCCAGATAAGACCGAGTTTGAGGAGGAGCCGTGGTTCACGGCAGGGTAGTCTATCCTATCTTATATGAATAGGAAGATTTAGTTAGTTAGTTAACTTTCTTAAAGATATTTTTCTTTATTTTTATTAGGAAATAATGTCCGATGGTTGTTGTAAACGCGTCGGACTTTATAAACCTAGGGTATAAATATAGACCCCCTGGAAATATATAATGAGAAATCCTTCGATCAATACAATCTCGGTGCATCGCCACCCTAGTTTATTTAGGTTTTTACCGGCGGGGTCTGGCTCTTGACGCGGAGCTACATCGGTTAGGTCCGATCTCCAGCGAAGGGATAAGTCCCACCACTATCTCGATATGTCTCGTTCTGTATAAGGCTGTATCGGTCAGGTTTGACCTCTTAGGCCGATAGGATGTATTGCATCACGTCCGTGCAGGGTCTATCTGTCTATCAAGCTCTCTCCGCCGTTGTCGGTCTCGTGCTGCATCGGTTAGGTTCAACCTATGAGGCTGCTGACGGTAGAATGAGCTTTAGGCCTATAGGTCTCCGTACGGCGTTTCATCGGAGTGTTAGCCGATGAGTTATCTATACGTTGAGTGTCATGCCCAGCGTATCGGTTCCTCGCCCGATACGCACCAGGTCTTCAAAGACTTTCCTTCGAGCGCCACACCAAGCGCGTTGGCCTTCCAGCCGATGCGCGCCTGTTTCAAAGAGACATCCACTTATCGGCTCAGCTAGCCGATGGGTTTGCTTCGCCCTTGCTTCAGCACATCTGATCCGGCGTCCACCGTCCCGTTATCATTGGCCTCGTTCTCGTACTGTCTCGGTTAGGTCTGATCTTCGAGATTCAGTACCAGCAGCATTGTCACAGCGGGCGACAGGTCTCGTGCTATCATCTCCATCCTATGTCTCCATCGGCTCTACGGCCGATGGATCTAGGCCTCGCGTCCACTACACCTGAAGGCGTTGTAACCTTCGTCGACATCCACCTATGCCTACATCGGCTCCCCAGCCGATGAAAGTGTGTCCTGATTTCTATCGGTGGTCAGGCGATAGCAGGAGACATCTGGATACGACCGATAACTAACTCGATCCTATCGGCTGCTAGCCGATAGTGAGGGCTCGTATCGGCCTATCGTTCGACTGACTCGATCGCCTCATCTTCTTGTCAATTGCAGGATCAAATTAATTGGCATGCACGCACCCGCATCATCGTGCCGGAGCCGACCGAACCTACGGGCCTTGGCGCGCGTACCTCGAGTCATGGAGAGAAGCCGACCGGCCTGCACTAAAATTAAGCAGACCTCTCAGGTGTTGGTGTACTCGCGCCGGGTTCCGACAATAACAAGGTGAGATATTGTTCTTATTATGGACGAACCAAATAAGACTCAGTCTATGGCCCAAAATAGATTCAAATTTTTAAGATATCACATAGTCAAAACCAACTAAAAGTATACTTTACTTTATAAACTTTCAAATAAGTACTTGTGGGCCATAAGACGCCTCTTAGATCAACGGCTAGATCTATTTGAAGTTGGTGCTAATCCAAATTCAAAACGAGTAGAACTTTATCTCTTACCTTTTGTATCCCGATAGTGACATGATGATGTTGGAGAACTTGGAGAATATCATGCGTTGGTCTCTAATCAACTTCATTGATTATCCAAGCATTCTATGGTCTTGCTGCTCTTTATTTCGTCCATGCAAGTAGCTCTATAAATAATAATATACGTACATTATCTTTTATTTAAATATATAGAAGATAAATCTAATATAAAAGAAATGCATCTTGTTGGTGAATGTATAATATAACCATGGTTATATTAGGCCAGTGATGTACTCATCAACTTTGGCCACGAAAAGAGTCCATGTAAAATTTGCACTTGTCAGTTTCCATATTGCCACTAGAGATACTGGGAAACTTTTCAATTAGTCTAGATCTAACCAGATTTCGAATAATCCATTTCATAACCATTACAATAGGTTTATAACATCCCAGCAGAATCCGTGGGATGGACTAACAGAAATTTGCTTTACAGCTCATAAAATCAGATAATGGTGTTGTGAAGATTAGGAGCGATATATTGGTTGCTTTGCCCATTAGTAAGATGCATATGGAGGACAACAGTTCGTTTGGAATGGTAATCGTACAAAGGTGAATATGATTTGTAGCATCCTCAATCTACTAGTGACAGGTCAGTTGAGCGGGGAAGAGAATTGAAAGGTACCTGGATTCTTAGATCCTTAAAGCTGTTTTTGTATCACTTGTTTGCAATAGCACTCAACATTTTTAGTTATTTTTTTGTTAATTACTAGAAGCTACCATGTGAATTTTTCATGTACTTCTACATAGTTTCATGTACTTGTACAGCTTTTAGCTTTCAACAGTCATGTGATATTGCAGCAACATGCCAAAAAGATATATCCGTTGCACAAGAAAATGAGACATGCAGATAAGATGCTATAGCATGTTAAGTACCTTCAATCCATGACTAAGTAACAGCAACAATGCGAGTAATTTGAGGAAAAGAAACTTGAGGTAACTTTATTGAACATCAAGGGCAAGCAGCACAAATAGATTACATACCTGCAAATTTACGAAATCACTTTGTATATGTTTGTAATATAAGCATAATTGATGTCGTTCATCAAGAAGTTTAGCTCGCGCTGTAGAAGGGCACAAAATTGTAAAGGATAGTTTTCATGAAAATACTTGGGGAAATAATTTGTGAATAAGGAAAATGTGACCAGAAAATAGCTCCTTATGTGATAATTTCAGGAGATCATGATCCAGATCTGTAAACTGACTATGCAAAATGTCATTATCAAGAATAATCCTAACGAAATCATCCTGAAAACTATGGGTACAACAATTAACAAAGAGTTGAGCAGAATGTGTAGTCTTGTATTTTGCACGTACAATAATTTTGTGACATCATTATACCTCTAAGGAACTAATCTGACAGACATAGTCATCTAATGTACCAATCAAATGCTTCATGCAACTTTGTTTGTTGTTTTGCCCTGTCATACTGGGGGAAAACAACACTTCAGGACAGAAAGGTGGCCAAACTGAAACATCTAGAGCAAAAATAAACTAGTGGCAAATAAACTAGTGGGCCCTCAGTTTTTTTATTTTTTTGTAAGATGCAGTTTGACTTGGTACAGTCTTGAAAGTTCAACTTTAAACACCATATTTTAATAAATATATTCTTACAAAACCATGATCGTCCATAAGTAAATTGAAGCATCAATCCAATGGTTTGGCTTTGTATCACTAGGTCTACTAGACTAATTTTGGGTAGAAAATTACCATGTTTGAATATTGAAATAGGTGTGCACCCTATAAAACTGAAGAGGGTATGTTGTTTGTAAAATGGTAACAAGGGCATGCAACCACCAAATCTTGAAAAATTCCAATGCTTTGAAGTGACGAGTTGTAACAAGCATATGCATGAAGTGAGGAGTCAAACTGTGTATTGTAAAATTGTATATGCAGTGAGGAGCTAACCAAGTGTTTGGTTCAAATTCAATTTGAACTATTATGTTCTACGTTTAACAAAACAAGTTGTTTTGGAGATATGATAAAGTTCTGCTTATTAGTAAGTAACTACGAAGATCGGGACGCAACTAATACCAGATTAGGTGAAGACAAAAATATCTTACTTGCTAACAGCTCCATATTTTTAGCAACTTTACATATTACTCAGCTACAAACCCTATGCATTGTTATCTAACAACTCTATGTGTGATTGCTACATGCTAAGCAAACAATAACTGAAAATGCTACTTGAGCTGATGGCCATTTATAGTGATTTTAAATTATTTGCTACAATCTTTACAATTCACTCTTGCAAATACTTTTGTATTGCTATATTACTTAAAGGTTGAGAGGCCACTAGGACAGGACGGTAAAGAACTGTATTGCGACTCTGGAAGTATGAAAACAATATTACTAGCATAATACCTATTTTCTAAATAGACAATAGTTTATATATTGTGAAGTATCACTCAGCCTTATGGTCTTGACTTCTTACAGTGCCTATTTATAGACTTATGGTCTGAGTTACATGTGATTTTAGAGCATGCTTCTTTACATATGGATTTGTACGGTGGTATAAAGGGAATATATACAAGGAATGAGGCAATTGGGCCAAACTTAACTCTCAATTGCTTGGTGGGCTTGCTCTATCTACACTTTTCATCCTGGTCTCTAGCCGAAGGTCTCGGTGGCCCTATCGGCCTGAGGTCTTGGGTGGCTCCCTTCCAACAGTACCGACACAAGCAAAATAAATGAGGTGATTGTATAGTTTGTGATCGAAATATATCTATCATGTTCTTCACTGAATAAAACAACCGTTGGTACAGTAATCGAAATGACATGCAAAACGCAAGCCGCTCCAAACTAATGGCCGTGCATAATGCTGTTAGCAAGCTGTTGTCATTCAGTGAATAGCTTATAATTTATTGAACAAATATCATAAAGCCATGTAATATGTAGCATTTGCTCTTCTACACTCATGTAATGGGAAGCTCCTGGTCTCCAATCTAGCATCATATATCTGCCCATATTAAAGGATAAATTCATTGTATGCTTGAAAGTTGACCCTATCCCTTAAATGCCACTCATTTTCTGGCCGACACAGTGGCATAAGGGAAGAGGGGAACTATTTGGTAAGTTACTGCTATGATCGTCTTAATGCTTCTAGAGAAGGCGGTAAGAACAACAACAACAAAAAAAAAGCCCATGAGCTACAAACTAGTAGGATAACAAATGTATACAAGGACAGTGCATAGCGTATAAGCAGAATTGTTAATTTTGCAATGAAAAGAACAAATATGCTTGACACAGAAAAGTGAAATTTCATCTTGAAGACTCAGATATGATTGTATAGCATACCCAGATATTGCGTTCTAGACGTCTATAATTCTGTGCATAAGGTTGGAAATGCGGCCAAAAAGCCCCCGCCGTCAGGCTGGAAGGACTGCAGAGAAGACCACTAGTCTCATTGAGAACTCGAAGGTAAAGCATACCTGCATGCAATGAATATGTTCCTGAGAACGTGAAAACTCAAAAGGTAAAGCATAACTGCACAAAATGAATATTTTCCTGAGAAGGTAATAGATAAGCTATTTCACATAGCATTTCCTTGTCATACTGCACAATGAAGTCACAGGTAATTTGTTAAATCAGGAATATAGAAACAAAAACATGTAATTTCTTCATAAGTTACCTCACGTACGTATCAGAGGCACCCAGGGGTCTAATCTTCGAAGTTATATATAAATCTTGAAAGTTGCTGGAAACTGCTTCTTCGTCCTGAATTTTGGACTGGCGTGGACGTTGCCGGGTGCCAGCACGTCACCCTGGCGCTGCCATGCTGCTGGGTTTGGGGCTCTCTCGTTCTTCGTTGCCGTGGCCGTTGGATTGAAGATTGGCAGGTCCTGCTCTCGTCTTGGTGCAACGTGCGCCGCTCGTGACGTGCTCTGCTTGCATCGAAGACCGCGCCTTGCGTGCGAGCAACGTGGGTGGAGCAGCCTGACACCTCCGCTCGCCGCAAGCCTCGTCGTTCTCTCGGCTACATCACCCAGCCCATCTGAACATGGTCCATGCGCCCTCCTGTCTCTGCATTCTGGGGCATAGCTAGTCCATAGGCATTGGTCCACCCAGATACTTCCTTGTGCGTGATTTTTGCTAGCTGCGAGGGTGTCTGTTCCACTGATCGGGGTTGGTTCATCCTTTGCATGGGCCCCACATGTTTCCTGTGCTTATTGGTGGTGGGTGCAGGCGTTCTCCTGTACAAATTCAACTCCCAACTGTACGCAGCACCATAGTTGTCTTTTTTTTTTTCCCTTATGCTGCCGGCATTTTGGCTTTCTTCCTTCCTTGCTCTTTCACCAGTCCACCGTCGTCTTCGCCACCGCCTTCGCTTCCTCTTTCCGGACACCGTTCGGGTTGGCTTTCCGCCACACTAAATCGTCGATAATGTCTGGGTAGGCGTTTCGGTGTTACTCTTTGTTTCTAATTTGTGTATATCAATGTGTTCAAGTTTGCCCTTCCTTCTTTTCCTCCTTTGCATGTTGTTTCTTTGTGGTTTTTTTAACTGTGCGTTTCTTTGGTTTTGCATCTTTGTTAGGGAGGAAGATCTGCACGGCCTGCACCAATCCTTCAAAGGCTCCTGATTGTTTTGTGTTAACGACTGCAGGGGTTGCTGATATGATTTGGTTGGTACATTTCCTCTAAAATCATTATTTAAAAATATTAAATTTATGATAAACAATTAGTTTATAATTTTATTAAATTAATTTTAAATGAGGTGTTTATGTCTTTAGACCAGGCTTGTGGGTGTGTGCACGAGAATGCGGTCGGATTGAGGCATAGATGCAAGGGGGACCGCAGGCATAGATACAGGTTGTTTTTATGCTTGTCGATAAATTTTTGATAAATAAAACTTTTATATGTTTTAAATATGTTGTTTATATGTTAATATGTGTTAGACTTATGGTTGGATATAGGTTGTTTATTTTTATATGTGTATGTGAGTTTTGAGGCCATGGAGATGATGGATTGAGAGACTTGGGAGAAGTTAATGTTGGAATGATGGATACATCACGTAGGATACTAAAGGTTATAAATCAAATCAATGCAGGTAAATACCATCTTATACCATATAAGAGGGATTATCCGTATGAAAATTGGAGTTAAATTTGAAAGTAGTTTATGTTTAGAAAGATGAGTTCGAATTTGTAAAGAAATAAATTGTATATATCTATATATGAGAAGGTCCTAATCCCAATCCCAGTGTTGTTTCTTTTAGAATTTGTGATTTTTGTGTAACTAGTATAAATAGATTGACGGTGATATCTGTTTTTTTTAAAAAAAGTCATGATTTAGACTTAAGCTTAATCGAGAAGAGATGAGATGAGTGATTTATATGTAATTTTATAAACTAAAATAAATTTGATATAGTGTTGTTAACGATCACCTTTTAGTTACAGTTACAGTATTTAAATTGGTATTTAAATGATGGGTGGAGCAAGAATTTTGACTATAGGTTTATTGGATATAACTTTTAATTCTATAAAAAGTTTTTAAAAATTACTATTTACTCTTCTCTTATTATGTTCGATCATAGATTCCTTTCTTCTTCCCCCATTTTATTTTGGATTTTATCCTGTTCTTTTGTCTTCCATGTGTTTCCAGAATTTTATGTCCTAACGATGTTGGTTGGGTCATCCAGATTATTTGTCGAGCGGGCCGCTCCTTGCTGTTCTTCCCCTGCGCCCTTCCAAATTTTGGTTTTCTCTGCTCCTCTGCCTTGTCGCTTCTCTCCTGCTGCCGTTCATCTGCAGTGCCATCTCCTCCTGCGTTCTTTCGTACAATGCACTTCCTTTGTTACTGCCGTTTGTTTTTTAAGTAAATTTCATATAGCTGCAGCTTTTTAATTAAAATAAGTGAAATCTTGTAATATTTACTCTTCGTTTTTGGCTGTTTTGTTGCCATAGTCTGATTGTTTGCACGCTTGCATGTGATGCGTCTGCCTGTGTGGTTCTATCTATGCTTTACGACACCCTTCGTCTCCATGTGTAGATCATGTTGGTGTAAATCCAGCGACGCTATGATTTTGTGGTGCACGATTATAATTTTCACACAATGGTAGCGTATAAAAGCATAGCATGTGCTGCTGTTCAGGCTTCATTATCATCATCAGGTTGCATTGCACGCTTTAGGTCATGCCGTGCACGCACGCTGCCACACGGTGATGATACCCTTCGCGTGGTTTAATTTGTTGGTTGAAGATAACTAACTTCTTGGGTAACTATCAGCATAGGATGCTTTCTACTATAGAAATATGGCATTGTCTATTCTATGTATTTCTATGTGCTTTGTATGTATATATGGAGGTTCACCTATTTCTGTGGCAAACTATATTTATGCTTCATTCAAATATTATGCTTATTATACTGCAACGTACAATAAAAAGGCACACATTGTAGTATTGCTTCATTCTGATGCTAATCTTTCTGTTTTCCTGTTGCTTGCTATTCTGTTTATAACCACACCATTTCCGCGCATGGCAGACCAAGGTATAAATAGGGTGTGCAGGATTCGTGCTAGCCGAGAAAGGCGAGCTGCAAATGCTTTGTCCCGGCAGTCTCCCATGCACATTGAACATAGAATACTAACATTCAATCAATCTAGCCGGGTAGATGAACACAAGAGACTGCTATCACTTATGGATTTCACACCTCACTTGGCTAAGATAAATAGGCAAAGGCGTTATTTACTATGCTCAAAGACACTCCCTTTGCCTCTGTCCATGTACCAATGATAGGTTAGGTTAATTGACCATTCCCACATGTCTGTTGTCTTTCATATTATTACTTATAATGAAGGGGAGCAAGTGTACATATGGATGGATGATCAGAGGACAAACCCATGGTATTCTAAGCTGGCCATAACAGAACAATAAATAAAGTTCTATGCATTTTGAATTCAGATTTTGCCTTCTAACAGTACCAAATTCAAACCGATCTAGCCGTTAATCTAAAAGGTATTTTTTGGCCTATGAGTTACTTATTAGAAAGATTATAAAATATACATTTAGATGGTTTTGGTCCTATATCTAGACTACATTTGAGCTGTCTGAAATCTACAAAACAAGTCACATATATATTGTATATTATAGTTTGAATCTAATTTGGGTTTTGACCTCGTAATTGAATAGGTTGAGGCATGTTATGAACAACCTCCTACCTCATATAACTCATAGACAGTCACTGCCATTATCAGGTTTTGGGTTGTCACTTCACAGTTTCGCTACTAGATAGGTTTATGGAACTCCTGTTCATGTGCTTGATCATTTATATGTGATTTAGATTTTGTTTCTTTTTTCTCTTAAATTTTTTTGATTGTTTGCAGAAGCAAAACATTCTTAATGAGGTCGATTGCGTGAGAGCGTGGTCGATAATGATTAGACGTACAGTGTAGCGGTTAGGAGGTGACAATCGGTTGATCGGAAGCCTCAAAATATAAATGTCCGAAAGAGGTATTGAATATTTGTAGTCATGGCAAAGTCCAAGCATCCAAAAAAAAGGAATGTGGGAAAACATCACGTCCATGTGTGTGGCTTGCACTTTTGCAAGTTTTGTATGTCTGTTTCTATCGAAATGTAGTCGGGTAACCTCTAAATCTTGTTAGGTACGCAAGCGTAGGAACAAGGTCTTCCATTGCTCAAAACATTATTTAGGGTAGCACTACTGCAGTCAGTACGAAGGTACTAGCAAGACACAATACAAGATGTAGTAACGCATGAAATAATACTGATACAAGATGTGGCTTTTGTTATTTTGTGTAAAAAACCGATATCAATTTTATTATCCAAGGTTGTGCAATATTCAACGTATGTTCTATTCACCATTCCTAATAATCAAGAATGGCTTTCCTGCCTCTGTTGTATTATGGTCTTCTGAGATCTATCCTCTCGCACATTTTAGAGGTTAGGCCACCAAAACAAAATCAGGTGCACATCTATTACTACGAAAATACATTAGCTTAATACTTATGAGTCTAGGCAAGTGTAATACATGCCCTGGTGCCCCTCTTTAACAGTGAGGAAGTTTATTTGAATATGCTTAGTCAACCTCCTTGCGATGGCAAAAGATTACTGCATTTTTAAAAGGTATACTCCTACACCAATCCAAGGTTTTGGGCTGAAAATGTGATTACCTTCGGTGGGTACTTACGACATATGGCCCACAAAGATCCACCACTTCACTGTAACAAGAGATAATAGGATAAGTAAATGGTATGAGAGCCAATCTATCGCATATCAAAACCATTTACTCTGCATGTGGATAGATGTATCACTTAGGCAATCTCACTTAGCAATTTGAAAAGATTCTATAGGCACACCGTAGAAGCTATACTACTGATGCTTACAGTAGTAGCCGAAGGAAAGGCCTGAACAAATAATAATTATTTTTAACACTACAGGATGGCAGCTACGTACAAAGCTTCACCGTATATTCACAATACCTATCAAACACATTATTACATCTACTCATGTCTCATCAAACTCCTTTGCCAAACGTACCTATGCAAAGCCACTATTCATCACTCTACACGTACTCCACGAAGATGAGTCCAAACTGTAGAGGGAATTCTCTACGCGTCAAACAAAATTTATTATACTGAAGTCAAGGCACTAGGCACTGAAAGACTCTTAAGGGAACGGCCGCCACACAATACAAGGCAAAGCAATCGACATTTAATTAAAGAAATCCGAAGCATGATGCAATAGGTGACCCAAAACCCATCCTAGTGTGCACGAGTTTATCAAAATTTTGAAATGGTTAAGCCTAACTTAAGTTTTAAATATTCAACAACAGAAACCAAAATTTTTAATTGGTTAACCACATCTGATTAAAAAAGCTAATTCAATTTATAATTAAGAATATTTGCTCACCTCCCGTGGAGCTACAACCTAGCTCTGATATTACGCCTTAGGTATCGACTGCTACACAAAACAAACAACTC
The DNA here is from genome assembly GCA_030770085.1 of Oryza coarctata. NCBI lineage: Eukaryota > Viridiplantae > Streptophyta > Magnoliopsida > Poales > Poaceae > Oryza > Oryza coarctata. Next base: position 10,219,673 of record CM061483.1, on the reverse strand, counting down.
CTAATTTTTATTAGAAAAATTTGGCAGAATCTCCCCGACATCCATGATAAAGTAGTTTGTATGAATACCAAATATGCATCAGTCATGAACATGAATAACTTAAGTAAATAGCATGTATAACCATGTGACTAAGCCTTTACTAAACTACTATAACTTAATTTTTGAGGTATGCGTACGTGTGTGAAGGAAAAAGAGGTGCTAGCTCCCACCCATGCAGTACAGTGTCACTTATAATCGAATAATAAAATAAAACACAAGGGTGAGTATAAAAATACTTAGCAATTACAGTATGGAACTAAAATGTCTTACACGCAACAATTAGCAAATAAAGAAAGAATACGAAAAAGTTTTCTGTCTTTAAAAGAAAACTCCAAATTTAATATAGCAATAATTCTCATCTGAATAGACATAAATAAATAACAGATTCAATAAAATAGTAGTTCTCCTCTTGGACAAATATAAACTACTAGTGCTTGCTAAGGATCATGAATGAAGAAATAAATTAAACACTCCATGCCTACACATTAGTACAACATATTTGACATTTAATGATATAAATGCTCATGACGAATACCACTTTTATCATAGAACATAACATTCTATAACAATTTAGGTTGCACTATCACGAAGACCATCAGGCAGGAAAAAAATCTATGACAAACTTGTAAAATGATCACAAAATATGAAAACAATTTCATCACAAAAGTTGTGTTGAGGTTGACATAGTCAAAGATAAATTATGATGATATTCAAATTCTAAATGATGAAATTAAATTGTCAAAAAATTTCTAAGGACAGTGACATGTATTGACATGTATTTTCATCATAAAGTATCTATGTTTTTGGCAAACAGAATGACTGTCATATCTACGAATTTGCTACTCCAATATTGAACCCCTGCTAGTTATGGTTTAGCAATATCCTTTTTAATTTTTTTAATGAAGTGCAATTTTGTTATTAATGATATGGAAAATCATTTCAATTGCATGTTGGTTCTTAAATATTTTAAAATGATGCATTTTCTAGTTCCAATTCATTATTTTTGGTTGTCTAAAATCTTGCAAACAAAACAAACATTCTTTTTGCTACTCATATTTGGGAGGTCTCTCAAATATTCCTAGTATATTGTTCATTGAAGCCGGTTGATGAAATAATCAAGTACAATTCATCTCTTAGTGATGATCTTGATCAAATTATCATAAATAGTTACATTTACTATGATGAATATTGCAAATTTTCGTCACTAAAAGATATAATTTATGAGAAATGTGGCACATAGCATCATGGAATAGTTGCAAAAGCCTTGGTGTTTCCTTAATATTGATGCATTAATTATTCTAAAATGTATATGAAAATAAAGCAAATGATTCACTGACATAATTATCCCTTCAAAAGTTATGCTAACTAATAATATACTTGGAATGCTTATATACATGTAAGTCTCCGCAAGCAAGGGAGGAGCGGCAAAACCATACCGAGAGCTATGGTGCTATTGGTGAGGCTAACCAATAATCGTGACATCGGGACAATAGTCATTGTGCAATCATTTGAGAACAACAAGTGTGCAATTATATGATCTACCTTTTTCGGAGAATTGACTGCTATGTGGAGTTTTCTTTTGGAAAAAAAACAATATTTCCTATTTTTCTAAACTGCAAAGAAATGCTCTGCAAATATCTAGACTGTTCCAGATTTAATTTAAATTTTCTAAATTAAATAAATATTACAAAATATACAAAAGTGTCTTAAATTGGGATGAAATCTTGAAACTTAGAGAAATAGATGTGAATCCCTAATTTATTAAATATTTGTTTTAATTTTTCTTAGCAATACCAACCTTAGTAAACTTTTAAAAATTTAGTTTGCAGCAAAAGAAATTATTCTTCTCTATTTTTGCGAGGATATTTCCACACAATCTCCTTCCCTCCTAAACTAATAATTTCCCTCCACGAAAAGCTCAGTTTGCACCAAAAATTCGGGCTGTACTGGAAAAGAATCAGTTTGCCCAAATATGTTTAGCTATTAGCACTCTCATACTGAGGGTATTGCCGGCTGGGGCTGGGAGGCACATGCTGTCAATGGCTGTGGAGGTCGGCGGCAATGCATGGGTGTTGAACTGCCCAGTCAGTGAGGACATGGCTTCTCGCCCAAGCTCCAAGAGTTCATGGCCTAGCGGTTCCTCTGGTAGGTGGTAGCATCCCCCTTCACAATCCATCCCCTGTCATGTTCTGCTTCTCTCCCTCCTAAGATACCCAATGGTACTTCCCATTGGTCCAATCCAAAGACTGCCATAATTTATAAGTGAAGTCCACATGAGATGCAAAATTCTTTGTTGAGTGATGCCGTTGGAATTTTTCAGAGATGTAGTCGAAAATTAATGTGTATTTTTCAGCCCAAGACTTCAATCTGAGCATATGAGCCCAAGACTTTGAATGGAAATTAATGTGTATTAACCTTTTTAGTTGAATGTTAGTAAAGTAAATCAGTTGGTTGGCGCATCACACAAGTTCGTTATGCACTTGTCTTAACCTTAGACGGCAACCATAACTCACACCAGTGGCATTGGAACCTTCCAAACCAAATGAACAAAATAATACTCAAAAACTAATTTGAAACAACGCCATGCTACTAGATAAAATACCACAACTAATCAATCGATATGTAAAACTATACGAGCTACGGACCAGAACTTTCCAACAAGCGGCTAAAACCTGTCCTCTTACTATTTCTATCATAATGCTTAACCCGCTTAACTAAATACAGCAAATACATACATTTTGGAGCATCTACAAGAAATGATATACAACTTAGAAAGATATTATAATTTCTTGTTGTATATAAAAATATATACAACAACAAGTTACAGATATGTTGAGAATAAAATGTAATTCCGCTCTATAAATCTAATTGCTTCTTTTCCCCAGCCGACAGCCGCAGGAAGCATCGATCGTAGCCGCAGGCAGCAGCCATACACAATAGCCCAGTAACCATACAAGAGTAGCACCCAAAGGTTGCCTTGATCCAAGTAGCAGCGGCAGCAAGGAAGCACTAGCAGCGATCAACAATACAGCATAGGTACGGCATAACAGCAGTGATGCAGCAGGCAAGGCAGCGGCCGGCAGCAATACCAGCACATGGTGGAGGCAGTGGTGACCGACGTTGGCGGCGGTGACTGATGCCGGCACCGTCAGCAAGGGCTCAAGGTGCGGCAGCTAGGAGCTTGGGTAATGAAGGTGCAGATACAGGGGCGATGGGAGGTCTGCTACACATCGATCTCTTCTCCTCCCGAACGTGATATATAAAGCACTTACATGGATATCCAATGGCTTCGATTGATCTGGCTGCCACGACTTCATCCGAGCTTCATTTTCAACAAAATTATAGTCTATCTCACACGACTCAATTAATTATACGCATCCATGGTCTCCGATCGTGCACCTGAGCAACTGCTCAAAAGTCTAATTTAATTTCTTTCAATAAAAAACATAATGTATGTGTGGGCTATTACAGCTCTCTATTCTTCTTCTTTTTTTCATTTACATCATTAGGCATGATAATATTTTTCTGTTAGTTTTCTTTAATCCAAATTATCAAAGGGCTACAAGTGCTCCATGATCATCTCTTTTTCAGTCCAAATTTGTAAATGGTATAGCAATTATGATCTGAAACTTTTTTCATCTAAACAGTTGAAATTGTTGGTATTAATAGAACTAATATTCTTTTCTTCTCGAATTATGTATTTACAACTTTTTTATGTTTAGCTATTTGTGAACAAATATGTGCAAAAAAACTGGGGCCAAAAATGAATATGTGAAATAATTAAGATAACAGAACTAGAAAATTTGCTTCCGGTTTTGACTCCCCGAAAATATATAATCAGTGTGATTTCAGATAGTCATCATACTGAGTGAATTGAAATAATGATTTCAACTAATGAATTTATGGCCAATTAATTGTTGGTTTTTAATGTTAATTGCACATTTTATTACCAATTCGTTATTGTAATTTGCATGTTCTCTCTATTCAATTAACTATTGCAGTTTCAATATTTTCTAGCAGAGAGTTTAGCTCAAATTCTTAGGTATCGAGTTTTGCTGTCCTTGTAAGAAAAACTAAAAATATTTTGTTTATTTGGATGTCTGCTTTTGTTAATTGCAAACCAAAGTTGGTACATCCGTTTGAAGAATCAAAACTTAAATATATATTAAAAGAGTTTCTGTATAAAAGCCGTATTTCATTTAGAAATTTATATCAACTACAGAAGAAGTACACAACACTGAAATATGAAGATAACTATTGAACAAGCCGGAGATATTATTGATAATTAAATGGAGTTCATTACACTTGATGTATTACATCATAAACTTGTGCATTCATTTATTATTTATGATTTTTGAAACATTAGAATGTTTATTGTGATCATTATATAAATGTTGGTCTTGTTACACGGTAGGTTATAACAGAACTTACTTTTAATGATATTGAGCTAGGTAAGAAAAAAGTTTGGTCAAAAAAATCAAATTCGAAAAACTTAGATATTAAAGTTTCTTATTATTCAGTTGTAAGCAGATAATTATATTTAAAGGAAATGGTAAAATTGAAGGAAAGATTGGAGGAAAGGCAGTAAGAGACAAAATCTGTTTGGCTTTAATTTGTTGCGGTTCGTTTGATGCAGTATGAGTTTATTTTTTATAGTCTTCTAGTTCAGATTTTTTTTAGATATGTGTGGCTCACCGATGACGACGTTACGTGGTGCGTCTCCATGCTTGTCCTCTTCTCGTGGTGGTGCAGCCTTGGCCCCTCAACATACAAGCTTAGGGCGTCAAGGCACCAGCAGCCTGCAGGAGTGGAAGGTGAAGTGCAGTAGGAAGTGGCGGCGCAGCAACGAGTGAGGAGGAGTCGATGCCGAGTCAAGTGGGGGTGGAGGTGACAGTGTGTAGCCGTGTGGAGGCTGGGGAGAGGGGAGTTCGGATTTACGGTTTTTCTTCAGAGTTGGCTGATGCGCTAGCTACAATTTGGTTTATTTGATCATTTCTGTTAACCGAGGCTAACGGCCGTGTTAATTTTGGTTGGCCAGAATAACTGACTGTATCTCTAACAAAAATAGCCGGTCTCGCTCATTTCGGTTTCGATATCGCTTAGTTCGTTTCCGTTTTCCAGTTTGGGTCAACTATTCCCTGAGCGCCTCCGCATCGGGCAGCCTAGGGCCATGCCTGTTTCTTGACCCGAACACGCTCAGACTAGCCAGGTTGGTAGCTAACCAAGTAGTACAGCTGCCCACGTGCGCTTGGTGACCAAGCCCATCATCAAAGCACCGCAGCCAAGCGTGCACTACCCTGGTGGCGTGGACAATCGAATGCAACGCTGATGCATGCAAGACCGACCTACTGTAGCAGCCATGCGACACCCGAGCCTTGCGTGCATGCACTTGAACCATATATTGCTGGCGCTTCTCCTTTTAAATTCCATTCTAAAGACATCCTCTTGCTTCAACCCAACGTTATTAACCGGCATATCCTTAGCTAGACCTCTGCTTCATCCTTGACCAACATATGACCAAAACCTTCTAGTTTATATTAATCTTATCGCATGACATTCTAATTATGTTAAATCTTGGCCATTAACCAATTGATTTAGGCACGTATCTTATGACCTTACCCATCTTAATCTCACATATGCATATAGCTAGATACAATCTCTCTTAGTGAAAACATCAGTCATCTAGTCACATCGCACACTCAAACTAAGCCATCTCAAAGTAGTTGCATCCAGGTAAAAATGTTAACAACACCGCAGTGCCAAATATTGAAGGATTTTTAAATAAAAGCAAATGATTTTTGCAATAGCCAACATGGTCCATTTTAAAATACAGAGAAAGACTATGACAATGTACTAGATTTTTTTCCCTGTAATTTACCAAGTGCTCTTGTTCATCAATTCTACACTGCTCACTTGGATATATGTTTGTTGATGGCTGGAGAATGAAAGATACCTTCCATTCTGCTAAAATGGTAGCCTTGACAGTTGAAAGACGGATTCCAACACCTGGATGCCTCGATATTTTTCATGTTTCCAGTTCAACCGCCCTTGCATCTCAGTTTCCGGAACGAATCTCATCTCCTTCCATGTCCTAGCATACTGTTGCACATGGAAATCCATATTCGATTTTCCTTTCTGAAATGGCCTGCTTTTATACTCTATTTATGTATGAAATGACCAGATCTACTGCATTCCTTTTTGTTGAAACGATCTGTTTGCAATCCTATGCCTGCGCTATGCATGGTACACACATTGTTCTGTTAAACCTATATATGGATATGGTGAAACTATTTTGATCCCTCAAGGGGATGTGATGTCCCGTCGTTTGATTAAAAACCTACAAATAGTTATGAAACATTCTCGAAAAAATTGAGAATTTTTGCGCTTGAGATTTGCTTAAAATCTGGAATTGATTTATATTGACCATGGTTGTATTACATGTACATACTGCAATGGTACAACTGCTACAATGAATTCTCCGGGAAGTAGTGTGTTATACTCTCCATGATTGAAAACCTGCTTGAGATATCTTCAGCAGCTGTTTTTTCTGCATCTTTGTGTCGTATTTCCTGTAGATTTATCAGCTGAAGAAAATGCAATAGAAAGGATGTGGATTTATCGCCTAATTTGCAGTCTCCTGATTAGCCCATCTGATTTCACTCACTCCTTTGGAGTAATTTGTGCTTTTGCAATGCCTGTACTGATGTAAATAAACAGTAATCGTATCAGTGATCCAAAAACTAATTGTTTGAGTTTATTTTCAAAATGTCTGATCCATTTGAACATGACATAGACGGTTTAAAATACAGACCAAACTGACTCGAAATTAATCTAAACTTGTAGAATAATCAAGAATCAACTCACCATGTATGAATAGAATTCCAGGAGTTCATCTCGATTTGCTTGGATGCATGCGTTGGTGCTAGACCTCGACGGCGGGCGCGGCGCACGCATGCGTTTCCTACCGCCGCAACTTCTTGGACTCGGCGACGGCGAAGGCGGTGGCGTTCTCGCAGTAGTATCGGAAGCTCGGCGACCCCGGCGATCGCTGCAGCTCGCGCCTGCCGCCGCCGTCGGCCCCGCCCTTCTTCCCTTGCTGCGGCCGCTGCTCCTCCTCCTCCTCTTCCTGCTGCTGCTGCTGCCGGACGCCGTCGGTGGTGTCGCTGCCGCTGCTCTTGCTGACGTTGTTGCTCTTCCTGGCGCGGCCGAAGAGGTCGATGGCGAAGCCGCGCCGGGTCGCCGGCTTCGACGTCGCCGCGTCCACGTCCAGCTGGTCCTTCGGCTCAAGCTTGGACGTTGAACAGCCCATGGCGGAGGAGGGCGGTAAGGATGGACGGCCGCAAGGTTTGTGCGGTGGTGGTGGTGGTCTCGCTTGAGGCGGAGACGAGGAGGAGAGGAGGCGGAGGAGGGAGATAAATAGCCTAGCTGCTGCAGGCTTGCAGCCTCAGCTTGGATAGGAGGTTGATTTGCTTTAATCATTTTTAGTGCTTTTGCTATTAATTCGTTGTCTAACTTTTTCGTATTAAACTGACATGACCTAAATATGTACTGGTAGTTTCAACCGCGGTTAAGAGAGCAAATTTTACGAAACCCAAAGTATTATATTATATAGTTTTAAAGCTTTATAAAACTCTATCGCAGTATATATTTACTTAATTTTTAAAAATATAGTGTATATGAAATTTATAATCATATTTCATAATTAACGTGGTTTTCTTACCAATTCATTACTATAAAAATTACTGAATACTGAAACTAATTGAGATTTAAATAAGAATAGTGTTAAACTATCTTAAGTAGTAATAGCTGTGGTTTTCTTGTAATTTGATAATAAAATACAGGGTTTTTAAAGTTTATTCTTAAGAAAATAATAATTTAATTTTTTTAGGTTTTGGTTTATAAAAAAAGTAAATTATTTTATATCCAAAGTTAGCAACATTGCTTTATATAGAGAGCTACACTTTTAAAAAGTATTTACCCAGTAGAACCACTCTAAATCGGCTAGTTGACCTAGATTTTACCAATTTAGATGCTTGGCTGTTCTTTATTTAAATAATGCTTGTTTATATAGTCTTTTATGTAGAAGCTGGTGTTGGTTTTTAGTGGTTTAATCTCTAGCTTAGATTTTAATAACTTTATACGCTAGGGTGAAGCCCAACGGGCCAGGGCTACTTAGGCACCTGGCTAATTTTTTTTGAATTGGGATAAAAATTTTAAAAAATGTTTTCTTCCTCTGCTGATTTTGGATTTTTTTACGGTCAAGTTTCCCAACCACTTGAATGGTGCATTTCATACAAATATTTTCTATATAAAAATTACTCACCTAATCTTTCTAGAATAGATTTTAAAATTTGCACTAAGTTAATTCATTCGTTCATATCTTAACTAACTATTAAAAAATTAGATATTTAAAAAACCAAAATCTACGAGATAAGTTTGATGAATTTACCCCTATTTTACCATATGGGAATCACTTTAGCCCAAACTAGTAGAAAAAAGTCTACTTTACATCGCTGGTTAAGTTTTATCCATAATACCTCAATCCTCAAACCGGGTACAGAGTGTTTCTCAACTATCAAAACTAGTGCAAATCAAGTCTCAGCGGTTTGGACAACGGTTTTATCCTACATAGTGCTCACATGGTGTATTGACTTAGTCTTCATTCGTTGTTTTTTTCCCTTTTCTAGAAAGATAAAGTTGAAAATTGAGATTTCTTTTCTAGTCCCAAGTCGTTACTTATGGATTGGATTCTAGCTGTACTAAGTTCCACTGTTGCTTCTATACTTACCAGTTACATGCTCGGAGTTGTTCTGAAGATGAGACCTCCTAAAGTTATAATATATTTGTGTTACTTTTAGCTACAATGATGTATCTTAGTTGATCGTGGATACCAGTTTTATGTTATAGGATTGGTATGAACATCATGGTTTTATGGGAGTCGGTTTACACTGATCTACTATGGTGCACTCTCTCTGGTGTTATTGTAGGTAGCGCCAGGGGTGGAGGTGTGAAAGAGATCATATCAGAGCATAGGTTTGGTATTATAAATGAAATCCCTCACTCATTGGATGCCCTTTAGGATAATATATTAAATAGAAAAAACTATTTGTGAAAGTTTTCTACAGTCTTCTCCTACTATAGTTTACATAATGGAATTTTCTATTTTCCCTCCCTAAAAAATCATAGAAGATAGATATCTCCCCATTCTTGAAGATAACAAGTTTCTACAACGTCCAAGGCATGCTATGCTAATAGAAGCCTGAAATAGTTAGCCTTAGATTCATTGCAAACTCACTAGGAGTTTGGCAAAATAGCACATGAGTGTGTTATATTTGGTAGTTAGTTCTTACATGGTGTGTATCAGTCTAAGACTTGGCCACACTTAGTTTGCTCTTCTGGTTTATGAAAGGATATTTGTGGTAGCTTCATTTTTTTCTTCTCTTCTCTCTTAGCGTTCTCCCTCTTACCTTGAACTCCGGGTTTTAGAATGGCTTGTTCACCCTATCGTCAAACCCGTACTACAGAGCACGATGGACATGAGGGAAATTGAGTTTAGGCAGCCAGTGAAAATCCAAGCCCCAACCAAGTGGCTTATAATGGATATGGAGCCATTAGTGAACTAGAAAATTGGTATGCAGCTTGGAACCAATAAGAGTTGCCAACACCCCTACCTATTATAGTAAACCATCAACTCCATCTGCAGACTCATGTTCTGGGATATCCTATAGATAAGGAAAATCAAGACCAAGACATTCATACTACCTACCAAACCAACTACCAAGTTACCCAGAACTGCTCCACCATTGCCTTTGAACCAATCAATTAAAACTTTAGTCCAGTAACCTAGAAGCTGCTAGAAACCATTCTTGTGTTAGCCATACCAGCCACCACCATAAATCTGCCTACAACTACGCAGCTTCAGCAAATATTGACAAACCAAACCAAAATCAAGGCCAAACTAGACTAGGTAACAACTATTTTAAAATAGCTTCAGTCAGCCACCTTCCCAAGGGACTCATTCAATGGCAATGATCAAGAAAACCTATCACAAGCCTTATCTTCAATTAAAGGTCTTAATCAAAACCATAAGTTTCCTTAAGGGGATAGAAGTAGGGATAAGGTTCTCATCTTCAAACCTTGATACTGTCACTTTCTAGCAATTGCTCGACCAGGCAATAGACGAGAGCAAAGAAAGAAGAAAAGGGTTCTTGGAAATGCAAATCTCTTCATGTTGCATCCTCCTAGCAACCAAAGGAATTATAGCCATGGGCCAGTAATGATGGTTCTAGCCACAACTCACTCATACCAAGTCCCATTCGCCAACCTGATCAATAGCTTGAAAATATCTTGTTGGCAAGCCACAAAAGTCAATAGCACACACTCAAGATCATCATCCTATTATGTTAGCTGTCACCTTTGTCCCTTTTTCCCCTCTCTATTTCTAGCGCTTATGTTGGCTAAAGAACTAGGCCAGTAGCATGTCTTGTTACTCGACTGAGCCATGCCGCAAACTTGCCACCTTACTAGTGCCATTACCTTTGTCCATCGTCACCTTGCACCATGCCTTACCTATAAATAGGTCCTAAAAGCTCCCCAGTCGGCCACACCGAAGCAAGCTGGACCACCACTGCCTAGCTCCTTTTTCACCATAGCTCTCACCTCCCAACCCATGCCAATTCCACCACTTCGAAGCTCTATGCACTAGGCCACCACATCTATTGAGTTCCCAAGGACCCTACGACCCCGTTTCACCCATCGCCAAGGCCACCTCGCCGTCGGAGCCGTTTTTCCCAATTCAACTTCCACCGGCAACCACCACTACCATTCCAATTCTTCTTCCTCGGTGAGCACCCATCCTCAATCTCCCACTCCACTTCCAAATTTATGCCCTTAGCAAGCATCAGGCTTGGCCTTGGCCACTTTCCATCATTGTCGGCGGTCAAGCAACACACGTGGTCAAATCACATCGCCGCTATCCTCAGACCTTCATTGCCAGCCACCGTCACTTCCCTTCTCCCCAATTCAAGTTAAAAATTCCATTTCCCTTTTCTTAATCATTCTACTGGTGGTTTTTGCCACTGGCAAGTCATCATCGTTCATCGATTCGACGAAACTCACCATGGGCCATTGATCCATCCTAGGGTCAACTTAGCCAATCTATGCTGATGTGGCTAGCCATGTTGGCCATTGTGGGCTAGCCCCATGCCTACACGAGACGACCTCCCTCGAGCCAGGCTACACACTCGTGGGCTAGGCCAACGATTGAGCCCATCGACCTGTCCCTTTTTCCAAAGTCCAATATGCGAACCTCTCCTCCTTCTCTCTTGTGGGCCAAAGTCTGTTTATCGGCCCAACTACTCGAGCCCACCAACCTCTTATCCAAGTCTAACATACCTCCTTCACTCGGCCTCCTTTTCTCTTCGTCCAAAGGCCACAAGCTAGACCACTAGCCATTTTCCCTTAAAACCCAAGTCCACTTCACCTCTCCTCTCCTCTTTCACTGACTAGTGTACCCCACATATCAGAGCAATATTCCTAAGTATATTCTTTTTCAATTTAAATAAATATTTTTCCAAATTCTAGAAAAACATTTAATCTTCAAATATTCCTATCTTCTTATCCATAGCTTTGATCGATCCCTTTCAACTCTCTAAATTTTTAAAACAATCAGATCTACCTAATGACACTATTAGTTATTAATAATAGTATTTTTATTTTAGGGTTTTATTTGGTTTTCTCTCTTTTATGCATAATCAAATGTCATGGAAATTATTTTGGACAAGCATTCTTGAAGACTTTGAATACAAAGATAGAGGCAAATCACCCTTTGACCATATTGCTACTAATTTATAAAATATTTTGTTTGCAATGTTATATCTAAGTGTGCATGCTAAATTTGATCGGCCCTCGATTTGCCTGATAAATCGAGGACTTACCTAGTAGTTGCATTTTACCCATAGGTTGTTGAGGACCCCTATGCCTTGTTGCTTCACCTCGTGGCACCTCAGCAACTGTGCTATTCAAGCATGGTACCAATTGTCCCACACCAACACTTGTTTGTTGACCAAGGAAAACATAGGTTGCAAAAGCTTTTAAAACCCAACATGTGGTGTTGTCATGTTTGTAAAATAAAAATGGTTTATGAAAACTTGTGATGCAAAGTGAGAAGCTTTGTATTCGTATATGAGGACTGATTCCTTGAGAAATTACACTGAGAATAATATAGTGCAACCACATGGGTGGTATGGTATATCCCTTGCTAAGTAATTAGCTAGAACAGGGTTTATCTCGCATGCTAGTAGTCGTGGAATGCCAGGATAGGGTGTTTGGAGTTATTTCTAGGTTCTTGAGTAAGAGCAGGGACAATGTAGCCTTCCCATTACTTAGTCAAGATGTTTGGGGTTATTAATAATCAAAGCTCAATGCTTGATTGAGTTTGGTTAGCCCATCTACTGGGCATAAGGTACCTTGGAATTACTTTGTAAAGGCCTTGTCATAAACTTGTCCACTTGACAATGAGAGAGTGAGCTCACATTGTGTGGGTAAAGCATGCCTCTCTGTGGAGATAAAATTATTAGAACAACCGTGTCCACAGTCATGGGTGGATGTGAAGTGATTTCTCTCGTGTAGATTTGTTTGACTGTGCTTTATAAAAATGGTTTGTAGGGTTAGAAACCTTACCAGAATTAGCTATGTAGGCTAATGGATGACCATTATATGGTCTGAAATGGATATGTGTGGGCTAGGATGTTAAATGACATCACAGATTAGGCTTCGCAAATGGAAGAAGTGTGTGATGGACATTATGGATGGCTTAGAAGCCAAAGTGATAAGAATGTGATATGGGCTGATGCTTCGAGACCCAAAAAGTGAAAATAAACTAATAGGAGTAGGATGAGAGCTACCGTTTGGCAAGCATTTCTAAGCCAGTGTGAGGGACAGACAACCATTATAGTCTTTGCTAGAAAATATTAATCAACTAAAATTTACTTTGTCCACCTGAGTTATTGCAAAGCACTTAGCAGACTAGATCGAGGTGAAAGCCTCTTTCTGACCTCATGATAAACAACCCATATTTAGTGTTTTCGGGAAAATTGTTTTTAAAATAAAAGTTTGTGGAATTAACCCTAGCCTCCTTTAAAGCATGCATACTTCACTTTATCCAGTGACTTGCTATATACGTGAGTACTCAACCGGAAGATGAAATTGAAGAATTTGATTTTTTTCTAGTTCCAAGCTGTTGATTATGTATTGGGTTCTAGTTGTGATAAGTCTCACTGTTGCTTCTTTGTTTTCTAGTAACATGCTCGGAGTTGTTTCAAAGATGTGACATCCTAAACGTATAATCTATCTATATTAATTTTAGCTATAACAATGCATCTTAGTTGACTTCAAATACCAACTTTGGTTCTTGAGACTGGTATGGATTCCATCGAGCTTCTATCATTGGCTGTCTACATTGAGGCCATTGAGCCTGGCCACTCTACTATGCCGAAGTTTGATCGGTTATTTTTTTGGACACCCATCGAAATGCTGGCTTCATTTTATTTTTTATTTTTACTTTTAGAGTCATATAAGTGACACATCAATGCTATATAGGACGAAGACCAAGCAAACAATCTAAGCAGACATCAGGTTATCCAAAACTACTGTCCAAACTACTAAAGGATTCAATTTATACTGGTTCTGATAGTTGAGAGAGCCAGCAAACGTTGACGTTTTCCCAAAAGTCTTCGGAGACCTGATGAAAAATCTTTTTTGTGTAATTCCAAATGTGAAGCAAGTCTCCATATCTTATTGGTGAAACTGAATACTTGAAATTCAACATAACCCAGTTTTCTTCTTTTTCTTCTTTAACCATAAATCCAAAAATTATGTCAGTTATTTTGAAGTTATTTTAATGTCGATGCTCTATCTGATTTTTTATATAGTTGTAGAGTACGAATAAAACTGTAGAACAAAAAGTAGACTTTTTCTAAAATATTACAACCCTGGCAGTGCAGGCACAAACAGCATGGCCCAGCCCACGTACACTGTGGGCTATCAGGTCCAGCGGGTAGTTTTCTTCGATGCCGGTGGGGCAGATCTCTTCGTCTTCATGGCTGCTTCCACAAATTGCCCTACATCAGGATTAGGCGGTGATCGATCATCAGGCAAGACCTCATGGTCCACCTTTTTTCTTTCTAAATATTTTGTCCATTAATTTGATCTATTATGCGACAAATTTTATGCAAGCACACGTACGTGCAAAGATTTGTCCACTTTTTTTGTTGGTACTGGTTAAGATGCACAAAATGCAAAAGCAGATGCAAGACAAAACTACAAACACTACACTTTACATGGATCGAAGTTTAATTCATTCGCCAATTCTTCTACTCTCTATCTGCAATCACAAATACTTTGATATTTTGGACAAGATCCAATCAAACTTTTAAACTTTTACTTTTAAAAATATATAGTTTGAAAATATAAAAATTGTATGAGTATATTTGTCTTAAAAAGTTCTTTCATATTCTCATTAATTTATTTGATTTTGTAAATTAAATTATTGCAATATAAAATGTGGTCAAATTTGTACCTCCAATAATGTGGAGAAAGTTTAACGTCAAGTACTTTTTGTACGAAGAAAACGATGTCCTCCCCCACTCTTTGTCACTGTAAAGGTCTTCGCAAAATATTCCTGATAATCACATGCAGATGTGTAACAATGAGCCCAATAAACCCTTTGGCCACATGCTTGCTTAATTTTTTTTCTCTACCTTCAATTATAAGTTTATTGCTTAATTTATGATTTACATATTGTTTTTTAGGGAAATTGTTTGCATATTGTGGATCATAGATAGAAGTACTTATAATATTTTAAGCTGAACATTTGCGTATATAGAACTATTATATATAAGTGGTACCATGTATCAATTTAAGGATGATGAATAATCCAGATGGTGTGACTACATGATGTAGTGTATGACTTATGACAGTAGTTAATATTGTTTTTTATTACCATTTGTAGCTCCAAAACATTGTTGCCTTGAGACAAGCATGTTTAATTTACACTTATGTCCGTCAAATGGTTATTCCTACTGTAATCAAGGGGATCACTTGCCATTGTGACAATCTTTTTAATGTAAAGTGACCTATGAATAGATTGTTTTATGTAACAAACCAATGTATTATTATTATGTTTATTATATAATGTTAACCAAATTGGTCCCTTAGCTCATTGATATTAAAATTATACATCTAGTCCAAAAACCCTTTTTGATTTATTGCCGGTTGCATCCAATACTATGGTCTGTGACATAAAAGGTGCTATTTGTCCTCTCCCATGTGGCTTGTAATGTTGGAACCATGTTGACCTCAGCATGTATGGCCTCCAGGGTGGCAAAAAGTAAATCTTTTGACTCTCCTCATCCCTTTCAAAATTAATTAGAACTTAAGGCTAGTTCCACGTACAACCTTTTGGGTTCACAAAATTTTAGAGCTGCATCATCATAGGGGTCTTGATGAAGAAGCTAGCAGCAGGAGCCATGCCAAATGTGTTGGAAATTAATAGTTTCCTGCCGTGTATAGTGCATGCTATGTATAGGCCTTCTTCCTAGTATAAATGATTGCAATTGCCATGTATTGCTCTTACCATGTATATATTATTGTAATCTCTATAACATCAATGAAGCTACACCTGTGATTCAATGGTGTCTTCTGCATTTCCCTATTGATTCACATGGTACTAGAACAGGTTTAATCTCTTCAACTCGTGTCTTCTCTTCTTCCCCTATGGCGTCCACCATATGCATTGTCTTGAGTTCTCTAGCTCTCTCGATAGCCTTTGCTCCCTCCACCATCTCTTTGGCACCAACGACACTATCAGCAGAGCCCTACATTCATTGGTTAATGTCAGTAACATGAATACTCATGTGCCCATCACACTCGACATCAATGACTCCAACTACGTGCAATGGAGCACCTTATTCATAGTGTTCGTCGTCATGTATAGGTTGATAGGCTTCATCAATGGAACCACTGACCCTAACCTTGATGAACTACACTGCCAACAAGACTTCGTAGTCCACTCATGGATCTATGTATCCATGTATGAGGAGATCTTTGGGATCATCATCGAGCCAGCATAGACGGTGCTAGACTTTAGTCTCCATTACCTTTACCACAACAACAACGAATATCATACTGTCTTCCTCAAAGCTGAGTTAAGGTTCATTGCGCAAGGTGGTATGTACATCAGTGATGGTCGTTTATGTTCATATCGCCTTGCATGATGGTCCTAAACTTAGCTTCGAGGAAGACATTGTAGCTTTTCTTGTTGCTGTAGAAGAGGTTGTCGATGGCGACCCAAATCTGGCATGTCATCTGTGTCAGCTCAATGATTGCCTTGAAGATTTCTTCACAGATGGATCCATAGATCCATGAGCAGACAATGAAGTCTTGCCAATGATGCAGTTCATTGAGGTTGGGGTCGATGGTGCTGTCGATAAAGCTCATTAGCTTGTACTTGTCTATGAACGCCATGAATAGAGTGCTCCATTGCAAGTAGTTGGAGCTGTTGATATCAAGCATAATGAGCACATTAGTCTTCACTCTAGCGACATTGATCACAGAGGTGAAGATGTTGGCTGCCGGTGCCAAAGAGGAGGTGGTATCGAGAGCAGAGGGCATAAAGATTATAGGAGAACTTAAGACACTGCTTTGCTTGTGGTGGACACCCTGAGGCGAAGAAGGAAAGAAATGAGTTGGGGAGATTAGACCGCTCTAATACCATGTGAATCAAGAGAGAAATGGAGAAGATGCCACACAGTCACCGACAGACCGTCTATTGATATTATAGAGATTAAAATCATGTATACATAGTAATAACTATATATGGCAACAACAATCAGCTATACTAGGAAGAACTATACACAGTATGTACTATACATGGCGGGAGACTCTTTCCAACAAGAGCTTAAGTTTTTTTACCAGGAAACAGTACAGAAACCCCTTTGGTATATTTCTTTAAATAGGGTTATTACAGAAAATGGAAAAAAAACCTACAAAGAGTTGTCTAGGCTATACTATCAACGATAGAAATTGTGGTTTGTCTTGTGCTCTTAGTCTAATTTGATGTCGGCTCAATTCATTATTGAAAAAGGTGCTTCCGTCCCTCTAAAGTATGCATAGATTCTTTAAAAAATGAGATTATTATTTGCTTCCATCTTTGCCCGGCACTTGAGATTGTAATGAATACATACGTTGAAGTTGTTTTGTTTGATTGAATTCTATATTGGAGTTCCATATAAAACCTATGGTATTCCAGCATGCATCACTGAAAGTAAACAGAAAAACAAGTGCTCTCACTTGTTCCTCTAGTATCTCTATTGCAAATAGCACAATCAAGGTCAGCATTTACCAGACAATAATGCTTCCTACTTAACTTATCTATGTTGTTTAATCTGTCATCGAAAACCTACCAAACGAATACTTTATTTTCATCATCATTTGGCATTCCACATGTAAATCACTGACAAGTGTAGACAAAAAAAATGTAGTTTGTAGAATGCTTGTGCTGACTATGGTGTAGTTCTTGTAATTCCCCTTGTATCATTAAATTAGTGCTCTTGATGTACTTGCTTCGATAAAGGAAAGGGTGAAATTGATCTGGGCTGCTTGCCTTAAAAAGTTCTTACAGAATCAACATTAGATTTTGCAAAGGATAGCAGCCTTGGGAAGGAAATCACTCTTAACTTATTATGTCAAACATTTGGTTATCCAATGTCTTTCCACAGGAAAGAGACACAGGTGGGGTGAGGATACATGTGGTTCCCTTTTATGTAAGTATCCCAAATTTCTTTTACCAATGCTACATGAGCCTATGTAAAATTTGTGCAGATGTTTAATGAGACCTTGTTTTGCAGATGCAAAATTCTATAACACCAAGGCCACCTTTCACCTTAGGTTGAAATGGAGCCTAAGTTGATATTACTATTTTTTTTCTTTCTTTGGATCATCAGAATTTGTTAAATAGATCTTAATTATTTCCAAAATAAAGATGAGCATTGCTCTCGACCAAAACAGCAAGAACATACTGAATTTGACAGAAATGAGGATAATATGGAAGGTAATCTCTTGACCTTGATTTAGAGATAACCTCCATTCATATTATCTTTGACGGCTTTCAAACCTGCATTCAGCCATGCTATCTTCGAACATTTACTTCTAACAAGAAAAAAATTGATAAAATCTAAGCTATATTCTGTACATACATAAACATGTCACAACAATCTTCTTCCTAACAGTGGAACCAGACAAGCAGTCCCAAATTAGTCGCTAGCTCACACTTTTGAGCAGGTATGCACACTCCGATTAACATGCCTAGGAGTACCACACAAAATTAAAGATTGACATCAATCTTAACCTCGTCCTTGACCATCAATATCTGATTATATATCTACAACACATTGATGGTATAGATTAGCAAAATATTACTTCCTCAATGTATTTTGATTTAAACTTCTCTCACTTTAACCAAGTCTATTAAAAAAACACCAATATCTATGATATCAAATTAGTATCATTAAACACTACTATGGAAAGTGCTGGCTTGTACAAGACTGTAAGTGCCAGATTTTCATCCAACACCAATTCGACAACACTAATGCTAGGTACCGGCACCTATAATAAATTTATCACTTTTGGTTTCTAGGAGAAAAAAAAAGCTGGCTCTCAAATGGCTCAAATTGAGCCAGTTCATTGAGCCCGCTAAGATGTCCTAGATTCCACATCCTTATTTCAATAGACAAACACATAAACAACGATCAATAATCTCATATCCATATTTTAATAGAGGAACACATATGTTCCTTCGAATCCATGAGATCAACACAAGAACATGAATAAACATCAACAATCACACCTAGGGGGAGGAAGGTAGAGGGAGAGGGTGTGGCATCGCCATCACACCTCCCAAGCTGTTGTCGTCGACACCAACCCATGCGCTATTGCACCACCAACCTACCGTCGCCATGAAGGTCGGAGGCAGCTAGATCCGGTGGCCCTCAACCTCCAAATAGCCGGATCCAACAGCCCTTGACCTCCATGCCAACCAGTACACTAGGGAGAAGTATAGGGGAGAGAAGAGGGTGGGCATGGGTAGTCATCGTTGCTCTTGCACCAATGCCACCGAGGGGAAGTAGTGGAGGAAGACGCCACTGTCGCCCTAGTGCCACCGGTGGGAAGTAGAGGAGGAAGACTAGGGAGGAGAGGAGAGGGAAAGAGTGAGATTGATTGAGGCATTGAGTGAGAGGAGAGGAGTTTTTATTTTTGCTCGGCTATAATAATTTAGTGGTGCCGGTTAAATTAAAAACCAGCACAATAGATATCGGCTTTTTAAAAAACTGGTATTAGTGTTGGTTTTTAATAAAAACCGATACTTACTTGTAGTTGTTGGTTCTAAACTTTTCTATCCCACGAAGGCAGGAAACGGTATATAGGTGTCAATTTTAAATGAATCGGTACATATGAGCAGTCATCTATTTGGGTTCATATAGTAGTGAAAATTTACCATAAAATATGTTTTGATACTGTATTTATTTAGTATTGTAAATGTTAAATATTTTTCTATAAATTTCGTTAAAGTTAGAGAAACGAAGACAGTAATTATCGCACAGCACGTCTACGACAAAAGATGTAATAATCCTCACTACAACACCCGTGCATTGCAAAGGAAAAACTAAAATTTAGGATAAACTGTGCGTGAAGAACTATCCAGAGTATACAATGTCTTACTTCAGAGTATAATTAGAAAAACACAACAGCATCAATATAACTGAATGAAGCTTATTCCCGAAAAAAAAAAAGAATGAAGCTTACTCGTATTCATGGTTGGCTTTGACATGCTCAGTCAAGGCATCTAGAAAGGATTCTCTAGTCTTGATTACGAGTAACTCTTCAGCATCAATTTGCACCTACAAGAGTTTATTAAGGCAAAACCCTTGCTTGGCATTGCACTCAGGTTCGTATTGATGAATGACACAAAGTAGAAATTAAGTTTCCTCGTGAAGCAACATATCCTGAGAGGAATTCCATTATGATTTAATCTAAGAGATCACCATGTAAACATCTTGGTTATCTTCTTTCGCACCAACAACTTCCAGCCATTCTGGATCAATAACTTTGTCGTCAGGATGTCCTACGGCCGCGGGCTCTTCCTGCTGCCATAGTGCGTGACCATTGTTTGCCTTACCACCTCAACAGGTCCTTGAGGGCCTAACACAGGACAGATGCATGTGAGCATGTCGATGCATGACGCAAGGATATTCCTAGCTAGCTACACTCTTGAGCCTTTATCCTGGCCCTGTCGATCGATCTTGTCTTTGCTCTCAAGCCAATTCAAGCAAGCAATTCAACCATGGTTTCTCTCCTCTAGTGAAGATTTCCCTCGCCCTGCTCCACCTGCTCTCCGTCGGCGTCAGGGCTCAGTGTCCCCAGGCTCTTCCGCCCTGATCATCTCGACCGCCTGGGCCAGCTACAAACCCGCGAGGAACCGCTGCTCGACCATATCCGCGGCTGATCCGAATCCATCTAGTATACGCATGGACGATGGACGAAAACTCGACGGACGATTGGAAAAATTACATTCTTTTTAAGTAGATATAGATATCGATGGTGACTCTGTACCTCCCATGCATATATATATATATAATCACCTCAAGCCTACATAATCTGTCATTTGTAATATAGATATATTGCTTGGTTTCAGCCAAAATAACAGTCGTGACTTATAATATCATCTGATAGTAAATTCCATATTTCTTCTTTCTAGGTGATTGTTACATATTTGAACTAATACCAGACATATTATATTTTTATAATTTTTTTCATATTAGATACAATATCAATATCCGTTCTTTATTTAATACTGGCATATTTTTTGCAACAAATAACATAATTTGTTTAGGCAATACATCTGAAAATTATCAATTTCTTTATCATGGTCCAGTATAATTTGTTCACATTCTTTTTATTTTCTCTTCAGTGCTAAATTATTGATCACCTCCTTGCTACAGATTTTTTAAAGTTGTTTAAAATATTTAAGTTATTTCTTTCTAGTAACACTACTGGTACTTAGAAAAGTTTGATCTTTGGGATATGGGTATATTATCATTATTCATCATACTAATTACTTTGGCGTTTTTTCCAGCAGAATTTTGAAGATTATTAGCTTATTTTTATAATGTATTGCATGCAGGTTCCTTTACCATTAGTTCCTAGATATTTTTTTGCCACATCTCCAATGAATATGTGTGCTCTTTCGTTGCATTACGCTAAAAGACGACTACATGTCAACCATTTTGCTTGGTTAAGTACTAATTTGACTGGCTTTTCCCATACCTTGCAAACCGCAATTCAATCATAGGACCGAGTTATAATGGTTCATATCGAAAGTTTCACATAGAATTAAATTTAATTTATCAATGTCGTACAGGAATTTTAATGTCCATGCTAACTGCATGGGCCATTTCTAATGTCAATAACTATTCCATCCTATATTTTGTTATGCATTCCAGACCATATGTAATGAACTTCTCAGTTTTTTTCTCTCCTCTGTATTGATGCAGCACATCAGGAGTCCACTCACTGACAGAAGCTGCTCCAGGACTTAAGAGACGAAGCCAACAGCCAAACATTGCAATGCCAGAGTACAACTCGATGGTGGTTACGTCGACATCCTTTACGCACATGAGGATCAACAGCATGCCAATTGTGCAGGCATGAGTCCACTGACGTCAATTGGATGCAAGCAACCTCATCTGTAGGTCCGATACTTTTTTCTACATCAAATTTTAGGCTGAACTCCTTTTCTATTCAATTTGATTGTTTCTTTACAGATGTTGAGATGTTGATCCATGAATCAGACATTTATTCGCACGGCCTATTGTTATTATTGTTGTAAACATAAAAAAGTATACAAGCACACACATACACCCCGAATATATATGTCGATTATTTTTTGTAATACAGCGCCTTAGAATAAAACAAGAGCTCACCTTAGGAACATATCGATAATTATTAATTTGAAATAATAATAAATTGGGAGTGAAAGTAACAATGATGATTTGTTAATTATGAAAATGATGATTTCATTATTTATGAACTTGCATATATCTCCAAGAAGTAGTGTTGTAAGATTTGTATCAGTGATAGATGATTTCATTAATTAGTTTTTGTTAGTCATAGTAACATTTGAAAGACATGGTGTTTCTGTTGTAGTCATGATAAACACGTTTTTAAGGAAACACTTTAACCAATGCATCTAGCCACATGTATGATTCAGCATACGGGTTAGAGACTAGTAGCTATTAATTAATAGATTGTTATGACGAGTCTCACACAAATGTATGACATGCTACAGAGGCAGCATAATATATTGAAGAAGGGCTGATACGAAAGTTTCCAGAAAAGTAGCTACCTCTCTGGGACTTCTTTCATCTGGGACGACTACATGTTTTCGTCTGAGAATCAAAACACACTTTAATTCCTTGAAACTATTAAACATAGCTTAGACTCCAACTTAAACAGAACAACATAGTACTCCAGCTTGAAGAGCACAGAGTAGACTCCAACTTAAGCAGAACATACAGTCTCCAACATAACCTGCAGGTCTTACTTGCACTGGGGCAACACAGATGCAAATTTTATTCTGCACTTAGTTGACTTTCTGTCATCGATCATTTGCCCCCGCCGTTGCCCTCACGATCCTTTTCGTCGCTGCCACCAGCAGATTCATCACTCCCCTCCTGCAAAATCGGGCCCATGATACAGCTACAGGGGGAGGATGGGTCAAGGCGTGGTGCCTGCCTCAGGAAATCAACAAGCTGGACTTGACCTTCCCTTTCATGGTCATTGGCAGGAGGGGCAATGATTTCCTCAGCATTATTTCCAGTGGCAGGAGGAACGACGACACGCGGTGCACGCTGCCTCTTCTTGTATATGCGGCAGATCAGCCATGATCCATCAGGTTCGATAACGGTGTTCACAGGGGGGGCAGGAGCAAGTCCATGACGAAGAACCGCAGGGAGACCATCGTTTCTCTGCAAAACAGTCGCCATATTGCCCGTTAATGGGTGCTGCTTGAGGTGCAACTAAGCTATACGTAACATACATGTACAACTAAGACAGATAGAGCAAGGATTAATTGGAAATGAATAGTTTGTATATATGCCTCTTTTATTGATGCTGATAACTAGTGACTGAATTAGTAGGATATGTTAACTTATTTGTGTCCAATTTTCTTCCTGATGGCAAAAAATGAGTACTCCATTATTCAGTTTGAAAATCATAACAAATTTGACCAATAAATGGTCGATGCACCATGTGATATAAAACTCGAGAAATCTTGGGAGAAACGGGTTAATGACACACGGTGTTCATCAGAGGTTCATTGCTTGGAAGCGGACAACAAAAGTCTCTTTCTTCTTGTCAAATTCAAATCGACTGTAGATCTCCTAACCGCAAGATCTCACCTCACGACACATACGCACGGAACTTGGTTCTGACAGACAAATATGACCTCTAGATTCTACCAACTGTAGATCCTCCGTCACGATAAAATTTGAATCACGTCTAGGTCCCGCACGCCTTGCATCGCCGCAGTTAACAACTATAAATCTAGCAGCATGTACCCTAAGCGGCTACCTTTCCTTTTCCATGAACAAAATCGACATGAGAATTATATTTACTCAGAAAATACTATACACACGAGGTTTGCTTACGATTTTGGTACGATCAAACGGCCGCGCCGTCCGCGTGGAAGAGGGACCCATTTTTGTGTGCGACCGGAACTTGCAGCGGTTGATAAACACTAGAAGAGAAAAGTTTGATCGTACAACCATCGTAAACAGAAGATCGTGCGTATAGCGGCGCACCTAGAAAGCTGCACCGGACAATCCTACACTTGCTAGAAAAGAAGTAGCAATCGGATACAACATGCAAATGAAATCAAGATGATCCAAGAGGAAAATGTTTAAAGGCAGCATCTCACCTTGGCGATGGTTGCTTCGGTGCAGCTGCAGGGCGGTTTGGGGACGTCCCCGGTGGCGCGGCTCGTCACAGGGCAAGGCAAGAGACCAGAGCCAGCGAGGCGAAATTCAGACATGCCCCATTTGGTGGGCTGCGCGGTGCGAGAATTCCCGTAGTGAAACGTGAGCGTGCGCCTCATCCCCACCAGCACGACGTCGCCGCCACCTCCCGGGTTGTAGTAGACTGGTTTCTCTGAGCCTGCCGACCTCCAGAACCCATTACTGGTGACACGGTTGCTGCGGCGGCTACCGGGGTACTTGATCTCCTTCCTCGTGAAGAAGTACTTCCCTTTCTCCTTGTCTGTCACTGCTCCTACATATGTCCATGATTGCCATCACGGAGAAAGAGAGAAGAGAACACAAAAGCAAAGCCAAACAACATAGCGTATCGTCACAGACGTGCAGTCAATCAAGCCTGGCAGAGACAGACTATATGTAGATGGACGTGTCAACGATTTTCATGGGAGCAAGATGAGGCAGTGATATGTTTACCTGGGACGACGTCCCAGGGGTTGTGGCGCAGGATGTCCACGTCGGTGATGAAGTCGCAGGGCAGCGGCATGTTAACGGCACGGCGGTACAGGTAGTGCATGACGAGCTCACCCTCGGTGGGGCGGAACACGCACCCAGCGGGGAGGCGCATTGTCGCACCATTCACCAAGGGGACGCAAAGTCCAGCACCGGCCATATCGTCCTAGCTCGCTTGCTAGAGCCTACAAACAGATACCACTTGCACGCTCGCTCGAGCTACACTGTGCAGTCACTCACAGGAATGATTTATGCTCAAGGGCGCTGTGGAGATGGAGATGGAGGGCGAGAGGGGGCTGTATTTATAGCACCCAGCTGGGTGGCATCTCCAGCTCATCATTGCCACCTGTATGGGCAACTGTGGGTGCCGTATCAGTGCACATATATGCCTCTTACTCTGACACACTATCTCACTCTATATCTCCAAGCAACAGCTAGTCTGCTAGCGTCCGTTGTGTATCAATGGCTGCATGCACGCATGCAGTAACACACAAAGCCTAAAAGATGAAAAACTGGCGATGGGGTCTGTCATGACGGGATGGATGGTGATCCCAATGTCAGTTTCTTCTGATTTTTTTTGTGCTTTTCCATTCCTTGAGTACTCATCCAATCGGTTAATCTCACTCTACCTCACTTCATGTCTGGTGCTTTTTGGGGGGAGGAGATAACCATGGCGAGATGTGCACAAGAGTGATGACTAGGAAAACTGTGGGCGCCTATTAAGGCTAGAATTAAAGGACGTGTAAACCTTGTTTGCAAGCTTATTAAATTGTCTCATTTGGATGGTTGGTAGAGCTTGCTAGTCATACAATAGGGGGGACTTGTGTTGGAAAATGTGATCGAGTTTACAGCTAGCTGCACGATTCAATAGATGCTAACCACAATTATTTGACACGCAACATATTTGGGTGCTCGTAATAAGACATTATTTCAAACATTTTTCTCTGAACTAATAATCACCGATCCCAGATTAATTCACATCAATTTTTGCCCCTACATATGTTAAACATCTGTACAGGAGACCACGATTCCTTTCCTTCCATACAAGCGGCATTGCCCCCCTAAGAACAGGAAGTAGATTTTTACTAGGTCTAGGACTATATGTACCCAGGATTTCTTCAAGCGTAATGGACATTGGTAAAAATAAATGCTACCACACTAATAAGTCATGCCCAAAATCGAGACAGAAAAGATAAATGCTACCCACACTAAATAAATCATGGCCGAAAGCAAAACCTAATATTTAATTGTGGTCTGATATGGAGGTACATAAGTAAAATAGCTTTGGCTGTGTCATGTCCTTCAGGGACTACACATAAAATTAGAAAATGATAATAGCTGTGGAGCAGCCACAAAGACGGTTGCGCTGAGCATTTCTCGCCTGGGCAGAGCAACATGTCAGCGAGGAAACGAGTTGATCATGCTGAAGAGGATGATCTCCAAGGCCTCCAGTCCCCGCCTTGAAAGTAGTCGATTTCCTGTGGGAAAATAGGACTAACACGATGAGGGGACGAAGCGCAGAGAATTTGGCTAAATTGTCCCTCACTACCTGGAGCACTCATTACCTATTACTCTAATTCTAAAATATAATAACTTTCACCATTTGAGTTTCGCTGTAAAATGTAAAGAACCACCTCTCATTTAATTTTCTTCCAATTTTACTCCAAATCCTCTTATTTTATCATAGATATTATAGTCTTTTCTCTTTATTCTTAATTAAAAAAGAAGCTATAAGTGCTTATAGCTTATATTTTGGACGGAATGAGTAGATGCCAAATAATTAATAAACAACTATGAATTAAATGTAAAATAATTAATTGACAAATAGTTTTCTTCCATACTTTCTATATTACCTTCCCACTATTCAGGAGATAAAATAATTACACCGGCTGGACTGATTAGAAGACAAGTTTATAATTGACAATCACAAATCTTATTTTTGCTCCTTCGAGCTAGAGGGAGGTAGATATATATCTATATACCTAGTATTTGTAGTTATGAGGTATATACCTCTTCAAAAAAGGAGAAAACATGTGGAACAATGGATACATAGATGTTTTTACATTGATGTTTTGTTTTTGGAAAAGACTGTAGGAGAGTATATATTAATAAACATAAATTACATATGAATAAATACAAAGATTACAAGTTGTCTATCCATTCTGACATTTGAGGTTTAAGACTATCCTTTGCTCTATGGATAACTAAGGCAAATTCCATTCTGAATTTATCTATACTTGGGCCAAAGGAGTCATGTTTCTAAAAATCTTATTGCTCCTTATAATCCAAATACTCCAGGCCATTAATATTTTTACATTGATGTGGTACTGCGAAGATCTTCTACAAGTCTATGATCTTTTGAACCTGCATTCAGCCACGTTATCTTTGAACTACTAGGGCATACATTCATTCCAAGTTCTAACATAACAAAATGTGATAAAAGTAATCTGCTAGACCGATTTTTGCGTATCACAGCAAGCTTCGTCATGCGATAAAATCTATCTTTGAACCTGTTTTCTCCTGCACGGAAAAGATCTCTGACGTTCAGGCCGTCACAAATCAGTGGCCAGCTAGCTAGAGAGATTTTAAGCAGGCAAATACACAATGAATATAACTTGGCTAGGACTAGGCCTGCTACAAAATTATCTCTTGTCATTAATTAATTTTTGTATTCAGTTTGATCTGTATCGAGAGAATATATCATGTCTATATAAGCTTCCCGTGTATACACCATACGCACTAAATAAACCTCTACTAACAAATGTAATAGTTTTAAAAGTATAAATCTATCGTAATTTTATTTTTTTAACTTTCTATTTATAATGATTTTAAATATAAGATTTTTTACATACGTGTAATACTCTTACATATAAAATTTTCTCAGAATTTTTGATGACATTTGTTAGTTGGTGTGAACGATATATGGGTGGGAAGCTTTATACGTTCTCATGAATCCATATGTCATTCTCTATATACAACACAGGCTCCTGGTTTTTTAAATCACAAATATAAATAATCCTCCAGCAGCTCAAACAGAAAAGATGTAATAATCCTCTCACTGTAAATGATATCGCTCAAGATTAACTACATCAATTGTTTCACTTGATATGATGCGCATGGTAACTCTGAATAAAATCCAAAGTCCAATAATCACTTGAAAGCACACACATATGTGTGCTAAGTGACTTGTCGACACATGCATGCCGCATATGTGATCACCAGAGTAGTCTGGATATCCAAAGCATCAATCACATACAGAGCAATGCAGCAGAGTGAACGAGCTATGGCATGGCAATGGAAATAAAAAAGCATACAGCATATAGATACGGAGTATATGACACGATAAAAGGCACAGTACATTGAAGAAGGGCAGATACAGCAGTTACCTCTACCAGAATAAAGGTAGCTACCTCCCTGTAACCTTATCTTGCATCTGGGGCGATCCTAATCCCAATCACACTTGACTTTCTCGAAACTAAATAAACGATATAGGTTCCATCATGAACTTAAAATAAACAGCATAGTCTCAAGCATGAACTTAAAATAAAAATATGTAAATAGCTCGCATGTCTTTCTTGCAATGGGGCACCCCATTTGCAGCTTTTATTCTTGTCTTAGCTGAGTTGCTTGCTTCGATTAGTTCTGGCCATGTCCATCACCATGCTTGTCGTCCTTGACATCAGCAGACTCATCACTCCCCTCCTCGAAAGAAGAGGCAATGATGCAGCAATTAGGGGAGGATGGCTGCCCCAGGAAGTCAACGAAGCGGACTTGGCCTTCGCCTGCATTGCTAATGGCAGGAAGGGCGAGGGCAACTTCCATTGCATTGCCGATGGATGGTGGGATGTTGACACGCGTTGCACGCTGCCTCTTCTCATAGATGCGACATATCAGCCAAGAACTATCAGGTTCCACCATAGTTTTCCCAACGGGGGCATGAGTATGTGCAGCTGACAGACCACCATTGTTTTTCTGCAGAACAGTCCCCATATAGTCTGTAAGTTGATGTTGCTTAAGTCGCAGCAATGCTATATATAACATGTACAACAAAGAGAGATTGATGAGGTCTATTAGTTGCAAAGAAATCGTTGAATGCCAGTTTTATGCTAATCACCAAGTGACTGAATTTGGTAACTTCTTATTTATGTCCAATTTTCTTCCTGAAATGGACAAAGGAGAGACATCCCCCAATCGGTTTGGCCAATAAACTGAAGAGATGTCACTTCTTATTAAAATGTAGCGATAAGAACAAAAAAAAAATGCTCCAAACATCCCGTCTGGGACTAAGGCGCTAACATGGTGTTCAAACGAAGAGTTTCACTGCTAAAAACATACAAGCCGACAAGAATTTGAATATCTTATAAACCCATAAACGTTAGATCTCTAAGACAACCAAACACTAAGGAGATAACCACATATGATGTTCAATAAAGAATTTCACTAATAAAATTACGCAAGCCAACAACACACCCTTTTTCATCTCAACAAATTTAAATCTCTTATAAATCCCATAAACGTTAGATCTATAGATATTCGGATACTAAGAGGATAACTACACGTGATGTTCAATAAAGAGTTTTACTAATAAAATCATGTAAGCTGACAACACACCCTTTTTACATCTCAACAAATTTGAATCTCTTATAAATCCCGCAAACGTTAGATCTCTAGACATTCAGGCACTAAGGGGATAACTACACGCGATGTTCAATAAATATTTTTACTTATAAAATCATGCAAGCTGACAACACACCCTTTTTGCATCTCGACAAATTTGAATCTCTTATAAATCCCATAACCATTAGATCTCCAGACATCCGGGCACTAATGGGATAACCACACGGGATGTTTAATAAAGAGTTTCACTGGTAAGATCATGCAAGCCGACAACACACCCTTATTGCATCTCGATAAATTCGAATCTCTTATAGATCCCGTAACCATTAGATCTCACTTCATGACAAAATTTAATCAAGTGTAATTAGATCCTACAAAAATATATGGAATTGCTATTCAAAAAGGTCAAATCACCTCTAGATTGCATCACAGATCCCATGTCATGAGAAAAATTGAATTGCCACTAGATCCCGTGGGCTTGCATGGTATCAGTGGCACCCATCATGGGAAACATATACTAATACTCTTCTTATATTTATAAGACAGTAATTCATCATATTTTCCTATTCCCAAGTTGAACCTCACAATCCTATGCTTGCTTACAAATAATTTACCAATCATATTCAACCTGTAGATCGAAGCAATATTATATAATAAAAGGGTAGGATGATGTTTGGATGCAGTGTCTCACCTTGGCAATGGTCACTTCGGTGCGGCCACACGGTGCCATGGAGGCATCACCGGCGGCAGTCCCCATCACAGGGCAAGGCACAAGGCAGGAACCGGCTAGTCGGAACTCCTGCATGGCCCATTCGGTGCGTTCCGCAGATGAAGGCTTTCCGTAGTGGAACACCAGGGTGCGTTTCATCCCCACCAGCACTTGATCAGCACCACCACCGGCCTTGTAGTATACCGGTGTCTCCGAGCCTGTCGACCTCCAGAACCCATCCCCGGCAACACGATTGCTGCGGTGGTCACCAGGGTGCTTGTTCGCCTTATGGGTGAAGAAGTGCTTCCCATTCTTCTTCTCCTCCGCTGCTCCATATCATCACAAATTGACCAAATGAAAAGTGGACAAACAGAATCAGACAAGGAATTAACCATTTAAACACCTACAGCCAATCTATCCCAGGTGAAGCTACAGATTTATCATCAAATTAATCCAAGAAGATTTGGCATAATAATTTCCATGGGAGTACAGGGCAGCACGAGTCGAAATATATATCACCTGGGACGATGTCCCAGGGGTTGTGCCGCAAGATGTCGACGTCGGGGATGAAGTCGCAGGGCAACGGTGCCTGAATGGCACGACGGTATAGGTAGTGGATGACAAGCTCACCCTCGGTGGGGCGGAAAACACACCCCGTGGGGAGGCGCATCGTTGTACCGTTCACCAAGGTGATGCAAACTCCAGAGCCGGCCATCTTACAAGCTTGCAAGCTACAAATATATTTCGCTCACTCCCTCTCTCACTTTGTACTCTCTCAAATGAACGAAAGACTGAAGGCGCTGTAGTGATGGAGATGGAGGAAGAGGGGAGCTGTATTTATAGCACCAAGATGGGTGTCCGCCAACTCACCATTTGCCACCTGTATGGGCAACTGTGAGTGCCGTGAGGGAGACTCAACTCCACTCATTTTGTCTCTCTGCGTTCCAGACACACTGGCTCTCTCACCCTCACTCTATCTCCAAGCTGCAGATAGTGAGCTAGCGTCCAGGCTGTTGCAACGCATGCATGGTGAGCAAAACACAAAGTCCAAAAGTGCAAGAACTATAAAGATGGAGTTTGTGATGAGGGGATGAGGACCCAACGTCAGTTTGCTTCTGATTTTTTGTGCTTTTCCATTCCTTGGGGGATCATACAACTGGTGAGTTTCACTCTATCTCGCTTCCTGTTTGGTGTGTTATTGGGGAGAAGATAACACCGAGGAGATGTGCACAATACTACGACTAGGAAAACTGTAGGAGCAAATTAACGATGGAATTAAAGGAGGTGAACCTTGTTTGGAAGCTTATTAATTTGTGTCCCTATTTGAATGGTTGATAGTGCTTTCCTGGGGCTTGTCAATTAATTGCTGGTTTATAGCTACCTTTGGAAAATGTGAGTTGAAAAGCGAGCACCAAGCCTCGCTGGACTCCCAAATTTTTTGGAGCTATATGCGTCAGAGCACCATCTACACACCATAGGAGCCATACCAGGCAAAGTCTAAGTTGATGTTACACATGTTTTTCTTTGCATTATCTGAATTTTCAAATACATCTTACTTTCCATGTAACTAGTTATACATGCATGATGAGCTCCAATTCCATCATAAGAGGATAAGGTAACAAATTTAATTTTCCAAGGAGGGATGTACGATAACTTCCCCTTTGATTAACTGGAAAATTAATTTTTTCCCACCAAATGATATGCGATTAACTATTTCATGCTCTGTAGATGTTAATTAATTATTGCTTCTACTATTTAGTGCCCTGAGTTCTCAGGGCGGCCATCCCTCATGCGGTTGTGCTGCTCGTGCCGGCAACTCGTCCCCCGAGGTTGCAAAAATGAACCACAACCGTAAACAAAGCTTGTAGCTATAAATAGAGGAGTACAAATAGGTCATCTGCGAGTGCTTCGATAGGAATCTAGTGATGTTAGATTCGCGGTTGAACTTTGTCTCCTTGAATATGTTACAGGATCACTTACTGACACGTAAGCATAGTGTGTGTGCATAGTGGTGTGTGCATGTGTGTTAATCGCAATAAAACACTCAACAATGATGGTTTTACATTGATGTTATACTTCGAAGATCTTCTACAAAAATGATAAGGAACACATGAAGGAATCTCTACTATCTTTTGAGCATGCATTTAGCTAGCCACGATATATTCGAAATAACGCATACTTCCGACATAACAAAATGCGATAAACGTATAAAATTAATCTGCTAGATCAATTTGGCATGTTACAACAAGTTTTGTCCTTTCCCTTCATCCTTTTTTCTCCACATAAAGATCTCCGGCATTCCAGAAGCAGCCCCAAATCTGTGGCTAGATAGAGAGATCTTGAGCATGCAAATAGTCACTGAATTTAGCTTACCCAGGCGTATCAAAAAAATAACTCTTGTCATCAATTCTTTTTCCTCCAGGTCCATCTATATCAGTATCACATTCTCTATAGATAACACGCAGTAACAATGGTATGGAAAACATGAAGGGATCTCTATGATCTTCTGAACAAGCATATAGCCACGCTATTTTGAAAAAATGCAGCTCCCAAGTTCCAACAAAACAAAATACCATAAAATTAATGTAAAATCATTATCATAATTAATATTTTATAATTAACAACTAACTTTATAAATAAATTTATTTAATAAAAATTGGTTTAAAAATATTTATGATATTGGTGGGTGTGTGTAATTAATGTAGGTTATGCTATAATGTCTGTAATTAAAAATGGTTGATTTATCTATTTGTATATAGTTAGGTGGTTTAAGGTCAATCTTAATCATTAACAAAAAATCAGGACTATAGGTCTAGCACATAGTTGACATATTATATGATAATATTATAAGGAGCGTTTAGGTTAATGTTGATTAACAGTGAGATCGTGTTTAGAGAACGATAAAAAATAGGTGGCATACGGTACCGTGTTGAAAAATAATCGCGACAAAATTAGCAAGAGAAGAAGAGCAAAATGCCGCTGCAGTACTTTAGGTATTGTAGCATCGATGTGTGTGTGTATATATATATGGGTGTGTGTATACGTAGTGGAGTGCTATCGGGTAGCAAGGAAAGGAGACCCATGAGGCTGTGAAACGGCTCGGGCAGCAGCAGCTAGTGACAGGCCGTGACGCCCCAATTAGGGGCAGAAGAGGTCCATGCATCGTGCAGGGGCGCACGCGTGCAGGAGACCGAGTCTAACGTGGAACCGTACGGAGTCAGGGTGCATGGTCATTCGGCATCGAGACGAGATCGATGGCGACAAGCGTCGGAAGCGGAGAGGACGGCATCGGTGGAGTTCGATTCGGAGTTGGGATTTTCCATGATTAGCTGAAGCAGCAACGCACGCTCGGGAATCTTGTACGGTTAGCCGGAATCCAGAAAGTTTTGAATTTGGTTTACTGTAATTGATTTTGGAGCTCGATATATTGTGTCATAGTAGAATTAAAATTATTTAGATATAAATAAATAAATAAGGGGTTAAGACTTTAGAATTATAGCTTTTGAATTTAGATAAGTGTTATATATATATATATTATAGGCACGTATTGTAAAATTAATTATCAAATTATGTTTAGATGGTACGATTGGTGAAAAAGATAGCAGTAAAGATAGTGGATAAACCAATAACACCTAAGACATGATGATACATGATGTCTAGAAGATCAAATTAGCGGTTAAAAGGTGATATGACTGATGACATATAGGGAGTGTACTACGACTTTATATACTGAGTATTTTTTATTAAAAATTGGTTTTCTAATGTGCTATATTGATTTTGCCTGTCAAAGAAAGCTTGTTATTCCACTTTATTATTACTTTTTCTCCGTGAAAAAATCTCCCGCATTCAAGCCATCCCAAATCAGTACCTACCTAGAGATATTTTGAGCAGGCAAATACACATTGACCATTTAACTTGGCCAGGCCTCGTCGTACCATAAAATTAACTCTTGTCATCAATTATTTTTTTACCCAGTCCATCTGTATCAATATCTCATTCTGTACATATAACACGCAGTCCTGATGTTATAACTAATCCTACAGCAGCTCAAACACAAAAGATATAATAATCAACTCACTGTGATGATCTCGCTCGAGATTAACTAGATCTATGTTTCACTAGATGTATGATACATTGCAAATCTGTAGTACTATGCCATCTCGACGGCATATCGACGGCATATCTATGTTTCAAGCCCAGATATGTCATCTACTAGAGTAGTCTGCATATCGACGGCATCAATCACATACAGAGCAATGCAGCAGAATGAAGAAGCTATGGCAATGGATACAAATAAACATATAAAACCTAGTATATGACAGGATACAAGGCACGACAATTTGAAGAAGAGCAGATACAATAATTACCTCTACGCGAAAGGTAGCTAACTCACTGTGCCTTTACCTTGCATCTGGGGCAGTCCCAGAACCCAAGCACTCTTGACTTTCAAAAAACTAATTAAACAGTAGATTCAAACTTAAACAGAACAACATAGACTCGATCTTGAACAGCATAGAGTACTCCAACTTAAACAGAACGTAAAGTCTCCAGCATGAACTTAATATTAACACACATAAATAGCTCACAGGTCTTTCATGCAATGGTCCACCCCATTTGCAATTTTTATTCTCGGCTAACTGAGTTGCTTCCTTCGATTAGTTCTGGCCGTGGCCATCACCATCCTTGTCGTCCTTGACATCAACAGACTCATCACTTCCCTCCTCGAAAGAGGGTGCAATGGTGCAGCTACTAGGTGAGAACGGCTGCCCCGGGAAGTCAATCGAGCGGACTTGACCTTCTTCTGCATTGCACATGGCAGGAAGGGCGAGGACAACCTCATTTGCATTGCCGTTGGATGGAGGGGTGATGACATGTGGTGCACGCTACCTCTTCTCATAGATGTGACATATCAGCCAAGAACTATCAGGTTCAACCAAAGTTTTCCCAAGGGAGGCATGAGTATGTGAAGCAGACAGACTGCTATC
This sequence comes from Oryza coarctata, assembly GCA_030770085.1. Lineage (NCBI taxonomy): Eukaryota > Viridiplantae > Streptophyta > Magnoliopsida > Poales > Poaceae > Oryza > Oryza coarctata. The sequence continues at coordinate 10,184,727 of CM061483.1, read as the reverse complement.
ATTTTTCTGCAGAACAGTCCCCATACAGCCTGTTAGTTGATGCCGCTTAGGGTGCAGCAATGGTATATATAAAGATCCAGCAAGTTTAATAGTAGTAAAGAAAGAGCTGCCTGCCAGTTTTATGCTAATCACCTAGTGACTGAATTAGATGGATTTGGTAACTTCTGTTCTATGTAAAATTTTCTTCGTGATATGGTCAAAGGAGAGCCATCCCCTAATCAGTTTGACTAATAAAAGCGCAACGGACAATATACCCTTTTTTAATCTAGATAAATTTGAATCTCTTCTGTAACCGTTATATCTCCAAAAATCTTTGATGACCACACGTGGTGTTCAATAAAAACGTTCACTAATAAAAGCACAAGCCGACAACACACCCTTTATATATCCCGATAAATTTATATCTCTTAGACATTGTAACCATTACATCTTTCTTGGCGACAAAATCTAATTAACTGTAATTAGATTCTACTAAAACATATGGAGTCACTGTCCAAAAATTTCAAATTATCCCTACATTCCATCACCTCTAGATCGCATGTCATGACAAAATTTGAATCACCACTAGATTCCACGCGCTTGCATGGCACCAATCGATCAAGCTAGACAGGTGGCACCCATCAACGGGAAACGTACACTAGTACTCTCCTTTTAATTATAAGGTAGTAATACATCATATTGTCCTATTGCTCAAATTGAACCACACAATCCTAGGCTTGCTTACAAACAATTTACCAATCTTAGTCAACATGCAGGTAGAATCAATATTATCCAATGAAGGGGCAGTATGATGTTTCGATCCAGTGTCTCACCTTGGCAATAGTCGCTTCGGTGCAGCCACAAGGTGGTTTGGAGCCATCACCAGCGGCAGGCCCCATCACAGGGCATGGTAAGAGGCCGGAACTAGCGAGGCAGAACTGCTGCATAGCCCATTCGGTGCATTCCGTGGATGAAGACTTCTGGTAGTGGAACACCAGGGTGCGCTTCATGGCTACAAGCACATCGTCGGCGCCACCACCGGAATTGTAGAATAGCAGTGCTTCCGAGCCAGTTGGTTTACAGAAACCCATCGCTAGCAGCACGGTTGCTGCGGTGGTCACCAGATGCTTTTTCTCCTTAACGGGTGAAGAAGTGCTTCCCGTTCTTCTTCTCCTCCGCCGCTCTATCATCACCAACCCAACAAAGGAAAAGTATACACAAACAGAATTATACAAGAAATTAACCATCAAAACAGCTACAACGTAAGCAATTTGTCCTAGGTGAGGCTACGAATTCATCAAATTCATCATGGCAAAGATTTGGGTTATTAATTTTCATGAGAGTGAGGCAGCGTGAGTAAAAATATAGGCATGGCCTAGGTGTTGTCCTACCTCACCGCACCTCCACCCCACCTCCCTACATTCCCTCTCATTGTCGCTGGTGCTAGCCACCAGAAAACTGTAGGATCGAAACATAAGAATCAGTCCTATCAAAGAGGGGTGAATGGTAGGAATACTAAAAACCAAATATTTTTGTGGAATAAAAAAACCTTTGATCTGAATAAAGTTATGATATACTGTTGTATACCACCGGTCTAATTGCCTATCTGTTCTTAGTCCGATCATAGTGTTGTCAACACTCCGAACGATTTGATGCCATCAGTCAGTCTACTGCCCAACCGTCGATCTAACTTCTAACAAATAAAGAATACAGCTAGATGAAACTATTAAAATTAGATCAACATTATTCAATTAAGATAAATCTACAAAGTATATACAAAATACTCATCACTTTTTAAAATTAAATCATAACTTTTCTTTCTTATAAAAGTTATATCCATAAAACCACAATCTCTCATCTATTTATATCCAAAATATCTATATGTAATACTTCTATTTAGAGTCAAACCATCAAATTCCATGACTAACTTAGATATAGAACTCCTATTCATAATATATGACTTAACCTATCATATTTCAAACCTTTTATAATTTTCTAATTTAATTTTTCTCTTTTTTTCTCAGTTCTACTTTAAATTTATTCGTGATTTCTTAGATGCTTGTACATATAACTTGTGAAGCCCGTTACGAAATCCTCCCACATGGTATCCATTCACCATGTGCCACCTTGTAGTCAACTTTGTTACCTAGTATTCTTGACCGTTCTGGACCTCAGCTCCACCTAAATCTAGTCCTAGTCTGGTCATTGATAGATGTACGCCTCAAGGCCTTATAAATTTAGTACAACTTTGTTACATAGCGTCCTGACCGTACTAGACCTTCGCTCCTCTCTAAGCGTAGTTCCGGTCATCATCATTGAAAAAGATTAAATCTAAGTTACCTACCCACAAATAGACAAAGTAATCATTTCTAGACACAGATATTACAACCTGACCCATATTAGTCATACACACTCACACAACACCATAAATATTTTCAAACTAATCTTTATTAATTAAACCATTTGTAAAGATAATTGTTCATCATAAAATATTAATCATGATAATGATTCAACCAAACCATACAATGGAAGGGAGGGCGGTAGTAGGGCCATCTCCTTCTCCCCTAACCAAGGAGCAAGCTCCGATTTGCTAGACAGGTCTTGGCTTTGGTAGTTGCAATGGTGTCTAGAGCATCGGCTACCATGGATGGCGACATCAGGGATGGCAGTAGTAGAGTTGGCACCATAGATCTGGTGGATGGGTCTATGGCAATGTTTTCACATGGGCTGCCTGTTGGGTGCAAGGCAGCGCACCGAGCTAAATCCACGTAGAGGATAGGTGGATCTAGTGGGAACTTAGTGGTGATAGTCACTTCGGGCTCGTGGGCACGATAGTAGCAGCAACAACTAGTAGTGGCTATGAGATTGTATACTATTGGAGGCAAGGGTAATGGCTAGATCTAGACCTCCCCAACTGGATCTAGCAATGGTGTGACTCTCTAAGGTGGTGGGTGTGGTTGCAGCGAAGGTAATTTTTATGGCCCAAGTGGATCTAGCTATGGTGAGACCCCCCAGTGTAGTTGGTTGGTAGGGTGTTGGAGTATACTGGCATAGTAGTTGGTGTTGGCGCAAGGTGTCCAGCGGGATGTAGGTGTTTGGTAGAGAGGCTGCTTATCAAAGGTGGAGTTGGTGCCCAGAGGGCACTTGGAGAGGCCACCGAAGTGGCTCATCTGTGCATGATTGCTAGTGTTGCTCTTTGGCCAGAATGTTGTGTGATGGCTTAGGTAAGGACACGGTGAGGAACGACGCATAGACGGTGGCTTGCACGATGGCATGTGCATCTTCTTTGGTCAGCTGGGCCTTCTCTCCCTTTTTAGGAGCTCCTCACCTTTTGATGACCAATCTGGTTCCAAACTCTAGTCGCGGAGATCCCCATTGCAAGGGAGGATGCATTGGTTTAGCTAGAAGGGCTCTACATGGTGGAGGACAGGCGGCCTTCAGTGTTGAGCAATGCTTTGAGTGAACCTATTGTAGCCAGGTGACCCATTTGGTGGAGATGTGGCATACGAAACTTTCACGGCAAAATAGTGCATTGGTTTGTTGGGGCAAAGTCGAAGCTACTTGACTTGTTGTGGTAAGGTCAGCAATGAAAACCCTCAAACACTTTTGTTTTGGTAGCATTGAGGAGGCGTGGTGCACGTGGTTTCCATTGTATTGGCATGTTGGGGCAGAGTCGAAGCTACTTGTCAAGGATGGCAAGCTCAACAACAATAACTCTCAACTGCCTGTCCTAGTAGTATTTTGGCAGCTATGGTGGTTGAGGTACGTAGACGGTGGGTGTTTTGGGTGAAAGCCTTGCCTGGTCTTTGGTTGGTGCTAACAATGTCGACGATTATGGGCGCTGCTCTCCTTCTTAAGGGTGTTGTTGTATTGTTTCTCACTTATCTTCAAGTAAAAACCTAGTTTTGATTTCGGACGAGTGTTGTGTGCATCTTGGACGATAATTTTCTTCTTGGAGGCTTCACCTAGAAGACTCTGCCCTACGTTTTGGTGTGTTAAGGTTGTTGAGATTGACAACCATTCATAGAAAATCGAAGCTGCTTTTTTTTAGCTTAGAAAAAATGATGTGTGATAGGTCTCAATAGTTGTTATGGTATAGGTATTACTTCTTTGTTCTCCATGTGTCACAACTAACCATGCGCTTGTAAGGTTTTTGGGCTCGACTTTTCTCATAAAATGGATCAACTCCTTTTTCTTCTTAGTATAAAATAGGAACTCCTTATTTTCCTTCTCGAGGTTTACCTCAGAAAAAACCAGCTCCATTCCTTGCTAGATTCCCAAATTTTTTGGAGCTATATGCATGAGAGCACCATCTACGTATTGTAGAAACCATTCCAGGTAAAGTCTAAGTTGATGTTACATATGTTTTTCTTTACATCACCTGAATTTTAAAAAAGATTTTACTTTCCAAATAACCAGTTATACATATACGATGTGCCCCAATTCCACATAAGGATAGAGTTCACGGGAACTTCCCCTTTGATTAACTGGAAAATTAATTATTTCCCACCAAAAGATACACGATTAACTATACTCAATAGACGTTAATTAATTATTGCCTCTACTATTTAGTTCTCTAGGTGCTCGTGGCACCGCTCCCTCGTGCGCTAATGCTGCCCATGGCGGCAACAAATGCCCTGAGACTGCAAAAAATGAACGGCAACTGTAAATGAAGCTTGTTGCTATAAAAAGCAGTGTCACTCTGTCAGTCTGCATTCCTTTTGAACTCATACCGGAGCACTGTCTCCCTCTGATTCCTTTTTCCCAGTGATGGCCATGTTAATGAACAATTTGGCACAGCTGTCGTTGTTGCAGGAGCAGGGATTTGCCGTTGGACTTCCTCTATTTGAATGTGTGTTAGAGGAGCACTAGCGTGTGTGATGTGTGCATGCATACTACTGTGTACATGTGCTTATTCTATGTAATCGGAAAAAAGTTGAAAAATTAATAGATAGATGTTTTTACATTGATGTTATACTGCGAAGATCTTCTACAACAACGATTAGAAAAACATAAAGGAATAGATCTCTATGATCTTTTGAATATTCGGGCTATTTAGCTAGCCATGTATATATTTGAACTACGGCATACTTCCAACATAACAAAATGCGATAAAAATATAAAATTAATCTGCTATTCCAACTTTGCATGTCACAGCAAGCTTCCTCGTTTCACTTGTATCTTTTTCTCCATGTAAAGATCTATGGAATTCAAGAAGCAGTCCCAGATCTGTGGCTAGCTTGAGAGATCTTGAGCAGGCAAATACTCAATGAATATAGCTTGCCTAAACGTACCAAAAAAATAACTCTTGTCGTCATTTTTTTTTCTCGAGCTCCATCTATATCAATATCTCATGATCTTCTTTTGATCTTGCATCTAGCCACGCTATCTTTGAACTGAGGCATACTTCCAAGTTCCAACAGAACAAAATGCGACAAAATTAATCTGCTAGATTGATTTTGAAGGTCACAACAGCAAGCTTCGTTCTTCCACTTTTATTGTTTTTTTCTCCACGAAAAGATTTCGCACATTCAAGAAGTCCCAAATTAGTAGCTAGCTAGAAATATTTTGAGCAGGCAAATACACATTGAATTTAACATGGCTAGGCCTAGGCCTACTACAAAATTAACTCTTGTCATGAATTATTTTTTTATCCAGTCCATCTATATCGATATCTCATTCTCTATGTAAAACACGTACTCCTGGTGTTATTACTAATCCTACAGCAGCTCAAACACAAAAGATGTAATAATCCACTCACTGTGATGACCTTGCTCGAGATTAACTACATCTATGTTTCACTAGAGATACGATACATTGCAACTACGTAATAATATGCCGTCTCCAACAATCACTTCAATCCCAGATATGTGGTAAACGCCTTGTCGGAACGCATGTTACGGCATATGTGATCTACCAGAGTAATCTGGATATCGACAGCATCAATCACATCCAGAGCAACGTAGCAGAGTGAACAAGCTATGGCAATGGAAATAAAGACCTAGTATATGACATGATAAAATGCACAATATATTGCAGAAGGGCAGATACAACAGTTACCTCTGCGAGAAAGGTATAGCTACCTCCCGGTGACTTTATCTTGCATCTGGGGCAGTCTTAGAACCCAAGCACACTTGACTTTCACGAAACTAATTAAATAGTATAGACTCAAACATAAACATAACAACATGGGCTACAGCTTGAACAGCTTAGAGTACTCCTAACTTAAACATGACTCATAGTCGCAAGCGTGGAACTGAAAATTAAAATACATAAATCCCCTCTTCAAAAGGTGGGCGGGGGGCAATGGTGCAGATATTAGGGGAGGATGGCTGCCCCAGGAAGTCAATGAAGCGGATTTGGCCTTCACCGGCATTGGCAGTGGCCGGAAGGGCAAGGACGAATTCCCGCGCATTGCCAATGCCGGCGCACGCTGCCTCTTCTTGTTGATGCGACAGATTAGCCAAGAACTATCAGGTTCGACCATGGTTTCCCCAAGGGGGACATGAGTATGAGCATCACACGGCCACCATCCTTTTTCTGAAATTAAACAGTCCCAACATAGTCTGCTAGTTGGTGCTGCTTAAGGTGCAACCGTGGTATATATAACACGTAGAATGAAGTATTAGTAGTAAAGAAATAGTTCATCTCATTTTTATGGATGCTATAATTAGTTAGTGACTGAATTAGAAGGATATGCCCCCCCCCCACCCCAATCAGTTTGACTAATAAACATTGGAGATATGTATAACTCCAAACATTCTGTGAGTAGGTGATAATCATGCACAGAATTCAATTAAGAGTTTCACCGATAAAAAGACAAGCTGACAACAAACCCCCTTTTGCATCACTACGAATTTGAACCTTTTAGATCCAGTAACCATTACATCTTACAAGCGACAAAACCAAATACAGACATATTGTGATATCATTGATTAATAATTGGCTTTGTAAATAATTTATTTAATAAAAATTAGTTTAAATATATATGTGGATATTGGTGTCAGTGCGTGTGACTAATGTGGATCAGGTTAGGATATCTGTGTCCACAAATGGTTGCTTTGTCTATTTATATATACGTGACTTAAGGTCAACATCGGTCAATGGTGAGGACCGAGACTCAGTGAGGAGCGGAGGTCTATGTAACACCACAATTTTAGTTTAGCTGTAAAAAACCAATTCTAATAAAAATCATAGTTTCAAAAAAATTGGTTCTTCATTTATAAATTAAATCCTCTTCTAAAAATTACTTCTAAATTTTTATAAGTCTGTCAATCAAATTTGAATACTATTTCAGATATTAACTCTACCTCAAAATCCTCTAAAATAAATCTCCTTGAATCCCTCCCACAAAATCTTGAGTTCAAATTCAAACTCACTTCAAAATTTTCTCAAAAATTCAATTTTAGAAATCCATAAAAAACTAAAAAAACTCATGTTCCTTTGAGCCACCTTCCCTCGGCCTAACCTCCTCCTCTTTTTCCCCTTCTTTCCGCTCGGCTGGCCCAATCGCCCCACTGAACCAGCTCCCTCTTCCTCTCCTTTCCTCCTCTCTTTCTCTCCTAGGCCGTGCCCGAGCCGGCCCATGGCCCATCTCCCTCGCTCTTGCACGCGTCCACGACGGCGTGCCTAAGCTAGCCTATGGCTCATCTCCCTCCTTCCTTTTTCAACCGTGTTTAATTGGTACATGTTGTATAAAGAGAGTAGTTCATGATATATGGATAAAACATGAAAGCTTTAAAGAGTTTAGCTGAACTATTTAAATAGTCGTGTTCACAGTTATGTGCAGATCTAAGGTGTTGTTCATAGCATAGTTTAGTTTCTATCAAAAGTTTATAAACATGATTGGTGAGATAGAAACTATTTCCAAAGTCCGCCTATGTAGCAGATGATCAACCTTTGTGATTGGAAATAAGTCTATGTGACCTTAGGGGTCTGCTCGCACCATAGTGTTGTAGTGCCGAGAAGGTAAAACTTATGCTCTAAAAACTTATTAATTATAAGAAATAATTAAGAGATGATATTTGATTATGTATTAATTGCTGGGAAAGCAAAAAGGAGCTAATAAAGAAAAATATGAGAAAATATTGAATATTGCGATCACTCATAACCACGGTGACAAGCTGTTGTAAAGTAACTCGTGAAATAGATCAAGATATGAGTCTCTTTCCGATAATTAAAATTTTGACTCACTAGTATTTTGAAAAATAACTCCATTAAAGAAAAGGCTCGTTTCGCAAATGAAAACCTTGGCCATCCTTGTTAAGTCAAAACATGTTTTCTTTCACTCTAACTTGCTAAGTACGTAATGTACTCATACTTGCTCATATATATATATATATATATATGTATAGAGTTTGAAGAAGATGATGGAAACCCATCCATCGAGGAGTTCCTCTAGGAGCAAGTCGAGCATAAAGTCTTCTAGAGTTTTTGGCCTAGTTCCCAACTCGTGCCTGTGGAATAAATTAGTTGCTTAAATGATGTGCCTAGTACTTAGTCACTTAAGTTGCTTCCCACCATTAGTTTCTACTTGGTTGCCATTGTTGCTCTTGCCTCTTGTGCTACGCTATCCATTTGGGGTCTGCCTATGATGATAGCTTATGTAATGACTACTATTGATTTAATGAAAGCTAGTTATTTCTAAGTTTATTATTATTCTATGTGTATCAACTTATGTATTTTGGGACTAGTGCAGTGTTCACAGGTAATTAAGTTGATCCCTGATCTATATTAGCTCGTACTTTATAGCTAGTTGAGTTTGGGGTGTCATAGTCTAGCATGGTATGGATACCACGTGAAATGCTAGTACTAGAGTCAAGAGGTTTTAGGATTAACATCAGACAATGGTAAATTTTGGGACTACGCTTAGATAGAGTTGAGGTCTAAAACGGTTAAAAATACCGGATAACGAAATTAGATACAAGGCGGCATACAATGGATGGACACCATGTTGAAAGGACTTCGTAACTACTAAGAAATCATAGAAAAAATTAGGAAAGAAATTAGATGAAAAAAGAAAAAGAAAATGGGATAGGGAAGAGTGATACTTAATTTTAAGTAAAAAGAGAAAATATTTAATTTTGGTAAATTATATTAAATTTAGAAATTGAGAGGTTGAGTTCTAGTAGAACTAGGAGTTCTACTCTTAGTTTGTATTAGATTTTTTATATATAAATAGATGAAGGGTTTAGCCTCTCGAGACATAACTTTTAGAAGGAAAAAAAGATTTAGTTTTAACAAAGATGAGTATGTATATTGTATTGACTTTATAAACATAAGTTATATGTATTTTTAATAGTTTTATTAAATTATTTTATTTTATTCTTGAGCGATTGTACTGACGACATAAGGGTGGCCATTATCAAAAGTTTAGTTCATCAATTTAAGAGATCTTTTATTTCCATAAAAACATTTGGTTTATTAGTTTTCTAGCATTTATCCTCTTAATTTTTGTGTGTAGATCCTACGCATTTCACTCACGACAAAATGAAATAAACTGTAATTATATCCTACTAACGTGACATATCCTTTTAGCATCTCGACTAGTCAAATCTCTTATAGATCTCATAACAGTTATATCATACTTATGAAAATTCAAATTGATTGTAATTAAATTGTACAAACACATATGCAATTCCCTACTGAAAAAGTCAAATCACCTCTAGATTCCATGACATCTAGATCCCGTGGCATGAAGGAATTTGAATCACCACTAGACCCCGCACACCTGGCATCAATCGACCAACCTAGACCTAGTGGCACCCCCCGATGACAACATAGACAACAACTACTCTTCCCTTACTCTTCCCTTACTCATAAACAAAGTGGACTTCAGAATTATATTTACAAGCTAGAAGTTCATCACATTTCCCCATTCCCCAAAATTGAACCTCACTATCTTATGCTTGCTTGCAAATAAGTTACCAATCAGATTAACATGCAGAACGAATCAATATTATCTAATACCATGGCATGATGATGTTTGGATGCACCGTCTCACCTTGGTGATGGTTGAATCGATGCAGCTGGATAGTTTGGAGCCATCACCAAGCATCATCACAGGGCAAGGCAAGAGGCTGACAGCTGCGAGTTGGAACACCTGCATTGCCCATGTGGTGCGTTCCACGGATGAAGACTTCCAGTAGTGGAACACTAGGGTGCGCCTCATCCCCACCAACATTTCATTGGCACCACCCCCGGCTTTGTAGTACACTGGCACCTTTGAGCCTGCTGACCTCTAGAACCCATTGCCGGTGGCACGGTTGCTGCGGTGGTCACCAGGGTGTTCGTTCTCCTTACGGGTGAAGAAGTGCATTCCATTCTTCTCTGCTACTCCATCATCACCAATCCAAAAAAAGATAAATATTACGCAAACAGAATCAGACAAGAAATTAACCGTCAAAACACCTGCATCCCATCTAGCCGAGTTGAATCTATGGATTAATCAAATTAATTTTTAAATAGTTCCGCATTGATTATGAAAGGACAAGAGACCTAATATATAAGTAGGAGTTCCGCATCTCTCACCTTATTGACTAACTTTTAAGATGATAAAGAATTTTTACAATCCTATATTTGGTATCAGAGTTCGACTAGTTCAATATTTTTGTTCCGATGGACATGACTAGATGGATCGTTGGTGTGTATGGCCCATATACCCGAGGCACCGTCATGGTACGGTAAAAGGACGGTAAATAGCTAAGGAGATACCAATGTGTGAAGGAAAAAATTATTAAATAGTTACGTAATGGTTGTAAAAGTAGAATATATTAATATATAAATAGAGGCTCTAATATATAAGTGAAGGAGCCCCTCATCTTAATAGCTAGCTTTTAAGGTGGGAAATGTTCTTTATGATCCTACATTAATAAAAGATGCTGGTAAAGATTTGGCTTAATAATTCTGATGGAGAAAGACAGTGCGAGGCAAAAATATATTTACCTGGGACGATGTCCCAGAGGTTGTGGCGCAGGATGTCGAGGTCGGTGATGAAGTCGCAGGGCAGCAGCACTTGAATGGCACGACGGTACAAGTAGTTGACAACAAGCTCACCCTCGGTAGGGCAGAACACACACCCAGTGGGGAGGTGCATCATCGTACCATTCACCAAGGTGATGCAAACTCCAGGGCTGGCCATCGTCCTAGCTCGGAAGCTGCAGATGGTGAGATAGCATCCAGGGTGTTGTAACGCATGTATGCATGGCAGTAAAACATAAAAATCCAAAAGAGGTAGAGCTAAAGATGGAGGTTTGTGATGACGGGATGAGGATCCCAACCTCAGTTTTCTTCTGATTTTTTGTGCTTTTCCATTCCTTGCGAAATTGTACAACTGGTGATTTCACTCTATCTCATTTCCTGTTTGGTGTGTTATTGGTGAGAAGATAACAGCGACGAGATATGAACAATAGTGCTGACTAGGAAAACTGTGGATGCCTAGGCTGGAATTAAAAGTGTGTGAACCTTGTTGGCAAGCTTGTTAGTTTGTGTCCTTATTAGGATGGTTGATAGAGCTTTTTTGGGGCCTTGTTAATTTGCTAGTTTAAAGATAGGGGGCGTGTGTTGAAATATGTGAGTTTAGAAAGCCAGGACCAAGCCTCGGTGGATTCCATTTTTTTGGGCTACATGAGAGCGCAATGTATGGTAGGAGCCATGATAAGCAAATTCTAACAAGTTAATGTTATATAAGTCTTTATTTGCATCATCAGAATTTTTTCAATGCATTTTATTTTCCAAATAACAAGTTAGACATGTATGATGAGCTCCAATTTCATCATAAGATAATAGAAACTAACGAATTAATTTGTTCTGAATAAGGGGTGCATGAGATCTTTCCCTTTGATTAACTACAAATTAATTATTTGCCACCCAAAGATATAAGATTCATTATTTCATACTCAACAGACATTAATTAATGCCTCTACTACTTATTGCTGTAGGTGTTCAGAGTACCCTCCTCCCTTGTGCCACCCTTCCCAGCAACTCGTCTTCACGGTATTGAAAAAAACCAACCACAATTTTAAATAACAAAGCCTATATCTATAAACGAAGGAGCATAAGAAGTTAGAAGCCTAACTGCCTAGATTTCCCACTCTCCATTCCTCCTGAACCCATATATATCCAAGCACCGGCTCCTCCTTCCTTCCTGGTGCTTCCTCGACAGTATTATGTGTCCATGGCAATTAGCAATGGGGGCGAGCGCTTCTGTTTCTTCAAGGCCATATGACTTTCTCCCTATGTCAACCAGGTTATTGCTGGTGCATCATCTCAGCTAACAATTGAGACCAAGATGCAAGGGGTGCATGATCCATCCTATTCGCTCATGCATTTTCTAAGGTTACATGCCATGATCGGAGACGCTACAATGTCTTGATTGGGATCAGCCCTAAGTACGTCAATGCTATAAAAATAAGAGGAGCCCTGTTTGTGGACAGGTGATGATCTCTCCACGTTCTCAAACTCCTTGATAAACCCTAACACCACAGATCCATAGCTTATGCTAAACAGGACCCATAGTGCAGTTCTAGGATAGTGTGGGTGGTGCCTGAAGGGATGCCACCACCTGCTTGTCGATTGCTAGCCACCAGCCACAGCTATAGCATCAAGCAGGGAATCTTGTGCTTAGGACTTCTACATCTAACTGATACAAAAGGAGCAGAGAAGTAGAAGAAGGCAGCATCCATGGCTTCAAACAATGCCAGTCTCACCTGGATCAGTGGCCAATTCCATCATCAACCAAGCCACTTAACTTTCCCACCATTCAACCTCTCCTGCCACCACTGCACTGCCTATTGAATTTATCATGCGAAGATGTACCATAAAATTAATTTAGTCATAAATTATTATTATAAGTCGGCATCTATTGTTGGTACTAATAAAAAAAACTATATGCTAAATATGTCTGTTACAACCCATCAACTATTAATTCTGATTTTTATAAAGTATGGTCACGATGCTATTATGCAGCTAATCAATGGCCATTTTTTTTAATCTGAGAGATTACCAGAGCCCCCCATTAGTATACAGGTATAAATTATAAATATTAAAATTTTAATTGTATGGTGAATACGTTTCTTAAACCTAACTTTCAATGTTATAGTTCCAAAATTAAAATCAAAATAGCTGTCACAAAATTAGATATAGAATGCATCTTAACTGATATTTCTTGCGTAACATTCTAATTTACTAAATTAATAATTTGAAAGATTGTAACTGATTAGTATAGAGCTGTACTTATTGCTATTTAGGTTGGAGTCTCAATTTAGTATTTTCCTTAATTTGATTAAGAAATTTTGCATTGAGGTATTAAGTTGTTCTTCACTGAATTATAGAATCGTCATAATTCCAAAATTATTAATTAATAAGAACCAAGTTGTATTTGGTTTGGTTTCATGTGTCAATTATAGTTTTTCCAAGATCTAATAATTTCAATATAAGGAATTAATCAATAACTTTTGTTCTTGTGTTGGAGGCTCATTTTATTATTTTTATTAATTAAATAATTCCAAAATTAGGAATTAATAACCATAAAGTTGTACTCAATTTAGAGTAAAAGCTTAGAGTTAAGAAAATAAAGCATAATAGAGATTTCCATTGTTATGTTTTATTTGACACAAATTCATGACATGATATATGACACAATTTTGAGTAAAATTTCACGGATTTTGCTTGTTCCTTGACATGGTTGTGTCTCTTCCATCTACCCCATGAAAGATGCTAAGCGATCAACATCTGAAAACTAAAGAACGGAAATGTGTGCTTAATATGAAGAAAGTGAATTAGTTCAGTTTACTGTAAGTAAATAATACTCTAAATCGACATCTGACGAGAAAAGTATGTTGTGTCCACCTCTGAGTGTTTTGTGATTGTCAACTGGACGATATTATGCTACTAATGTAATGACCTTGGAATTTGTTATAGTTTGATCTATCGATTATTACTGGCCTGAATTTATTGACCTGAGATTTCTTTATAGCACCATGTATAATTTTTCTGCAAAAAAAAATATAACTAAGAAGACATATATAAATAGGATATCAACATAATATTTTAGAAGAATATTTATACTAACCTCTTCATCAATAAGTATCATGTAGAGGCTAATAAGTCATTGTTGTTGGGATATGTGGGATACCATGGTCTAATTACTCTAACCTTGACTTTCAATGTTTCTTTTTCAGTGTGAATTATTTTAAGTATATCACGTGTAGATATGCTGCTGTGTTTATCCATCAATTTTGATAAAAGAGAAAAAAGAACTCTGGATTAGGTTGCAATTATTTTATTAGTGATATAGGTTTTATTTATGTGGTAAAAAATTGGCATAAGAATAAAAATCCAACGATAGGAACATCAATAATAAGCTATGGACTACAGACAATATGCATATAGACATACATACATGACATATGGAAAATTATTCAGAAAAATGTATATTATATGTTCTTTGGTTCAAAATTATTATTAAGCAGCTCAATTTTTAAACTGAACTATGTGTTTTTCCTGTGAATCAAAATCAGATTACTTGAACACTTATAGATAAAACATTTCATTCCATCGCAAAAGATCAGCAACAGAATTCATTACTTCAATCAAATAAAAAAATCAAGAATGTTTTAATTCTCAAATATATAGGTCAAATACAACATACAAATTCTGATAGAATACCCATATTAACATCTATCCCTGGACGTGTTAACATCTAATTCTGTCTCGCTACACACCGAAACTATACCCTACTCCCTTTCTAAACAAAGGCAAGACATGCTGGTGTCAGCAACATCTATCCCTAGCATGTTAACATCTAATTCAGTCTCGCTACGCACTGAAACTATACCCTACTCCCTTTTTAACCAAAGGCAAGACATGCCGGTGCCAACATAGTAGGCTGTTGGAATAATCAGCTATCAGTTCAATAACTGAAATCCCCATTTATTACATCTGCGTGATCAATTTCTCAGAGATAAAAATAATTGCATTATGCACCCTTAGACGTCCTGTGAAGAATCATGGAGAGCAAAAACTATTCTAATCTATCAATACTATAATCTCATCTGCTACCTGAACTTTCGGATCTCTTCAAATATTCAAAGGAAAAACATACTCCTATCGGAAAGAGGAGAGGAGTTACGTGATACAGGTATACAGCTCAGGATTTTTGGAGGTCTTCTAGATGAAGGTGCCCGGGAAGGGGAAGACAGACTCCATGATCATCATCTCCACCACATCGGAGGTGTCGACATCGAAGTACAGCTTGTGAACATCTAGAACCACCTGCTCTGGCAAGCATCGTCCGTCTGAGCAATATGCTCACTCATTAGAGGGACTTTAAAGTGGCTCACTGTATTAATTAAGTGTGGGTTGAATCTTATTATTATTGGTCAGAATTTTTTTTGTTAACATGAGAACTAATAGAAAGTGTCTAGTTGGTATGGGTATATATTCTCCATGTCCATCTATATCGATATCACGCCTGGGTGTTTCAACTCATAATATATTACTAATCCTGCTACTCCTCTGCCACAAAATATATAGAAAATCCTCTGATACAACAGTTTTTGTTCGAGATCACATCCATGCATGTTACACTAGAAATGTATGATATGGGTAGCAATACCTCGATGTGTCAAACCGTGTGGACATGCATTTCGCATGCATGATCATTAGGGTTTGTTTATCAACATCAAGCAACATGTAGTATAGAGCAGTGCTTCGTAGTGAACACGATATTATGGCAATGGATATAAATACACAGAATACAGATAGCTAGCTAGAACGACATTTTGAGACAGGACAAAATATTGAGAAAGGTAGATGCAACAATTTCCAGAAAAGTAGCTACCTCTCTAGGACTTCTTGCATCCGGGACGACTGTGTTCGTCCTAGAACCCAAGCACACCTGACTTTGTTGAAACAAATTAAACAGAACATATGGTCCAACTTTAATAAAATAACATAGACTTCAGCTTGAACAGCTTAGAGTACTCCAACTTAAAAAGAACACATAGTCTCCAATATGAACTTAAAAAACACATATATATATAGCATGCATGTGGGTCTTCCATGCAATACAGCACCCTACTTGCAGTTTTTATTCTTGACTCAGTTTACTTGCAATCACCATCCTTATTTTCACTGCAACCGGCAGACTTATCATTCCCTTGCTCCAACGAGGAGGGGCCAATAGTGCAGCTATGGGTTGAGGATGGATCAATGAAGCGAACGTGGCCTTCCCTTGCATTGCCAATGGCACGAGGGATGATATCTTCCCCTGCATTGCCAATGGCAGGAGGGATAATGACATGCGGGGTGCGCTGCCTCTTCTTGTAGATGGGACAGATCAGCCACGAGCTATAGGGTTCTACCATGGTTCTCACAAGAGGGGCACAAGCAAGCTTGGCACGAAGAGTTGCAGAGAGACCATCGTTTCTCTGTGAAATTTTTTGTTTGTTAGTGGATCTGCTTAAGGTGCAACCATGGAATGTATAACATGTACAACAAAGAGTGATAATATGACCCATTAGTTGTAAATGAATAGATGGATGCCTCTTTTACTATGATGCAAATCACATAGTGACTGAATTAGGAAGATATGGTAACTATATGTCCAATTTAATTTCTTCCAAATCACTTTGTTTAAGCTTGTAGTGATGACCAAAACCAGATATACAACTCCAAACATCCTGGTATCAATTGTATCATGACACATGGTGTTTAATAAAGAGGTTTCTCTTATTGAAATGCAAATGGACAACAAACCCCTTTTGTTCTGAACAATTTTGATTCGCTTGTAGATCCCGTAACCACTAGATTGCGCTTCACGACAAAATCAAGGGATCATCACTATATCCTAGTAACACATATGGAACCCCCTGTGAGGCTATGACAAATTCAAATAAACTCTATACCCTCCACCCTATATTCCTAGTCGCGACAAAATTTGAGTCACATCTAGATCCCACGCCTCTTGCATGGCATCAATAAATCAACCCTAGATCTAGCATCACATACTCTCAATGGTAACACAGACAGCACCTACTCTTCCCTTACTTCTTGAACTAAATCAACATGTGAGTTATAATGAATCATCATGTTTTCCCCATTCCCTAAAGCCAACACTCACAATCCTACATACACTTTGTGGCAAATAACTGAGCAATTTGATTGATCAACCCGTAGATGGAATTAAGATGATGAAAAAGAACAAGAAAATATTTGGAGGAAGCATTTCTCCTTGGCTATTGTCGCTTCGAGTCAGCCACAGGGTGGCTCTGAACCATCGCCAGTGGTGCACCTCATCATAGGGTGAGGCAAGAGGCAAGCCCCCACAAGCTAGAGCTCATGCACGGCCCATTCTGTGCGCTCTGCGGTCCATCAATTTCCATAGTGGAACACTAGAGTCCGCCTCATCCCAACTAGCACACCGTCCTCGCCCCTCTGGTTTGCAATAGATGGGCACTTCCGAGCCCGCTGCCCTCCAAAAGCCATCACCAGCGACATGGTTGCTGCGGCAGCTACGAGGGTACTTAACCTTCTTTTGTGTGAAGAAGTACTTCTCTTTGTCCCTCTCCACCACTTCTGCATCATCAGATCATCACCAACCAACGAAGGAAAATTATGACAATGAAAACAAGAGAAGAAATATTGTTAGTACACGCGTGCAATTAATCAAATCAGACTTGCAAAAGGATGTCATAATAATTTTTATGTAAGCAAGGTAGTATGGATCAAAATTAACCAGGGATGATGTCCTAGGGGTTGTGGTGAAGGATGTTAATATCGGTGATGATCTTGTATGATAGAGGCACATGAATGGCACGGGGGTAGAGGTAGTTGATGAGGGGTTCATCCTTAGTTAGGCGGAATCGGAACCTAGTGGGGAGATGCATCGTGGCACCGTTCAACATAGGGATGCTAAATTCAGTGTTGGCCATCACCCTAGCTTGCTAGCCACACTACACAAAGAAAACTTGCTCGCTCACTCGATATTCACCCTACACACTCTAAAGAACGAAAGCTCAAAGGCGCTGTGGTGATGGTGGAGTCGGAGAGGGGCTGTATTTATGGAGCTCAGGGGGCACCCCCCATTATCAGCTGAATGGGCAGACTGTGGTGACGTGAGGGAGATTCAACCTTTGTCTCTCTACAAGCCTCTCTATCTAACACACTGTCTCTATCGCCAAGCAGTGGCTGGTTAGATAGCATTTACACGCCAAGCCCAATTGAAAGAGGAAGAACTGAGCATGAGGTTTGTGATGATGGGATGAGACTCCCAATGTTAGTTTTGTGCTTTTTCGTTCTTTGGAGCACATACAACCCGTTAATTTCACTCTACCTGGCTTCCTATTTAGTCTTTTATGGAGGCTAGAGATAACTGTGACGAGATGTGAACAACCGTGCTGACTAGGAAAGCTACGGGTGCTTATCGATGCTGGAATTAAAGGTGTGTGAACCTTGCCTGCAAGCCTATAGTTTGTCCTTATTTGGATTTTTGGAAAACCTTTTTGGGGTTTGTTTGCTACTAAAAAGATAGGGGTCTTGTGTTTGAAAATGTGAGTTTAAGTGGGGTGGGTCGATAAGGCTTGTGTTGTGAAGTATGAGGATGCTAGGAGTAAAAATAATTTGTTTTTCATGTTTATACTGTTCTCGCTCTGTTAAAGTTTTCTATTCAATGTTTGTTTGGTTTTAAGAGAATAATATTTCGTTAATATTGATATATAGAACATTTGTTACAGTTCATTCTGATCTCTTATGTGACTCATACCATTTTCGTTGGTAGTTTCTTATTTTTTATTTGTCGTTCTCTTCTTTAGGGTCATAGAAAGAGTGTATTTTATGGATTCAAATTTATCATCTCTCATTTAGTTCACTTTGCAACTTTTATGTTCGTATCTTGGTTACAACCTTCTACAGTCTGCTAATGATGCAAGTCCCATTATCAATAGTAGTACATGCATATAAAAATGACTTCCTATCCATACTTGGTTATGCAGTAAAAGAGTAAATAATTAATAATGGTCCTATATAGATCTTTTAGATCGAAGTTTAAAAATTGGGCATATATTTATATATACTGATGGGAGGATTTCCTAGAAGCCTCTACACTAATCCTAAAGAAAATAAACAAGCTAGAAATTTCTACATCAATATTAAAAAGATGAGTACACATAGAATATACATCTGAGAACCTCCACCATAGAATATATAAATCTATTAAATTTGGAATTAATAAATAGAGTTGTATTAAATTTTGATTCTTACATGTATTTTTCCAGGATTTAATTATTCCATAATTAGGAATGAGTACACATAGACTTGTACTCAGTCTAGAGTATGAATCAATAAATCACAACTAATACTCGGTCTGGATTCTGAATTTTAGTTTTTTATGGTTAAATAATTCTGAAATTCGGAGCTAATAAATTCCATTTTGTGTTCTCTGTTTGAAGTCTTGGTCATTGTGTTTTTATACAATAAATCCAAAATTCAGGATTAGTAAAATTAATAATCAATTAATAAATATTGGGTGATTGTAAATATGACATAATCTAATTAAGTTGGCCCATCATTGTTGCAATGTTGGTAATTTGACAAAATTATATATATGAGCATAAGTTTTTACGCTACATTCCGAATATAACCATTTTAGGATTCAAAATTTCTACACAATTATAAGCACATATAGGGTTATACTTTTCACACCAACCACCTCCCGTTCAAATTTCTCTTCATCTTAGTCACGACTATCCTTCCACTGCTAACCATGCTATCGATGCAGAAGATCAGCAATAATACTTATGGGGCTACATGTCAGACCTAAAGCTTGATGATAGCACAAGACAATAATTTATACAGGTTTAGACCCTCGAGTTGAGCTAATAACAGCTCTTATTTATGAATGGGATTGCCATATGTCGAGGGTTTGTGTATAATGAACATTTGTGGTGTCATTTGTAGGTGAGGTCCTACTTCTGTTTATGGATGGTACTATTGAAATTTTCTCGTCATTCAAGTTCTATTTAATTATTGTGTTTGCTCTATATGAGAAAAACCTAAAACACAGAAAGACAATGCATGGCACACAAGACAAGCATATACTATTCACTACATTGCTTTTTAGTTTGTAAATTTTGCTTCTGTTTGGTTATACTGAAAATGAGTTTAAAAGGGCATTTGTAGTTTATTTCAGAGTGGAATGAATTATTAAACTCATGGGAGTACAAGGTTTTATTGTGGGCTTATGAGGTCAGATCCTGTTAGTGTCTTGGTTCAAGCAACTCTATCTATATCACTTTTTGCTCGTGTGGAATTTAATTTAGTTGCCTTGGTTTGCTTAAATCTATCGGTGTTGATGTAATAAAGTTTTGTTAAAGCTAGCATGGTAATTGACCTAGGGATTGACCGCATCCATTTAACTTAACCCCTTCATGATGTGGTTAGTGTGGGAACTCAGATATTTTATTCTAAGGATGAAGAAAATTTTATTTTGCCAAATTTAATCTAGCGGTATCTATTTAAACTTTTGGTTATGTTATATTCATTGGGATCATAAAGCGTGACCTAAGATTTGTACTTTTAGTATTTCGCTTTGATCAACTTTGCAAATTAACATTTGGATACATTACAAACGAAGAACATTAGAGCCACAAAAGAATATCAGAGCCGACAAGAGAAAGCCTTCAAGAAGTGAATTAGGAAAAAAAATTCCTGAACCATATTTTATCCTTGATAGTATTTCCGGGGGAGAAGTCCCGTCCCCTAGGTGCTGCTGGCATCACCATAGTGCCGATCAGATATCTCTATGGACAGGGCCCTTGATTGCCTCCAGAATTGCCTTTCTCGAGAGCGCCTTCATGAAGCACTCCTCTTGTTTTGTATGTCAGATTTTCTGGACATTCATTTATTTTATGAGTGAATGATGCTTTTTGAAAAAATTAATGATGAAAATTGTACTATTAGGAAAAAAAAGCAAGAAAGAAAGGCCTCAAAATATATTTTTTAAGGACGTAGTCACGTACGCCGTATGCATGTACTCCTAAAATTAGTTAATAGCAACGTCAAATCTAGGAAAATGAAACTAAAAAAATATAATAGCCTTCGGATTCTAGTGTGACAATGGCTCCTCCCACCCATACGGTGGCACTGGCCTACTTTTAGCAGCCTCAAATCCTATTTTATATGGTATGGGTTGGCATTTAGTGGCATGGTAGTGGTGCCTATTTATATGAAATTGGTGCTTCAACAGTGATGACACAACGTTGAGGGGGACATGTCCATGTACCAGTGTGAGCATGATGGCAGTTTGGATTGTGTTCTGTGCTCTCTGTAGTCTCCCGAAGACATGGCAATCACCATCATCAATATCTAGGAATATAATATATGTGCTTTAATTATATAATTTTAGAAAATAATTAATTAAGAGGTGTGAAAATTTAACTTTTGAACTGTTGCTCGGATAGATATGGATTATCGAGATGAGTGAGATAGACTATACATTTGCAGAGATCGGCAGGAGCTGAGCCCCTGTTCGTGTGCCCTCGTTGCCGTCGCCTAAAACTCTAGTCGACGTTTGCTCGCCCGTAGCAGCCTGGCTGTTGCCGCTATCCTGTGCTGGCAACCGCTTGTTGTTGCCGCCACCACCGGTCTGCTTTTTGCTATGCCGATGTACTGTGCTGCTTTCCGTTTTGCCGTTCTGGTTTGTACGCTGCTGCTTCTGTGCTGATCGCTACTGCTGTTGCTGCTCTTCGTTGGTGTTGCTGCTGCTCAAGGGATAGGAGGAAGCACGAGAGAAGGAACAGGACCAGGAGAGAAGGAAAATTAGGGTTAGGTGCATTCATCTATGTGGTTTAAAGAAATTCGTCGGCTGTGCTGCAAGGGTAATCTCTAGTTAGTCTCTGAAGCATATATTTCAAATAGAAATCGAGTTTAATCAGTGATGATTAAATTTAATTTTCCAATCGATTGGCTGAAATCTTGTTTTAAAAAGTGGGATTAATTTGTTGGGAATCAGTTTTGAGGTCTAAACAAAAGTTAGTTCTGGTTTCAATCTATTAGGACAAGTTTTTTAGTTCATATTGTGAAAACAGTATTGCTTACCGGGTATTAAAAACCTGTGCAACAATTCGTTTATTTTTAATCATCGGATGGTTGAGGCAAAATTAGATTTTTCTCCAATCAAAAAAATTCTAGATAATTTTCTACATATTTTCAAGACATATTTATTTGCTATGTTTGATTTAGCAGTTCCAATGTTAGTGTTAAAACCATGAGAGAACATGTACTTAGCCATTTATTTGGAATTAACTTTTTAGAGTCATTTTGTTCTTTCGGTTGGAGAGCTGCGGTAATATCGGTGTGATGTCAGGTAATCGTTAAGGTTAAGTGCATGATGAACTTATTAATCATGATGAATGAACTGGTTTGCTTTTACTTAATCACTTCCACTAAATATTCATATGATTGTATATGTTTTGATTATGGTTAACTGCTATTCATGTTTCAAGTTGATTTTAAGTTTATGGTGTTATTCTTATTTGGATATTCTTTGCGATCGCTACTATAAAACTTCTATGACGATTTATGGTTGTCAGTTTTTAATTTAATTGGCATCAATAATAAACCAAGCCAAACCAACGGGGACACCAATAAAAACATGATCTCTTCCTCCCCTCTCCACTCACTCTTTGCCTCAATATCACTCTTTCCCTCTTCTCTCCTTTCCTCTCATTTCCTTTGTGACTCTCTCCACTACCACTAATGGCGGTGCTAGGGCGATGGCAGCAACTTGTTTTTCCTCATCCTCCTGCCGCCTACTATAACCTCTCATCTTGCCTTCACTTCCTCTCAATTCCTAGGTAGCAGATCCGCCGGTGTAGAGGTTGGGGGCCACCTAGAGGTTAAGGGCCACTAGATATCATTACCTCCAACCTATATGGCGATAGTTTGGGAGGTACAACGACATCGGTGGGTTGGAGGTGCGACAGCGTCGTTGGCCATCGGATCCTCCCTATTTCCCTCAGCATCCTGGCAACCCCTCTAGATGACCCCCTCGGTGACTTCCTTGACAACCCCCAATGGCTAGATCTGACTACCTTGAGCTCACGGGCAGCCAAATCTAGTTGCCATGACCCCTTCCCTCTCCCTGATAGGGTAACTCAGCAGCAGTAACATTTTCCTCCCTGTTCCTGATGGCCAGAAAGGGAGGGGTGAGTGGGATTCGTCATCGATGGCTTTCTCCACTTTTACCCAATGCGGTCATGGCTTGCCCACCTCTCCCTAACGCAACAGTCACTAGATCTGCTTAGAGCTAGGGGCCACTAATGGTGAGGCCAAATCTGTCTGGACCCCATCAAGACAACATTGATGACCCCAAGGTACCTCACCATCATGTTCCCTTCCCTTTGCCTCGTCGCCGTCATTGACCCCGTCGACAATGAGAAGAATAGTATAAGGAGAAATTCTTAGGGGATTATTTAATTTTGTTCTTGTATTCATGTGTTGTTTTTGAGAATATCGGATGTGTTATTCATTGAGGATCTGTGTGTTATTATTTTTATTGTTCCTATGTTGATCTAAGGAACTAGAAATTATCAATTGGATTTGTTCTTCTATTTTTGATTGTTTTGGCTATGTTAATCGAACCATGCATCTCATGGATTTGGTGGCTCAAATAATCAGGTTGATTCCAATTCATCGGCCTAGCTTCTTTTCTTAGCTCATAGAAACCTATATGTGTCAGTTCCCCATCTTTCATCTATGCTGGCATGGGTCATTAATATTGCCTGGTGCCGGTACCCAAATCCAGCACCCATGGCACTTTGCCAACTAGCACTAATTGGCCTTCTAGTAGTGGGTTAAACAATTCATGTTATAAGTTAGTCATGGATATTTTATTCTGTTTAAATAATTCATGTTTCATGTGAATCATGGATATGAAATCATTCACGGTTGCTTATGTTTTATTTGATTTTTAGATACAATGATATATCGGCATGCACGGGCGAGAAGTAGCACCCTTTTACCTCCACACTAATGCACAACTTTAACTTGAACTAAGTTTCAAAACATGTTGTGATTAATAGGAAGTTATCTGATTTATAGAATATGTGTCAATCAATTATATCTATAAACTATCATTAAATATCGGACAACGTGGTTTTTTATGTGTATTGTGTAGAACTCTAGGTACGTAGATACCTAGAGTCTTGCAGGGGAGATGGTATATGACTATATTATCCCACTCTAATACTTATATGCTACCTACTTATAAATTTAAAATTTCAATGTGACAAAAAATTAGATTATAATAAAATCAAATGGGATAGAACCATTTAATGCTAAATTTAAAAACAAAGTTTAAATTCTTGAGAAAATTTAAAAAAATCTGATTAAATCTAGACATTAGTTTCAACATGAAATTGTGAACCAAAACTATTTGTTATTGTGTTTAAATTTTGGTGAAAATGTTGTATGAATTTCATCAAATTTGATTTGAAAATTTATTTGAAACTTTTAAATATCATTATTAAAATTTAATTCCATTGGATTGTTCTCTACAAATTAATCTTCATCAGTACATATTCATTCAAAAAGTACTTTCCAAATTTGAAGCAAAGTTTGAATTTTTTTAAAAAACTTAATGAAATTACCTTTCAAAAATTTGAAATTCAAAATTGTCTATTCAGTAATTTATCCATTTCTGTTTTTTTCACAACCCAAATAATTTATTTGTGGAACATTTTTAACTTTCAGTAATATGCTAACGACAATAAGATCATTTCTAAAAAAATTCACGATCAACTAATGGTTAACGACTGCAAAGGACATGTAAGCGATCCAAATAAAAACTCAGGGTACAAGGGATCAAGTAAATCTTAAGAGTGTAGAAGGGATCATGTAAAATTTTAGAGGCAGATAGAGAATTGGCTCTAAAATAGTTGTACCCTGAGCCATTGTTGCAATGTGTAAATAATTGAAACATTATTAGTAGATAGCAAGGGAGTGGTATTTATATTTGCATTCTCCTATTGTTCAATAGTTCTCTCTTAATGTGCCTTATCTCGCCCAATTTGTTTGTTATCTCCCCATTTGTTTCTCTACTGTGTATTGGTTGATATTGATGTTCCAATCGGCTCAGACATGATTTGGTTGATGAAGATTCTATGTGAAATCTTAAATATATGTGTGAAATCATATAAAATTTTATTGAAAACTACTCCATATGTAAACAAATATCGAATAATTGTCTTTTTTTATATGTATTCATTCGCAAATGAGATTTAAAAATTTAATTGCAAATATAGTAACTTTAAAGTTCACAGCAAATTAATTTAAGTTTAGTTATTAACAACATTGAAAACTATTGATTACAAATATGCTTTTAGATTGCAGGCAGAAGCCTTTTTATCAATAAAAATGAATAAAAGCAACGAACCTGATCTGATTTGATTGGTAATTGATTAATTATACACATTCTAGTCTCCTAATTTTTGCTTATGCACACAGTTGCACCCAGCCATGATCATCCGGTGGCTGTACTCGTTCTGCAGCACATACGTGCCTTAAGCAGTGATCTCATAAAAACATAGTCAGAGATGATTCTAGGTTCTTACCGGAGTCCCAGTCTCTCCGTTCACCATCGATTAAGGAAACAATTGCGACAACGTCGGTACATACGCGAAAGTTATTTAGCATTTATGGTATCTTACAACCCGTGATTAAATATTGCTCTATCTAACAGATTTAATCTGAACTTTCCAAAACGTGACAACAATAATTAGCAAATCCCAACAGTCCCCCGTCTACTCTTTACCCTCTCTCTCTCATTACATACGCTAGGGAGTAGGGATACGTATGTTACATATGCCATAGCAGACTGTTTTTTTTACGGAACATACGTTGAATGGGCTTTCAAACGGGCCCAAAGATTACCTCTAAACGAAGTCCATGTTATTAAATACAATCTTCAGCTATGACTTTTAAGAATCACTGAATCGACGATCAGATCTTTCTAATTAATTTAAAAACTCCTACAAAATATCTAATTAGTATAAGTTATAGATAAATATTCATCACTTCATTATTAAAAAATATACTCTTATATCACATTTTTTAATATATAATTAACGGCCATATTATTATCTTCCACCTTAACATTATTAATATTGACAATGTGCCATTGAGCCTGCTTATCTGTATACTCTATGACATCTGTTTGATTCAAGGACAAGGTTTGATGGATATAACTATCTATATTTTTAGCATAGAACTATACAAATTGCTTGTTTGGTTGTATGGATGGGATGAGCCAATATTTTTTTGTTGGTATGATGTCAGTGGATGGGATGAAAGTAATTAACTAACTATGATATATTAATTGGCTTAATAACAGTGAGTCATACAATGACCATTACTAATTAACACTTGTCAACCCTAATCTTTCTGTGCTAATTACTAATTAATGTCAAAACATTCTAATATCACTAATCATACTCTAGTCTACTCACTAATCATACACTAATCAGCATTTACGAAAGGTGGATGGCTTCATGCCGCAAAAAGAGCCAGAGCCCTTCATCCAGGATATTAACATAATATTCCCTTTTTCTGACCATCCCATCCACCCTACCCTCCAACTAAAATCGGATGATATAATAAAGGAAAAAACTACGTATATAACAGATATTAATAGAGGGTTGTTAGCCTAGCTAATTAGAAATATTTGATGACATGTATGTATGAAAGAGAGAGAAGAGAGGAGAGAAACTACGGTTAACAATGCCTCAACAACAATTCTAGTCTCTATAAAATAAAAACTTTGCTGCACGAGGGTTGGAAAAATAAAAGAATAGTAATCTGTGGATGAACGGTTAGAGTGTTTATTCACTCAACCGTTGTAAGGGCATAGTTTCTAAATAAATATTTATTGTCTAAGAGCCTATACCCTATACCTATAGAAGGCATGTATGATAGCACAAAATGAATGTAGTGCGAGCTTTTAATTAGAAACTGAAACATAAAAGTAATTGCTTCGGAACTTGGCTGTGCCAGACTATATAGAAGTATCTATGTGTACAGATCGAAGTGATGCATCAACTCAAGAAAGAATATCGTGTACATATAATCCATAAATTTAAAGAGAGTTTAAAGTACATGCCTGATGTAAAACAACGCAAGCAAAGGCTACAGTAGTACGTGTATATACATAATAGAAGGAAACTCTCGCACAGACACCCTATCACTAATGGCTGTAAACAATCATCTGTAACGAGCGAGCCAGCCATTACGGACCGTTGGTTATTGATGTGATAAATCATATATAACAATCGGGGTCCTGTTACAGTTGGTACCCATCTTAAACGGATTCAAAGCATTACAGGGACATGTCATTGGGATAATACCATATCTATAAGGACCAATAATGTGAAGCCCTTATAGATGACCCCTGTAATGGCTGCTAGCCACAAGCCATAACAGATGAGGGGTCTCCCAATAGTGTCCTCGTATCTGTAACGGCTCATAATAATAGTAAAGTTGTTACAAATAATCAACTACTAGAATGTGTATTTTTCTTGTTTTTGCTAGGCTTAGGATTTGATAGCCATGGCCTATAAAAAACCCAAATCAGCCATATATATAACCACAGATCACCCCACATTTATCACATAGCTCAGCACACATATATCAAATTTTCATATTACATCAAATTTTTATTTTATACAGTTCATACATATATCACATATATATCTATTATAATTACATCAAAAATCCATTTCATATACTTCACAAATATATCACATCGATTCCATTGATGCAACTTGCGAACATAAATAATGGAAATCAAATTTAGCACAATTATTTGTGTCAAAGATATAATACAACATGATATAAAGCAAAGTTAGATGTAGAAATAAAACATAATATCAACGACAAACAACAAATTAATTACAATGTTTGGATCAATATATCTAAAGTTCACCAAATTATTCATTTAAGTCATAGCGCTATGAAAAGTCCTTTCGGGCTCTTGGCATTCATGAGGGTATACTCTACAGCTTTCTCTCATCTCGCGGGGTTGACACCTTTCATATTCCATGGCCTCTTCTGTAAATGAAAGGATAGAGTTTTCTTAATACACGCCACGCCATTAGGAATGGTATCTATAATAGTAAGGTCTTTAGTTAATTTTGCCAACAACCTCAGGATCATAATCCGTCACCTGTAATGTCAACACGTTCATGTGGCAAAATATATAGAAAGCACAAGTGTTCCTTGTTTCTAGCTATTGCGAGCATTTAAAAGTTGGAATTAACCCTAGGGAGTCCCAACTAGATTGGTGCTTGCCTCCTTGACGTACGTAGGTATCCCACACCTCTTGCATGGTAGTGGAAAGATCAAAAGCAACCAAGATAAATAAGTTTATTCTATTTTGGTATTTGAACAACTAGGATCCAATGATACCTACAAGGAATTAGTTTGGTTAAATCATTTGATCTTCCTATCTATTCCAATTACAAGAGTTTGTAGATCAGATTACCCTTGGCAGTAGGGAAACATCATGTACTCCTCGTCTTGGTGAATGAACATGCACCATACAACATACTCAATGACCTCATTGTTCTGTACTAAAGATTATTCAAGCAGACCATTTCTGATCAAGAAAACTTACTAGATGGTTCATCTTCCTTGTTAGTAGACAGGTGCCCCAAAAAATGTCCAATTTAGTTACTATGTCGGATAGTTGCTAGTTTGATAAGTAACTTACAATTCAGAAACTTTCACAAGCCCTATGTCAGGCCCGTTGAGATGGTACATGTTGTACAAGTCATTAAATCCCACAACTATACGGTAGGGATATGATTGGAACGGTTCAATCCTATGTTGACCGGGGAATGATATCTTTAACTCATCATTAGTAATTAAAGGGTATCTAACCACAAACTTCAATATTTGTTGATTTTTCAGTTGCACGAATGTGTGGGCCTTATCTTTTTCCTTTGAAGATCTTGTTGAAGCTTGTTGTGGTGGAGCTATTATAGCATTGGGCCTCTTTGATGGACGTTGTTGTGGGATTGGAACTTCACCGTCCCAGTCAATGCTAAAATCCCATAATGGGTCATCTTGAGGGGTGATTAGAGGCCTAGGTGGTACAACAGGTAATTTAGCTGGCTGCCTAGATGGACAGGCACCATTTTTATAATGATTTGCTTTTTTGGCCATTGGATGAAGGAACCTCTTGCATTCCCTAAAGTTTATAAATATTTGGTAGGTGGATCCAAAGGATAGCTGGCCCATTGATCTAACATGCGATTCACCAACACTCTTGCATACCCATCACGTAGTTGTGCATGGTGAACTATCCCTTCACTCTACGATGCCAGGTATGCTTTATCGTTGGTTACATCTACTACAAATGATGGCATCACTGCAACTTGTAGAATGCATGGTGCTGGCTTCTCGAGCTGGTAGACTACATTTGGGCCATCATTTATCATGGGCTCCAATCCAACATATGTACAACTGCTATTCCTTTGTGGGCTTGCATACAGTGCTTGTGGCAGCATAGGAGTTGCTTGAACTTGTCCTTGTGAGAACTCAGACTACAGGCATGACACCTCTTCTTAGAGTCTTCTACAAAACTCTGATCACAATTCAACTACGACTTGCTCTTTCAACTTGGCCTTGAGTTGTGCATCAATGGCCTCTTTGTGGTGCTTGCGCTTTGGGTAAGAAGAGGAAATTAATCCAATCTTCTAAGGGACTACAAGCCCATAGCCCTATGTTCAACCAGTGTGCTCTGGATTTTCAAGAGCTCTTGTGAGCATATCATCGATTAGTCTTGATTCTGCCTCGCTTTGCAAAGACTTAGCACTTAGTTATTTCTACACATTTTAAAGATTAGTTAGTGTGAGTAACAAAATTGTATGGCTTGAATAGTATACAACAAATATTGAAAGACACTTACTAGGGTTTGTGTGACCCTCATATTCTTCTCTCAAGGAAAACTTATAGATCCATCTTGATTGGTCATAGATTGTGCTCTTGTCCAATTTCTAGCACGACGAAGGACAATATTTCAGAATGGTGGCACAATATTGTTTCGACGGGCCTATTCATCCATAGCCTTTCAAACCAGAATTTTGTTATCATAACCAACTGATCCAAGTTGGTGTGGATGTTCATTCCTAGCTTGAAGCTGTCTATGCACTTCACTGCTATTCCTGAACTCAATAGTGGATGTCATAGCCACGAACTCATCCCATACCTTATTTGTTATAAATTTGAACTAACTAAATGGGGACTTCTTGCCAAGGACATACTCTACTCGTGGCTAGTTGAGATTTGAATCTTTTGTAGATCGGACCCTCCTTTATCGTGAAACGGTGCTTCATGAGTTCCTCCAATTTCAGAGGCAAATCAAAATTTTGCTTCTCACATACTCAAAGGTGTTCTTTGATTTGGTCAGGTGCATTTTTTCCAATCTCTATATGTAATTGGGATGTGCTTTCCGGCCAAAACTCAAATTGAACTTCTATAGGCATTGGCTATAGGATTGGGGGCTATGGGTAACACACATCATCGACCTCTATTATGGACAATTGAACATCTGATAACACATTCCAAGTCGGTGGCCATTTGTTCGAGCCACCTTGACTTCTCAAACCAGATTGATCATCCAACATTTTTTTTCTAGCAATAATAGGAATTAATGTTTATTTTTTCTAGCTATAGTAGGAACTTATGTGTTTTTTTTTCTATCAATGAAATCAACTAGTGCGATTTTTCAAGCTATTGCTATTTTTAAAAAAATGATGGATGTTTGAAGAGAACAATCCATGTGATCAAAATTAGCATCTACCATGTAAATTTGCATTTGACAAAACTTTGCATTTCACCGTAACATGTAAATTTGCATTTCAAATAAAACTTTAACCATCTATAACTAAGTCAATTTTTGGCATTCTAATTCATCAACATTTCCATCTAAGTCACCATTTCCATTTTTATAAATGTTTCTAACTAAGTCAAATTTTCTAATTCATTTCCATCAGCATTTCCATTTTTATAAACATTTCTAACTAAGTCAAATTTTCTAATTCATGAATATTTCCATCTATGTCAACATTTCCATTTTTATAAACATTTCTAACTAAGTCAAATTTTCTAATTCATCAACCTTTCCATATAAGTCTTCTATTTTTATAAACATTTCTAACATTGTGCATCGGACCTAGGAAAAGGTGAAGTGGAGGACATTGACAAAATGGCGCTAATGTCGAGGAGGCTAATGGTTGCACTACGGATACCGACACAGAGGGAGAGGCATCAGCGGTGTTGACAAGGCAATGCCGACATGGAGGACAAGGCAACACTAGCATTAAGGGATGCATACACAGAGGACAAGGCAACGCTACGCTAGTGTGGACACAAATCTGTTAGGGGAGGTCAATGCAGAGAGGGCCCCTAGGGTTGATGACAACTCTAGATCGTTGATGAGGCGGCAACAATGCAAAGAGAGGGTAGCGATGTGGAGAGGAGGTGGCGACATGGAGGGGAGACAATGATGTAGAGAGGGGCGACGATGCAGATGGGAGGCAACAACACAAATAAGAGGCAGAGGCGGCTGGATGGTTGAAGGGGTAGTGACGAAGAGGGGAGGTGGCAAGTTTGTGGGTTGAGTGAGAAAAGGTAATGCCTTGGATCTAGCCAACAATGCAGAGAGGGGGCACTGACTTGTGGGCTTGGGCATCTTTGACAACTCCCATTACAAATGATTGTCATTCGTGATGGCTTCCCTTGAAGAGCCGTTATAGATGATTGTCCTGTCAAGTGGGCCTACATGTAAGTGACCTGGAGTGGTTTTTCTCTATAAAATTAGACATTCCAAAATTAGAAAGTTGTTTTCCCTATACGAAGAAATCAAAAAACCTTTCAAAATTGATATCTCCTAGTCCACACATCCGGTTGGCCTCATTCTACATCCAGTAATTTTGTACAATCAAGAAATATCTATTGGCACTATTAATTATGCTTAATAGAGTTGTTATTGATTGAAATTGTGAAAAGTTTATTACACAACATAGTAGCACATAGTACATTGCTAATAATTTGTATACAATCCTTCAACATGATCATCATGTATGTAATGTGCAACCTCAGTTGCTTTTGCTAATTGTATTGGATGTTACTCTTCATACTGATTATCATAGTTTTCCTTGTCAACCATGTTCTCAGATCTAACAATTTTTTTTACCTTCTTGAATGGCATGAAGGGTCTTGTTTGTTGGATTGGTCATGTACCACACCTATTCAACTTGCTTTGCCAAGACAAATGGTTCATCTTTATATCCAATCCTCTATAGATCAATTATTGCGAAGTTGTGCTTGTTGACCTTTACTCCATCAAGGTGCACCCATCGGTAATAAAAAAAAGTGGCACCTTAAATAGAATGTATTATAACTCCCAAATTTGATCTATTATTCCATAATACCAATTGCTCTACCCTTTGTAACCTTCAAATGAATGTATATGTACACCACTATTTTGGTGTGCACTTTTGTTATCTTGTGCTTTGGTATAAAAGGTGTAGCCACTAATAACATATCCTTACTACGTACCAACATCCCATGATGGGCCTTCTTCTAACCAATGCATTGTACTACTATGTTGATCTGGAGCCTCGTGAGCTATAACACTCCTTGAATCATTCATTGAAATGACTATTGTACTCCACTGTTACCCACCCTTTCAAATGAGTAGGATGTTCTTGCCAGATCTTCTATCTGTGCTCTTGCATATATGGTGCTACTTTTGTCATGTGTTGTAATACAGTGAAATGGGCTTGTGCATAAGCCTGATGTTTGGTTTGATCATTTTCTTTCTGATGGTGCCAGCACCCGCGAGTTTTCCCTCATGACGAGACCTAGGTACACCTATTGGATGAGAATTAGATATGTAATCAACACAAAATTCTATGACTTCTTTGGTTGTGTATCCGTAGATGATACTTCCCTCTGGAAATGTAGGACTTTGCTCTTTTTTCTTTATGATATGTAAAACAAGATGGATCATCATGTTAAAAAATGATTAGGGAAATACATCTTTAGGTGACATAATGTCTGAACAACGCTAGCTTGAAGGGAGTCAAGTGATACAAGATCAATTATCTTCTAGGATATGGCATTAAAGAAGTAACACAAAGACATGATGGTTTCATAGACATCGTCGGGCAAGATATTCCTAATGGAATTGGCGGGATTTGTGTCATAAGCATGTGGTAATTGTGTGATTTCATACCTCTTAGTTTTAGATCTTTCATCGATACCCAATTGCGAAAACAAGATGAGTAAACAGAAGGGACTTTAACTCCATGAATACTTTGACAGAGTTTAGTATTCTCTTATTTCGATAGTGTATATGATATTAGAGGAAGGAAAGTTCTTTTGGTGTCCATCACAATAAGGCAAAACTCTTGCCAAATTCCCATGTTGCTAAGATACTGCCTACAGTTTAACCCATTCTTTGTTTTGTTTGGAATATTTGGTAACTTTCCCATAATGTTGTTGCACACATTTTTCTCAACATGCATGACATCAATACAGTGTCAGACATCAAGATATTTTCAATATGGCAACTCCTAGAGTATTGATCTTTTCTTCCACATGCACTTCTTTTGAATTATTGACATTTTCTTACCAAACATTGTAGTGATGTCCTTTACCATGTCATGCACCAGCCTTCCTATGAAATTTTTAAGCTTAAAACCTTTTTCTTTTCTACCATTAAACGCATTCATCGTATTCCTATAAGAGTGATACCGAGGAAGATATCGACGGTGCCCCATATACAGTCTTGCACAAATATTTCAACCATATGAGTGTGTTCCAAGTACTGTGAGCATGCATCCACTCATTTGTTTCTTTGACTTGAAAGGTTACCAAGTGTTAGCCAGTCATTCATAGTACAAAATAATTGTGCATGTAGTTTAAAGCTCTCTTGCTTGTAAGCATCCTAGGTTTGCATCCCTTATTCCACAATGATAAAAAAACATCCATTAGAGGATGTAAGTACACATCAATATCACTCCTAGTTGTCTTAGGCCAGATATGAAAATTACCAGCACGAGGTACTTCTTTTTCATGCATAACTATGGAGAAAGGTTAAAGTTGCAGAGAATTACTAGCTAGATGCTATGTCCACTGCTCATATCACCAAATGTGTTCATGCCATTCATGCTAAGTCCAAATCTAATATTTCTTGGTTCCTCTCCAAATTAAAGAAAGATCCAATCGATATTTCTCCATTGTATAGAATCTAAATAGCAGACCATCATCAATGTAGTCCTCCATGTGCCAATGGATGAGCTTAGATTCTCTTGGATTCGATAACAATCACTTCAAACGAGCTTTTATAGGCAGATAGTATGCAACATTTGCTAGACCACCCTTCTTTGACTCATTGTTTTCCATGTTGCTATTATTTCTCTTATATTGAGAAGCTTTTCATCTAGAACATATTTCTAAGCTGGCTTTTTCCTTGCAATACAATATGGAGTCCTTTGGGCATGCACAAATTCTTTGCACCTCCAACCCTAGTAGATATAATACCTTCTTTGCTTCATATGTTGTCTTTGGTAGTGTGTTTCCCTCTAGAAGCATGCCGTTCAACAAATGAAGCAACTTAGTAAAGCTTTTGTCTGATCATCTATTGCTTGCCTTAAGATTCATAAGTTCTAACATAGCATATAATTTTGTGTAATTTTATTTACAACCATTGCACAAGGAAATCGTTAAATCTGTAATCAACCTTGTAAACTTCTCATAATATTTTACTTTGTAACTAGAATATTTCTTATCATGTAGCATTTCGTCTAGAGAATCATCCCCTTTAGGAGAGGAGGAAATGAATATGTTGCCATGTTTTTGGTACTAGTGGTCATCCATCCCATTAGATACACTAGCACCTATGCTATTATTAGCTAGTGTCTCATCATGTTTTGCCCAACGTGTATAGTTTTTCATGAAGCCTCTTTTTATTAAATGAGATTGTATTTAAATTAAATGAGATTATATTTAAATTATATCCTCGAATAATTTCTCATTCTTACCGTCTTACCGTCAACACATGTACAAGAATATATTTATTTCCTCTAATTGTTCTTTTCAAAAAATTTAGATACTCTATTCATATAAACTTGGCTTACATAATTTCCATACATCAAACCATAGTGCATTTGTAGAATTTTTTTTAAAATTAGAGTAATCACTGTCACAAGAGGAAAAATTGACTCCCTCCCTCCACCCTGCTAGCATGTCTTAAATGGTCCGAAGTGATCGGTTCAGTTAGAAGCATATATATATATATATATTAATTAGAAACATAGAACTAACAGCTTCATATTAAGTGATGTTATAGATATGCTCTATCTATGATAGCTTTAAAGTAGAGCCATTACAGATATGCTCTATTTGTGACGGCTCCTAATGTAGTCGATATTATATAATATCATGAGTGAATATCAGTAACGGCTAAGTTTGTAACAGCTCTTTTTGTCCGTCATAAATGAGTTTTCATAGATGTTAGGAAGTGACAATTTGGTGTGTATGGATGTAAAACAAGGCAAGCAAATTAAAGCTATTAAGTTATGCATAACGCAAAATCTATGTAGTGCGTACGCAGTGTTTGCGTTAACCAGCGACGCGCGTTGTAGCCGTCCGATCCCCCCGTGCAAGCTTGAGGGCTGTCCGATCGCGCATGCCCGAAGCCTCCACGAAGCTTCGTCGTCCGATCTCCGCACGCGCTGTCGTGGCCGTCCAGTCTCAGCCACGGCTCGAAAGTCTAGAGGCACCAGACAACCACGCGTCCACGCCCTCTACTGTTTGAATTTAAAAAAGGTGTCGCAGCTGGGAGAGAGAGAGAGAGGGAGATGATTTCCCCCAATTCGTCCACCCCGAGCCGGCAACCGCAACGGCGACGGCGACTGGTGGTTTCTGCAGCGGCGTAGGTGACTGCTACAGCACCATCCCATCGGTGCCTGGCAGCCCGTCGAGGTCTTATTGCATCTGTTGTTTTTGCAGTTAGTAGTACGTGAGGGGAATCAGGGCGGCACGTTTTTGCTACTGAAAGGTGTGTGTTCACGATCTCTTCAAGTAGATTAATGTTTCATGGTACTCGTTTTTTGATTGATTGATTCATGTGTGTGATGGCAACTGAACTATTAACGGCTTGCAGTTACTCGTTCGATAGAGTATTATGGATTTGATTGATGCTTTGTATTGATTTAATTTTGCCATTATAGTTCAGATTTAGTTCTCTAAGCATATCTTCTTGTGGTTACTAGTTCAAGAGCGAGATAGAGAAAGAGTTGCCCTATGAATTTTCTTATTTAGTGTCCACTATAGTTTCTCTTATAAGAATCAGCTTTTAAATTGAAAGGTTTTTGGATTTTTGTCATACATTGGATTTCTGTCATATCTTCTTGTACTCAAGCTGTTATGTGAATCTCTTTGGGATGATGATTTTTATTTGTGCCTGTCTGCTTCTGTAATAAGTTATTAATTTAGTACTTTTCTATATTGTTTTTGTCGTGCCATTTTTCTTAACATATAAGTAACTTTTGGTACAAGTGGTAATTAATTTGTGTACTGTCAGAAGTAACTAGTTTGCTTTATTATAACCATAAGTTGCATATGTGTATTTTTTAAAAATTTATTGACTCTTTTTTATCGTTCCCAACATTTGTAATTTAAACCAGGATGGCCAAACTCAAGACCCAGGCACTGAAAGGTGCAATGGATGATCAGCCTATGCAAAAAACTGAAAACTGGAAGCAACTTGCATTACATGGAAGGAAGAGGGATTTGGGAGAAAGATCATGTAGAAGTAGACCAGCCTGCTAGGACAAGTTTACTTTTCTATAGAGTTTTCATGATGTTAGTTTACATGTTTTCACAATTTAACTCAACATGCAAAATGGTGGAAGTAATACTTTGGTTGGGGAAGTAACTAAATATTAGAGAAGAAGTAACTTACTCAACTAGTAGAAGTAATATGAGTGCTCTTATTTTTTACTGGACCAGAACAGACTCGCATCTATTGTCCATAACATGTGTTATGGATTCTCAGGATTTGTTACTAAATTTGTTAGGGAACTATCTGGGCCTGAAAATGAGGATGGGAGAGCAAGTTCTAGCCATCGAAGGCCAACAAGAAGGAATCAAAATAGAAATACACAGTGCACAACTATGGTTACTAATGAAGATACAGATGACAGTGGAGATGAAGATAAAGTAGAGGATGCAAAAATCAAGATGATGTGGATGAATCTTTTGTTGGGGAACAAAATGATGGAGATAAAGATGAAGATGAAGAAAATAACATAGAGGGAGATGAAGATGATGACAATAGAAATGATGGATATAACGAGGATGAAGATGAAGAAAATGAGAAAGAGGGAGACAATGATGATGATGATGGAAGTGATGGAGATGAAGATTGAAAGGGTTAGCAAGAACATGACAATGATGATGGCGATGGTGATGAAGATATTGCCCCTAATGGCGATGGAGGTGAAGATGTCAGTGGAAGACAAGATATTGCCCCTGATGGCGATGGAGGTGCTAATGACAACAAGAAGGAACAGCAAGCAATAATGTCCAGAAGGAGGTGGCAACAAGAATGATAAAGAGTGTCTAGAAGGTGATAGAAAAAAAACCACCTTATGTTCAATTTTTAAGTGCCTGAAGTTTCTTTTTTTCCTTATGTTCAATTTTCTGATGTCTGGAAGTTCGTTTTTTGTTTAT
The DNA here is from genome assembly GCA_030770085.1 of Oryza coarctata. NCBI lineage: Eukaryota > Viridiplantae > Streptophyta > Magnoliopsida > Poales > Poaceae > Oryza > Oryza coarctata. Next base: position 10,146,948 of record CM061483.1, on the reverse strand, counting down.
AATCCATTATCAGTACTCATACTTTTAAAGTACCTAGATAATTATTTCCCTTTATTCATGGTGACAAGCATTTGGTTTTTCTTTAAAATTACATCCCTGTCATACTTGTTTGTACATTATTTCTGTGTATAAGTTGCTTCCAAGATTACCAAATGTACTTTTACACCTCTCCTACACATGTTATACATTCTTACTGTGTGAAAGTTACTTCTCCAATTCACTTAATACACTATTACATTTTCCTCCAACTTTTCTATGTATGTATATACAAATTTCCCACCCTCTATATATTTTGTCCGTTCTATCTTTTCTATACAGACAACAATATGGATCAGCCTCCCAATGCTGAAGAACATGTTCAAGGCGAGAAGAATAAGGAGCAACCTCCAAATGCTGAAGAACATGTTGAAGGCGAGAAGAACAAGGAACAGCCTCCAGATGTATCAGCAGCTTATACATTCTTAACAAGTGCAACAATATCAACATCAGCTGATGGACATGACTTTAACCTCAGCTTTGTCAGCTTACAACAAGTTGTGCAAATTCCTCAAAGTCAAGGAGAACATGGAATTATCACAAGTGAGGACCATTGAAGCTTTACAACTGAGGATTATGAAAGATTGGGGAGAGAAACAGATGAAGTGATTACTAAGAAAGAAGCTGAAGTAGCAAAGTGTAGCCACACACTCATGCCTCATGAGTATAATAAAAGACTTTTCAAACCAGGAAAATTCAAAAAAAACCTTTCATAAATTATGAGGACAATAAGAAATTTGTTGTGAGCCTTGGCATTAATGAGATATATAGTGATGTTTGCAACAATGGATGTAGGTCATCCTCAACAAGAAAGAGGTATGCCTGCTTCTGGGATTTAGAAGTAATTTTAACTTCTATCAAAAGTAACTCAAATTTCTTGAAGCAGTAACTTTTATAGCCATAGGAAGTAACGTTTCTCTATGCCTTGTTTCAACTATTTCATATTTTTCATACTGGAATATACAGCCAAAAGATTATGGAATATGGATCATTTTACATTGCTCTGGGAGACCTTGCGGACTGTCGAACCAATGGACTCATTTGTACAACAACAACACGGCGGAGATGGCAATACATGTCATCTCAGTTGACAACAATGACAAAGCCAAGAAAATATTCTCTGCCGGAGTAGAAGTACCCAAACAATTTCCACAGACCTTTTTTTCTTTTCCAAGCTGGACATGCATTGTAGTCTGATATCCATTATTTTTAAATAATGTGTAGGACTACATACTGAATAACCAGCTGGACAGGAATGATATTAGGCAGCAATTTGGCCTCAAGTCTACTAACCGGCTTGACCACAAGGAGCTTGTAAGAAAAAAACAGCTATTTCTCTAGTGTACAATTTTATACATTCTGGTGTTGTTCAAGTTACTTCTCCAGTTTACTGATTTACTTCATATCTACCCCAAGTTACATTTTCCTATCTGTTTTTGACAGTATTGTTTAGAAGAGAAAAATACATCCATGGAATAAATTTTATACATTGTGCTTCTGTTCAAGTTATTTCTACAGTTTACTCAACATACCACATTTCTCTATATATGTAGATATTATTTCCGATACTCCAGAAATTGTGTGAAGGGCAGGAGGATGCATGCCACTGGTTTATAGTTGCCCTTAATTTAAAAGCTGAAAAATTTCAGGTGTTTGGTTCATTGAGGGATGAGGGTTCTGACTTGCTGGTATCTGGATGTAATTTGGTGGTCGCATCCATAAAGACCCTATGGGAGAGATTGTATGGGAATGTTTCAAAGATTTCTGTGCAGGACTACCTCGTTGTTTTTATTGATTGCCGAAAACAAACAAACATGTATGGTAACGGACCTGTGTTGCTTCATTTTCAAGGATCTCAAATATATTTCGTAACTGACACTTTTTCTAAAAATTAGCAGCCGGGATTGTGGTTTTTTCATGCTTAAGTTCCTAGAGTTGTGGGATTGGAACCAAATACTGGCATTTAATGTAACTGACATTCCAAATATAAGGAAGATATTGACACACAAATTGCTAACATTCTCAGAAAACAAAGTAACATCGATGCAAGTTCTGCACGGACAAGTGGAGCATCCACTCATTCACTTAAGAAACTGTTAGTATATAATTATAGTAAATTCTCCTAATTATGTAAAACTACTAGTGGAGCTAATCTCGCGCTATTCTGTTGGGTTTCATGCCATCCTAATTGTCTATATATACATCACGATATGGAAAACAATTAATCACTCTCACATAGTAGCAGAACGGTTATAATCCACTAAAATTACGCAACAACACACCGCCGACGACGCCCCCGCGTACCACGGCCGACGCCGTTCACCGCGCCATTGTTGACGCCGCCTGCTTCCGCCGCGCCGAGCAGGCCGCGGCCGACGCCGCGGAGGCCGAGGTCGCCGCGCCAAGGACTACACGCCTCCGTGTCACTGGTGAGGCCGTCCGCCGCGCTGAGAATTGCTGGCGATCGACAGCGACGAAGGACTGAGAATTGCTAGCGATCGACAGCGACGAAGGAGCTCGCCCGAACATAGCGCATGCGCCCGTTCCGATCCGATTCCGTGCGCGTCACCGACTCAGTCGCCGGCACGTCGCTGACTCTGACTCCGTCGCCGGACGTGTCGCCGATCCGTCGTTTACTCCGCTCCGATCCTGTCGCCGTGCACGTTGCTAACTCCGTCGCCCGGGCGCGTTCGCCGATCTACTATAATTATAATTATGTGGCTGACATCGGGGGTATGGCACTTGTGGTGTACACAGCATATCCTGCGAAGGTGCTGATTCCGCTTCTGAATCCCTTGCATCAGATTCCTTGATTCAAAGTGTATTTTCAGTACCACTTGTTTCATCTCCAGTGTGCACTGTGTTGTCTGCATGGGTGGAGCATTCAGCATCCCTCTGGGTGTCATTATTGGGGACAAGGTCTGCAGTAGGTACATCCTGCACTCTTGAAACACCACCATCACCAGCATTCACATCATAATCACTGTATATATCTCCAATTTAAAAAGTATCATCCAAATTTACATGGGGAATATCCACCACACAATCATTTGAATGCATGGGGAAGTAAGATCCAGCAATGTCTTTAGCAAGTAATGCATCTTGAAATGGACGTGTTTTGATTGACACTATCACCATAATCAAATTGTGGGAGATTGAGCTCAAATGGTAGGTCTGGGTCCATAGCTGCATGTGTTTTTCAGGGCATTGCAAGTAAATTTAACAATTTTGTTAAAAAGTAACTTAAATGCAATTGTAGAATGCGCAGAGGCAAGGAATTGAATGAAAACTGAAGACAATACAATTTACAAAAGTATCTCACATGACACTGGGAAATAAGTTATATAAAGTTTTAGATGTAACTTTTCTACGATTAGACTTCTGTGAAGTAATTTTCAGGATCCTTTTTTTGCAATTAGTCATTGTGGAAGTAACATGCACATCATAAAAATGCATAATGTACACAAAGGAAGAAAATTGCAGAAAACTTTATATGTTTTTACAATTTCCTCTAAAGTAAATTTACAGATAATTTTACATGTTATTACTAGCATGTTTTCATGTTCCTAATAACTTGTATGCTAAAAGTAACTTTTATGTCAAAATTCATAATCATCACATCAACTATCACTTGTCTAGGAAGTAACTTTCATTTCTCTGGGAAGTAACTTAATGAAACTTGCAAGTAACTTCTGTACTATTACAGAAATAGCTTTTTTTATGCCCTGTGTCTCAGATGTAACTTTATCACTACTTATGCCATTTTCCACTTTTTTATTTTTGTTGATGTAGTACCACAAAAAAAAGAGGAAGTGAAACATTCTGGGATGGTCTCTGCATAACATTGGAAGTAAAAAGGAAGTACCAGAAAAGAAACAGGAAGTGTAGCAGGTTGGTGTCTTCAGGGTGGCAGAAAACAAGGATGCAACTTATAGTGGATAAATTCCTACCTATAGTTTTAAGAATTTGTGTGGGATAAACTTACCTCTGAAGTTTCTGTTTGGATCTGCACTTTTCGATGGAACCTGAATTTGATCTATAACCAGGTTTGTATTTCTCTCCATTGGATTTTTTGGTATGGAACCCAATTTCATCCTACTCCTTTTCTTTCATTTCCTCTTTTTTTTTCTCCTCTCTCTGCTTCAATGACGACGCATTGAAGGGATGGATGCTATCAGGTCGGCTCGATATCTGGGCAGAAGATTTTGGACCGCACGTGAGGACCAATAACTGGCACGGTGGAATATGGCCCAGCTGCAAAAACGCAGCAGGAATCCATTTTTGGGCTGTGCTGGTCACGCAAGTGTAATTTGGGCCATTGGGTTTTTTTCCTTTCTTCTTAACAAAACGTGGATAAAAAGGGGGCAACTGACCTAGAAAGGGGTCAAGCCACCTCGAGCTGCTTCTTCGACCGTCTGAGCCCCAAACCCTAGCACGCCACTGTCCTCGCTGTTGCTGTTACTGCTGGCCCTAAACCCTAGCACGCCACTGTCCTCCTCGTTGTTGCAGTTATTGCCGATGTTGGCCAGCCGGCACCGTTGTCCTTGTTAGACAGACCACTGGCTTGGGTTGTATATAGATAGATCCGACCCCTCTTTATATGCTCGAGTGTTTATAGTCACTGTATACATTCTACATGGTATCAGAGCGAGTCTAGACATCCCGGCGCACTAGCTTCTCCTTCCGTGAGCCGACCCTTTCCTCCTCATCGTCGACGTCTTCTTCCCATCGCCGACTCTCTTCTCGGTACTCTCCTGGCTCTCTCGTCTCCATTTCTTCTTTTCCCCGTCTCTCCCGCAGTCACCTTCTTTTCACCGTCCCACCTCCGCGCGACCAGGCGACGGTCTCGATCCGCCTCCTCGTCTCGCCTCGCACCCGTTTCCGCTCTTCCTCTTGTCTCGTGCATCTCTCCTTCTCTGACGCTGGCACACCTCCGCGCTCGTCGTCTCCATCGGCTGGACTTGTCCAACCCTCCATCGGCTGGAAACCTCCCTCGGTTCTCGCCCTTTCTGACACGCTCAACGGCTCTCGGACGCGAACCTTCTCCCCTCACATCCGAGCCAATCCAACGTGTCCACGGACATGAATCCCTGCCTCCTGGACGCGAACATATTCTCTTCGCGTCCAGCCACACCCTACCTTTTTCACGTCCGCCCCACTCCTTGGCCTCCACGAGTCCACGGACGTGAATCTTCTCTTCACGGACGTGAATTCTCGCACGTTCGTGACCCAACCACTCTCTGACCCACCCACTTTGTCCTGACCTACTCCGCTGTCTACTCCCCATCGGCCAACCACTCCTCATCGGCTGGCCGGCCCACTTCCCATCAGCTTCTCACATCCTTGATCGGTCGATCCGTCCTCTCATCGGCTTCCCCCTCCCATCGGCTTCTTTCTCCCATCGGCTCTTTGCTCCTGTTCTCCTATCATGGCCACCGAGTCCGCTCTCAGCTCCGGCACTCTCCTAGTCGCCGAATCTGCTCCGGCCCTCGGTGCCTCAGACCACACCTCGGGCACCACTTCGCCGATCTTCTCCCCTCCCTACACTGCTGTGAACGTGAAATCCAATGTTCCTATCTCCTTTGACCTTAACGCCAATTATTCCATATGGGTTTTCTTCTTCAAATCTCTCTGTGGAAAATTCGGCCTCGGGTCCCATATTGATGGCTCCGCTCCACCTCGTCCCGATGATCCTCAGTGGGACATCGCCGAGTGCTACGTGCGTAGCTGGCTACTCGGTTCGGTCGACGACTCTGTCCTCGACCTCGCCATGGACGATACCAACCCCACCGCCCGGGACCTCTGGGTGGCCATCGAGCGGATTTTCCTGGCCAACAAGCAGCCTCGCGCCATCTTCCTCCTCAACGAGTTCCACTCCATGGTACAAGGCGATTCCTCTGTCTCCTCGTACTGTCAGCGCCTCAAAGTCAAGGCTGCTGCTCTCCGGGACGTCGGCCACCCTGTGGCCGACTCTCAACTCGTCCTCGCCCTTCTGTGAGGCCTCAATCCCCACTTCTCCAACACCGCTGATGACATCGCCAATGCCACACCTCTTCCATCGTTCGCCCGGGCTCATGACATGCTAGTTTTTAAAGAATTCCGTCTGGCCAACGATGAGAAGACAGTGACCCACACCGTTCTTCTTGCCGCAGCCGATAATGGCTACCGAGCTTCTTGTGCTGCCCCTTCCTCCCGCGGTCCTGGTGGCCATGGCTCCGGCCATAGTAACACAGCTCGCACCGGAAAAGGCAAGGGCAAAGGTAAAGGCAGGACCTGGTAGGGTCCGACGCCACCACGACCTACCTCGGTCCCTACCCACCCTGCAGGTCCCCCGGGTCCGTGGCTCTGCTACAACCCCTGGGCGCTCCAGCCCCAGCCACGCAGCCCCATCGGCTGGCAACCCGGAGTTCTCGACGCCCATCCCTAGGCTCACCTGGCATCGGCTCCCATTCTGCCGCCTTAGCCGATGCTACCGACCCCAACCACCCAGTCGGTTCCCTCCTGGAACCAGGCTGGCCTCGTTGCTGCCCTCAACCAGATGACGCTCCAACCACAGCACCCTTGGGTGCTAGACTCTGGGGCGTCTTCACACATGGCGTCATCAGCCGGTATACTTCGCTCCTGTCACTCCTCTTCCTTCCCCTTTGTCACCATCGGTAATGGTCACTCTCTTCCTATCCAATGCTGCGGTGACTCCTCTCTGTCTACATCCACCACTAACCTCCCCCTACGCAATGTTCTTATCGTCCCTTCTCTTATTCACAATCTTATATCTGTTTGCCAATTCACACGAGACAACCACTGCTCCTTTGAATTTGACGCGTCTAGTTTCTCTGTGAAGGATATCCCAACCCGGCGACAGATCCTTCGCTGCAATAGTGGCGGAGACCTCTATACTATTCCCGCTGCGCCGTCCACCCCACACGCCAGCGTCGCCCTCTCCACCAACCTTTGGCATCTTCACCTCGCCCACCCCGGCCTCGATGCTGTCGCTACTCTCCGTCGCAGTGCCTCCATCCGATGTACTCACAGCAGTTCCACAGTTTACCACTCATGTCAACTTGGCAAACATGTGCGTCTGCCCTTTTCTAGTTCTCTCTCCTATACCTCGCGTCCATTTGAACTTATACATTGTGATGTATAGACGTCCCTAGTTAAAAGTGTCTCCGGTAATCAGTATTATCTCGCTATACTTGACGATTACACACGCTATTGCTAGACCTTCCCGCTCATCCACAAATTCGAGGTCGCCTCTCACCTCACTCACTTCAGCACGTACATATCCACTTAGTTTAACCTCCCCATCAAGGCTTTACAAGCCGATAACGGTACAGAATTCATCAACCGTATCGTTACAGACCTCCTCACCTCGCAGGGCATCCATCTCCGGCTCTCCTGCCCCTACACCTCTCCTTAGAACGGCAAAGCCGAGCGCCTCCTTCGCCCCTTAACAACATCAGTCGCACCATGCTACTTCACGCCCACTTTCCCGCTACTTATTGGGCCGAAGCTCTGGCTACTACGACGTACCTTCTCAATCGGCGCCCATGCTCCTCCGTTTATAACAACGTTCCCTATGCCATTCTCTACCGTACGGTGCCCGATTACTCCCACCTTCACGTTTTTGGGTGCCTCTGCTACTCAAATCTCACCGCCATAGCTTCCCACAAACTCGCTCCCCGCTCCACCGCCTGTATTCTCCTCGGCTATCCCACCTCTCACAAGGGATACTGATGCCTCGACCTTTCCACCCGACGGGTCCTCGTCTCTCGTCACGTCATTTTTGACGAGACATGTTTTTCCTTCGATCTCCTTCATCCGAGATCCTCCTCTAGTGATCTCGACTTTCTCCTTACCAATACCGTGCCGACCAAGTCTCCTCCACTACCCTCTCCATCGGCCCCCTCATCAGCCGCTGCTGAGGATTTATCCATCACATATCCCACCACTACTCGGTCCGATGTCCCCACCATCGGACCCCCATCAGACCCACCTCCATCGGCTGATACTGATCCTATTTATCCTTCAGCCGATACCGTTCCCTCTCCATCAGACACCCCACATCCATCGGCTCCTCACTTTCCATCGGCTCCCCCCACCCTATTGGCTGATCCATCTCTATCGGACCGATCAGAATACTCGGCCCACCCGACCTCATCGGTTCAGGCCGATCTAATTCCTCCTTTTCCTCTTGTCTACAATCGCCGACTTGGAGCCAATGACGCACCCACCCGACCAGTTCTTCCTATTACTCCCGCACCCCCATCGGCTCCAATTCCCTCCACCTCTCACATGGTCACCCGTTCCTAGACCGGGTCTCTCCACCCTACTCAGCACTACAGTCTCTCCGCCGTCCACAGCTCTATCTCGCCCATCCCGACGACTTCTCGCTCAGCCCTGGCCGACCCTCAGTGGTGCGCGGCCATGGCCGACGAGTACAAGGCCCTAATGGACAATGAAACCTGGCGCCTCGTTCCCCGCCCTCCCGGCGCCAACATTGTGACCGGTAAGTGGATTTTCAAACATAAATTCCACGCCGATGGCTCCCTTGCCCATCACAAGGCTCGCTGGGTAGTCCGGAGTTTCTCCCAACGACCCGGTGTCGACTACGATGAGACCTTCAGTCTCGTTGTCAAACCCGCCACCATCCGAGTCGTCCTCACCTTGGCTGCCTCTCGCTCCTGGCCGATCCATCAACTAGACGTGAAGAACGTCTTTCTTCACAACCACCTGACAGAAACAGTCTACTGCCAGTAGCCCCTAGGCTTCGTTGATCCTTCTCGTCTCGACGACGTCTGTCTCCTTCAACGCTCTCTCTACGGCCTCAAACAAGCCCCTCGTGCCTGGTACCAGCGCTTTGCTGCTTATCTTCGGCACATCGGCTTCGTGGCCTCTGCGTCCGATAGTTTCCTGTTCACTTTCCATATCGGCTCCACCACTGCCTATCTACTTCTCTATGTTGATGACATTGTCCTCACATCGTCTTCGACATCTCTCCTCGACCAGATCATGGCCCGACTCCACTCTGAGTTCGCCATGACCGATCTTGGTCCTCTCCACCATTCCCTCACGTACGCTGTCCAGCAAGTGTGCCTCTTCATGCACGCTCCACGTGAACCTTACCTCGCGCTGATCAAGCACATCCTACGCTACGTGAAGGGCACCCTCTCCAGCGGGCTGCATCTCAGCTCCAGCCCCATCGACTCCCTCATCGCGTAATCCGACGCGGACTGGGCAGGCTGCCCCGACTCTCGACGCTCTACGTCCGGCTACTGCGTTTATCTCGGTGACACTCTCGTATCCTAGTCCTCCAAACGCCAGATTACAGTGTCCCGGTCCAGCGCTGAAGCCGAGTACCGTGCCGTCGCCCATGCCGTCGCCGAGTGCTGCTGGCTTCGCCAGCTTCTCCAGGAGCTCCGTGCACCCCTCTCCACCACGACCATCGTCTACTGCGACAATATCAGTGCCGTCTACATGACCGCCAACCCGGTCTATCACCGACGCACCAAGCACATCGAGATCGATATCCATTTTGTCCGTGACAAGGTTGCATTAGGACAGGTTCGGGTGCTCCATGTACCATCGGCACATCAGTTTGCCGATATAATGACCAAAGGCCTGCCCACGCCTTTGTTCACCAGTTTTCGGTCCAGTCTCTGCGTCCGTTCCTCTTCCGCTATAATTGCGGGGTGTTAGACAGACCATTGGTCTGAATTGTATATATATAGACCCGACCTTCTTTATACGCTCGGCTGTTTCTGTCGGTGTTGGCCGGCCGGCACCGTTGCAAGACCTTGGTGGTGGTGTTGCTGTTTGCGTTGCCCTCTAACCCGTGCCTCTATCTCTTGCAGGTCACTGCTGAGAGAAGGAAGCAGAAAAAAGAAAAAGAAAGGAGAAGGAGGAGGAAGGGTACAAGGGAAATTTGATTTGTCTTAATATCTATTGGGGTAAGCTAAATCTTTGCCAATTAGAAAGCAAGTTTGTATATCGATCACAGGTTGATATGTTAATTCAAAATTTGGGATTTATCCATGCGGAATTAGCCATCTTGGTCTTAAAAAAGTTGTAGAGCTACCTACAAGATTTCCATAGAGTATTAGAAATTAATTTTTGGTGAAACGGTTTAGGAGATACACCTCTAGAAGTGTTGCTGTGTAGAATTGGACAAGAGCAGCTTCAGTTTTTCCTTTCTATTCTCTATGTGGGATCAGAATTAGAAAATCTTCGTAAAAGCAAAGTTTTAGGAACTTTTTTTAGATGTCCAAAAAGTTATCATTTAAAGATTTGGATCTATAATGTTGAGGTTGTGGTCTTCTGAAGCTAACTAATCTGGTTGTGGACAAAACAGCGATTGAGGGTTAACCAAATTAGGGGAAATTACCGAAAACAAATAGTTGGGAACATGAGTGAATGCTTCTAAAAAGTATACCTCCTAGGTTTTTAGTGTTCATAGCTTGGGAGTTTTGAGTGATTTTTAGGACAACAAGCTAAGCCAGTGTTCTAAGGAGGCATTTTAGCAGGTTGCGCTAGGACGTGTGTTTTATATTTTGGCTCTATTTTTAATAGTTTTTAAATGATATTGCTAAATTCTCAGGTCGTGGTATGAATCAAGGAGGGAATCTTCCACGGGATGTGGAGGATGAGAGGGTGAATGCCGACAAATGTTCACCCAGGCAATACCGGTATATGCAATGAAATAAGTAAATGAGCATGTAGTTAGCTATGCATTGTGCTTGATTATGATAAATGTTTAACCTATCAATGGAATGGTTTTTAATGTTGATTACTGTTTATATTATATACTTTGCTGAGTCCTAGACTTACTCTTGTTGCTTTAATGTTTTCTTTACGTAATTGGTGAAGGCGACATGCATGGGAAAGGGCACAACCCGTTGTCACCACTTTTTATAATGTACTACTATGTTATCTACTTGATGTTTGGAACACTGGTTGTAGCATTTGATCTGAACAGTAAGAGAAGTTATTGGTGGTTGGGCTGTTGTTATGGCTATGTCTATTTGTAAGGTCCCAATTTTTCGCCTGTCAAAAAAACTTATTTTAATTAAAACCATATTCTCAATAACTTTTGATTATTTAGGTTTATGTGTCAAAAATTCTAAAATTCCATTGTTTCATGAAACATAAACCCCGAGCAAAAATCTCTTAAGGTTTGACTCTAATTAACCTCTTTTAAATTTTCCTCAACTTTTGAGTACATTAGCAAAACCTTGGCTCTCGGATTTTAAGAATTTCGACCATACCAACAAATAATTTCTTTCTATCCAAAAAATCTAAATTTTAATCTCAAACTTTGACTGCCCGACAAAAATATTCTCGGCCCACTTAATATTTTTTTATCCTTGGTTCATTTCCCTGGATTTCCTCCGATCTCTTTTATTTCTGTTGCAAGAAAGTAAATACACACATATACTCAATTTCCATTCATCGTATTTCCCAAATATTTTACCATTTTTCACTCCCTCACTCCAAACCAATAGCAGGGGAGCCACAGCCTCATGCATCAATATTTCACCAACACACCCATGCGTAAACATAGCAATGTGCTACCTGCTTCCTCTATTCCCTTCCTTTGCACACACACGAGGTAGCAGTAGGCCAGGCAGTGGAAGAGTTAGGAGAAGTTCACAAGCAAGCTCCTACATGCTTCCTTCATCCCTTCTTTTACACTCACTCAAGGCACAGAAAGGAGGGAGGGCATGCATGCATGGACCACATCCACCGACCACCGGTCCACCTCCCTGGACAAGCAAAGAGGGATTGTGAGCAGAAAAGACGCCATAGGGACGAGCATGGCCACAACATTGTCACTGCTTGTCTAAGGAAGTTATAAGAGCAAGGCATCAACGGTACCCTCACCTCCCACACCATTTTTCACCGCTCCGAGCCATCATTGTCGCTGAGCCGAACCACTAAGCATTGTCGTTATCGTTGTGCCACAAAGGTAGCAACTTCCTTTTGTGTTTTCTTCCTCCATCCCTAAGTGCACACTGGCCCCACGCTCCTAGCCATATCTCTTGAATCCGATGCCACTACCCACCAATATGTTGCCCTGGCACCCCATGATCGCACCGCCATCCTAGAGCCGCATTCCTACCGTGGTTGTGCTCATTGAGCCCGGCGCCCTCCTACACTGTGTGTCGTCCCTATCACCACCCACCTACTGGCACTACCCCATAGCCGCATGCGTACCTTCATGGTCATCAGTCGTCGCATACTGTGCACTTTGGTGCCCTCATGAGTCACTGCCTTCTTCTCGTGCCTACACCATGCCACCTCATCTTGTGCCTACACGCTCTGGCACTGTCTCGCGCTGCTATCTCCTCTCGTGCTGGCGCTATCCTCTCCGGCCATTGCCCGCGTCGCCACCCTCTCCAACCGTCGCCCGCGCTGCTGCCTATGCTCGGTCGTGAGCATGAGGAGAAAGGCAAAGAGGAAGAGCAATGGGAGAAAGAAAGAAAAAGTGAGAAAGAAGGAAAAGGAGAGAATGAAAGAAAGGAAAGAAGGAGAAAGAGAAAAGGGAAAAGAAAGAAAAAAAAGAAGTGGGACCCATGTGGGCCCACTCTCACTCCCTCTTTTCTAGTCCACCATGAACCACCCTCCACTTCTCGCTGACATGTGGGCCCTACCCATTTTTAGCCATCCCGTTCAGGTCTGGATTATATCCCCTTCATTCCTCCAAAGCCAAAGCCCATGAACCTGGCCACCAGCCTTTTTCTCTTCCTATAAAAGTCTATTATACCTCCATCCTTTGATTATTTTCCTTTCCCTAGTCGAAAAAAATCAATTAATCCTCTAAAATTTATATCTTCTCAACCGTAAGGCCGATTGACTTCGTTTAACTTCAATATTTTCCTAAAATATTGGTCTACCGAATGGCACTATTATTTATTTAGTTATCTTATATTTCTAAGGTTTTGTTTAGATTTATTTCGTATCAGGTGTAGTTTACGCTAGAGAATTTTAGGACATTGATTTGGAAGAATTCTTCGTCAACCAAAGCAAGCCACCCTTTAATCATATATCTCTTATATTATAAATGTTTTTATTGCAAACCTGCATGTTTAGCATATACATTAATTTGTCCGGCTAGTGCTCTATAAATATATGACCAACGAACCTACCTATTATACTATTTTTGGTAGGATTCCGATAAATCAAATCCTTGTCGCTCCACCATAGTAGTGCAATAATACTTGTACCCTATGTATATAGGTGTTCATACACACCATACTTTATTTTATATTATAAATATATGTAAAACATGGGTTATAAAAGATTTATAAAATCCGACTCTAAGAGTCGGTGGTTTTGGAAAAAAAATGCTTTATGAGAAAACTTATGGTGTGCTCGCAGGAGAAGGTCCGACTGGGCCGAGCGGAGGTCCGACCGAGGAGATATGGTGGCTTGGTCATGCGAAGGCCTGAGAGATTTGTTTAACTCCAGTGTAGGTACTTAAGCTTCGAGGTTCGAGGGCATGCCAATCAATTTGACCTTACAATTGATAAGAAGGTTAGGCGAATGGGTCAGTCGGACGATAGGCCGATACGAGCTCTCGCTATCGGCTGGCCGCCGATAGGATCGAGTTGGTTATCAACCATGTCCTGATGGCTCCTGCTATTGGCTAGTTGCCGATAGGGATTGAGACGCTCTTCCATCGGTTGGAGAGCCGATGAAGACATAGGCAGATGTCGACGGATATGATGGCTCCGAGTGTAGCGAAAGCGAGATCCTGATCCATCAGCCACAAAGCCAATAGGGACATAAAAGGGTATTCAAAGGATAGCACACGACGCGGGATCCCTCCTGTTGCCGATAGAAGCTGCAGCGCTCAAGCATCGACTGAACAACCGATGGAGTCATGAGATAGACGCATAGAACGGATTACAGAACCTATTAGCCAAAGAGCCAATGACGCTCCGCTGCATCGGAAGCACGAAGCGGGGCTCGATCCCACGCAAAGCCATGAGGGCCAGCGACCGCGGTAATGGCGCCGTTAGAATCAGCCTCGATAGATCGGACCGAACCGAGACAGTATGAGACTGGGGACTAACGACACAGAGACAATGGAGGCTTAGATCGAACGTGACGACAAGGGTGGAAAGAGGCAAGGTCATTGACTACCTACCGGCTGAATGTCTGACACAGGCCTGCACCTAAACCCATCGGCCGCTTGAGCAGATGCGAAACGAGACCCGCTAGATCTCGACCCTGGCCATGTTAGACGCGAGCCCTTGAAGATCGAATCGAACTGAGATAGTACTAGGAAGCGTCCGATGTGTCCGGATCAACCTCTAGGGGATCGATCATTAGACGATACGTGAGACGGATGTGGGGCCTACATTGAGGATAACTCGTCGGCTACTTACTCCGACGAGACGCCACAGAAAGACCCGCCTAGGCGCCAGCTCAAAACCACCATCGCTGATCCCGTAGGTCGAACCTAACCGATACAGCACAAGACCATGGATGGAGAAGGATGACCGACGCGCCAGCGTGTCTCGCGGACGTGATGAGGTACGCTCGATCTGACTAAGAGGTTAAACCTAACCGATGCAGCCTTGGATGGAACAGAGCGTACGGTAAGAAGATATCTCTGAAGGTATGTGTGCATTGACCAGAAGGCCGATGCACTATGTGTGACAGTCGATGGAAGTCTTCTGAAGACATGTGTGTATCAGTTGAGGAGCTAATACGTTGGGCGTGTTGCTCAAGGTATGGATAACTCATCGCCTAAACACTATGATAAAACGCTGGGCAGAGACCTACAAGCTTACGGCTTAATGTACTATCGACAGCCTTATAGGTCAAATCTAACCGATGCAGTACGGGATGGATGATGGTAGAGAAAGCTTGGTAAACTGATAGACCTCTCACGGACGTGATGTGATACACTTGATCTAACTAAAGGGTTAATCCTAACCGATGCAGCCTTAGACAGAGCAAGATATATCGGGATAGTGGTGAGACTTACCCCTTCACCGGAGATCGAACTTAACCGATACAGCCCCGTGTTGAGAGCCAAACCCCGCCGGTAAAAACCTAGACAAGCTAGGGTGGCGATGCGCCAAAATTGTATTGATCGAGAGATAATTTACAGGCTTCTAGGGGGTCTATATTTATACCTAGGTATTACAGAGTTTGATGTGATAACAACAACCATTGGATGTTACTTTCTAAAAAATATAATAGGAAAATATCTTTAAGAAAATTAATTGAACTAACTAAACATTTCTTTTATAAGATAGAATTTACATAGATAAGTTACCCTACCATGAGTTACACGACTCCTCCTCAGACTCGGTCTCATTTGGATAGTCTTCTATAATTAGACCGAATCCTTTCTCACTTCCTTCAATTGGCTTCTTTACTGTAGCAATCAGACTCTTTTTTACTAAACCGATCGTCTTTCCAATCTTTCCCTAGGCTTACCAAATTTTGATATTAACATGGTGCAGATCCTCTCATGTGTAGTTTGGTTTCATAGTCATGTACAAGATTTCTTTAAAAAATTCAATCAAGCATAAAACAGTACAATCACACGGGCAGCATGAGATGCCTTTGATAAAGTAAGAAGCTAAAATATAGATGTCTTGCATGTCAACAGTTAAGGAACGTCGGGATAGAAAGACAAAATCATTCTCATAAGATAGGGGTTTGTATTAATCATAAGATACAGTTGTTACTGTACGGTATATCCTAAGTAGACGAAGGTCTAAAACTGGCCTGATACTTGGTTTCAGAGAGTGACCTAACCGTATAACATTAGATGTTTGTGGGTTAGTTATAGAAAAACCTTGTAGTGAATTCTTTTTTGTCGGCCATGTATTGGCCCATATGTGCTAGATAAAGAGAGATGCTCATAACGTGTGGGTAAAACGCGCAACCTTTATAGAGTTTAGTTAAATTATTTAAACAACCATTTCTATAGTCATGGTTGGATGTGAAGTGTTTCTCATAGTGTAGATTTGTTTTGAAAACATGTTTGATAAATTTGTTCCTCATATGTGAGTTGTTATCAAAGTCCTTTGTGATGGGCGGCCAACCTTTGTGGTTGGAAACAGATCTATATGACTTAGGGTGTCGGATAGCACCATAAGGCCGACATAGCCAAGTCAGGATATGGGCTAAGAAGGCCGTTTGTAAGGCCGAGAAGGCAGAGTTTGGATTGGCAGGTCGAGATGACCGGACCTAAAGTTGAGAAGACTGGTTAACCATGAGAATTGGTTAATGGTTGGTTTTGAGAAAATGTTGGTTTATGTTTTTAAGCAGAAAAGAAATTGGTAAAGGAAAAGATATTTTTTTACTAAAATTTTGCTTTTTTTGCTCGAGTTGTTGTGAAGTTACTAGCAGACGAATTGAGGTGAGTTGCTACACTTCGAAGGAATTTTTGAAATCCACACTTTAAGTTTTAAAAAATATTTTAAATAACTAGTTTGCTAAATAAACCCGAGCCTTCTTTTATAGGTTGCACTTGCACATTTCCTATAGCATGTAGAGTACAAAAGTACTCATCCATATTATTGTTATTTTTCTTCTCTTGGCTTAAGTTCAGATAGAAAATGAAAGTTAGAGTTTTATCTCTAAACCCAAACCAATGTCGTGGAATGATGTCATAGCTTCGTTGAGTTCTGCTAATGCTATTTCTAATTAAAGGTTACATCTTAGATATTACCTATAATGTGAAGGTATATTATATTTGTAATGTATAAAATCTTATATTGATTTATCATGTTATCAAATAGTATAGTGATCTTAGGACTAATAACTATTTCACGGTTCTATAGGGAAATAGCTTATGTTTTTCTATGGCACCCTTCCTCGGGGTTATTGAAACAGTCGTGCAAAGGCGGAGTGTGACATTATTAGAATTGGTTAGTGTTACGGTCAAAACTATTATAATCTTGTTGTCTCTAATATGTGTGTTATAGAGAAGGTTATGTCGAAATTTTTTATCTTTGTTGTTTAAAATACTATGTATGACTTCAGTAGCATTCTAGTCCTTTGTTTGGCTAGGGTGTTATAGCATGTGGGCCGATTTCCATTTTGGGGGCTAACGTACGCATAACAAATGTTAAAGATAACAATTTTAGGTATTAGAAAAGCTACATGGAAGTAAAATAAGGCAAGAAAAAGTATCCTGCGTTTTGAATGAGAATTAAGTTATCGTTTTCTTTTGCTAGTTCTGTCTCCTTTATTTATTTTCACTATATTTTTAATTTATGAATCATAGAGCAGTTAGTTAACCCTCTCAAATCCTCAATTTCCTCTAACAAAAGGAAGGAGGCGGACAACCATAGCAGAAGATATATGTGTTTGGATAAGTAAGCATAGTAATGAAACGTCTGAGACAACGTGTATATGGAAAGGACATGGTAACGTATTGACACCAACATGGGTCAGGTCACGATATAAAGGTTTTTTTGTCTGTTGATGTGCAGGGATGCAAATGGGAATACCAAAAAGTGAGGGTCTAAACTGAAAAGAAAAATTTCACGAAGGAATTGCAAGAAATTGGATTCAGAAGCGGAAGATAGTTCCATTTTCTTTTCTTATTCCCGGCAAAAGAAAACAAAAGGAAGTTAACCTCAGGAGAGAGTCAGTTTCTGTATATATTTAGAAGACCTGGCTCTGCTCGTCAGACCCAGGTGAGAGCATGGACGGTCCATGCTGCCAGGCGGCCCAGGTGGGCAGAAGAGGATAGGATGCAGAGCTTCCACGTACGAAGCTTCCATGTGTTTCGGACTTCTCCGGCGCGTGAGCTCCGTCGGGCCACCGCCTTGATCGCCATCGGTACCCGTACGCTTGCACGGCAGGGATGCAAATGCAAAGAAGGGATAGACATGAGCAGGCACCACTTCCCCTTCTTGCAATCATTCGCAGCTTCTTTCCAAGATGGGATGAATTATGAATAGCACCCATGCTCGATTCAGTTATTCGCTCTGTATTTAACTCCATGTTTTTTCCTTTCTTTTTTTTTTTTGCTTGTAGCAGGTGTCCTGTGGCTTATTTGCACTCGTACCACCAGTCTTTTCTTGTTGCCTTTTAGCATTTCTTTGCTGCATCATACATCGTCTTAGGTTGATTATGTTTAACCCTGGAGAAAATAGCTACTCCTACATTGAATTGAAAGAAAACATGCAAAGGGGAACCCAATTAATCGGTGCTTGTGGACCAATTGACGTTGTGCACCGGTCTCGGATGGAAGGGGATTCGCCGCATAGCTGTTTGGAAGAAGATGAACTGATTTTGCATATGGATGTGGTGTAGGTACGTTGGTAGAAGCCGCCTGCCTTTTGAAAGAATGGAGACGTACTGAGAGTCTTGCTTTCCAGATATTCTATTGCAATTAAGTTGTTAGCCTAATCTGTGAAATATGTGATGTAGCTTAATTCTGAATTTTATGGAGATAAATACATGACAGGAAAATTGGAATATATTATAGTAAAAAACAATTGACATAAATATAGTCAGTCCCAAACCCATCTCCAAATAAAAGCGTATGCTCCATCTAATTTGAGGCCTGTCAAGCAGGCCATAATTCTGGTTTGTCCACAGGATATGCAACTATTGTTGTAAGCCTTCCAAACAAGTCCTTAAAGATGACCTGATTTGTATTTTTCGCTTATATCTCTTGATAGGATGATGAAATTCTTTTCGTGGCAGCAGTTGTGTTCGAGCTCTGGTTGAGTTTTTGCAAAGTTATTATCCTTACATTTACAATAAAAACTTATTTAATTTACCTCTAAGCTCTTGAAACTGCTGATTTACTGTGCGCATATCTTTTATCTCTATTTTTAGGAAGGAAAATATGTAGGTTTGGATTATATGTGTCTGAATTTGGTTGTTGCTTTAGACTTAAGCTGGGTAGGCCTTAATTGGGCTTGAGCAGGACTCCGTAGAATTTATTTAGTTGGCCCGTGAAGATAGGCTCTTGTGAGCTTTTATGAATGGTCAAAACTATGAAAATATAAATATAACTGGGCCGCTAGTTGGCCAAATAATGCCATGGATTTTGTCAAATAATAGAGAATAACTTTAAATTCTTTTAAATACATATATTGATGGAAATTGCAAAATTTTAGGCGATCAAATTTCATTCCCCTTCAACATTGGGATCAAGGGAGGCAGAAAGAGAACAAAGAGAGGGAAGTGACGAGGACTCAATGGCAATTGCAATGGCAGTGGCATGCTCTTCCTCTTGTCTAGCGTTGACGATGTCAGTCATTGTTGGTAGCGGCGTGTCAAATTAGGGTTTAGGGTGTGGGTTGGGGTGCGAAGCTGATTGAGAAAAGGAGAAAAAAAGGAATTTCTCTGAACTTAAAAAGATGGCTAGAGAGTTGGTGGACAAGGGTGTCACTATAAGAGCCACCAGGTTGAAGGAGGGTGACTGATAGGACCGGTGGGAAGGATGTAGGATCTTAAGTATTTAGCAAGCAAGGATGGTAGTGGATTTTCTATGAGAAAGCCCCCAAAGACGAGAAAGAAGGTGAGACAGAGACACTTCCTCACCACTCGAAAAGGGAGGAATAGGGGAGGAGGGATAAAGGGTGTATGATAGGTCTTGTCTACACTAGCAAGGTGGCAGCACTGTCAAGCAACACGAGAAAGAAGATAAGGCTTGGGAGTAGTGTAGCTACATCGATCTTGGAATGATTTGATCCGTTCAAAAGTATAGTCTCTCTTTCATTGATATTTAAAAACTACGCAGCTTATTTGGGTTCTACCACAACTTATTCCGTTATCATCAATAGTTTAATAAGCTACAAAGACCATAATATAACCGTAGTAATTAAGTAATTATATATACTAAGCCCATCATATGAACTGTTACCCATTATGATTCTTAATTAAATTTATGTAGATATAGATCTCGATGCATAACCTATGTGGCTAGATCCCTCCCATCCTATAATGAAGCCTTGCAAGGTATCTGAGTTAGGGCTCAAAACTCAAAAGCCTTAAAAAAAGGGCATCTGATGCATAGTGGTCAATGAGGCAAGAACTTTTCACCTTCCCAACCGGAAAAAGAACCTTAAAAATCTTATCACAATCAAAGGGTATATGGTTTGATAATGTCATCATATATTATTATTACATGAATTTGGGATCTCCTAGGCCTTCATGTTAGTTCTTCTGTATATTTCTCTTCATAGTGTTATGTTGTTAACTAACACATCATTAATTAGGGAAGCTAAAGTTAGAACTTCCCACCATGATGCCAAAAAGCTCCAACCAAACCAAATGATAATGCGTGAAGTGAAAGGTACATCTGGTACATCGTCAAGATAAAATTGTTTTACTCAACAAAAAATTACAGCAAACAGCCCTGTACCATCGACGTATACGTTCAATCATGTTCCAAACAGATCGATCACATAGTTTTATTACAAGTGAGTACACACTTTATGACTTTTGACTACTGTTCAAAGTTCAAAACCTCCAAAAGAGCAGAAATGATACACTACATTATGTACAAAGCTACCATGAAAGCATACAGTGCCACTGTACAAGGCCATGCGTGCATGAAATTATCAAAATTGTTGCTATAGTTATATGTATGACCATGACCTAATCATGAACAACACAAACGAAGCCGGCCAGCTACTATTATTTTCAACCAATCAGTGTACGCAGCACCAAGCTCAGGTGAGAGCCACAGAGAATGCACACACATTATGTTCATCTTTTGTGACAAAAGTTCAGGAATTTAATCAAATTTAATGCTCGCTTTTGCACTTTTTTGCTCACACTTTTGCGCTTTATTTGAATGGGGAATCTAATAAGACGATTTTGCGTTTCATCCATGAACTTTCCTTTGTGGATTGTTCAGTGCTTCTTCACAGAGATCATTGTACGGAAAGTTTACAAGATTGATCATTTAATATATTTATAAGGAGAATGCCCAGTACGATGTGTTGCTGGTGGTGTACCGGTGTAGGACAAATTTAAGTGGCTTGTAGATTGTTGCCACGTAAACTTGATCTGTTTCTAATTTGCACAGAACTGGCAGGCCGGCAGGAGAATTATGTATGTGTCATTTAGGTAAAAATAAGAAGAAAAAAACTGACATCTTAAGGTTTACAAAAGTAACTCAAAAACAATTGCTACAAAAGAGCAGTAACCTATCTGAAACTAGATGAACCAATGGTCGAGCACATTCAGCATTTTTTATCGTTTACCCAAAAACTTCATCACACAAAGAGAAGGATATAAGTTATAACCGTGAGTATCAACCCTAAAGCTGCTCACCACTGGATGTTGATGTTTTAGGTACGAGACAGATGCGTACAAATGATATGCACCGTACTAATTTCTTACACAATCATGTGTAGTAGAGATGGCAACGGGGGTATCCCCGGCAGATAGTTGTACCCCGTCCTCGCCGCCGGACACTCAAAAAAGCCCTGCTCCCCATCCCCATCCCCATCTCCAACTGGGTTCTCGGGGTCCCATGGGGCCACTCACCATTCATGGCTGGCAAGCTTGGCATGCGAACAGCAAGACCCAAATCACTCAAGAAGCCAACCAAGTCAAAGAAAATCACCGAAGCAAACCAATCAGGCAGTAGATTCCGATGGCCATTTTGTTAAATAACAGGCAATCCAGTGGGTCAACAATTGAATCAACAAAGCATGACAGCCATGATCTCAGATCTGAACCAGCTTGACAAAAATCCCAAAAGATTGATGCGGCCATGCGCAGGCGCCGGCAAGCGCACAACACGGGCTGGAGCTGGCCGCTGTTTGCCGTGGCGTCGTCAGGCTCCCTGCAGCCTCTGCTCGCCGTGCAATCTTGCTCCCTCCAGCTGCAGCCGCCAGCTACGAGCAGCCGCCAACATGGGCTGCAAGTCGCGTACTCCCATGGCAGGGAGTATTGCCGGTGGCGGCTGGGTCTCTGACTGAGGGAGTGAACGGGCGATCCAGGGCTGTTTTTTTTTTCTTATGTATATGCATATGCACACGAGACTGTTTAATCTTTTATGGAGTCTAGATTGTATTGGATATGCTACACAGGGCCCTATTGGGTGACGGAGACGGGGGCTGGGAAACGCCTCCGACCCCTCTCCACCTGATGGAGGCAATTTTCACCCGTTTAGAGCCTCATGGGTGATGATATTGTCCCACGTGGAGCCCCTAATAGAGTTAGCCCCCGTCGGGTATCGTGGTTCCATCCCTAATGTGCACGCACGTACGTGCACCGGTAAGAAGACCAAAGAACCGTATGCCTTTCTCTGCGTGCACGTATTTAGTTCCACCAAACGCATATGTGTTGCCTTCATTTGTCTCGACCTATCTCGGAGATTAGATGGAAACAGAAATGCTATATATCCCTCAACACATGCTGTATAACAGGGAATTCACACGAATTTCTAATTAGCCATACCATTTATGCTCGCTTCGTCTCCGGCAAGCTCTAATGAGCCTCTGAATGGTTCAGGCTTCAAGGATTATGGTGGAGAGGGAGGCCTAGTTGGTGGTGATGGAAGGTAGGAGGTATTCTCTAGCATACAGGGATGGTCGGAGGTAGTCGCAATCTGACGAGGGGCTAGTGGACCCAGTGGGGCGGCAAGACGGTAGTGGTGCCGCCTTAGCCACACGAAACAAATAGGACGGTGAACTAGTGTTGGCTATGGAGAAAGCTCATCATTGAAGTGCTCAGAAAACATTGAAATGTTCCAGCAGAACCGATGGGAGAAGTTGCTAGAGACGGAGCATAGCAATATGCGATACTGAAGCCGAAGAAGATGGAGAAGGACAATGGTGTAGATGTTATGAATGGGTCTTATCGGCGTCAGAGATAATGTCAGCAATGTGGATGGTGGGGATGGCTGGTGTGACAGAGAGATCACATTAGTGATGCACAGGGAGTTTCACTTGGAAAATTCTTCCTGTGAGACACCTAGGTACAATCCAGAGTGCAAATTAACCTACCGATCACCAGACAAGAAGGCGATCGATTTCCTCCTGACAACCAAAAGAACACAAAATCCGTGGGAAACTGCAACGACCAACCTTTCAACAGTCCAGCCTGTACAAAGCGTCCAAGGCAGGCCAGCGAGCCAAAGAAACAATATAGAACGTCATTAGTTCTCAAGAAAGCGCACGTATCGAATAGGCCAATTGAATAAGAAATTTTTTGAGATACATGAATATATCCTTGTTATCCAACATATATGTAAAAGTAATATATATTCACTGCCTCTACTAGACTCCACTGCAACCCCACGTTGTAGGAAAAAACTAGATAAAAATAAGTGTTTTGTTAAAAAAAACCGCTCTGCTTTCTTTGTAATAGGCCTGAGCAAGTCATCCCTAGTAGTATGAGCCCGGTGTAACACCCGTATACGTTATTAATATCACATGCTATTTTTTATTATTAAAATGATTTACATCTTTATCTATAAGCTATACAGCCAAAGTGTCAGTGCAAGGACCACGGACTACAAATGAGACATCAGTTACTAAACTATAAAATTCGTCAAATTTGAACTTCCCAAAAAAAAGTACAGGCACAATAAAACAGATGCCCTGAATAGTTTAGACACACATGAGAAAGTCTATTTAAAATCTTTGGAATTTTTTACACGATGAACACCGTACTGCAATCCAGCAAAGAAAAAGGTGGAACTTAATATTACTTGCAAAAAATGTTGAAGTAGTTATTCAGCTAGCAACATCTGCCAATGGTCTCATGATCCCTTGCTATATGACAGCATTTGAAGCAGAAGCTAACCCGGAACAATATGCATACATGGGTCACAACTTTTCGTTGCCCAAGAATGTGAACCCTGAACCAGTCTTTGGCTCAGAAACCATAGTACTATATTATAGTACAGTGCCCTTATTAATTTCTTAAGCTCGTGGCCGGAATAATGTATATTTTAGAGTTATGAATTCTAATACACAGAATAATTAATCGCATATCAAGAGTCAGTGTTTAAAAGCACGTATAAATATCAATCTTATATATATGTGCCAGTTGGTCGATCCATATCAAGTACTACATGTAAGCTTAATTTGCAGGGATCGATGTTGACACCCTTTGATTAATTTTTCGACTGGGATGGATCTTGATTGTATTCCTGAATGTTAGAAGAACAACGGAGTTTCATTTCGCATTTAATTAGCCAGCGTGTGAGAGGCACGAATTTAAATAACTCGTCTACTTGGAGTTTTTATTCTGCTGAATAGTTTAAGGACCTAATTGTGTGACGTATAGTGTTGCCCAAACCTCAAGACAGTTTGTAATACTAACAAGTTGTTTATCCATTATCTCTGTCTTCTTAAGAAAGATAAGCATCTTTTGTTCATCAGGTGCATCCTAGATTTTGGATCTTCTGTATATATCCTAGGACCTTCTAAATTATCAACACACAGATTAATATAATCTTAGTGCATCGTCATTCTAATTTATCTGAGTTTTTACCAACGGATTCTAACTCTTAACGTGAAACGGTTAAGTCCGATCTCTAGAAAAAGAGTAAGTCCCACCGCTATACTAGTGTATCCGCTCTATCTAAGACTATATTAGTTATGTTTAATCTCTTAGTCCGATTGAATATATCATACTATAATCGCGTGAGATTAATCGGCTTATCAAGCTTCTAGTATCATCGCTCTCATGCTGCATTAGTTAAGTCCGACTTACTTGACCACTAGTAGTAGATTGAGCCTTAACCTAATAGATCTTTACTTGGTGTTTTATCGAAGTAGCCAGCTGATGAGTTATCTCTATACTGAGTTTTACGCGCCTAGTGTATCGGCTTTTAAGCCAATATACATATATTTTACCCAGTAATTAATCCACTAGCGATCGATCTAGTTCTGTTAGATTTATCATCGAGATCTAACGGGTTTCATTCCCTCCATCGGCTCAGCTAGCTGATGAGTTTACTTATATGCTTGCATCGGCCCCATAGCTAATAGGTTTAACTGTTCCTTTCGTCGATACGTCCGATTTAGTTTTTGCCATTCCCATGTTGTTAGCCTCAGCCTTATACTATCTCGGCTCAATTCGGTCTATCAAGACTAGCTCTAATGCTATGGCCACGATGGTTGCTAAGCCTCATTCCTTCGGAAGATCGGACCTCACTCTTTACCGCTCATTGCTGATTCTATTCGGAATGTCATCGACTCTATAGCCGATAAGCCTTTTATTTTATTCTTAACTACTTGAATATATCATTATTGGCTTTCTAACCGATGTATAAACGCTACAACATCTATCGACAACCAACCCTTATAGCCGATGGCTATCTTAACTCTATCGGCACATCTGGCCGATAAGCAAGAGTCCGTATCGGCCTATCAGCTGATTAACTCGATGATCTAACTCTTTCTTTCTTATCAATTTAAGATTAAATTGACTGACACAGTTGTAACTCTAACTACTATAATACTCCAATGAGCCGAATGATCTACATTGGAGTTAAATAGATCTCTTAGGCTTTCATGTATTCGCGTAGCCAATAAGCCTTTTATTTTATTCTTGACTACTTGAATATATCATTATTGGCTTTCTAACCGATGTATAAACGCTACAACCTCTATTGACAACCAACCCTTATAGCCGATGGCTATCTTAACTCTATCGGCACATCTGGCCGATAAGCAAGAGTCCATATCGGCCTATCAGCTGATTAACTCGATGATCTAACTCTGTCTTTCTTATCAATTTAAGATTAAATTGACTGACACGGTTGTAACTCTAACTACTATAATACTCCAATGAGCCGAATGATCTACATTGGAGTTAAATAGATCTCTTAGGATTTCATGTATTCGCGTAAATCATATTGAACCTCTATTTGCTACCTCGTCCTTCCCCTTGGTGCTCCTCTCCGTCTGGTCCGATCTCCTCCACACGTGAAGACCTTTGGATAAAGATTTGTCATTTTCAGGTGAAGTGTGAACAACTCTTCTTGTGTATAAATTGTTAGTGCGACTTTTTTTTTTATTTAAGTAGGATGAAAACTCGTTGCTATTTGGAAAGTGCAGTGCTGCTGTTAGTGACATGATGCCCTTTTTTAAAATGGTAGTGACTTCACGCTGGAAACCTTGATGCTGCCTTTTTTTTTCTGTCCAAATTATATTGTAGTTTAGAAGGCTTTCTTACATAATCAAGAAGACAAAGATCATGGACAGGGTTTATTCAAAATAAAGAAACGTTAGGATGTGGTGGTGTTGCCACGCAGCATATCCTCGCAGGAATGATCAAGTAGAAATTTGGCCATCCCTATGATGCTATACAATGACGCCATGGAGGGACCGAGCTGTATCCACTCGTTTGTGAGGACGGAAGCAGAGAGTTCGCCGTACGGGCTAAGGCCTGTCAGCCTGTGGATAGGATGAGGCTGAGTCTCAAGGGTGGCCTGTCCTCGTTGGTGAGTTCCGCCGCCACCTCTCCGCCGTAAGATCCACCACTGCCTCCCTGCACCTCGCTCCGGCAATCCTCTCTGCCACCCCAAAGTCCAATCCGTGCATCACCGGACGCTAATATCACGTCTCCAACCAAACCAAAGAGACGTAGATCACAGGCAAGACATCATGTTTGTTTAAGCGATATTGAAGGCTGATTCCTGGCTTTTGTTTACGATGTATCTTGCTGGAATTGGATTTGGACTTAACGTTCTTAATAATATAGCACAAATAAAAATGGCGGAAGGTTGTCGACATGACCATATTACTCACTCTCTTAACATTCTGCAACTATTTTCCCCGATTGGAGGATGGTGATGTTAGAGAAGAGAAAACTAGTAGCTGGAGACTCTCATTGTCTGTCCAGTTCAGACGGGAAGTGCTGTACTTCTGAGAGTTTGGGTGCAGTGCTAGAATTAGCTGTGTTGCAGGCCTTGATGTGGTCAGTATTCATGTATAGCGCAACACCTGTTGAATAACATGATTTCTATAAATACGTATTTCCTGATAACGTTGAATACAACAACATGATCGATGTTTGCGAACAAGAAGAACGGAAGGCCATGGGTCACTCAATCGAGCAATTAAGCAGTGGGCTGAACGAAGCGGCAGATCTACCATCTCTTCTGATGGACCGTCGCCATTCTGCACGGCGCCGCACACGAAGCATGGTGTGGCACCGCTGCACACAAATTTTTTTTCTTCCAAAAAGTAATGGTATATTGATTGTTGGAGGACGTCGTAATAACGAATATACAAACGTTCCTAATTTTATAATCCAACGCCAAAAATCCTGTCTCCAAAGCATTCATTTAGAAAGAGGGTAGCACGACGTTTATTGTACACTAAATGTGAATCATAACGTAGTGTCAAATCATTCTTAAATGCTTACTTTTTTAAAAAAAATCTTAATGGAAAAAACACAATACATATATTCTTTAAAAAACCGTGTGTACCCCATTCCTTTAAAATTTATATTTTGTCCGTTCTATACATTGACGAGCCCACATATGTAAAGTACACGGCTTAAACTTTTTGTCAACGTTACTACTGCTATAGGCATCAAATAGCACACGATGCCTTCAAAATCCTTAAAAGTCCGCTCTACACGTTGATTCACGACATATTTATACTTTCTATTCTCGTTTAATGTAAAAAAGTTTATTAAGAGTATGATGGTTAGCACACAAAGTCTTATAACCAAGCTCTCATGTACCTTAACACCCAATGCGTGGTACTAATCCATCACCGCTAAAACCACACTTAAGCCACTTGGGACTAAATCATGTCACTGCTACCGACTTTAAATGGGATAGGTTGTTACACTACGTTAATCAAATCAAGTGCTTACTGTGTCGATACGACTAATATTGAGTTTGTACATGCATATTATCCGAAACAAAACAGAGAGGTGCCGCCGATATATGGATTATGTTTGTCTTGCCACGCACTTGAATTAATTTTCACAATGATGCTGATGATTGCAAATTCAACGTCAGTATGCTTTAAGGATCAATCAATTGACTTTGTTCGAGATTATTGAGGCAATATTGTTTGAAACAACGGATGACAACCTAGTTTTCTGAACAAAAGTAAATGCAACCTTCATTTGAATTGATGAATAACACAATTTATGGAAGTGATGCTTATAGTATGCAGAACGGCAAGGACAACAATCTTCGACGGTTAATTGGCGTAATTCTACAAATTCAGCCTTTTTTAAAGAAGTACAAATTTAATTAGCCCTAACATCCAACATTTTTACAGGTCAATTTGACACATACTAGCTAGTCACCA
The DNA here is from genome assembly GCA_030770085.1 of Oryza coarctata. Taxonomy (NCBI): domain Eukaryota; kingdom Viridiplantae; phylum Streptophyta; class Magnoliopsida; order Poales; family Poaceae; genus Oryza; species Oryza coarctata. The sequence continues at coordinate 10,118,677 of CM061483.1, read as the reverse complement.
GAAAATTAAGATATTTTTCATCGCTCCTGAATAAACACCTATTTGCGGCGAATCCCGGCGCGAGCACGTCGACGTCTAAAAGGTTTGTTTAGCTCTAGTATAGCCCAATCGGCTTCTCTCCGTGGCTCGAGATACGTGTGCCGGGAGCCGTGGGTTCGGCTGGCTCCGGCGCGATAGTGAGGGTGCAAGCGTGCCAGTCAATTTGACCCTGCAATTGATAAGGAAGTGAGGCAAACGGGTCAGTCAGACAACGGACCGATACGAGCGCTCGCTATCGGCTGGCTACCAATAAGATCGGGTTGGTCATCGTCACGTTCGGATGGCTCTCACTATCGGCTAATAGCCGATAGAAATCAGGACGTCCTTCCATCAACTAGGGTAGCCGATGTGGGCGAGGGCAGGTGTCGACGAGGGATACGATGGCTCTGGGCATAGCGAAAGTAAGGCCTTGATCCATCGGCCGCAGAGCCAATTGAGGCACAGGATGAAGATAGCAGCACGAGACCCATCGTCCGCCGTGACGCTGTCGCTGGTATCGAATCTCGAAGATTGGACCTAACTGCAACAGTACGAGACCGAAGCCAAAGGCGACGGGATGGTGGACGCTAGATTGGACGTGCTGATGTAAGGGCGAAGCGAACCCATCAGCTAGCTGAGCCGATGAGAAGACGTCTCTCTGAAGATAGGCACGCATCGGCTGGAAGGTTGACATGCTTGGCATGGCGCTCAAGGGAAAGTCTCTGAAGACCTGACGCGTATTGACCGAGGAACCGATATGCTGGATGTGACTCCGATAAAACGACATACAGAGACCTATAAACCTAAAGCTCATTCTACCATTGGCTGCCTCGTAAGTCAAACCTAACCGATACAGCACGAGATTAACGACGATGGAGAGAGCTTGGTAGACCAATAGACACTGCATGGACGTGATGCGATACATCCGATCGACCTAAGAGATCGAACCTAACCAATATAGCCTTAGATAGAACGAGACATATCGAGACAGTGGTAGGACTTACCCTTTCATCGGAGATCGGACCTAACCGATGCAGCCCTGCGTCGAGAGCTAGACTCCACCGTAAAAAACTAGATAAACTAGGGTGACGATGCACCGAGGTTGTATTGATCTAACGATCAATCCCTTAGATGTCTCCAGGGGTCTATATTTATACCCCGGATTTACTGAGTCCGACGTGTTTTTAATAACCATCGGACATTATTCTCTAACAAAAATAAAAAAAATATCTCTAAAGAAGTTAACTAAATCTTGCTATCCATATAAGAAAAAATTTACAAAAGATCAAATTTTATGTCATAGTTTTCATGGCTCCTCCGTAAACTTGTTCTTATCTGAATATTCTTTTATTCCGACACCGAATCTTTTATTGTTTTAATCCGATCAATTTCTTCTCGCCTTTTATCAATACATGTCCAAATTTTAACGCTAAACACCATACAAATAACGCATTACTCTCAGGCTGCTGACAACCGCAGGCATGCATCACAAGGCACTAGCTACAAGATAAGGCAGACTGTGCCAAAGATATGCATAAATAATTTGGCGTAACAAAAGGTGAATGCATGGATAACCAAATGATGCAAGGGGCAACCTAGAGTACCCTGGCAGAACACAGCTCTCTCTCTCTGTTTTTATTTTTTGGAGATGAACAGAATACAGACCTCTCTTTTTTTTCCTTTTTTTTAGATGAACAGGACACAGCTCTCTAATCACCATGTCACACTAAAAGGACCCCATAAGTAGCTCTCGTTATCCCTCTTTGGGCAAAATCTTCTTTGTGTCAATGGAGTGCACACTTCAGGGAACAATGGTACGTCACATAAATAACTAATCAATGAATGCATTGGCCCAAACGGATTGGACACACTTTGTTCAGGCGATTGCGATAATGCTTATCTCCTTTAATTCAGAATGGTGCCAGCGTCTGCAACGTGCGTTAAGGCGGACAAGAGTGGCCGTGCATATCTCACCATCGTCGTAAGCTTTTGTCAATCACAGAGATATGCATGAGCTCAATCCATGGCCAGGTAAGCTGTGGCTGAAGCTTAGCTTGATCATATCACCTCGAGGAGCGTGCAGTGGTGTTCATGCACGTGAAGGTCCTAGAAGCTTCTACGAGATCGATGTGTGCCGGATGTTTGTTCACATCGTCATACATGATCCTATGAGTCACTAACAAATGGGTCCTACGCGCTGGTTGTTTTGGCTGTTACAATCATATGTAGAAACTTGAAGAGGTTGTTTGGTTGATGGACTTAATTTGGTTAAGCTTGCCACAATATTTCAGCTTACCTGTTTAAAGTTTCACTAGAAAAATTGAAGCCACACTTTAGCTATGTGGTGAAGAAAGATTATTGCCACAAATATGACATGAACCAAACACATGACTAACTTAATCACATTTGCATAAGTTGTGTTGTGGCAAGTTGAGACGAATTGAGGCAAGTTGAGACAAGTTGTGGCTATGAACCAAATATCCCCGATATGACTTCCAAGGTGGGTAAGAGCAAAGGTCCAAATTTTGATCAAGCTGATCTTGAACATGCTCTCAAGGACTCGATCATATGGCCTGTATGGACCATGTTGTAGTTTTAAAGAGGCAAATTGAAATGGAGAATTTTATAGCATACAAATTTCGTCATACAAATAATATGACATTGTGACATCTTGAACCTTAATAGCATATATTAGGACACCTTAGTCTTTTCCGTCTATATGCATTGTGACATCTTGCAACTTAATTAGCCATCAGAACAGTCAACGGATAATATCAAATTAAACCACTTGTCAAGGGAATCAAATAATCATTAAGGTCATGTCAACAATGAAAGCGCTTTAAATGATCACCATCTTTGTTTTCTCTCTCCTGTCTACTACAATTATTTCTGAGTGACCGAAAGATTGCGTACATCATCCAGAAAAAAAGGGTTAGTTCAGATATATTTCTTCGTAGAAATAAAAGCACTAGAGAAAAAAAACTAGAAATTAAGTATATGATCGCCCAGCACAATCAAAACATGTTATTTGCATGTGTGTCCCTAAGGACAACTTAAAAAGCATATATGCAAAAAAGAATTTATAACAAGTACTAAAAAACACTATCAATTACACACGACTGTAACTAGAAAATTTGAATTTGTTCGTTCTTATTACATGTCTAAATTCCATTGAATGGTATGCAACTATGCCAAATTCTGTTAAAAAAGTATAGAGTAAACTAGAACTAATGTTAATATGTCTAGACAAACAACTTGGTACTACCACCATCCAGTTTTCTATGCAGAAGTATAGCTCAAAATCATTGCAAATACCAATAATTAATTGCCAAAAATCTTTTATCTTTTATATATTTTTCCCAATAAAATGAGAATTGATGACCCTAAGGCAATTAATACTATTATTCTACTCCCCCTATCCTATAAAGACTTTATTTTCAGCCATCCACAAATTAGTGGTGTGGAGAAATAACTTTGACATCTCTCATTAATACTCTTAGTTGTATTTTCTATGCTCTAATTAAATTTGTATGTTTAGCTGATTTACATAAATTTTAAACGAAGGGACTTTGTACCATATATTCCTGCTGCAATATCTTCCGTCTCTCTCTTGCTCACTCTCTCTCACTTAATTACAAGTATTCTGAAGTTATGAGGCCAACACTTTACTGCACCTTTTCATGACAGACCTTGGCATTTTGTTAATTTTCCTATGTTTACACCTTTGAGAGTTGAGAGTGACGTTGAAAACGGACGTACGACAAAAGCAAAAATAACAAGACATTTCATTACGTCGTGGGTGTTAACAACACGCATACTTTTCTATAAAGGGCGCAAAATCATTGTAAAACAACTTAGTGACATTTCCATATTGATTAAGACCTATCGATCTACGTTCTTGCTTGCGTGTGTATCATGTGCAGTGTTTTTTTTTTTCAATGTATTTCTTTTTATAAAAGAACCTAGCAGAGGTGCTACCGTGCTAGTGATAAATCTGCCATCCCATCACCATGTCCTGATTTGTTAGGAATTTTATGTTTTAGATAACTCGAGTATAACTTTGGTGTCTAAACCAATACATGCACGACTCAATCGTCTTACTAATAGTTCATTTGTACGTATTGCTTATAATAGGTCTACTTTGTGATATATACACGACATTTTCAAGTTTACAACAGGTGGTATATTTATGTTAAGCAATTGCACTGTAACGGGTTTTTTACTAGTTTTTTTTTATATTCATGTTATGGTGTTATATATTATACTTTGCACAGATGCAACATAAGTGCTATGAACATGGGAGATATCGATCTAGATTATTCACGGTAAACGTCTTACACAGTATTTTACATCTTTTCATTAAAAAAGCTGAATGGTGATCGATTACATATAAGAAATAGTGGTCCACATTAATTCGCCCATATAAGGCCTAATATCCTATGTCAAATAGCATCTCTAAGCCGCATGTATTCCGGCCTGCCCACAGGTATTCACAGGAAGAATCAACATGTTAAAAGTAGGTAAAATCATACAAATGACTTTCCGGTCCGGCCTGCCCACAGGTATTCACAGGCAAATTACCAAAATTTCCGAATGTCAAATCGGAGGTTGCTTTCAAACCCTTCAAATGTGAAGGTATTAACCAATTATCTATCTTAATTTTGTCCAACAAACATTTTATATATCCATGAAACAAAACAACTTTAATTTATACCACATATTTTTCTATAATGGATAAAAATTTAGCCTCTATATCCACACAACCAAAGGTTATATGAGTGTATAGACTCAAAATCTCATAACTGAGATAAACGAAAAAACAAACAACCAAAAAGAAGAAAAGACTAAAATCTCATAACTGAGATAGAGGAAAATCATATAAAAAAAGAAGAAAAGACTAAAAACTAAGCTTCAAGCTTTTACTCATTGTTTCAAAATTTGTAAAGATGCAAAGCTAGTCTACCATTCCACCGCCATGCCCTCTCTTTACCATTGCAAAGGAAGGTGATGGAACTAGTTTTTCTAGCCACTAGGCATCGTTCACCATTGGTCTCATGTTTCTCAGACAACCTACGCCCCTGCAGGGTGAATAGCTATGTCACCGTAGAGCATCACCTCCACCGAGTTGATGTAGCTTATCACACCAAAACTCATTGTTGCTATGCCATAACCGCAACATAGCATGACACCTATTGCTCCCCGCAACATGAACAAGCTCATCGTTGCATCACCGTTATTGTTGTAAAACCTCACGCCCACCAAGCTACCAAAGCCTATCTCATCGAAGAGCAGCCGCCATTGCGCCATCATCAATGCAAATGACAACCTCCGTTGAGATGTTGTAGCTTATCTTGTTGGAGAACTACCGTCGCCACACCATCGTCGCCGTAGACCACAATCTCCACTGAGTTGTCGTCATAGCCTATCACACCGTAGAGTCATCACCACCATACCATCTTTGCTGGTAGCCTCTACCACCAACGCCACCCCCTCCCTTACTCTAGCTTTTGCACCTGAAATCGCTTCTAGTGGGCCACCAAGCCAACCAACGACCATCACCACCGTCAAGCTGACTGGCCAACATCCACCACCTGTGCCGTCATCAACACCATCACCGCCACTGCCACCTAGTCTGTGGCATTATCGCTAGTGCACCACCATCATAGACCCTTCCGTCTTTATGGATATATATTTGCTCAAATAGGTTAGTAAAAGGCCAAAGAAGATAAAAAAAAGTTTAAATTTTTCATAAGTAAATTAACCAACACCGGGAAAAGGGAGACACCGATCAAGTGGGAGAGGTGAAAAGGTTCATCTTTTTTTCTCTATTACTGGCTAATTATCTGCTTTCTTTCAGCTTATGGCTGTTAACCTGCAGCAGATATCTAGCTAGCAGGAATATTCGAACGGCCGTATATGTCTCAATCACCAGGATATTCTTGATTCTATACGTCCAGCAGTCGTAGAATTGACTTGGGAAAGATTCTAGAAAATCCTGAAGGAAAGAGCTTTATTAGATCTACCTTTCTGCTCCTTGTTTTGTGCAGAAATTATTTTAATCTCTCTTTCAGATATTATTTTACCCTCCAGCTGGATGTTGCAGAATTGTAGGTGAACTAATAATACAGTGAACCTGGACATGCATATTGCATTCTTTTTCTTGCGAAAGAAATGCAAAATGCAAAGTAGGCGAAGGAGAGGTGCTTCTAAGGACATAGCAATGTAAGCACTAACTTTACAATAGAGGCCACTGTCTAATATGTTTTGTGTTTCAGCCTAAATTTTTTATGTTAGCTCTTATAATATTTTTAATAGAAAAATTAAACCACTTATGTTGAAGACCCTTCAACATCAAAATATATTACATATATAGCCCTAAGCTCCCTATAGGCCACTTGCCAGACCCTACTCTTCTCATATTCCTTCTCTCACCTTTGCTCCTCCCCTCTCCGCCTCTCTCCCCGAATCCTCTTTTCTCTTCTTGACCAGACTACTGACAACCTACAGAAGGAAAGATCATGAAGCCAACAAAGAATAGACGATGTGGACGGCTTTAGCTTGTTGTGCCACTTTTGCCGCTGCCTCTAACCTCGTACACATCGCTACCTTTCAAGGCCAAAGCCTCAAGGTGGTGAAGACCAAAGAAGCAGGAGGTGACATTGGTCAATGAGCAAAGAGACCGCCTCCAATTTCCTATGCACCACTTCCATGCATTAATCTTCTAACATGTTGTCACCTCGGAAGCCCAAAAAAGATCTAGTGGTGGCTCATCGGACATGCTCTATGTAGATCAAGGTGGTGAGGCACGTCGTCCCACTCTTCTCTGGTCACTACTGCAACTCCTCCTCTCTATGCTGGTAGCATTGGCGGTAAAATAGCCCGGGTTTTGATTTGGGTAGCAAAGTATCTCATGGTGGCAAAAACAATGGTGGGGCACAGCTTGTGTTGACAATGACCATAGCAGCCAACAACTTCTTGGTACGTCCTTATCAACCATCACCCGTTGGCACAACCCATGTCGACAAGGACCATGGCAGCCAACAACTTCTTGGTACATCCTTTATCAACCATCACCCGTTCACCCTCCTGCTTTTCCCCTTGGATCTAATCGGCGCCGCCCTTCCTACTCTGGAATAACATCATGGGTCAAAGGGACCACATGCGAGTGGCCTCCCTTGCTGAGACACCCATGCCCTCTGCAATGCACAAGTGCCCTCGTGAGGGTGCGACCTTAGTTGATCTTAGAATATCCGAGCTGGCAACCAAGAGCCACTAGATATGTCACCACACTATGAGTAACCTAATGTACTACCAAAATATAATTAGAGTTGTAGATGGGATTATTTGATCATCAGAGGACCCACGCTATACAGTATATTTGGTTCGCTAACATCAAGAGTGTCATATATGTTATTATATATATATACTCCACTCAACTCAACGCCGTCTTTTAGTTTCAAGTGTGTATATATATACATATACATGTATACGCTAAAATGCATCTAAGGTACGCAATAACCAAAACACATGCTCCTCACATAGTAAAATTTTTATTATGTGAGAAGCGCATTTTAGTTGTTACACACTTTAAAAATAGCATATATATATATATATATGTATATACACGAATACGCTAAAACACACTAGTGTACTCAATAACTAAAACACATACTCCAAACACATATGTATACTCTTATAAGCATCTTTGAAGACTAGTGATTAATGAAGTTACCTTGGACATCTCGTTATCTTATCAACGGATACATTATCTATCACTAAAATAACAAATAGCTGTAAATGCTGGCACACATGTCAAATGATAAACAGTTTTCATCACAAGTAACCAAACAATTGGACATGTGCATACTTTGATATGTTATTATATATCTAGTGAGACATATGAGCCACAGATTGAGTAAATTAGAAGAGAAGATGTATTGTTTAATAATATTTTTTATTAATTATTTTTTCGAAAAGAGCAGTCCACTACTTGGTGTGATTTTTCTTCATGTGACAAACAGTACGAACTGTTTAATCCTAGGGCGGTTGTCACCCACTAAATAGGATTTAAATTTTAGATTTAACGTCGATGGTCACGAATTTTACGTATACTCTCGTGCATGTTTGGTGGGTGTACACCAGTGGAGATTCTATAAATTAGTTCACCTACAGTGGCAGCCACAAACATGTGAACCTGATAGCATGTCAGACAATGTCAAAGGGCAATACTGCAGAGAATCCATATCCATTACGCACACGTATATCCACGTGTTGTGATGAGAGATTGGTATACGTGATCAGAAGTGCTAAATTTTACATTAAAAAACATGTAGAACATGTTATGATTTGAGCGGAACAAATTAATCAGTTCCAAATGGTTCTCACTCTGCAAGTAAAGTATTACAAAAGGCAGAGTAGGTCTTCGACCCACCAAATCCGCGTTGGATCTCGTACGCGCGATGCGATCACATTGACATTTGAGAGGTCTGCTTAGTTTTAGTGTAGATCTGTCGGTTTCTCTCCGTAGCTCGAGATACACGCGCTGAGGCCTAGGAGGTCCGTTTAGCTCCGGCGTGGGTCCCTCGGCTCGCTCTGTGGTCCCTCCGTCGCAACGGTGTAGGTATAGGCGTGCCAATCAATTTGACCCTGCAATTAACAAGGAGGTGAGACGAACAGGTCAGTTGGACAATAGACTGATATGAGCTCTCTCTGTCGGCTTATCGCCGATAGGATCGAGTTGGTCATCGGTCGTGTCCTGATGCTCCTGCTATCAGCTGGTCACCGATAGGGATTAGAACGTCCTTCCATCGGTTGGTGAGCTAATGAAGGTGTAGACGAATATCGATGAAGAATGTAATGACATCAAGTGTAGCGAAAGCGAGATCCTGATCCATCGGCCAAAGAGTCGATGGAGACACCAAAGGATATTCAAAGAATATCAAAGCATGCAGGATTTCTCCTTGTTACCGACAGAAGCTGTAAGCTCGTTCATCGGCTGGAAAGGTGATGAAGGCATATGTGAACTGGCAAGCAATCGTATAAAAGACACACCGGCTACAATGCCGATGCCGCTCCGGATATGATGGGTGATGAACAAAGAGCAAGGCTTGATCGTTCCACAGCACGATACCCGTTGCATAACGTGATGACGTTGCTAGCACCAATCTCGAAGATCGGACTTAACTGAGATAGTAAGAGACCGAGGCCAACAACAACAGGATAGCAGACGCCAGATCGGTTGTGTTGAAAGAAGGGCAGAGCAAACCCATCGGCTAGCTGAGCCAATAAGAGGACATATCTGAAGATATACGTGTATCGACCAGAAGGCCGATGCACTAGACATGATGTTCGATGGAAGTCTCTGAAGACGGCTGCATATCGGTTAAGAAGCCCATACGCTGTGCGTGTTGATCAAGATATAGATAACTCATCGGCTAACCACTCCGATGAAACGCTGAGCAGAAACCTAAAGGTCTATGGCTCAAATCTACTGTCGATAGCCTCGTAGGTCAAGCTTAACCGATATAACACGAGACCGACGATAGTAGAGAGAGCTTGGTAAACTGATAGATCTCGTATGAACGTAATGCGGTACATTCAATCTAACTAAGAGGTCGAACCTAACCGATACAGACTTAGACAGAGCAAGATATATGGAGATAGTAGCATGACTTACCCCTTCGTCGGAGATCGAACTTAACCGATACAGCCCTGCGTCGAGAGCTAGAATCTGCTAGTAAAAACTTAGGTAAACTAGGGAGGTGATACGTCGAAATTATATTCATCTAAAGATATCTTACAAGCTTCCAGATAGCCTATATTTATATTCTACCATTACAGAGTCCGACGCGATTACAACAACCATCGGACGTTATTTCTTAAAAAATATAAAAGAAAAATATCTCTAAGGAGGTTAACTGAACTAACTAAACCTTCTTATCAAAATAAGATATGATTTATATAGTTAAATTAACCTGTTGTGACTTCCACAGCTCCTATTTAAACTTGGCATCATTTGGATAGTCTTCTTACATCGAATCTTTTCTCGCTTCATTCGATCGGTTTCTTCTCTATAGCAATCTGACTCTTCTTTGATCGTTATAGGCTTATGAAATTTTGGCATTTTTGAAATATTAGTATATTATGACGTAGGTGCTACTGTCATTATCCACTAAGCAATAATGTTTGGTATCTCCAAAGCACACGGTACATAAAAAGGAACAAAAACGTGGTACGTGTCACTGCAACATGTGTGCAAATTAATCCGGCCCTGATCTTCTGTTTGCTTGCAGAAGCAGGCGAGAAGTTTCCGGACAAAAAAAGAAAGAAAGAAAAGAACGGAGAGGAGTTGGTTCATCGCTTGTGTTTGACTGAACACACTAATTTCTGGAGCAATCAGAGCCGTCCAAATAAGCCTAAGCAAGGACAACAAAACGACGGTCGAGCAGGCACATGCGGCGGGCTGATTAATTGCTTGAGTGCGCATTTAGGACTTGATAATTGATTAATTAATTAGTTTCAGCTTTGCGCTACGAATGCTGTACTGCACAAATCTCTGTGAATCTAGCACATGGCGTTGTTTAGTTCGCATATCCGTCTTATTTTTGGATACTCAGAAAATGTCACGCACAACGCTGGCACATTTATTTCGGGGTGTTGATTTGTCTGGAATATGCCAGTTTCAATATTAGAAAACAAGGGAAATAAAAAGAATAGACAGTATATCCTACCAAATACTCCCTCCATTTCTAAATATATAACTTGATGAATCACCTTACTATTAAAAAGTTTTTATGTAAGCATTAAAAAATATAAGTCATGCTGAAAATATCTTTAAAAATAAAACAAGATAATGATTTTTTTTAACAGTCAAATGGTCAAGGCTAATGTTAAAAAGTTAAATGCATCATATATTGTTAGTGTTAAAACTCGCGAACACGTCGAGGCTTAAAATTTGTTTCGCTCCAGTGTAGCTCCTTTGTCTTTGTTGAATGGCATGTGCTCTCGATTGTTTTTCAGCTTCGTTGATTGGATCAGGAGTGCGTCGAGGTCCTTTTGTTGTCACTTCGTCGGGACGATGGAGATACGAGTGTACCAGTCAATTTAATTCTATAATTATCAAACATACAAAGAGAATGGGTAGGTCAGACGATGAGCTGATATGAACTCTTGCTATTAGCTGGCTAACGATAAAATTGAAATAGTCCTCGGCTCCATCTGACACACTCGTGCTATCTTCTGGTTATCAATAGGGACTGAAACACTTTTCCATCGGCTGGAAATCCAATAAAGACGTAAGTAGATGATAATGAAGAGAATGAAAAATACATTGGTTATAGAAACTGACGAAGGCATAAAAGAATATTCAAAGAATACGATAATGATTTCAATGGCTGCAAAGTCGATAGTACTCTAGAATAGGGTATTCAAAAAATAGCACGTAGGATCTTCCTATCGGCTAGCTGCCGATGGATGCTATAGCACTCATTCATCAGCTAAAAAGCCGATGAAGGCATATGTAGCTTGGTAAGAAATAATATAAAAGATCTATCGGTAACAAAGCTGATGATGCTCCAAATATAATGTGCAATGAAAAAGATAGAGTGAGACCCGATCCTCTAAAAGTACGAGACCCAGTGACCACTGTGATGGTACCGTTAGAGTCAGCATGAGACCGAGCCTAACGACAACAAGGCGGTGGATGCTAGATCGGACATGCGAGCAGAAGAAAAGGATGAACCCATCGGCTAGCTGAGCTGATGAGAGAAAATCTCTGAAGATATATGTGTACTGACTGAGAGGCCAATACACTCGAGTGAGATTCAGGAGAAGTCACTGAAAACATATGTGTATTGGCTGAGGAACCGATACACTAAACGTGATGCTCGATGTGTGGATAACTCATCAGTTAGCTACTCTGATAAAATGCCAAGTAAAGAACTATTGGTTTATGACTCAATCTACTATTAGCTGTCTAGTAGGTCGAATCTAACTGATACAGTATGAGAATGATGACAATAAAAGGAACTTGATAAGTTGATAGATCTCACGTAAATATGATGTGGTATATTCAATCGAACTAAGAGGACAAATTTAACCGATATAGCCTTAGACAGAATGAATATACTAGGATAATGGTGAGACTTACTTCTTTGCTGGAGTTCGGACCTAACCAATGTAGCCCCATAACGAGAGTTAGAACCCACTAGTAAAAAACCTAGGCAAGTTAGGGTGGCGATGCGTTGAAGATATCTTGATCTGAGAGAGAAATTACAGCTTCGAGAGGTTTTATACTTATACCCTGGGATTATAAGAGTTTGACTCGGTTGCAACAACCATTAGACGTTATTTGTTAAAAACATAAAAGAAAAATATCTCTCGGGAAGTTAACAAAACAAACTAAACATGTCTATCTTTATAAGATATCTCCTATATAGATAAAATACCTATCATGGCTTCTATAGTTCCTCCTCAGATTCGATCCCATCTGGATAATCTCTTGTCTTTAACTGAACTAAATCTTTACTTGATCCGTCCGATCAATTTTTTTCTTGTATCGGTCGGACTCTTTCCAATAGGCCAATTGGCTCTCCAATCTATCTACGGGGCTTACTAAATTTTGGTGTAAACATATATGTAAAAATGAAGCTAGTAGTTCTCAACAACAACAATAAGTCTTTCAATCCCAAACAAGTTAGAGTAGACTAGAGTTAAAACCTAATATGATACTTAAATTATGGTTCAACATGTTAATTGATGCTTTCTAAGCATTCATATTTAAGTACATATCTTTAGGTATATCCTAATTTTTTAAATATATTTTTATTATCTCTCCTCATGTTAATTTTAGTCTTCTTCTATATGTGCTCATATTATTATGTTGACTGAGAATTCCACAGTATATTGGTGACTCTGAGAGTCTGCTTTCTATATGGCCAAACCATCTTAACTGATATTAAACAAACTTTTCTTCAATTGGTATAACCTCTAGTCGATCATGTATATCATCGTTCCGAACTCAATCTATTCTTGTATGAATACAAATCTAGCATAACATATATTTATAGGCTAATTTTTTATACCGTACAATATAGCAGTTCTAATTATCGTTCTATAAAACCTATCTTCTAACTTTTATAGTGCCAGATGCTTGGTGCCACTTCATCCACCCCACTTTGATTTTATGGCTAACGTCTTTATTAATATCTCTATCCATCTATAGTATTAATCCCAGATATCAAAAGATATCATTCTTAGATACTACTTGGCATTCTAAACTCATATCTCACTTTTTATATGCAATGATGGCAAAGTCATATTTCAAGCTTATTCAAACATTTAAACTTAAGAGTCTACTGTCATAACTCTAGTTTTCTATTTGCTTTTATATGGTTTTCATCAATTAATACTATATCATTTGTAAAGAGCATAAGAGATATTATGTTGTATGTTATTTGTAAACTCATCTATTATCAAGTCAAAGAGATATAGGCTTAAGATTAATTTTTGATGTAGTTCTATTTTAATTAAAAAGTAAACATTATTTATTTAAACACTAGTTATAGCATAGTTATACATGTCCAAAATAAGGCCTAACATAATTTGTTAGGAAAATTATATTTGTTCAAAGCCCACTATATAATATTTTGTAGTATCTTATCATAAACTTTCTCCAAATCAATAAAAAACATGTATGTATACTTCTACTGTTTAAACCACTCTATAATTTATCTTAATAAAAAAATTATTTCTATAATTGACCTTGTAGTCTTAAAACTAAATTGGTTCATAAAGATCCATATCGTTCTTCTTATTGCTCGATAACTCTCTCTCCTATAATTTTTTATATAAATTTCTCAATAGTCAGTACAATTTTAAATAGGTCTCTTGTTTACTAATATATACTTTTTCTCTACTCCGCTAGCAGTTCTCGAAACTAAAATAAGTAAAACACAGTTTACATTATTTGTGTGTTATTATTGAATATAGTTTTAATATTTATTTGAGTATATAAAATTTTTGTATACTCTTTTATCTTAATCAATCATAATTATCTTGTATTTAATTTTTTTTTCACTTATTTTTTTATCTCAATTTATTACAATTAAGTTCCATTTAATTTTATTTTATTGTTAATCTTCATAGAGAAACTATATAAATGATTATATTTTGGGTGCTTATATTTTAGGACGTGGAGCAGCCTCCAGTGCATTAAGTGGGCAGTACGTACGGTCAGCCAGCTTTACAGGTTAATATTTTTTTCTTTGTAGCCCACAACATATTGACACATCAGCACAAAGGTAGGGCAGTAGTAGTTTTGCTCGGCTGGTCACGATACACTACGGCGTGAATTTTTCTTTTCAAAATATTTTGTAACTATTTCATTGATGTTTGAGCAGTGAGAAGTGAGCGAATGTATATGTACTCGACCGATTTGTAAAAATCCAAATCCATAAAACGGTTTGGACGAATAATGGGTATACTATTTTTATTGCTTGGAAACAGTTTTGATACAGACGAATATATAATGGTTATATCATTTTTCATTTCATTTTTGTTTCAGATTTGCATCCAATATATTCGTGTTACGCGTGTTTAAACAGAGTGGTGAGCCTGGATTAGCACAACAGTACTGCTGGATTGTTCGTCAGGCAGGTTTTGGCTGCAGTTTATTGAAGAGCAGCCAGATCGAGTACGTACCTGTCGTTGACGATTAATTATGTATGGATATGTTGCCGATAGTGCTGTATACGCAACAATCAATCTGTGCAATACACCTGATATTCAAAAGGACTCATGCTGCTGACACTACAATGCAATACATACACTACGGCTTTCAGGAAGTGAAATCTATGTGCCCTTACATGTCATCAGGAAAACTAAAAGACAAGAGGGCACATCTATCTTCGATGGAAGATCATCTGAAGAATTAAAAAATCTGGTCCCCAAATAAAATTCTTGTTTGCGTCACTTACGTTTCTGATGGTTTATTTTGCCTCCACGCATGCCATATTCTAAGACCTTGGGGGGGGAAGAAAACCATTCCTATCTTATACTATTACATTGTGTTGCTGCCATATCAACTGCAAAATACTCCCACTTGATACATTCCTTCAATTGTTTTGAAGATAATAAATGCAATCCTTTTAATTACATATAATCACACTTTAGGATGGATACGTGTTATAAATATATAAATACTTTAAAATTTTGACTCCAGAATATTATTACAAAATGAAATGGCTACCTGGGCTCATTGGGTGGATGCACAATAGAATTTACAGAATTTACATATATTTGATATAAAATTTTCATCATATAATTTAACAAGGCAGTAAATTTGACTCTCATTGTACAATTTAACAAGGCCTTAAAGTGCAACTAGATCCAACTAGGATATTTCACTATTAAATAAATGACTTTGGCGGACCCTCCCCTCGACTATGCGGACAATATCAAAAGGACAATCGCCTACGGTAGCCAAGGATGGAGTAATAAAACGCTTGAGTTAATACATAAATGTAGATAACCGTCTAAAAACTATAAGTGTAAATATATGTCGAATGTACTAGGAGACCACATCTGTAAATTGGTATTTTCATAATAGGAATATTAGGGAGCTAGCTATGAAAATTGATGTATTTACATAGGCGGTCTTGTTAAGAGGACTATCTATGAAATTTATTTCTTAAGATAGTGCTCTTAATTGTCTACCTGTTTTTTCGTCTTCTTATATCACTACTTTTACTTTTATCGACGATCACATAGGCGCCTTAGAAGTCAAACTAGGCGTCGGTCACATCCACTTGAAAATCAGGAGTTCTAGACTCTAGAGTCACTTTACAAATTGTCTACAGTGCATTTACTCTAGAGACGCTTTAAAGACTTTTTTATTACATTATTCTAAATTTATTGTATAGAGTCATCTTTTAGACATTAAAATTTTGCCTCATATGTAAAGGCATTTTCTTGAGGAGTATAGAGACACTTTTAAAAATATTAATATATGCTAATTAGATATAATTAACACTAAGCATGTATATACAAGTAATGATGTGAGGTTGAGATGGTTAGTACATTACAACCAAAAGTCATTCTCTCAAGAGGTCTTCATTCGAGCATTGGCAATAGCAAAAAGGAATAACATATATTTTTTTCTTTTTTCATATTGGTTTATTATGGTTGTGCTACAATTTGATGCATCTACTCTCTTATAAACATAAAAAATGCTGCAAAGCATAGAAATATTTTATAAAATATTTATTTGTTTGTAGAGACAATTCACCACAACACACTTATAAGACATTTTTCTACATTATGGTAAAGATGTTTGAAAGATGAATTTATAGTGTTAGAAAAATGTTTCTACGAGTTGTAGTGATCCCCCCACTACCACTCTTCCACCTCACCTCTCGTTCTCTGCCCCTTTTCCAACAAATAGGAGCCAATGTAGCTTTGCTCACTGCATTTTTCTCTCTGTTTTCTTTCTCCGGCGAACATGCACTCGCGGCGCAAACCACAGGACATCATCACCAGCAAAGAGGAAGAGCACGTGGACACCATGTTGGATTACTACCTCTCCCCAAAGCCCCCACTGCAGCCTGGTGAAGAATGGAACAGCTATGACGAGTGGTTCTATGCTGACGGGTCGCCGCCATTACTGGGCTCCGACGACGAGGAGACAATGGTGATGAGGGTTGACCGTGGTGGGAGGTGCAGTTGGGGCCGGCACGGAGGAGAACGTGGAGGAGCACAAGGCAGCTTTCCTATACCAGTGTTTCTATGTCGGTATCTGAAAATACCGATGGCTTCTTTGAATGCAGAAATTTTATACAACTTCCATAAAAAATAATTCATTTTCTCTAAAATTCATGTAAATTTCTTCCATTCCAAACAAGGCTTGGTGAAACAAGAAGATTATATCCAACAAGATGTGTGTCTTGGATACCTGTTGATGTCTGGCACAACACAGATTCAATGTAGTAAACATATATGTAGTGTATACAGTGCATTATTGACTAATAAACTTCCCCACCGTTTACGCTTTAACTTACAAGCATTAGCTAAAATTTAAATTTTAAAACTTAATTTTGGAATTGATTTTGGAGGGTTTTTTCTTATGATTTATTTTTATTTAAATCGCTAAGGATATATATATATATATATATAAGTTTTATCCATAAATTATTTTTTAGTTGCTGATAACATTGCGACTAAAGGATTCTAGGAGAAAATAAAAATTCAAATTTTGTATCGATGCAACGAATATATATACGTCCTCGCCGACGTCAAACACGGTTACAAATTAAACAGAGAGATCATCATAAGGTCAGAGTGGTGTACACCACCAGATGCACGCAACAGAGGTTACAGAAAAGCTAGAAAGAGCTTTTGCAGAATGGAAAACCAAACTGCTGGCAACCGATCACTGAAAGCAGCAGGACAACTCCAGCCGTTCTTTGCTTCTTCCAATGTCCTCCGATTAATTACTTTCTTAATCAATCAGGGCCCTAGCTAGCTTTAATCAAATCGCAGCCGTGGAACCACGGTCATAAACGGTCAAAGCTACTGTCAATATCAAGTAGTACCATGTTTAGAATGCAGCTAAGACTCCAGCTAGCTAGCTTGTCAAATAATCAACTATTTTTTGATTGTCATGCATGCATTGGGTTCATTAGACACCAAGCATTAAACCCGGAAAAAATATCATGAAAAAAGGGAGAATAATTATGCTCTCTCCCTAAATGCAGGAGATCTAGGCGCAATAAAGCAGTACAAGGCGAATTAGTAGCAGCATGCATGGACAAGCAAAAGAAAAACTAGGGTTTTGTGCCTGTGAAGAAAGCCATGGAAGAAAGCAAGGTGCATGCAGTGACGTGTAACAATCATGGCCAGCTGAAGAATCTGGCCAGTAGTGTTCTGGTCTGTGCCTGGCACGCTTCTTATTTGTGCCCATATTTCAAGTAACCGTGTGTGTGCCACTGCAACTCCATGTCACGATGATATATCGTCTTAGGTGATTAATTACGCGTTCTGTATGCCAGATAACCTCAAAGGAACTTATCGTGGATCATATGATGACACTACCGTTACAGATATATATATGCATTGGTCGATATTGTCTAAAAAGAGACGTAAAGTTGAAATTCACCAAGTGCAATTGTCCAAAAGGTACAAATCACTCTTCAATTATCTAAAAAAACAAATTGTGATCTCGATCAGTCAGTTTTTGCAAATTTTAGGAAACTGCCATTCTGATTTTTTACAAATGGATTATATTAATTAGAGCCAGCTGGTCTCAGATTGTCCGTTGGTAAATCAAAGGAGGCTTTCTCCTTTGTGGCTCATCAGTTTTCTGCAAGCTCTCACACACCTCTCATTCCACTGTACGTCTAAGGCAGCTAGCCTAATTAGCTAATAACTAGTTTGCCCAAGTTTAGATCCTTAACTAGGACAGCTTGGAGTGCACAACAATGTTACTAATCCATGCATTGAGGAAGGAGTTGTGAAGGAAACAAAAAAAGCAGATTGGCACTTTCTGTAATGCAATGGTGCTTACGATTATCTTGTATCTAGTTTAATCAATCCCATGGCTATGATTGATCAGGAATAGTTTGTGTGTAGCTATTAGTGTCCAGGATCACTCACCATAAGGGCATTCATGTCATCTGGCCTCATGTGTGCCTTTTCATTCTCGGCTTCCTTCCTAGCACTATATAAACCCTCTACATCTCTACATCAGGTGCTCAGCTCATAAAGCCTTCAAGCAAGCAACTGAACTAGTAGCTGGTGACCAGCTCTTCTCCTCTCTCATTGAGAAGGGGAGATCAATTTTTCATCTCTACTAGTTAATCAAGATCTTGCAATGGCTGGCCTGTCTCTTCAGCATCCCTGGGCCTTCGCCTTTGGCCTCCTAGGTTTGTTAATTGTCTTCTACAAGGAATTCTTGAGAATCTTGCCAGGATGGTCATTTAGGTCCGTTCCTTTGCAAGAGAAAGAGAGAAAAATAAGGAAAACTTATCTCGCTTTTCACACGTAAGTTTTTTAAACTATTAAACGTACATCTTTTGCAAAAATTTTCCATAGAAAAGCTCCTTTAAAAAATCATATTAATTCTTTTTTAATATTAAAATAATTAATACTTAATTAATCATATGCTAATGACTTACCTCATTTTGTGTAATCTTCTACATCTTCTTCCCTCACTGTCAAACTCACCCTTCTTTTGTTCTTATTTTCTACATTTTTAATCATTTTCGTTTTCATGTTTCTCTTTTGTCACCAAAGCTACTATGTTTTTCCTACCAATTCATCGTAAGTATATTATAGCAAAGCATGCTAGTGGAGTTTGCATTTTAATTTGGGATGCAATTGTGACTTTGTGAGTGGTTTGCATTAGGGGGCCCATACCCAAAAAAAAAAGTCTTGCAAAATAAGGTTGCTTTTATAGTTAACACCATTGTACTGATCCTTCATTCCTTTTTTTTTTCCACACCCCTCATTATTGCAAAGCTCCGCTTTTAGAGCCAAACTAAAGATAATGCATTGCTGTGATAACCCTAGCTAGGCACAAAAAGAACAGAAACAAAGGAGCTCAAAAGAAAACAGGCTCCCATATCTTTCCCTAATCTGTGTAAGGTGACGTCACACACACAATTATTAAACCAATGTTTGTAACGTATCTCCTTGTGTCACGTTGCTGTGCATGGATTACTCGCTAACCGTCGCATTTATGCATGCACTTATAATTAATTAATTAATTAACTAAACCAGCTAACTCCTAACATTAGTAATTTTTTCCTTTTTGCAGGCAACATCATCTCCTTCATGACCTACCTGGCCCCACTGTAAGTCTCTCACACACATCCTGGCAGTCTCAAAACTTAATTTTTTACCTTGCATTAATTGCATGAAAGGATATGTGTGCAGGCCGACGTTCTACAGGATCTACAAGAGCAAGTCGACGCAGGGGTTCCAGTCGGTGCCGTACGTGGTGGCGCTGTTCAGCGCGATGCTGTGGATCTACTACGCCCAGCTCAAGTCCGACGAGTGCCTCCTCATCACCATCAACTCCGCCGGCTGCGTCATCGAGACCATCTACATCGCCGTCTACCTCGTCTACGCCCCCAAGAAGGCCATGATGTCCACCGTTAAGCTCCTTGTCCTCGTCAACGTCGGCGTCTTCGGCCTCATTCTCCTCCTCACCCTCCTCCTCTCCGGCGGCGAGCACCGCGTCGTCGTGCTCGGCTGGGTCTGCGTCGGCTTCTCCGTCAGCGTCTTCGTCGCACCCCTCAGCATCATCGTAAGTAGAAAAAAACCCTGCTGTTTATAAAACTTTCGGTCTCTGCACCAGCTAGGCTAAGGATGTGTACACGTGCAGCGGCTCGTGGTACGCACGAAGAGCGTGGAGTTCATGCCGTTCTCGCTGTCCTTCTCCCTTACCGTCAGCGCCGTCGCCTGGTTCTTGTACGGCCTCCTCATCAAGGACAAATACGTCGCTGTAAGTAGCCCTGATTCGATCCGTTCTTCTTTTTCTTCGCTGCTCGATTGAATTTTGTAATTGTGGAAGTTTAAGCTGACTGGCTGGCTGCTTTTGTGTTGGTGTTTGATCAAAATGGAACAGCTTCCCAACGTGCTGGGCTTCACCTTCGGCGTCATCCAGATGGGGCTGTACGCCATGTACAGGAACTCAACGCCCAAGGTATCCGTGGTGATCAAGGAGGTGGAGGTGACGGCGGCCGACGACGACGCCACCGCCGGCGTCAAGGAGCACGTCGTCAACATCGCCAAGCTCTCCACCGCGGCAGCCGCCATCGACCTCGAGACAAACGAGGTCTATCCCGTCAACGTCGACTCCCCGCCGGCAGAGGTGCAGAGCGTCTCCACCAGCGAGCCTCCGCCACAGGAGGAGGACAAAGCCGGCTCCGTCGCCGGCGATGTCAACGACGGCGAGAAGAAGGAAGGGCAGGAGGAGGTGTAGGTCCATGCGAGCATGCATGGGTCGCCATAAGAAGAAAAGGCTGCAGAGTAACATGCATGGAATGCATACATGTATGCAAGCTACCTGTGAGAGAGTGCGACTAAAAAAAATTAGTGGTTAAGGGCTTGTAAGTTAATTAATTGTTGTTTTTCCGTTTGGTTGAGATCGATCGTCGGTTCGTCACCATGCATGTATTTTATTTTTTTTATTCTTAATTAATTATATGCTTGCTGTAATTTAACCTGTAGGGGCACACGCAAAGGTCTCTATGTGCCGTCTCTCACGGAGCAAAATCGTTCACGTGAAAGAGAGAGATGACAAAGTGAGAGAAAACCCGTTGCTTTGCATGACATCGGCTGGGCGAACAAAACGCGAGGAGACCGGCACAAACTGTTGTTTTGGCGTTAACGCGTCTGTCTTCAACCAGAGGCGCCTTTCAGATGTGATGCGCGCTCGCAAAGTTTTGGCATGGGAGTGGATTGGGAGCTGCCGCCGGCTTGTACCTTCCCTCCCTACCCTAGTTTTCCTTCCTTCTCTCCATCGTGGATGGGTGCAACCGACAACGGCAGCCATATCCCCCACTCTCCAACATTTCCCCTTTCCATCTGCAAATATGCAGAACTGGTAAGCACAAAGTCCCACAAATAGTATGGTGACATTGATGTTTTCGATCGTTATATAGAGTTTCAAGCACCTGTTAACTGAAAGACGGACTTTTCTTTGAAATAACTCATCTTTGCTGTACAACATAAACAGATATTCTTTATTTGCTCATCTTCTAGTCACACTGCTTATAATTCGCATTACAAGTTGCATGTACTCAAATGGTTAGGACACTGGAATTGGAATGGATGAAGGCTCTTGTCAACAAGAATCTGAATTTTTTTTTGGCAGGCAGTATGCCTATGATTGGGGTTCTATTTTAGTGTGATGCTTTTTGAACCTCTTTACTAGTTGCTAGCTGCTTTAGTTTGTCATGGTGAATCTGTAGGGAGGGGGTGATGGGATGGCATCACCTGATTTTTCATCAATTGTACCCTGGGTTGTCTCTGCTATGTTTTAAATTTGAACCCTGTGTCATTTTTCTGTTTTAGTAATGGAAATGGTAGGGGGTTCGGCTCATATCTCAAAAACTGAAATTGGATTTTTATTTTTCTGCAGGGGAATGGTGCCCACCAACCTGGAGGATTCACGAGTTATTTCCAGCCAAATATGTCTCAAAACTATCATTTTGCTGGCACACCTTCTCAATTAACACCACTAAGTTCTAATGATTCTTCACCACAACTTGGTAAATGGTAATGTTTCATCAGTGCTGCCTCCAAAGACACCCACGCCACCCCCACATACCGTGAACCAAGACCCCGTCAATGTTGATAGTAATGATGACAATGGCATCGTTCGGACCAAATTGAAACTAAATTGATTACAAGAAGAGGATGTTAAACTGGTGAGTTTTCAATGCGTCTTTACTTGTTCTGCACTGTGAATTCATGTGCACAAGTACAATCTTTCTTTTTAACTTTGTAGGTGAGCGCTTGGTTGAATAATTCAATGGACTCAATTAATGGCAATGAAAAGAAGGCTGAAAAATATCGGGGTGATCTTGCCAAGGAATAAAATAAAACCACACAACAAAATAGATAGAGAAGCCCAAAACAAGCCAAGGAGCGTTGGCACAAAGTCAATGCCCGGACAGATCTGTTCCAAGGCTGTTGGTTGAACGCTAAGTGCACATATACTAGAGGTTACTCCGACCAAATGTGAATTGACATGGCCCATAAGTTCTACGTGTCTGAGAACCCAAACATAGGACAAATCATCCTAATTGATGTGTGGTATGCATGCCGTGATCAGCCAAAGTGGATTGCGTATAATGATCAGCCTCCACTTCGCAGCAGCCATCTGTTCATGCCATGTCTCTCCCAGACATCTAAAATGTACTCAAAGTTGAACTTAAGAATCAGCTCAATGAGCAATTAGGAAAGGGTTTCCTTCGTTCTAGATTATCACCTTGGGGCTGTCCGATGTTGTTCGCCCCTAAGAAAGACAGTACACATGTGTGTTGATTACTATTGTCTCAATGAAGTCACCACCAAAAATAAATACCTACTTCTTAAAATTGATGACCTCTTTGATGAAATGACCAGTGCTTGTGTCTTTTCCAAGATTGATCTAAGGTCAGGGTACTTCCAACTCAAAATCAGACCATTAGGCATTCCTAAAACTGCTTTCATTATCCGCTACGGTTTATTTGAGTACACTGGTTTATTTCGGACTAACCAATACTCCTGCACTTTCATGAACTTGATAGTATATGGACAAGTTTAAGGCGGTATTCATTAATGATATTCTCATTTATTCAAAGAATGAAGAAGAGCACACGCATCATTTGTGTCTTGTTTGTGAGCATCAGCTCTACGCGAAGTTTTCCAAGTGTGAATTTTTGTTGACAGAAGTTGCTTTCCTTGGCCATGTTATATTTGAAAGCAAAGTTACCATAGATCCAAGCAAGGTGCAAGATGTGCTCAATTGGGAACCACCTCAGAATCTTTTAGAGGTTCAAACCTTTCTTGGTCTAGTGGGATACTATTGCTGATTTATCAAGAACTTCTCCAAAATTTCAAGGCCTATGACTCAGCTCCTCAATAAGGAACACAAATTTGTGTGATTTGAGGCTTGTGAATCAGGTTCCTAAGAATTAGAAAGAAGGCTCACAACAGCCCTAGTGCTTGTGATGCCCGATATCCAAAAAACTTCAATATCTATTGTTATGCATCTCACCATGGGCTTGGGTACGTGTTGATGTAGGATAGAAAAGTTGTGGCTTACACCTCACGTCAATTATGGTGTCATAAAGTCAATTATCCACCACATGACTTAGAATAGGCAAACCTAGTTCATACTGGAAAAATTTGGAGACATTATTTGCTTAGTAAAAGGTGTAATATCTATAAAAGGTGTAAAATATTTTTTTACTCAACCAGATCTGAAACTAAGGAAAATAAGGTGGTTAGATCTCATAAAAGACTACGATCTTAGCATCTAGTATCATCCAGGCAAAGCCAATATGGTAGCTGATACTCTTAGTCGAAAGCTTCACTACATTACCATCTTTGTCCTGGCAAGTCAACCGGGTTTAATCTCTAAGTTTCAGAAGCTCAACTTGGAGGTTGTTGAGGATGGTTTTGTTGCTGAACTCACACTACAACCAACCCTCTACGATCAAGTCAAAGACACTCAACTCACAGATAAATAAATAGCTGAAATCAAGCTCGAGGTGAACAAAGGCACAAAAACAATCTTTTTTTCTAAACTCTGATGATATGGTTGTTCATGGAAGACAATTATATATCCCGAGTAATCAAGGCCTTCGAGATATCATTCTCAATGAAGCACATAATTCCCCACTATCTATTCATTCTGGTTGCACAAAAATGTAACAAGACATTTGCACTCAATATTGTTGCCATTTATGATGTTTATCAACTCATCAAAGCGGAAAATCAATGACCAACAGGTTTGCTTCAACCATTGAAGGTACCTGAGTAGAAGTTTGACCAAGAACACCAAATGGTCATGACTCAATTTGGGTTATTGATGACCGTTTAACTAAAGTGGTTCACTTCATTCTGGTGCACGTGTCATATAGTAGAGCAAAGCTTGCTGAGCTATACTTAACTCACACTGTGCGCCTACATGGAGTTCTAAAAGTAATCATCTCAGACCATAGACAACAGTTAACTTCATGGTTTTGGGAAACTTTACATCAGCTACTTGTAACTGAACTATTCTTTAGCACCTCCTTTCATCCTCAAACCGATGGTCAAACAGAGCGCATAAATCAAATTCTTGAAGAAATGCTCTGTGCTTATGTCATGATGTACAACAAAATCTAGAAAAAAGCCAATCTTTCATTGAGTTGTCCTACAACAATAGCTATCAAGCAAGCCTTCAAATGTCACCATTTGAAGCACTATATGGGAGAAAATGTAAGACACCTCTAGTCCGAAGTAGGAGAAAGGAAATTATTTGGTATGGCTCATCAAGGAAGCCGAACAAAATGTTGCTTTTATTTGAAGCCGGCTCAAAGAGCCACAATCAAGCCAAAAGAGCTATTCTAACCATCGCCACCGTGAATTGAACTTTGAGGTGGATGACTATGTCTATCTTAATGTCTTGCTGATGCAAGGCACTTGGCACTTCCAAGTGAATGGAAAGTTGGCCCCCCAATAGATCGATCCATACCAAGTTATTGCAAAATGGGGCCATGTTGCATACCAATTGGAGTTGCCACCTCAACTTTTAAATGTACATGATGTCCTACATGTTTCTCTACTCAAGAAATGTCTTTGAGCCCCTACCGATCTCACTCCCATAGAAGACATAAATCTACAACCTGATCTTTCATATCTAGAGTACCCATTCGCATCCTAGAAGAAGCCGAGTGCCATACTCACAACCATAGCATAGAAATACTCAAAGTATAGTGAAGTAAACAACCTCGAATGAGTCCATGTGGAAGAGAGAAGACCAACTTAGAGGCAAGTTTTCCAATTTGTTTTAGTCTAGCAAATCTTGGGGACGAGATTTTTATTCTAGGGGGTTATAGTTGTAACAAACACAAAATGTTCTAAATGTGGCAATCAATGAAACTCCATCTCTCTGTGTGCATATTTCATTTCCATTGTTTTTTTGGATCTGCATTGCATTTTCATAATAGGGTCATATAAATTGAAATGGATGGCAGAAATTTTCATAAATAATATGCTCAACAGAAAATTACGAAAAAAATTCAAAAAAAATACTACACAACAGCCTGACCATCTCTGTATTTTTGCATGAATGTATAAGTTAATTTGGTACCTAAATAAATTCCCAGAATATCTCATAAAATCTGGAATAAATCAGGTTTTTCCTCCAAATTTTTTACCTTCACCATTTTTAATCCATAACTCAATTAGGTGTGGTCTTTGGTAAACCTGTAACTCTAACTGCCCTCTACAAACTGGTATCTTGCCCAAGCCAAACTCTCAAGTTTCACACATGAAGTGTCATGCCCAAAATAGCTGCACCGGATTAACTTCTGAAATCCCTGGTTACGCACTAAATTTGGAGAATTCTTGTCATCAAACCACAGCTGATCTTACTTAGCCCTTTCACAAGTAGACTAATTATACTAACTCTAACACTAGAAAAATTAGCTCGAATTGTTTCCACACCTAACTATTTTAAACACGCTTGCCAAGAGAGCCTGTTTTGCCACCTCAGTTTCTAGCCGTTCCTAGCCATTCTATCACTGAAACGTGGGTCCCACAAGCCTTAGGCCCAACCTGGAAAACTCACACATGTCTCCTAGCCGTCCACACAGCCCCCACGCATCCCTTCTCTTCTACTAGGCGACACCGATGCTCCCCCTCTATGCCTTAAACCAACCTAACACCCACAACATCCTCACTACACCCTCTTCACGTTCTACAAAACAAGTATGCACGAAACTAACTAGAATGTTGTGAGCATCAGCGTCTCCCCCGGTGCTGACAAGCTCCTCTCCATTGCCTCCTTGTAGTAAATCAACCACCAAAACATACTCTCCTCATCGTGCCTGACTCAGCCATACACTTCTTCCCCCATGTCATGCAGCTCAGAGATGCTATGTCGTCGCCGTCCTTTCCTTTGGCTTTGAGAGCACCGCTGCTAGGGTTGCCACCATTCCGACCACATGGGTGCACCCTTGACCATACCAGCATGCTACCTACTCTACCGTGACCTAAAAATGATGGAAACTTGTTTTAAGACTTGGATGACAAGTGATATGTATATGGAAGTAGTTGCATATCGATAGGGGAAGTGTGTGCTTGAGTTGATTAAGGACCAAACTCTATGTCATTTACTCATGTTTACAGTGTGACCACCTGTACTAATATGAGATAGCCTTAGCTCACTAAGATTCTCACTATTTAGCCTTACATTTTGATAGGCTAGAGTAGTATGGGTTATGTTATTGTATTAACTCAGAGGAGCTACCTATTGTTCTGTAACGGAATAGGTGTCTAAGTTTGTCCAATACAACAGAGTTGTGCCTCATGATGAACCTGATGGGTTGCCGCCATGGTGCTAGGTTTAAGGCGTGGGCATGCCACCTAGCTGCATCCAGGTAGCCCCTCGGTGTAGGTTCTCACACACTAGGCCAGTGCATAGCAAAGTTTTGAGCAATATAAGAGCTATGTCATGTGTAGTAAATCAAGTATCTTTGGTATCGCATGTCATGCGTTGCATGATTACTATTTCATGTCATGTCTATTGCATATGGATGTCTATTGCTTTGATGAAAGTGTGAGGCTAGTCAATGCTGCTGGGGACTAAATGAACGCAATTATGCATTTGGGATATTTGAAATACTTGTGGGATATTTCTTTTGAATTGAGTCCCATGTGGTACATATCATGTTTGGTCGTCACGATCAAGTGGTTTGACGAACATATCTCGTGGTAGACTCGTAAGCTATCCTATTATGTATCTCCCTCGTTTCGAGTTCAATGCTATGGGTTTCATGTTATGTATGGTATTTCGCATGCCATGTTAGCACTAATGTTGGATAGTTACCATAGTTTTTTGATTTTTATTTGAGACCCATCTAACTAGATAGTTCGTATTATCATACTTGATAGCTCACATGATATATAACTCGTGGTGTTCCACACTCAGCTAACTCTATTAATACATGCTAATTAATTTATTGCATGTAAATTAGGATCAAATGTAAATTTCATCTTTGCATATGTTTTTTGTTTCTTCTATGTAAAAGCAACTACTCCAGCAAAACCATAGAAAAAATGACTCATGCTATCATTTGAGCAAATGGACTAAATTACATTATTTAGGTCCATAAAGTAGTTACACTTATTTCCAAAGCGCTGTCATATATGCGCAACTAAATCTTTCTGGAATTGCATGTGTTGGGAGATCATGAAGCGATAAATTTCTATGAATTTCTTTGTAACCCTAAACCATAAGGGTTTCTTTCTTCCGATGATTAATTAGTGTGTTAATAATTGTCCCACCAACACGGTGCTTAATTATTTTACTGCTACATAATTCTTGGAGTTTATTGTACTAATTCATAGCCGGTTCTGAAGTGAAGCGTAGATACGTACAGTAGATTGTTGAGTGAGAGACAAAGAAATGGACCAGTAGTGACGAATATGCGTGCATGGCTTTTGTGCGCTTCTTTCGGCGGCAAACTGTAAACTAGCTCGAGTTTTTCCGGTGCTAGCTAGCTTTAATTGTTGCCTACTCCTCGCTCGCTCTAGAGATTTCTCCTTTTTAAAAAAACTGAATCCGCCCTTTCAGGAGCACCGTAGAACGAGTAACATACTGTAGCAAACGTGACAAATATTTGCATTCTCTAGATTTTTTTTTCTTTTTTCTAGGGAAACACACATCAGAGTCATGACGGATGTTGTAGAATTCTGGCAATAAAGTCTGCATAGATACAAAAATCAAATTGATTTTCCATATATTCAAAAATCGAATTGCCAAAAAGAAAAGTCGGTAGCTCAAGTCTCAAGCGGACCAAGCTGGGTCAGTAGCATCGCCTGGAGTGCACGGTCGCGAATTACAAATCTCGCTGTTCATTAGCCTCCTGATGGCTCTTTCAGATGATCGCTGGGTTGGAAGCTGATTTTGACCAACTCGATCGTGTAGGTTCTAAAATCTTAGTCACCGGATGACATGCAGCGAATGGATTAAAAAAAAAGGATCCAATGACTGAGGCATTGCCTTGTATACTTGTAGAGTAGTTCCTCTTTCTATTGCACGCTCACAATGGTAAGTAGTGCCTTTTCGTCCTTCAATTCAATCGAAGTGACCTCTTTGGCCGTGACATGCCCAGGAAGACAATAACGATAACTCTAGATTAGTTTTCGTGACCAGGATGGTTGTTGGAGGAGAGATCTAGGGAGGGCTAGCAAGGGGTGTTCAAAGGACCTTACAATAAGGTCTATGTAGTATCTTCATGCTCTTTGATACATGATCCATGCAGTGTGAAGCTCATCGATACAAGAAAGAATTTAGTAGTGTGCTAACACTTGATTTTGATCTATTAGTTCAGATAATGATTGAATAGATCAACGGAGTTGATAGAAAGGGTTAAAACCAGAGAAATATGTCAAGTACTATCTATGCATGTACTAACTATGCATGATAAATGATTTATGTTCTGAATATAGTTCTGATGCATGCTCTGCTCCCAATGCGCTGTATGAAATTCTTATGTCTTAGCTTCAACTGAATTGTCTCTTTATGTTTTATGTCGCTCTCCTTTGACTATATCGATGCTGATGCTCTCATTTTCTTCGTTCTTATCTTTTGACAAGTGACAGATCTCAAGACCTGCATAGCACGAAGATATGTATGGTTAGCTGACTATCGATCAGTTTAACACATATATGCCCCTACAAAGATTCTTGCACAAAGCAAGCTAGTTAAATCGTTGATCCATGCATGATTGCAGGTTGACAAACAAATCGGAGAACAATTAATTTTAATGATCATGCATAATTGGCCATTATAACGTACTCTTTCCTTAGTTACTAAAATGCAAACATGCTGACAACAATAAGAATGTAATTTTACCAACAATCACGAATAATAAAAACATTAATCTATTTTTCACTTGATCTGGTGGCTGAATCGAGTGGATCTTGAAAGTTGAATTGAAAGTCTCAAATGTGAGTTCATGGTTTTAAATTTAAGTTGAAAGTTTTAATTTTGAGTTGAATGTTTACTCACATATTTAAAGTTGAAATAAATCTCTGTTGAAAAAGTCTAAAAATCTATTAAAAATCACATATTTTACTCAAATTTGAAAAGGTATTAGAAAAAGACTAAAAATTAATAAAATATTTTAAAATCTATCAAAAACTTTTAAATACAAAATTTAGAAAACGTTCATTCTTTCTAAATCAATTAATATGAAAAAAAAGCTCCATAGCTGCTTGGTCCTATAAGGCCCGTAAGCTACAGCTCACGAGAGCTGGCGCAGATGCACGGTCTTCGTCTATCCTTATCTTTTTTTTTTTTTTTAGTTTCATGCGCATGCAATGTGATTTTGTGAATACGGTAACAAGAACGTGTGTGCTACCGGCACAGCTGCGCCAAATAGATTCCCTGCTTTTCTAGTGCCCGAGAGGCATAATGGGTTTATCATACTAAATACCAACTCAATTCCTTCTTGTTACCGTATTCACAAAATCACAATGTATACACACCAACCTAGATGAAAAAAAGGCAATTGCTCATTTAATTATATTTTAAAGCCCAACTACCAATCTGACAACGGTGTTTTATTTAGAAAAAAATATTTTATAAGCGTGTCCTTAAGTACACATCAATCCAAATTTCTCATTTATTCCCTATCCATTCGTCTTGGTGACGTGACGGCTTATACTTTCAGCACGTCGAGGCTTGAAAGCGGCGGTGGACAGAGGCCGAGGGGGAGGGAGTGGTGGTGGCATCGGAGCGCGGAGGTAGTGGTGGCGGCCCGTGTGAGACCAGCATGCAAAGGGAGAGCTGGAGCGACGGCGTCACACTAATTTCTATTGGATTTGGTTTTATATGTGTTTTATCTACCTTTTATGTAATTTGGGACAGACAAAAATAGGACAATATGTTGTCAAAATTTTACAAAAATTCTGCATTTTGTTTACTTGATTTGGTCAAAATTCTATCAAATTGAAGTCAAATTTGTCAAAATAAAGCCAAATCTATCAAACTTGTCTGCTTTGCCAAATTCATTAAAAATATGTAAAGGGGTTCTAAATAAACAAAAAGCTTTTATATACTAAGGTCAAAGGAGTAAATATAAAAAGGACAAAATGTCCCTTAGTTAGCACTGTTGCCTTTACGGAATAGATCAGTCCTGATCTTCAATTTTAAAAAACAGGTTAAATGAGCAAATTTTAAAAAAATAAGATCAAATTGGTATTTAGACATCAAATGTGAAAAAAACAATGATAGGATAGATGACGAGAGAAACCCAAGCTGTGGATGCAGCCGGCCTGCCGGGCCCGTCGCAACTGCAGCTAAGATGGGACTCCCGAGTCCATGCATATATGCAGACAAGGTAGCCTAGCTTGTTCCTTTTTATATTGATCTTGATTGGCTGCCGACGCCGCCGCCGCCGTTGTGGAGCTATGATGTCAGAGGCTGTGTCGCCCTCTTCGTCGACGGTAGCGGCAGAGGCAGAGGAGGTGCATGGAGCTTCTGCTGCCGCCGCCGCTGCTGAAGGGAAGGAAGAGGAGGAATTGGAGGAGGATGGATTGATGCATCGACGAGGACGTCCAGCGCACAGGATGAAGCTGGTGTACGTCAGCGAAATCATGTCATGGGCCGACCGCGCGGGCGTCCGAGGTGTCCCCTCCAATTGGATCAAGCTGAA
Organism: Oryza coarctata; assembly: GCA_030770085.1. Lineage (NCBI taxonomy): Eukaryota > Viridiplantae > Streptophyta > Magnoliopsida > Poales > Poaceae > Oryza > Oryza coarctata. Next base: position 10,087,238 of record CM061483.1, on the reverse strand, counting down.
GCAGTTCGTCAGGGACAACCTCCACAACTTTGGCTACGTCGACGTCGACCATGAGTAGCTGCTGCTCTACTTGTACAACCGGTCATGGCCGGAATAAAACAATAGTAATTAATAAGTACTATATATTGTACTCCCTCTAGTCATAAATACTTATGTATATATATATATAGTAGATTTGTCAAGTAAAGCTTGTGAGCGATCGAGCGTACTGCGTGCATGCATGATTTCCTAGCTAGTAGCTACCTTTAACAATGCTATTCTACGTAGGTTTTGTGATATGGAAATTAAGTTTGCTATTTACTACTTGAAACTCTGATTTATCGTTATTTGCCACTCAACTAATGAATTTTGACAATCATTACAAAATTATTGTACTTGAGAAAAAAGAAAAGAAGAAAACTAAAATAGGATCACATTAGCTAACAGAATACTATAATAGATCTCATCCCCAACTCCCACATGCCTGAGCTCATCATAAAGGAGCTCAGCAGCAGCAACACTTCTTGCCCCACATGCATGGCTACGGAGAAGGCTAGGAGGAGATGTAGGTCATAGTAGTAGCAAGGCTACACTAAAAGAAGGAAGGGAGGTGTGAATGATAGATGGCTCATGGCTCAGCAGCTAGCCAGCTAGGCAGCGGTGTATGCCCCTCCCTAGCCATGCGCATTTTTCATTTAAGCCAGCTACCAATTTCGTCCCACCACCACCATACAATCGATGCCCCCTTTGTCCTTTGTCTCCCTCTTTGCACCTACAGTCATTAGCACATCAATACTGTCTCATTGTCTCATGTTGTGTGCTCAAGGTAAGCAGATGGATGGGGCCACTATCGCTCCACCGTCGCCACTTGGCACCTAGATCTAGAGATCCTTACAACTGGATCACCTCACCTTGCATATTCACCGGTTGGCTTCACCTTCGGCACCTTGGTCTACTCAGCTTTGCTCCACCTCTAAGGTCATCCCTTTGGGCCCGCCAATGCACACCAGCTCACCTTGGGTCAAGGAGTAGTGCAGTTAAGGACATCGAGCTTGTCGATTATGATAGGAGAGTGGCACAAAGGAGGGTGAAGGAGAGTGAGGAAGGAAGGAGGAGACAAGGTAGGGGGACTATAGAAAGAATGGATGGGGGTGAATCAGAGTGGGGAGGGAAGGAGGAGAGGATTCAGAAGAAAGTGGTTCTGTAGTATTCTTGAAAAGAATAGATTTACAGCACTCATAGCGTTTCGTTTCATGCTTTAGCCAATATACATTTTTTGTTCATATACGTATACATCGTATCTCCTTGTTTAAATTATTTCAGAAAAAATGAAATATTAGATGTTGCCTCCTTGGATGTTCATTCCTTTTCTAGAACATGTCGGATGTTGCTCTAATAGTTTAATATGGTGATTGATAAATAAAGAAAAAGCTCTCCATGCAACTTCATCATAGATGCACGCAAAAAAATTAGAAAAATCTCTCCATGCAGCTTCACACCTATATAACACCTAAAGATTAGGAAAAAAAATCAAAATATACCCTTTTTTTACTCAAATTTATATACAAACACCGAATTTAAAAAATATACCTGATTAGCTTGGTGGCAGTACGACACCGCGGATGTAGCCGGGTGCAGAAAATAGGTATTGTTGAACCTAAGACCACGGGCTTAGTTTACTTGGTAATTAGTAGACAGAAATTTTGGTCCTAGTTTATTTGGTACTCCCTCCATCCTACTATAATGGATTATATCGATTTTAGGAAAAAATTAAGATAGCAAAAAAAAGTATAACTAAGATGATGAATAAAGTAAAACAAAGTGATAAGCAGAAGGGATAAGTAGAAGGATTGAATGGATGGAGGTAGTAATTAATATGGCAGAGAATAGGTAAGGACAGGGTTCGAATCTATGACTAAAGAGTGAATCTAAAAGCCTGTACCACCATACTAATTTTGCTTCGCTATTAATTGATGCCCGCACATCTTTATATCCTTCATAGTTGTCACTAAAACTCAATATGCATTGTGCTATATCATCTTTAAAAATAGCCTTTATCCTTTAAATCCTTTTCTACTGCAGCTAAAATGTGGGCCCGCCTATGGTGAAGCCTAGGAGGACAGCCTCAGGCTTACGTGTCGCTCGTGAAAATACTTTGTCACGGAAGGTCTGTTAAGAAAGCTATCTGCACCAATGTCGAAGACTATAGACGGCTTGGTAAATATCCTCGTAGAAGGGTTACCAACTGCCTGTACATATATTATCTGTGTTGGGGGCTTGGGAGGGTGAAAAATACTTTATATATATATTAGTTTTAGATAAACCGGCACATATAGGCCGTAATGTATTTGGTGTTATGTCCCAATGAGTGATCGTCATTAGACGTTTTATATTAGTTTTATATAAAACTAATGAGTAAAATTGTCCCAATGAGCTAGATAATTTTACAATATCTATCAGTATTATATTATATTTTAATCTTTTTAAAATTAAACTTATTTAAGTTTGACCATATTTATAGAAAAATGTAGTATCATTTCCAACACAAAACAAATATACTTTTAAAATATATTTAATATTAAATTTAAGGAAATTAATTTAGTGTTATAGATGTTACTATATTTTTCTATAAATTTTATCAAACTTAAAAAATTTAACTTTAGAGAAAAATCAAAACATATTATAATATAAAACGGAATGAGTACTTGGATAATATATACTAGCTCATAGAATAATAAACTTGATACCACGTATTACTAGTTGAATACTTTGGAATATATACTAGCTGCATCATGCATTGGCCCATCCAGCTAGTAGTACTGCTCCCAGACGTACAGCTGCAGCTCCCTCGCCATGGCGTTGAACGTGTTCCTTCATGTGCAGGCTCTGCTTGCATGGCTGATCCGGCATATGGACAGCGAGTCGAGATCTCGTCCAGGCCGATATATCGATGTGATCTGCAGCTGCGGCATCTTGTACGTCGTCGCCGTTGCCGGTTGCCCCTGCGGTTTCGTCACGTCTCGGCATCGGCGGCGGTGAGATCTTCTCTAGGGCTCCTTCCGTTCCTTCGACTCCGCCCCCGACATCTTGTGTGCTCTCCTTTTTGCCCGGTCTCTGATCTGGCTGGGTCGATCGATATCTTATCTGGCGGGAGACGGATCACGCTCGCGCCTTTATGTGTATCATGTGTGTGTGTGGGAGTTCCGGCTGAATATATGATACATACAATCTGTACGTACCCAAAGGGTTGGCCAGATCGATCTCGGCACTTCCAGACGCCAAGATCCGTCGTCGCCGCTGACGTTGTTGTCGCCGGAGAACGGGTAGCGAAGATGTCGACATAGCGGAAGTGTTGCAGGTGGTTCTTAACCTAAGCTTGCAGCTCTCTCTAATATATAGTTAAAACATGCACTTGTTGATGTCGACATAACTAAAGCAGCATTACAAGTGGTTCTTGACATAAGTTTGCAGCTCTCTTCTTGGCAAGCATCATGTTCCTAATATCAGTGGTTGTGACGGCCAAGCAGTGGTCTGCTCATCAGGGTGGGAACAAATGTCACATAAGAACTGCCATGGACAAGATATCTATCTACTCCTGGCACGTACGGTATGTGTAATAGGTCTTGAACGACTTTTTGGCTCTGCCATTTTGTTAAAGCGTGTAACAAGAAACAATGAATTTAATTATTGGCTTATTAGAAGAGATCGTTAGATGTCTAGTTTACCGGTAAGCTTATACAAGTTTGTATTTTCTCCTTCTAATAGTTGGCATTCAGGTGTCTGGCGATGAATGCATATCATGAACACACCTAGCGCCAAACAAACATTTCAAACTAAAAAATATTTTTCTTTTAAAAAATCTATTTTGGTTTGCTTTAGACAGTTATTTACATAGGCTCGAACACATCTTAAATAGTAAATGATTTTATGATACACATAATCATGTATTAGAATTTCGACATTTAGTTTTTTTCAAGTCAATGCTGATACTAAATCATATTCTCAAATTCATGATCCAATTTACAAAAAAGTGAGTCAACATATCTGAGGGATCAACATTACAATGAAACAATTCATTGCTAACTTGTGCTTATTATATAAGGATTTTTATGGTGGTCCAATGTTTTGTTGAACGTCCATTAGGCTAGGATCCAATGGTGGATACAATCTATAGAAGTAAGATCTCATAATAAGGAAACAAATAACAATCTTTAATATACCATTAAAATTAACACTGTTAATAAAGTACGTGGTGTAATTTGTAAAACGATGTTCCATATTTATGTCATAAAATTCTAGGATATAAACTACCAATTATATTCCATACCTTGAATGCAAATTTTCTAATCGTGTTTAAAATAAAATCGTATACGTAAAAGCTGATATGAAAACAATAAAATATATAGACACTAGGAAAAACTACTATTTACAGTAAAATTGCAATGTACATAAATTGAAGTGTGATTTTGCATATACAAATTTAAGAATAAATTGGTGTGCAAATATTCATCAATGCAGCTAGGCTGCCAAATTTACTCTGGCTCGGCACACTTATTCAAAGAAAGCACAATAAGAAGCGGAGCCGGCTCCATTTCAACCAGTAGAGGCCGGGCCACTAGGTCTACAGATGTGGCGATCTGGAGTTATGAACGAGTGAATTGGACTCCACTATCCTATTTTCCGATCTAAATGGATTAACTCGGTCGAAATCATTCATGGTCTTTAGGCCCATTGAGAAATTTAGCTTTTTTTAAGTATTTTTGCATCTTTCCAAGTACAAAATCACGGGCGTGCTAATTCGCGCGCATGGTTTCCTGTCAGTTTGCTCGCGCTAGGCGTTCAGGATTCAGATCGGCCAATCTTGATTAATATTAACAGCGTGATTAGTGGTCCGAGCTTCTAGAATCTTTCAATTAGCGTTCCATTCCAATATTTTTTTTCAACCTGAAACTTTCAATTAAAATCTTGAAACTTTATGCTCAAAATTTTCAACTTGAATTATGAAATTAGTTTAACTGAAAATTAGAAAACTTTATACCCAAAACTTTTATCTTTTAAATCGAATTTCTTCAAATTTCAACTAAAAATTCAAAACTTTCCACTCATAATTTATATCTTTCAACTGAAATCTCAAAAAAGTTTCTATTCACGTCATCAAACTTTTAACCCAAATTATAAAATGTTAAGTGATTGATGGTTAAAACTAATAAAAAACAGAATCACTGGATTGAAATAAAGAGTAAAATACATATACGACCATCAGCCCGTATGGCCATACGGCCCAGGTCTAGGGTCAGAAACGGTCGGAAAATACATGTACGCCCATCACCGCGACTGTTTTCCCGCCTACCCATGTCGGAAACGGTAACCTCTACGCGCTGTGCCGATCGGAAGCGTGCGAGACTTCTGTTGCTCACACACGTGCACGAACTAGCGATCTTGCAAAATTACACCAAAATTCAATATTTTTTAAAAAAATTATGCCAGTAGGTATTATTTTTACGATTTTTTTCATATTTTTACACATTTTTTCATTTAAAATTTGAAATTTTCGAAAGCACTTGAATTTCCCCTCGGTAACCCTTGTTGTTCATCCTTGAAACCTTGATATTTCGTGGTTTTTGGCCAGTTTACCCTGCCACTATCCCTATGAGTGCGATTTTTTCTAATCCTTAATCGTGTGTAGGCTTTTTGTGAAATACGTGTATACATAGTTCATTTGCCCAATTACCTGACTAAGTGACTGGATATATGCAGCTGGGAAAAATTCTATATTACTTCCCTCAATTTTTGCCCAAACCTAAACCTAATTTCTCACTGTAAACTCAGATATAAAGCATCTCTCAACTGTAATACCAGTAGATTTTATCTCCCTAAACGATTTTCAAGATCACATAGGCTAAGTGGGCCCACATGTCATTCAGATGAGAAGGAAAGAAGAGAGAGGTGCTAGTGTGGCACCAATTTGCCGGCGTGAAATGGAGCAAAAGAGGTGTTACCGTCTATGTGTGGGCAACATAAAGGAGCAGGAATAGGGCCGCATCACGGACGTAGTTGCCACAGACTAGGAGTGAGCCGTCATCGTTGAGCTCAAGGCATGTGAGTACGTGATGAGGAGTACGCAATGTCATAGGACGAGAGCATAAGGGCTTGGACGCTCCCAAACAGGCCATTGACGAGGAAGCGGAAGCTAGCAGTGAGCAAAATTAACCAAAACCAAAACCAAAGAAATTCGGTCATCAGTTATTACTAACCAAATTTATTTCAGATAATTCGATCTTCTCTCTCGCTTAACCAAAAGAACCAAAATTGAAGGCAAAGCCCAATAGTGGCATGTTTAAACCACCAACACACAACCACACCTAACCCTAACTCCCTCATCTCACTATCCTCCTAGCTCACCCCTCTCCCACACCTCGTGTTGTATGACCACTTCTTCCACCCTTGTCGTAAGCTGCATCTTCCCACGCCCTTCGCACCGTACACTGTCACCTCCTCCACTCCACTCTGCATCTTCTCGTGTCATAGGCCTCCTCCTCCTCAGCAACTCCTCCTCCTTGCAATCATGCCGTAGATCTAGTTTGGTGGCCACACTCCTCCACTCCGATGGTGAAAGGTGACCAAATCCAACCTAGAGGTGTCAACCCATCCATTCCGACGGCGATAGGCGGTAGTGGAGGCCAACCTAGAGGATGGAGCAAGCATAGGTGATAGGTGGAGGGATCCTAGGCCACTAGATCCAATCTCGCCTTGAAGACTGTTAGCCCTGTGCCCCTAATGAGTCTGGGTCAAATTGTAGCATGAGTAGATGTACTAGTTTCTGTAATTTTGAGGGGATTTTTTTATGATTTATGTGATCACCGAGGATTTTGATAATTTTTGTGATTTTAATCTCTTGATTTCAGTCATGACTTTTTTCAAATCTAATTCAGTCTTGTGTTTTGGATAACCGAAATTAGCCTAAAAACCAAAGACTGAAACCAAATAGATAGTCTAACCGAATGCATCTCTTAGTAGGGGTCATGCGGCACTTTAATCGGCTCGAGGACAGGCAGCACCCGGGTGATCGTCCGTGAGTACTTGTAGAGCAGGAGGATGGAGCCAACGCTCGTGACAAGGCAAATGTTGGGTGATAACAATGACCTCTACTCCTCTCACTTCAATGAGCTTGAGGAGTACCACGTCATCTTCTACTTCTACCACTCTATGCTCCTTACCTTCTACCAACCCCTAACTCCAAATCAACGACCGTCTTGCCTTCCTTTCCCTCGAGTGTGTCATCCCTCTACCAAGCACAAGCCCTACCATCATCACCTTGTTGAGCTCGAGCTCGAACTCTGGCAAAGGGGTAAAGAGGAAGGGGAAGGGGCCGGTGGCGGCCTACTCCACACGTCACTCCGCTATGTTAACCACATCTACTGCCTCCCTTAGCCTCCTTCATGCCATTACTGCTTACAACTACACAGGAGGGAGAGAGGAAGGAAAAAAAGCTACATGTCACTTACATTTGGGCCCTATTATATTTTTTATTGCTGACCGTAATGGTAATGTCATGTAAGCACCATATAGACATCATGTCAATTGAACACCAGGTCAATATGTTATGTAGGATAAAATTATCATCCAAACTGCCTAAGGAGGATAGTTGAGTGAAGCTCCATATTTGGTTTTATGATTGAAAGACGAAAACAAGATGGAAAATATTTTTTTTTCCTATGCAGCTATCACTATGACACATGGGCAAAGCTAGCCCATGGGCTAGTATGAATTATGTGTATTGTCTGTGTAAGTAAGATAATGGGCTACAAGAAGAAACATCCATCTTAAGGGTTTATAGGGCCATTTGCTTGGAGTTTTTGGCCCAGTTAAGTCAGTTGGAGTTAGGCTGTATTTTTTTAAATGATTGAACATGTAATATAAAATTGCTATTATATATGGTAAACAAAAAATAACTTAGAACCAATATTTTAAAAAGTGGACACACAGACTGCATAAGCAGTCATATAGGAGTAATAGGTCAATAGATGTTGCTGATTATGATTGTGTGGCTAGTCTACTAGGTCTATGAGGTTAAGCAGCCACCGCTTGCCATGTACAAGGTTTTTTAATGGCCTTATGTGTTTAGTCCTCTCTTGTATAGAACCTACCTTATTAGCCTACTTAGGCCCAACCTAGCTAGAGAGGCTACCAAGATACACCTCATGACCATCTAACATTGATATAACAAGAGAAACACATGTGCTTCCTTGATTTCATATGAGAGTGGCAAACAGAAGAGGAAAGATATAGGGTTTGGCAAAGAGGAGGCAGTGGCGACCTTTGCCGTTATGGGACACAATGTCACCATTGGTGGCTTCTTAGGCGATGCAATAACCAGCAAGGTCAACTCTCCTCTCCTTTGCTCCTCAGCACCTCCCTCCTTCAATATTCCCTTATCTTCTCTCACCTCAAGTCCTCCAATTGTCTCTCCTTTCTCTGGCTCTCTGCTCCTCTCCTCCCTCCTCTGCTCTACTTGTAGCTTTGTACAACATCTTGTGGTCCTAATTTGTTCCATACTTGTATGTTTGCGTTACACATGTAGGATGTCAACATCTAATATCAATGTTGTCAAGAGGAATTCAAATGATGTGGGATGGGAGTATGGGGCTTTAATTGATCCTACCAATAAGGACAAGGTGAAGTGCTTGTTTTGCGAATATGTGAAGAGGCATTTATGGTTTGAGGCAACATGCAACTCATGTTAGGAAATAAGTAGCTAAATGCAAGTTAAATTCATGTGAATCTAAAACACAAGTGCAAGAAATCATTAAATGAGAGAACTTTATAAAAAAAAGATGGATTTGAGTCTAAAGAGTATGCGTTCATTTTGGGCTTGTGGCTAGTGAGAAGTCTTAGACGAATATGAACTTGTCGTATAATGCTTTATTGATACTTTAATCCTAGGTTCATTGGTCATAAATAAAAATGGATTAAATTAACCTGTATAAAACTTTAAAATATCCTATAAGGCTGCTTAACACATGAGATGTATTATAACGTGGGGTAACGGTATCACACCGCTTATCGCTTTTAAAAACATTACTTACAACAATATTTCTAAACAATACTGATATTGGAATTTTCTTAGAGGATCAGTTTAAGAACTGTGATACACATACTATATTCATAAACCGAAAAATCTAGCAGAGACAAACCACATTTGTACTTTTTAATCCGATAGTCATAAATTTCACTAAAAATCCAAAAAGAATTAATCTAAGTGCATAGAAATATAATATTAGGTGTCTAACATAAATTTTAGAAGTATTTATCATTCTGCTATTGCATTTCCCTATAACTTTATTTATATAAATACGACCGCTTATATTATTGTATTATATCAGATATAATAACTGTGTTTATAGTGCTAAATGTCCCTTAGATCAACAAAATGTAAATGTAAGACCTGTTTTGAAATGCAGAATTTTTTTTTAAAAAAAATACATGTATTGGATCCAAAAATCATTCGAAATTCAGTTGCTCAGAGGGAGGGGTAAACATGTCTTTTTCTCTTTGCTCACCGGCGAGCTCGACAGTCCTGTTACAGTCGCAGACACTAATCGCGTAACTGCTCCTCCTCCCCCTCGATGCCGCGATGGCGGCGGGGCCGCTCGCTCCGGCGATCCCACCTCGTGGCCGCCGTCTTCGGTGCGGCCCTATTCCTCCTCCTCGTCCTCCACCTCCATGGCCCTGAGCTCCCGTCGTCTTCGACCACACAACCCTCCCCCTTGTGGGGCGAGCACTCCACGGGCGCTGTCGCGGCGTGGGGTTCGGCGGACGGGGAGGCGGCGGCGGCGGACGCCGGAGGGGGCGCCTCCTCCTCCGGGGCTACGTGCGCGACGGTGGAGAGGATGGGGGAGGAGGCCGCCGGGCGGGGCTCGCCCGAGGCGGCCAGCCTCCGGGTCCGCGAGCTCATCCGCCGCCACTTCCTGCTCCACGGTGCGTGCTCCCGCTGCTCGCCAAGCTGTGATCTGTGTCCGCCTCGAATGGGATCGTCTTCGATCATTCCGCCACTCCTTTGTGTCTATGACATATGGGCTCGGGTCCACCTGTCATCGACTCAGGGTAGCCAATGATCTCTTCCTCGGTGGTGAAATGAAATATTGCTTGATCTCGTTCGTAGTGTGTAGTTCCGTCAATCAATGGTATTGGCCAGATGCAACGTTTGTTGTTTTGGTAATGTGATGTGGATTGCTGTGTCCAAGTCCAATTTGTTCAGTAGAAGGGCTAATAATTTGGTTTCACTGCTCAAATCGAAACAATGCATTTATGCAAAAATAGCTCCAAGAACACTACACAAAAGGGTGCTTGCTAATTCACCGAAAGATTCTCATGATAGGCGAATCGATACCAACACACTCATCTATTATGTTGTCTCACCCTGAATATGAAGCTTGTTTGACTGTTGAGCAAAGCTCATTCTAGATGATCTCTGTTGTTCCCTGTTGTAATTTCTCTGCTACCATCGTAAAAAACAGGACTCGGAACTGTGATCTTGTCTAGAGTGTGTGGCTAGCTAGGCTAGTTTTGAGTTCCTAGGTCGATTGAGGAGTCCAATATTTACTTGTTCAATTAATTTGTCAGGGGCTGCGAGAGTTAGAGAGCTTCCTCCATATGAATTCTGCAAACAAGGATTTGTGTTAGGGAAAGCCTCTGAAGCTGGGTTTGGTAATGAAATGTACAAGATATTAACAGCAGCAGCACTGAGTATTATGTTAAACCGGTCTCTCATCATCGGGCAAACCAGGCATATGCATTTACTCTCAATTACTTGTTTTCCTTATCTATGGGGGTTGAATATGTTGGAGCTATATTTGACTTTCTTATGATGATTATATATGAGATCTAACTGTAATACCTAACAAATTTAAGTTTCCAGTTGGTCACTTCATCTTTAGATGTGATAAAGTAGTTATGTGCAATATCTATTTGACTCTGTAAAATATTCTTGTGGCAATGATTAGAAATTTAGAGTACTGATGATTGATATTCACTACCATCTTACCATTTGTTTGTTCCTCCGTCGAACAGGGGGTTATATCCTTTTGGAGAGTACATTTCTTACACCAATCATTCATTCACTATTGGAGAAGTAAAGCATTTATGGAGGAAAAATCACTGTGCTAGAAAATATGGTAGAGATCTGAACATGAGAGTGGACAATTTTGAACACCCGACAGAGACAAATGTACTTTGTAGTGACTGGAATAGCTGGAAAGATCCAATCATCTGGTTAGTAATATAGTCTAGAGTTACAATCTAGTAAAGTCACATTTTCAATAGTTAGTTTTGTTGGCATAACATCAATATGTTCATGATGTATCAGCATTTCCCCCCTTTCAGATATGACTAAATGACATCCCTTGTCAATTTTTTTAATGCAAATCATGTTAAGTAAATATTTACCTAGATATTTTGAAGGTTTTGATTATCCCCAATATTAATGTAGATATTACTTTAACTTTTTGCATGATTTCACAGTGTGCTTATATTCACTTGCTGTCAGTGAAATGGAAAGGCTACGTGAGATTACGTTCTATGTGGGGCTAATTGTATGCATTTATGTTTTCCTTTATCCACATCAAGATTCTTTCGTAAGAACAAAATGAAGAAAGGGAAAGTTCTGTAAAACATCTGAACTCTTAACTCTGAATATATTGAATTCCCAGATGATCATTTCCAACCAGGTTATTGAAGTTGATTTTTCTCACCTTTTGTATATGGATACCACAGCACACTAGATACTTAGCCTACAGTGCAGCAAGAGAGTCTGCATTGGAAATTTTACTTCAAATCAATCTTGTCTCTTTTCATTAGACAGATCATTCACAGGCCTTATGGACATATCGAGTTTCCAAAGTTAGCACTTTCCATTTTTTGGTGCTAAGATATATGCTTCTTTGAAAACCAAAAACTGTTCTAGTTTGAAATAACTGTAGCTCCTATTCAGTATGCAGTAACTCCCACGTGCAAACATGGCCTTTTGCAAATGCTTGTAAACAGATACTTTGGACGCACTAAGTATTCATGCTGTGGATTGCTACTGGCTTACTGCTACTGTGCTACACCATACTATGTTTTAATTTCTTTTTCCATTCTATCTACATAAAAAGCCAGCTCCTCAAGTGTAACCAGGCTATGAGCTAACTTGTTATCTTGAAATAAAAATAGAAAGACAGTATAAAAACATGATTTACTTATCTGTTTGCAATCTCCTGTTAAAATATTACCATCTCCTAGTCATCTTTGTGGTTCTTTTTTTTTTAATGAGCAATCAGGTGATCTGTATAAATATAGAAAGATTGAGGATCCATATTAAAACCAAAGGTAGTGAGTCCCTCATTTTGTATTATGTTCTAAACCATCCCTATTTCTAGAAGGGAAAGAATAGCCAAGAACTTATTTGAAGAAATAAATGATGCTTGACCATTTCTACTAGTACATCTGGCATAAGAAGCCTCCTAAAACCCCTGAAAAAGCTTCATAAGAAGCCTCCTAAAACCCCTGAAAAAGCTAAGTGTTACTTGTTTTTGGTTATGTTAACTGGCAATTTCTTGTCCTCTTTTATCCTAACAGCTAATTTCCTTATGAAAGCTAAATGTAAAACCAAGGCATGCTGACATAGTGTTACTTGTTCCTGATGCTAGGTTTGATGGTACTACAGATGCAGTTGGGATCCAATTTTTTCTGAAGAATGTTCATCCTAGAATGAAAACTGCTGCTTCATCGCTCTTTGGATCCCCGAGCTCATTACGTGCGAGACCTAATACATTTGGTGAACTTATGCAAGTTATCATATCTCCTTCACAGACAGTTGAAAAGGCAGTTCAGTGGGTTTTAAAGGGCTCCAGTCCTGATATTGTATTGCACATGCGCATGATGACAAATAGGTATGGAGTACTATCTGTGGCATAAATGGAGGAAATAGATGTAAAATTTCCACATTCACTTTTGAAAACATAATAGGATATTGACAATTTGACATTGTAAACTTCACATGTCCAACTTAACTGGTTCATCAGTTAGCCTTCAAATATGCTGCTTCCACCTGTAGATGTGAACAGAAACTCTTGATGAAGTTGTCAACAGAAACCTAAGGGTCTGTTTTGCATTGCAGTTGTTTTTTTTAAAGCAATTAAATTATATTTCGTTAAAGTAGTTACTAGTTAGCTGAAATCATAGTTTGGATCATTACATCGAAATCCCACTAAAATCAGTAAAGATTCTTATGCTTGATAGTGTAACTCATTATAGTAACAGCAAACTGGCCTGTCACCTCTTTTGTTTTTTCCTTTTCTTCCTGTTGTGTAATTCTTAAATTTTTAACCTTTTCTCTTCTATATGTTTAAAATAGACCATAGATGTTTCAGAAATTTGAATAAACTAATGCAAATGGTAATGTCTCATTTGAAGTTTTTTGCACCTTACCGATCCAAATTGAGAACATCCACCACCTACAAATTACAATTATGCTAATCAAATTTATTAGCGACCATCAATGCCATATGGTTTGAACTGCTTAACATAACTCATTTTTTGACTAGGCCAATTCGAGCAAGAAAAGCTGCAGTTAATTGTATTAAGAGAGCTATAGAGATTTGTCACTTGAAGGGTACACCTCGGGTGGCAGTAATTTCAGATACACCAAGCTTTGCCAAGGATATAAACCAAGACATCAGTGAGTTTGCTGAGGTTAGCTGATTCATAGAATGTGATCTCAAGGACTTTATAGTTTTATTCAAATATAATGGATTATGGTTAGATTTTGAGTTTCTGAAGTTAATTGGTTTGGAATTTCTAAAAGTTAGGGAATTGATGGTTATGATCCACTTTTTAAGCAGGTGATTTATTTTGATCACAAAAGGTTCTCTAAGAGTTTTGATCTAGAGATAACTGGAAATGATAAGGTACGCTATATTCTCTTACATGTAAGATCCATCGCTATGTTTGCCACTGTCTCTCAGCGATATTTACTGAAAACTTGAGAAGTATATTCATGGGTGTTAGATTTATACCAAGAATCTATGTTTTCCCATTCAATTTTTGCAACTAAGCATGCACAAAAGGGTAGTGACACAATGAAGTATACTAGTATTAACTAGTAAAAGTACAATAGACCACATAACTGCTGTTTATGCATTGCTTTGCAAATAAGGCATAGAATTATCTTAATATGTGAATTTGATGGTAAAATTTCATTAGCTTGTGCCACTCAAGAATCCTGATCATAAAATTTTCCAGTTAACTAGTATAGGTGAAAGTGTGTTATGATAAAGTAATAGAAATGGTTCTGCAATTTTGTAAACATAGTCTAGTCTATCTTATTTTAAATATTTTTGTGTAGAGATCTCAGCTAGTCGCTATGTCATTCGTAAGAAGCAATATTCTGCCCAAATTAAATTTCTTCCTGTGCAGGCTTTGGATTTTCGTTCAAGAGACTGGGGTTCAGCTCCAAGGTGGGCAGCATTTGTTGATTTCTTTCTAGCTTCCCAAGCCAGATATGCAGTTGTTACTGGAGCACACCGCCGTGTAGGGACAACCTATGCACAACTCATTGCAGCATTGGCTGCAGCTAATAGATTTGGTGCATATTCCTTTGCTCATACCCACTCTTTTGTATGGAATAATTCAGTATGAAGACCAAATCTAAAATACTGTGCAATTGTCTTGTATCAGGACATCGGTCTTCAGGTGCAAATTTCACATTCTTAAGCAGCGTCCACAGTAACTTACTGGTTGACGGGCTCTCGTCACAGGTTGGCTGGGGCCATATCTGGAACAGATATGCTGGGCCTTTGAGCTGTCAACATCAACAGCACCAATGTGCCTTGACCCCACTCCTGGCATCTGCTTGGTGGGATGGCGAATGGCAAAGCCCCATTCCTAGGGATGTGAGGAGATTGCTAGAATATGGAGTCCTGTTATCAAACACAGGGGAGGTAGATGAGAGACGGCTCATGTCATATTGTAGGTCAAGGAAAGATCATGTGAAAAGGTACCGTGTTCTTCCATCATAAAATAGTTCAATGCAGTTATAGAAGGTGAACGAGACTCATTAAATCATGCTCTTGTGGAGACCACAGTTTTGCACTAGGCACTTACCCAAGAAGCTAGTATAGGTTATAGGATGATTAGGCCTTTTGAAAAATGGCCATGACACTAATTTTTAGAGGTGCATCTAATGGTTCCAATTTTGATAAGTTGTTGAGTAGGTATACTTGGAACTGTCAGTCTGTCATGTAGGAAAGTTACTTTAAAAGACAAGACTTCATTTCAAGTCTTGTGCATCATTGTTGTTGCTAACTTGCTATTACAGTGGTGATAGTAAAATCGAGAGACGTGAATTGATAATGGATGCATAATTGCCATGTGAAATCCTTTCTTGCATGTTGTACCCAACTAGAAAATTGCAATATGCAAGTAAACAAGTATCGTGTAGCACAATTATAGGAAATTGAGGTCTCTTATTATCCCATTTTTTTCACATATAATTTATGCAGAAGAGATACATGTAATAGTAATTCAGTAGTTGATGTGCTACATATATGAAACTCAACTGGGCAGATGCAATATTGGCCTTTTTTTTCATTTATTCACAGTATAAGACGATTTTGTTCCATTGATCAGCTGAAACCGTCGAGTATTGTGGTATCTGCATGATTGGCTGAGGCATTAGTTTTCAGCTGAGTTTTCGGCTGAATTACAGAATGGAACAGAGATTCATATTCGTTTACACCATGTTTCATGTTACAACTTAAAAAGGTGGGTGAACTGTAAAGGTCCCAACGGAACAGTATACAAGAAAGGCCAAATTGCATACAAGTCATTCGTCCTTTCCGGAGTTATTTGCCTGTGGTGATTTCTTGCCATGTTTCCTGTTTCCTCGTCGCCGACTATTGGTCCTGTCACAGCCATGGAGCTTAGGATGCAATTAGGATGTAATAGTAAGATCAAAGACTTGCTACTTATTTGATCTCACAGTAAAGCTTAGGCTGTAGCTTTTCCTTCGAAGCAGAAACGGCTTATGCAATGTTCTATCTCACACAATCTTGATGCCATCTTTTCTTACAAGTAATTAAAATAGTGTTGGCGTTTTCAGATTACTCTCTTCTGGTAAATGATTCAGATTCATGAGGATTTGATTGACCAGAAGGTTAATTACAACATGCCAGTAGACATCTGCAGCATGCAAACATGTAGGTAAATTACACAATAATTAATAGAGAGCCCTAAACTTTCACAAGATAAGTTGTACTGTTTTTTTCTTTTTCAAAGGTCTTATGTAACCGTAGGTGAGAGTACTAGTTCTGAAATATCTTGATTGTCACCTGTGTAAAATTTGGAGCAGTAACTACATATGTACCTGTAAGTCAAGCATTGTATCACTAAAGTATAGAGTGATCATCATGTAGCTGACAACTATGAAATCCAAAACTAAATAATTCACATTTATACAAATTGGATACAGAGCAGTAGATGGTTTGTTCAAGATTTGACTGTCCATGCATATGCTCAATCTTCTGGAGTGCCAAAAAATTGGTACTGGCTCGGTGATAGGTCAAAATAAGTAGATAGTCCTCGCAAAATAAATAGATAAATAGTCAAAGAAATGACATGGATTTGTGACGTGTTTGTTTAATTAGTTTGTGAGTTGTCTTGTGGCTGAAAGTTCAATGCTTGCATGCCCTAAAGACTGGAAGGCAAGAAGTTTTGAGATGTCTATAAAAAAGCATGCTGTTGCTAGATATAATGTCTTCCTTGTCTGTTTACTGTGGAGAAGTTCTTTTCTGTGTAGCGTGTACCGATGACTTTTTTTTTTTTACCAAACCGCAGCAAGGGAGGCCGCCGCAGTTAAATCAACATATTAAAAAATATCAAAAAGATCCAGCATTGGAGTCTGTCTCTTTCTACAGGATTAATTTAAAAAGATCAAAATTATCGATGGCATTGCTTACCAAGAGCTCAGTAGTACTCTCATCATCAAAGGCGAAATATGCATGTTGGGCATATACAATATAAGATTGCTTTCATTTTAAACCCTGCCAACCAAACACAACCCAACATTCCATTTGCATACCAAAATTTAGTATTACCGAAGTTGACGGTATGGATTTTTTCGGCAATAAACCAAACACACTGCTTCATATCTTAGCAAAGCTATTCCGTTTGGGGGGAAAACTCGGCAAAATTTGAGAGGCAAACAAAGTCCGTACTTTTAATTTGTGGATTCAATTAGCAAGATCTCGTACTATATTAGAGGACACTTCAAAATATTCAAACGAGACAATTCACACAAAAAGGAAACTTTAAAATAGACTTCACATTGAGGCGATAATAAACCAAACTTCATGATCAAATCAACTACCAAAATAGAAATCAAAAGAACCAGCGAAAAAAGACATGCAACTCATGATTAAGAAACTTGATCAAACTCACAAATGCTGAGACAATGAGCCTTGTATCTGATCCTCCTTAAATTTAGAGATAATTTTGTGCACCAGTCCTTTTCTGGCCTTAGCATTACTGTTTTGGAATATTCATTACTGGCTTTGAATTTAATTGTATACAAACAGAAGAATGATATTTGTCATAGCTATAACTTGAAATATCCCTCTAGCTGTCCATAATAAACAAGTTTTGTTCAATCGTCTTGTAACAGCAATACGAGTTATCTCTCTTGGATGGTACAATTAATATAAACAAGTTATCATCAAGAAGTTAATTACCATCTCATAAGCAAACAAGAAAAGACACCTAATGGCAGCCTAATAAGCCAATCAAGAAACCCTCCAAATCAAAGATATGACGCTGTACTGTTTTGGCTCACGTGTGTCGCCATCTTGTATCATGCAATTGGACCCCTCATCATGGGTCCCATTTGAAAGAGACTAGCTCATTTTGTTCTCTCCTTAATATAATGAAAAGAACTCATCATCATGCATATATGTTGCATAGATGCACATTAATTATATTGCAATTAATTAAAATTGATCTGTTTTGTAGACAAATAGTACAAAAACAGTTTGTCGTGTGTGCAACAATCAACACTCTCCACGGCGCCCTACCCGTTCCCGCCGTCGCCGGAGACGCTCAAGATCCACCAGATCCTCTACCAGGACTGCCCCTACATCAAGTTCTCCCACTTCACCGCTAACCGGGCCATCTTCGAGGCGTTCCACGGCGAGGACCGCGTTCACGTCGTCGACCTCGACATCCTCCAGGGCTACCAGTGACCGGCGTTCATCCAGGCGCTCTTCGCGCGCCCCGGTGGGCCCCCGACGCTGCGCCTCACGGGAGTTGGCCACCCCGCCGGCGCCTTCAGAGAGACCGGCAGGCTCCTCGCCTCCCTCGCCGCATCGCTCCGCGTGCCGTTCGAGTTCCACGCCGCCGTCGCCGACAGAATCGAGCGCCTCCGCCCCGCCGCCATGCCGCGCCGCGTCGGCGAGGCCCTCGCCGTCAACCGCCTCCACCGCGTCCCCGCCGCCCACCTACCCCCGCTGCTCTCCATGATCCGCGACCAGACACCCAAGATCATGACCCTCGTTGAGCAGGAGGCCGTCCACAATGGTCCCTACTTCTTGGGCAGGAAAAAATATTATCATCAAAATTCCTCAAATTTTATCGAAATTCATCAACGTTTGAACATTTGCCTCAAATTTGAACGGAATTCATCTTTGAAGATTTTTGGAGGCGTTGCATTACTACTCGGCGATCTTCGACTCGCTTGACGCGACGTTCCCGGCGGACTCGGCGGCGAGGATGAAGGTGGACCAGTGCCTGCTGGCGCCGGAGATCAGGAACGTGGTGGAGTGCGAGGGGGCGGAGCGGGTGGCGCGGCACGAGCGGCTGGACCGGTGGCGCCGCCTCATGGAGGGGCGCGGGTTCGAGGCCGTTCCTCTCAGCCCGGCCGCCGTCGGGCAGAGCCAGGTGCTGCTCGTCCTCTACGGCGCCGGCGACGGGTACCGGCTCACGGAGGACAACGGCTGCCTCCTCCTCGGGTAGCAGGACCGCGTCATCATCGCCGCCTCCGCTTGGCAGTGCTGAACAGTGATATCCATGGATGATAATGGCCGGCCGGCCATCCGCCGGCCGGAGACGAGGGAGAAGCGAAGCTGCAAGGCGGCGGCCACTTCTGTATGTGCATTAGGTTTCTTTTGTTGCATGTGTGGTTAGTTATTTGGCAATTTCTTCGTATAATACTACCATATGGCAAATTGGCAATGCCAATTAAGGGAAAAAACTGAAATAAATTAGATACATTGTATATATATTTTATCTATATATTTATATTGAGATGCTGATGACATTAGTTTGTACTATCGTTTAGCATCGTACATATTGTTTTGAGCATTCATTTAAGTCATATATAGGTGAAGTAGAAATTAAGGATCTCACTCTAATGGCCTGAAAGCAGACAAGTGGCACCTATAATATTACAAAATTCTAATGGTACGAAAAGTGAACATCCATGGCATCCTAAGCTGACGATCTCGAACTAATACCCTAAGGTTGTTTGGCGCGAACTGGCTAGCCTAGACTGGCCAGCCCTCCACTAACAATCATGAGCCATCAGGCCCAAGCTTAGCACCCTAGGATGGTGGCTTTGAGCAAGCCGCCCTGAGAGAAGATTCAAGGATAATGATTCTGGACTTATGGAATGCGAGCTAGCTCAGGGCCAGAATGTCCCCAATCATTCTAACTATCGTATTCAATATGGTAGATAGGGGCATCTCTCTATGTTTGGCACTATTGTGGCTACTATGGTTAGAGCACCAAAATAGATATCCACCCTAGCGTTGGGGGATGTAGAACAAGACATATATCGCTCCTATGATCGTTAGGCGGTCAGGCTATACTCTTCCTACTTTGTAACCCAACTTTTTGTCCATCGGGATAAGACGTTGACTGGTGGGCCCTATGGTCTGAAAATGAGAGAAGGCTAGAGCAAGTGCAGCAGCGTGCGCTAGGACTCTAACAATCTATTAGACCGGCCATACCTAACACTTATGTACTAGGGACCATGGGTCTTCTCATTGTACATCTCCTCGTTTTCTTGGACAATATGGTTTCCCTTAGAAAATATATAAGGAGAGAGTCGTAATTGAGAGGAGAGGCAAGTGAAAGAGAACAAAAGTAGAACACCACAACTAGCAAGAACATAAAATAGGGTCTTATGCTTTCCGACGATCTAAACCTATCGAAATCCTCCGAGTCCTCTCAATCCTCTAAACTCATCTTGTGTGTGATTACTCCTTAGACTGAACACTAAAGAGGGCTAGCTCGGGCTCCCGCTCTCAACGTTTGTTGACACCATACATAATGTATTTTTAGGTTTATTGAACCATAATTTATATTATATATCTTAGATGTAAAAGTACATTTGCAAATAGTGATACAAAACTATGTATCATACATTAGTTTCTACTTAGTACTCCATTTCCTATATCAAACAACTTTAACTTTAATCAAATTTATAAAAAAAATATTGTGACATTTAAAATACAAATAAATATACTATATATATAATTGTAGATTTGATAAAACTAATATAGTGTTAGAGATGTTGCTATATTTTTCTGTAAACTTGATTAAATTTAAAGAAGTTTAAGTTTAAAAGGACCAAAAAATT
The DNA here is from genome assembly GCA_030770085.1 of Oryza coarctata. Classification (NCBI taxonomy): domain Eukaryota; kingdom Viridiplantae; phylum Streptophyta; class Magnoliopsida; order Poales; family Poaceae; genus Oryza; species Oryza coarctata. The sequence goes on along the minus strand of CM061483.1, from coordinate 10,066,591 downwards.
TTATAATTGGAAACAACAATCCAACAATTCAGCAAAATACGAGACCCAGGGTGCACGGTTTGATAATTGAGTGTGCTTGCAGTGTGTAAATTGATTGTGGGACCCACTAGCAGAAGAAGAAAAGAAAGCAAAAGCTTCTCGTTTTCCTATTTAGATAAAGCGATGTCTAATTAACCGCCAAAGAGAGTAATTTTCTATTCGGATGGTTCGAATTAAAAAACATGGTTTATTTTTGCCTTGCGCCGATTTGGTTCACTACCTGTAGTGTGCTGGCTCGATTTATTTCATACACAGGAGATGGCCTAGCATCGAACATATGTTTATGTGCAGAGGCAGATCTAGCCACAAGATGATGAAGATGAGACTCCCCTCTCTCCTATTTCTCTACGGAGATCCAGCGGGTAGAGGGGCTAGAGCTCTCCTACGGAGTCCGATACGTTTAACTAAACTAACTAAATCTTCATACGATTTACATAGATAAAATATACTATTGTAATTTTCACAGCTACTCCTTAAACTCGATTTTATTTAGATAATCTTCTATTTTTGGACCAAATCTGCTTCCTACAATCGATTTCTTTCCTGTAGCAATCGGACTCTTTTTTACTAAATCGATTGTCCTTCCATTTTTTTCTAGGCTTATCAAATTTTAGCGTTAATAGAAACCCAACCAGAATCTCTAAATCACTGTTCAGTCACGTCAATAGTTATTCACCGTTTTTTAAAACTTGCCTTTTAACTTCTAAGATACCCTCTTATCGTAAAAGATGCTAAATGCTTGACGTCACTTTAACCAACCCGCTTTGATTCTATAGCTAATGTCTATATCAATATCTCAATTCATCTGTAGCGTTGATCTCAGATATCGAAAAGTATTCTTCTTAGACACCACTTAGCCTTCTAAAGTCATGTATCTCTACTCGTATGCGATAGTGATAAAATTACATCTTAAATATTTAGTTTTAGTTCTACTTACTCTAAAATTTTTAGACTAAAAAGTCTATCGCCATAAACTTATTTACTCATGTACAGCTCTCGTTGATTAACATTATATTATCTGCGAAGTACGCCTTCATAGCACATAAGAAAATGTAAAGAAAATACTTAACAATAATTTTATTTTCTAATGGTGGATTATAGATTTTTGTTGGTACGTTCTTAAATTTCTAAACGATATTTTTTTATAAAATAATTATATTTAAAAGTTTCTCATATGACCTTTATAAAGCAAATTTTAAACTTCATATAACTATCGCAAATCAAATAATCTAGAAAATTTTAAAATCTCGAGAGAAAATAAGATCACCTAATTCTTAAAAAAAAACATCACCGAAGTAGAAAATGAAACAAGCAAGAACAATGAGATACCACGTTTCTTTTTTTATTTATCGTTTTTTGACATCCACACAGTATTTAATATATATGTTTCACTTCTTTTTCTAACTATATATTTATAAAAGCTATTAAAACTATAACTATATAAAAGCATTTTTCATGATAAATATATGAACATCATTTTCTCATGTAAAAAATCATAGTATTTTTGCATTAATGAATAATTTAAAGTTTTAAGGTTGGACTACACGTATGACGACATCTACTATCCTCCGTTTCGAAATATGGCTAACGGATGTATGAGTATCTAACAACAAAGGTCTCTGTTTGAAATGGTTGGTTGGCTTCTAGACCCTCTTCTCTATCCTAATCTCCTGCCTCTGCGTGTTACTTTCCTCATGGTTCTGTTACCCCTGTTTTCTTTCCTCTCTCTTCCTTTTTTTCTCCGGGACTTCACAGATGTTAGGGGTCACTCCCAATCTTTATACCTGAAGGTATTCTATATATTCACAGCCATATGTGTAAATCAGATAACAAACCGGATCAATTAATTAAACAAATAACAATTCTTCTCATTATGATTTAACCGTTTTACAACAATAGTCCCTCGTATTCAACACCAACATAGAGCATCTGATTAACTCACGCTCACCGCAATTAATCATAAAAAACACCACACTATAAAGCAAATTAACCATAATAAAAAAAAGAACACCATCCATGCATGCATCATATCATGTAGCCATGTAAGCATAGCTCCCAGCCTCCCATAGTCCATGGATCATGATCATATCTCGTCCATGAGTTCTTGGAAGGCATCCATGGCGGAGGCGGGGAGGCCGAGCAGGACGTTGATGCTCTTCCTCTCCTTGCCGTGGGCGAGGAAGAGGATGACCTCCTTCTCCGGCAGCGTGACGGGGCCGGACATGGCCGGCTCTCCCCACCCGAAGTCGGCGTCGTGGAAGGCGAGCCTGGACCACGTCGTGATCAGCAGCGTCGACGCCAGCGACGGCCGCGCCCGCGTCGCCTCGAAGTAGTCCACCGCCGACCGCATGTACTCGTCGGTCACCATCCGCACCGCCTCCTGCACCAGCCCCGCCGCGCGCGACGGCGGCGAGGACAGGAGGTCCCCCGCGGTGGCCACGGCGTTCGTCAGCACGATGCCGTTGCCGAAGTATCCCTTGGGCAGCGGCGGCTCGAAGCGGCGGCGGCCGTCCACGGCGAAGAGAAGCTTCGTCCGCTGCTCCGGCTCGAGGCCCAGCGCGCGGGTGCGCGCGCGCCACACGAGACCGGACAGCGCCTCGAAGGTGGTGCACCGCCCGCCGAGCTCGCCGCCCGCGAGGGCGAGGCCGCGGACGCGCTCCAGGCGGTCGGGATAGAAGCAGAAGGAGCGGTAGAGCAGCTCCTGCTCGCCGTACAGCGCCGCCGTGTCGGAGACATCGGGGATCTCCTCGAACTCGTGGTGGTCGAAGGAGATCACCGGCGGGTCGCGCGCGCGGAGCACGGTGCGGTCCAGGAACGGCGGCACGGTGAGCTCGGCGGCGCCGCGCGCCGTCTCCGCCCACGAGTTGACGAACTCCATGGCGCCCAGCCCGTCGAACATGCAGTGATTCATGGCGAGCCCCAGCGCGAAGCCGCCACACTTGAACCGCGTCACCTGCAAAACACAATTAAATTTTTTAACCAAACTGATTAATTATTAAGGGCAAGCAAAAATAATCTTTTCAGTTTCACATCGCTAGTTACGTCCGATTATTGTTTATTGCTTAGTAAATCATAAATTAAACTACTAGTTTTTTATTTGAGTTTGTTGAAATTGGAACAATATTGGATAGAACAGGCTCAATCAAAAATGGATTATTTAATCTAAGTACGATCCATGATTTGACACATCAGCTGGGATACAATTAATTAATTAATTAATCTTGTGCGAAATTGCTTCTAGATGTGGACCATACATGTTGGAACATGGCAGATAGGGTTGGTTTGTGAAAAGAAAACTATAAATGTCAGGAGGTACCTAGCTACAAGACAAGATGATTGATGTAGTTAGTTGATTTATAGGTTGAAGTTGGTAGGCTAACTTTGTTAAAAGAACTTATTTAAAAAATCTTTAATTTAAAACACAGATTCAAACAAAAACGCATTTTTTACTGGGCAAATAATTTTTAAAATGTTTTTAGAGCTGAATAAGTATAATAGTAAGCTACAAATAATTTTCAAAATGTTTTTTTAGAGCTTCTATTAGAACAAAGTATAATAGTAAGTTATAAACAACTATAAACATATATAAAAAATAAAAAATTATGAAGTGTTGACTTTTATATAAAAGCTAACCCTATAATATAAATTTAAAAAATATAAAAAATAATAAAGCTAACATTATAGCTAATCTATATATTAGCTTTAATATAAACAATATTAAATTTGCATCCTCGTGAAATTCATTTTTGCAACAGTCATCCCCCCTCACCAGCAACCTAATTAACCCATCAACTCGTGACCTGCCACGTCATCATTCAGGAACACACAGCTGCATGGCTTTACGTGCACTGAGAGCTTTTATCTTTTTCTACTTTCACCGAAAGGGTAAGATGAGAGCAAGGCCGCCATTAACGCCAAGCTCAGGGCAACCTTGCCCGGCTGCGGCAATGGCGCCAGAAAGGTGCAAGTGGGGGGAGCATGCGTTGAGTTAATGGTGGCATGGCCGTACCTGCGCCGTCATGGGAGGCATTTCGAGGATGTTCTTGGCGCCGGGGACGGAGTAGACGAGCTGGCCGAGCGCGGCTGGGTCGGGCTTGGTGAGTTCGCCGACGTCGGCGAGGTCGCACGCCGCGTCGGCCGCCACGAACAGGGCGCCCTCGCCGGTCAGCTCCACTGCGAGCTTCATCTCCGGGCTGATGGTGAGGCGGCCGGCCAGCGGGTGGTAGTGGACCAGCACCTTCGCCAGCGCGTCGCGGAGCACGGTCACTGAGTCGCGGGAGTCGCCGTCGCCGCGGTCCGCCGCCGGCTTGTAGCAGTACACCGTCTGCACAATCACCGCGATGTTCTGGTCCAGGTTGGACAGGTAGTACTTCTCGCCCGTCGGCGTCGCCTCCGCCGGCGCCACCAGCTCCGGCTCCCCACGCTTCACCGTCAGCTTCGGCGCCGCTTTCCCACCGTCGGCCACCGCCACGCCGGCGCCGTTCTCCCTGGCCTCAACAACCTATATACACACCAACACACCACAACGTTTCAACAAAGTGTCACATATTTGCAAGCTTGCCAGACATGATTAACAAGGAAATCATAGTAAAAACTGGTTAGCAAGGATATTAGCAAAGTAAAATGGTTGCAATTAAGCTGATTTCTATAGCTCACCATGGTTGATGATCTTGTGGTGTGATGAGAGAGAAAGAGGAGAGAGATTGGATTGATGGATTTTAGAGAAAGAGGAGATAAAGTGGGGGTTTGTGTGTTTGATGAGAGAGGAGGGTCAGGGAAAGTGTTTATATAGGAGTTGGAGGGCTTGTTGTTGCCGGGGAGTGATCAGTGTCAGCAGAAAAAAATAAAGTACAGATTGATGCAAGAACAGTTGGGGTTGGAGGGGTTGCATAACTACCAAGCTGCTCTGTCTTGTTCTTTACTACACCACAGAATCTGGGGAATGGCAGCAGACAGCACCTAATTTGATAATTACTTGATATCTTTTATAAAAAAATTGAGAATTGCAAGTTGCATTACATGGAGAAAACTTATGTGGTTTTGTTTAGTGGAATTAACAATAGCTTGGTAAAAAAAATTCAGCAAATTTCTTAGACTCTAGGTGATACTATATATGTTCAGGCTGTGATGAAAGGCGACACTGATGAACTACGTTTTTCAAGTTGGCAAGGGTATGATTTTTGCAGACAATCTGAGTGATGTAATTAGATGATATTTGCATGTTAAATTTCTTTTCGGAGGTATTTCGTTGTCAGGCAGTCATGCGTTCAAGGGTTGAAAGATCAAATACTGCCATAGTGCAATTGCTTGTCTCTCTAGGAAATCCAGTGAGCTACAAGTACAAGATATGGTTCGACCTAAGCAAGCTACTTCAACGACCACACTTACTTGTTAGTACTCACTTGTAAAGTCAAATTAAGAGCTTCATTTGTACGTTACAGCCGTCAACTGGCAAATTAATCACCGAGTTTTTTTAATAAAAAATCGTCTATTCAAAAAACAAAGGAGTATACGTACGTATAGAATTCGTCAGGATACACCTGATGCCCTTTTTTTTACAAAATAAAATTGTTTCTTTTTGGAAGTTGATCGTATCGCTTACATATGCTAGATACATTGGGTATTGATTAACTGAACACAAATTGAGAAGCATATGAATTGAAAGAGCAGAATTCTACCTGAGATTTTCAGGCAGCCAGCTAGCTGTTCATCTGAAAACCTCACAAAATTCACGTGTGTTCCTTTCTGTTCCACCAACAATCTGTCACAATACCCTCCTATAAATTGAAGTCAACCCCAAAAGCCAGAACTTTTGGCCGGTCCACGGGGCTGCTAATACATAGTCCAGTGACAGTGAATAGACCGGTTCACGTGGACCAATGGCCCGCCAACAATGTGGGCCCCACCTGTCTGGCTGCATATCACCGTGGGTCCACGGTAGACCGAGTCTACCGAATCCTACGACGACGAGTGTGATCCAGGGAGTGTTCTGTTGGGGGTTGGCCACGGACTGGAGCTCGAGCTGGGGTTTGTTGGGTGATCGTTGGCCAAACCCAGCTACTGCTGGTTAATTAACAGGAGAGATTAACACATGGCTGGTTTATTTTGCTTGCGTGTGGCCGTGTGCCGTGGGATTTGTCGACGAGCTGAGTCGATCGATCGAGAGACTGGTCGCATTCGATTAGGACATCGAGGACGGTCAAGTGCCATGTCACTATGTTAGTTATTGGTTTCGTTGGTGATTGGTAGCTGGATCTATGATCGAGCGAATTACTTTACCAGTGCAAAGAGCAAACTGTAGAAAGAATTTAACATCCGATTATTGTTCGCTCTGGATATAGTACCGTAGCACATCAAAGTCGGACACACATACGTAATGTAGTTGAGCAAAATAATAGCAGCAAGCAAACAATCTAGTAGCAGCCAACAAAAAGCAAACAATAGTAAGCTACTCTATTCCATTTATAATGTTTAATGTGGTTGAATTTTAGATGTTTTATTTAAAAATTTTGTATAAATACGTAAAAAATAAGTAATGTTTAAAAAGATAAAACAAATTATAATAAAATAAATGATAATTATATAATTTTTAATAAGATGAACAATCAAAATGTCAAATATTAAAAACCAAACAGAGCAATAGATAACCGATCAATGATACACTAGGATCGACCGCACAAGTACTGCCAACGTGGATCCTCAGCCATTATAACAATGCTATTATACCTATGGACATGTGGATCCCACCCTCCTATACCACATGTTAGTGCATGGCACTAGCATAATAGCATTAGTAGCTTGATTTTCTTTTGTTTTTAAGGAGAAAGTACTACTAGTAGCTAGCAATATTAAGCAACCCCAACATTCAGTAATTTAAGCGGGCCTATAATTTACTCCTTTGTCTATAAATATAATATAAGTTTGTTTTATTTTGTTAAGACAAAACTTTATCTAATTATTATATTATTTATGTATTATAAAAGCATAATCATAATTACTTTTATATATAAATCTAATAACATTAATTTTAATTTTAAGTCACAAAAAATATTTCCTAGTGAAATAATTGTTAGTCAAAACTTTATCATAGCGAAACAAAATACACATTCTATATTTTTTAGAGGAAGTAGTATTTTAGTGACCACTTTGAACAACTATGTATTAAATGTTATATCTAATTTTGAATTTCAAATTTTGGTTTTAAATTATTTTGAATTGTTAGACATTATCGGGTTATATTATATTTTATATATATATATATATATATATATATATATATATATAACTATCAAATAATTCACATCGATAGGATTTTACAGCATTATTCGCACACCACTACTTAAATCCAATGTATATAAATATCTCCTACACTAATAAGAGCTACTACCTCTATTTCACATGAATCTACATGTACATATGTCCAGATTTATATATAAAAGTAAATTTTTTAAGACAGAGACTGGACAACATTAATACCACTTTTATCCCTTGTACATGTACATGTACATATTGCCCTAGCCAGATTCCAGACGGTTTAGTCTGATATTAAGTCTTACCTCTATCAATTATTTGATAATTTTAATAGTATATGTTAGATGTTTTAGGTTGAAACTATACTTTTACCAAAATTAAAGTAGTAAAGTAAATGTATCTCTGGCTAAAAAAATTGATAGAGCCAAATTTACTAAAGTTTAGTACTCCTGAGAGGGTAGAGAAAGGGTTAATTAGATTTATGCCATTATAATTTCTTCAGTTTTAAAATATAACATTATAATTTTCTCGCAAACTTTAATCCATGATATTATAATTTTACATGTATTTCTTTTATTTTATATTATAAGTCATTTTAATTTATTTTAAAGTTAAAAAATATAGTAACATCTATAACGCTAAATTAATTTTATTAAATTTAACATTAAATATATATTAATAGTATATTTGTTGTGTGTTAAAAATATTGCTATATTTTTTTATAAATGTGATCAAATTTAAAAAGTTTGATTTTAAAAAAATTAAAACATCTTATAGAGTAATAAATTGTAATGGTATAGCTTAAATTTTGTGAATTGTAATAGTATATTTTAAAACTTCAGAAATTATAATGGTATGATACGATTAACAATTTTTCTTAATGCGCTGTCCAATCAATCAACCAACGGTGCAGATTTTTCGTAAGCAAGGCCCAAAGCGGTTCCTCAAAGTGACCTCCCTGGAAAACTCTGGCCACGCCAGCGCCGCCTGCCATGCCGTGCCAGGTCTGCACCGCCGCCGTCACCGCCGGCCGCCGCCTCCTCTGCACCACCGAGGGGTTCCTCCCTGCAACCCACCTCCTCGCCCTGCCATCCCTCGAGCCGTCCCCCGCCGCCGACGAGCTGGCGCGTCTCCTGCTCGCGCACCACAACCCCTTACACCCGGCCGAGTCGCTGCTCCAGATCCTCTCCGGCAGGGGAGTGATCCTCACCCGGAGCCTCCTCGTTCAGCTCCTCATCCGCCTCTTGCCCTCTTGCTTTCGCACCTCCACGCCGCGCGGCTCCACCCTTCCGTCTCCTCCACCTCCCCGGCTCCCCTCCCCCCGGCGACGCCTACGACGCCGTCGTGGACGCCCTCGGCTGCGCGCGCCAGTTCGACGCCGCGTGGCGGCACGTCGTCGAGGCCGCGGCCGACGGCCCCGCCACGCCACGCACGTTCCGCGGTGCTTGCGAGGAGGTACGTCGCCGCGGGGATGGCGAGGCGCAGGCGGTGCGCGCGTTCGATGACATGGAGGCGTTCGTTGGGAGGGAGCCCGATGCCACAGAGTTCACCACGTTGCTCGACACCCTTACTGCAAGTACAAGTATCCAAAGATTGGTGATTTAAGATTCTTGGATTGATTGGTTGCAATAGTTTGAGGAATTTTAGAGGATGTTCTGAATAAACTTGGATGGAGATTTCACTGTTCAAATCTGAGATTATTTTTTTGGATGGATGAGCTCAGTGTCGATGCCTTAACTTCACACATTTCGAGTAGTTCATTGCTCTAGATTATATTCACGCTGTGAAATTGTAGTTCATTGCTCTAGATTGAAATGCCGGTTCGATTTACTGGAGTAGGTGTAGTTTGTTGATGTGTGATTTTGATTAATTGGTTGCAAAAGTCTGAGATTGAGATAACAATGTCATAGCACGTTTATCTATGATTGCTGAATGATCCAATTTGTTTGTATGGCATAAAGCCTTCACATGCAGGTGTTTAGCAGAGTGAAAATGGTAATTTTGTAGTTGCAGTTTCATGGGATGTACATTCGTATTTCTAATGAATTGTTTGCGTCTAATATTGCCTGTTAGGCTGATTCATCCTGGAAATTTTTTTCACTTTTTGTTACACTCTGATTTGTACAAGTGGTTGCCCATAGATTCACATCTTATTTGCATAGAATCTGCTTTGGAATTTTATTAATTATTGTAAGATATCAGCACTGTGAGCTTGATAGTTTAACCTCTTGTGAATCTTGCTATCCATATTGTCATGTGTGTTTTTTTGGTGATTCAGTGAATTCTATTTTCTGAGTAACATAATATTTCTGTAGGATTGAATTTTAAGTACTAATTGCGCTCTCCGTTGAGGAACTTATAGAGAGCAACAGTAGAATGACAAGTATCAGACTCACTGTATTAGCATGGGTGTTTATAAGAATTTATATCAAACTGTTCTTCAATTGCTTGTCTTTAAATATTGGTTAGGATGAACAAGCACTTATGGTTTAGGACTATAATATTGTCTATTTAGCTTTTCCGTAATCCTCTGTATGACTTGTTTGGAATCTTCTATTTTTGATCGAGGAGTTGATGTTGGCAAAGTGGTTTGGTTGTGTTTTTGGCAAGTATTATGTGTTGGAAATGCGTTCTTGGATCTATCAAAACTTACAGTTTTTTTCTTATAGCTTCCATAGTCAGTGGATTAAAAATTCCAATTTCCCTCAGAATCATTTCTTTCACATGTAAAACATGTGGTACCAGAATCACTTGCCTTCAGCAACTTCTTGTGTTCTGATGCTTTTCGCTTTTCTGGAAGTACCTTGCTCTGAGATGATAGTTAACCAAGGTTAGCTAGATAGTCATGTAGATACTTCATGCCTGGTAGTTTTGAACTGCATTGATCTACAGTCACCCTGTACATCATTTCTTGGCTGCTTTATGCATCTTTCTTGTGAAAAAGGAGAGCTCTTGCCTTCCTTTTAATAATGTATGCATTGTCATTTACTCATTTAACACCATTGCAGGTTGCAGCAGAAGTATTTAATAAAAGAAAACACAAGTATGAACCAAATGAAAAGATGTACACTGTTCTAATTTATGGCTGGTGCAAGGTAAACTGAAATGACATGGCTCAGAAGTTCCTAAAAGGTATGATTGATCATGGGATAGAACCAAACATAGTTACATACAACATTCTCCTCAATGGTATCTGTAGTCATGCAACCTTGCACCCTGATTACAGGTTTGATAGAACAGTTCGTACAGCCGAGGATGCCACGAGCTACTCAGTCATCCTGCATGTTTACAGTTGTGCACATAAACCTGAACTATGTCTATGTATGTTCTGCTCAATGAAAGAGACGGGTACTTCTCCCATGGTAGCAACCTACACTTCTTGAATGTTCAGCAATTTGAACCGACATGCCACCATTATGGAAGTATGAAATGATATGTGTGAGGGCACTGTTGGTCTTGATCATGATTCATATACCTTGTTGATCCATGGTTTCTGTGACAATCAGAAATGGAGTGAAGCATGCCAGTTCTTCATAGAAATGATATGGAAAGGTTTTCTTCCCCAGGAGATCAACTTTGAGACACTATAGCATAGCTTAATACAAGCAGTCATGTTAAGAACCTGGAGAAGGCTGAAGAAAAGGGTTGATGAAGAAGCAGCAAAATTTGGTGAAGAATTCAAACCATATCACATCAAGCCTTACAAGAGATGATCCGCCACCATTGAAAATATGATTCTTCCCTTCTTTTGATTAGTGCAAGTCATACTGATACCATAGCCTCCGGGCTAGCTTTACTGGAGCTAAAGTGGAATATCTATCCTGGTTCTTCTGCAGTTCTGCCAATAAATAGTTGTACGAAAGAGAACCAGGACAAAATGTTGAAGAAACAAGTTTTCCTGTTACCCAGATTTTGCAGAAGTAGAGACGCAATTGTTCATAGATGTGGATCATTGGTGCTTGGTACATCAATCTAACATGGTGATTCTCTGGTATGTTTGGAGAAACCTGAAGGTAAGATATATCTTCTTACTGAAGTTCAGAACTTGAGATAGGAGATTCTATGAAGCCAGATGTAAACATCTGCCTCTTTTTTACTTTTCTGTTCATGTGGGTACTGTCCCGGGTTCCATCAATCATTTCGTCCGTGTGTTGCAGATATAATTCAGTTGAAAGGCTTGGACTGGCCTGCTGCTTGGGAACAAATACTGAACGGCTGAAATTTGTTGCGAGCTATTTGAGCTTCTGAGACTGATGGCTGTTGGCTACTTGGCTTCATATATGCTTGATGACGCGCAGGACATGTTTTTTCGTGTCCCAAGGCATGTGGGTTCAAGTTTCAGGCCATCTTTGTTGTAGCAAATAGCGACATAGTGTCTCTTGACTGTCAGTATGTTATTTCACAGAAACTAGCATTTTAGTTTCTTAATGCAAGATCTAGTTTTGTGTTGAGAATACTACACTGCTGCAGCCTCATCTTCTCTGTTAGACTGTTACGCAACGCCAGCTCTGAAAAAAAAAATAAAAGTGTTAGTAGCTGACGGTTTCTGCTGGAGAATAGTACTCCCAGTATACATCGAGGTCCGTTCGCGCCATGATCCGATTCGAAGCCATTCGGACCCTGACTCAAGCGACGTCATCCTCGGACTCGGCAGCAGCTGCACGCATGCTCCGACTCGGACAACGCAGCCGGCATCATCCCTAACAACATATTTGCTAATTTGTGGTATTTTTAGGCACTCTAATTTACCGAGTATATAAAGTCATTATATAAATATATGTATACCTCTCTCTATATAGATTTTTTTTAGGTTATTGTGTGCTAAGTAACTAGATATAATATAATACAGACAAATAAGTTATGAGGTAAAGTTAAGATGTCTAGTGTTTTAAAGATAAGAATGAAGTTATCAAAATGCTTTGAGTTGAAGGATTGACAATAATAAATATGAATTTGATTTTTTTCTCCTTTTCTACAATGATTTGTTATGGTACTGGCACATATTTTCTACAATGTTTTTAGAGATATTTAAAATGCCTCTATAGAAATGTCATAAAACATAAATGCATTTTCTAAAATGAGAAGTAATTTACTAAATACACTTATGACACATTTTTTATAATCTCTCTATAATATTTCTATAATATTATAGGGGCATTTAATGCCTCTAGAGTATTAGAAAAATGTCTCTACCTGTTTTTTCCTTGTAGCTCTAGTGTCCTGAAGTTTGCCAATGTTGTATGTTGTTCTATCAGCAACAGTCCTCTCTGTATCACCCGATATCATTGTGCCCTCACAGCTCATCTCACCATATCGTTCTTTGGTCCGGCTATCGCCGGCATTGCAGATTTCCATCACATGTAGAGCGATGGTACATGACCATGTGATAGGTAGTTAGATGTCAACGATAATGTAATCTTAGGGTGAAGTCCATGTTACCCTCTCAACTATTGTGCTTGTAAAAAAAAAAACATCCATCAACTTCAGAACCGGGTAAAATACACCTATTAACTTTTCAAACCATTTACTTTTCCCCCTCATTCAAAACGAGAGAAAATGCAATCTTTGTCGTGATGCCCTTCGAGGCAAAGAATCCTATTGTGTGAATGCACCAGCACCCACAGCTTGCACAAATCGGCCCATCGCGAGCGATACTTCGATTCAAATTCACATGCCCTGCTTGTCTTTTTTATTATTTTCCTTTTTTTAACCTCTTTATTTTAATTCGTTTTAAATTTAACTAAAAGTTTTCATATCAAAAATTTATATATATAAAGTGTACACGTATAAAGATTTTATGTAGAAAGTTATAGTTAGATTAGAAATACATGTGCTAGACCAAAATATAAGCCCATGCAAACACGCACGTGGACTGGGGGAGGGAGAAACAGTGCTTTTTTTTTTGGCCAAACATACGCATCCAAATGGAAGAAAGGCAAAAAAAAAAAAAAGAACCTGGAGAAGGCTGGGTAGGAGGTGTTGCTCGCGGGCTCATCGTCTGAACAATAATAAGAAAAGGCCGAAATGCATGTGGACTCACAGAGGCTGCCGCATGCGGGCTTTTACTGAGACGCATTCGCGTGGACCGAAGGCATTGGAGGCCCACCCTTTTAGGCATCAAGTCCAAAATGGCAGTCGATGACAGATGCGGCGATGGCGTGCGGAGTAGGGAGTGGTGGTGGAGACATGGGAGCTTGGGGAATATGGGCATGTTCACATTGATACCATTTTCAACCGTAGTACGGTAGCAATCTAATGCTGTGCTCCAGAGAAAGGGTCCGAACCCTCGCCGACACGTAAAACGAAAACCGTGGATATCGTATGATTAATTAAGTGTTAAAAAATTAAAAAAACATATTAATATATTTTTTAAAGTAATTTTTCTATATGTATTTTTTTATAAAAAAATACATCCTTTAAACATGCACAAGAGAAACAAGAAAAAAAGTTATGAGGTGAGCATCTGAATGCACCTAAACACATCTCAAATATTCTAAAAATTCGATAATTTTCTAGAAACTTTTCTACATAAATCCACACAAAAAAATATTTTGCAAATGTATCAAATCAAACAACATCCACATATGTCTATAATAATAACAACAACAACAATAACAATATAGCGGGACTAATCATTGTATTATAAAATTTATCTTTTAATTTCTACGGTATCCTTTTTATCGCAGAAAATATTATATGCTTGACTTCACTTCATTCACCTGTTGACTAACGTACGTATTAATATTCTCATTCATATGTAATATCGATATTAAATATCAAAATATATATTTTTATCAAATTTTGGTGTTACAAAAATTTGAAAGGGTTAATTTTGGTATCAAAATGAACAGACCCTATGACAAATGGTGATTTAGCTAGCCTTTGATAGTTGGATGCATCAATGTGGTCTTTATTAATTGGGTCCAGGCATCTAGTAACTAGGTTGTGGTGATACATCTTCTTAAAACTCTGGTATTTTGGGGGACAAAAATTATACTACTAACTTTTATTGGTTGGTTTCAGCAATGCCATTCACCTAAACAACAACGTTCGTTTCTTTGGAGACGTTACCGTGAAGCGGAGTTGCTTCTTGAGATTTGGGGAGAAATATCTGGAACTAATTTTCTCATATGAATTTAGCATGACGATGAATCGTACCTCTATTGTAGGTAACGAATTAAACCTTCACACTTTTTTCTTCATAGTTGTTGAGTTCGTATGTATTCTCGTAGTGGTTTCGATCGTGGTGCTGCAATTTTCTAGATTTGAAAATATCAAGTTTGTTTGTCTTTTCTTGGTTTTTATTGGCATGTAATAAATGCTCTCTCATCTCTATTCTACCTTAGGAGCATCTCAAAGAATAGAATGACATGTCTCCACGACATATCGTCCACGACATATCGTAAGGTTGATAAAGTTAACATTTTAGTATCTCGCTGTTAAGGGATAAGTCAACCAGTGCTGTCATAAATTGCAGTCAGTTATATGAAATCAAAATAGCTGCGATATCTTATAGTAAGGAAATAAATTAGAGGGTTTGAATTAGAATAAAAGAAATGAATAGATTAGGGACTTATCTGCACAAATTGAAATACTGTGTTATCTCATATTATGACATTAGGTTAAAATTGTAATTAACAAAAATCTTGCTGCGAGTTGAAGCCCCTTAAAAAAAATTCTTATCATCAGTGGCGGCTGCCATCTCACCACCATAGCTGTCGATTCTCCATCCAGCGATCTAAAACCTGCATAAGTAATGTCATCCTTAAAACCCCGTCACTCCATGGTGTCACATGTGACCATGACCACCATAGCTATGTTCCCACGAATCATCCACATCTAACTGCTCCCCACCTTCTCAGAACCTTCACGATTAACCGGCCTAGACTTCTAATTCACCATCCCCAAGCAAATCCGTTCATCTAGGATCAGGTTCATAATTCCGATATTAAAAAAAAACCACTTATAAACTATAAAAATTATAAAATTTAGATAATTTTTATCAAAACTTTAAAATTTTGTTTGAATTTATTGGACTTCATCGAAAAACCAAGATGTTTGTATTATTGATCTAGTTCAAGAAATCCGCACCAGTTTCCATCGGTTTTGGAAATTATATCTAGGACCTTGGTTTCATACCTTCTATCAAAATACTTTTTGTTTTTTTCATCCCATAATTTTCTGGTTGTGAGTAGTAGTAGGGACCTTCGTACCCATGTTTGGGTATGCCATTAGTGGTGGCGATGCCTCCCATCACTTGTGGATCATTATGCTCGTCTTTCGTAAAACTGGGGATGAGCTCACAGAGCTGTTCACAAGAGACCCCTAGATTTTTTTTACATATCTATCAGATTTTAAGTGTTTGTAAATTTATTGTTTAAAAAAGCTTATGATCAAAATTCATATAGCTTAGATAATGTTTTCAGTGAATTAGATCTGGAGAAGGCAATCTATCTATGTACTCGTATCCAGGTGTATTATGTTGTTTTAGGGTCAAAACTCCGAGTTGCTTTTGCAATGCAGCAGGTCGCATGTTGCATGGCCCACTCCGCCACTCAATAGTACTACAGTAGTTCACACGAGTTTTTGCCCGAAACATCTATTCTTCTAATGCCAGCCGTCGCTTTTCCATCCAACGCTCGGGAACCTCCCTATAGCAATGGAAGCCACGAAACCCGCCTAGCCCGGTGTCCCCACCGCCCCGTGGCGTCACGCGTGAACGTGACCAACCAAACTCCTGACCTGGCCGGGCCCCACATGTCATCCACCACTGACCGTTCCGCCGCCCTTCCAGAACCTTCCGGAAACTCCTCGTCCGCTCCTTATCCGGCCCGTTCCCAAGGAAACCGGGAGTCCAGAACCTTCCAAAACAACCCAAATCCTTCTCGGACTTCTTCCCCTCTCGGCATATATCCCCCACCCGCTTCGTCTCGCATCGCATCTCACCCATCGCAACAAACCGAAGCAGATTAACAGATCAGGCGAAGAGAAGCTCGGAGATCGCATCGCATCCATGGCGTCGTCGTCTCGTCGGTTCTTCGGATACGACCCCTACGACTACTACTACACCTCCCCGTACGACTACGCCTACCCGCCGTATTACACCCACAGCCCAGCGTATTACACCCACAGCCACTACCCCGCCGCCGACGCCGCTCCGGCCCCACGCCGCCACGCCTCGCTGTTCTTCCCGACCGATGAGGGGTACGCGTACGACGAGCCGGTGGACGTGCTGCGCCCGAGGAGGAGTAGGGCGAGGTCGGTGTCTGTTCCTGTGCAGTTCGTTGGGTCGGAGCCGGAGGTGGAGGTGGAGAGGAGGGGTGGGATGCGTGTGCCGGTGAATGTGGGGAAGGCGGCGGAGGCGACGGCTGTGCCGGTGATGACGAAGAAGAGGGGGGTGACGGCGGAGGAGGCGGCGGTGAGGATTCAGGCGGCGGCGCGCGGGTTCTTGGCGAGGAGGATGGTGCGGGAGGTGCGCGCGGCGGAGGTGGAGGCGGAGGAGGTGGCGAAGAAAGTGGAGGACGAGGTGGAGGCGCTGATGGGAGACGCGAGGGGGAGGATCGCCGTCGGGGAGGCACTCATGCGGCTTCTGCTGCGCCTCGACGCGGTTCACGGTGCGAGGGAGTACCGGAGGAGGGTGATCAAGCGGGTGCTCGCGCTGCAGAACGCCGTCGACGAACTGGAGCACAGGCCGGTGCCCGTGGAGGAGGAGGCGCCCGAGGTCGCGGACAATACCCCGACGGCCGTTGACATGGAGGAGGCTCACGACGCGCAGGAGATCCAGATGGTACCGGCGCAAGCGGCGTGTGAGCTCACGGACGACACCGCGGCGGCCGTAGACATGGACGAAGCTCAAAATGCGCAGGAGAACAAGATGGCGCCGGC
Organism: Oryza coarctata; assembly: GCA_030770085.1. Taxonomy (NCBI): domain Eukaryota; kingdom Viridiplantae; phylum Streptophyta; class Magnoliopsida; order Poales; family Poaceae; genus Oryza; species Oryza coarctata. The sequence goes on along the minus strand of CM061483.1, from coordinate 10,049,416 downwards.
TCAGGAGTCACCCGTTCTCGCGGACGATGCCCCGGCAGCCATCGAGATGGAGGAGGCTCACCATGCGGAGAACGAGATGGCGCCGGAGTCGCCGCACGCCGCGGAGCACGGCGTCGAGGCGGAGTCGAAGCCCGAGGTGGAGGTCGCAGCGCCCGAGACGGGCGCCGGAATGGAGGTGGACGTAGGTAGAAGCACCGGCGGCGAGGCCGAGCCTAACAAAGCGAACGAACAGGTGGTAAACGGAGACATGCCGGAGCAGGACGAAAACGCGGAAGGCGAGTGGGAGATAGTGACGGCAGAATCCGCGGCGGCCCCCAACACCGAGGGTGTCGTGGACGCCGGGGACGCGCCGCCAGCGCCCGAAGCGCGACGCCAAGAACCTCCGACCGAGGAGAAGGTGGAGGAGAAGCAGGTGGCGGTGGCCGATGGGCTGGACACGAAGAAGGTGATGGAGATGGTGGCGGCGCTGTGCGAGCGGAGCGCGCAGCAGTGCGCGGTGATCGGCGCGCTGGCGGAGCGGGTGAACGCGCTGGAGCGCGCCGTCCGGCGGGTGGAGGAGAACGACAGGCGCCGCCGCAGGAACAAGAAGCTCAAGAAGGAAGCCAAGGCGAACAAGTCAATCCAAAGATGTTACAGCGATTGAATAACAACAGAGTTTTAGATTTTGATATTGAACAGAAAAAAAAAACGTTTTTTGTTTCTTTCATTGTTTGATTTGGTTTGTAATCCTTTTGGTTGTGAATCAAATGGAGATATTACGCTGGTTTGGCTTCGTTTCATTGTTTAATTTTGGTTCATGCAATTTAACATTTTGGAATCATTACTCTGGTTTGGTTGCATATGTTGGTGGATGCATAATTCTCAGCTTGTATATCATACCTGCCGTGCAGTCCCTGCTTCCTCTGCCAACGAGCATATTCAGAATTCTCAGCAAAACATTACGATCATCTCCGGTTGCCGGATTCGCAACAGTGAATTGTGTGCAAGAGCGTTACAATTACTGCAATTCCGCCATAGTAATCACAACGTTGCAGCAATATCTTGTTTTCCCCCGGCCAGAGCTTATCCGGTGCTGATCGTTTCAGAGAATTCAGATACGGCATGAGCCAAAACCTTTGACGAAGCATCTGCAGCTAAGATGTAACAACAATTTTTCAGCTAAGATGCGGCGGGTAGCACATTCATACTAATAGTTCTTGCTAAAGGTCTTGTCCGCTGGTCGAGAAATTCGTAGTTTTCATGAATGAAGAGAGATACAGAAATCATCAGTAAAATTTTGTATCTGAAATTTCAGACGGTGTGATGCACAGACGACAAATGAGGAGTGCAGCATCAGCTCATCGATGTATTGTCAGTAGAGATATGTGATGTGTGGCACATTAACAAGGTATTTTCCTCCATATATTGTTGTCATAGCCCATGCAGCACTCGTGAGGCAACATTGGTCTTAGAGTACATGTGACAGAGCATGTACCTTCATGTCAAGTCTCTGGATTACAGAAAAAAAATATTGTTTTTTTCTTCAAGTGATCGACTCCTTTAACCGCAAAAACTGCTTCATTGTTCAGTGATATAATCGGATGGGTAACGCGAGGACGCGTCAGGCGCAATCACGTACTCCGTCATTTTTGTCTTTTTTTAAATCAAATATTTTCAAGCTTGACAAAGTTATAAAAAAATACAAAATTTATAACAGCAAATTAGTTGTATTATATTTAATATCAAGTATATTTTAATTGGTTTTGTAGATGTTGCTGTTTTTTTAGCAGTGCTATTTGTACAAAAAAAATTTTACAAAACTCTTACTAACAAAGATCTTAGCCATTTTTTTTTACAAAACTCTTACTAACGGATGTAGTAGCAATCAAAGTCGCTTTCTTGATTTTTTTTTCTTGCAGATCATCACTGGAAGGGGAAGATCGTTTTTCAGTTTGGTTATAGACCTTAGAAACATTGGGGTGACGACGATAGCAGAATAAGCGAGCAACTCCTGCGCGTCACGTTGTGCGTAAGCACAACTGCCGAGAAGGCAAGCCGCGTCTGTGGACAACTGCTGTTGTGTGCTTGTCAGCATTCCAGACTGGACAGGAAAATCTCGCTCAAAGGGAGAAAAATGATTGGACACGAAATTCTGTAAAAAAAATCAAGTTAATTTCGCCTTGGACTTCATGCAGCATTACTTCCTCCTATTTTAATATTTGAACCATTTATTTTATTAAATATGAAAAAACATCATGATAACATAAAATTATAATTTTTAATAAAATAAATAGCCAAACATAAACATATGTAAAAAAAAACAAACAGTATCTATCATAGTTACATGTTGGACTCCCCTTTACCCATCTTTTCATATACCACCGCAAAAGTTTACCTAAACGTTGCAACAATGCATGCCACTTAGATATAGGTTACTGTTACCGCTTGGATGTCTGCGGTATATCAGCTTCAAAGCTACCACAAATTTGATTAGTAACAACTAACTATTGGTAAATTTTGATTAGTAACTACTCTGGTCTCTGTTGTATGGTATCAGATGTTTTGGATTTGTTCCAAGTTAATTTTTTAAAAAATTTATTAAGTTTATAGGAAAGATTATACCAATATTTCTAACACAAACCAAATATACTATAAAAATATATTTAATATTAGATTTAATAAAACTGTATTGTAGTTGTTGCTATCTTTTTTTCTTAAAAATTAGTCAAACTTTAAAAATAAAAAACCCAAAACGTTTTGAAGATGGAACGGAGCAAGTACTTACTACTACTGATTGCCAAGTGTAAAGCGTTCTTTTCTTATAGCAAATTTCACAAAACCCTACTTTAGAGGCCATTTGTAACACTAAATCACGTGTTCTAAATTTTCTCTCACGTAACCACAAGTATCCGGTCCAAATGACGCAACACCACAGGGTTTTAGAACCAACAAGGACACATAAATAGCATGTGAGGTGGCAAACATCATCCACGTCATTATGGCCCACATGTCAGGATGGAGGGGATCGCCCCTGCGTGAGGCTTTTTTCGAAGACAGGCCTGCGTGTGAGGCTAGTTGTCATCTCTACTGTGCGCTGTCTTGGGGTCTCGCCGGCGCGACGGCCTCCGCCGTGTGAAGCCCGACGGTGGAGATGGGTGCCATCTTTCATTTTTGAAGTTTTCTAATACCTTGTTTAGAGAAGCATATAGAGATTTTAAGAATATATAGCTGTAAAATCTAAAAAATAAGTTAGAAGGTAGAAGGTGAGACCTAGTTTTTACATATTCTCACCGGTTTAGCTAGGGCCCTAAATCTCTTGCAGTACTTGTTTTGCATATCCCACTACTGAAATTGCATCCTACACGAGAGGACGAGAGCAGGAAGGGTGCCTCCACGGCAAGGAAAGGAAGAAGCTGTACGCATTTATTTTGTTGTGGCTGCTGCCATGTCCCTGATGCCCCAGCCTCTCCCCTCGTCTAATTGGGCCTGGCTGGTGGGCCCATGTGAAGCGATTGTGCCATGTCATGTGCCCATGTGTCAATTCTCTTTCTAACACATGTGGTGCTTTGTTATTTGGATTGAGCATATGTTGTTATGTGAGCTGTAGTTTTTTTAAGCACGGACCAGAATTAATTTTATTATTAAAAAACCATGTGGTTATTAGAACATATGGTTTTGTTTATGATGGTCCTAAACATGAGGTTTTTTAAATCACCGTTTTTTTAGACTGCCTATCTAACATTTGATAAAAACCATCAAAATCTATCAAATATAACTCTAATTAACTTGCATATAATTATAATTATAAGTAATTATAATGCAGATAGGGTGAAAGTGATATGTAATTCACAAAAGCCTTAATAGCTACGCACGTGCTCAACCCCATAGCTTGCGGGTTTGATTCCTAGCGCGCTACTTGTGTTTGAAATTTTTTTCCACCCGTCTTGCACGAATCTCAAAGTATTAGAGCACATAAGATGGCCCAAAAAGCGACAGATTTCCCCATAAAAATTTGTCGAAAGTTAGTTAGCAATTATGTTTTTTTGGGATATTGGCAAGCGTAAATTTAATTGCATTATCTTTTCTATTTCACAGTTAATTGTACTTCACTCCCTGTAATTGAGCATGGGCTGCTACATCACTGCACAGTTCCTACGTATTCCTTCAAATAGTAATATCGTTTCTATTAATTGCCTTTTATTTTTCAAAGATTACCGAGAAGATTTTAGGCTGGATTTTGAGTTTTGTACTTAGAAAGTGGGAGCTCTTAGGTAATTACTTCACTACGAAACAGTAGTGCTCATACAATTTTCAAAAACTAAGAAAAAAAAAACAGTAGTAGTGTCAAAGGTGAGAGCACAATGGATGTGCCACTCCTTGTGTAATGCAGCCCGGGTGCAAAACGCCGGCAATATGCAAGCATGCACCGCACCTACCCTCGGCCGGCCGGAGATTAAAAAAAAAAGGAACTGCGTTCACCGTCGTATCGCAAACTAAGGCGCTCTCTCCGCGCCGGTGGCTTTCATGTGCTTCTGTAATCATCATCCTTGGGATTAATTGTTGATCAGTTAATGGAATGGAGCTTTTCTTTTCATCTCAAGAAAAGAATTAATGGAGCTTTTTTCTCGCAAGTGCTAGAAGACGTTCGACAGCTTTTTTTTTTTCATCAAAACTTTCGTGCGGAGGAGGAAGTCATCAAAACTTTCAAATTTGTAACCGTTGGATTGCATTACGATTCGTGCGGAGGAGGGAGGAAAGGGAAAAATCCACGGACGTCCGGGGAGAAGGAATCGAACCCATCACTTTGGCTGCGAAAGCACGTTCAACTAGTCACCACACCGCAATACCTTTTTAATAGCTTATAAGTGAGTTATATATATAACTTATATTATAATTATACTATAAATTTTTACCAACAAAATGTCAAATGTGCGAGGCTTTTATTACCTCTTGAGCCCTGCGATGAAACGCGCGGCACCGCGACTGTGCGAGTCCGCTTTGCAATCCTCGTCTAATTGGACCTGGCTGGTGGGCCCCAAGTGAATCAATTCTGCCATGTCATATGCCAATGTGCCAATTCTCTTTCTAAAACCTTTTATTTAGGGCAATCACAATGCATGCAATGGCTATGATTTTTATATCCTTTACATTATAAATAAACTAATTTTATATTTGAATTCAATAGATACTATTCCACTTATTATGTTTTAGTTGTTACGTAGAACCATGTCTTATTTAAGATACGGTATTTTTTTCATTTACTCATTTACCATTTTATATTTTATTCTATGGGTTAACTCATTTAAATATATGGTTATTGCATTATGAATGATTTTTTAAGACTGATTGGCACATGTAGTTTAGTTATGTGATAAAATTTTTACAGCATGTGGTTTTATGACGTGGCCCCAATTTGCTCTTTTTTTTTCTGCAGGGACATTGACAAGCGTACCTTCTCTATTTCACAGTTTGTGCGATTGCTAATTGGAATTTATCAAGGCGAATGCAACAGTTGAGAGAACAGGTGGCTTTTACCTAACCTCAATTATTCATCACCAAATCTCGCCTTTATTAAGAGGCTAAACAGGGACACAATCTCGCCTTTAGCCATGCTTCCTGTGACCACTGTGCCAAACGTCCGATGCAAAAGACTGTGAAGTTGTGTTACCATAGCTGTTTGTACCGCTGAATATCCACGATAGATTTATTAGCCTGGTTGTTAGTATCCTGTTTAACCTCAGCTATTCACACCTGTTCTTCAAAATGTATAGAGTTTTATGTATTTTTCGGTTGTATCGTGACTGCACTCCACACTACGTATTGAATAGATCACATCACTTGACCACTCGGATGTAGCTTCTTCTCAATTCTACTTACATATTTTATATTTATGAGGTGTCCTCTTTTCAATTTAATTTACAGGATTACATCAAAATTATTGTTTTCATTAACTATCCTCTCTTCAATTTGACCTACAGAAATAGTCAGCTAACCTCCAACTCTTCATCCCTTCCTACAGTCCCACTTTATCCCAGCATTTCTACCTCTTTAACACACTTCTGTTTTGTTATGGGATGAGACGACCAATCTGTAGACTATTTCGACTATTTTTAGGGAAAAAAAAGACGCACATCATGTTACAGGAACACTACACGTATTTCACCTGAACTTCATCATTTATGCAAATTACAGATTACTACATTGGAAGCTTGACGAGGAAATCAGGAAATAGATTGAATGGTTTATTGATTCTAGGGCTTAGCGATGAGGCTTCAGTTCCCTACCGGAGCCAAAAGAGCCTCCACGTGAGAGGATATGGATGGGGACAGACAGTGACGAGGTCAGTAGTGGCGGGGCTATCTAGGTCTTAACCACCCGCAAATCCAGGGCTTAATCACGCGTATGTATAGGCCTGATAATCATTACGCTTTCTGAATGATACTCCAGAACAGCTCATCAGTGCAGGTACGAAACCAAATGTCATCGCTAGGTCTGTAGGAGTATTTCTGTACAGATCCGCAGCGTACCATGGCTTGCTGGAGCAACAGGCCGGCTAGAAAATTTCCGTTCAAATCTCTTCTGTCAAATTGCATTACCAAAGGAATCTAGGAATATATAATATCCTAATGCATTAGTTCCCTGACAAAAAGAGAAAAAAAATACATTAGTTCCTTCTTCAAGAAACACGAGGGCATTGGATTGGTTTACATGTAGCTTATATATCCTCTAAGTTGATGTAAACACTCTGATTACTCTGGTCTTGGTACTAAAAGAACAAGAAACGAACTTGGTTTAATGCAACCACTTGGCCGCTGTATGTGTTGACTTGGAAAAGAGCTGGGGGGAAGCGGCAGTGTCTAAAGAGAAGTTGTGGGACCGGCCAACGGCCATTGACAAACGTCAATCGGGAAGCACATACAGGAACAGGCGAGCCAGCATCCCATTTGGGTTTCGAGTGCTTTTGAACGTTAATTAAAATCACTGTTACATAACATAATATTGATATTGATAGTTGACCGTTATAATCGTTGATAGTTGTGTAAACTTATAAGTTGTTTAAGTTGATGTTATGGGTATGGGTGTCCAATGGATATCGATTACCCACACAGGTGTGGGTACGATGAGTTTCTTGTACGCGCAAGTAGGTGTGGCTGTTGGAGTGGAATTTTTTCAGTTATGACGTGGATATAATGTAAGAAAACACGATGGGTACATACCCGTGCAACACATTTTATTGTGTGTCATCTATCTATTATATACTAAAGTTTTATTAAATATTTTTAAGCATTTCTAGATCGCTATGTAGTACTCAAATAAATAAATTAAACAAAATTGTAGAAATTCTAACAAAAAAAAGTCCGCATCACTCCCTCCCGTCTAGTACGTGGACGACGGATGTACGTACTTGTACGCCCTCCCATCGCCCATCACGCACGCTCTCCCCTCATCTATTTTAATTTAATGCTTCTTATAGTTGTTAGCTGGAAAGCATAATTTGTGATAAAAAAAATTAAAAACTGGTGGACCTGACGCTGACGCACGCCCACGCCCACCCCGCTCTCCGACGTCCACCTCTTCTTTTTCTTCTCAATTAGTTTGAAAAACCATAATTTAAAACAACAATTTTATTTTTATGGGCCATTAATTAAAAAATCCCACATATGTAGTATGTTTGCTAGGTTGGCCTCCCTCTCCCCTTCCTTATTTTGCTTTAGCTATGCATCCTTATTTTTCTTTAGCTAGCAACTGGTAGCAAATTAATCAAAACATTTATGTTATAGAATCGATTTTCCTAACCAAGAATGGATAATGATTAATATAATAATGAAAATAATTGATTCAATATCTATATTGCTTATATCTTGGTGTGTCAAGAAAATTAACCAGGCCTATATCCTCACCCTTTGCATTAATTCAAATAGATTCACAATTGTCATGAAATACCACTGCAAACATGGATGGATTTTTTTTCATGAAACACAATACAAAAGCATATGCTCATATACATGCGTATACACACATTCATTTGAACGTATAAATATTTATTTTATTCTTATAATCATCTTCTAAAGACTAGGTTAGTATATTACAAAATTAATAAGGTCAGCATAAGCGTCTCTTTTAATGGGATGTCATTTTTATAATTAGCTATAGATATTATACGACGAACACCTAACTAGATATTATACGATTTGAAACCCAAATGTAGGCTGAAACCAAACAACTAACCATTTGAGTTACGCTAAGTTTGTATGAATGGATAAATTAGATTTACGATATCGGAAAAGTCAATCCATAGAGAAAAGTTAAATATATTCAACCGTCAATTCTTACTTAAGATGGACTATCGGCGCGATGTTATGACTAAAACAGTGACAATGAAAGAGTAAAGTTAGACGAGATGACGAGATCATTGACCAAAATTAGCTGGACTTAATCCAACCCTTGCACGCCACAAATAGCTTCTCTGGGTTAAAAAGCTGAGCATCCATGCATATAGCTAATCGACCACTGCAAGCGTTCGGTACTACTTTGATATGTTTATAATAACTTAAAATAAACATTGTAAACCTGTATACGATATTTTAACATTGAAGAACTAATCATTACAAGTGTCCAATAATTATCTGTAAATATGATCCTATACGGTAAAACCTAACTAATCTACGCTCAGTTTATGTGAGATTTTTAATCTAAAGATGCTTAATTCACATTGAGTGTAAACTAGCTAAAATAAATTATAAAGGGTGATAGGTTTGTAGTAATTAAATTCCTAATTTGTAATTATAAATATTGTAGAAAAATATTTAATTTATGATAGAAATCATTAAAAAAATTATAATCCAAAAATGATGATGCCTGCGAATTGTCTCTTACACTACACAATTGAATTGGACTTGACAAACCTATAGATTTAGCTTAGCCTGACATCTCACATGATAGATTCATTAATAAACAATTAAAAAATCCGTTAGTTCGAGAAAAAGAGGAACTAGTGTATCCCAAGCATAACTATACGGTGAGTTGTAAAATATCTCACCAATTCTTTCAAAACAAAGAATTTTTGGTAGTTTTGCTAAAAAAAACTATTAGTCTATAAAATGTAGCTCCCGTACAACTCCAACAAATTAACAAACAAAGATATGAGCCCAAATATTTGTACTACCATTATTTCATAAATGACTACCAATAATCATGTAGGTTGCTAATTTTGAACCACTTATCCTGCTATTAAGATCGTTTGAACGGTTGCATTCATTGCAACGAATTAACCATTGAGAATTCGTCCTAACAATTCTTTTACTCCTAAAGATAATTTGGTAGAGAACTTAACCCCTAACTAACATTGAAACAGTTTACCCCTTAGCTACAGAAAATTGCTCATTGCACGTAACAAATTTCATGCACACAGACCAATTAATGGGCGACCTAGCATACAAGGAAAATTCAAATTAAAAAAGAAAGAAACCAGTTTTAATTTTCACTTAATTTGTTAAACCTACTTTCTTAGCAAACTAAGATGTATGCTTCCTAGTTACAACAATAATGATTGCTACTCTCTAGTGATTTGCTAGTGGGATGTAACTCTCTAGTCTCTACTCAAAAACCCAGCTCTGTTCGGCTGTTCTCTTTTTGGGGGGAAAGTCCAGCTGTGTTGAATCTTTGTAGAAGTCGGAGGTGGGATGCACTCTGTGCCACATAATCAAAACAAAAAGAAGAAAGGAATGATAGAATTTTAGTAGTTAAAGAACGTTCAACATGTGATCAAATTACCAGAGATAAACCGTCTCTTCCAAACTAGCTCCGTCGATTCGATCGGGAGAAATGCGTCTTGCTCAAATGGGCATCGCTTTGCCCTCTAGAAATTGTATCTCGATTCATCGATAAACAATATGCATTCACTTTTACTCTGTCCAATTTCTCGTTCCTCGGTTTCTCTATTCATTCATGATACTCACAATTTCTTAAAACAAAATCTATTTTTTTAAGGTTAATTTATTGTTTTGTATCTCAGAATCATTTAACTATTCAGATCTCTAGTGTTCAGTTTAGATATTCAAACTATTCATTTTTTAACTTTATACTAGTTAAATATCCGTGTTTTACCATGCATAAAAGATAATATATTATAATATTGTTTAAAATAAATAAACATATATTTTTTATGGCATGTGTTACGTATAATAAAGTCTTTCGAACTAGAATCCAATGTCTGCCTCAAATATAGAGAATATTTATCTTAATTTGATTTATAAATTTATTATTTTTTAATATTAACAAGTTAAAAGAGATAATTTATAAAATTTACAATAAAGATAGGTGGGGTGATAAATTCACTGTAACTGCTACTTCTTTCAAGAAGTATAGATATATAGGGCAGGCTAATATGCCAGTTCTAAAATGTTCATTTCTGTACGTGGCTTGGATAAGTGCTTTTATTGACTCGGACAATAGTCATTTCTTGTAGACAAAATGTTATAATATTCGTTGGGAGAAGGACACAAGTCCAAAATGCCGCAAATTGAAGAAGGCCTTGTTGGAATATATTGATGGTTTTCACTCCTGCATGGTTTCAGACACACGAGCTACTTGGGTCGTCTGATCCGCAGACGAACATACCCTGAAATTCATGTAGCAAAGCATTTTATGGCAATTACAATGCATACGTTCTTTGCAGAAAGGCAAACTGAAGAATGATTCAAATGGTAGCAACCGGTCGCCACAAGACCTATCACCCTCCATCTTAGGCTTCCCCTGATAGACTAAAGCTCCATGGCGACTGAATTCTCTCATATGCTCATTTATCCTCTCAGGAGGCAACTGGCAGGAGCAGATCATCCCAGTCTCCACTGCGGGCTAAAATGGTAGTCATTGTGCTCCTTCTCTGAACTTCGAAGTCCTCCGTTATTCTTCCTGCAGATACAGAACTTCACAATCCTTCAGGCCATCTCTCAACATGTCATCAGCAGGCGTCTCCTCAACTGACCATATCTAGTAGAATGATCCCAAAGCTGTACACATATTGCCAGATGCATCACTTGTCCACAGGATGCATGGACCCGTAAACTGAAGCTTTGAATTATTTCCAATATAATTAACACTCGAGCAGGCAGTACGGACAGGAACAAGATGCTGAAAGCTTCTATTTGTGCGTACTGTCTCCATGTTGAAAACCTTGACAGTCACCAAATCAGACTCTCCATGCAACATTGCTTTACAGGCATAACAGTACCTTCATTTACCGATCGAATTGTTTTGTGCGAATGGATCTGTTACTACAGCTAGATCCAATGTAAGAAACTATTGGAAACTTCATATCCAATGGATATAGAGTAGAAGATGCTTGTTTCAATTTGTTCTTTTTAACGGAGAATACAAACAATTCAGTATCACAAGTAAATTGATGACTGCGGTTGTGGTTTCTATCGCAACTATTATTTTAGCCATGAGAGACCACCTTTGTGCCACTGAATTTGCTGTTGCAATGGTGCATGCAGGCATGTGTAGTTCTCACCTTAGAATCATGTGTACCCTTCAAGCATGAGGGCAGATGCAAAATTTTCTTAGAACATACAGCGCAAGTAGAACGAGAACTATCAGACCTCTAATTCTCCATCTGTCCCCGATCCCGTGATCACCAAGATATATACACTGTTTTTGTTTCTCTGTGGAATTTGATACAAGAGAATACATTTGTGTTATGGTATGCATCAATGGAAATGGCATTACTACTACTAGCTAGCTAGTAGGTAATGAAATAATTAAAGACACAATCAGCACTCTTTTTCACAGAAAAACAATGTGCTCGTTATATGTACTAAATTCAATACTATAGACCCGACCGTCTTATATACGCTTAAGATTTTAGTCACTGTACACATTCTACATGATATCAGAGCAAGTCTAGACATCTCCGGCGCGCTAGCTTTTCTCTCTGACGAGCTGACCCTTTCCTTCTTATCGTCGACGTCTTCTTCCTGTCGCCGACCCTCTTCCCGGTACTCTCCTTGCTTTCTCGCCCCCGTTTTCCTCTTCTCCCGGTCTCTCCCGCAATCAACTTCCTTTCTCCGTTCCACCTCCGCACGATCAGGCGACAGTCTCGATCCGCCTCCTCGTCTCGCCTCGCACCCGTCTCCGCTCTTCTTCTTGATTCGTGCATCTCTCCTTCTCTGACGCCGGCGCACCTCCGCGTTCGTCGTCTCCATTGGCTGAACTCGTCCGCCCTCCCATCGGCTGGACCTGTCCAGCCCTCCATCGGCTGGAACCCTCTCTCGGTTCTCGCCTTTTCCGACACGCTCAACGGCTCTCGAACGCGAACTTTCTCCCCTCACGTCCGAGCCAGTCAAACGTGTCCACGTGTCCATGGACACGAATCCCTGCCTCCCGGACGCAAACATATTCTCTTCGCATCCGGCTACTCCCCGTTTTTTTCACGTCCGCCTCACTCCTTGGCCTCCACGAGTCCACGGACGTGAATCTTCTCTTCACGGACGTGAATCTTCTCACGTCCGTGACCCAACTACTCTCTGACCCACCCACTCTGTCACCATCTTTTTCCTCACCTACTCCGCTACCTACTCCCCATCGGCCAACCACTTTTCATCGGCTGGCCGGCCCACTTCCCATCGGCTTCTCACATCCTTGATCGGCCGATCCGTCATCTCATTGGCTTCTCCCTCCCATCGACTTCTTTCTCACATCGGCTCTTTGCTCCCGTTCTCTCGTCATGGCCACCGAGTCCGCTCTCAGCTCTAGCACTCTCCCAGTCGCCGAGTCTGCTCTGGCCCTCGGTGCCTCAGACCATACCTTGGGCACCACCTCGCCGATCTTCTCCTCTCCTTACGCTGCTGTGAACGTGAAATCTTACGTTCCTATCTCCGTTGACCTCAACGCCAATTATTCCAAGTGGGTTTTCTTCTTCAAATCCATCTGTGGAAAATTCGGCCTCTGGTCCCATATTGATGGCTCCGCTCCACCTCGCCCCGATGATCCTCAGTAGGACATCGCCGAGTGTCGCGTGCGCAGCTAGCTGCTCGGCTCGGTCGACGACTCTGTCCTCGACCTCGCCATGGACGATACCGATCCTACTGCTCGGGATCTCTGGGTGGCCATCGAGCGGATCTTTCTAGCCAACAAGCAGCCTCGCGCCATCTTTCTCCTCAACGAATTCCACTCCATGGTATAAGGCGATTCCTCTGTCTCCTCGTACTGTCAGCGCCTCAAAGTCAAGGCTGTTGCTCTTCGAGATGTCGGCCACCCTGTGGCCGATTCTCAACTCGTCCTCGCCCTTCTGCGAGGCCTCAATCTCCGCTTCTCCAACACCGCCGATGACATCGTCAACGCCACACCTCTTCCATCGTTCGCCCGAGCTTATGACATGCTAGTTCTTAAAGAACTCCGCCTGGCCAACGATGAGAAGACAGTGGCTCACACCGCTCTTCTTGCCGTAGCCGATAATGGCTACCGAGCTTCTTGCGCTGCCCCTTTATCCTGCGGTTCTGGTAGCCATGGCTCTAGCCATAGCACCACAACCCGCACCAGAAAAGGCAAGGGCAAAGGCAAAGGCCGGACCTGGCAGGGTCCGACGCCCTCACGACCTACCTCGGTCCTTGCCCACCTTGCCGGTCCCACGGGTCCGTGGCTCTGCTACAACCCCTGGGGGCCCCAGCCCTAGCCACGTAGCCCCATCGGCTGGCAACCCAGGGTACTCGGCGCCCATCCCCAGGCTCACCTGGCATCGGCTCTCGCTCTGCCGCCTCAACCGATGCTACTGACCCTACCCACCCAGTCAGTTCCCTCCTAGAACCAGGTTGGCTTCGTCGCTGTCCTCAACCAGATAATGCTCCAACCATAGCACCCTTGGGTGCTGGACTCTGGGGCGTCTTCACACATGGCGTCATCGCCCGGTATACTTTGCTCCTGTCACCCCTCTTCCTCCTCTTTTGTCACCATCGACAATGGTCACTCCCTTCCTGTCCAATGCCGAGGTGACTCCTCTCTGTCTACATCCACCACTAACCTCCCCCTACGCAATGTTCTTATCGTCCCTTCTCTTATTCACAATCTTATATCTGTTCGACAATTCAGAAGAGACAACAACTGCTCCATTGAATTTGACGCGTCGGGTTTTTCTGTGAAGGATATCCCAACCCGACGACAGATCCTTTGCTGCAATAGTGGCGGAGACCTCTACACCATTCCCGCTGTGCCGTCCGTTCCACACGCCAGCGTCGCCCTCTCTACCATTTGGCACGTTCGCCTCGGCCACCCCGGCCCCGACGCTGTCGCCACTCTCCGTCGCATCGCCTCCATCCGATGTACTCACAGCAGCTCCGCAGTTTGCCACTCATGTCAACTTAGCAAATATATTCATCTGCCCTTTTCTAGTTCTCTCTCCTATACCTCGCGTCCATTTGAACTTATACATTGTGATGTATGGATGTCTCCAGTTAAAAGTGTCTCTCGTAATCAGTATTATCTCGCTATACTTGACGATTACACACACTATTGCTGGACTTTCTCGCTCATCCATAAATTCGAGGTCGCCTCTCACCTCACTCACTTCGTCACGTACGTATCCACTCAGTTCAACCTCCCCATCAAAGCTTTACAAGCCGATAACGGTACGAAATTCGTCAACCATATCATTACAAACCTCCTCACCTCGCAGGGCATCCATCTTCGGCTCTCTTGTCCCTACACCTCTCCTCAGAACGGCAAAGCCGAGCGCCTCCTTCGCACCCTCAGCAACATCAGTCGCACCATGCTACTTCATGCCCACTTAACCGCCACTTATTGGGCCAAAAGTCTGGCTACTACGACGTACCTTCTCAATCGGCGCCCATGCTCCTCCGTTCAAAACAACGTTCCCTATGCCCTTCTCTACCGCACGGCACCCGACTACTCCCACCTTCGCGTTTTTGGGTGCCTCTGCTACCCAAATCTCACCGCCACAGCTTCCCACAAACTCGCTCCCCGCTCCACCGCCTGTATTCTCCTTGGCTATCCCACCTCTCACAAGGGATACCGATGTCTCGACCTTTCGATCCAACGGGTCATCGTCTCTCGTCATGTCATTTTTGACGAGACATGTTTTCCCTGCGGTCTACTTTATCCGAGATCCTCCTCTAGTGATCTCGACTTCCTCCTCATCAACACTGTGCCGACCAGGTCTCCTCCACTGTTCTCTCCATCGGCCCCCTCATCGGTCGCTGCTGAGGATTTACCCTTGACATATCCCACCACTACTCGGTCCGATGTTCCCACCATCGAACCTACCTCCATCGGCCGATACCAATCCTATTTATCCTTCAGCCAATACCGTTCGCTCTCCATCGGACACGCCACTTCCATCAGCTCCTTAGTTTCCATCGGCTCCCCCCACCCTATCGGTTGATCCATCTTTATCGGACCGATCGGAATACTCGGCCCACCCGACCTCATCAGCTCAGGCCAATCTAATTACTTCTTTTCCTCTCGTCTACAGTCGCCGACTTAGAGCCGATGACGCCCCTACCTGACCAGTTCTTCCCATTACTCCTGCACCCCCATCGGCTCCAGTTCCCTCTACCTCTCACACGGTCACCCGCTCCCAGACCGGGTCTCTCCGCCCTACTTAGCGCTACGGTCTCTCTGCCGTCCACAGCTCTATCTCGCCCATCCCGGCGACTTCTCACTCAGCCCTAGACGACCCTTAGTGGCACGCGCCCATAGTCGATGAGTACAAGGCCCTAATGGACAATAAGACCTGGCGCCTTGTTCCCCAACCTCCCGGCGCCAACATTGTGACCGGTAAGTGGATTTTTAAACACAAATTCCACGTCGATAGCTCCCTTGCCCGTCATAAGGCTTGCTGGGTAGTCTGGAGTTTCTCCCAATGACCCAGTGTCGACTACGATGAGACCTTCAGTCCCGTTGTCAAACCCGTCACAATCCGAGTCGTCCTCACCTTGGCTGTCTCTCACTCTTGGCCGATCCATCAACTAGATGTGAAGAACGCCTTTCTTCACGGCCACCTGACTGAGACAGTCTACTGCCAGCTGCCCCCAGGCTTCGTCGACCCTTCTCGTTCCGACGATGTCTGTCTCCTTCAACGCTCTCTCTACGGCCTTAAATAAGCCCCTCGTACCTGGTACCAGCGCTTTGCTGCCTATCTTCGGCACATCGGTTTCGTGGCCTCTGCGTCCGATAGTTCCCTGTTCACTTTCCATATCGGCTCTGCCACTGCCTATCTACTTCTCTATGTTGATGACATTGTCCTTATAGCGTCTTCGACATCTCTCCTCGACCAGATCATGGCCCGACTCCACTCTGAGTTCGCCATGATCGATCTTGGTCCTCTCCACCATTTCCTTGGCATCTTCGTAACCCACTCCACCCTCAGGCTCTTTCTTTCCCAATGCCAGTACGCCATCAACCTCTTTCAGTGTGCGGGTATGGCCGATTATCACCCCATAGCCACCCCGGTCGACACTCGAGCCAAACTCTCCGCTGTCGATAGCGCCCTCGTTGCCGATCCCTATCACTATCGGAGCCTTACCGGGGCTCTCCAATACCTCACACTCACCCGACCCGACATCACGTACGCTGTCCAGCAAGTGTGCCTCTTCATGCACGCTCCGCGTGAACCTTACCTCGCGCTGCTTAAGCGCATCCTACGCTACGTGAAGGGCACCCTCTCCAGCGGGCTGCATCTCAGCTCCAGCCCCATCGACTCCCTTATCGCGTACTCCGACGCGGACTGGGCAGGCTGCCCCGACTCTCGACGCTCTACGTCCGGCTACTGCGTTTATCTCGGTGACACTCTCGTATCCTAGTTCTCCAAACGCCAGACTACAGTGTGCCGGTCCAGCGCTGAAGCCGAGTACCGTGCCGTCGCCCATGCCGTCGCCGAGTGCTGCTGGCTTCGCCAGCTTCTCCAGGAGCTCCGTGCACCCCTCTCCACCACGACCATCGTCTACTGCGACAATGTCAGTGCCGTCTACATGACCGCCAACCCGGTCTATCACTGACACACTAAGCACATCGAGATCGATATTCATTTTGTCTATAACAAGATCGCATTAGGACAGGTTCGGGTGCTTCATGTACCATCGGCGCATCAGTTTGCCGATATAATGACCAAAAGCCTGCTCACGTATTTGTTCACCAGTTTTCGGTCCAGTCTCTGCGTCTGTTCTCCTCCCACGGCGACTGCGGAGATGTTAGACGGACTACTGGCCTAGGTTCTATATATAGATCCGACTCTCGTTTATATGATTGGGGTCTTAGTCATGGTACACATTCTACATTTTTTATATGGTTATGCTCGTTGTATCTTTAAAACAAATAACTAAAAAGAACGGCACGATTTTATTTACCCACAGTTTCAGGATACTAGTACAACGTTGGTTGCATCCTTGGATCAAGCAAACATACTACTTGGCGAACGCCACCGTCCGGTGAGCGTGGGCGGCTCACGGTGAATCGCCAATGGCGGCAAAGGTGAACCCGGTGCCTCGCAGTGCGTCCTCAACAACTTTGTCCAGCTTTTCTGCCATCTCCGGTGACATATGGTTGCTCCAGTCACCGGCCACTCCCTTTCGAAAGTACACATTGTTGCTGAGAGAAAAATTAGGCCGGTTCTTGGCGCCACTCTTGTTTACCTCCAAGCTACTCATGTGGTCGAAGCTGAATAGGTTGACAATCTCGTCAACCAACCCGGCCGTCTCCTCCTCGCTGGAGAACGGGCACCGCATGAACTCGGCCAGCTTCTTCACGTTACGGCCGGCTCACGTAGCATCTCCTCATAGTGGATGAGGAGCACCTTTTCCGGCTGCCTCTGGCTCTCCTCCCAGTAGTCGAGGACGTTACGCCACTGTGGGCCGTTGATGCATAGGCCCCCAACAGCTCGAGGGCCTCCTCGATCGTGTAAGGCACTGGCAGTGGCAGTGGTAGCTGCGTTCGGCTTCCCATGCTAGGTCCAGTGGTTGCAGCCATAGTCTTCTTGGTGAACAGCCATGCGGAGACGAGCGTGTCCTTGATTTTCGGCGAATGTACACGATCTGGCAGCCGGAGCTGTCTGCCGTGATGCACTTTGGCAGAAGGGAGCAGGGTGGTGGGTGGAGAGCAGACGTGACGAGATTTTATTTTATTTATATATTTTTTATTAAAATATTTATAAAAATATATTTATCTGAAAATTTTACAGATCTAATGACCTCTGAGAGATTTTTTTAAAAAACATTTTACCAAAGAGCAAAAAAATCCAACGTGAAAAGTAGCCGTTAGCATATGTTAACGACAGAGGTTAAAAAACTTATTTCTTTGCTGCCCTAGTCAAGGGCATCTTTTTCTCATATCAGTAACCTGCAAAATAGCCATGCGAGGGATAAAGTGGACTATTGGTTTTGTAGACGGCCTCTTATAGACTTCTGGTAGGACTTTTTTTCCTCCCATGTGGCACTTCTAAAATTGCCAGGCCGATTCGTGGGAGGGGAGGGGCCTGGCAATTTTTTAGGTGATGTACTCCATTAGAGCGTTTTTTAAACAATTGCCTATAAAGCCTCTCACAGCTGTCTAAAAGCCTATTTTAATAAAATAAAGAAAAAAGAAGAGAGGGTTGAGGGAAGACAAAGGGAAGCGGTAAAGCCCTACTGACTTATAGATTTATACGGAGCTAAAAGATTTATATACTTTGTAATATTTATTTTTAGTGAAGAAACGAAATAGTATGTTTAATATTGTTTTAGATTCATAAATAGTTTCGTTTCTTGATGTTGATTTGATAGTTTCGTTTCTAAATCCGTAGATAGTTTCATTTGTAATGTTTGAAGACATATTAATGTTAAAATATTGAATACATGACATTAGATGTGATGATTAATTTTTTACTTAGTTGAACTCTACTTTTTTTTAAAACAGATATGTTAAATAAAATATTATTTCGGTTATATTACATTTGATAGAATGTTGGGTATGGTCTATGGTGTAGATCTGTTAGAGCTCAGCTTAACCCTCAAGAGTATTGAAAGGCCATTTGAGAGAAGTTTTCCAGCAGTATATAACTGTTTAATGCGACACTTTCAAATCAACCCTAGGTCAACGTAATAATTGTGTATGTGTAACCGAAGGTTTTTTTTATAGAAATTGATATCGTGGATCCCACTACCACATGGATATGGTATGTGGAGAATGCATTGGAATGATGTTGGTCATCTAGTATTTTTGTGTCAGTGTACGAGAAAGATAACATTATTTCAATAGCCGTGTAAGATAAAGAGGGTTCTAGTATGACATGATATGTTGTTGAAACAGTGGAGAGAAATAAGTCAAAACACTAAGAAGAAGAAGAAGAAAAAGAAGAGGGAGGGGGAGTAGGAGGAGGAGGAATAGGAGAAGACAGGAAGCCAAGAGGATTGGCAAATGAGAAAGAGATAAATAGTACCATCGTTGAGATAATGGATAGGGAAGATTCTAATAACGGGTATACAGACAATGATGAATCTTCAGACGAGGAGGATGGTAATATAAATCTATTACAATGGTCTAACGATGACTTCTTTGAACTTATTATCTTTAAAGGACATCACATGAAATGAGAGTATAAAGAGAACAATGCCATTCAAGGGGCTAAATATGCATATAAAGAGGAATTGACAAAGACAATTAACCACTAGTTGTTATCACTTCGGCAAGAGTTCTAGGTCATGATGCTAAGCAAGTTGGTGTATGAAGTGAAGTGCGTGAACTCAATTTATAGGTGTTCATAGAGAGTGCATGAATTCAAGGGTAAATATAAGTATTACTAGAATGTGTCAATCATTACTGAGCATAATTATCATTTATATGAGTTGAGAAATATCACAAAAATATGACATCAGTATTTGTTACAATAGATACGTACTCCGATATTATACACAACCTGGGGTACGAACCAAAGTCAATAATAAGTTATATTGAGGATAAAATCAAGTATACAATTAGCTATGCGTAGGCATGGAGGGAGAAATAGAAGATTGTGGAGATTATGTTTGACACATTCAAAGTTTCATATAATAATTTATCTAGTGTGCTAGCTTGCATTCTTTAGAGAAATCTGAAAAGCTACTACGACCTCAAATCACTCCCATTACTTAACTATTCTTAGCAGAGCATGCTTCAATGAGTTTTCTTCATAAAAAGTATGTGTATTAACGTATTTGTGCATTGTCGTCCCATACTTTGCATTGTCGGAACATTTATGACTGGAAAGTACTAATGGCAGATATTAACAACAATTGGAGTTGATAGAAACAATTAGGTGTTATCTATGGCTTTCGCTTACGTTGAGAGCGAGAATACCGAAAGCTGATATTGGTTTCTAAAGCATGTGAAGGATATAGTTGTGCATATGAGGCTAGTTGTATGCCTTATACATGGTCGTCACACCGGTCTTCTACGGGCTATTAAGTATTTAAAGAATGATAACGTGAAGGAGTATGTATAAGAGTGGCCAGATGTTCACAGCAAATTGCGCATGCATCGAATGGGTCCTAATTTCTACAAGCAGTTTAAGAATAAACATCTAAATGATATTTTCAAGAGCCTCTATGTTTAGAATTAACAAAAAAAATTTGATGAATTTTGGAGAAGGTTGGACTAGTTGACAACGAAACAAACATATGAGCAATCAAGAAGACCAACACCTATATGTGATGAGGCTCTTGAAGCTTTAGGATCACTCTCTAGTGGTCATCATACAGTGAGAAGGAGGTTGGCATCTTATGTTAGAAAATTTTTACACTGAATTAAGAATGAGCCAAAGAAGAGATATGTCTTATTGTATGATGATGGTGGTGTTAGGTTTGCCATAAAGAACATTAATTTGGTTGAGATTTATAACTGGGTAATGCATGGTGTAAGAGGGCTACCGCTTGTTGCCATTATTGAGTTTATCATATGTGGCATATGTAAGTATTTTAGAGATCGATATAAAACAACTAGCCTTCTATGTCAGCCAATGATATTTTCTTTGATACGGTGATGATGAAGTACTTGGATAAAAAAGTAAAAAGGCTCAACAACATCAAGTTATACCTTAAGGTACATAATAGCACATATTTAAAATCTTATATACTGACAAGACCAAGCGTAAAATCTATTGTAAGAGAGTTGTGTAGTAGTGTGTATTGAAGGACGATGAGACCTACTGTTCCACAAGGCATGTTCTCTTGTTATATGCTTGAAGTGTTGAATACTAGACCATCCTTTTATATCACGAAGTAAACTATTTTGCGTACCTGGAGTGACAATGTATATAGTTTCGGTATTGCGAGTCTTTCATAGCTCAATAACCTTAGGTTTTTTATATTTTGGACCTAACGAAAATAAGGGACATGACATGTCGCTGCAAGAATAGACGATTCGTAATAACATTGATGGGTCTAAAGCAGGTAAAATATTAAAACATTATAGCAAGTGCGACAAAGAGAAACATACTAAAAAGAAGTGTATAAAAGATGTAGATGTTTTGAGTGAAGCGAAAGCTCTTTTATTAGCATAGTCTGATAGAAGACGCCCCATGGAAGAAAGCACCACTTCAAGACCAACCTAGTCTAGGTGTTTTAGTGCAACTAGTGGTTTAGTTGTATAGTGTAAGTTAATGTATTATTTTAAAAATGGATGTGTAATGTTGTAGTTTAGGGAGTTGTGAAACTTTTTTTATATGAAATATATGTATTGTTTACTTTTAGTCTTTAATAATGTTAACTGTTGCTCATTTTGTCCAATAAAAAAATATTTTTAGTTGTATGATTTTATTTCCAGTACTCATTCTAACTTCTTTTTAATATAGATATGGTGTATCAGAAGTTACTAGACCGTGGCTTTGATCACACCGCAAAAATGATCGGTGGTGTTGTTTGGATGGTTGGGACTGACTTTATAGTTAGTCGCCTAAAAATGTGCTAATAGAGGGCGTCAAGAGGTTCTTGTAAAATGCCCCTCCCCTCCTATGGATGAGTTTAATAATTTTATAGACGACCTTCAACAGAGGGCTATTAGAAGGTTGTCTAAAAAATAATAAATCAATTTTTTCTCGCACATCAATTTTACAAGGGACCTCTCAGGAGAGAAAAAATGACCTTAGCTAGACTATAAGGAGGTCGGCTATAAATTTTCTAACCCACTCCGTCCCGTATTAACGTGTTCTAACATACATTTGTCATATTAGATTTATCGCCTTTTAGTAAGACGTTTTTTTATAAACCCTTTTGGAGGATGTTAGGAATCTACAATTGTAATTTTTTAAAAAATATTTTAATAAAAAATATATAAATAAAAAAAATTCGATGCAGGGAAGGGAGCTATCTGCCGCCGGAGTCTGTTACATTAGTGACTTGAAAGAAGATAACGCAGTCGTGTGGGCTACAATGGCGGAGTGGGTGGGCCTCGCTTGATGGAGGGTGCTTTGTCCAGTTGATTGTTGCGGAAGCCAGTGCCCTGAGGCATGTGGTGCCGGACTTATAAAAGCTGGCAAGGAAGACGTTGGATGGCCTTGGCTCGAACCGTCTGTTCATGGCCTCCATATTAGGGAAGTCGTGCTCCGGCAGCCAGAAGCCACCGTACTGCCGCAGCCGAAACGGCGGGCAGCGCGTCTCCAGGGGCAACGTCGCCACGTCCATGTTGCCGCTTTCGCCTTGAACGTCGGCGGACGCAGCCATTGATAAGTATGTGTGTGCGCCTGCTCTGCTGCTCTTAGGTAGTGGTCACTGTAGCAGGTGTCTGTCATGATCTGCCCAGCTCTACTAACGTGAGACTGAAGAGTTTTAAATTTCGTGGTCCAGTTAAATGGATGCAACAACGGCTCGGACGTCGGAGGTAGGTTTATCGAACGCTTAAATCATACATTGAAAGATCGACGCAGACTTTACAACTATAACTCCGCGCAATAACCTGATTTTCTTTTTAAAATGAATGCTTAATTGTTCTCTATTGTGTTAACAAATCAGGAAAACTTTTCTTCCACTTTCCACATAAAAGATAGTACATATTCATCGAGTCAATAGTGATTTCTTGGTGTAAACATCAAAAAAGTTTTGCTTGTACCATCTAGTTTGCAACATGATCATATGGCTAAGCATAGTTGCTCGGGCATCATTACCTTTGCAATGTGAATTTTTTATGATTTCTACAATGTTTTAATATTCTTATAATATTTAAAATTAAATATTAGAAATTTGTGTACTCCAAACCAATCATCCTCTGTGATTAAGTACATGTAGGTTACGTAATTATTCTTCTCTTCTTTATACGAAAGAATTAGGTATTTTCATAATTATGATAATTTATTATATCAGTTGACTTAATTATGTTATATTTCATGAATTTCTAAAAGATCCCTAGAAAATCTATATTCCAAAGACTGAACAAATTCTCTCTAAAATTTCTGTTTGCTTAGCATGATAATTGTTTGATGGCTATTTCGTATTGCAGATTCAGTCACCATGCCCCATGGTTAAAAAGTAAGCCCTACCTAAGAAATTACCTTCTTCCACACCTACCCCATTACCTTATATTATTATGTATTATTTGTACCTCGTAAAAACTGGTCTATTCACTCTTTTCTCCCCCCCCCTCCCCTCTCTCACGAGTTTGTGCATGAAAATCACTAGGGTCTGAAGTTCAAACAAATTCATTGTGAATTTTCCACGCGCCTAGCATGGGAGTTTTTTTTATGACTCTAGTCCTCTTGAAGCTCCTAATCACCATGCCCTGGCCTATGGCTGCAAAACTTTGTGCACCTGTTGAGCTAGTAAATCAAAGATATAATGTTTTTCTTTTCTAAGCAAATTTTTACTTTTTATTTTTTCTTTAATAAATACCTAATACCATTCATTGACTTTTAGTTAGAAAATAAATCAAGTTCAAACTTATAGATGCATTGAGTTAATAAAGGGCAATTTCTCCAGGAATCTGTGGAGGGATGTTTTCTTGTTATATCATCACCTTATCCTATCCTCTAATTAGTTCACATGACTGACATCTACATGGATGAAACACAATATCTCGATAGCCTATCCTCTAATTAGTTCACATGACTGACATCTACATGGATGAAACGCAATATATCTACAGTGCCAAAATTTTTGTACAACAAATTCCTAGGAATATTCCCTACTACAAAAATCGCCTCATGCAAGCATATGATGTAGTGATAATCAAATTAAGGACAAACCAAAGGTAATATGTTTTCACCTTTTTTTCCTTAGAATATATACCATAACTTATTTTTCTTGAAATTGATAGTTTAGTTTTTTCCCCATGTGGACCCAAGTAGAATGGAGCATAGATATTAAGCTTTTGTTGGGTTAAGAAAAAACTTAAGTTTAAACTCTAGATGTTAGAAAGGACAAAAAAAAGTGGCATGCATTCTTCTTATTTTTGTTAGAATTGATAGTTTATTTTTTCCCATATGGGCCCAAGTAGTCTTAAGCCTAGATATTAAGCAGTTGTTGGGTTAAGAAAAAAAAGTTTAAAATCTAGGTCAGCAACACGGGATCCAAAAGAGCATATTAGATCTTTAAATTTTAAATAATGTATTCAAAATAAAGATTATAAATTTAACTATAAGAAAATATTTTCATGCTAAATCTAATAATATCGAAAGTAATTGTTAACAATGCCACTTCACAATCGGGTTTTTATTTTTTTCCTTGGATCGTACATCTAATTTAGCTAATACATATTAGGAAGTGATATGTGATAATCTATATTATCGCCCTTTTTATGTTTGCTGCTTGATGGCACACGCACTCATCTGTTCTCTCAAAAGTTAATTTGATGTACATATGCCTCACCGGTAATTGTAACTCGACGTATGGCAATTAGTAGGGCATCGTATTGTTATCCTTGTATGGATCTAGTACACTGAACCGTACTAAGAGCTTTAATTGGTTAAAGAATGAATTTAAGTTAAACCATAGATGTTAGAAAGGAACAAAAAAAACTTGCACTCGCGCTTTTTTCCCTTGTTTTAGGACATAGATATGGTTTTCAGAAGAAAATGTTTGATAAGGATAGATATACGTTTTTATTTGCTTTTAATCTATGGGTTGGGCAAAAAATATAATGCGCGCTGTGTGCTAATTTTAGGATAAAAATATTGATACCTATGAGATGCATCATTGCCATCCTTATGATATATTATAAATTTAGGATGTCACATCTTTAAAATAGCACGAATTTAGTATAGCTAGAATCCAATCTACGTGTTAGGTATAGAAAGAAAATCCTAATATTTAATTGCATCTTCCTAGAGGAGGAAAACAACGAAAAATGTAAGTATGCAAGTTCTAATGGATTTACAAACTTTTCTTTGAAAATATTTTTCTAAAACACTAATTGTGAGTTGATCTTAAAACAGTTGGATTATTATCTATGTTAGCTCCAAGACTTCTACACTCTAGAAGATTTCACCTTCTATCTCATTTACTAGCTCTTTTCATTTCCATCTTTTCCAGAACATCAACCAATCTCATATCTCCGTCTCTACCTTTCGAAGCCACTTATATCTCAAAGCAGTCTATTTTTACTCAAGAAGCCTAATCTATGATGCCACATGATATCTCAAGTTACACAGGTCCGTTTGAGACCACTCTGGTTATTCATCAGCCATAAAGCATGATTCTGGTAATGGTTTTCCAAACCACAAATCATTTTCATGAAACATTGGTAAAAAGAGAAATCACTTCGTATATGACCATGATCATGGGCATGACTATTCAAACAATTTTATTTCTACAGAGGTGCACACTTTATCCACACGACGTGAGCTTATTCCCTCACTTGCCAAGTAGGAAGGTTCATGACAAGACCTTTTCAAATCCATTTTAGGGATACCTCATGATTGATAGATTGGTCAATCCACTCTCAAACAATATTAATTATTTGATTTTGCATGCTTATAAATCCCATAACTCTCCATCTCAACCAAGTAGTCTAGCAAGCTTCTCTATTCTTGTCTTACTCAAGAATCTAAGGATGCCACCTGTTCGTGCCGAAATCTCGCGCGCCCCGATACGAACACGTCGACGCTTGGGAGGTCTCCTTAACTCCAGTGCAGGCTGGTCGGCTTCTCTCCGTGGCTCAAGGTACACGCGTCAAGGGCCGTGGGGTTCGATCGGCTCTGGCGCGATGGTACGGGTACGAGTGTGCCAGTCAATTTGATCCTGTAATTGACAAGGAGGTGAGACGAATAGGTCCGTTGGATGGTGGGCCGATACAGGCGCTCACTATCGGTTGGCTGCCGATAGGATCGGGATGGCCATCGGCCACACCCGGAATATCCTTCGCTATCGGCTATTTGCCGATAGGAATCAGGAAGCTCTTTAATCGGCTGGGGAGTCGATGAAAGCATGGACTGGTGTCGACGAGGGATCGGCCGCAGAGCCGATGGAGGAACTGGGGTGTACTCAGAGGATAGCAAAGCACACATGATCCCTCCGGATAGTCGACGGAAGCTGTAACGGTCGTTCATCGGCTGGAAAACTGACGAAGGCACATGCGAACTGGCAAGAAATCGTATTAAAAGGCACGGGCTATAAAGCCGATGCAGCTTCAGATATGACAGCACGATACCCGTCGCCTGCCGTGACAGCGCCATTAACACCGAACCTCGAAGATCGGACCTAACTGAGATAGTGTGAGGTCGAGGCCAACAGCAACAATACGGAGGACGTCGGATCGGCTGTGTTGAAGTAAAGACAGGAACGAACCTATCGGCTTGCTGAGCTGATGAGGGGACGCCTCTCTGAAGGCGGGCGCATATCAAGGGACATCTCTAAAGACTGGTGCATATCGACTGAGGGGCCAATGCAGTAGAAGTGAAGCTCAGAGCATGGATAACTCATCAGCTAACACTCCGATGAGACGCCGTGTAGAAAGCTATAAGCCTAAAGCTTAATCTACCGTCGGCAGCCCCGTAGGTTGAACCTAACCGATGCAGCACAAAATTGACAACAGCAGAGGGAGCTTGATAGGCCGATAGGCCTTGCACGGATGTGATGCGTTACATATGATTGGCCTAAGAGGTCAAACATAACCGATGCAGCCTTAAACAGAGAAGAACATATCGAGATAGTGGTGAGACTTACCTCTTCGCCAGAGATCGGACCTAACCGATGCAGCCCCGCGTCGAGAGCCAGATCCCACTGGTAAAAACCTAGATGAACTAGGATAACGATGCGCCGAGATTGTATTAATTGAGAGATATCTTTACATGTCTCCAGGGGTCTATATTTATGCCCTAGGTTTACAGAGTACAACGCGTTTTCAACTATCGGACGTTATTTTCTAACAAAAAGAAAGGAGAATATCTCTAAAGAAATTAACTAACTAAATCTTCCTATATAAGATAACATTTACGAAAGATAAAATACCCTATCGTGGGTTTCACGGCTCCTCCGCAAACTCGGTCTTATCTGGATAATCTTCTATTCCAGGACCGAGTCTTCCATTGCTCTAATCTGATTGGCTTTTTCCCTGTAACAATCGGACCTCCTTTCACTCAAGCCGATCCTTTTCAGCCTCCCACTGAGCTTGTCTAGATCCTGTCATTAAAACTCCTCCGTGGACCCGACTCCATCCGGATAGTTCTCTATCCTCAAACCGATCTAATCTTCCACTAGCCCCATCGGCTTCTCTACAGTACCGATCGACTTTGTCCCATGAGCCGATCAGTATTTCCATCGACCGATCTTGTTTACAGGCTTAATCAAATTTTGGTGTTAACACTCTCATCGAAAGATCGGGACTAAACCCTTGCGGGTTCTCATCAGTTGGTATTAGAGCGCGGTTAATCTGTGAGAGACTTTCTGCCCTTCGTTATTTAATTTATTTTCCTATAGTCCAGAAAAAGCCAACAAAAAAATAGTGGATTAGTTCTCCGTAATCGTAAAAACCCTTTGAGCCTTTTCTTACTAGGACTGCTTAGTTAGGGCTTGTTGAGTTTTTGATTGCATGGTTGTGTTAATTTGCTGGTCTTAGTGTTTGGGCGATTAGAGTTTCGAGTTCTTGCCACCGCACATCGCCATCTTCACCGTCGCTGCCACCACCATTGTTTTAGCCGTCATTACCACCATCGTTGCCACCCACCAAATCACTTTCCATCCATAGTTTGATCTATTTCTTTTTGTGTTTTGTATTGCCTTTGATCCTGCCGCCACTAGAAAGAAAACAGAGCCATGATTCGAGTGACGTTCCTTAAATCAGTCATATCTTTTTTATACAGACTCAAAATTAGGCATATCATATACCCACGAACATCTACAGAAAAAATTACATCTGTTTCTCCCCTGCTTTGCCGGGTTTGGCAAATTTAAAATTGCCAAATTTTACTTGCAAAATTATGTTTTTGTGGCAAGAAGCTTCGGGACCCCTTTGGATAGAACTTTGAAAAATTCCACATGCCTCATATTTTGTCCGTTTGAGCTAAGAATTTTTGTGGTTGGTTCTAGTGTGCTCCTAGTTGTGAAAAAAAGTTGCATATCTCTCCTTAGCACTAGAGAGAGAAAAGCAAAAAAAAAAAGAGCAAGAAAGAAAGGGGTCGACTCGTGAGAACCTTCCTTCCACCTAGTCCCTGTTGTCTCCACCTTCTTGTTATTGTGTATATTTCGGTTTGTGTCTTGTGGCATTCTTTGTGGTTAGGCTCACGTCTCTACTTCGCCTAGCCTAGGACCAGTATGGTACCGACCTTGAACGATTACTCAACTTGCTTTGACTAATGTGGTTTCTAGTACTTCCTTGTGCATTACTTTCAACCCTTCTACAGCTCCACACATACGACTACAGCTTGACAGGCCTTGTTGCTACAGCACCGATACACCTCGTTTCATAGTTGCAGACTTATCGGTTGTCGTCACCTCTTTTGTGAGCATGGTAAGAACTGGTAAGAGCTTGTGAGATAAGCTTAGAGTGAGCGCCTTTCAGTAACCACACCCCAATAGTTGTAGGGATTAATTCTCATCAACTATTTTCATTGTTCTTTTGTTATATTAACCATGACAGGTTCAGAGGAAGAAGATGATGTATCCCATTCTCCACACACCAAGCGCATCATACAACATTTTGCAAGGCAAGTGAAGTGGCACACGGAAGGACTTGATGTAGATTTGCAGGTGATAATGACAAGATTGGGCAACTGGAGACCACATAGATCGATGCCACAACCAGGCTTGCAGGGTTGGAGGCATCGGTTGTGCGTATTGACACCAGTCTTGCTACACTTGTGAGGCATTTTGATGACCTCAATGCTAGGGGCCATGATCGGAATAATGAAGACGACGTTGATGGTGAGTACAGTGAGGATAACTTCTATGATGACTATACCGTTGACACTAAACGGGATGACCACAACGCGCGTGATCGCCGTCGGCTATGTAACAACCATAGAGGCATGGGAGGACACCGCCAATGAGAGGTATGCAATAATGAAGATGCTTTTTCTAAAATCAAATTTAAGATACCCCTTTTATGGAAAATATGACACTGATGCATACATTACATAGGAGATTGCTATTGATCAAAAATTTGCATGCCATGAATTCCCTAAGAACACTAGAGTTAGAGCTGCTACTAGTGAGTTTACTGATTTTACCTTTGTGTGGTGGATAGAACATGGCAAGAAAAATCCTATTAACATGCCATAGACTTAGGATGCTTTGAAATGGGTCATGCGGGCTAGATTTGTTCTTTCTTACTATGCATGTGGTTTGTTAAATAAGTTGCAACAATTGAGATAGGGTGCTAAAAGTGTAGAGGAATATTATCATGAATTACAAATGGGCATACTTCACTGTAATTTAGAAGAGTTTGAGGATGCTGCTGTGGCTAGATTTTTGGGTGGTATAAACCGTGAGATTTATGACATTGTGGACTACAAAGATTACACTAATATGACTCGATTGTTTCATCTTGCTTGCAAAGTTGAAAGGGAAGTGCAGGGACGACGTGCTAGTGGCAAGAGTAATTTTTCTATAGGAAAATTGACATCATGGCTGCCGCACACTATTACTATTCCTTCACCATCTTCCACACCCCGACGGTCGGCACCTTCTCCATCCAGTGACAAGCCACGTGTTTCGACTGCTAGTGCATCGGCTAAGACAACCCAGCAGCCAGCCGTGAGTGCTTCTTCTGTTGCATCCACTAAAAAGAAAGAATCTAAATCTGACAACAAAAATGTGATTCAATTGAAAGGTTCTTACTTTCTTGCTACTAAATCTGATGTTACCAATTTGGATACAACTGAAACTATTTACTATGCTTTCGTCTGCAAGGATGCTTTGTTTTCTTTTAAGGATATACCTATTTCTTTTCCTCCTGCGGTCACTAATCTTTTGTAGGAGTATGAGAATGTTTTCCCCAGGAAGTACCATCGGGACTGCCACCAGTGTGTGGAATTAAGCATCAAAACCAACCGCACGCCATACAAAACCAACCCTGACGAAACCAAGGAGATTCAGCGTCAGGTTCAAGAATTGTTGATAAAGGGTACGTACAAGAGTCTCTTAGTCCATGTGCTATGCTGGTGATTTTGGTTCCTAAGAAAGATGGATCTTGGCGTATGTGTGTTGATTATAGAGCTATTAATAACATTACCATTAGATATCGTCATCCAATTTCTAGGTTAGATGATATGCTTGATGAATTGAGTGGCTCTACTGTCTTCTCTAAAGTTGATTTGCGTAGTGGATACCACCAGATTCATATAAAGTTGGGAGATGAGTGGAAAACAGCTTTCAAAACTATGTTTGGATTATATGAGTGGTTAGTGACGCCTTTTGGTTTAACTAATGCCCCTAGCACTTTCATGAGGTTGATGAATGAGGTTTTGTGTGCTTTCATTGGAAAATTTTTGGTGGTATACTTTGATGATATTCTGATTTATAGTAAATCTTTAGAGGAACACCTTGATTATTTACGTGCTGTTTTTAATGCTTTGCGCGATGCATATTTGTTTGGTAACCTTGCGAAGTGTAGTTTCTGCACCGATCGTGTCTTGTTTCTTGGCTATGTTGTTACTCTGTAGGGAATTGAGATTGATCAAGCCAAGGTCGAGGCAATTCAGAGTTAGCCGCCTGCTAAAATGGTTACATAGGTTCGAAGTTTTTTAGGACTTACAGGATTTTGTCGCCACTTCGTGTAGGATTTTAGCACTATTGCTGCACCGCCAAATGAGCTTACAAAGAAGGGAGTGTGTTTCACTTGGGGCACCACACAAGAGAACGCCTTCAACATGTTAAAAGATAAGTTGACACATGCACCTCTCCTCCAACTTCTAGATTTTAATAAGACTTTTGAACTCGAATGTGATACTATTGGGATTGGATTGGATGGTGTTTTGCTACAAGAGCGAAAACCCATTGCATATTTCAGTGAAAAATTGAGTGGGCCTGTTCTGAATTATTTTACTTATGATAAGAAATTGTATGCTCTTGTGAGAACTCTAAAAACATGGTAACATTATTTATGGTCCAAGAAATTTGTTATATATTCTGATCATGAATCTTTAAAATATATTCGTAGTAAAAAAAACTGAATCGTAGGCACGCTAAATGGGTTGAATTTATTGAATCTTTTCCTTATGTCATCAAACACAAGAAAGGAAAGGAGAATATCATTGTTGATGCTTTGTCTAGGAGATATAACTTGTTGACACAACTTGACTACAAAATCTTTGGCCTAGAAACAATTCAAGCCCAATATGTAAATGATGATGATTTTAAAGATGTGTTGTTGCACTATAAGGATGGAAGGACATGAAACAGATTCGTCTTTCATGATGGGTTTATTTTTAGAGCTAACAAGCTATGCGTTCCAGATAGCTCTGTTCGTTTGTGTTGCTGCAGGAAGCACATGGCGTTAGGTTGATGGGACATTTTAGTGCCAAGAAGATGGAGGACATTCTTGCTAGCTATTTCTTTTGGCCGAGGATGAGAAGAGACGTGAAGAGATTTGTGGCTCGCTACACGATATGTCAAAAGGCTAAGTCATGTTTAAAAATACATGGTTTGTATATGCCTCTACCTGTTCCTAATGTTACTTGGGAGGATATTTCAATGGATTTTGTGTTGGGCTTGCCTAGGACCAAGAGGGGGTGAGATAGCTTTTTTGTGGTTGTGGATAGATTTTCTAAAATAACACATTTAATACCATATCATAAAACTGATGATGCTACTCATATTGCTGATTTGTTCTTTCGGGAGATTGTTCGCTTGCATGATGTGCCAAACACCATTGTTTCGAACCGTGACACTAAATTTCTCAGCCATTTTTGGAGAACTTTGTGGGCTAAGTTGGAGACTAAGCTTTTGTTTTCTACTACTTATCATCCCCAAACTGATGGGCAAACAGAAGTTATGAATAGAACTTTGTCTACTATGTTATGGGCTGTTTTAAAGACAAATATTAAGATGTGGGAAGAATGTTTGCCTCATATTGAATTTGCATACAATCGCTTGTTGCATTCCACTACAAAGATGTGCCCTTTTGAGATTATTTATGGATTTTTGCCTCATACTCCTATTGATTTAATGCCTTTGCCATCTTCTAAAAAATTAAATTTTAATGTTAAACAACGTGCTGAGTTGATATTAAAGCTGCATGAAACAACTAAAGAAAACATAGAGCTCATGAATGCTAACTATAAGCTTGCTGGTGACAAAGATAGCCGACAATTGAATTTTGAACCTGGTGATTTGGTTTGGTTGGAACGGTTTTCTGATTTGCGAAAGTCTAAGTTGATGCCTGAGCTGATGGACCTTTTAAAGTGCTTAAAAAAATTAATGAAAATACATACAAGCTTGATCTCACTGTAGATTTTGGGGTTAGTCTCCTACTTTTAACGTTGTAGATTTAAAGCCATATCTAGAAGAAGAAGATGAGCTTGAGTCGAGGATGACTCCAATGCAAGAAGGGGAGGATGATGAGGACATTAACACTATCGATACATCTACTAATGGTCTAATTACCCGTGCTCGTACACGCCAACTCAACTATTAGGTGAGTTTATTTTTGAGTTTATGTTCCTCTTCTTTATACCCTGAATACGCATGTACTCTTGTTTTACTCAGGAACGATGGAGAGGATCCAACGGAAAGAGGATTAGCCCGGGGTGGATTCGGACTGCATAACAGTGCCAAATTCTGACGGCCGCCATGACTTCATGTGAACTCCGATTTGGGCTTGCAAGTACTTAATAGAAAGGTTATCAAGTCTACTTTCAAATGGATCTGGCCCCATGTCAATATCTGTTCTAGAGCGGCCACAATTATCATTTTTCTACCGAGTGTTTTTCTATCCACGGTGCTGCGTCACCTCTTTTGGGCCCAATGGGCCGTGTATCAAGTTGGGCCCATTAGGGGTGCGTCCTAGGGTTGAGCACGACCCTAGCATCCTGTGGTCGTCTTCCCTTCTTCTTAAACCTTCAACCGCCGCCAAAAAGAGGGGGTTTTTTGTTAATTACAGTTAGCGTCTTGCTACTTGCACATAGCACGCGTATCGGCTAGACCGCCCGTCTGTTTGTCTCTAGAACCCCGCCATATTGTGAATTTAGAGTAAATCTTTCATCTCAATATCTAGTAATTTCAGTGCTTGTTTTACTTGTTCTTGCTTGTTCTTCGATTGCTTGTAGGATGAGTGCCCTAGTGGCTGGTTTGTCGTGCACCACAAGTTCGCATCGACCATCAGAGATGGTGCATCGATTGCTAAGATGCATCGTTCTTAGACGGTTGTAGTCGGGTCGTGAACATCGCCTCCATCCCCCAATCGAGTTATCCTCCACCTCTCATCAAAAGATCAGGACTAAATCTTAGTGGGTTCTCATCAGGTGTCCATCTTTTGCATACCTAATGATAAATAATAGATGATTTTCTTCGCTTGATACGCATTTATTGGCAATTAGTTTGGATTCGGTAGCATTTTTTAAG
Source organism: Oryza coarctata (assembly GCA_030770085.1). NCBI lineage: Eukaryota > Viridiplantae > Streptophyta > Magnoliopsida > Poales > Poaceae > Oryza > Oryza coarctata. The sequence goes on along the minus strand of CM061483.1, from coordinate 10,015,490 downwards.
AGAACAAACAATCATCGAAACTGTTGTTAGACCAATCGTTACTAACCTTCGACTTAAAAAGTTTTAGGACTGAACGAAGTATGAAGAAGTCCTTGTCATAACTCTTTGACTCATTGCTTTGCTGCCTTCTGCAATGCCTCGAAATTATCTAGGCTTCTCGCTGACCCTAATATAAATTCTGGTTCAGCATGCCGTAGCATCTTCTTTAGTTTGATACCAATATTATGCAACATTGTATGGTTAATGTTATCCATCACAACAGCAGAATCATCATGAATACTACTCTCCTAATAGATATCAGATTCTTTCACGACGCAACTTTTGACTTCAACTGTATCACGATGTTTAGATCAAACTGTATAGTCCAATCCAAACCCGTGGTAAACCAAGTAAGCTTTTTTGTTTTTACAATTTAAGCATGGATAACATATTTCATTTGTTGACTTGCTCATAGCATGTTTTTTTATAATTTCGATGATAGTGACGCCGCCTTTCCCACTAACCTCGCCCGGCACAGCCATAGACTGCTGCGTAATATACCTGCTCTGTTGCGCTTCTGGCTCTCCTCCCAGTACTCGAGGACGTGGCGCCAGTATGGACCGTTGGCACACCGCCTGTGACAAAAAAAATGCACATGGTTACAATTTTTTTTCTCGATTATGCACACGCACATACATCACTTACACATGTAATATCATACTCACACACTCGCAAATGTGGCCTATAAGACATGCTAAAAAGACTAAAAACCTAATACATTTTTGATCTTACTAAATTCGTATTAAAATACAATTTATTTGTACATAATATTTTTGAGCACCAAAATTTTAACCGTTATAATTTAGGCTAACCGCGATCTAATAGATAAAATTTTCTCTTTTTATCTGATTAATGTGCTAATTTCTAGCCCCTCAAAACAAATGTAATAGTTTTTTTAGTCCTTATAGTATAATGGATTAACAGAAGGGAGTTTCAGATCTCACAATGTAATCATGGTTGACCAGCTCCTAGAAAATTACTGCGATCGAGTTTTTTTTTGGCCGGCATTCATCGATCGATCACCGTCGTCCGACCAAAAGACCAACCGATGGGCTATGGAGGCTCACGCTGAGTTACCACAGGCGGCAAAGTTGAACCCGGAGCTTCGCAGCGCGTCCTCAACAGCCATGTCCAATCGGGCCGCCATCCCCGGCGACAAATGGTTGCTCCAGTCACCAGTCACCCCCTTCCGGAAGAATGAGTCGTTGCTGACATTTACGTCGTTGACACCAGTCTTGTTCACCTCCAAGCTCTTGAGGTGGTCAAAGCTGCATAGGTGGACGATGGCCTCTGACACCCCGTCTGCCTCCTCCTCGCCGGAGAACGGGCACCCCATGAACTCCGCCAGCTTCTTCACATAGCTCGTCGGCTCCCGCAGCATCTCCTCGTAGCGGAGGAAGAGCACCTTCTCCGGGCGCTTCTGGCTCTCCTCCCAGTACTCGAGGACGTGGCGCCAGTATGGACCGTTGGCACATCGCCCATGACAAAACAGATGGAGCTCCTCCTCGATCGTGTATGGCACCAGCGACAACTGATCTTTATTTACCTTGTTAGCTCTGGCTTTGGCGGCCATGGTCTTGTTATTGAAAAGCCACCATGAGACAATAGTATCCTTGGGATCCCTACAAATATACACGATACGACAGCCAGAGCTATCTGCTGTGATGCGCTCCGGGAGGAGGGAGTAAGGCAGGTGGGTGGAGAGAAGGCGCGGCGAAGGGAGCGCAGCAAACACATCGTCGTCGCCACCGCCGTCGGAGAGCACAAAGGTTGACTCGAGGAACTTGACGCAGTCGTGTGGGCCACAATGGCGGAGCGGGTGGGCCTCGCCGGACGGCGGGTAGGCTGCCCGGTTGGCTGTGGCGAAGGCGAGCGCCTTGAGCCAGGTGGTGCCGGACTTGGGAAAGCTGCTGAGGAAGACGTCGGACGGTCTTGGCTCAAAGCGGGTGTGCACGGCCTCCAACCCTGGAAGAGCCCACTCCGGCAGCCAGAAGCCGCCGTACTGCCGTAGAGGGAACGCCCGACATCGCGTCTCCAGCGGCAGCGAGGGCACGAGCTCGGCGATGCTAGTCACGCCGCCTTTCCCGCTAACCTCGCCCGGCACAGCCATAGACTGTTGCGTATTATACCTGCTCTGTTGCGCTGATGAACGGTGCATGTTAATTATAGCGTGTTGGGCGATCGGTGTTGGAGCCAAATCACTCAGTTCCTCTAACCTGTATCTAGATACAAGTTAGAGAAGCCTAGATACAAGTTTTTGAAGCTAAGTGATTTGGCTCCTGCAATTGATATCAGAGCCTGAGGATCCTTGAGCTAAGTAGTTGGCGGGTGTCGAGTGGTGATCGGCAACAACGTCAACAAGGTGACACGCTGGTGGCGTGATGCCACTAACTGTGATCTCATGGTGTGATGCCATGAGAAGGCGGATGGCACGACGCTGCTGTTGAGATGGTGTGGTAGTGCGATGCCACTGCATCGAAGAGTCGGCGTTGTCGCATAGTTGTGGTGTGATGCCACTACCATCTGGTGGTGGGAAGCTGCCACAGAGGTTGGTGTGAAGCCGACAGTGATGGTGGTGTGACACCGCTGGTTACAACGAGAAGTGGACATGGTGCCGTTTGAAGCTTTGGCAAGAAGCAGCAACATCGGCGACGTCGTGGTCGTGGCGAGATGCTACGGCCAAGTCATGTGGTGGTGAGAGACTGCCACAAAGAACAGCTGGTGTGCGAGGCCGGTGGCGACAACAAGGCAATGGAGGTGTGAGGTTACTTGAAGACCCCACAGGATGGTGGTGCCATCCGGTGTTTCGTCGAGGTGCGGTGGCATGTCGACGGCGGGGCAGCATCAATCCTGATGGCGGCAAGCTCGATGGTGCGTGCGGGAGGCACATGGTGGCCATGTTGCAAGGCTGCACAGCAAGTGACGACTGCAACAAGAGAACGGCGGCGTGTTGGCGTACATGGTGGAGTAGGTGACTCCATCATGAGATGCATAAGAAGAATAATGTGCTACAGTACCACAAGAAGCGCTGGTGCTGCGAGGGCACCATGTGACACGAGTAGTGTGAGGCCACCGCGTGGAGTCGGTGCAAAGCCGGCAAGAAATGTGGCTTGAAGCTGAGGTGTTCAGCAATGATGAGTGAAGGTAACAAGATTTGGGGAGTGATTGTTAGCTTTAATCTTGTTACATGAGAGTTAGTTCAATTAGTGATCCTGCTGTGCGTGATGCATGCCAGTAGAGGCCCGAGTCTTATGCCTATGCATGAGATTTGCAAGCTATAGTAGTAATGAGTGCGTGTGCATGTATGCACGTCGCGTGAGTTAGTGCATGTAGAACTTAGTGGAGTTAGTTTGCATGCGTGAGTTAGTTTGCATGCGTGTTAGCGGCATAGGAAATGGTCAATTGCATGACTGGCCACGTGAGTCAAGCGATGGTAGGAGTAGTTGATCAAATAGCTAGAGTAGTTAGTGTCTATAAATAGTAGTTATGTAATCAAGTGTGTTAAGAGGTTGAAGGGAGAATAACACAGAAAATGTAGCCCAAGTGTGTGTGCATGTCTCTCTTCCTTTGTAGTTCTTGTGTGCGCGTGAGAGACATATGAGAGAGAAATCAAGAGAGTGTAGAGAGATACAAGTTAGTGGAGCTGAGTGATTTGGCTCCAACAATTGGTTGCTCTTTATCGTCACTGTCGGTAGCCTCCGTGGCATTGTCAGCCCAGTGGCAATATCCTCTTTGAATGACAATTACGGCTCTCCTGCTTTTGGTCTGTCTCCTACCCCTTACCAACCAAGGTCTTCCCCATCAACGTGGTTGATCGCCATTCTGTGCTGAATGTAAGAAAAGTGTAGTAACGTTAGCTTATTGAGATATTTATGCTGGTTTAAAATATATTACAATGTCTATATCATTTGTGGTCTTATGAAGTATGGTTTTAAATGATTTTAACAATCTACCTTTCTATTTATTTTACTCTCTATCTATATCAATGACATAGTAATTGAGTACTATGTTCGCAACTCTCTAAACTCTAGTTGCCACCCACTATTTCCCTCCCTCCTCCTTGCCTTGTTACCGCTTGAGACAGTGTCGAGAGGCCCAACAGCTGCTAGGATGGGTGCGGTGAGGTGATCTCCAAGCTGTGATGCATAGTGGCAGCTTCACGAGACATCTCCATGGCAATGTGGGGGTACAAGAAGTACAATCTCTCGCCAGTTATGGGGGCCTCCGAGCTCAGATCCAGCTGTGGTAGTGTGGAGCAGTCGTCAGTAACGAAGCCAGGCTTCCATCATAGAGGCTCATCTTCTTCTTCCTCTCCCTTTTTTTCTCTCTCCCCTCCCTCATTTTCTCCATAAAGTCTAGCAAGGTAGGGGACTTGAGCCTCCCTCTCTCCACCCCCATGTTGGCTCCGTCCCTGGTAGCCACTCACCTCGACTTGCAGACGATGTTGATGACATGGAACCCCTACTTCAATGGCACTGATGACGCTAAGGCTAGCTTCTACTAGAGGCACAAAACAGATCTAGCCATGTGGCGGCTTGACAGTGGGAGTGTCTCTCGGTGGTGATTATCCTAGTCTTGGTGTTGCTTAGCGTCAGCATTCTAGATCTGTGGAGGCTTGATGGGCGTTGTTATCTCTTTGGAGATGTTTGGTTGTGCCTTCTCATCCTATCGTAGTTAGATTCTCTCGGCAAAAGTCTTTCCCAGCTCTTGGGCTGTGCAGTTTGACTCCACGCCCTTCCTAAATGCATCATCGATGAGATCTATCCAATGTTTTTGGTGATCCTTGATAGTAGGTTGTTGTGTTGGTGTCGTTCGGCCTCTTGGATCAGCTTCAATGACCATGGTGGTGGTAATATATGTATGAGCAATTATTTTACAATTGAGCTACTCTCCAATGATGTATTCTGCTTTAGCCCGACAATAGCCGGCAATAATGTGCGTAAGATCCAATTGACACTACGATCGATGCTAATTAAGAAGACTATTTTCAAGTTTGAGAAAGACAAGTATTACATACGACATGTATTCTTCGCTAACCATGGACAAAGGTTTCACAGTAGGATTGTGTTATGTGTCTCTTTATGTTGGTGTTTTAATTAGTTTTCTTGTTATCCATCAAGTTATGTTTTGTAATTTGTAGTCGATCAATCTATAAACTCTATAATAATTAGTTATAGTTTTTTAAAGCAAATTCTAAGAATGAATTTTCATTATGTTAAAAAAAAGCACTTACTAGAAGCTTTCATAGTAGCTATTTGGTTAGTTACAACAAGATATATAATGGACTCATAATTTTAACTTTTATTGTGATTACAGGATAGACGCACACACACACCCACCAATACGTCTTCTAACACGAAAACTAGCGGCACATCCTGATTTTACTAAAATACTAACCCACTTACATATGCGTAATATTTATAGTAATTTGAACCTTGTAGATAAAATCATGTAACTACGACTTCAACATCATGTCACATGTGTTTTCCTCTTAATTCTAACTTTGGTAATATGTCCGAACGATTTTATCGTCAAAACAACTCCAAACAGGGCAGCATGGCGTAAAATATGCGATGTTAGTCACGGCGATGTGCTAAAAACTCTGGCATCGGTAACTCAAAACATGGTTGCATTGTGGAGATAGCGCTGATGGAACGTACATAAAAAAAAATACTTGCAAGCTAGCATCTCCAGCAGCGGCAACACATATTAGCATGCGGCATGCTAGAAGTGAGTGCGTAAGCAGCAGCCGTAAGGCATATATATTGTGATGACTGTTAATATAATTGTACATTGAGATTCATCGATCGCCAATTCTGTTGGAAGAACACTCATGTCGCCAACGGATGGAAAAGTATGATTAATATATATTGATTAATGGCTGCTGACATTGTGGTGGTTAATTAGTAGCAGAAAACAAGGGAGTGTAGAGAGATACAAGTTAGTGGAGCTGAGTGATTTGGCTCCAACAATCGGTTGCTCTTTGTCGTCACTGTCGGTAGCCTTCGTGGCATTGTCAGCTCAGTGGCAATATCCTCTTTGAATGACAATTATGGCTCTCCTGCTCTTGGTCTGTCTCCTACCCCTTACCAACCAAGGTCTTCCTCATCAGCGTGGTTGATCTCTATTCTGTGCTGAATGTAAGAAAAGTGTAGTAACGTTAGCTTATTGAGATATTTATACCGGTTTAAAATATATTATAATGTCTAGATCATTTGCGGCGTTATGAAGTATGGTTTTAAATGATTTTAACAATCTATCTATCTATTTATTTTACTATCTATGGCATTGTAATTGAGCACTATGTAGCCCAAGTGTGTATGCATGTCTCTCTTCCTTTGTAGTTCTTGTGTGCGCGTGAGAGACGAGAGAGAAATCAAGAGAGTGTTGAGAGATGCAAGTTAGTGGAGCAGAGTGATTTGGCTCCTTTATCCCTAGTTCTACCAGGTCATAAAGTGACTTCAATCCACCCTTTGTCTTTGTTAATATGTCTAATAAAAGATCAATGGTGCAATCAAATATATTTTTTTAAGGCATGACGAATATCTAAGTTACGGTAAGTACTTAAAGAAAGCCAAACGCTTCTTCAATGATACTTTTGGATCTTCTTTTTTCTCCGTATTTTTCATATGCTTTGTTTCTTCTTACGCATGGTTGCCTTTTTCTTACCCTTTTCGAATACAACTTTCACTTTCTCCATTAATTAAAATACAAATTTTCTTGTCTCAGTTTTTGTTTCTATACCCTCTCTCTCCATCGTATCGTCAAAATAACTCGTCATGGAGTGGTATCTATGATCACTAGTTAAGAAATATCGGTAACGTATGTACATTAAATTTTTATATGATGTGAGATACATGTACATAATTTCATTGATGTAGACTATACATCCGATATTTCCTTATATCTGATGCGATGGAGAAAACATCATAGGAAGGTTGTTGATAGTGATGAAAATAATGGATCTTAGTATGAAGTACTCATCTATAAATTCATTCCACATTCGTAAATCATTGTTCCATAGATCGACCATGTCTTCTATCAAAGGTACAAGAAGAACATCTATGTCATTATCTGGTTATCTCGAATCTTGTATAAGTATGGACAACGTACTTTCGCTTCTAACAGAGGTATGTAGGTAGGTTCTAAATGATCATAAGTACATGCCAAGTATTGTGTATGCTACTCAGGTCATCAAAGGGGTTCATTCTATCGATACTCAATGCGAACTTAACATTTCTTGGCTTCTTAGCAAATTCTTTATACTTCTCATCAAAAAGTTTTTACTCGTGTGTATCCATAGGGTGTCTCAGCTTTTTGTCCTTCTTGCACTTTTCATTGTGCCATTAGATTAGTTTGGCATGCTTAGAATTTGTGAACAAATGTTTAGTCAATCTTTTACTGGAAAGTACTATATCACCATGGCAAATATTTTTCTCTTCGAATCGAATGAACTGTTTTTCTTATTCAAAGACTTAGTACTCTTCTTGTAGTAACTGCGTCGCAAGAAGGGTAACTGCTCAAATTCTCAATCTCTTTGTGGTACAGGATGCATTAATTGACATAGGTGTCCATCTTTTGCACACCTAATGATAAATAATAGATGATTTTCTTCACTTGACATGTATTTATTGGCAATTAGTTTGGATTCGGTACCATTTTTTAAGAGAACAAACAAATCATCGAAACTGCTGTTAGACCAATTGTTACTAACCTTCGACCTAAAAAGTTTTAGGACAGAATGAAGTATGGAGAAGTCCTTGCTAGAACTCTTTGACTCATTGCTTTGCTGCCTTCTGCAATGCCTCGAAATTATCTAGGCTTTTCATCGACCCTAATATAAATTTCGATGAATTTGGATAAAGAAGCAATTGTTGAAATCTTGGCATCTCCTACATTAATTATTTTTAACTGTCCATCTGTAAATACAAGCACAATATAATATACAATTTAGAAATAATTTAAATACTATATTTCCTTTATTTTAATTTCAAATTACTTTTTTAAATTTGTATATATAATATTTTCTAAATAATCAACTTTTTTTATCTCCTTTGTACACTAATGATTCTAAATGGAAGTAAATTGCAAAGGAATTTATAGCAAAAAATAAGAGTAATATTATTTAAAAAAAACTAGAGAGACTAAATTAGGGTCTCTCTAAACTAGAGACCCATCCAACTTGATCAATGGTTAGAGATACTAATTACAATAAAATTCATAATTATTGGGTGCAAAAACATCACTAAAAAGGGATTTATGAAGAAAAGTTACCCTAAGTTAACTTAAAATTGCAATATAAATTCTTGAAACTATTAAAAAAACATCATTTTTATTTCTTTTAAACAAATGCATAAAATTGAAAAAAAAATCTCCCCTACGATAATAGAAAGATGATATAGAGAGTAAAATATATCAAAACACTCAAGACTAAAACTTTGTCCACTTATTTTTACTTTTTTTCTAGAGAGAGAGGAAGCCTAAAATAAGAAAGGTTCAGGGAGAAAGGATTTTTTATAGATGTCCCACCTTACAGTCCACCTGTAAAATAAATCTTTACAGGCCGTAGAGTGTCCGTAAAAATTTAGATCTATTTGTAGATAGCGCTTATTCTCTGATCACACACAGTGACTATATTATCCGCCGTTTGGAAAAATGTTTTGCCCACGTATATAAAAAACATTTTTGATGCGTGTGATCCGTTGAAATCAAACTAAATGGCTTGGATCAGCGGAAATCCACATGCATGGTGGATTTCGAAGTAACTCCAGGGAATCTGCAGAAATAGATACATGCATGGTAGCAGCGTCACTACAATTTTATCCATGGGACCTCCAATTTTAGGACTAACTAGGAAACTGTTAAAACATAATCACACGTCCGTTGTTGAAATGAGCAGATCGTGACACTAACTGACTGGCTGGCAATACGCCAGAGAGAGCAGAGACCACTAAGGTAGAGTTCTTGGAGGTTGGATCGGATTTTTCACGGTATAGAAAAAGAGTGAGTTAATAGCGTATATTACTTAAATATTAGCTATTATAATTTAAAAAATAAATTTATTTAATGTTTTAAAAAAACAAAAAAATTATATAAAAAAATATTTGTCGGTTCGGTTCGAAAGTATAGTGAAAAAAAAGCCACAGCTGCGTCTGGTTCCGAACGGTGCGTAAGGCACTGAGACACTAGCACGCTATAACATGGACGGATGAGGCACGCAGAAGAGCACTCGCGCAAGACACTAGCCGATGGCCCCGACCACGAGCTTTGGTCACCGCGAAGGCAGCGTCGTGGACGTGGCGGAGCGCGCCCACACGCTGCCGCTGGAGACGCGGTGCCCGCCGTTCCCACTGCGGCAGTACGGCGGCTACTGGCTGCCGGAGTGGGCCCTCCCCGGGTTCGAAGCTGTGCACACGCGCTTCGAGCCAAGGTCATCTGATGTCTTTCTTGCCAGCTTTCCCAAGTCTGGCACCACCTGGCTCAAGGCGCTCGCCTTCGCCACAGTCAACCGTACCGCGCACCCACCGTGCGGCGAAGCCCACCCCCTCCGCCACAGTGGGCCGCACGACTGCGTCAAGTTCGTAGAGGCCTCCTTCACCATCTCCGGTGACGGCAGCGACGTGTTCGTAGCGTTCCCTTCACCACGCCTGCTGGCCACTCACATACCATACACCCTCCTGCCGGAGTGCATCACGGCGGACAACTCCGGCTGTCGGATCGTGTACATTTGCCGAGACCCCAAGGACGCGTTTATCTCCGGGTGGTTCTTCAACAATATCAACAAGGCTAAAGGTGCAAGCATAGAGCACTCATCCCAGACGCCTTCGATCGAGGAGGTGTTCGACTTGTTCTGCGATGGGCGGTGTGTCGGTGGCCCACAGTGGCACCACGTTCTTGAGTACTGGTTGGAGAGCCAGAGGCGGCCGGAGAAGGTGCTCTTCCTCCGGTACGAGGCGATGCTACGTGAGCCGACCCGCAGCGTGAAGAAGCTGGCCGAGTTCTTAGGGTGCCCATTCACTGCTGAGGAGGAGGCTACCGGGGTGGTGGACGCCATCATCGACCTATGCAGCATCGACCAACTCAGGAATTTACAGGCGAACAAGACTGGCGCCACTGAGCTGGGTGTCAGGAAGGAGTCCTTCTTCCGGAAGGGGGTGGCCGGCGACTGGAGTAACCACATATCTTCGGAGATGGCCGCACGGCTGGATAGGGTTGTCGAGGATGCACTGCAAGGCTCCGGGTTTACCTTTGCCACCGTTGGCGACTCCGAGTGAGAGAACCGCCGCCCACATGCCGGTGCTGTGGAAGGCACCGGCGAGATCTCCTCGCGTGCAAGAAGCTGTCAATGTGTACGTCCTCTCAAAGCTACAAAATGCAACACACGTTGCATTGTAGCGCTGTAATCTGAGAACCTTGTGATGAATAAAGTTGTGCCATCTTTTCGTTAAGCTTTACATTACCGGCAGTTGCTTGACGCGACGACGGCACCATGGCAACAAGCGACAGTGATCCGAGGTGCATGAACATGATGAATCGGTGATGATCGATGAGCCCAACGCTCGTCGAAAGCAGATCCAGCAAAGAAAAAAGAGTGAAAATCAGAGCTTGATGGATGGCGCAGCATGGTGGTGTCCGACAAAGTAACTCAAGTAGAGATTTGTTAAGTGAATAAAAGCGTGGTAACATATTTATAATCAAATGAATGCATCGTATAGTACACAAATATAATATCAAAATATCAACAAACTTATAGGCAAATGCAAAAGTACAGACAACTTTTTCCATCATTAAACATTGATGTGGCTTTATATATTTATTTTTGTGGTAATGAATAGACAACACGAAATAGTGCAGAACTACAAAATAAAAACTAATAAACGCAAGTTCTTTGTAAATTCTATTTTCAAATCAATAGTGACAAACACACTATTGACTAACTCTATCCTAAAAATCATTATTTTGTTTAAAATGCAGTATATATGTATATATGTCTACTCACCCTTAAAACCGCATTGGCTAACTCTATCGTTCCTTATAACTGTATTAAAAAATTGAGCTAATCATATCGAAGTCATCAGTTTACTATCGACGTGTATATTATCTATCATTAAAAAATAATTAAAAATAAATATAAGTGCCTATATCAAATATACGATTTCAACACATACAGAGAGATTCTCCTCCAAAAGAATCTAATCAGTTAAGTATGGACAAAGAATCAAAGATTTGAGAGGAATATTGTTTTGGACAAAAAGTGAACATTCAGAGAACGACTGTAGAATGATCAACTCATTTAGGATGGAGGAAGTACTAGTAATTCTAAGAGCAATGCGTGGGATACATTTTTCTTGTTGGATCTTGCTTGAATTATCGGACAAATGCATGCACAGATTATGCAAGCATACTCTTTATTTCCCTTTTTCGGGGCAGCAGCAGCATCACGTGGGGGGTGGCAATGAAGAACAGAAAAGACTAGAGGGGGTGGGGCCTAAGGGGCAGCCACGAGGGTCATACTAAAAATTGAAGGCCTAGTGCGAAAGGGTCTCTAAAGTTAGAAAAAAAACAGCATAACTAAATTATACTTTTACTTAATTATAAAACTTCAATCTATGTTATTTCTTATAATTCTTAGAAACATATCACATATTGTTAATGCCTAGATAGTATATCTCCTATACCTGAACTGAACTAAATATTTCTGACAATATCATTCACACATATATATATATACACGAACAAGTGTCTTACATGAACAAGTGTCTCAAAAGAAAAAGTGTATACGACTAAGAAAGAAAACCGATATCGGATAAGGCAAGTTTGTAGTGTGATCCGAGATAAATCAACCTGCTCAGCCGTATTACCTAAGGAATTCTTCAAGTCCTACTTAAAGAATGAGTTATTTATCGATATAAATACAATGATCTCCTAGGAAAGGAGGACATCCAATCTCGAGCTAAACACACACCACATTGAGCTAAGATCTATAAAACCATCTCGTTGCTAGACATTGACTATTTCTCGCCATATAGGTTGTTGCGTGTAATTTGGTTAGTCTAGATAGATTAGACTTCTTTTACTTGTACTTTGAAAGCCCAAACATGTATAAAAATATCTCTATGTTTTCTTCTCATTACCATCCCATAGATATCTTGCCATCAGTCAAACCCTATGCCTATAAATAATATAGTCGGGTATCACCCATTGTTAGTTGGTGTGGTAGGTAGGGCCTTGATGTTTCGAAGGTCCATCAAATATGATATCGAGAAGCAATAGTTTAGGTGAAGATCTCGGTGAAAGCTTGGGCCCAAGAGAATCAACCTGACCAGTAGTTGCTTAGCTTGAGATCGTAACCATTACCATCCCGGTAATGATTAAACCACTCGAGTTAACAATCTACATAAGGAAGCTGCTTGTAAGGAAAGTCCAGCCGTCCGAGTAAAAAGGTTTTAACAAAGCACTCGTGGTGCCCCATCCACAAGACGAGTTCCTACTCTCTGTCTGAATGCAAATTACTCAAGATGAAGGTCATCCAACAACCTGCTTTCGATAACTAAGCCTACACCGATAAGTGATTTACTCTACTCCCGTCATACTCAATCTGACGATATAGAGGTTGATCCACAAATTATTGATGTTGACTTTAATCATTTAGTAGAGTTCATCAGATTATATCTAGATAAGCCCATTGTACTTTACGGGCTTAAGAAGTGTGGATCCGATAACTCTTTCTCAGATTTAATATCCGGCCATGATATCAAAGCGATCGAGAAGACTACAGCAAAATCTAGTCATATCTTTTGCACCTAGGATTTGCATCTAATGCACGTGCGCATTCTCTGATTGTTCATTTGTCTTCTTTTGCTTCCACTGTGATAATTGAAAAAACAATATATTACATTGATTTAACTTTGGTGCGGAACATCTCAGTATGTTAAAAAAATGATCTAGGTAATTAGCAAGGAAATACACCATGGGTAGTATATAGGAAATAAATTAAAGAACAAAACAAACTTAGATTGACAGTGCATTTATACTACAGTTGTATTGCTCTTTCTTTGGTCTGTATTCGTTCTTGTGAATTTGGTTGGTGTTCGTTCGTTGGTTCTCGTGAATTTGGTGGTGTTCATTCGTTCTCTTGTGTTTGGGCCATCCATAGTTCTCTGCAGCGGACACAGTGTAGGATTTGTCCAATCTTGCTTGGTTAATTCTTTAATTAGTGATGTTGACATACCAATTTATCTTTTGTGTAGGCCTCAAAAAAATTATCTTTTGTGTGATAAGGTAGCCAAGACACCTTTATGCGTTCATGTGTGTGTGGTACTCGTAACGGGCACCAGGTCTCAGATGCACTGTAAAAAGAAATATGCTACGTCTGGCCTCTCCTTCCTTCACCCTGTACCTCTGCTGTGTTACTCAGCCCCATCGACCAAGCCAAGCTCCCAGTCCGCTTCCAGCGCCCAGCGGCAATGCCAGTGACAATCTTCGCCATCAGTGGAAGACGCAATTAAACAGCAACGACACGATTTTTTTTGTCGGACTTCCAGAGTACAAATGCGATGCGGTTTTGCATCACACACGACTGAACACTACTTCAGACATCACACCACCGGCGTGTTGTTTTCTTGGTTCTTGTACGCACACTCGATGCAAGCTGTCCGGCTTGCATCGATTGGTAGCCATGGTCGACACCGCGTCAACAGCGGCAGCGACGGGGCAAGCTTGGCCATGTCCATGACGTTGTCTTCGCCGCGGACGTTGGTGGAGGTGGCCATGGGCTAAGCTAATGTGTGTCCGTGCTCTTCTGCCCTCCAGATCGGTCCTTGTTATAGTGTGCACATCTGCAACTGTTTGTTAGTGGTCTCAGTCGCACTGTCACTGATAGCTCGGTTCAACTAACCTAATATTAACTCTTCTAATAATCGATACGATATAAGGTGGTTGGTCACCTGTCCTGCATGGACACTACAGAGTACATGCCTTTCTTTTGCTTCCACTGGGCGAACTGAATGAGAAAATACTACAGCTTTGATTTAACTTTGGTGCGGATCGTTTCAATATGATTTAAAAAATATGACCTAGATAAGCAAGGAAATACATCTTGGTTAATACATAGGAAACAGGAAAGAAAGAACAAAGCAACTTAGAGTGCCCGTGCATTTATACAACAGCTGTCGTTTTGCATGTCTAAATTGAGAAAAAAAAAGAGACAACTGACAAATAAAAAAATTATTTTTTCTTTGATCTTCGTTCGTTCTTTCGAATACGGTGGTGTTCGTTCGTTCTCGTACGTAAATTTGTTAGGTGTTTATTCGTTCGCGTCAGTTTGGACCACCAATAATTGCACTGGGTAATTACAAGTGCGGAAGACATGTTAAAAACTAAATAAAACTAAATAATTGCACTGGGCGGCCTGTACGTGACGTGACGTGACACGGGCCAATCCTCGTCCTGCCCGCGACGGGACGGGGACCAGCCGCGTGTCGTCGCATGTCGCGACCGCGCATTCACGCCGCACGCTGGCAAATCTTGGCCTTTTTACGCTCTCGGCTGACGCGCAACCCGACGCGCGCGACGCCGGCCGCTCCACCGGCTGCAGCTTTCCAGGAGACGCGGCCCTCCAGGGTTTCCGACGGATACGGGGTTAAGATATTGTTTACGTAAAAATCTGATGGAACCGATGGCCTGATGACGCTAAAGCTGATTGGTTGGGAGATTCGATGAGGCTAAAAACGATCGGCTAAGAGATCCGTTGGAGGGTTTGATTTAGTCATTGACCGATGAAGATACTGAGACAAAGCCGATGGAGAACTATAGAAAAAAGCCAATCAGATTAGTAGAAGATTGGATCGAATTGAATACAGTGGATTGTCTAATCGGGATCAGGTCCGAGAAACCCGAAGGAAGGTAGGAGAAGGATCGGCTTGACTAAAAAAGGTCCGATAGCTACAGTAGAGAAGCCGATCAGGTTGCAGCAAAGAAAGACTCGGTTACAAATTAAAAGATTATTCAGATGAAACCGGGTTTGCAGAGGAGCCGTGGACTCCACCCACGGCAGGGTGCTTATTTTTGTAAATTATAGCCTTACTCAATTAGGGAGGTCTAGCTGGTTAGTTAACTTCTTTAGGAATATTTTCCTTTGTTCTTAGTAGGAAATAATATCCGATGGTCGTAGACGCGTCGGACTCTATCTGTAAATCCAGGGTAGAAATATAGACCCCCTGAAAACATGTAAAATATCTCTCGATCATATTCAAATTCGGCTCATCGCCACCCTAGTTCATCTAGGTTCTACCGGTGGGTTCTGGCTCTCGACGTGGGGCTGCATCGGTTAAGTCCGATCTCCGACGAAGGGGTAAGTCCGGCATAGAGGAGTCTAAGAGAATTATGTGGAGCTGATCCCGTGGACGTTATTCTTTGATGGATCGGTTTGCAAACATGGATCTGGTATCGGTTTGGTGATTATTTCACCTCGGGGGGGCAAGTTTCGAATTTGCCTTCACAATTAAACCATATAGTACAAATAACTAAGCAGAATATGAGGCAGTGCTCAAGGGACTTCAGTTGCTGAGAGAAATTGGATCCGATACGATAGAGGTCATTAGAGATTCTTTGTTGGTAATCAAACAATTATCTGGGAAATATGAATGCAAGGATGAAATTCTGAAGTCATACTATGAGAAATGTCAACAGTTGTTAAAGGATTTTAAGATAGTGACATTGGATCATATTCCTAGAGAGCAAAACACGGAGACCAATGATCTCGCTTCAGGGTATCGGCTGAACAGTAGAGTGGAAGTTGAGATAGCCGATATCGAGAGCCGTATGGAAGCCAATGATTGGAGATGGGAGATCGTTCAGTATTTGCAGAATCCATCAAGATCGGTTTCCACGAAGCTTCAGTACAAGGATATTAAGTACATTCTACTTGATGAAGAGTTGTATTATCGATCAGTCGATGGAGTGCTCTTGAAATGTTTGGGTCCTGAAGAAGCCGCGTTGGTGATAAGCGAGGTGCATGAGGGCATGTGCGGAGCCCATCAATCGGCTCATAACATGAGATGGATGATGAGGAGGGCTGGATACTTTTGGCCGAGTATGCTAGAGGATTATTTTAAATACTACAAGGGCTGCCAAGATTGTCAGAAGTTTGAGAATGTGCAACGAGCTCCAGCGTCGGTTATGAATCCGATAGTCAAGCCATGGCCATTTAGAGGTTGGGGAATTGACATGATCGACCAGATCTATCCTTCATCCAATAAAGGGCATAAGTTCATATTGGCGGCAACGGACTACTTTACAAAGTGGGTAGAAGCTATTCCCTTGAAGAAGGTTACTTCCAGGGACGCGACTGAATTCATCAAGGGACATATCATATATCGATTTGGAATTCCATAAACAATTACCACTGATCAGGGTTCTATCTTTATGTCAGAAGAGTTTCAAGGGTTTGCTGCCAGTATGGGGATTAAGTTGCTAAACTCGTCACCGTGTTATGCTCAAGCTAATGGAC
Source organism: Oryza coarctata (assembly GCA_030770085.1). Classification (NCBI taxonomy): domain Eukaryota; kingdom Viridiplantae; phylum Streptophyta; class Magnoliopsida; order Poales; family Poaceae; genus Oryza; species Oryza coarctata. The sequence goes on along the minus strand of CM061483.1, from coordinate 9,998,941 downwards.
AGGCGGAAGCTTCCAACAAGAGTTTAATAAAATTGATCAAGCGTAAGACTGATGAACAACTACGAAGGTGGCATGTCACTTTGAACGATACGTTATGGTCCTATCGGATGACATGTCATGGATCTACCTAGGTGCCACCATATCAGTTGGTATATGGTCATGAAGCAGTTCTTCCGTGGGAAGTTAACATCGGTTCCAGGAGGGTGTCTTTACAGGATCAGTTGACAGCCGATGATTATTACACGTTGATGACCAATGAGCTTGATGATTTGACTCAGAATCGGTTAGAAGCATTTAAGAAGATCAAGAGAAACAAGGCTAAGGTCGCTAGGTATTATAACAAAAAAGTAATGACCAAATCCTTTTCTGAAGGAGATCTTGTTTGGAAGTTAATTTTGCCGATTGGATCTAGGGATAATAAGTTTGGAAAATGGTCACCGAATTGGGAAGGACCTTATCGAATCAATCGGTGTGTGCCTGGTAATGCTTACATATTGGAAAGTCTTGAATGAGAGAAGTTTACCAAAGCGTTTAATGGCAAATATTTGAAAAAGTTTTATCCTAGCGTGTGGGTAGGCATCTAAATCGTCTGAGCATAGCCGATTCAAGACGGATAAGGTTTCAGAGGTAGTACCAGCTGACGGTATCATCCGTGTGATTGGCTGGAGCATAGCCGATGGACAATGTACGGAATCCGATATAGTTTATATCGGTTACACATAGCCGATATCGTGGAGATATCGCCTTTAGAAAATATATTTACACAACTTTTGTTGATCAAGCTGATTGAAGTTTACTGCAAAAAGTTAATGTTCAAGATGACATCTGGATTTCTCCGAAGCTAAAATTTTACAAGAATTTCTTAATGGACTCAATCGTGCGCAAACAGATTTGATCTATATCATTGATAGCGTGCGTGTCATCTTTGTCTGATCTGGGGATAGTTTTCAAGTTCTTGTGCCGGCAAACTACTAGCCGCACTTTGTCTGCTACCTTGGCCTATTGGTTTTGGATCGACTTTGGTAGGCCGATGAGATGGGACTCGGTGGAATTGATGTCTTCATGAACCTTGTCAAGTTCCGCCATCAAATCGGCTTCTCGTTTCTTCAAGAGGCCAAGCTTGGTGTTGGCGTGTTGAAGGTCAGCTGACATTTCATCAAGTTTCTTCTTTTCATCAAGAGCAGTCAGCCGATCGTTGTGAGCCAGGTGGCTTTGCTCAGCGCGATCGGCTATGTGTCGTCTTGATGCAGTCAGCTGGGTCCTTTGGAATTCCAAGTAAGCAGCAGGCGTGAGTGCATCCGACAGTTCCGCAGGCAGGAGGTGTTGAATTTCTGCAAGTCTTCCCCGGATCGACCCACAGTCTTCCACCAGTGAGTCAATCGGAACCTCCAGCCGATGCATAATATCTGACAACTGCTCACGTGCATCGGCTGGCAAAAATGTTTCGATCGCTGTGCTGGTGGCTGAGTCTTCCTCTGCTTCCAGGTATTTGCCGATGTCAAAGGAGAACAGATCAGCTAATGACTGCATAACAACATTAGTAAACTTGGAGATCATAAGTCAAGAAAAATGACATGTATGATGAACGTACCTGAGAGGCAGTGGGAGCAGTTCTTGTGCGGGTATTAGCTTGATGTGGGGCAGTGTGAGTAGATGCTAAAACTTCAGAGGATACCATCGGCTCAGCCCCAGTAACAGGGTCCGACATTTGGACCTCGGGAGCCGATGGTTCAGGCTGCAAAGCGAAGGTGTCAGGATAAAACAAAGTCAACAGAGAATTGACGCTGACACCTACCAGCGGAGATGCGGGAGGAGTTAGAATTGCCGCAGGAGAAGGGCTTCACGAAGCCGATGCAACAATGACAACATTGGCATCGGATTTCCGTCTCTTAGAAACCGATCGAGTAGCCAGTTTCTTGCGCTTTGGCCCTGACACTTGCGACACTCGAAGGAGAGCCGATAGAGGTGGACTGCTTTCCCCAAGGAGGGATCTGACCGATGGAGGTTGATAGATAATTGGCCGACCACTTGCGCTGGTCGAAGGTGCCTTTTTGTCGCCAGCCTGTGAAATCACGGGAATCAAGATACAGTTGAAATTCAATACGATGAAGACATGATAGTGAGAGAAGGATTACCTCTTCATCGGATTCCACGTAGTCGGGATTGAGGCGAAGGCAATAATACTCAGCCGATAGACTATATAAGTACCTTCTCCATTCTGACCACCATCGAGCGATGATTTTGGTATTGGATATGCAGGGCTTGAAGGTGGAGATAGTCCCTAAGGACAAGTTCGATGTCATCGAACTTAGTCGGTCATACTCTAAGCCGCTTTTCACTTCTCCGCGCGATCGGAGCTTGCCGATGAAGAACAAGCCGATGGGGAGTTGGCCGAAGCCTAATTGACGAGCACTAACCGAAGGATGGTAGAACTCGTATGATGGATGTTGGGATTGGCCCATTGAAAATCCGATCGACAGAAGACAAGGAGTTATGGAGGATAAAAAGATGGTCTTCGATTCTTCATCGGCTAAGGCATTCATCGGATGAAACCTAGAAGACATTTCAAAGGACGAGTCATCCTCGTACGCGAACCAGATGATGACCTCTTTGGTAAAGCCCTAGTAGAAGCACTTAAACCATCGGCTGAGTCCAAGGGGGATCATTTTGCTTCCAGGAAGAGTCGATGATGCTTCACCCAGCGAAATGCATCGGCGTCGGCTGGCCTCGTTTTCTTCTGGGTAATCAGTCGGGAATGTTATGGAAGAGAAAGGGGGCCTGGCAATGACTTTGGAGGTGTAGACGTTCAGACAAAGTTGTATAAACCACCAGGGTCCGCCGATATGTCCGACTGGATGGCCTGTTGACAGCTTGGTCGCAACTTGATGGAGCAGATGATAAGTTGCTCCGAGAAGATAATGCCCTAGGGGAATTTGGCGGTGATCGGTCAGGAGCTTTGCCAGACATTGCATGTTCGTTGTTGGATCGAGAGTCGAACCGCCAAAGAAGAATTGTTCCAGCCAAAGATTCAAAAATGCTACATGTTCACGTCCATCGACTGGGCCGAAGGATTTGTTATGCAAGGAAATATACTTAGTCCAACCTCCGACATTCTTGGTGTTTGGTCGATGCTTAGGTTTGAATGTGAGGCTGAAAAGGTTCATATAGTGGGTGGTGTTGAGGCAAGACAACATAGTAACATCCATCAAGGTGGGAGTCATCGGCCCATGCCCAAACATGAAGGCATTCAAGATGTCTGACCAGAAGTAAGAAGCCGATGCAAGCAGAGGTTCGTTCCTTTCCATATCGGCTAAGAAAAGGTTAATACAATGGTCTATTTTCAGATCCTCCCATAAAGTCATTTTGGAGGCAGAAATCCTAAGGTACTAGTTCCTCCATTCAGGGAGTTTGCTAGGCCAGGATCTGAAGCTGTGAGCCCAATCGGTGATGGCCATGGATGAGTTCTTGAACGAGATCCTTTCTATTTAGGAGTTGATGAAATCAGTCGGATCCTCGTTACCCATAGGGCCAAGAAAGAAGTGACCGGGGCGGTCAGAGAATGGAATAGTGATCTGACTCTTAAGATCCTACAGAAACCAGAACCCGACTACTGATGAGAAATCGGGATGGGGAAGAATCGTGCAAAACATAGGATGAAAGAGCAGATAATGGTTACCTCATGGATTATGTGTGTGGAAGCCATTGCGCAAACGAAGGAGTAGCGGCCGATGAAGAAATCTGCGAGAGCTCGCCTTCAGTCTTCTGAGCCCATCGAGATTCGCAGAAATTTGCGGATGCCTATGGAGCTCGTCGAGGTTTGGGGTTTTTGATGAGAAGAAGTGTGTGGAAGAAGGCTGAGGAGGGGATATATTTTTATAGAGACGGAACGACCTAGGTAGAGATCTGAGCCGATTAGTGGGGTTTTAACGGGTCATCCTGGTTTGCGGAGGTTTCTAACGGCTCGGAATTTCGTAGTCTGTTGGCAAACTCCGAAATTGGGGGCATGTGTTAACGCCAAAATCTGGTGGATCCGATGGCGCTAAAGCCGATCGGCAAGGAGATCCGATGGGGCTAAAGCCGATCGGCTGAGAGATCCGTTGGAGGGTTTGATGCAGCCATCGGCCGATGGAGATACTGAGACAAAGCCGATGGAGAACTGTAAAAAAGCCGATTAGATTAGTAGAAGATTGGATCGGATTGAAGACAGGGGATTGTCCAATCGGGATCAGGCCCGAGAAGCCCGAGGGAAGGTAGGAGAAGAATCGGTGTGACTAAAAAAGGTCCGATAGCTACACTAGAGAAGCCAATCAGGTTGCAGCAAAGGAAGACTCGGTTACAAATTGGAAGATTATTCAGATGAAACCGGGTTTGCGGAGGAGCCGTGGACTCCACGGCAAGGTGCTTATTTTTGTAAATTATAGCCATACTCAATTAGAGAGGTCTAGCTGGTTAGTTAACTTCTTTAGGAATATTTTCCTTTGTTCTTACTTGAAAATAATGTTCGATGGTCATAGACGCGTCGGACTCTATCTGTAAATTCAGTGTATAAATATAGACCCCCTAGAAACATGTAAAATATCTCTCGATAATATTCAAATTCGGCGCATCACCACCCTAGTTCATCTAGGTTCTACCGGCGGGTTCTGGCTCTCGACGCGGGGCTGCATCGGTTAAGTGCGATCTCCGGCGAAGGGGTAAGTCCCGCTACCATCCCGTTATGTCTTGCTTTGTCTAAGGTTGCATCGGTTAGGTCCGACCTCTTAGGCCGATCGGATGTATCGCATTACGTCCGTGCTGGACCTATTGGCCCGTTAAGCTCCCTCTGCCGTCGTCAGTCGCGTGCTGCATCGGTTAGGTCCGACCTACGGGGCTGCCGATGGCAGATCGAGCTTCAGGCCTATAGGCTTCTGCACGGCGTATCATCGGAGTGCTAGCCGATGAGTTATCCATGCTCTGTGCTTCACGCCTAGCGTATCGGCCCCTCGGCCGATACGCATCAACCTTTAGAGGTGTCCCACGATGCGTAACGCCAAACGTATCAGACCTCCAGTCGATACGCACCCGCCTTCAGAGAGGCGTCCCCTCATCGGCTCAGCTAGCCGATGGGTTCGTTCCTATCCTTGCTACGGCATAGCCGATCCGGCGTCCTCTGTATCATCCCCGCTGGCCCCGGCCTCGTACTGTCTCGGTTAGGTCTGAAATTCGAGGTTCGGTGTTGATGGCGCTGCCACGGCAGGTGACGGGTCTCTTGCTGTTATATCCGGAGCAACATCGGCTTTGCAGCCCATGCCTTCTTACACTATTCATCGCCTAGGCCGCATCCGCTTTCATCGGTTTTTCCAGCCGATGAATCAATGTTCGGCTGTTCGGAGGGATCCCGTGCGCCTCGATATCCTCTTAGCATACCCTGGTTCCTCTATCGGCTCTACGGTCGACCGCTCGTCGACACCTGTCCACATCGGCTCCCCAGCCAATCAAACAGCATCCTGAACCTATCAGCAACTAGCCGATAGCGAGCGTCTGTATCGGACCCACTTGTCTCACCTACTTATCAATTACAGGGTCAAATTGACTGGTACGTCCGTGAACCTCGAGACCTAATGACCTGTCCTATAGATAAGCAGACCTCCCAGACCTTCGCGTGACCAAGTCACCGTCCCTCCCCGATCGCGGGATTTTTTGGCGGCGAGCAGGTATACACTAGCGGACTCGCTTGTCACTCGATCACGGGCCAGCTCGGCTGAATTCCCGTGGACCATGATCTTCGCCGGCTCTTTGCCGTGCTGGCCGAGTGGCAACTGGCAAGTAGTACTACTAGTCACAAGTAAGAAGGAAAGGTTAATATGTTCAGGCGTTCGGCTGTTCTCTGGCCGGAAATAGCTACGCTTTCGGGCCAATGTCACGACCTTTTTACTGATGCGATATATCGTTTTAGATGGAGTTCCTCGCTGTCACTGGACCGGTTGGGGGTGGCGTAGCAGAAGGTCGTGAAACGAAACCGACGAGATGTGGCCGTTTACGGCTTCACTTGTGGATCACAGGGGAACGATGCCGGTGATAACCAGGATGCAGTGCGAAGATTTAGTATACAAGGAATCGGATCGGAAAGGAAGCAGTAACTTTCGGTGTCATTCACCGTAAGGTTGCGTAGTGGCCGGCCAGTATGTATGTGTGTGTGTGAGTAGAGGAGACAAGAGTAGAAGAAGAAAGAGTAAAACAAGCGATGCCGGTGATAACCATTAGCGTATGTTTAATTAAATATTAATTATTTTAAATTTAAAAATTGATTATTATGGTTTTTTAAAATAACTTTCCTATATAATTTTTTTATAAAAACACACTATTTAACATTTAGAAAAATGTACGTGTAAAAAAAGTGGGGCAACCATAGTGGCTTTCAACCGTACAATGCATTGCAACCCACATGTCAGTGGAAAAACGAACGAGGATTAGTATCGAAGTGATTACTGTTCCATGGGTGGGCAGCACTGAGGGAGTAGAGCCTTTGAGGTGATAGGCACCATAGCGCCTAATCGGTCGGGGCAACATGGGCTGCCGCAGCCAGAGATCGGCCGGTCCGGTGAGCATGTCGGCGGTGGCGGAAAGGGGAATGGAGGGTGTGACCCAGATAAATACTACGATTTCATAATATTGTTGAGCTGGATTTGAAGATAATGGATGGTTCTCATGCTCAAGTCTAACTTTAGCCCTCAAGCCTAAGTAAATTCTACCCCTTCTTCCCTGAATCTACCCACATGCATCTGCTTGATCTGTGTGCTCCAGCTGCGTGCAATGCTAGTGGAAGAACATAACTATCGAAGAGCCAGCAATGAGAGGTGTTCACGGCAAGGAAATCCCAATGCACTCCTTGCAATGTGCTACACCATCCCGTGGATATTGGTCAGACCAATTGTCTCATCAAATCCTTCTTGCAATATGCTGATTCTTTTTCTCTAGGTCATCTCGCTTCCGCCTGGCCTACGCATATGACTGTCTCTGGATATTTTCTTTTTGCCAGCAAAAAACCGCTGCCCTTTTTTTAGAGTTAATCTAGCAAGTCGGTTGCTAATTTGGTTTTTGTTGCACATGCATTCGGCTGCCTTTCTTGTGTATGAAATCACGCATATGCATGCATGTAGGCGCGAACTGCCTGTGATGTTTGTTGTCTTTTTTTTTTTTTGGATGATTTGCTCTTTTTTTTGGATGATTTGGTTTTTTTTGGATGATTTGAATCTGAGTAGAAGTAGGCATGGAATACACGGATACAGGCTTATAGAGTTTTTCCAATTTCCTAGATACCATATCTTTTTTTTCCCTTTCAATGTCTTTTCATATATTTTCGATTGTTATATTCCAATAAATCTACACAGTTACAATTTTTTTCTCGATTACATAGCAGATGCACACGCACATACACCACTACACATGTAACATCATACTCACACACTCGCAAATATGCCCTATTGCTTACCGCCGAAAATTCCACAACGGTGACATGGTCACACAAAGGTTTGAGAGGTCTGCTTAGGTTCAGTACAGGTCTTAAGCCTCGAGGTTCGCGAGCGTGCCAGTCAATTTAACTCTATAATTGACAAGGAAAAGGGGATAAAACGTGTTCGTTGGTCGGCCGGAAGGCCTGCCCGACTCTCACTATCGGCTGATGGCCGATAGAGACGAGAATGCTAGCGCATCGGCTGAAAAGCCGATAGAGATATGGGAGATGGACACGTGTAACGCGCTAAAAAGTCTATCAACCAAAGAGCCGATGGCGCTACCCGCATCCGATACGCGGAGCGGGAGCCGATCCCCCACGAGGCCATGCAGGTGAGCGACAGCAGTAACAGTGCCGTTAAGGCTAGCCTCGATAGATTGGATCTAAAATCAAATAATTTGCCGCATCTAAATTATGCAATAATGAAGATGTTTTTTCTAAAATCAAATTTAAGATACCCCTTTTATAGAAAATATGACACTGATGCATACATTACATAGGAGATTGCTATTGATCAAAAATTTGCATGCCATGAATTCCCTAAGAACACTAGAGTTAGAGCTGCTACTAGTGAGTTTACTGATTTTACCTTTGTGTGGTGGATAGAACATGGCAAGAAAAATCCTATTAACATGCCATAGACTTAGGATGCTTTGAAACGGGTCATGCGGGCTAGATTTGTTCTTTCTTACTATGCATGTGGTTTGTTAAATAAGTTGCAACAATTGAGATAGGGTGCTAAAAGTGTAGAGTAATATTATCATGAATTACAAATGGGCATACTTCACTGTAATTTAGAAGAGTTTGAGGATGCTGCTGTGGCTAGATTTTTGGGTGGTATAAACCGTGAGATTTATGACATTGTGGACTACAAAGATTACACTAATATGACTCGATTGTTTCATCTTGCCTGCAAAGCTGAAAGGGAAGTGCAGGGACGACGTGCTAGTGGCAAGACTAATTTTTCTATAGGAAAATTGACATCATGGCTGCCGCACACTATTACTATTCCTTCACCATCTTCCACACCCCGACGGTCGGCACCTTCTCCATCCAGTGACAAGCCACGTGTTTCGACTGCTAGTGCATCGGCTAAGACAACCCAGCAGCCAGCCGTGAGTGCTTCTTCTGTTGCATCCACTAAAAAGAAAGAATCTAAATCTGACAATAAAAATGTGATTCAATTGAAAGGTTCTTACTTTCTTGCTGCTAAATCTGATGTTACCAATCTGGATACAACTGAAACTATTTACTATGCTTTCGTCTGCAAGGATGCTTTGTTTTCTTTTAAGGATATACCTATTTCTTTTCCTCCTGCGGTCACTAATCTTTTGTAGGAGTATGAGAATGTTTTCCCCAGGAAGTACCATCGGGACTGCCACCAGTGTGTGGAATTAAGCATCAAAACCAACCGCACGCCATACAAAACCAACCCTGACGAAACCAAGGAGATTCAGCGTCAGGTTCAAGAATTGTTGATAAAGGGTACGTACAAGAGTCTCTTAGTCCATGTGCTATGCTGGTGATTTTGGTTTCTAAGAAAGATGGATCTTGGCGTATGTGTGTTGATTATAGAGCTATTAATAACATTACCATTAGATATCGTCATCCAATTTCTAGGTTAGATGATATGCTTGATGAATTGAGTGGCTCTACTATCTTCTCTAAAGTTGATTTGCGTAGTGGATACCACCAGATTCATATAAAGTTGGGAGATGAGTGGAAAACAGCTTTCAAAACTATGTTTGGATTATATGAGTGGTTAGTGACGCCTTTTGGTTTAACTAATGCCCCTAGCACTTTCATGAGGTTGATGAATGAGGTTTTGTGTGCTTTCATTGGAAAATTTTTAGTGGTATACTTTGATGATATTCTGATTTATAGTAAATCTTTAGAGGAACACCTTGATTATTTACGTGCTGTTTTTAATGCTTTGCGCGATGCATATTTGTTTGGTAACCTTGCGAAGTGTAGTTTCTGCACCGATCGTGTCTTGTTTCTTGGCTATGTTGTTACTCTGTAGGGAATTGAGGTTGATCAAGCCAAGGTCGAGGCAATTCAGAGTTAGCCGCCTGCTAAAATGGTTACATAGGTTCGAAGCTTTTTATTACTTACAGGATTTTGTCGCCACTTCGTGTAGGATTTTAGCACTATTGCTGCACCGCCAAATGAGCTTACAAAGAAGGGAGTGTGTTTCACTTGGGGCACCACACAAGAGAACGCCTTCAACATGTTAAAAGATAAGTTGACACATGCACCTCTCCTCCAACTTCTAGATTTTAATAAGACTTTTGAACTCGAATGTGATACTATTGGGATTGGATTTGATGGTGTTTTGCTACAAGAGGGAAAACCCATTGCATATTTCAGTGAAAAATTGAGTGGGCCTGTTCTGAATTATTTTACTTATGATAAGAAATTGTATGCTCTTGTGAGAACTCTGAAAACATGGTAACATTATTTATGGTCCAAGAAATTTGTTATATATTCTGATCATGAATCTTTAAAATATATTCGTAGTAAAAAAAACTGAATCGTAGGCACGCTAAATGGGTTGAATTTATTGAATCTTTTCCTTATGTCATCAAACACAAGAAAGGAAAGGAGAATATCATTGTTGATGCTTTGTCTAGAAGATATACCTTGTTGACACAACTTGACTACAAAATCTTTGGCCTAGAAACAATTCAAGCCCAATATGTAAATGATGATGATTTTAAAGATGTGTTGTTGCACTATAAGGATGGAAGGACATGAAACAGATTCGTCTTTCATGATGGGTTTATTTTTAGAGCTAACAAGCTATGCGTTCCAGCTAGCTCTGTTCGTTTGTGTTGCTGCAGGAAGCACATGGCGTTAGGTTGATGGGACATTTTAGTGCCAAGAAGATGGAGGACATTCTTGCTAGCTATTTCTTTTGGCCGAGGATGAGAAGAGACGTGAAGAGATTTGTGGCTCGCTACACGATATGTCAAAAGGCTAAGTCATGTTTAAAAATACATGGTTTGTATATGCCTCTACCTGTTCCTAATGTTCCTTGGGAGGATATTTCAATGGATTTTGTGTTGGGCTTGCCTAGGACCAAGAGGGGGTGAGATAGCTTTTTTGTGGTTGTGGATAGATTTTCTAAAATAACACATTTAATACCATATCATAAAACTGATGATGCTACTCATATTGCTGATTTGTTCTTTCGGGAGATTGTTCGCTTGCATGATGTGCCAAACACCATTGTTTCGAACCGTGACACTAAATTTCTCAGCCATTTTTGGAGAACTTTGTGGGCTAAGTTGGAGACTAAGCTTTTGTTTTCTACTACTTATCATCCCCAAACTGATGGGCAAACAGAAGTTATGAATAGAACTTTGTCTACTATGTTATGGGCTGTTTTAAAGACAAATATTAAGATGTGGGAAGAATGTTTGCCTCATATTGAATTTGCATACAATCGCTTGTTGCATTCCACTACAAAGATGTGCCCTTTTGAGATTATTTATGGATTTTTGCCTCATGCTCCTATTGATTTAATGCCTTTGCCATCTTCTAAAAAATTAAATTTTAATGTTAAACAACGTGCTGAGTTGATATTAAAGCTGCATGAAACAACTAAAGAAAACATAGAGCTCATGAATGCTAACTATAAGCTTGCTGGTGACAAAGATAGCCGACAATTGAATTTTGAACCTGGTGATTTGGTTTGGTTGGAACGGTTTTCTGATTTGCGAAAGTCTAAGTTGATGCCTGAGCTGATGGACCTTTTAAAGTGCTTAAAAAAATTAATGAAAATACATACAAACTTGATCTCCCTGTAGATTTTGGGGTTAGTCTCCTACTTTTAACGTTGTATATTTAAAGCCATATCTAGAAGAAGAAGATGAGCTTGAGTCGAGGACGACTCCAATGCAAGAAGGGGAGGATGATGAGGACATTAACACTATCGATACATCTACTAATGGTCTAATTACCCGTGCTCGTACACGCCAACTCAACTATTAGGTGAGTTTATTTTTGAGTTTATGTTCCTCTTCTTTATACCCTGAAGACGCATGTACTCTTGTTTTACTCAGGAACGATGGAGAGGATCCAACGGAAAGAGGATTAGCCCGGGGTGGATTCGGACTGCATAACAGTGCCAAATTCTGACGGCCGCCATGACTTCATGTGAACTCCGATTTGGGCTTGCAAGTACTTAATAGAAAGGTTATCAAGTCTACTTTCAAATGGATCTGGCCCCATGTCAATATCTGTTCTAGAGCGGCCACAATTATCATTTTTCTACCGAGTGTTTTTCTATCCATGGTGCTACGTCACTTCTTTTGGGCCCAATGGGCCGTGTATCAAGTTGGGCCCATTAGGGGTGCGTCCTAGGGTTGAGCACGACCCTAGCATCCTGTGGTCGTCTTCCCTTCTTCTTAAACCTTTAACCGCCGCCAAAAAGAGGGGTTTTTTGTTAATTAGAGTTAGCGTCTTGCTACTTGCACATAACACGTGTATCGGCTAGACCGCCCGTCTGTTTGTCTCTAGAACCCCGCCATATTGTGAATTCAGAGTAAATCTTTCATCTCAATATCTAGTAATTTCAGTGCTTGTTTTACTTGTTCTTGCTTGTTCTTCGATTGCTTGTAGTATGAGTGCCCTAGTGGCTGGTTTGTCGTGCACCACAAGTTCGCATCGACCATCAGAGATGGTGCATCGATTGCTAAGATGCATCGTCCTTGGACGGTTGTAGTCGGGTCGTGAACATCGCCTCCATCCCCCAATCGAGTTATCCTCCACCTCTCATCAAAAGATCAGGACTAAATCTTAGTGGGTTCTCATCAGGTGTCCATCTTTTGCATACCTAATGATAAATAATAGATGATTTTCTTCGCTTGATACGCATTTATTGGCAATTAGTTTGGATTCGGTAGCATTTTTTAAGAGAACAAACAATCATCGAAACTGTTGTTAGACCAATCGTTACTAACCTTCGACTTAAAAAGTTTTAGGACTGAACGAAGTATGAAGAAGTCCTTGTCATAACTCTTTGACTCATTGCTTTGCTGCCTTCTGCAATGCCTCGAAATTATCTAGGCTTCTCGCTGACCCTAATATAAATTCTGGTTCAGCATGCCGTAGCATCTTCTTTAGTTTGATACCAATATTATGCAACATTGTATGGTTAATGTTATCCATCACAACAGCAGAATCATCATGAATACTACTCTCCTAATAGATATCAGATTCTTTCACGACGCAACTTTTGACTTCAACTGTATCACGATGTTTAGATCAAACTGTATAGTCCAATCCAAACCCGTGGTAAACCAAGTAAGCTTTCTTGTTTTTACAATTTAAGCATGGATAACATATTTCATTTGTTGACTTGCTCATAGCATGTTTTTTTATAATTTCGATGATAGTGACGCCGCCTTTCCCACTAACCTCGCCCGGCACAGCCATAGACTGCTGCGTAATATACCTGCTCTGTTGCGCTTCTGGCTCTCCTCCCAGTACTCGAGGACGTGGCGCCAGTATGGACCGTTGGCACACCGCCTGTGACAAAAAAGATGCACATGGTTACAATTTTTTTTCTTGATTATGCACACGCACATACATCACTTACACATGTAATATCATACTCACACACTCGCAAATGTGGCCTATAAGACATGCTAAAAAGACTAAAAACCTAATACATTTTTGATCTTACTAAATTCGTATTAAAATACAATTTATTTGTACATAATATTTTTGAGCACCAAAATTTTAACCGTTATAATTTAGGCTAACCGCGATCTAATAGATAAAATTTTCTCTTTTTATCTGATTAATGTGCTAATTTCTAGCCCCTCAAAACAAATGTAATAGTTTTTTTAGTCCTTATAGTATAATGGATTAACAGAAGGGAGTTTCAGATCTCACAATGTAATCATGGTTGACCAGCTCCTAGAAAATTACTGCGATCGAGTTTTTTTTTGGCCGGCATTCATCGATCGATCACCGTCGTCCGACCAAAAGACCAACCGATGGGCTATGGAGGCTCACGCTGAGTTACCACAGGCGGCAAAGTTGAACCCGGAGCTTCGCAGCGCGTCCTCAACAGCCATGTCCAATCGGGCCGCCATCCCCGGCGACAAATGGTTGCTCCAGTCACCAGTCACCCCCTTCCGGAAGAATGAGTCGTTGCTGACATTTACGTCGTTGACACCAGTCTTGTTCACCTCCAAGCTCTTGAGGTGGTCAAAGCTGCATAGGTGGACGATGGCCTCTGACACCCCGTCTGCCTCCTCCTCGCCGGAGAACGGGCACCCCATGAACTCCGCCAGCTTCTTCACATAGCTCGTCGGCTCCCGCAGCATCTCCTCGTAGCGGAGGAAGAGCACCTTCTCCGGGCGCTTCTGGCTCTCCTCCCAGTACTCGAGGACGTGGCGCCAGTATGGACCGTTGGCACATCGCCCATGACAAAACAGATGGAGCTCCTCCTCGATCGTGTATGGCACCAGCGACAACTGATCTTTATTTACCTTGTTAGCTCTGGCTTTGGCGGCCATGGTCTTGTTATTGAAAAGCCACCATGAGACAATAGTATCCTTGGGATCCCTACAAATATACACGATACGACAGCCAGAGCTATCTGCTGTGATGCGCTCCGGGAGGAGGGAGTAAGGCAGGTGGGTGGAGAGAAGGCGCGGCGAAGGGAGCGCAGCAAACACATCGTCGTCGCCACCGCCGTCGGAGAGCACAAAGGTTGACTCGAGGAACTTGACGCAGTCGTGTGGGCCACAATGGCGGAGCGGGTGGGCCTCGCCGGACGGCGGGTAGGCTGCCCGGTTGGCTGTGGCGAAGGCGAGCGCCTTGAGCCAGGTGGTGCCGGACTTGGGAAAGCTGCTGAGGAAGACGTCGGACGGTCTTGGCTCAAAGCGGGTGTGCACGGCCTCCAACCCTGGAAGAGCCCACTCCGGCAGCCAGAAGCCGCCGTACTGCCGTAGAGGGAACGCCCGACATCGCGTCTCCAGCGGCAGCGAGGGCACGAGCTCGGCGATGCTAGTCACGCCGCCTTTCCCGCTAACCTCGCCCGGCACAGCCATAGACTGTTGCGTATTATACCTGCTCTGTTGCGCTGATGAACGGTGCATGTTAATTATAGCGTGTTGGGCGATCGGTGTTGGAGCCAAATCACTCAGTTCCTCTAACCTGTATCTAGATACAAGTTAGAGAAGCCTAGATACAAGTTTTTGAAGCTAAGTGATTTGGCTCCTGCAATTGATATCAGAGCCTGAGGATCCTTGAGCTAAGTAGTTGGCGGGTGTCGAGTGGTGATCGGCAACAACGTCAACAAGGTGACACGCTGGTGGCGTGATGCCACTAACTGTGATCTCATGGTGTGATGCCATGAGAAGGCGGATGGCACGACGCTGCTGTTGAGATGGTGTGGTAGTGCGATGCCACTGCATCGAAGAGTCGGCGTTGTCGCATAGTTGTGGTGTGATGCCACTACCATCTGGTGGTGGGAAGCTGCCACAGAGGTTGGTGTGAAGCCGACAGTGATGGTGGTGTGACACCGCTGGTTACAACGAGAAGTGGACATGGTGCCGTTTGAAGCTTTGGCAAGAAGCAGCAACATCGGCGACGTCGTGGTCGTGGCGAGATGCTACGGCCAAGTCATGTGGTGGTGAGAGACTGCCACAAAGAACAGCTGGTGTGCGAGGCCGGTGGCGACAACAAGGCAATGGAGGTGTGAGGTTACTTGAAGACCCCACAGGATGGTGGTGCCATCCGGTGTTTCGTCGAGGTGCGGTGGCATGTCGACGGCGGGGCAGCATCAATCCTGATGGCGGCAAGCTCGATGGTGCGTGCGGGAGGCACATGGTGGCCATGTTGCAAGGCTGCACAGCAAGTGACGACTGCAACAAGAGAACGGCGGCGTGTTGGCGTACATGGTGGAGTAGGTGACTCCATCATGAGATGCATAAGAAGAATAATGTGCTACAGTACCACAAGAAGCGCTGGTGCTGCGAGGGCACCATGTGACACGAGTAGTGTGAGGCCACCGCGTGGAGTCGGTGCAAAGCCGGCAAGAAATGTGGCTTGAAGCTGAGGTGTTCAGCAATGATGAGTGAAGGTAACAAGATTTGGGGAGTGATTGTTAGCTTTAATCTTGTTACATGAGAGTTAGTTCAATTAGTGATCCTGCTGTGCGTGATGCATGCCAGTAGAGGCCCGAGTCTTATGCCTATGCATGAGATTTGCAAGCTATAGTAGTAATGAGTGCGTGTGCATGTATGCACGTCGCGTGAGTTAGTGCATGTAGAACTTAGTGGAGTTAGTTTGCATGCGTGAGTTAGTTTGCATGCGTGTTAGCGGCATAGGAAATGGTCAATTGCATGACTGGCCACGTGAGTCAAGCGATGGTAGGAGTAGTTGATCAAATAGCTAGAGTAGTTAGTGTCTATAAATAGTAGTTATGTAATCAAGTGTGTTAAGAGGTTGAAGGGAGAATAACACAGAAAATGTAGCCCAAGTGTGTGTGCATGTCTCTCTTCCTTTGTAGTTCTTGTGTGCGCGTGAGAGACATATGAGAGAGAAATCAAGAGAGTGTAGAGAGATACAAGTTAGTGGAGCTGAGTGATTTGGCTCCAACAATTGGTTGCTCTTTATCGTCACTGTCGGTAGCCTCCGTGGCATTGTCAGCCCAGTGGCAATATCCTCTTTGAATGACAATTACGGCTCTCCTGCTTTTGGTCTGTCTCCTACCCCTTACCAACCAAGGTCTTCCCCATCAACGTGGTTGATCGCCATTCTGTGCTGAATGTAAGAAAAGTGTAGTAACGTTAGCTTATTGAGATATTTATGCTGGTTTAAAATATATTACAATGTCTATATCATTTGTGGTCTTATGAAGTATGGTTTTAAATGATTTTAACAATCTACCTTTCTATTTATTTTACTCTCTATCTATATCAATGACATAGTAATTGAGTACTATGTTCGCAACTCTCTAAACTCTAGTTGCCACCCACTATTTCCCTCCCTCCTCCTTGCCTTGTTACCGCTTGAGACAGTGTCGAGAGGCCCAACAGCTGCTAGGATGGGTGCGGTGAGGTGATCTCCAAGCTGTGATGCATAGTGGCAGCTTCACGAGACATCTCCATGGCAATGTGGGGGTACAAGAAGTACAATCTCTCGCCAGTTATGGGGGCCTCCGAGCTCAGATCCAGCTGTGGTAGTGTGGAGCAGTCGTCAGTAACGAAGCCAGGCTTCCATCATAGAGGCTCATCTTCTTCTTCCTCTCCCTTTTTTTCTCTCTCCCCTCCCTCATTTTCTCCATAAAGTCTAGCAAGGTAGGGGACTTGAGCCTCCCTCTCTCCACCCCCATGTTGGCTCCGTCCCTGGTAGCCACTCACCTCGACTTGCAGACGATGTTGATGACATGGAACCCCTACTTCAATGGCACTGATGACGCTAAGGCTAGCTTCTACTAGAGGCACAAAACAGATCTAGCCATGTGGCGGCTTGACAGTGGGAGTGTCTCTCGGTGGTGATTATCCTAGTCTTGGTGTTGCTTAGCGTCAGCATTCTAGATCTGTGGAGGCTTGATGGGCGTTGTTATCTCTTTGGAGATGTTTGGTTGTGCCTTCTCATCCTATCGTAGTTAGATTCTCTCGGCAAAAGTCTTTCCCAGCTCTTGGGCTGTGCAGTTTGACTCCACGCCCTTCCTAAATGCATCATCGATGAGATCTATCCAATGTTTTTGGTGATCCTTGATAGTAGGTTGTTGTGTTGGTGTCGTTCGGCCTCTTGGATCAGCTTCAATGACCATGGTGGTGGTAATATATGTATGAGCAATTATTTTACAATTGAGCTACTCTCCAATGATGTATTCTGCTTTAGCCCGACAATAGCCGGCAATAATGTGCGTAAGATCCAATTGACACTACGATCGATGCTAATTAAGAAGACTATTTTCAAGTTTGAGAAAGACAAGTATTACATACGACATGTATTCTTCGCTAACCATGGACAAAGGTTTCACAGTAGGATTGTGTTATGTGTCTCTTTATGTTGGTGTTTTAATTAGTTTTCTTGTTATCCATCAAGTTATGTTTTGTAATTTGTAGTCGATCAATCTATAAACTCTATAATAATTAGTTATAGTTTTTTAAAGCAAATTCTAAGAATGAATTTTCATTATGTTAAAAAAAAGCACTTACTAGAAGCTTTCATAGTAGCTATTTGGTTAGTTACAACAAGATATATAATGGACTCATAATTTTAACTTTTATTGTGATTACAGGATAGACGCACACACACACCCACCAATACGTCTTCTAACACGAAAACTAGCGGCACATCCTGATTTTACTAAAATACTAACCCACTTACATATGCGTAATATTTATAGTAACTAGGATTTGAACCTTGTAGATAAAATCATGTAACTACGACTCCAACATCATGTCACATGTGTTTTCCTCTTAATTCTAACTTTGGTAATATGTCCGAACGATTTTATCGTCAAAACAACTCCAAACAGGGCAGCATGGCGTAAAATATGCGATGTTAGTCACGGCGATGTGCTAAAAACTCTGGCATCGGTAACTCAAAACATGGTTGCATTGTGGAGATAGCGCTGATGGAACGTACATAAAAAAAAATACTTGCAAGCTAGCATCTCCAGCAGCGGCAACACATATTAGCATGCGGCATGCTAGAAGTGAGTGCGTAAGCAGCAGCCGTAAGGCATATATATTGTGATGACTGTTAATATAATTGTACATTGAGATTCATCGATCGCCAATTCTGTTGGAAGAACACTCATGTCGCCAACGGATGGAAAAGTATGATTAATATATATTGATTAATGGCTGCTGACATTGTGGTGGTTTATTAGTAGCAGAAAACAAATATTTCGTCTCCGCCTGATTAACTTTTCACAGCTTCCAATTTTCTTATCTTTTACCAACTCTATCGAATTCTGATTGATGTAGGTGCCTTTCCAACATGCGTGCCAGATTCGTTTTCTCATTATATGTTTATTTTCAACATTGTAAGAGTTATCAGTAGCAGAAAGCTTAATTACGCTCAACGTAATAATTAGATTGATAGCCAATACGGAGTATATATAGGCATAGGTCTTCCCTTACCTGCTCATCCCATTTATAAAAACAGAATTAGACAGACTGACAAGATACGATAGAAAACTGGAACATATTATATATGCCTAACTAGCTATATCTCTAACAGTACTAAAAATAACAATGTCTTTTTAAAAACACAATACAAATACTGATGCTCGTATACACGTGCGCACTCTTACCCTTATAAACATCTACACACATCAAGCATCTTTACACTAAGAACTGTGCCTATTGTTTGTTTGGCTCTACTCTATTCACTTTTTTCTGTTATTTTATAAACCGTTTGTTTATTAAATTCTCTAAAGTTTTAGAAATTTAAGCTACAGGAATATATTTTATATCATTTTGCTATATTCGTCGACATAATATGTCCCTAGCAATAGCAATAGCATTTCAACTTTATTACACTTGTAAGTATGCAGTTGTAAAGACTAGCTTATATCTCAAAAAATCAAGTCAATGAAATCAAAATAAAAAATAGCAGGAGGGATCATCATATATGATGCCGTCACATTATATTAGCTCGTTTTTAAACTGTCGGGAAGCAAGCTGTGCCTATTCTTTCAAGCTCTCAGCTACTGAGCTTTTCAAATTAAAGCCAACATGTGGTCATCTTAACAAAAAGTAGTACACGGCCATAATACCACTCAGTTCTATTTTATTCGTTATCCTACAATGGTGACAGCCATTGCAGCGTATAAATACGATACGATGGCTTTACGTACGATTCTATGGCGTACTATAATTTCGTTAATATTAAAATATACTGGCTCGGCCTATAAATTTATATAATGATAAGTGTTATATAATGATAAGTGTGCCTATGCTATAAACGAGTGTATTCGATTAAAAAAATAGAAGGATAAGGGGAGGTTTTGTGGAAATTCTTCTACTACTGGAGAGAGTGGCCCTCGGGTGAGTACAGAAATGACGACAGGAGCTCCGAGGATGCGAGGAGGCGGATCAACCGTGGTGGTCGGAACTCCGAACAGCTGCTTGCTGCGAACACGTGGAATGGGACAGGTGATGGCCCAGCAGAGGATGGGAGGGAAGATGGGCTTAGAAGGACGGAAAAGTGAAATGGGCAAGAAATGGACAGGCATCGACCCGTTATGATTAGTGATGTTTTTTTTTAATTTTTAGTTGACCGTGGGAAGGAATTTCAAAGGAGTTTAATTTGGACAGACGGAAATGATTGGAAGGGAAAAAGGAAGGTCTCCAACTCAACAAGAACGAAGAATGACGGGAAAAACTTTGTTCAAAAAATTTTCACCGAAAACATAAAACTAGCACGTTACAGTCCGGCAGAATGCAAAGAGGACTGAGGGCATGCAATCTAGTTGCGGAGAGCTTTTTATATTTAGCGATGGAGCCTTGAACAAGGGATGTCGTACGTCTCACCCAAACAAAGCCTCAATATGAAAGTTGAGCTAATTGACAGGACCCTGGCACACCAAAGCAGATCCTGAATGACAAAATATAACATTGGTAGGCTGGATTTGAAGTGGATGGATTCCATGCTCAAGTCTAATTTTAGCTCTTGACCCTAAATAAATTCTACCCTTCTTACGTTAATCAAGGCTGCCACTGCATCCGTTCAATTTGAGTCGAGAGCACCAGCTGTCACTACTACTAAAACTATTTTTCATAATACACCTCTCGGTTCGTAATAAGAATCACCTATGCAATAAGCCATGCGGTCTATATTATAGACCACATATAGAAACGTATTTTCAGAAACGATGTTTTTATAGTTGATTGAATTGGACCGTCCTGTGGGATGATTTTCATATGTGGTGGTATTAAGCCATCTGTCCATAAAATTAAAATTATGTCCACATGCATTTTATTATAAGCGGTTGGCCTCTGAAGGCGTATTTTGGCCAGCAGTACATTTTATCTATCCCCGGTAAGAAGAAGTGTGCGTTCTAGTGGAAGAAGCTAATAAAAGGGCACGGATTTATTTATTCCCAGTTTAAGAGTACAATGCAACCTGTGTTACATCTTTCACTTAACAGTCGACAGCTTCTAGCACAAGCCTGTGATCAAGATTTTTGACCTGTGTATGTTGATCGCCATGGTCTGTCTGCAATGCCAGATGACGCGCTAAATGGCGGCAAAGGTGAAATCGGACCCTCGCAGTGCGTCCCCAACGACCCTGTCCAGCCGTGCCTCCATTTCCGGCGATATGTGGTTGCTCCAGTCGCCGGCCACCCCCTTCCGGAAGAATGACTCGTTCCCAACATCCAGGTCTGTGACGCCAGTTTTGTTCGCCTCCAAAGCTCCTGACATGGTCGAAGCTGCATAGTTGGACGACGGCGTCCACCACCCTGGCTGCCTCCTCCTCGCCGGAAAATGGGTACGCCATGAACTCGGCCAGCTTCTTCACGTGGCGTGTCGGTTTCGCGCAGCATCTCCTCATAGTGGAGGAAGAGCACCTTCTAAGGCCGCCTCCGGTTCTCCTCCCAGTACTCGCGGACATGGCGCCAATGTGGACTATTGACACATCGCCCATCGCAAAACAACTCGAGCACCTGATCAATCGTGTAAAGCGCCGGCGGCAGCTGCTGTACTCTTCACAAGTTAGCTGCAGCTTCAGCGGCCAGAGTTTTCTTGGTGAATAGCCACCAGGAGACGAATGAATCCTTAGGATCCCTACAGATATACACAATATACGACAGCCAGACCTGCCGGCCTCCGTGATGCGCTCCGGCTGGAGAGAATACGGCAGGTGGATGGAGAGCAACCGCGGCGAAGCGCGCCCAGCGAACACGTCGCCGCTGCCGTCGGAGACAGCGAAGGTTGGCTCCAAGAACTTAACGCAGTCGTCTGGGCCACAACGACGAAGTGGGTGGGCCTCGCCGGACGGCGGATATGCCGCCCTGTTGACCGTCGCGAAGGCAAGTGCCTTGAACAGGTGGTGCCGGACTTGGGGAAACTGGCGAGGAAGACATCGGATGGCCTCGGCTCAAAGAGCGCGTAAACGGCCTCCAACCCGGGGAGAACCCACTCCGGCAGCCAGAAGCCGCCGTACTGCCGCAGCCGGAACGGCGGGCATAGCGTCTCCAGCGGCAGTGAGGGGACGTGCTCGGCGATGGCCGTGACGCCGCCGCCTTCGCCG
Organism: Oryza coarctata; assembly: GCA_030770085.1. Taxonomy (NCBI): domain Eukaryota; kingdom Viridiplantae; phylum Streptophyta; class Magnoliopsida; order Poales; family Poaceae; genus Oryza; species Oryza coarctata. Next base: position 9,977,208 of record CM061483.1, on the reverse strand, counting down.
CCAACGTCGGCCGGCGTGGCCATCGATCGGCTATTGTGTGCCTGCTCTGTTGCGCTAGTGATCGATCTCCTTCACGTTAATTATATGGCTTGCTTGGATCTAGTGCCTTTTGTCGGTAGCCTCTGTAGCATTGGTCACGGTCATGATCTGCTCAACAGCTCAACTGACGGTTGACACCCAAATTTAAGTATATACAAAATTTATCAAATTTAGAATAGACCCGAACCTTTCCATCAGTGGTATAGGGGCGGTTGGACCAATAGAATTTAAATTTAAATTTGATTAAGGTCATGTTTTCTTTAGTGTTGCTCAGAGTTTTTTAAGTATTTATGAATGAAACCTAATAGGATATGAAAAAAATCCTATGAAAACAAGCCCAACCACATCATAAGTGGCTAAGGCTGGTTCAATTGAAACAAACAACATACCAACATTTGATTCAATCAAATTGTTCCTTTTAATTTATCTCTAGGTTTTGCCCTAGATTTAGTCCTAGATCATCTATCTTCGTCAGTTTGTACCGCAAGCTGTTCGCCTCGCTACAAAAGTACAAAACCCTTTGTAAGTTTGTCCTGAAAACCTTTCGTTCCGTCCACGAGATGAATGTTTACCCTTTATAGATTTGTCCCAAAAATCTTCCATTCCATTGATAGGTGTTTACCCCAATCCATTGAATTGGCTCTGCTAGCCTATTTGATCTACAAAACCCATCTTGATTTTAGATCGAGGTAGTTGGTGACTCCAAACCACCGCAAAGATTTAGGTGATTCTCTCATGTCGACTTGAAAAAGGTGCCAACTCGATTTTGGTGACTCCACTGTAGAAATCTTCATCAACAAAGATGTCAAAGTGTGTGGAGGTTGATTCAAGCAACATAATCCCGTTGACTATGAAGGACTTGACCGAAGAGGAGCGACAAGAAATAGAGGAGTGGATGGCGGCAATGAAAGAAGCAATGCTTTCTCCAATACCACAACTTGCCAAGGCATCTATAAAAAAGACATCTCATTTCCTCAAATCATCATAACATAAAGTCAACTATATATCTCCTACTATTCAACAACTTGTTGCTAGTACCATATATGTATCGATTAGTACTGCTCTTCCAAACTAATTAGGTGCCACTATTAGTGCTTTTTTTATAGCAGTATGGTCACACAAATTGGCTCTTCCACTGCTAATTAGCAATCCCAAGGTGTAAACCTAGTAGTAGTTAAACCCCTATGCAGCAAATCTATAGTAAAATAGTAAAATTGATGGATCTATAGAAATACATGACACAAAAAGTGGGAGGAGAACCAGCCCAAAATCATCCTACCAATCAGACTAGGCTTTTTATAGCCATTCCGACTGCCACGATACATGTCAATCCGATTGCCGCGATACCTATCAATCCAACTGAGCACCATGCTGGTTCAAATGCACCACCACCAGCTTATCCGGTGGCATTTTAGGCCGGTCCAACTAGGCAGTCTATAGCCAATCAAACCGACGCCATCGTCCATCTACACTGATAATCCCATTATTCCACTGCCACTTAATGTTTGCAATAAACCAAACCATGCTTATGCTTATGGTGGGTGTCCTCAAGATGCACGCTATACCCAACATAATTATGTTGCACCACCACCTCTTAGGCCACAAAATAATCCATAAAGACTTGAGAATATGGAAGATAGAATCCGTACCATAGTTAGAGAAGCTTTTGAAATTGAGTAGAGAAATTGGGATAGAGTTTATCAAAAGCCGTATCTTAATTATATTGATAATATCTCACAACAAGTTTCTGAATTCAAAAAATTTAATGGGGAGGATGGTAGAACCACATGGAAACATGTAGGACAATTCTTAATGCAATGTGGGGAAGTAAGCAACTCTGATGCTTATAAATTACGTTTGTTTTCATTATCTTTGTCTGATACTGCTTTTATTTGGTTTACTTCTTTACCAGTAAATTCTATTCATACCTAGTTTTTATTAGAATAAAAAAATTCATGATTACTTTTATACTAGAGAAACTGAGTTTAGATTGACTGACATAACATTGGTTAGGCAAAATCATAATGAATTTGTCACCGATTATATCAAGAGGCTTAGAGATACTGAAAGAGATTTGGTTGATCTTGCTTACAATGGTTTACTTCTTGCTATCAAAGAGATATTAAAAGGACAACAATTTCTCAATGTTAGTCAAGGTTTTTGATAACAGCTCTATCTCAATAAAGCTGGGTTAAAAAAACTAAAATGTTTGTTAGAACTAATGATAAAAAGTCTAATATGAACATGCTTAATTGTCCTGACGATGAATCATCGAAAAGTGATGAAGAGAAAGATGTTTACACGACTGAATGGTTTTGGACTAATAAAAATAAACCATCCATTTGCTCTAGCTGAAGACTAACTTCTTGCATGGATCGGCAAAGCAAGATTAAGTATAGTTTTGATGTGGCCAAGTGTGATAAAATCTTTGATTATCTTTTGCATGAAAAATAAATTATTTTGCCTAAAGGCCATGTCATACCACCATTGAAAGAATTGAAATGATGTGATTATTGTAAATAGCATGATTCTTTTTCTCATGCTACTAACAATTGCAATGTTTTTCATCATCAGGTTCAATTGGCCATAGATGAGAAATAATTGAAGTTTACTTAAGGTCCAAGGGTGAAGTTGGACCATGATCCTTTCCCGGTGAATACAATAGACTTTAACGATAAGAAGATATTAATTTGGCCTAGCCAAGTTAGATCTACGAAAGGAAATGAGGTCGTTATTGGAGAAACTCGACCTAAGATGATCAAACCAAAAGGCCTGGAGGTTAGAGTGTGGAAAATAAATAGGAACAAAGCTTCAACCTCTAAGATGCCAAAGTAGATGAAGGTTACATTTGACATACTTTTGAACAAGTATGACAGTGGAAGGGACAGTCAACAACCAAATGGTCAGATTAACAATACAAAGAGACCAAGATCACCTTGTAAGGAGAGATTTGTTTAGCAACAAAAACAATTGAAGCCACTGTTCCTATACAATCCTCAAGTCATGGGGACCGTGTCCAATGCCACAGTCGGATTATTCTTACCATATTGCCATGGGAAATGCCACCATCGATGCACGGTCCTATACCGTTTATGCCACCAATGCAATTTTAACAAGAATGAGTGGAACCACAAAGATCCGTGCATGATCATTTGTCTACTTCAAACAAAAGCCAATTTCAATCAAAAAATCAATTTGAGGAGAAAAGAGGTGGAGACAACTGCATCAAGATGAAAACTAAGACTTCAGAGGTGATTATTATCAAGGTGGGATCTCATGATATCTAAGTGCCCATGGGACATACGGTGGAAGCTTCACAAACAAGAGAAGACAATGCTAGCCAAGCTATTGTCGGCGCTACCGATCTGACTAGGCCCTGAGGCTGTTCAAACAAGGAAGGACCAAAGGCGCCTAGAATGTCTTAGCACCATACTAGTATAACCAAAAATGTCTAGAGCCATAGGAGCTGATGCAGCGCACAACTGGTCCTACCGGACTCCGAGGCTAGTCCGACCGGGAACTTCCAGAGTGGTCCAGCTCAGTTTGGGTCGAGGTCAGCAAAACCAGGTTCCATGGTTAGTCCAACCCGGGGCACCAGATGCTATCGAGAGATCAGCAAGCAGCACGGGAGCTTCTAACTGAAGTATTAAAAGTCATTACCTAGCTCATGGTACTCAGCTAAAGCCAAAGTGTATACCTTTTGGCTTAACCCCATCTCAAAAGAGACAATTGAAACCTCTTCAGGCCCAAGAATTAAGGTTAAGGGGGTCGAATTCTAGAGATAGAGTGTTCAATAAGATGAGACCTCTGCTAATATTTTGATAAGAGTAGAGGCCTAAAGCAATGGAAGTTGAAAAGCTAGTGATGACCCCAAGTGATGATGAGGAAAATGACTTAGAAGAGGAATCACTGGTCATTAGTAATGATTCACCTCTAAGAGAGTACATGGACATTAATATGGTGTTTACTTTACCTATGAAATTGTGTGCCAGGGATGAGGCTGCAATTGCACAACTTTCTAAAGAGATGAGGTCTCTGAGAAGCCCGATGAGTCTAATCGTCATGAAGCCTCTTTACCTTAAAGGATATATTAATGAAAGACCGATCTCTAGGATGCTAGTAGATGGAGGTGCTGCCGTAAATTTGATGACTTATTCACTATTCAAGAAGTTAGGGCATGAAGATGATAAGTTAAAAATAACAAACATGATACTAAATGATGAACCAACGGAGGCAAAGGAATTATTCTCTATGGAGCTTTCTGTAGGGAACAAGACATTGCCAACTGCTTTCTTCACCGTTAACATGAAAGATAACTATAATGTTATTTTGGAGCATTGTTAGATTCATGATAATTGTTACATTCCATCTACTTTGCACCAATGACTAATTCGATGGCAATGATATTGAGATCATACAAGTGGATGCATCGGCTAAGGTTGCAAACGGCCGATGCTTCAATTGAGTAGCAATATGATAATATTCAATGCTTATCAGGGTTAGATCTTTGTAGCTATGACTTTATTAGCATATCTAAATATGACTTTATACCAATTTCTGTAAAGCTGGCTAATTTAGCATGGCTAGATAATATCACATTGTATCATGTCAAAAGAAACTAATTTAGAGTAGTTGTAAAAGCGGGTGCAAAAATATCAGTCTTAAAAGAATGATATTGGAGAAACTATTGAAGGCTTTTATGAAGTAGAGAAGTTTGGTCAAGGTTTTACATCGGTTGATTTATTAGAAGAAGTAGACATAGGGGATGGTTCTATTCCAAGCCTGACTTTTGCATACAAAAACCTAAAAGCCGATTATAAGGCTAAAGTAATCGATTTGCTTAAAGAGTATGTTGATTGCTTTGTATAAGAATATCACTAGATGTCAAGACTTAGTTGTGAGCTTGTATAGCGTTAGCTTCCTATTAAATGCATGTTTAGGACTCATAAGCAACCACCACATCGCTTTAATTCTATCAAATATGATTGTGTCAAAGAAGAGATAGACTGGTTGTTAAAGGTGGGGTTTATTTGTCTATGTTGATATGCGAAGTGGGTTTCTAACATCATCTCAGTTGAAAAGAAAGGGAGTGGTAAGATTAGAGTTTGCATTGACTTTATAAATTTAAATAGAGCCACTCCTAAAGATGAATATCCTATGCCTATAGCCAACATGTTAATCAGATGCTTTGAGACATAGAGTAATTAGTTTTCTAGATGGTAATACTTGTTACAATCAAATCTTTATGGTTGAAGAAGACATATTCAAAATGCCCTTTAGGTATCCTAATTTTATCAATTTGTTGGAGTGGGTTGTCATGACTTTCAACATGAAGAATACTAGTGCTATATACCAAAAAGCAATGAACTTGATCTTCCATGATTTTCTCATTATTATTTTAGATATTTACATTGATGATATTGTTGATAAATCAGATGGCATGGATAGCCACTTAGCTGATTTACGCTTAGCCTTTAAAAGGATGCGCCAGTATGGTTAATGTTCAATCCACTCAAGTGTGCATTTGGTGTGTTGGTGGGAAAGTTCTTAGGGTACATGGTACATGAGAGAGGTGTCAAGGTTGATCCTAAGAAGATATAAAAGATTAGAGATTTCGAAATGCTAACATGCAATAAAGAATTTTAGAAGTTGCTAGGCAAGGTGAATTATTTGAGAAGATTCATACTCAACTTGTCTGGTAGGATTGATGTTTTTATTCCAATACTTTGGTTATAAAAAAGAAGTCAATTTCGCTTAGGCGGCAAGATAGAAAGAGACATTCAATGACATGAAGAGGTATATATCATCTCCACCCATTTTGAGAGTGCCTAAGGGTAGAACTACGTTTCAATTGTATATCACCATGGAAGATATTGTCATTGGTATTGTTTTAACGCAAGAAGTAGATGAAAAGGAGTACATCATCACATTATTGAGCCATCATCTTTCATATGCCGAAACGAGGTACATGTTCATACAAAAATTGTTTATCATTATATTGTTCTTGTATCAAGTTGAGACATTATTTGCTATCTAGTACTTACATAGTTGCTTGTCAAACCAATGTCATAAAATACATGTTGCAAAGGCCAATTTTAAGTGGAAGAATTGGCAAATGGGCATATGCTCTAAATTAAATATGATTTGGCTTATGAATTTTTAAAATTTATGAAAGGCTAAATTATAGCTAATTTTATTGTGGATCATCATGTTGATGTTGATTATGATAGTGAGCTATATATGGTTGATATTACACCTTGAAAGCTTCACTTTGATGGTTCTTCTTGCAAAGGGGGACAAGGGATAGGTGTAGTATTAATTTTGCCTAATATTTCTATCCTAAATTTTAGTTCGTTTAGAATATGCTTGCACTAATAATCAAGCCAAATATGATACTTTGTTATTTGATTTATAAGTCATGGAATACTTTGTTATTTGATTTATAAGTCATGGAAGCAATTGGTGCTAAACATGTAGAAACCTTTGGTGATTCCTAATTAATAGTATAACAAATTGCTAGAATGTATCTTTGATGGATTACTAAATAGGTATTTAGATCAATACTTAGATATTATTGTCAATTTTGATAATTTCATAATTAGACATATGTCTAGAGAAGACAAGTATAGAGCAAATAACTTAGCACAACAACAATCTAACTATCATGTCAAAAAAGGATTAGTGCATGATTGCAAAAAATTGGATGAAATTGGCAAAGTCCCATATCACAGGCGGTTTGACTAGGGGCCTAGCCAGTCCGACCAGACCGAGCGTATCTTAGCAAAAAGTTGGGGGGGCATGATTCTACATATCTTCAAAAGCTTGAATTAGATGATGATTCGTCTATGTATGTTGTTGATCACATTAGTAATTAGAGAATCCTTTGATCGAATATTCGAAAAATCCTAGGAATAGGGTTCATCAAAAGATTTGGCATCAAGCTTTTAAGTACACATTGCTCAATAATGAGTTATATCACCGAAATATAGATAGAGTACTATTGAAGTGCTTAGATGATGACTAAGCCAAGGTTTCTATGGGAGAGGTGTATAACGGGATATGTAGAACTCATCAATCGGCCCACAAGATGAATTGGCTATTGAGGACAACTGGTTTTTATTGGCCAAAGATAATGATGATTGTTTCAAATATTATAGAGGATGTTAAGCTTGTCAAAGATTCAACAATGTTCAATTAGCTCGCGCCACCACATTGAATCCAATTATCAAACCATAGCCATTCCAAGGTTGGGCATTGTATTTCGTTGGACGAGTACATAATCCTTCATCAAGAGGGCATTGGTTTGTGTTAGCTGCAACAAATTACTTCACCAGATGGGTTGAGACCATGCCTCTCAACAATATGACACACAAATAGATAATTGATTTTATTTTGAAGCATATTATTAATAGATTTGGTATTCCTCAAACTCTAACAACAGGTAAAGTTGCCTCTTTTTTATATCTAGAGATGAAAGATTTTGTTGAGTCTTATCATATCAAATTGATGAATTCATCTCCTTATTATGCTCGGGCTAATAGATAAGCTATATTGAGTAATAAGATTTTATTAAAGTTAGTGTAGAAAAATATTGAGGAACATCCTTGAAGTGGCATGAGATACTGTTTGAGGTATTATGGGCTCATACGATATCTAGACATAGTGCCACTAAAGTGACTACTTTTAAGTTAGTATATCGGCAAGAAGTTGTTTTGCTGGTTGAGGTAAATCTTGCCTCTCTTAGATTGATCAAATAAGACAATTTGTTTGTTTATGATTACAAAAATTTAATGATGGATAATCTTGATGAAGTGAACAATAAACGTTTGATAAGAGTAGCCAAAGCCTACAATAAAAAGGCTAGACCAAAATCGTTTTAAATTGGAGATTTGGTATAGAAGATGATTTTGTCATTGGGTTCTAAAAGCTAAGAATTCAGTAAATGGTCATCTAATTAGGAAGGTTCGTACCAGATAGTTGAAATCACTTGTGAAAACACATATTTTGTGAAAACCTTGCAAGGAGAATGATTTCAAAAAGAAAATAATGAAAAATATCTCAAAAAATACTACCCAAGTAATTGGCAATATGCTTAGGAAGTTATATGGCTGATAACGGTTTATTGCTCTTAGACTTATGCTTTTTGGCTCTCAAGTTTGCCAAAAAAGACAGGGGCATGTGCTGACATCTAAATTTAGCAATATATCATAATATATAGAAATTTTGGTTAAATTTGGAATAGATCTTAGCCTTGCCTACAAGGCTGGTTGAATCAGACCGGTTCGACCAGCGATATAGGGACAGTCTGACCGAACAACCCAACGGTTGGACATCAGAGTTTGAGTTTAAATCCGATTGAGATATTTCATGTTTCCTTCAGTGTTGCACAGGTTTCCTACATGTTTATGGATACTAACACCTAATAAAATGTGAAAAAGACCCTATGGAAGCAAGCTCAACCCTTTTATAAGAGGCTAAGGCTGGTTTAATTCAGACAACCAACACACAATCAACCATTCATACAATCAAATCATTCATTTTAATTTACATCTACCTTTTGTCCTAGATTTAGTCTTAGTTCATCCATTTTTCATTGGTCTACACTATAAGCTATTCACATTTATTGTGAGAGTGTGAAACTCTTTATAGGTTTGTTCCAAAACCTCTTGTTACATCACGAAACAGGTGTTTATCTCTTTATATATTTATTTTGAAAAACTTTCATTCAATTCATGAGACTGGTGTACTAAATCCATTGAATCGGCTCACTAGCCGATTTAATCTACAAAACTTATTTTGACCTTAGATGACTTAGTAATACTATAAAGCTTTAAGTGATTCTCGTATTGTCTGAGGCACCAACACTAAGTCTAAAATATTGTTAATTATACTCAGTAATCTGGCATTGGACATTTAATTAGTCTTCTTCTCCTGATCAAGCGCTATGATCGGTTTCTATTTTATAAGATTTTGTGTTTTTTTCTTTCTGCTACTATTCACCTACTTTTACCTTCGGTAGATTTGATTTACCGTGTTTCAATCCTACATGTCATTATAGTGAAAAGCATGTATTACAGAGTTACATTATTTCAGCACAAACCTTGGCTTTTCTCTGCTAAAACTGCGGCCTCATCTCATAGGTACATTGTGTTGAACGGAGACTAACTAGTGAAATCATACTGCTAACATCCTTTTAAACTAATCATCGTTATAATATTTATTTTTTTTATTAAATTATTTACCGTTCTCACAATCCAACACACTTGTATATGTGTCTCTCTCTTCCTACCCTACAGTCATACTTAGTACTAATTACTTCTCATAAGAAATTTTAATGCTTATTTTAAAAATATTAATTAGAATGTATTTAATGAACGTAGTAATGTAATTACCAGACGTCCTATTTTATTGTGAATTTTGGTAGAATAATAAATTAATTAAAATAGTTGGAGTATGTATTAATGTGCTACTCATAACAACCCCTTCTAGTTTTACTCCTCACTTTGTTTATTTAAAAAACATGCTATCACCGTAGCTACTCCTAAAGATAGATGCACATGCATTGCTGAAAAACAAGAGAGTAGGCTAAGGTTTTAGTGTTATGTACTGCATTAATTAGCAAATAACCAATCCTCCTCGTAGCTAACTTTTCAGTGTCAAGTACTGCATTAGCAAGCGCTCGTTAACTTCGCTTAGAGGCTGACAAGGCAGGTCCTTGGTCAGATGAGAAAACAAATGGAAAAGTACAGAGCATCGGCTTTACTGAATGGTAGTGCTGCTCATCGGAGCGAGGAGGAACGGCGACGTGACGATGGCAGGGACACCCGGAGGTGAAGAAGGCATCAGTCTAGGCCTTGGCGGTACAAGCAAGCACAGGTAAAATTGGGGGGTTTCTCTCATGGAGCTGAAGGATACATTTTAACTTGATGAATGGAGCTCACAGGTTTGGCATGAATGCAGAGGACAGATATGATGCGACTGGACTTGGAGGCGACGCCGATGACGCAGCTACGAAAAGAGCCCCCTAGAGCAGCAGAAGTGCCAGAGCTGTAGTGGTGCATTTCACATGGAAAAAGATGACTATAGCCCCCCTTTTTTTAGGACTACAGCCCGATGTTGTCCAACTCCAATGCATCAAAATTTCTCAGTGGACGAAATGAATGTGAAGCAACATGCTCAGGGGAGAAGGTAAATGTAGGCCATCATTCACAGGTTAATGGTGTCACTCAGAGTCTAATTAATAATGTGGTTCATTGCCAGACGACTATAGAAATACTTCTCCACCCTTGTGGTTGTTCAGGACATTAGATTTGCTTCTGGAAACTCTCCATGACTACTAGGAACTAGAGTGCTGTTCCACGGTCTGCGCAAATTACACGGTTAACATCATTATAAAATTTTTATGTACGTTTTTATATTTTATTGTCAAAATATTAAAAATGACAATATATGCCTGATATTTAGATTAATATAGTAGTTCATATACTATTTACTTTTAATATGAATTTATTTTTAATAAATTATACTACTGTTTTCTTCATCATATTTATTTTATTATGAATTTTACATATTTATAAATTTTATTTTAACATCTACTCTTCTCTCAATATTACTTATTTTTATTTTTGATCTGATTTTCAGATTTTTCTCTTAATTGTATTGACTCTTATCTCAATATTAATTATTTTTTATTTAAATCCAAAATTTAGATTTTTCTAAATTGTATTCTTGGTCTCCTTTTATCTTTTTTATTTTATTCTAAATTTCATATATTCTAAATTGTATTTACTCTTTTTCTTAATATTATTTATTTTTAATCTAAATTTAAAATATATCTAAATTATGCTCCTATGAACTATTTTTTCTTAATAGTTAGTTTTTTTCTTTAAATTTTAGATATTTCTAAATCATATTTCCACATGAACTCTTCTCTTAATATTATTTATTTTTAATCCTAAGTTATATGTTTCTATTGTATTTTGTATATGGACTCTTCTCTCAACATTAATTATTTTTAAAATTTTAATACATATTTCATTTTTCTCTAAATTGTATTTCACTCTTGTCTCACTATTAATTATTTTTAAAAAAAATTAATCCAAATTGTAGGTATTCTAAATTATATTTCTACATGGACTCATGTTTTAATTTTATTTATTTTTTATTCTGAATATATATATTTTTAATTGTATTTTTAATTAGATTCTAAACTTTTTATTTTTTTGATAATGTGGGAATTTCTATGCCGTGAGAGCAAATATGGCTCCTTTTATATTAATTTATTAAAATAATTTATGAGATGGTTTTTGATAAAATTTGATCTAAATCTTGTAGGTATTTTTTAAGCCAATATATTGATTTTGGTTTTAGTCCAAGAGGATAAGGATTACATTTATATTGCAGGCCGAAACTTGGAGATAACTGTCACGTAATTATTCATGAATTTTAAATAAAAATTTACTAATAAGATTGCTTTTTAATTAGTGTATCCTTTTTTATTATCGGTGGTCCATTATCTTAAAAAAAACAAGATGCAGCCAAGTTGTTCAGGTGCGAATCTTGCGGATCAGCGCACGCTATGCATTTGCACGAAGTCCCATCGAAGAGAAGGGCAGGCCCAATTTGCACGCAGATCTGTTGCTGTGGTTTTTGTAAATGGGCTGGAGGGTATATGCCCAATTTGCACGCCGACCTATTGCTGTTGAAATAGGATTGTACCTCTTTGGGCTGCCCATTTTATGTCTGAAAATTGTATATGAAAAAAAATTCATCCAATTTCATATGCAAAATGAATGTATTTTCACGCTTAATACCTGTGTGACACCAGAGAGAAAAGGTAAGTCGGCGATAGCACGACCTCTAGCTTGGCATCGCCTCGTCCTCAGCATCAGCAACGCCGAGCTCAAGAGGTGCCTGTGCGAGAGTTCCAGATCGACAGCGCCGGTGGAGATGCTTGAGAGAATGCGAACGACCAGAGTTTCAAACCTAGATGAGCCGAATTATTTTTTTTTAAAAAAAGTTATTTTTCGCACAAAAAAGTTTCGATTTTTAAATTTAATTTTCTTTACCTTTTGTTCCTTGCGCATGCTGTTTTCGTTTGGCATGCATGGATTGATGGCCTCTTGTTTTTTTTTTTTCTTGCAGTTGATCGCCGTGACACGACAATAACCACGCATCCACACTGCAGTCTGCCGGGCCATGAATGAGTTCTTTTTAAGACGTCGGCCGCATGCCAGGCCCTATAATCTCCAAGTCCCCAACTTTCTCCGGTGCCCAAAACCAACAAGCTTGGCCAAAAACAGCACCCATGCCGCATGGGGCCTAGACTTGCGCAACTTGTAGTCTCCGGTACGTGGGACGGCGACGACCAGCTTGAGCCTCGGCAGCTATTGGAGAGCACTGTCGTGAAAGAGGGCATATGGGATGGCGGCACATCACAGCAGTGCTATGGCAGGTGAAGGGAGACGGGCGCTGGCCGTGCCGCAGTGGGGGCCGGGCGGAGTGATCGCGACTCGGCTCACGCGGCCGTGACAGACTCAAACGCGCTCGCCTAACGACTGGTGGCGGGACGGGGTTTGGGGATGCGATTGTACACTAGGGTTTCTTCTTGGGCTTGGTAGGCTTTTTTTTTTTTAAGTGCGTTGTCAGCTGACATCCTTATCTAATTTTCCGCACTGGCCCCCCATGGGTGCAAGTGTAAACTCGTCCTGCAAAAAGCCGAGGCTTGCCCCGGTAGACCCACTGGCGAAGAAAACGCCCCGTGCCTTAGCCCCCACGGGGAAATTGTCACCCCTACTTTATTCTATGCTTCCTCTACTTATTTTAGAAACCATTTTGACTCCTAAACTCTCTAATGCTTTAGAAATTTGAAACCCTCGGATAACAAGCTTTGCCCATTTTCCAGAATATTTCGCCAAGGCAAGTTATCTGGTTCAAAAACTTTAAGCATGACACTCTTCTGAATATGTGTAGGATGAGTGATCCTCTCAAATAAATAGTTTTTGATTGGTTGCACCATTTGTATTTCTAAATCTTTTTTTCACTCTCTTGTATTATAATATTTAATACTCCCTTCGATTTTTTATATTTAACACCGTTTGGTTATTCGTATCATTCAATTGTTTTAAATATAAAAAAATATAAGTTATTTTTTAAGGTTCTTTGATAAAAACAAATAACAACAAAATAAACAATAATTACATAATTTTTTAAAAAAACTAATGGTTTTAAATAAAAACACCAAAGGGCCTATATAGCGGGGTAATAATTTCCTTCAAAAAAATAGCTTTGCCCTTTTTCTAAAACTCTCAGGAACTGGGCTTTTCAAGTGAAAGGCAACATGTGGTCATCTTAACAAAAAGTAGTACACAATCATAGTACCGCCTTCATTTCTTCTTTTACTCGACACACTAAAAACTTTGCCATCAATCATTCTAAAGTTTGATTCATTGATATATTCAATACTAGCTAGATTTATTATATGAAAATTTTATCAATGAATTTGTTGTTGAAAATACTTTCATAATATTACGATTTTCTTATCATGTCTCCTCATAAATATATATATATATATATATATGTCTAAAGTTGCATCTGAAATACCATAAAAAAGCAAAACATCAACTAAAAGAGAATAGAGAGAGCTAGCAGTACGGCAACGGCTAGTTAACTTATGGTGCCGCAGCTTAATTCTTGAAGCTCTCATAGCTAGTTAAGAGCTTCACTGTTAATGGGGCCTGCAGGGAGAACCTTAGCAGCCAAGAAACACCACAAGGCTGATATTATCCTCTCCCTTTTTCTATTCCCAACTGATTGTGTTAGTCAAAGACACAAATAACGTCCAAACCCTATCAAACCCCCTCTTTTGGCTAGTAGTGTAAACAAATTTTTTTGTTGAGCCAATTGGATGTGTAGTTAGGTCCAGGAATGGGTGTAGCTTTTCCTTCAATAATGATGAAGACTTTATGTTATCAGCTCGTCTATCTGATGCTAGATTGATACTAACACTTAAGGTGATTACTGGGCCCATGTAAGATGATGCGTGCAAAACATGTTCCTGAAGAGAAAAGGTGTTGTACATGTGTTGCCATATGGTTAACAGTAGTTAATGTTGTGTGGATTATTATCCCTTGTTGTGTACTCGAGTTGAGGTAGAGAATTGCTCGTCGCTAAACCTTACGGGGGAAGGTCTAACCGGTCCGAACGGAGGTCCGACTGGGGAGAGACGGTGGCTCGGTCACGCGAAGGCTTAGGACATCTTAGCTCTAGTGCAGGTCATTAAGTTTCGAAGTCCGAGGACATACCAGTTAATTTGACCCTGTAATTGATAAGGAGAGATGATAAGACCTATGAACCGGTAGGCCGGTGGGCCTGCCCGGCTCTTCCTTTCGGCTAGGTGCCGGTAGGGTTGTCGATAGAGAAGGCAGTATTCGAGCATCAGCTGAACAACCGATGGAGATGTGAGAGATAGATTCGTGGAATATACTGAAGGACCTATTGGCCAAAGAACCGATGATGCTCTGTGGCATCTAAAGTGCAGAGCGGGGTTTGATCCCCCAAGAAGCCATGTGGGCTAGCGACCGCGGTAACAGCGTCGTTAGGACCAGCCTCGATAGATCGAACCAAACCGAGACAGTATGAGGCCAGGGACTAACGATACGGATATGACGGAAGCCTAGGCTGAACATAACGACGAGGGAGGAAAAGGCGAGGTCATCGGCTACCTAACGGCAAAACGTCCGACGCAGGTCTACACCTAAACCCATCGGCCGCTCAAGCCAACATAATGTGACCCGCTAGATCTCGGTATCGGCCATGTTAGATGCGAACCTTGGAAGATCTGACCGAACTGAGACAGTACCAGGAAGCGTCTGACGTGTTCGAATCGATCCCTAGCGGATCGATTATTAGATGATACGTGAGATGGGTATGAGGCCTGTGGTGAGGACAACTTATCGGCTACTCACTCCGATGTGACACCGCACGAAGACCCGTCGAGGCACCGACTCGAACAACCGTCACAGATTTTGTAGGCCAAATCTAATCGATACAGCACGAGACCGTCGACGGAAAAGGGAGCCCGACGCACCGGCAAGCCCCACGTGGACGTGATGTGGTACGTCTGATCAGGATACAAGAAATCATATAAAAGACATACCGGCTACAAAGCCGATGCCACTCCGGATATGGTTGACGATGAATAAGGAGTGGTGCTTGATCCTCTCACAGCATGAGACCCATTGCCCACCGTGACGATGCCACTAGCACCAATCTCAAAGATCGGACTTAACATAGACAGTAAGAGACCGAGGTCAATGGCAACAGAACAGCAGACGCAGATCGGTCATGCTAAAGTAAGGATAGAGGGAACCCACCGTCTAGCTGAGCTGATGAGAGGACATCTTTGAAGATATGCGTGCATCGACCAGAAGGCTGATGCACTAGGCGTAACGTTCGATGGAAGTCTCTGAAGATGGGTGCGTATCGGCTGAGGAGCCGATACGTTAGGTGTGTTACTCAAGGTATAGATAATTCATCGGCTAGCCACTCCGATGAAACGCCGGACAGAGACCTATAGACCTACGATTCAAATCTACTGTTGGCAGCCTTGTAGATCAAATCTAACCGATGTAGCACGAGACTGACGATAGTAGAGAGAGCTTGGTAAACCGATATATCTCGTACGAACGTGATGTGGTATACTCAATCTGACTAAGAGGTCGAACCTAACCAATATAGCCTTAGACGGATCAAAATATACCGGATAATAGCAGAACTTACCCCTTTACCATAGATTGAACTTAACCGATGCAACCCCGTGTCGAGAGACAGAACCCGCCAGTAAAAAACCTAGACGAGCTACGGTGGCGATGCGTCGAAATTGCATTAATTGAAGGATATCTTACAGGTTTTCAGGGAGTCTATATTTACAGGTTTTTAGGAAGTCTATATTTATATACCCTAGCATTACAGAGTCCGATGCAGTTACAACAACTATCAGATGTTATTTTCTAAAAAAAATATAAAAGAAAAATATCTCTAAGTAAGATAACTGAACTAACTAAACATTACTATCAATATAAAATACATTTTACATAGATAAATTATCCTGCTATGAGTTTTACGACTCCTTCTCAAACTCAGCCTTATTTGGATAGTCTTCTATAATTGGATCGAATTCTTCCTTACTTCGTTCGGTCGGCTTCTTCTCTGTAGCAATTGAACTCTTCTTTACTAAACCGATCGTCTTTCCAATCTATACATGGGCTTACCAAATCTTAACGTTAACACATGCGCACCAATTTCAAAGTGTGAAGACTCATGTTTTGAAATTCTCTTCCTTAGGCTTCCATGGCTCTGAAATCTCCCCCCTTTCTGGTAATCGGCTTTCGTAAGCCAAAACCACATGCATCAGATGTGCTAAACTGTTGAACTCTTAGGAGAGAAACTTTCGCCTGATGCGACTCGACAACCCTTGGAAGACCTAATCAACTAATTGTTCATCGCTCATAATAAGATTAAAACACTAGCTTCTGATATTCTAGAAATGTTAGATGTACTCCAAAACTGACTCATCTGACCTCTGTCTAACCGATGTCAAATATGATAATCTCTTCTCTTGGATCCTAGCAAAGAAATATTTACAGAATTGCTTTTCTAGATTGGCGCATCCCTAATTGAGTTGGGAGGCAATGATGAGAACCAGGTCAAGGCTAATCCAGAGAGGTAGAATGGAAAGAAACAGACTCTCAGGGCTTCCTCAGTCGATGCTTCCCCACATTGGGAAGAATCGGCTGATATGTTCCACTATAGATACACTATCTTGCCTTGAGAATTTGGAGAAGTCTGGTATCCTATATCGGTAAGGCAACGGAACTCTATCAAACTATTCTAGATATAGGTGCCGATACATAAATGTTTGATCTTTGGGCTTGATATCAAATTGCTCTTTCATCACGTCCACAATTCTGGCAAACCAATCCTTCTCCATTAGGATGTCTCTCTAATACTACGGAGGTGAATAGGGTACCTGATTTTGTCTGAGATATTCTCCATGGTAAGTGTACAAGTCGGGATTGCCACCTAGATAGTCACATCGATATCTTCCACAATAATTATCCTGATAGTATTCTAGAAGTACCTCATGTCGTTGCCCCCTGAATCAGTTTTGTATTGGTGGATATACATTTGTCGATAGGTTCCTCTTGGTTTCACAAGTTTCCTGAGGTAGCTCTGTCTCTGTTTGCAAAAATACATGATCTTGATCAGGCCCTTAAGCTGATAATTCTTCTATTGTCTTCTTGATCAGATTTTGTAGTGTATCCAACCATACTCCTAATGAATTGATGAATGCTTGATAAAATGCTTTGTCGATCATCTCATGCAACGGCTTCGGAGGATTCACAGGTAGTGAATGGCCTGATTCTCTTATCAAAATAGGTTTTGGCAACTGTGACTTTTGAACCGGCCCTTGTCCAGTCATACTAAAGTACTCCAAATAGAGTTTCTAAAAGTTGTCCATGTTCTTCTCTATCTGCTGCCTTTGGTCCTCATTCAGTTCACTCATGGTTACTGGAATTATAATATCTTCAATGGCTCCTTCTTCGGACGAATGTGCCTTGGCATCAACCTCTTCTCTAGACATATTGGCAAAAAGATGCACCCTAGGTTGATGAGTAAAAATTTTGACTTCTAATTAGGCGTTTGTACAGTCCCGCTAGTCGATGAATGAAATTATGTCACACTAGTCGATGAATGATCTTCAAGTTTCAACAACCAATGAGTGATTTTCAAGTTTCCCCAGCCGATGAATGAAGACTTCTATCTCTCTGGCCGATGAATGAAGTATGAGTCCTATCAGTCGATGAATGAAATCTTTAATCCCACCGAGCGTGCTAAAAAGCATGCTCGCCGCCAAACCTCACAGGAGAACGTCTCACCGGGCCGAAGTAGGACCTACCGAGGAGAGACGGTGGCTCAATCACGTGAAGGCTTGAGAGATCTGCTTAGGTCTATTGTAGGGCCTTAAGCTTCGAGGTCTGAGGGCATGCCATTCAATTTGACCCTGTAATTGACAAGGAGAGCAGATGAGACATGTGAGCCGGTCGACCGATGGGCCTGTCTGGCTCTCCCTATCGGCTGGGTGCCAGTAAGGAAGACAACGCTTGAGCATCAACTGAAAAGCCAATGGAGGTGTGAGAGATAGACACGCAGAATATACTGGAGGATCTATCGGCCAAAGAGCCGATAACGCTCTATGGCATCCGAAGCGCGAAGTGGGGCCCAATCCCCCTCAAAGCCATGTGGGCCAGCGACCGCGGTAATGGCGCCGTTAGGACTAGCCTCGATAGATCAGACGGAACCGAGATAGTATGAGGCCAGGGACTAATGACACGGCGATGACGGAGACCTAGACCAAACGTAACGACAAGGGAGAAAAAGGTGAGGACATCGGCTACCTAACGGCCGAACGTCCGACACAGGTCTACACCTAAACCTATCGACCGCTCAAGCTGATAGAGAACGAGACCCGCTAGATCTCAACACCGGTCATGTCAAATGTGAGCCTTGAAAGATCGGGCTGAACCGAGACAGTAGTAGAAAGCGTTCGATGTATTCGGATCGATCTTTAGCGGATCAATCGTTAGACGATACACGAGAGGAATGAGAGGTCTGCGGTGAGGACAACTCATTGGCGACTCACTCCGATGCGATGCCACACGAAGACCCACCGGGGCGCCGGCTCGAACCACTGTCGCTAATCTCGTAGGTGGAACCTAACCGATGCTGCACAAGACCGTCGACGGAGGAGGGAGCCCAATGCGCCGATGAGCCCCACGCGGATGTGATGCAGTACACCTGATCGGGCTACAATGAATCGTATAAAATACATACCAACTGTAAAGCCAAAGCTGCTTCGGATATGGTGGGTGATGAACAAGGAGCGGTGCCCAATCCTCCCACAGCACGAGACTAGTCGCCCACCGTGACGACGCCACTAGCATTGATCTCGAAGATTGGACTTAACCGATACAGTAAGAGACTAAGGCCAATGGCAATAGGACGACGGACACCAAATTAGTTGTGTTAAAAGAAGGGCAGAGGGAACCCATCGGCTAGTTGAGCCGATGAGAGGACATCTTTAAAGATATACATGCATCAACCGGAAAGCCGATGCACCAGGCGTGACGTTCGATGGAAGTCTCTGAAGACGGGTGCGTATCGACTAAGGAGCTTAGGTGTGTTACTCAAGATATAGATAACTCATTGATTAACCACTTGGATGAAACGTTGGGCAGAGATCTACAGGTCTACGGTTTAAATCTACTATCGGCAGTCTCGTATGTCGAACTTAACCGATGCAGCACGAGACCGATGGCAATAGAGAAAGCTTGATAAACCGATATATCTCACACGAACGTGATGCGGCACATTCGATCTGACTAAGAGGTCGAACCTAACCGATGTAATCTTAGACAAAGTAAGATATATCGGGATAATGGTGAGACTTACCCATTCGTCGGAGATCAAACTTAACCGATGCAGCCCCGTGTCGAAAGTCAGAACTCGCCGGTAAAAAATCTAGACAACTAGGGTGGCTATGCGCCAAAATTGTATTGATCGAAGTATATATTACAGGCTTCCGAGGTCTATATTTATACTCTGGTATTACAGATTCCGGCATGGTTATAACAATCATCAGACATTATTTTTTAAAAAAATATAAAAGAAAAATATCTCTAAGAGAGTTAACTGAAATCTTAGAGTTAACTGAAATAAGTAAACATTCCTATAATACGATTTATATATAGATAGCGTTAACAAAAATATGCTAATTGAATGGTTTTGCAATTGTTTTGACCAAATTAAACTGTTTTTTGAGTGGAGTTCTTGAAAAAACTCCTGTAAATTTCATGTGTTCCAGGCAGATTATTTTAATTTCATTTAGTAAAATCTGACAAAGCATTAAGGTTTTAGATATCACGATAATACAATTGATGCAAACTGTACACAGGAAAAAGAAAATTCTGAAAAGATTTCTTTCACTGTAGTTAACACAACTTAGTGCCCAATTTGTGGACAAGTTATGCTGAAAGATGACAGACAATGCAACACACCCGGAACAATCCAAAACTGGTTCTCATGATGTTGATTCCAACTGGCCTGCATGAACCCAAAGCTCCAAACCATGGGCTGTCTGCACCCATAGAATTTCTGCATTTGGGAGCAGTAAAATTAGCATCTCCTGGTCCTCCTCTGTTCATGTAGCTTTTTTTCCCAAGATCCTCCAATCCTGTGTTGTTTCTGTCCCCTTTTTAAGGGGAGAGAAGGCAAGTTGCTCCCCTAGATAGCGAGGAGTGTAATTTGGAGAGGATTAAAGCCATGGTAACTTTTACCAATTTGACTCTTGTAATCGGTACATATGTGCTGTCACACACTGGCGTTTTGCCAGCTTATCTGTTCCTAATCCACAAAGCTATACACATTTCAGATATTTAAAAGCTGTCCAGTTTTACATCAACCTTTACAAACAGTTTTGCACCTATTTCACAGCAAGCTTCACTTCTGAATATGTTTGGCAATATTTCTTAAGTTTTCTTTGGCATATAAAATCTAGTGGTTGGCAGCTGAGCACGGTTTTCAATTTCTGTATGAAATTTCAGGCCACCACCCCCCGGCATGAAACTGTTTCATCCAAAAATTCCCATCTTTCTTTTTTTTAATTTAGCAAAATTAATTCAAATTCATATTTTTAATTTTATTTGAATGTAACGTAGGTTGCTGACTCTTTTTCCCATAATATTCCATTTAAAACTGCTTCAGTAATTACAATGTGATGCATGTAACATCCATCCAAATCGCACCTGGAAGTTGATCCCAAAAATGTTTTATTTGGACTCTTTGGCCAATCTGGTACGGTATTTTTATCAGTGGTTAAAAGTGTGAAGACAGGTTGGGTGGTATATTCAATTAGTACTGCACTAATTTCTTGTTGCTGTTATTCCTTTCCCTGTAGATATACTACAAGCATTTTGGGTTCTTGTTCCAAGAAGCATCTGGATGCTCGTGTCATTCCTTGCATCTGTACTGAATACTGATCAACCAATAAAGACCTGACACTAATCTTATCAAGTTATGAAATTTTTTTCACCAAATATTCTGAATTTTAACCGCTCAGTTTTAGCAGTGGGTGTACTCCTAACTCCTACCAGTAGATGAAATAATCATACATAGTCAATCAGGGCTAAAGACTTAATTCTGTTCCTTTACTGAAAATTTTCAAAGTTTCAGAATCAAGTTCAAAACAGCGGTTAAATTAATCCAAGACTTAATCACTAAGCTCCTTTACTGGGAAGCCATGATCAACCAAGCAAACCATACATTCCCATCACCTGAAATTGAGACATCTGTAGTTGATCTGCTCAGCTAAAAAGATGGTCGGATTCACCTTTCGCTTTTCAGAATCCTATTTGTTCTTCGACACATGCCAATGTCCAATGATCATGCTATTGCCATTAGCAGCAAGCGCCCAAGAACATCTTGAACTAAGTACTAATTACTCCTTAATTAACTACTAATTACTCATTATGCATCACCATTTCTCGATCACAATTAATTAGGGACGCTGTGATGTGAAGATGTGATGATTTCAGCAGTCGTCCTGCAGGGTGGCCGGTGTCATGCGGAAGGCGCGGTCCCAGGCGTAGCGGAACCGGACGGTGGCGGAGGGCTCGATCCGGCGGCCGTCGCCGACGAGGTAGTCATGCCCCTCGCGGCGGAATAACCGCGGGTCGACGGCGACCGAGCTGGCGAACCCCTCGGAGCGGAGGTGGACACCGCGCAGCGCGCACGCGCACCGGTTCCTCACCGTCACCTCGAACACCGGGTCGTAGCCCACCTTCTCGCCAGTGTTCGTCTGCTCCACCTCCACGCTCGATGCCGCGCACTTCCCCGCCGCGTCCGTCGCCGACCTCGCCGTCCCTAATTCACGCCATCAAACCAACCAACCAAAAATTCGGTCACACATGAAAATAAAAAGATGTGCCTTTGATCAGAGAACTCAAGAATTGACAAAAAAGATCCTACCTTGGAGGAGGACGGACAAAATTGCAGAGAGGACTGAGAGGAGGAGAAGCTTCATGGGCAGTGCCATGTTCAGATGTTCTTCAGCTTGGTCAGTTCTTGCTGCACTTTGCTGCTCTCTGTGACATGGAAGAAGCCAAGTGATCAGATCACCCTGAATTTATTGGGGAGGGAAAAGGAAAAGGAAAAGCAGGTGAGGGCACAAAATCAAATGGTGATATACCTCTCTAACTCACAAGTCAAGTCAGGCCATACAAGTCATACTACTGTATATACTACTACTACTGGTCCACAGATGTGCATGCTCAGTGAAAGTGCAGAGCAATAATTAATCCTGACAAGTGTATCACCAAGTGCAGGAGGAGGCTTTACAAGCTTACTAATTCTACAGCTCTTGCTTTGGGTGTTTCAAGTCTGTCACCTGCCTTTTCTTTCCTGAGAAAGAAGAGGCTGGAAAAGATAAATATAAGTGAGCAAGTACATTGGTGCAACTTTGGATCTTGTGTAAAGGATACGGTGTAAGTTATAACTTATAAGCAAACTGTTTGATTTAAAGGCCTTCCTTTGCATTATTTTTAATCAGCTTTTGGAAAGGTTGATAGCACTTGAAGATTGTGAGCACTATCCATTTTGAATATCCTGAATCTTCAGGGAATAGTAGCCATGGTTCACATGAACAACATGGTGTCATGCTTCAACATAGCAAATCAGAGAAATCAGAAATGTTCGTGTACCACTTTAACCTGGCCTATTTTATTTCTCTTTTCTAAAGCAAATGTAACATTTAGTATGCGGCCAATGTGTGTATTGATCAGTGCGCTGTAAAAAGAAGCAAATCAATTCAATTTTACTCAGAAACGTTGGTGCATGGAAGCTAAAGTCAATTAGTCAATTGAGGCTCATACAATTGTTAATATCTCCAAATGCAACACTGTTCAGAAGAAGACTTGAGGTTTCATGCAGTCAGCTTCCATGTGATGCTATGAGAACAACTCAACTACATACCTCACACCATGGTCCTCTTCAAGACTGTCCTCGATCTCTCACAGCTCAGAAGAACCCAAAATTGGCAGCACCAATATACAACTGACATGATCTAACGATTATATCTGTCTAATGCACTGCATGTCTGCTTGCAGAGATCAGCTGCTGATGAAGCCTTCCATCCAATGGGAAGTGATAAGTGTGCTCGTTAGGTTTCTCAGCTTAGCTAGGTCAGTCAACTCACGCGTTTTCACATTGTGTTGGTTTGGATCTATCCGCCGGCCAGTTTGAAGCAGAGTCTTCTCGAGTCTGCCAGCAGGACAATAACTCGGCCACGGCCATTACTCCGAGCTTGACTTGTCTGTACTTTGATCCATGCTATCGAGGTCGATTTTATAAATGTCTAGTGCTCAAGTAAAGCAAATAGTATGTTTTTTTCCTACATAAGGTTTTCGGTATTGCTAAAAATATGGTGCCATATTTTTTTTATTTCAGTCACTTTTTTCTCCTATGAGATTGCTAGCTTTCTCTTAGATGTAAGTAATTTTATCTGTCCTAACTACTCATTCAAATAGGTAATTAATTGTCTTTTGTCCTAATTTTCTTATGCGTGTGTAAAAAATTACAGTAATAGTTCTTAAATTCACAATGTAAATGTATGTAATTTATAGTGAAAAAATATTTTTTTAATTTGTAACGTCATAAATTTATATAGTCCTATATATAGCCCAACATTTAGATTGCTTTTTTAAATACAGTATTTAGGAGTAAGGATGATGCAAAGAGATGAGAAGGGTTGAGATATGTTATATGTACATCAATGATCAGTAACAAAGATAAAGTGAAAATCGATAGTGAACAGAATTTTTGATGGGCTTGGCCAAGCCCAATAATTGAGAAAAGCCCATACATATTAACACTGTCCACAGAGCAGGGGAGCCCAATGGTAAGACAGGATTTCGAATTTTGCAATCCAAGCCCATCCAGTTTTAGCTTACCTAAATCTTAGCTCATATTGATTATGTCAATTACTACCTCTAGTAAAGAGGGAAGGACTACTAATGCCCAATCCTCAGTGTGAGCATATAATAGCAGGACGTTATCAGTGTCTGGATAAGAAACTTTTCACCACTTTAGAAAGGATATCTCCTTTTTATACCCAATAATTAACAATTATTACGTTCCAATTTAATCTCCATTGATCACGAGAATATACATAGCTGGAATTCAAAGCGTTTCATCACAGGATTATATCCGCAATAAATCGAATTGATTTCTTACTTATGATGTTACCCTCCCCCCTCTCTCTACATATATGTATGTGTCCACGAGCTATCTCATTTCATGGCATCCAGATCAATTCAGTCACAGACAAAATCTTCAGAAAAACAGTAGTACAGAGGCAACAGAAATGGCTGTCAAGGCACCATCCTCTCCTACCTTGCAGCCATTCCTTACCACTCCTACCTTGCAGCCATTTGGATATATATACAGAGTATGTCATAACTAAAAACAAGACGTTCATATAATACCCCACGCTATCCCTCTAGACCATTAGCACCATCCACCCCATAATGATCCTTCGTCGCGCACACACAATATTAGTATTTTTCTAATATAGACCACATCCTATATATATGCCGCCCTAGCCATTTCTTATTTTTCCTATTCTCTCTCCGATTCTTCTGGATCTCGAGAGAGGAAAGGTTGTTGGAGAGGATGTGAGAAAGATGAAGCATCACTGATACTAGGAGTAAGACAGCGCCTACAGATCAGGGATGGCCAGTGGCAGTAGCCGTCCTTGTCGTTAGGTCGCTTCATTGTTTCTATTGTCCCTTCTCTATATTGGCATGATGATGAGCAAGCAGAGGAGGATCAGGGATACAGCGAAGTTTGTCCCTTGCTCCGTCTTCACTCTGTCCCCTGCTCATCTAGTAGTAGAGGTCCTAGATGGGGCAAATATAATTGAATCCCCATCTCCAACGCCGAGTACATCTCCTCTTGGCAGTGGTGGCCAACTTTCTTAAGGCGGACCTAAGCGGGAAAATCCAAGGTGCTGAGGTAGGCAACGACAATATCAAGGGATAGGGGGATCGGTGGTTGTTGACTCCAATCCACACCGGACAAGGTAGTAGACCAGCTCCAAAGGCCACTTCCCTCATCCATTAGCGGGGCAATGCACTGCAAAGAGGAGGACGTCATTCCAGTGATAAGGATGAAGATAACATCGTTCTTGTCAAGTATGTCCATCCTCTCAACACTGGCCTTCTTGACTATAACGAAGCTAGGGGCTTCGTGCGACGGAATGGGTCTGCCATCGAGCCCACAAAGGCGGGGGCTGCAACTGAGCTACGTTTTTTAGCTCGTTTATTTTGTTGCTTCTGAAATTTTGGATAGATAAAAATTTAAGGAGCTAGATTGGATAGTAGTTCTCTGAATTGTTTGGTTCAACAAAGCAGATTGATTGATTTTTTTTCTAAACTGCCAACTATTGTCGTGAAGAACAGGTCAGTTTTTCTCCGAATATTTTGACAGAATAAACTTCTCAAGAGTTGAATTTTACTTGTGATCACCGATGTCAGCAGCAACAATGTGGGTTTTTGTAGTGGAGGCACAACTCTGATGGCATAGTGGTCCGTAATGGTCTGCTTTAGATAATTTTTGGGTTAAACAGAACAGTTGGAGTGGATTTCTCTAAATAGTTGAATATTGTTCTACTACAGAAATGCTATGATGTTTTTTGCTGTTGCTATGCTAGAAATTTTTTGGATTTTCTAGTTTAATTGAGCTGTTGAATGAATTATTCTAAGCATGTTGACAAAAAGATTTCTTTCTAAGATTTGTTATTGGCTTTTTCATTTCGCTGAATTACAAAATGTTTAGCCTAAGAATATGTGTTAGAGGGCACACTTATGAGTGGTGTACGTATGTGTACGTGTGGCTTTCATGGAATAAAAAGAATATTTAAGGCTCATAAAATTCCAACAATTGAAAGCAAAACCATGTGTGGATGAAATATTGGACACCAGAATTAACTGATTGGTGGAGTCGTTGATGATGCATGCATCTCTTCCTAACTCCACTGCCGGACTATAAAGCTGTTTTCCCAAATCTCACAATCCAAGGAAATGAGATGTTAATGTGTCCTCGATGTCTTTCAGTTCTTTACTACTTATTCTATTTTAAATTACTTGCCATTATAGCATTCAAAATTCTTTGTCGAATTAGTTGTTATTGTAGCATTTTAATTTTTTTATCAAATTACTTATCGTTCTTATATTTCAAAACATTCATAGAGATGTATTTTCCTTTCTAAACTTCATTAATAAAGTACCATTATTTCTCACAAAGAATTGTAATGTTTGTTGGAAATATTGATTAAAATGTATTTAATGAGGGATATAATTTGATACGCCTTTCTAGTTTAGTATAAGATTTACTAAAACAATTAAATCAATGGATGGAGGATTGTTTGTCCAATCACTTAAATTGTGTATCAGTAAATAATAATAATAATAATATAATTATGTATCAACCACGATTTGTACCATTCTATAAAGTTTGAACAGTGAGCTAGTGTATAATAATTAATGGCATTGTACATGTTGTACAACTGTCATGTACAACGTATAACCGGTATATTTAGATTGGTACGAAACCTAATAATCTAGAAGTAATAGATGCACTATATATCCTAAAAAATGGAGATAATTAAGAACATGCAAGGCATTTCAAGAGCATCAATAAGCAGTTTTGAAATTTTCGAAATTTATATAACTGGAATTTCAAAATACATGATTATTACTCCAAATTACCATGGATAAACTGACTGGACCCCCAAAAAAAGTATCTGACTGGAAATGTTTTTTTTTCAAACAAAGATTACAACTACTAGAAAACAGCTCACACTCACAAGTTACCATATATTTTTAACAGAATATGCTATAAGTAGTAGCCAGTAGTAAACCATATTGTATTTATGAGTAAGCCTACACGCTAAAGTAGATCATCTGTGGTCTAAACACATATGTGTGTTGGATTTAGTACTTATCACATATAAATAGTCACTAATGACTTTATATTATCTCTAAAGGGGAAGCCCATCAGAGATAATATTATCTATGACGGACGTCAAAAAGATTATGTAAGATATATTATTACCTATAATATCCATTAGAGGTGATCTATTTATTTTTAACAGTCTTATTTTACATCAGTTGTCATAGGTGTTAGTTTTTTGTTATAACCGGTTGGTTTCCTATGCGATAGCTTAATATTAAAATGTGACATTAATGTGGTGAACATGAAAAAATATTAAATTTATTTTTTTCTAGCTTTAAAAATTAATAGCCACATGCTAAACAGATAATATAATCCATATAATTAACCACAAACTCACTTATCCATATATGAATCTCTTTACAAACTTATGATATGTGTTCAAAATCTATATTATTTGATATTTTGAGCCAAGAACTTAGAAAAGAATATATACTTGATGCCAATACTTTATGAACTTCTACAAAATATAATATGTAATACTATAAAATTATAAACGTATCAGACTATATAGTGTAATTTAGAATTAGTCAATTATGAAGTATATTTTTTCTAAACTTAGCTAGAATGTTATAAAAAAATAACAAAATTCTAGGTGAGCGACGTCCTTAAATTTCTTAGTCGGTTAATACATGCACTAATCCAACTAAACCAGTTGAGACTACGCTCACCTACCATTTTCGCTTCTTAATTACTGAATATTGTGGCTTCGAACTTAATTATTATAAACTAGCTAACGCATGTCACTACTAAATTAGCATAGTAATTACATAAATTAATTAGTCTTAAATTAGTAAAATCATAAAATCTAAAATACCACATTCCAAAATTTATTTTGTGTACTCTTTAGTATAGATTCACAAGATCTAGATAAAAAAATATATAAGAGAGATGAAGAATCGACAAAGTCCGCTGCGCTAAAGCTCACAGAGGCCATCACACAGGAGTTCAAGGAGGCCGGCGGTGGATCTCGTGGACATGCAGGGAGCTTAAGGATGCTAGAGATGGGGTCATAGAGGCGTAGAGAGCTCTGTAGTGGCATAGGGAGATACGGCAGCGTGAGATATTGCTATGATTAATAGTTAAAATTCTATCATAGTAGTCAACTTAGCTACGATGGGTCTAGA
Source organism: Oryza coarctata (assembly GCA_030770085.1). Classification (NCBI taxonomy): domain Eukaryota; kingdom Viridiplantae; phylum Streptophyta; class Magnoliopsida; order Poales; family Poaceae; genus Oryza; species Oryza coarctata. The sequence continues at coordinate 9,948,916 of CM061483.1, read as the reverse complement.
AGTAAAACTATCATAGGTAACTTGTGATGGACCGATTTGAAAAATTCATCACAGGTTCAAACTCTTAGGCTTTTAACGAAGACCCGTCATAGGTAACCGGATTGTTAACTTTTGAGCCTATCAAAAATATCATACGCTTATCACGAAAAAGTAGACCTATTACAAGTAAAGTCTTACTTGTGACCAGTCAAGCCGCTCAATTTGATCTACGACGGACTTGTCTACGACTCATCAGAGATAATACTGGTACTATGGAGTCCGTACTAGATAAACTTAACTGGCTGGCATAGTGCTACTTATGTCACCATTTGGTCTCTGAACCAATATCATTGATATTGATTCCATGTGGTTCGTCAATTTCATAATAAGTTAGTATTGTCGTCCATTTTTAATGGTGATTTCTTTGTCCCTCAAAAAAAATGGTGATTCCTTTAGCTAGATGCGACCTGGCCCCATTCATCTCTAGTCGCTAACCAACTGTTACAATAGAATACATATTAATTGTGGTATGCATGTATGTATATCAATATATATCGATTCTGATAGGCGGATACACAAGTGTTTTTGCGCCAAATTCCTTCTAAACTCTTTCATTCTAATCCAGATCTGAAAACATATAGTCGAAGAAAACAAGGAATACTACTGATACACAAATTAAAGCCTGACAAACATCAACCGAACAAGCTAGTTAATGGGATCACTTTACGAAAGAACAGACAATATAAATCACAAGCATCAAAGTCGAAACTTTCATCAATGCTCCTTAACCTCTTGCAAAACAAAAGAACCGCAGCATATAATTTATATTCATTGTTGACAGTCCAACATTTAGATCTTTTAGCTTTCTTAACTTTTGGATACAAGAATGATGAGGAGATTTTTTTTTTACGGTCGTCAAGGTACCAGAAATTAACACTAAGAATTAAAATGACTCCTTAACAACTGTAAAACCATTAAAAAATGAGAGATGACACCAACAAAGAGACATGGACACTCGGTTTTTTTTAGAACAATAAGAACTTTTATTTAGGTACTGCAGACATCGATTGCAATCATTCCCCATCCTAGCACAGGGTGCCGAACAACCTGCGATAAGTATACATATATGTTTGTACAAATTCACATCACATTGCTTACTTTGAAATTAAAAAAAAGAAGTAAAAACCCCAAAAGTAAAGGAGAGAGAAAGAACAAGTACCACTATGCATCCATCCATCCATTCATGCACCCATTTCCCCATGCTCTTTAACATCTTGTTAAAATAAACCAATCATCGTGATATCATATTTGAATTTATATAATTTATTGTCATAGTTGATAACCAAATATACTGTGTTATCTGTATTGACTTTTGGAGACAACAGCACGAGAAGTTTCTTCATGGTCCTTGAGGTATCACAAATTAACATTAAAAAATGTGATACCTTCCTAACAACCATAAAGTTATTTAAACACGAAGAGATGAGCCTGTTTCTGAGAGCAATAAAAACTTTCATTTAGGTACTCCGTACATCAATTGCATTCATGCTCCATTCTATCAACGTGACCGTACCACTGTCCATCAGTACACATATATATATACGTACAGATTCACATCACATTGCTTACTTTGAAATTAAAAAAATGAAAAAGAAGTACAAAAAGCCAAAAGGATAAAAAAAGAGAGAGAACAAATTACACTATCCATCCATCCACGCACCCTTTTCCCAACCTCTTTAACTGATCAAATTTCTTGCAAAAAACAAACCAATCATCGTATCATAATATATATATATATATATATATCAACTTGTTGCTAGCTATCAATTAGCTAGCGGCGATGGTTTGGGAGCGGATGGTCTTGGGGTAGAGGAACTTCTTGCCGCCGACGGCCTCCAGGATCTTCTTGCTCAAGGCGTCGCCGTCCTGCTCGTTGGACTTGGAGACGTAGAACGTCCGGGAGAACCAATCGACTAGCTCTGGCGCCGCGCACATCACCATGTGGAATGGCCAGTACCATCCCGGCCATGTCACGTAATAGTCCCCCTTCCGCACCGCCGCCACCACCACCTTCGCCAGCGTCTCCGTCTTCCCCACCGGCAGCGGCCCGACATTGATCTAGTACACCGCAACACATTGATTTCAAGATTAATTACTTGTTACAGCTAAAAAAAATGAAATTTTTAGGGTTGGTTCTGATCGGGGATCGTACGTCACGAGCCTCCTCGTCGATGCCGACATGGCCGTCCTTCTGAACACCCTTGCCCATGGTGAGGTTAGAGACGACGTAACCCGGCGAGAGGATGGTGACACGAACATGTGAGCCTAGCTCAGCCCTTAGGGTTTCGTAGAACCTTATCACCGCGCCCTTGCTTGCCTGTAAATAATAATTAATTATCATGCACACATACAGACAATATTATTGTATATGGACCACACCAAGAACCCCATAAATTTTCTTGCTCACCCTTCTGTCGAATTGACGACCAACGTACGGGCATACACGGATCTATGAGATGAATGTGATGCTAGAACGACGAAGGGATGTTGATGCCCATGAATACGTGTCAACTACAGTGAATCATAGCTACTTTGTCTGGATAACACATGTAGGGCAAGCAGTGAACCGCAAGAGGGGGTTATTGCTAGCTATCAGCAAGATCTTGGATTGCTAGCTAAGCTATGCTATCATGTTGCATGTGAGGCCAGTGAGAGAAGCTGATGAGTGTCAATTTAGTTTAGGTTTTGACAGATCCAACCATCTCTCCTCACAAATCCATCCATCTGTAGTTGGGGTATTGGTGCACCTAAATGGAGTTTGGTGAGCTGAACTGCTTATTGATACCTAGCTGCCACCCGAGCACTGTACTTAATTGCCACAGGGGTATGAATCAATTAGTTAACCATGCAATTAGTATCACTGGTTAAGTAATAATTAAGTAGTATCTGCTTACGTTGTAGAAGCTCATCCTGGCCGTCGGGACCCTGCCGGCAACGGAGGAGGTGACGACGATGTTGCCACGGCTGGCTTTCAGGTAGGGCAACGCGAAGTAGGTTGGGTACACGGCGCCCCAGAAGTTGAGATCCTGCAAATTAGTATGCATAATTTGTGTGTGCATTAAGGGCCAAGAGATATAATTAGGAGAAGGATTAGCAACTGGTGATTAATTAATATAAAAGTTGATGGGTAGAAAATTGGTGTCAAGAACAACCAATCTGACATGAAATGCTATAAATTTGCTCCCTTTTGAAATCCAATCTCTGGGTGACCACTGCCAACTGGAGGGTACGTCATTGGAACATATAAATGACACAAGGGACCATAGTTGGCTGAGACGAATATGATTTTCATATACGTTTTTTTTGTGAACAAGGGAGCTCTAAATTTCAGATGTGCTAATTTTTAAAACGAGATTCAATGGTGAATGGCTACTGTTTTTCCATTTTTAATTTATTTGAGATATGTAAAAGTACTATTAGCTCTCAATGGACATTGGCCGTATAAACATAGAAACAAACACATCAATATATTTTTTTATACCAATACATCTTTTATACCGATCTGTCTATTGTTTTAATTTCCTTGGAATTAAAATTCATTTTCTTCATTTGAGACACCCAAAACTTTATAATAAATATAGTTACTTTCTGAAGAGATAAATATTGAAAATTTCAAGGAGCGTGTGTGATAATCAACTCACAATGATGTTGTGGAAGGCGGTTATGTTGGTAATTTCCTCGAAGAAGCAACTGGACCAGATCCCAGCGTTCGCCACCAGGTGATTCACTGCAGAATTTACCCCATATATAATTAGTACACATTAACACATGACAATAACTAACTACACCTGCAACTACTAGTAGTATACCCTTTTTTTATGTATATCCAAGCTGAAAAAAAGGAGAATATTTAATACTATAATTTGTTAAATTTCGACCGAAGTTGGAAGAAAAAACGATATGTGCACATATGGCATATCGCTTTAGTTCACTGCAGTTCAGCTACTTCCGAGATTACAGCAAGAAATCTATCCTAATTAACAACTAATTCAGACGTAGTCAAATGAAAACTTGATACGTTTTCCATTGACTGTAGCTAGCATAATTAATTGATGCGTCACATGTAGAGCACAGTGCGGAAGCACAAAGATTATAATACTACTATTAGCCTTAATATCTCCATCCATGACTTGCAGCTTACTCTCAGCTACTTTAGACTTTCAGAACCCTGAAAGATTAGATTTTGACTAGTCATTTGAGAGATGACGATACCTAGCCATATACGCATAATTAATTTCTGCCCAAAAACAGAAGCTGTCGTTGGCAAGCCAACGACGCCATATGCATTGTCTGGACCAACACTTGAGTAATTGAACGTTTCAAACAGAGCCGCCGTTAAATTCGCCATTTAATTCATGGATTAATTTAAGTTGATACATGGATTAATCAATCATCGAGCTAGATTGGAGTAATTAATTAAGCTGTTAATTAAGTAGTAAGTAGTGTATAGTTACTGACGTTTGCCGAAGTGGGCGACGGTCTCCTCGACGACGCGCTTGGCGTCGTCGACATTGGTGATGTCGGCCGGCACGACGAGGACGTCCGGCGTGCCGAGGTCGCGCGCCGTCTTCGCCACCGCGCGCAGGGCGATCTCTGTCCTCGCCGTCAGCGCGATGCACGCTCCCTTCTTCGCGTACTCATACACCAGGTGCTGCATGCAATATAATCATATTTAGATTTCTTTTTCTTCATCCAGGAGAACACAAGATCTCAATAAACAAGAGCACATTAAGCCACAAGATTACTTATTTGTGAGGAAATTAAACTGGTTTTATCAAACAAATAAAACCAAAGATGGACGTACGGCTTGCTCAGTTGCTCTGCAACAATTTTTACACAGAGCATCCGGTAAATTTTGCAGCAATTTAATTAGTTTGAACTGACTGATTTTTTGTAAAAAAAATTGACTGAAATTAGTTGTCAACTATAATTGAAAAGTATACACCGCCGTTTCTCTTTTCAGAGAAATTCGTTGATAATTAAAACGTTGTCAGCATTACATATAATTAGCACAAAGTTACGTGCATTTATCATTTTCGAGGCCAGTCCATATTCCTTTTTCTCACTTAACTCACTAAATTAAATGTGACTCATGACGTCTCTGAACGTTCTAGACAACCACAGAACCCAAATCTATCTCTCGAAATTGATAGATAAATCTCATTTCCCAGTGTACTTCTGTACACGACAGGACACAGGACATACTGCTCGCTTTCTTGGTTTGTCCCACTACAAGGCTGTACTGTGATCTGCTAGCTGCTGCCCTTCCTCGTCGTCACAGTATCTTACGTTCACGTCAAAGAATTCATGGGAGAATAGGACGAGTAGATAGGCCATCATTAATGGGGTTTCACCTCTACATCTCAGGCCACCATGAATGATCTTTACTCCGGCGACTGTATCATCACATGCATCTGGGGGCAGCCATGGTCGCCTAGCTAGATAGCTCCAGGACGCTTGACAGAGAGGAAGAGAGAAGAAAGTGCTAGTAGATGCATGGATAGGCAAGTTTCCAGGAGAGGTCGATGAGAGGCCATGCTCCCAATTAATGGGATTCCTGGAGCGTATTTATTGCTTCTGCCTACTAGGAATCCAAGTAATCTAAGCTTAATATGGACGCTTAGCTATGTATGGCTGCTTAGTGCAATGTTCCAACGTTTTCATGCCAGCACACACACAGTTTTAATTTTCCCTTGATTGGTATGGGTCAAGGAAAACCATGATATGACATTTCATGATTCGGTGAATAAAACCTACTCTACTACTAGGGCAATTGCTGACAATAAATATGCAGGTATCCTCTGAAGGTGACTCTGACTGAACTAAGGTTAAATTGCATCAACAACTCTCACTATCACAGAAATGCATTTGTGGACACACCAATTAGACAAAATGTTCATCCTTAGCTGATGATTTGATTTGTCACCACATCCATCCTTTCATATTTGGATGAATGCCTTTTAGGCGGTGAAGGATTCTTGATATAATTGCTACTGTTAGATTCATGTATGTTAGATTAATTTCAATTAATTAATTATACCAACCAGATTAAAATGCACACGCGCTAGTTTTAGAAGTATCGCCCATGCTGGCTGCTGATATTTCGCTTTTATGCGTATGCATGCTTGTGTGGAACCATTGTGCTGCATGCAGTCATAAAATGGTCTTATAAATAATTATTTTATAGAAATGGTCAGGGACTTTGGAGTTGGTATCGATCTGATCATCAGCTACAGTAAATACCGGATATTATTTTCTTTTTGAAATCTAGATATTAATTACACAAACCGTAGTAAATAAGCTATATTATTATATGAATACAACTGAAAGATGGATATTAATTACATAAAACTGTAGGATAGAGAAATTATAATATTCATATGACGACAAAACATTAATTCCTGACATGGCTCTTTCCCACTGTACTCACTTTATTTTCTTTTAACTTTCTGTGGAACACAAGTTACCATGCTAATATATAGTACTGTATATTACATAGTACTGTATATTACATTGAGTTTTAGATATTAAGAAAGTTGGTAAAATTAAATAGAAGAATGTTATGATTGGTTAAGAAGAGAAGGTAATTAAGAAACTTTAGTGTCGAGAGTCTGTGATTGTGGTTGAGAAGAGAATATAGGTGTAGAAGTTATTATATTTTAAGACAAATTTTGAATTTTAGAAGTTTTTATATATTAGGATGGAGAGAGTATTTAGCAAGAAAAATATCATAACTAATTAAATCAAACTTGTCAAATCATTTATTTTGGGGGAAAACTCGTCGAACCTAAATGCAACTATATTTGCAGAAGTCGTTGCAACAACAAAGACAAGTTTTTATTTGATAATTTTACAAGCACGTCAACTTCATGCTAGCTAGATTTAATGCATATGTCACAGTCGACACAGACCCGAATATCATGTTCCCTGCAGCCATGCATAACCACGGCTTTTCCTCAGCTTGCTCATGCTTTAATAACACCAAATCATACCAGCGAAAAGCCAACCAAACGCATTTAAAATCACGAGCGCCAAATCCACATGACTTTAATATATATACCACAAAATTCTTTCCTCTTTATGTTCGTTAGGACTATGTTATATAATGCATTCTTGTCCATTTGAGGTGTCATTCAATTACCAAAATATCGAATATTTGAAGTCCAAGAAAACCCAACACGAAAAAAATATAAACTCTGAACCGTAAACTATATATCTAAATGAATTGAATAGCTAATATAATGAAAACAAATGTTATATATGAAGTATAAATCGATGCAGCAAGCAAAACTGGAAAAACTGCAAACATGAGGGAGCCACTGGGCAGATGGGCCCAGCGCAATGAGTGCAATGCACTGATGGCACCACGTAGCTAGCTATCTATCTAGTTGTACACGTTACCTCGCCGATGCCGGAGGAGGCGCCGGTGATGAGTACGACCTTGCCACGGAGGTCCTCGCCGGAGACGAAGGGCCTGACCAGCAGCCTGGACAACATGCGGCAGACGAAGGAGATGGGGATGTAGATGAGCAGCACCAGAGACAGACCCACGTGCATGAACACGCTCAGGAACCCGTTCATGAACGCCTCCTTAGCCATGGCCCCGATTAGCTCGTGTTCCTTAGCTCCGGCGGCGACGGCGGTGGAGGTAGGAGGAGGGATGTGAGTCAGAGCTTGGAGACGGGAGGAGGCAGTGGCGTGGTATTTATGGGTGGGCAACGTGTGCATTGCAGGGCTGGGGACTGGAGAAGGAATTGATGGGTAGGTGGGGGTCGCTGCACCATAAAATCTCTGTATCTCTTCTTTGCAACTGTTCTTCTCTTTTTCTTTTTTACATTAATTGTTCCTCTCTCTGACAATTGACGTCATTCACAAACTAAGGTCGTTAAGGCCGATCATCAAGATACAACTAAAAGCGTGTGTTCTCTTAAACTTTAACGAAACCTAAAGGGTTAATTTATCCAAATGCTAGAATATAGCTACATTGGGGAAGCGCCAGTGTGACGATGGTGCTACACGATTCAAGCCGCGATCATAATGAAAACATGGTATTAGGGCGCCTACTTTTTTTTATGGACGATTTTGACTGATTAGCGAGAAATATAATTATTATATAATTAATTGAGTATTAATTATTAAAAATTTAAAAATAGATTTATTTAATTAGTTAAAGCAACTTCTATATAAAAAATTTTCACACGAAAATGTGTTGTTTAACGGTTTAAAAAACATGATAATGAAAATCAAGAAATAGGCTAATAAGCCTTTTAGTACGGCCATAGAATTTCATGCGAATTGGAAACTATATTCAACTATAATAAAAAAATATTTCAAAAGAAAACAAAATGTTATGTGTTGTCGTTGCCTAGTATTCTGAGAGGCAAGGCTATACACAGTAGTAATACATGAGATTCTGTAGAGCTTTGAGTGTTGCTAGCTCTTGTTTGGAAGTTGGCCCCGGGACCCAGCAAAAGCCAGGGGAGTCAAGTATCAGCTGAGACTAATAATTATTCCCTCACCAATTCACTAGCTAGGCCTTTGATAGTAGCTAGTACGACCTTCTTTGTACAGCCTTAAAAAACGAATTCGTGCCTACCTATCTGGACATAGGATACATAGCCTATGTCCAGTATCTTAGCTACGAACTCACTTTTTTTCAGGACAGAGGGTGTAGTTATGTACTACTATGGTGGCGCGTCGAAGGTTTTAACTTGCCACTTTGTTCCTCCTAACAAAAAAAAAGGTTTTTTTTTTGTTTTATATACATGCAGTGCTACAGAAAACTACATCAATGTCGGGTGGTAACTGGCATCAGTGAGTTCTTATCAGCACAAAACTTTCGACAAATCTTTATCATCGGTGTTAGGTTCCAAACTAGTATAAATGGGCTTTAAAAACATCTTAGTAATAATATAAACATATCACCTGATACAAATGTGTTTATATTAGAGCCAGGTATTAGATAGATTTGACACTCATATGATCATTTTGAAATATAAAAAAAGGAAAATATGTGGTTTTAAATTTAATTTTGGCCAGGAACGATTAATTTAATTCAATAATAATAATAATAAATGTTGCTATACGTCATTATATATTCATTAATTATCATGGCCACGTAACTAACCATAATTCGGTCTATAACGTGTAATCAAAATTGAAATCCAATAAACAGTAACTCTATGATAGCTGAGACCAAAAGTAGTAGAAAATGGCAAACAAAGAGCTACCTTATGCCTGAAAGAGCCGAATATTTGAGATGCACGTACTATTTGACACAACTATACATTATCATGGCAGTATAGTAACATATAAAATTTACTGTTTTCTAATTGGTCTTTAAAGGATTCCTAGCCATCCTCAATGCTATAATATACCAACAAGTAATTTCTATTCACGAAAATTGAATGACACATGAATAGCAGCAGATCTAAGCAACCCATCAGCTGATCTACATTGTCTCAATTGATCAAAATGTCTAAAACTATTTGCTAGATAATTCACTGTAGAAGCAAGGCATCTTTCAACTAGATCCTCATGAGAATAGGACCCAATTTCACACAAGGAGATTAGCACACGATCAATCTTGTACTCATGAACTAGAGCGCCAGTAAAAATCAAGAAAAGAATCACATTTACCAACTACCCCAGCAAGGCAGTAACTAGCACAACTTAGAGCACACGTCCGTACCATCTTGAGTAGGAGGCGACGCTTCTGGATCTTCTGGTACCAAAGAGCTTTTGCTCCATTGAGTCATTGATGCCAGTGAGGCACCCCAATGTGATAATTTGTCACACGCATGCACGGACCAAAACCCAAACCCCTAAAATTGAGCAAACATCCCCTGCAAAAAATTAATAGAAACAAATCGAAATCAAAGAGCATGGGAAATCGAAGAAGCCCACAACTTGGTCCGAAGAGGGTGGAGCTAGAGCTAGCGCAAAAATTGCCTCCACCCCTATCGAGCCAATGAGAACGCAGCAAGGAGACAGAGCGGGGTCGGCATGGGGAGGTGGTGTGGGAGGCAGAGGTGGTGGCTTGCAATGAGGCTAGACTCCATGGCGACGGCGGTGGTAGTGACAGCGAAGAAGGTAGGAAAATATCCTATGATGATGGGAGGGCAGAAAGGGAGGAGATAAGGTCAAGTGCTCAATAAGCAGGAGTTCGGAAAAGAGAAGGGTGTGTCTTATACTCCAGTGGCGTGTTGTACCACTAAGATTAGGGAGAAAGATAATAGCACAATAGTGAAAGAGAGTGCAATCATATCAGTGCCGGATATTCTTATGACCCGGTACTAATTACTTTTCTTACTAAAAGTCTAGCCTATCCTACTTCGATTGTTTTAAACCAGTATTGATACGTTGATTATCAGTCTCAGATGGTAATATAAACCGACACTAACTATGTACCAGCAAATCAATGTCAGTTATTAATACGACCCACTACTGATGGCTTCTTATCAATAGCGGGTCTTATCTCTACGTAGCATGAGAGTGTTTTGTTGAGTGGAAAGCCATCATCAGATCAAACTGGCACTGATATGATGTTTTATGGTAGTGATTGTACTATTTTTATTCTTTAAACTAATTATTATATTACGCTTGGTGCTGTTAAATGAAGTTTTTAATTTCGGTCCATAATTGTTATAACTAAGTAGGAGTATGTAGGTGATCCCAGCAAGCATTCCGCTGCATGGCATCTTGCAGAATTCTTAATTACTAACAGTAGTATTAATCCGGGAATCTCTCTATCTCTTCGGCTATGATCTGATCGCTTGGCTTGTCAATTGTGAACTCCTCGTACTAAAATTAAATTTCGGTACGTATTGTGAGTATTGTCGTATAATGTGTTGGAGCCTTCCATTGATGGAATATGTGTGTTTTTTCTCTTTATCATTTACCTCAAGTCTTTTTTTTTGTTACGTGCACACTTTTTAAACCGCTAAAATGATATATTTTTAAAAAAATTTTCTGATAAAAAGTTGTTTAAAAAATTATATCAATGTTTTAAACTAATACTTAATTAATTATATGTTAATTGACTGTTCCATTTTACGTAGGTAGAGGTACATTTATCAACCTCCTCCGTGGAACACACCCTTAGCCGTGGAGCAACAAACTAGATTATGCAACAGAGTGTACTATATATATTTACACTAGTACAAATTTAATTAATTGCTCGACTCTGTACTGCATGAAGTTAATTACACTGTCTGACACAGTATAGATGAATTTAATCCACGAATTAAGGTTAGTTGGGGAGATAAAGGAAACGATGAATGACTCCTTGTACTGTGGTGCCTCAGTTACCGCAGAGAAAATAAGAAATTAGTGCTTCAGGTTTGACCCGACCGTGGTATTATCAATCCCAAAAAATTATCATATAGTTCCATATTGGTCGTGTTATATAGACAGTACGTATAAAAACTATATAGCTAATGGATAGTGGATAATTTCTTCAAAATAAATTATCACTCAATCACCTCTTTTCTCTTCTTAAATCTCTCTATCCCCTCTTCTTATTTCTTGATTCTGCTTAGAGCTGATTTGTTTCATAAGAAACGGTTTCTTTATTTTCTTCTCTTCTTATTAACTCTTTTGCCACCTTGGTTTTTTATTTATGAGGTGAAGGGTTGGGACTGTCCTTGCTGCAAAGGTTGATAGTGATAATTTACAATTAATATACTACCCTGTTAAAAGATGTGAAGTATCTGTCTTATGCCTGTAGGTTTTACTAATTATTTTCGTGTGTAATAGACTATAACAGTACGTTAGTACTAGTTACTTATCTTATTTAATATGATAAGATTGTTTCAAAGAAAATTAAACAGAAACAATCCAGTGTAAAGATCATCTCCTGTCTTTTAATTGGTTTTAATTACTTTCGGGCTTTTCTTCAGATCACCTTTAGAGCGCTGATTTTCCGCTGCCTTTTGTTCTCGTTGCAGATCGATGTCCCGTCGGCTAGATTCGTCAAATTAATTAATGGTTAGTTTCGTGTTACTCTCGTGCTTGAACGACCTGAAAACTGTGCACGAATCCAAACTATATCGCGACAGTTGGATGATGCAATTAGATATCTCTACATGCATTCACCGAATGCGATTTTTATCAGAGAAGAGAGAGAGAGAGAGAAGAAGAAGAAGAAGAAGAAGAAGAAGAAGAAGAAGAAGAAGAAGAAGAAGAAGAAGAAGAAGAAGAAGAAGAAGAAGAAGAAGAAGAAGAAGAAGAAGAAGAAGAAGAAGAAGAAGAAGAAGAAGAAAAGTTAGGTTTCTTCATTATCTATCGTCGATTTCAACATCAACATGACGGCCTTCATGACCGTTGCATGCATGTTACTATTTCTATGTATGCGCGAATAATTTGTAATCTTTTACAAGACAAGTCTTGTTTAATTACTCGATCCCGTGCGTTTTTTATATTGTAATCACTGTTGTTAAGATATTTATATGAATCCTTTCTCTCTCTTTTTTATTCTGTTCTTGATCAACATATTGCATTTCCCGACTCTGATCAGCATGTCTAGCTATTTAATAAATGCAATTATGAATTGGCCGGCACTTTATAAAAAAAAAGACATTTTGTTCCATTCTGTGAGGGGTTGGGGTAGGTGAGGTGGCTGGACTAGTATTAAATAAAACCAATAATAATGAAGTGTAGCACTGTTGATCTGCAACCTTTCCATCAATTAGATGGCGTCACTACCTAGTTAAAGGGGCATTTTCCTATACTGGCATGTAAGGATAACCTAGTGTTTATTTGGAATTAGCGGCATTTAAATTAGATGGCAGATGTAAATGCCAGCGCATGATATTTTTCTACGTTTGTAGATGCTAGGTTTGCTCCTATAATTGGCGAAGTTTGTAAACATCGGTATAGTTTTTTCCATAGTATCTAAATATGCCATTGTTTGGCTCAGTAAACTCCGGTGTGTACATGTGTCATATATTGCAACCGCACAATAAAAATTAGGACACGTGTGGAATGGGAAAAGGCACACCACCACCCATACCTCTAAAAATCCCTAAGTACTAGATCTGCTCACCGATAGCTTGTTTGTCTCTATCTCCCTCCTCATGTATCATTTTGTTCTATTTCCAATCCTTCTGTCGCTGCTCATGCTCCCTATACTAGAGGTGATGCGCCAACTCCCTTTCGTCGCTTGTTCGTCTCCCTTACTCCTAGACCTAAAAATCCATAAGTCTAAGTCTAACCTTATTTGTCTCACTCCCTGTGTTGATCCTTTCCATTTCCAATTGACTTCTGCAACCGTGCGTGCTCTCTATGATAGAGGAGGCGCTAGTGCCGACGCCTTCCTGGCTAGGTGCAGGAACACCACAGGAGGACACCCTTCATTTGCTCTTTGATCCACTCTATTCCCAACAAGCTAGCTGCGCCTTGCTGAGCTCCTTGCTCTTGAGCTAGGGCTAGCACCTCCTCAGTTGCATACCGGCCAATAGCTGCCAGATCTGATCCCTAACACCCACTTTATATATCCATCACTAGAAAGTGCTCTAGTCCTCGTGACAGTGGTTTGGACCTAGAGGTAGATAGTATTGCCACTATCATTTTTTTGTGAATGTACCAAGTACAAACTAATGTGTTTTTTTTCTGTGACATGATGATTGATTTGTTCTATGGAGAGGAAGTGGCTCTGTGTTTCGCCAAAGTGACATGCTAATAGCCTGGAGAACAACAAAAGGTAAGATTCGATCTACTACATATGTTCTAAGTAGGAAATAATCACCTGTAATCTAGCGCTCATTAAATTAGAAAAATATAAAAAGTTTGTTGCATTGGTATGATCTGAGTAGAAAATACCATAAAAAAACACCTAATAATATAGCACACATGAGCTAGAAAAATAGCTAAAAATAAAACGACATAGTCACGTGTCATAAGTCATAAGTCACACAATTTTTCATGTAAAATATGTGTGCATGCAGATTTGGACATAGGATTTCTCTCTTTTCGTGTATATCCTCTTCTACTATCTTGCCTACAAACCATGTTGATATCATTGTTATTTTTTTCCTTTTAACTCTTTTTGTTGGGAGCCTTTTCCTTTTGTGTGATAGTGATATTTGATGTTTTGATAGGTTGACGTTTGCTACATTCCATCCTGCCTACACTTTGGACGGGTGCTTCTTCTTGCCTTAACTTGATCCAAAGCTTGGTTGCTGCTATCCCTTGCTATTTGAAAAGGTTAGTCCAACTACAATGCTGAGTTTCTATGTGTGAATACTTTGTGCAACTTGAGATAACTGATAAATTGGTGCTACTGGAATCATGGATAAACAGTGGATGCTTTTACCTAGATAATTAGTAAACAATAATTAAATGTCATCACAAAGTTTAAGAGTTAAAGGTTTAATAGCTCTAGCTCTCTCCTTATAATTGTTACTATCCTACTATAGGTACACAGATGAGTATCAAAGTGGTCTTAAGAATTTTATTGCGTTTGTCTTTTCCAAATCAGCAAGGGGCAATACAATTATCTGTCCTTGTAAAAAATGTGTGGGTCAGTATTGGTTACTGGAAAATTTAGTGTATGATCACTTAATCTGTGATGGGTTCTTGCCTGGGTATAATACATGGATTTATCATGGTGAGAGCTGGAACAGTACTGCTGTTAATTCAACACCATCTATTTAAAATGATCAAGATGATGATATTAATCATATGTTAAGAGAGGATCTTGGGTTTTTCAATGATCTCAATATAGATGTGATGATAAGAGAATGATGTAGAGGCTTCAACATATTACCGATTGGCTGATGAAGCTAGTCAACAGTTGTATCCTGGCTCTGATTTTGTACTCGACAAGAACATCACACTCTCACGACCAATGCACAATGCCACTAAGTTAGGCTCTTCTGTTGGTCTTTGTATTGCATAGCCACATCAAAATATATGTGCTTGAGATCAACCCCCATCATTTTATCTCCAACTTTAGTTAAGTAACTTAGATAGCGATTTTTTCTTTTAAAAATAATAGGTTCTTTGCCTGATGGCACAGTGATCAAGCGTGCTTTGGGTAAGAAATAGAAAGCTTCAGTGCTTTTGTTAGCTAAAAGTCTACAATCTTTGGTAATTTTCTATTATTTCCCTAATTGTTATTTTTTTATTTGGTTTTCACTCTTCCAGATTTCCCACAGCAAGAAGTAGAGTTTGTTGTCATGATTTGTTGTACAAAATGTGAGGTAATTTGTACCATTGGTTTCAGATTTCTTGCCTGGGTCCTTTTGACCGCTTCTTTACTTCACTACTTGTAATTATGCTTGATGGAGCATAGAGAAATAAGATATATTCATATTGTAATATATTTCTCAATTTTGGCTAAATATGAAAATCCTTATTTGTTAATTACTTAAGATGGCATATTAATTCATTCAAATTTTAATCCCTTCTATGTGCTGAACTCTAGATGATGTTGGGTTATCTATTATTGTCTAGATATGTCTATTAAATGTCTAGTTTCATGCATTGTGGGCTTGCTTCAAATATTGTGTTGGCAGTAGTACAGATAGTCCACAGCAATACTAGAAGTTGCTAGCTGGATTATACAATGTTCTTCTTTCTTTCTTCTTTCTTCTACAAACTAGTGGAATTAAACTAGTTATTGGCACTTTTGCATATAGCTCTGAAATCTGGTGTTTACATGATTGCAGATGGACCTAGGTTGAAGACATGTTGATGTTAACTACTTATCTATAAGACCTTTTTGTGTGATGTTAGAAATATTTACATATGCATCTAACACATGGGACCCTGTGATGATCAATCCGTGCTTATTTTGTGGATCTAAAACTGGACCAAAAGGTATTATATTTCATAGTTATCTATAAAGTGGCATTGATTTGTGCTAAGTGAGCTATGCAAGTTGACATACATCTAGTGATGTAGCAACAACAACAAACAACAGAAATAAATTGAGATAGGTTAGAAATAAAATCCAATATAAGGTAACAAAACTTTAGAAATATTCTAATATTTTAAATCTTTTTTACCTCCTCCTATGTTAATTTCAGTATTCCTATGCCTCTCCTAACATTATTGTCGCGTTTTACATTTCTATTATACATGATATGTCTAAATATTTCTATTAAATATATTCAAACTATCTCAACCTACGTTGAATAAGATTTTATATAATTAATGCTACTATATTCTATTACATATATCATCATTTCAAACTCTATCTATTTTATGCTTATAAATTTAACGTAAGATATGCATCTCCACTAGAATTAAGTTTTCTTTTTTTATACCAATATTCTATACTATATAATCGTTATTATATAAAATTTGTATTTTACCTTGCAATACCTTCTTATCCAATGATATAGCATGATTGTAAAATTTTATGTGGTGAAGACTTTGTTGAACAATATAAGTTAATGAAAATTATGAAACTGTAAAATCTAATATTACTGTGTATTGAATACATGTACAAACATTGGAAGTTAGTGTTTATATAATTTCATCAAGCTAAAATAACAACGCATATAGTAGATAAATAGCTACAGAGGGGATGCTTACAAATGCCCCAAAATGAAAAAAAAAACAAGGACATATGTCGGTTTTCATTAACACTGGTATAACAATAAAAGAGTATAAACATATATAAATATCGGTCTGGATCAATTAACCCGTTATTTATAAACGCCTTATTAGATAGTTAGGGAGCATTTATAAATATTGGTGTTAGTTGATCTAACCCATCATTTATAAACACTGCGGTATATGAAAAAACGAAGAAACCGGGAATATTTCTTTTCAATAGCACTTTCGTGATTGATTAGCAGACACCTCAGAAAATACCTTCCGAGGCGTTTGTATATATTTTAGGTCTTTTATAGATGCCTCGGAAACTCGGTTGTGTGGTTGTGCGTAAAGTAGTACTGTGCTGTGTCAGAAGCTGAAGCGATTGATGGACTTGAATGTAATATCTCAATGAAACGAATGATACCTGTAGCATGCAAGGCATTGACTATTTTACTCGTGCTTATTGTTTTTTTTTCTGGAGTATTGACTCTACTTTTGACATTAGTCATGACCTCATATGACCTTAAAAAAAGGTTTTGAGAGTTATTTTATATTATTACTTTGAGGCGCTTTTGGTCTTCATCACCCACTATTACCAATTACCAAGAGAAAAAAATACTAATTCTACCTAAACTTATTTCTTAAAACCATTTTTTTAAAAAAAATCGTCTTTGATTATAACCCGCTGCTGAGTCAAGCTACTACCGTAGCCATATTCACCTGGGACAGTTTCAGACTTGGGTCAATTAATTACATAATTTTAAGTGATGCGTATAATTTGCTTGCTAAAAGGTTGAGTATTCATTCACCCGTCAAGGAAAAATTTTATGACCCATATGTGTTTATACATAAGCCAAATTGCTATATTTTCTATAAATTTAGTTAAATTTAAAAAAGTTTGACTTAAAAATGAGAAATAGAGGGAGCAACTTTTTTATCAAAAGCATGCAACTTTTAATTGACTATAACAGAGCTTATAATAGAGTTTAGGAGCTTTAAAAAATCAGAGTTTATAACAACAACCATATGCAGATAAATATTTTAGACGTGGATGATAATCCAGTGAAATGAATACCACCATATTTACATTTTTATACAAATATAATATTCTGATATATACAAAGGTTATATTCATGAGAAGGCAGGGTCACCGAAAAGGACTTAAACAGTATACCGACCTCAATCAATACTTGGCTCCAGTCGTAGCAGCCTGCCCATACATAAAGAGAACCTTTTTTTTTCAGAGAGAAGTACTTTTGACATTTGCAAGACAATTCCGAGTAGAATTGAGATGATAATAACACTTTGATGGGTAGCTAATTACGGACACTAATTAATAATCATGGATGGATACAATTATTCCTATTGCTAATATGTCGATTCGTTGCAAAGGAGGGTCTCAGAGCCTGTTTGATGGATGTCTGGAAAAATTGTATGCCTGAGTAGCCTGAAAGAGGCAATAGATTTTGCCTACTCATGCAGCTGTTTCTCTCCTTGTTTGTTTTGTTGGTCATTGCTACCATAGTGGGAAAAATGCGATTATGCCTTGATCATTATTCATTATACTGATAAGTGAAGTATTAATGGGCCATACAAATCTTATCACAGATTGCATCTGACCATCCAACCAAAATTTGATGTACCTAGCTTCCCAAATCAACGGCCTAAACATAATATTTGGGGAAAAAAAGAAAAACGAGATGGTGCAGTCAGCGAGGAAACGATGATGGCATGATTCAGCTAAATCGAAAGCCTTGAAGGAGGCTTTGTGCAATGCTGCTATGTTGAGCTCTAGCAGGGTTGCGGTGGTGGTGGCAGCTTTGTTTGACAATGGTGGCACACCACCGGTGGCAGCAGCGATAGCTTGATGAAGTTGGTGAAATCCAAGTCACTTTGGCCCATGAGCAAGAGCTAATCATCTATCTCACTAGCTATATGGACATCAGTTGTTCGATTTCGATCACTTGAGTTAGGCTAATAACATGCTGGGAGTACATCAAGCCAGGCGAGTGGAAAGGGGCCTCAGAGTAGCAACAAAACAAAGACATGCTAGACTTTGGCTAGCCTCCAGCTAAAAAAAAAGGAAAACGAGATGATGCAGTGCAACGAGGCAACAACGATGGTGGGATCTAGCTAAATCGAAGGCCTTGAAGGAGGATTTATGGAATGCTGCTATGTTGAGCTCTAGCAGGGCTACAGTGGTGGTGGCGACTTTGTTCAACGATGGTGGCACACCGCCAGTGGCAGTAGTGATAGCTTGATAAAGTTGGTGAAATCCATGTCGCTTTGGTCCATGAGCAAGAGCTAATCATCTATCATACTAGCTACCTGGACCTTAGTTGTTCGATTTTGATCACCTGAGTTAGGCTAATTACATGCTAAGGGTACATCAGACTAGGTGAGGGGAAAGGGGCCTCAGGGTAGCAACCAAATAAAGACATACTAGATTCTGGCCTCCGGCTAGGCATGTTCTCCTGTAGGTAGCAACCAAACAAGTTCTTAGTTTCTTAGGTGTTTACATCAAGCAAGATTAAAGTTTTTTTGGTCTTGTCTTGCACTCGATCCGATGAAAATAAGATTGATATGGCACTAGGATATGATGAAAAAGCAATATTAAAGTTTTTTTGGTCTTGTCTTGCACTCGATCCGATGAAAATAAAACATTTACGTGGCTATATCTATGGCTATTTACATCCATGCGATGCATAGGTCAACTATGGTCCATTGTCTCAAAATCTCTATGTTTGGTCTTGAAACAATCTCACACCGAAAATTTGACATTTGACCCTTTTCAAAACTTATTTCAAATCTGGTCCAACCCAAAAAATTATTTCAAATATGAACCAATACCTCAGCACCAGACCTTATGATGCTAAGGTCCTCCATCTCAACGCTAGCAATCCTAACGCTAAGGTAGCGACCATCATGGTGTGGAGGATGAGCTGGTGTGCCAACTAGGTCGGCAGTGAGTCAGGTGGCACTAAGCCTCCTACCTCAGTGCCAGTCCACTTGGTGTTGACCTAGGGCAATACAAAACACTCTATCCTGTGCCCACCCATCTATTCCTCATTTTCGCCAAACCAAACTAGGGTTTTAGCTTAGGGCGACTACAAAGGTAAGTCTTTAAGTTTGTAACTTTTTATCTCAAGTTTGGACAATATTTTTATAAGATTTCTTGTGCAGGACTATGGACCAAACTTTTGCTATCATTGTGGCTTTGCTAGCTTGATATTTTAGAGGCATTTTAGAAATAGGAATCATACATGGATTCCAAATGAAACTATAGTTTGTTTGTTTTTTTTTTGGGGGGGGGGGTGGTTGTTTACTGGGATAGCATGTTGATTACTTGGTAGACATGTCAAAAATGAAATTGCAGTTTGAATTTTGTTGAAGGATATTATGGTATTTTTTCCATGTGAAATGTTAATATTTAATCGGATATTTTATTATCCTAGTAGAAATTAGTAATTGTAGTGGAAGTTTATCTTATAGGTTTAGTACTACAATAATCATAGAAATGTTCACCAAATAAATTGCATTGGAAGCCACCTTCATGTTGTAAGCATATTGAATTGTAGAGCTTGGATACGATGGATGAAACGGGTTATATCCCTCATCAACAACCTCCAATGAGCATCCCTCAGCCTATTTGTTGGTGTGGGGATAAGTACAAGTTTGGAATTAGAGAGCTCGATTTCACGTGTTGCCAAAGCTATTAGATGTATCATAACTACGTGTACTCTCTGAGAAAGTTGAAGCCTCAAGGGAAGAAATGAAAGCCCACGAAGCCGATGGAGGTAAATCGAATGTTTTTGTTTTTCCATAATGCTTCTATAGTTGCTAATAAGTCGTAATATAGTTGCTAATACGGCGGCTAGGTTAGAGTTTCATGACGATTGAGTTAGGTAGCAGGCTTCGTAATATAGTTTTGTGATGAATGTTATGACTCATTGATTATGTGATGTGCTAAGTTGATTATGTGGACATGCATTTTGATGTATTCTCTATGCGACTTGTTCTTGATATGTCATATTCTTGATCTACTTTTCGATGTGGACGTGGATCTTGAAGAGACCACTCGAAGCACCAGCTTGGTGAATCAAGCCATTTCATCGAGCTAGCTTCCTTTTTTTGACTTATGGAAATCCATTAGATTCTCACATCTGGCATTGATGGAACCCTCTCCCGCATTAGTACCGATTTAGTAGTGCTAGTTCTAAAAGCAACAGGTATTGATGAGGTTTTTCGAGGTAGTGTACATAAATAGTAAAAAAACTGAAGGGTGTAAGCAGATTACTAGCAGTGGCAGTAGCACTAGTGTGGAGATGACACTAGAGGACTTGCTGGTGAGTGAGTGCATGGTGAAGGGGAATGGGGCTGTGATTAGTGGTCACCGGTCCCTGATCTGTTTTGATGGTAGATGGGTAGGTGATGATGGATTCCTAAATGGGCCAGAGGGTATTGGAGCTGTCACCGGCGGTAGAAGCAGGAAGAGGCACAATTTTTAATTCTTTAGGTTCTTGTCACTTCATTGCTCATTTGAAATTACTTTCTTGTTAGTTTGTCTGATCTGTGATTTTTTTTATTAGAAAATTAAGATCAGTGCAAACTTGATAAACCACATCATGCCATACAGTTCATGTGCAGCTCGCGGGAGTTGGAAACAATCAGCATCGGGCAGGCAGGAAGCTTAATAGAGGGGAGAGAAATAGGTGAGGGAGAAGGTGAGGAGAGCCTTACAGGTGGGCTCATTGCCATGTTGGATGTCATATAAACCAACTATGTGTTAAAGCACAGAGAGTAATTTGTTGGGTTTAAAAAGTTGTATAAAATGTCTGATATTAAAATTAAGGGAGATAAATTGTATTTTTATGATAGTTGATAGGAGTAAGTTGGACTTAACCCTTATGAAGGGTGGTAGTTTTTGTAAAGGGAAACAGAACGTTCATAAATGCTTTAGTTTTGTTAAATTGGAAAAAAAATTGAGATTAAAATCTTGCTTCATTTGTAATTATTTGAGATGACCTGGTACAAATTAACAATTATGTGTCATTGGACAACTTTGCAAGCTTGTAAAGTTGTGACGTGCAAGTGTAGCAAGCTCCTTAGCTGGAGAAGAACTTTATAAGGGACAAAAGGAAAATAATTTTTATCTGTAGGGAGTGTGTAGAGCCATTTTTTGGATTCCTTGGATAGCAATCCAATGGTTCACATCACTCCTACTATTAATTATTCAAAACAAAGTTTCTTATTTGATAGTGGAGGTTAGATGATAAATTACACTAATCTAAACATAAAATAAATTTACAATTCATAAAAATTTACAAAATAACATATAAATGTATTCAAACTCAGATAAAAAAATAAATTAAACCTATATACAATAACAAAATTGTATTTAGTAATAAACTAAAATTGTACGTTACATAATACTTTCATTATTTTGCAATATGTAATTTTAGATGACTGAAAGTCTATAAATTTTTGGCTGCCTAAAATCTAGCAAATCCCTCGTCCTGAATATAAACAAGCTCGTCTCAAACTGAGAAATCAGATAAACATATCATTAACAATGTTATGGCATGTCCAAACTAATTAAATGTACACACGTACAGTAGTGGATGATGATCCGTATATATTCCTTGTAAGAAACAGCACGGACCATAGGAAACATTTATGGTTACCACCAACATAGCAGGCGCAACATGAAGCACTGTAGGGGCTCCTCTTAACTCCCACCCTTTAAAAAAACCCACTTAAATCCCTATTAAAGCGTGCACTATCAAGTGTGCAGCTCTCATCCCTTTCTCAAAGCAACAGCGCAGTCCTGTCTCTTCCTTGCTCCTAGCATCTTCCCTATATATGGTAGTATGGTACTTCTCCATCTTCATCTTCTTCAGCATACATGCATATATTAAGTGTTCTCACAAACAACGGCGAGCTCCGGTTTTCGAGAAGGTAGTCAGCATCTTCACGGACAATCGTCCTGATTGCAGTGCTTTCCAATGCCAGGTCGGGTTGCCAATGATACTAATTCCTTGTCTCCCTTGACTTTTGAACACAGTTTTATAAGTATGACAACATTATATATGGCTAGCTCATGCTTCTGTTTTAGATATAGACTGTTCATGCTTCAGTTGTAGAGACTAGCTTGCACAGCTGCATCCAGGAGCAGCGAATGAATTCGCGCAAGTTTTAGCACGTGTCGGCCGGCAGAGCGACTGAGCGAGATCCTGGCAACCTATTGAGAAAGTTAATTGGAACATGTAATTTTGGGTGGTATTGCGCGTTCCTATCTCTCAGGTTTTAGGTTGTGTGCACAATATGCATTTCCGTGCACAAGCATGTATCCGCACCAGAGACACATTACATTTTTACTCCCTTCGTTTAAATAGTGGATACGGAAACTAATTAATCATCATTAAACTTTGACCTGTCTTTCTTTTGACAAAAAATATACAAATATTATGTCATATTATCAAAACATATTACGTAAAACTTTCTCGTTATAGTCTGACCATTTAAAAGTATTATCCAAATGAAATTATAATAGTCAACGTTAACAGTCGTTAGAAAATGGACAAAGTTGTTAGATAAGTATACATGGACATACACCAATATACTCTTCTTTTACATGCAGCAAAAAGGACCTTTGGATACTTTTTGACCGGGCGAGACCGGTAAGTATATATATTGTGTAACTATCCCACCGTCGCCATCTTTACCATTTGGCCCGCTCACTAGGACATAGGGCCTTGTTAAACTTTGTTAAACTTGTGGCAACCAAATTTTATTAACTAAGGCTAGTGTTTGGTTCAAGTCATAATTGAGTTATGTAACAGTTTCTAAATTAGCAGGCCCATCAATTTTTTATCTCATCTTGTCACAATTGTAACCAACAAATTGTTGGCCACAATGTGTGGTATGGTACACTTTTCCAAAAAAAAAAAAAAAACTTGTGGCAAATGGTGGAAGCCATCAAAATATCCCCACAGTTTCAGCTTGTCTAGTGGGCGACAGTGGTATCACTCTGTACTTCAAAAAAATTAATACTTTCCCATTTCAATTTACTTGTCATTCTATCAAATCTCACACTAAATTAGAAGAAGGAGTAAATTACATTTTACCCCATTTAATACATCCTAATCAACATTTCTAAAACAAGCATTAATGTTTTTTTAAAGTACTAGCACTACTATGGCTATGCGTTCATGAAGGATGGGAAAGGAAAGTCACCTCTAAAGAAATATAAGAACAATAAGTAATTTAACAAAAAAAATAAAAGCTAGAAATACTTTATTTTTAGCCCATTTCATGTATCTTTAATGCATTTGTCTCTCACTTTAACAAATTTTAATGCACCTACTTACCCAACTCAATTGCACTTATACCCCATTTTAACAAATTCCAGTGTATTAATTGCTCTAAACATAATTTTTTTGGACAAATCAGATAAAGCTAATATAAAGTCTTTTGGGACGAATGGAGTAACTTTTAGTCTTTAATGGATTCCTAAAATCCATTTTTTAATAGTAAAAGTATTACATCTGATCTCTACACCAACCAGGATGAACACAGCTATATTTGTGACACCAGGATTTAAATCCAATTAACTTTTTATTTGTTTAATGGTTTCTTAATAACCATTTGAGACCAATTGATCTCTAGCAGTCTAAGTCAACTATTTAAGATCTGGCTAGAAACCTTCCACCATCGCTAATATTCACAAATCTCCAATTGTTCTCAATCCCAAACCATTAGAAATAACTGTTTAGAACTAAAAGTTGCTATAAATCTAGATTAGCATAATCTTCAACTGTTTTGTAATTCTGATGCATCTTATATATCAAGGTAATGATCCATTATCCATAACCAATAGATTATATCAAAGCACTTCTCTTTTGCCCTCACGTTTCCTCCACCACGAAATAGAATAGGCCCTTGATCAAGTTTTATCCTCAGTTTTTACCCACCCCAGCCACCACCCACCTTTACTTGCATCCTGCACCTGAAGCAACCCTACTAGATTAGGCCAAGATCAAGCATCTGCCCCCTCTCTCCTCTTGGTGCACCTCCCCTTATCCCCTCGTACACCACATCACCTGTCATGCTTTAGTGTGACCAATGTGCCCAAAAGACCACTAATAATTCCAAGCTTGAGGCTTCTAGATTTAGCTACACTAACCTCAAAATTACTTAGATCTAGCTTAGGAAGAGGTGGAGGTGAGTTAGACGATATGGAGGCAAGAAAAGTGGTACATATCCATTGGGATGATGACAGCGACAATAATAACGAGAGACATTGTGTCTACCTTGGAAAGGCCATGACAATGATAAGTTGTAGCTTGCGTTAACATTATCAAATTATGGTAGCATGAGGTGATAGCAGCCACAACAAGTTCTAGTTGGCAATGACTATAATGATGAGCAGAAGTGTTCAACGATGACAACAAGCGGCAGCTTGTGATGCTGGCCACTCTGACGACGACAAGCAGCCACAGAATCCGTTCTTTGTACTTTTCTACAAATTACTTTTTTGGTTGAATATTGCAACGAGTGATGGTTCTAGATGATATTTAGTAGGTTGTTGTCTTATATATTCAAAACCATTACAGATTTTTGTTTTCAACCGTTAATTAGCGATGGTGTTTCCTGTGGTCATGCCACCATGTCCCCATACCATCAAAGGTACCCGGATGCTGGTTCGCAAGAACAGGACTATGGGAGTTTGTATTTGATCCATATTGCACATATCTCTTTCACTGTGCACTGTTGACCCTTCTCCTCTCTTCTTGGCCTCGTCACTAGATTAAGTATCAGCCTCAAGCTCAAAACTAGCACCGCGTCTGACGAAGAAGAGTGGGATGGAGGTGTCGAAGATGTCGGTGTAGGAGGATAAGAGGAGCTTGGTTTCTAGGACAGTGACAGTGACAAGGTGCGACATACATTTTTTTTTATTATTCACATTAACAACGCTTCATAATTTGTGAACTAATATCTAACGGTGCTGCAACCATTAATGAGGATGCTGCTGTCTCACTGACCAAATCACTATAACAGGTCAAGGCTCCGTTACAGATAATGATTTTCATCCGTTAGTGATGTACTTGTAAGAGTTTACAGGCCAATTAAGTCCTAATTAAATTTAAGGGACAAAAATCAAGCCAGATAAATAGTTTGGAGAGGAAACTTAGGCTTTTTTCAAATTAAATATTATCCATAAATACAATCTATGAAGATACGTCTTAGGAATAGTAATAATGTAATACTAACTATTTCTTAAAAGGATGATATTTGGATATTGACACAATTTTCAGTACATATGTTTTATCATTAATTTCTAAAACAATATATCTATAAAATATATTGACAATATAACTATATGAAAAAGTTCTTGTGATAAAACTACTAATGTAATTTTTGTATTTTAAATTCTAAAAATTATTATCTGTTAATGATTTAAGATTTTGAGGTTTGTTTGCATGTATTTAGCAAGACATTCTTTTAGAAGGGTAGCATAGTATTTGCATTTTTTTAAGCAGCCACCAAAAAAGTTGGAAAAACTCTTACCCCTGTTCCGCACTAAGATAAATTATTCTACCAACTGGTTGAGAAAAAAATATCTACATCTTGATTGCGAGAAAAACAGATAAAGGCACAGATGTGTAAGAGTGCAAACAAGATTAACAAAATCCGCCCAGTGCAAAAAAAAAAGAAAGAGAGATTAATGCCAATTGAGCAAAGTACTGTGAAATTGAGGTTTACGTGTTGGACGATTCATTAATGAATTAGCTTAGCTCGCAATCTCGCATGTCGTCCATATATTGATGTAGAAATGGTTGTGCCCATGATGCACAATTAATTCTTCTTTCCTTTGTCACAGCTGCACGGATAAGCCAAGTCACGATGCTTTCTCATCTCATGTTGGCGCAGGATCGATCTATCTCTATTTCCTCCCGGCCGGTTAATTAATAATTAGTTCCATGCTAATTCAATGCTCCACAATTCCATCTACTACTACACGTGTGTCGGCATGCACCACCGCCGGCCATCAAGTCAACCAAACCAAAAATTTTAGATTAGAGCGCAGTAATGCTCAAGCATGAACAGCAATCGTCAGTCGTCATGTACATACGATTTATATGTATCGGATTTGACGAAAAATTAAAAGTAGAGAGAGACGTGGAGGAGACGTGGTTTCTAATTCCCTACTCAATTTTCTCCCGACTTGTGCACGAACTCGCCACTACTAGGTGATGGTCCATATGAAAAAAAAAATCATATGTCTGTGCATAAGATGCGTGATTTTTTTTCAAGTATTTTTTAAGTCTATTTATCCTTAATCTACTTTTCATCTACCGCTCATTCCAAATTTTATCGACCTGACCTATGAACACGCTATTTTTTTATGAGTATGAACTATTTGAGACTTTTATTGCTACGAACTGTTAGTGGATAACTGATAGGTCAAGACCCTTAGAACTTAGCCCTGCCCTTATTGAGTTTTTATAAAGGATTTTTAAAATTTGACCCACCATATATAAGTGTTATAGATGGTTTTTTATCCAATATTAGAGATCAGTGTTTGGAGCCGCTGGATATTTGGCTTTCTGTAGGCTGTAGCGGTGCGTATTTGTGTATTCTGTTTTTGATGTTCGTAGAAACCACCTGGTGGTAAGAGGGAGGGAGAGAAGCAACTAGGTTTTCCTTACCGCTGATCACCACAGTAACGAAGGTTATGTATCCAGGTGTTGTAATAATAAGAGACCGATAGTAGTTAAAAAAATAAACAAATATAGTAAATTTTATCTATTTTTTTATTATGATAATCATATATTAACCAGGCTTATCATCAAGGTGTAAGGAGCCCCTCTCTAAATAATAGAAGAAAAACTAGTGGTAAAATCAATAGATAGCGTTAGTGACTTTATATCATTGATGAGTTGAGAGTAAAAATAATACCTTAATTAATGTTCTGATGCTCTTCATGTAAATATTGAGGGTACGTATAGAATTTTTACTGATTCATTTAGTTAAGGTTAAACATATATTAGCAAGGCTACTAGGGAAAAAATTACAGACTTGTCAGGTCTTCATGTTTAATTATCATGCAAAATCGATTTATGCCATGAAGTGAGCTGTAAGAACAAAACCTGTGTATCGAATTAACCTGCAGGTTAATTTGTAGTATTTGTAAGGGAACAATGACTCGACGCCATCAGCGTTATATTCTAGCTTCTCCGTTTCATGCAAAACTAACTATGCCGATTGCGATTAAGTCGTTAATTAAGTAGCTAGGACAAGTCATTAAGTGCACCCTACCACAAAAGGAAATGGATGGAGTTTCTGCTAACTGCGAGTTGGTGACCTATAACTGTAGTACAGCTCAGGCATCATATCATTAGCCCTGCAATTAGTAAGAGTGTTGTGATACAGGTGGACTAACGATTCCATCCATCACGATGTGATCTGTTCCTACCTGCAGCTACTTCTACGTGTACGCCTCTTCTGGGTGAAGTGAAACGCACCGGTAGGCTGACGTAACATGATGAAACGAACTTGCTGTGAGACCTTTTTTTTTTAAGAATGTTTCTTATTCTTATAAAACAAGTAGTAAATTTTGTGATGCATTGAAAGTTAAAAAGGATAATTGCAGTTTGAGAAAACTCCTACTCCCCATTCCCAAATATAAGCATTTTCTAGGGTTCAAATTTATACAATATAAACTTTTTCTGAAACACTTATTCCAATGCATGAGAATCAATCATTTTTAGCCAATTAGCTGCTTAGAAGAGGGATACAGGGAATTTAAAATTCAAAGTTTGACTAATAAGAGGACTGAAAGAAAATCTTTCCTCTTATGGCTCATTTGGAATATAGGATAGGAACATGAATAGAAAAAAAAACAAAAAAATAACATAGGATTATGTATGAATTGAGAAATATTGGAGATTATATTCTAGTTGAGCGATATAGTATTAGTTTTCACATTATTGCTACAGTATTCTTATGAAATTAACAACGCAATTAGCACCCATCCTATGGTAGCCATCGAAAAAATGAGGTTGGAGTGGATATTCTGATTCCTGTGGATTTCCTAAGTTTTCACATGTTTGGTACAGTGTTTCTGAGAAATTCCTATACGTTATTCTTGTGAACCAAACGCATAAACAGTGTCTAATCCAAAGGAATTGCCAATCCTACTTAAATCCTTAAAAACCCTATAATCCGAATGGGCCTTAATTTTAATTTTTACTAAACAACCAAAAAGTGTATATATTTAGAAACATAGGTAGAAGTAGCAGTTACTAGTAGTTTGCAGAGATATAATTGTACAAGAAAACACACAACACATGCAAAACCTTCACTGCATGGGTACACACGCGTCTACGTCCTTGAACATACGTCCCAGAATAGAGAAAGGAGGCACATCTCATCACTTACCTCAAATCTGATTACGCTGATCATGAGTTCTAGTGGGTCTCTCGTACATGTTGAGGATTAATTTGTTGCAACAAACTATTCCTGTTGTTTAGGGAGTGCCTTGATTTGTTGATTTGCATTCCTTGAGAGATTTGCAATAATGTTGCAAAAAGTAAATTACTGTGTTGCAGCACAGTCAGTCCGCTCAATGATGCAAAAAGAATTTTAATTTGTTGCAGTGCACTCCTAATCTCGCATAATTGGTTGTACCAGTGTTACAAATATTTTAATTTATTTCAGTATTACTTATATAGATGATGGCTAAACGGACGGTCCGATTTAAAGACCTGTTAGTCATGACAGGATGTAGCATGCTGGCATAAAGAGACTATAGCTGTGCTGTGACAGCCCAGAACCAAATGTGGCACGTAAGTCAGTGTAGGCTAGTTGGCATGTTTCCCCCATAAAATTTGAAATCTAAGATAGAAAAAAAAATAAAATTGTAAAAAAAAAAGAAAGGAGACATGAAGGGGGAAAAACAAAAATATTGGAGAAATTAGAAAAAAATAATGAAAAGTAGGGGAAAATAAAAAAACATGTGGAAAATTTAAAATTAGAGAAGAAATAGGAAAATATATGGAAAATTGGGGGAAATGGAAAATGTAGGGAGAAAATAGAAATATTATGGGGAAAATAGGTGGGAGATAGAGCTGTGCGGAGAAATGAAGGGGAAAAACATTAGAGAAATTAGGGAAAATATCAAAAAATATGTGGAAATGGAAAAAAACATGTGAAAAAATTGGGAGAAATGGAAAAAATAGAGAAGAAATATGAAAAATATATAGAAAAAGTGGGGAGAACATAGAAATATTATAGAGAAAATAGGTGGGTCAATCTAACCATGACGTGCCATGCTAGCTTATGGGCTTGAGACGCCGGCCTAAGCACGGCACAGCCAAATGGTGGGCTGCGCTGTGTATGAGTCGTGAACAGGACATATGTGTCCAGCCTGGCATAAGAAGAGCCTATTTGGCTATTTATAATTTGTTGAAATAGTCTTATGTGTAGTTGTTGCATCAGACTTGTTTATCGTGGACTTACACAACATTCTCGATGTACAGGAACGCAGAAAGCAAGAGTTGAGTGTCATACTAAACTGCACTATCCTGTAATCCTCCTGAACGAAGTTACACAAACTCTGCTCGATGGAGACAACCACGTGCGAGGCATGGATGTGTATTGGTCATCCGTCTGATTTAAATCCTACGGTGGACTTCACCGTCCGACGTTAGCACCGAGATCGGACATCCAGGCAGGTGTAGGAATACTACCGATCCATCACATAACAGTTTTTTTAAAAAGAATATACTATAGTATAAATTTAATGAAATTATAATATAACTAACATGGTGCTCATATATAATTTTAAAAAACATGAAGTAACTCGAACACATACACATTTGTTTTCACATATAAGATGCATATGTCTACACTGATATATATATGTCTTGATAGTGTGTTGTACAATCTGAGTTTCCAACTCCATATTGTATTGGTGGCAAAGTATGGTTAATTCAAACAAAATAAATAACTCAATTTCAGAATTACGAGACAAAAAATTCGGCACGAAACTGGTGAGACTAAGAGACACCGCCCGGCCTTGATCACTGTATCATCGGGCTCCCTTATATATGTTTTATTATACCCTGATAATTTTTACATAAGTATCCTCTTGTTCGTATTGATAAAGCAAGATTTAAGTCTATAAGCAATCACAAACCTTCAAAGCAAAATCAAATATATATATATATATATATATAGGTTTTTGACCGGTTTGTTTTTCCTCTTAGAAAATATCTTTAAAAGCCCGAGATTTTTATTAGCCCATTTTGGTCAACTTTATAAAGATCAGTGGTCTCCCATGAATAATTAGAATCAGATCTTGGGCATGAAAATCAACTTGGCTTGCATTTTTCGCATCAGGGTGTATTCGTTCATGCAAATGCAAGTATTTGGGCTTTCTTGCAAGAAAAAAGTCCATATTACCTTCCTCAACTATGGGTAAAGTCTGATTTACCTCTGTCAACAACAAAATCGTATATATCACCTCATCCATCTAACAAAACCAGTGCAAATTAACTCTTTGGATGATTTAGACATCGGTTTCATTTGATCTAGTGCCTATATTATATTAACTTGGTATTTATCCACGTGATACCTATATGGCATACTTAATAGCATTCATTAGCAAAAAAATAAAAAAGAATAGAAACTTTGATAGACCTCACCTGTCAGGGAATATATCCCTCCCTCTCCATTCTTTTTCCTCTCATTCTCCCTCTAGCTCTCTTCCACCTCCTCTCTCCTCCATTCTCAGTTGTCATTAGACTCCAACAACGATAGCTACATCTCTACTCCTCCTCCCTCCCCTTCATCCTCTTGCTGCCATGGACGCCAACAATATAGGATATAGTCGACCTATCCCTAGCTGTGGCATGAACGGTGGCATCAGAGCTCGAGCTTGACGAGGTGGCGATGGGTGTGTTGCTTGAGCTCAAGCTTGGTGAGCTCCAGATCTACTTTGGAGGATTCATCGGGTATCAGAGTTGATTTAGGTCGAAGACAAGGATGATGGTGTCTATGCGTGGATGTCGACGGAGGAGGTGGTGGACGGCAACATTGATACCATCGTGCGAGATCCATTTAACCGTATCACTCGAACTGCACCGCGTGTATCCCAAGCTTCACCAGACAAGATGGTCCAAGCTCCTCTACCTTTTTCTCCCATACCTCCTGTCTCTCTCTTTCGAGCTAGCAGTTGCCCAGGTGGAGCAGTGGACAGACAAAAGATCTCAAGTTTGCGCAGGGCTCATCGACCGCCACCACCATCGCTGATGGCTTACTTCACTCACAAACGAGGTTACAGTGCTAATCTCGTTGCTATCAGTGATCAAAGCAACCAAAGCTTAGAGCATTGGGGTGGTCGGTCAAGGCATCAGTCATGCTTACACGGCCGTGCTCCACCGCTGTCCTCATGTCACATCGCTGACGAAGTAAGGGGAGCAAACAAGATGTAGGCTTTGATCCTTGCCACTGCGTCATTGCCCTTGAGGTTGACCCACCTATGTCATCCACTAGCTCACACGAAGGGGGAGCGACGACCTTGTCGCTGCCTAATGAGGAGAGAAGACCGGGTGGAGAGAAGAGGGTATGACATGTTAGCCTCATTGTAATTTTTTTTATTTTTTATTTTTTCTGTCACTTAAGTGGCACATCAACGCCACATCGAATAAAATCACCCGCAAAACCGCTATGGAGGTAAAACGATCCAGTTTCAGGGAGGCTATATATCGGGTTTTGTTGTTAAGGGAGGTAAGTCAGACTCGAGAGATGGTTGAAGGAGATAAATAGACATTTTCCTTCTTGCAAACACTGATTTCTAACCAAGCGGGCCAGGCCTTCTCCAAGAAGTTGGTCCATCAAAAATAGTCCTTGTGCAGAAGGGTCTTAATCTGGCTCATCTATTTGGATAAAGCTTTTGGAAAAAGTCCTCTTTAAATTCCTTAATTATAGATGATTCTTATTTACATTTCTCGGCTACAAAACTATATATGGAACGTTTTTTAATTTTTAAAATCAATATAAATAAATTTCTGAGCAGTTTGAGCTAATGTAACTTCTACGTGGCTGGTTGTTTTACTTAGTTGGCTGGCACTAGAAATAATATCAAAGAATAAAACAAAAAATGTGGGCCCCACGGTTCAATGACCCATTTCTTTTATCTGCCCTCTTCCTCTGCAACCTCCTCGCCGTCTGGGGTTTAGCGCCGTCGAGCGGAGGAGAGGAAGCCGAGAGCCAGGCGCGCCGTGCGTTCCAACCGTTGATGGCCTCGCCGGCGACGGCGGAGAGCCAAGCGGGCCAGCCGGCGGCGACCTGCTCGCCGCGCACCTTGTTCGCAAAGCTCCCCCCGATGCGGACCTCGGCGAGACGACGACTGCCGCTCCCTCTTTACCAGCGGCCCAGCAGTGGCGGCTGGCTGCTCTCGCTTCTCGGCAGCATAGCCAGCCCCCGCCTCCGTCTCTGCATCAGCAGGTACAAACGGCGGCGGGTGGTCGCGGCGACCCACCACGGCGGGGCTAGAGGTAGAGGGGTGGCCGTGCACGTAGCCCATGGCGACGCGGCGGAGGGCTGCGTCAGCACCGGCCTCAGTGGGAGGCTGGCGCGAGCGCGTGCAACACCGGCGGGTTCCTGCTCGACGCGGGGTTCCCGCTCTTCCTCAGCGAGTTCGGCGCCGACTCCCGCGGCAGGTCGCGCAAGGACCACAGGTACCTCCCCTGCGCCGCCGCCGTAGCCGCCGAGCAAGGGCTCGACTGGGCGCTCTGGGCTCTACAGGGGAGCTACGCGCTGCGGCAGGGCGTGACCGGGACGGACGAGGTGTACCGTGTATAGCGTCCTCGACTGGTCATGGAGCAAGCCCCGCAACTAGACCGCTCTTTCGAGGATCCAGTCGCTGCAGCGCCCGCTCCGAGGTCAGTTGCTGATGCACACGCTCCAATGGTGCCGGCCCTCGCTTCACCACCGCCGGTGCAATGTCACGTGCACCGTCACGCACGACGTCGCATTCTAAATCTAACCGATGGGGCCGGCAGCGCTTGCAGGGCCAGGCTACGACGACGCGCGGCCGTACACCGTGCTGTACCACCCGCTAGGTGAGGCGCGCGGCGGATTCGTCGGTGGCGACGAAAGCGACGACGCTGGAGCTGGGACCGTGCAACGAGACGGAGGCGTGGGCCTACACGCAGCCGGCGTCGACGCTTGCGCTGCGTGGATCGGGGCAGGGGACGCCGCCGCTCTGCCTGAGAGCCGAGGGGAGCGACCCTCACCAGCGACGACGCCGGCGGCTGCCGCGACGCCCTGTCAACATGACGCCTCGTGTCGAACTCAACAATGCACGTGGCCGTCAACGCGACGTCGTCTCCACGTCAGGACAGCGCCGGCGGCTTGCTTTGCCTGGACGTCAGCGACGACGGCCACACTGTTGACGAACCCATGCAGGTGCCTTGGTAGCGGCCCGTGGCGGAGGACGAAAAAAAATAGAGGTGACCTACGAGACTAGGGTGATGAAGAGGTTGAACATAATCCCATAGTAGACCGGGCAGTAACAGAAATATGTAGGTGTGTGTTTACAAGAAGAATAAGCATCTTAGTGGAGCGGTCACTCAGGAAAACATTAACAAAAAGTTTTTTTTATCAAAACATGAAGTTAGCTTCATCGCGGAGTTGACATCAATACCAACTACCAAGACACCCATCCTTCGTGTATGCTTCTTCTACCTGCAGCAACAAAATTCTTCAGCCAAGTTAGATATGAGCATATACATGGGCATTAAATTAACTAGCTACTTCAGGCAAGTCTCGATCCATGCAGGGAGACCGAACATAATTCCAACAAGCTGCGTAGTGAAAATCGACATGAGATTGGAAGAGGACCAGAGGTATTCAGGACTAGCGATTACCTAGGGGTTCTAGCAGCACCAATGCGTGTTTTTGCCGCTCCATGAGCGCCATGGCAGGAGCTGGTCGAGAGCTTGGGAACTAGCGTGCGTGGCTACACCTGCGCATCTACGGTATGCCGCCTGCGGCTCCACTGGCCGCCGCGCCGCCCACATCCGCCGCATGCTCGCCTTCGCCGCTAGCTCCTTCGGTGCCTCGGTCGGTCAATCAAGATTAGGAATTTGGGAGGCAGGGAGCTAGGGTTCATCAAGACTACGAGTCCACAACCAGAAAAAGCCCAATGGGCCCATGTGCGTATGTGCAGCTGAGGCGTCCAGCAGCTCGGGCGTTGTTCGCTCGCGCGTCTCGGCGGTCGGCAGCGACGCTGCAGGCCTGAGGACTGCGGCGGTGCAGTCGTCAAGTGCGCCAGGGGTGGGGGGACTCGCGCCAGGAGCAAGGTACGGCTCACGCCAACACAAGAATCGGCCCACTCGGCCTCCGCGGTCTACTGTCGGTGAAAACCCTAATCCTCTCTCGTGTTCACATGGTATCAAACTAGATTGCCGCCGTGGCTCGATTTGTTCCCCTCGCAACTCACTGTTCTCCGCTCGCTCAGACATACCGCCGCTCGATCTCACCACCCACGCACACTTCTACCTCTGTGCCGTTGTTGCCTCTGAGATCTCACCAAGCCCTACCAGCCCGTGCTCTCGCCGCTAACCCCGCGTCGTAGTTGCTGTTGAGAAACTGCCCAAACCCATGGCTCTCGACATACCCGCAGAGCAACTTTGTCTCCAACGCGAGGCCACTAAACATGATGTTGACGTCGTCCACCATAAGGCCACCGAGGACCGCGAAATCTCCCTCAACGCGTATGAGACTAAGCACGCTGTAGTGCATGCACAAGCCCTCGTCGTCTTTAACATCAAGATCCTCGTCCCTGAGACACTCGATCGTGCCTCCAACAACTACAGTCGGTGGCAAACTCTCTTCCTCGTCATCCTGGGCAAGTACGCCCTAACGGACCACGTCCTTTCTGACGTCGACAACTTCGACCGCTCGGTGTGGGTGCAGATGGACTACACCATCCTCGCTTGGATCTACGGCACCATTGCTACCGACCTCCAATAGACGGTAATGCTTTACAACCCGACCGCTCATACCGCCTAGTCCGTTCTTGAGTCAGAGCTTCTCAGCCAGTGCGAATCGTGCACGCTTCTCCTCTCTACCGAGTTCCTCGTAGTCAAACAAGGGGGCCTTCAATCACCAACTTCTGCCGCTATCTCGAAACGATGGTCAATGCTCTCTCTAAGTTTGGGGATCCAGTCGACAACCGCACCCCAGTGCTGACACTCCTCTACAGGCTCAATGGAAAGTTCTGCCACATGGTCTCTAACTTGAAGATGCAGCAGCCATTCCCCACTTTCGACGAAGCACACATCCTACTCCTTCTCAAAAAATTCGACATCGATGACACCACCTGAGGATGCACCACCACCCGCCTTCATTACCACGCACCCTCCTCCTCAACGCCCTCTAGGTCGGTCCGCTGGCAGGGGCCCTGGGCGCAGTGGCCATGGTGGCAACACCACCAACCCGCGCCCCACCAACCGCTGTCATGGTCACGGCGAAAAGTTTCCCTCCCCCCGAGCACTAGCATCTTCAACTCCGACCCACGCCATGGCGGCACACCCCTAGTCGCCCCTTTCCTAATCCTTGGGCGGGGACTGTGTAGTTATGGCCGCACCCTTACGGCCCCAGCCACATAACAGGGTCGATGCCTCACCACCCCCTCTCATCATTCGATCCGCCAACTACTCTCACCTCCTCGGCGTATCCACTCTACTACGCACCGCTGTCCGGTTTAGGTGCTCCCTGGGGTTCGCCTACGGGGGTGTGCCCACCTCGCCGTCGAGGTCTGTATGCGGGGGCATGACTACCTCACTACTGAGGTTTGCCTACAAGGGTATGTCCTCTTCGCCACCTGGTTTTTGCTGCTACCGCATCGCCTCCTTTCGCCACAGCAACTCCATTGCCGCCTGTGCCGCTACAACATGCCTGGCCCCCGATGGCAGGCACTTCCTAAGACCAGACATCTCTAATCAATAACTTCAACACTTTATCCTTGACCCCGCCGGCCTTGACTGAGTGGTACGCTGACTCCGGAACAGGCTCCCACATGGCCAACAGCACTAATATACTCACTTCCTTCCACCCTTCTTCTCCACTCAATCCATCCTCGATCATTGTCAGAAACAGGGCCTTACTCCTCGTAATCTCAGTCAGATCATCTATCATTCTCACGACACAGCGATCTCTTGTTCTCTCTAATGTCTTAGTCTCTTCTAACATTATCAAGAACTTAATTTTCGTTCGTAATTTTACTAATGATAATAAGTGCTCTATTGAGTTTTACCCTTTTGGCCTCCTTGTGAAGGACCTGCAAACTCAGAGTATGATCGTTAGGTGCAATAGTACGGTTGATCTCTATTCGTTATTTTCATCTGTAACCAACTCTCTTGCACTCACCGCCATCGCATGCTCCACCACTATCTGGTATTGTCGTCTCGGTCAACTTAGTCATGCAGCATTGTTAAAACTTATCAAGTCTAATGCTATTTCTTGTAATAAACATACTTCTGACCATATATATTATGCTTGCTAGTTAGGCCGCCATGTGTGCCTTCCCTTCAGTAGGTCCACCGCTCGCGCACTTCATTCTTTTGACTTAATTCAGTATGATCTCTGGTCATCTCCAGTTGCTAGTGTGTTAGGCTATAAGTACTATCTTGTCATTCTTGATGGCTGTACTTACTGTACATGGACTTTTCTCTCCGCGTCAAGTCCGATATCTTTGTTGCTCTATCCAACTTTTTCTCTTATGTGCACACATAGTTTGGCTCCCCTATCAAGGTAGTCCAGTGTGACAATGGTCGTGAATTCTTCACACGTTCTTCCTCACCAACGGTGTTATTCTTTGCATGTCATGCCTATATACCTCCCAACGGAATGGTTGAGCTAAGCGTGTTCTTCGCACCATTAATAATATTGTGCGATCTCTTCTCTTTCAGGCCAGTCTTTTCCCATTCTATTGGGATGACTGTCTCCACACCGCCACCTATCTCCTTAACCTTCATCCCACTATGACTCTCGGTGGCCTCACTCCGTTCTATGCTCTTCATCGAACACACCAATCCTACACCCACCTCCGCATGTTTAGGTGTGCGTGTTACCCAAACCTGTTCTCCATAACTCTACATAAACTCTCTCATCGCTTCTTCTTGTGCATCTTCCTTAGCTTTTCTACCAATCACAAGGGGTATAGATATCTCGATCTTCACTCCAACAAAATCATTGTCTCTCAACATGTTGTGTTTGACAAGTCATTTTTCCCCTTTTTCGAGATGTCTATCTCTCTCTTGCATCCCACCACTCTGGATTTTTTGGGTGATGATGACTGCTCCACTTTACCCATTGGGCCTAATGCTATGATTGTAGGTACATCTCCTAGGGACGCCAACATCATGCATGCGCCTATAGTCGACTTGGCACGGATGCATGCCCCTAGCGTTATCAGCTCGGAGCGGCTCACTCTCACTACTGGACCTCTATTTGTTAGGTTGTCCTCTCCACCCCGGCATCATGCCACTGCCCTTGTGGACAACACATCCCAGGCTGTTGCCAACAACACTACCAGGCCCCCCGTCGGATCACATTGTGCTGCGACCCCTCTAGACGTCTCATCCCAAGTTGCTTTCAAGGGCACCAGGTGTGCCACTAGACGTACTACAGCCACAATACCGCAGACAATCGTGCCCATCACCAATATGCACGGCATGCTCACTCACACAAAATCCAGATTTATTCAGCCAGTTGACCACCTCAACCTTAACATGACGGCTCTCTCTCTTTGATCCCAACGTCTTTTAGATCGACCCTGTCTGATCCAAACTGACACGCTGCTATGCAGTCAGAGTTCGAGTCAGAGTTCGCGCCTCGCCCCCTGGCGTCAATGTGGTTACTAGAAAATGGATATTTCGCCACAAGTTTCTGTCAGATGACTCTCTTGCTCACTATAAAGTACAATGGGTCTTATATGGTTTCACTCAGCGTCCCAGACTCAACTATGATGAGACTTTAAGTCTAGTAGTGAAAACTACCACCATCTGCATGGTACTCAATTTGGCTCTCTCGCGCTCTTGGCCCATTCATAAACTTGGCGTCAAGAATGCATTCCTGCATGGCACATTGACAGAGATAGTGTACTGCATCTAGCCATCCGGATTTATTGACTCCTCGTGACCTGATTATGTATGCCGCTTTGAACCACTCTCTTTATGGATTGAAGCAGACCCCCCGTGTTTGGTATAGTCGCTTTGTTTCTCATATCACATCTCTTGGATTTGTTGAAATCAAGTCCTACACCTCACTGTTTATTCACTATCATGGCACTGATATAGCTTTCTTGCTCCTCTATGTCAATGACATTATTCTTACGGTCTTGTCCAAGCAGTTCCTCCAGTAGATTATATCATCTCTCTGATGAGAGCTTTCCATAACAGATATGAGTCATCTTCATCACTTTCTAGGCATCACTGTTGACCATTGAGATAATGGTCTATTTCTCTCACAACAACAATATATGCTAGATATTCTGGACTGTGCTGGTATGCGAGATTGCAAGCCCTGCAGTACTCCTATGGGCACTCACTCCAAACTGTCTCCTGGTGGTGTTTCAGTACCTAATCCCACTCACTACAGGAGCATTACAGGTGCTTTGTAATAGCTTACCTTCACTCGCCCAGATATCGCCTATGCCGTCCAATAAGTTTGCCTCTATATGCACGACCCAAGAGATTCTCATCTCACCGCTATGAAGCAGATCTTACGGTATTTATAGGGCACTCTGGACCTCAGCCTCCACCTTCACCGAACTTCACCAACCGACCTTGCAGTTTACCCTGATGCTGATTAGGCTGGATGTCCTGATGCTCACAAACCCACCTCAGGCTATGTTGTCTTCCTCAGGAACAATGTCATTTCCTGATCCTCCAAGCGCCAGCCGACAGTGTCCCAATTCAGTGCTGAAGCCGAGTAACATACCGTGGCCAATGGTGTTGCTAAAGCCTGCTAGTTGTGCCAACTCCTTAGAGAACTTCACTACCCTATTCACCGTGCCACCATCATATACTGTGACAACATCAGTGCCGTCTACCTCTCCACTAACCTAGTTCAACATCAACAAACCAAGCATATAGAGATCGACCTACACTTCGTCTGTGAATGCATTGCTCTTGGTGAAGTTCATGTTCTGCACATTCCTACTTCGTCCTAGTATGCCGACATCCTTGAGTTTAGGTCTAATACAAATGTTCATTGTACTTCCAGCTCTGACTATGGGGGCATGTTAGAATCGGCCCAGTCCACCTCGGTCCACTCGGCCAACCCTATATGTACTCCTAGACTATCACTGTGTTGTCGGTAGAAACCCTAATCCCCTCTCACATTCACACCTTGTCCTACTAAGTCCTCTACCACTAGTAGCGGCGATGAGTGCTACCCAGAAACCCAATGGTTCAAGCTCGTCACCAGCATGAGAGCCCTAACCGTTGTGGTCATGGCTGTGGCGCGAGGGCTCATTGATGCATGAAGTCGGCCGACCAATCCATCGGATCCATGCATTGTTCGCAATCAGAGAATTGAAATCTACCTAGACAAGACATTAGGACACATGCATCCTAACCGCGCGTGCAACACTGAAGGCCTTGATGGAGTCAAGCAAGGACGTCGCCACCAAGGACGACTGTAGCTACTCGACGAGGATAGACACGGTGGCATTGGCAAAGGAGAATAAGCTCACCAAGGTACTGGGGTAGCACGTATAGAAGGCGACAACTGAGCTCAAGGAAGAGAAGCTCATGGTGGTGGAGGTCGAGTTTAAGGTCAACGACAAGGCACTCAGCTTGAGCTTGAGGCGGCGATCATTCTAGCTCGATGAAGAGAGAGAAAAGACGGAGAGAAAGTAGAGAGGAGAGAGAGGTGAGACAGAGGGAGTGGATCCACTAATATAGGTATTGCTATTTTTTTTTGAGCTCTATATATTTATTTAGTTTTTTAATTTTTTTCCATTTCTCTTCAAGTGCCACCTAAGCACCATATCAATACCACGTGGACTGAAAACCAAGTCAAAGAAAGCATGAAAGCTCTATGTTAACTAAAATCACTTTCAATACTATCTTACCAAAATGATTTACATTGATTTTAAAAATTAGAGTAAGCATTATTTTGTAATTGAGAAACGCAAATAAGTTATGGTTAAGGACCTAGAGTGGACTTTTTCCAAAGCTTTTTATCCAACTAGATGAGCATGGATTAAACACAAGTCCTTAATGGGATTAATATTTCCTCCCTTTTGATACAACAGGTGTGATTTATAATTTTGTAATTACACTGCTATATTACTACTGGAATATCCTTAAAAGTATTTTCTTTTTTAAAACGAAACAGCTTTATGTTGATATAGTAAAAAAACAAAACCAAGAGTTGTAATCAGGAAAATAAAAAGAAAAAATACACCACCACAGGCTGCCAACTCCTAACTCACACCCACAAGGAAAGAACAAGCATTGAGCTGACCGCTGCTATGCGTGACCAGTCACCGCTAGTCTCAACAGTACACAAACATGCCGCCCTATTGCAACACCAAGCAGAAAGGCTCCATGGACGCTTGGTTATCCCCAAAGAGAAAGGTGATATGACCACACCATCAAGCAAGATGTCACAACCCTCAATTCAAGCTACACCAACTCAGGTCTCACCTATATCAATACCAGTCCAAGT
This sequence comes from Oryza coarctata, assembly GCA_030770085.1. NCBI lineage: Eukaryota > Viridiplantae > Streptophyta > Magnoliopsida > Poales > Poaceae > Oryza > Oryza coarctata. Next base: position 9,907,573 of record CM061483.1, on the reverse strand, counting down.
AATTGATGGACCGATTACACGTAGTCGAGCAAAGAAGCTACAACAAGAGGTGCACGGGCTACTTTGTGAGATTTATTTTAATATTAATAAGAATTATATACTACCTAAGTCATGTATATTATTAATGGTTAGGTTCACTAAGGAGGAAGATATGAACACACAAGGAGATGACTTCCGACCAGCTGCAGACCACTTCAGACCAGTTGCCGACCACGAACTACACTCAAACCAGTTCAGCTCTGCAGAACCGTCTAGAAGAAATAGTCATATATTTTGATTCCCAGAAGCTATGGTGGTATATGAGCACGTTTTGTAAAGCTCTTCAAGTCTAGTTTCTAATGAGTCTAGCCCCGACCAGTTTGGAGCTACCATTTGGGCACAGACCACCGTTTAGTGTATACTGCTCGGAAGGTCAACAGTCAGCCTGATGCTAAAGTTCATGTATTAAACTGTACCATTTTATAATATTACGTGGTGCATGGCATACATGGTTGGAAAGGGTGTCATGTCAAAAATCCAACGCAACAAACCGTGCATCATTTGGACTTTCCTAGGTGGAGTTATTGCCAAAACAATGAAGATTACGCAGAAGACTAACAGCCACGCGGAAACTCTCTAGGAGCTCATTCTGAATAGGTCTTTTCACATAGTCGAACTAGTTATTTTCTTTTCGAGTTTTCACCTATCTAGCACGGCTGTTGCTAGTATAAATACCCCCTAGACTCATTGTAATCACCGATTATGATATTGAGAATATAGACCACTTTGTTCAGCTGTGCGCTAGCAAACCCCTAAGAGTTGATATCTACCCCTTTGCTCTTGTGACTTCCTTCGTAGGAATTACAGAAGTGGCAGCTTTATCCGCTCCCAATTGATGCTCCTACTCCCTTCGAGGTCTCCTCGATTGATTGTAGGCTGTGTTGGTTGGTTTCTTTGAGAGTGTGGTTGGGCGAATCCTCGATTCAGGTTGACGTATTGAGACGGTGGTTAGTTTTGAGTTTTATTCGTTAGGTTGCACTAGTTATCGCTGCTTGTAGCAAGTTATCTTAGCTTCTTCAAAGCTAGTTATCTAGTGATTGATCCTACGTCATGAAGATTGGGACATCGAGGCGTATCATCTGGTATCAGAGCTTTCGTTACCACGGTAGGATTCTTTACCCTTAGCTACATATAATTTTGTTCGTCCTATCCACTATAAGCCATAAAATTGTCATAACCATTTGTTTCATTCTGTTATTCGTGTGAGTTTTCTTAAGTTTCAGTCCTTTAGAGTCTTATTTAGTTACTGATCGTATTATCTTTCGTGTGTCCTTTATGCCTCTTTCATATATCTGAAAATCCCCACACAAAAAAATTCTGAAACCTTTATCATCCTTTGTGTAAACTTTGATCCTATCAAGTTATAGCTTCTGGTTGTGTCTTGTTTCTTTCATAAAGTGTGCTTCTGTTATTTTTAATCTTTGTTCTTAGTTCTATAAAGAAAAAAAAAGTGTCTCAAAAAAAATAAGAAGAAAAGTAAAAAAAAAGAAAGAGTTGAGAAAAGTTGAGAAAGAAAAACTGAAGTTCAGTTTGTTGAAGTGCACAAGTACTAAAGTTTATCATATCAAGTTGTATAACCAGTTTGCTATTTGTGTTTGGTGCAAAATTTAGTTGGGTTTGATCGCAACACTTGCATCCCAATCATACTCCTTTGTTTGCATCAACTCTGAAAATTATTTGCGTGTGTGTGATCTATTTATATCTATCATATCTTATGGTCAGCACTGGACATAGAACTTCTAGTTTGGATTGTTACTTAACTTAACAACAACTAGAATTCAGATTGCATTCCTTGTGTATCAACTCCCCACCAAGCTCCACATAAAAACCATCGCAATCGGTACTCTCTGATCTTGTATTCGCCTCGCCATCACTTTTGGTTACCACCACACATTTTATTTGTAATCTGCAGCACGGAATTCATAAGAGCTTTGGTTGGTCAGAGAGGTGAGGTTGAGAGAGTCACCAAAAACTTTCTAGTCGACATATACAAATATATTGCTTGTATTTTGCTAACCTTTCAGGAAGATGGGTGAATCTGAGGTAGAAGAATGTGTTACTATTGCACAATTTAATGAGCTCAAACAAAGCCTAGAAGATAGACAAGACCAGTTGACACAAGATCTTCAAGCCATCTTGGCTGAAATCAGAGAACACCGTCCACCTCGTGATGGTGCAAGCAACCACGGTGAAGATGGAGAAGAAAGTGAAGGAAGAGCTGCTGCTAGAAGAGCTAGAGAGCAAGGAAGGAGGAACCGAGGTGCTGCACATGGTAGAGGAAGAGGTCAAAATCGAAGAAATGATGATCATGATGAATCTGAAGAGGATGATGATGATGATCAGTCCCAATATCGATATGGTCGCCGAGCTCGTAGAGGAGGCAACCGAGAGGAGAGGTTTGGCAAACTAAAATTTATCATGCCAAAATTTGATGGAGGATCTGATCCTGAAGCTTATTTCACTTTGTAGTTGAAAGTGGAAAAGATCTTTCGCTTACATAATTATTCCGAAGAGAAGAAATTAGCCATGGCATTCTAGAGTTTGAGGGATATGCTTTGATTTGGTGGGAGCAACTTCTCTCTGATCTTGAGGAAGATGGAGAACATCCTATTGAAACTTGGGATGAAATGAAGCAAGAAATGAGAAAACATTTTGTGCCGAAGCACTAACGGCGTGATCTTTTTGATAAATTATAGAATCTGAAGCAAGGAAGTTTCTCTGTTGAGGAATATTATAAAGAGATGGAGAAGGCTATGATTAGAGCCAATGTGTATGAAGATGAAGAGCAAACTATTGCACATTTCATGGCTGGTTTGCATCGTAATATTTAGCGCATTGTTGAGTTTCAACCGTACCGTCATCTAATTGATTTGGTACATCAAGCAACCAAAGCTGAATGACAATTGCAGCAAGATGCTAAGAGCAGCAAGTCCTTGTCATTTGGTATGAGGAACATATCCGGGGGAAGCAAGCAAATCTCGAAGTTCACTACTGCACCCTCATTAGCGAAAAACTCGTTTGGAGGCTCACGTTCTAATGTTCAGAGTGTTTTTAGTGGAAAGAACACTGCTGCCCCAAACCTAAGCTCTAAACCAGCGGCATCCACCTCTACTTCAATAGGTTCTACAGCCAAGAGTAGTGAAATTCAGTGCTTCAAGTGTGGAGGCCGTGGGCATATAAGTAGAGAGTGCCCAACCAATCGGGTGATCATTGTGAATGATAATGGAGAGTATGAATCAGCTAGTGAAGAAGAAGATGAAGAAGAGTATGTTGAAGAAGCCCATGAAGATGAGGAACATACAGGGTGTGAATTTGAGCAGGGGGCTGCTCTTGTAGTGGCTCAAATCTTGAGTGTTCAAATAAAAGAAGCTGAAAATGGACAGCGGCATAATTTATTTCAAACATGTGCAAAGGTGCAAGACAAAGTAGTGAAGGTGATCATAGATGGAGGGAGCTGCCACAATCTTGCAAGTCGTGAAATGGTTGACAAGCTTGGTCTAAAACTACAGCGACACCTGCATCCATATCATGTCCAATGGTTGAATGATTCGGGAGATATTAAGATTGGGCATCGTGTGAAAATTTCATTCAAGATTGGTGAATATGTTAATATAGTAGAGTGTGATGTAGCACCCATGTCTGTGTGTCACTTGCTGCTTGGAAGACCATAGCAATATGACCGTTACACTCAGCATTATGGGAGAACAAATCAGTATACACTAGATCTGAAGGAAAAGAAGTTTGTGTTAAAGCCCATGGCCCCTCAACAAATCATGGCTGAGCACTTACAAAAGAAATCTGAAATTGGTCCAGCAAGTAATGGAGGAGAAGAGCAAAAGAAATTGAGTGCCATCAACAATTCGGTGAGTGAGAGCCACAAGCCAAATGTGAGAGAAAAAAAGAAAGGAGAGGGAGAAAATCTAGTTATGTTAGCCACAAAATCTAAAATGAGAGGAGTAAGGAACAACCCAAATTAAGTGCTCTTTGTACTTGTGTGCAAAGACATTTTAATTTCAGCTAACGACATCACCTCTCCTAGTGTTGTATCTCATCTGTTGCAGGAATATAGAAATGTTTTCCCAAAAGAAACACCGGCTGGACTACCTCCAATTCATGGGATTGAGCATCAAATTGATCTCATTCCAGGGGCTGCACTACCTAATCGACCACCATACCGAACCAACCCTGAAGAAATGAAGGAGATACAAAGACAAGTACAAGAACTTCTTGACAAAGGTTTTATTCGTGAAAGTTTAAGTCATTGCATTGTTCCTGTGATTTTAGTACCTAAAAAAGATGGATCTTAAAGGATGTGTGTTGATTGTAGGGCTATAAATAACATCACTATCCGCTACCGTCATCCTATTCCACGCTTAGATGACATGCTTGATGAATTGAGTGGCTCCACAATATTTACTAAAATTGATTTAAGAAGTGGTTACCATCAAATAAGAATGAAAACTGGAGATGAATGGAAAACTACGTTTAAAACAAAATTTAGGCTGTATGAATGATTAGTTATGCCTTTTGATTTGACTAATGCTCCTAATACTTTCATGAGATTAATGAACCATGTCTTGAGAGCTTTTATTAGGAAATTTGTGGTTGTCTACTTCGATGATATCTTAATTTATAGCAAATCTTTTGAAGAGCATGTGAGTCATATTCGACAAGTCCTAGATGAGCTTAGAAAGGAGAAATTATTTGCTAATCTTGAGAAGTGCAGTTTTTACACAGGACATGTTGTTTTATGAAAAGGAATAGAAGTGGATGAAAGCAAGGTGAAAGCCATCAAGGATTGGCCCACTCCAACAAATGTAAGTCAAGTGAGAAGTTTTCATGGCCTTGCTGGTTTTTATAGAAGGTTTGTGCGAGATTTCAGTACCATCGCTGCTCCCTTAAATAAATTAACTAAGAAAGGAGTTGAATTTAAATGGGGAAACACACAAGAAAATGATTTTCAAAAATTAAAGAAACGTTTAACTGAAGCACCACTATTTGTTCTTCCTGATTTCACTAAAACTTTTGAAGTGGAATGTGATGCTAGTGGGATTGGGATAGGAGGAGTTTTAATGCAACAAGGAAAATCTGTAGCATATTTTAGTGAAAATTTGGGAGGTGCTCAACTGAATTATTCTGTATATGACAAAGAATTGTATGCTTTGGTACGTGTGCTTGAAACATGGCAGCACTACTTATGGCCAAAGGATTTTGTTATTCATTCCGATCATGAAGCTTTGAAGTACTTGAAAGGTTAAGCTAAGCTAAACCGACGCCATGCCAAATGGGTTGAGTTCATCGAAATATTTCCATATATTGTGAAGTATAAGAAAGGTAAGGACAATATTGTTGCCGATGCATTGTCTCGGAAGAGTGTGTTGCTGAACCAACTTGAGGTAAAGGTTTTGGGTCTTGAAAATTTGAAAGATACGTACAAAAATGATCCTGAATTTTCAGAACCATATGCTCATTCTAAAGACGGAAAAGGTTGGGAAAAATATCACATCAATGATGGATTCTTGTTTAGAGCTAACAAACTTTGTGTTCTAAATTCTTCGGTTAGATGTTGTTGTTACAGGAATCACATGGAGGAGGATTAACAGGGCATTTTGAACAAAAGAAGACATATGAGCTACTCGGTGATCATTTCTATTGGCCCAAGATGAGAAGAGACGTCATCAGATTTGTGGAGCGAAGCGTCACATGCCACAAAGCTAAGTCCAAACTGAATCCTCATGGTTTATACACTTCGTTACCTACTCCAAATACTTCTTGGAAAGATATAAGCATGGATTTTATTTTGGGATTGCCTAGAACTCAGAGGGGAAAAGATTCAATTTTTGTTGTGGTTGATAGATTTTCAAAAATGGCTCATTTTATCCCTTGCAATAAGACCGACGATGCTTCACACCTTGCTAATTTGTTTTTCAGAGAAATTGTGAGGCTACATGGAATGCCCAGGACCATAGTGTCGGATCGTGTTGTCAAGTTTGTGAGCTACTTTTGGAAAACGCTGTGGGCAAAGCTTGGGACCAAGCTCTTGTTCTCCACTACTTGTCATCCCCAAACCGACGGACAAACTGAAGTGGTGAATCGAACCTAATCAATGTTGCTACGAACCATGGTGAAAAAGAACTTGAAGGATTGGGAGGATTGCTTACCTCATGTGGAGTTTGCTTATAACAGGGTAGTACACTTCACCACTAATTTGTGTCCTTTTGAAATCGTATATGGGTTCAAACCAATTGCTCCGATAGACTTGTTGCCCCTTCCATTGCAGGAAAGAACCAACATGGAAGCCTCCAAGCATGCTGCATACATAAAGAAGATACATGAGAAGACTAAGGAAGCAATTGAGCTCAAGGTGGTATGCAAGGCTGCAAGTATAAACAAGCATCGGAAGAAAGTGTTGTTTGAACCAGGGAACTTGGTATGGATTCACTTGCGCAAGGATCGCTTTCCAGATCAGCGCAAATCCAAATTGATGCCACGAGGGGATGGTCCATTTCGTGTTCTTACAAAGATCAATGACAATGCATACAAGATAGATCTTCCACCAAGTTATGGCGTGAGCAACACCTTCAATATTGCTGACCTATCTCCATTCATAAGTGAACATACTTCAGAGTCAAGGACGACTCCTTTTCAAGGGAGAGAGGATGATATGACCACGCCATCAAGCAAAATATCACAACCCTCAACTCAAGCTACACCAACTCAGGTCTCATCTACATCAACACCAGTCCAAGTAATAGATGGACCGATTACACGTAGTCGCGCAAAGAGCTACAACAATAGGTGCACGCGCTACTTTGTGAGATTCATTTTAATATTAATAATTATATACTACCTAAGTCATGTACATTATTAATGGTTAGGTTCACTAAATAGGAAGACATGAACACATAAGGAGTTGACTTCCGACCAGTTGTAGATCACATCAGACCAGTTGCCAACCACGAACTACACTCGAACCAGTTCAGCTCTGCAGAACCGTCTACAAGAAACAGTCATATATTTTGATTCCCAGAAGCTATGGTGGTCTATGAGCACGTTTTGGAAAGCTCTTCAAGTCTAGTTTCCAATGAGTCTAGCCCCGATCAGTTTGGAGCTACCATTTGGGCATAGACCACCGTTTAGTATATACTGTTCAGAAGGTCAACAGCCAGCCTGATGCTAAAGTTCATGTATTAAACTGTAACATTCTATAATATTACGTGGTGCATGGCATACATAGTTAGAAAGGGTGTCATGTCAAGAATCCAACGCAACAAACCGTGCATCATTTGGACTTTCCTAGGTGGAGTTATTGCCAAAACAATGAAGATTGCGCAGATGACTAACAGCCACGTGAAAACTCTTTAGGAGCTCATTCTGAATAGGTCTTTTCACATAGTCGAACTAGTTATTTTCTTTTCGAGTTTCCACCTATCTAGCAGGGCTGTTGCTAGTATAAATACCCCCTAGACTCATTGTAATCACAGATTATGATATTGAGAATATATACCACTTTGTTCAGCTGTGCGCTAGCAAACCCCTGAGAGTTGATCTCTACCCCTTTGCTCTTGTGACTTTCTTCGCAGGAATTATAGAAGCGACAGCTTTATCCGCTCCCAATTGATGCTCCTACTCCCTTCGAGGTCTCCTCGATTGATTGTAGGCTGTATTGGTTGGTTTCTTTGAGAGTGTGGTTGGGGGAATCCTCGATTCAGGTTGTCGTATTGAGATGGTGGTTGGCTTCAAGTTTTATTCGTCAGGTTGCACTAGTTATCGCTGCTTGCAGCAAGTTATCTCAGCTTCTTTGAAGCTAGTTATCTGGTGATTGATCCTACGTCGTGAAGATCGGGACATCGAGGCGTATCAAAAGGTTTGTCGAGAAGGGTGAGAGAAGAAGAATTGCTCATCCCTCGAGCAAACCCGATGATGACTTCCAAGAGTACCATCAAAGACTAACTGTTTGGAGGTGAGACAAGGCAGAACAAGATCTCCTTAGAACAATGACAGTACAGAGATTGTGACATCGAAAGTGTCACCGTCGTTGGTCCAAAACATAAACCTGATTTTCACCCAAAGGATTCCGCCAAGGAAAGAGGAGTCTTGACAATGCTCCCAAGGGAGATAACAATGCCTAAAGGCATCGCCATTGCCGGCCTTAGGCTAAGGATTTTGCCAGTCGCATCCCTCCTCCTGACGTTGTAGCCTATCGTCTCCAACCAATCGACCTCCACCACACTAGCGCCCTATCGCCAGCTACCCGTCCCAAGATGCCATAGAGGGCAACCACTCCTATCGAGCCACTAGGCACCATCCGCCACCACGCCTACCATCAGAGTAGTTGGCCATGCCATTGCCCCATCATCAGCGCAACTCTCTAGCTACCATGCTCGCCGTCATCATTGTTGGCCACCTCCAACTGCCACACCCGCCTTCAGTGCACCACGCCCACCATCAAAGTCGTTGGCCACCACCAACGCCACCGTCAATGCAGCTGACCACCACTAGCTACCGTACTCACCATCAGCATGGTTGCCCACTGCCCGCGACCGCCGCCATTGGCCGCCTTCAACAATTGCGCCTACCATTGGAGCTGTAGTTGTGCCCGCCATCGATGCCGTAGCCTAATACACCCACGTCGCTGGTCATTGCCAACGGCCACCACTAACCTCCATCGACCACACCAACCTCTCGCTGTTGTTGCCGTGCTAGCTGCTCACTGCTATTGCCCATGCTAGCTTCCTACTGCCATCGCCTCACCGCACCGGGCTCCGAGGGTATTGTCACGCTCCCACTTGATCTCAGTTGGATCCATTGCGGGAAAGCTAGATCTGGTCGTGCGAGCACTAGATCCGCCCACATTGACGCTGGATCTAGCCCTAGGCTACACACGTCATTAAGCATGCCGGAGAGATGCAGAGAGGGGGAGCCACCACCTCGCCACCATGGCCTTTGCCACACCACCTCCACACTTGCACCACCATGACTGCTTTGTCTGCTCCACCTTGCTACGCGTCGTGCACTGTCTCTCCCGTGCAAGAGATGGCTTGCCGCCGAGGAAATGGCCCTACTGCTACCATCATGGCTCGCCATGTGGTTATCTAGCGACTTGATGTGATGGCAACAAGGTGGAGGGTAGGGGAGAAGGGGGCGGCGGCGGTTAGGGTTTTTAGCCCTCGAGGCACCCACATGGAGGACAACATGGGGGGCAGCTACCCTGTGCAAAAGTGATTCTAAAAGGATTTTTAACTGTATATTTAGTGGTATAGATTCTATATATCTAATATTAATTTCAGGTAAATTCATCATAGTCTCTAGTCAGTTCGTGAAATCTGGCAGTTGACACATCAAAAACTCATGGCAAATTAGGTTCTGTGATACAAATAATACAAATAGTTGAAGTTAATTTTACGAAAGAAAATAAGGCGGATTATGGGAGTGTGTGACTTGAATTATTGATTTGGCCATGCAGATAGAGAGTTGGATCTGCCACATTAGAATTCACGACCAAAGGTGTCTCCACATCCAATCAACACGTAAGTCCCCTGTCTAGTAAGGATAGGCTGGTTCACTTGAGGAGAATATTTTCTATGATCATACCTCAACCATGTCATCCATGAAGAGGCTCCGTAAGATCCCATAGAGTATAAATGGAATAAGTCATGTGACATGATCCAATTCTCTATTTATTACACTATGGAAATGCATTTATTTTCTTTGCATGTCCTACCAATGTTAGTAGTGTAAACCATGGTAAGTTTTGGCGGTACCAAATTTTAAGTAAGGTAAAGTCTCATCAACCATATTTATTTGGCTCATATTGTCCTAGATACAAATTTCTAAAATATACTATTGAAGGTACCAATTATTTATAAGCAAATTTTGACATCAAACCTAACCGGCTCTCGGTTGTTTGGGCACTCAATGTCATCAGCTGGTACAGGAACGAGACATTGCTAAATTTCGTAGAGAACTAAAAAAAGAGAGCGAAACCATGATCAAGCTGATCGATTAGGGTAATGAAACCATAAATTTCCCAATCGGATATCTGATTAATCCTGCCTATAAATATTGCATATATACTGGTGCGCTTTAGTGAAGTCTGATATTTGTCGATGGCCGCCGTCTATTTAAATATGTATTAGATAGTGTATTTATGTGTGTATGCGCGTGGGATGTAAGTGTTGTGTAGAGTTGTGTGTGGTTATGCGTCTTTATTGTAATAAGAGAAAAAACGCTTTTCTTAAGAAAAGAAAGGATAAATTGAAGCACAAGGAAAGAAGGTGAGTGTGGGCTGTCCATGGCTTACTCATTGCTGTTTCCTGAGCATCGTGCTTTGCAAGAGGGATAGTGGTTAGTGACGTACTGACGGTGCGGCCTATGGGTGTTGTTTGGATGCTGATGACGCTTGCACAACGAAATCAGGATGATACATGACATTGACAATCTCCATTTTCCCATCACATTTCAATTAGCACTTGAGTTGCCAACAAGAAGATGAAGCACTACAGAGCTAGCAGCTATCAGAGCCGAAATACAGAAAATTTCAGTGAGAGCAAAACAGACAACAGTGAACAGATCAACAGAACAGGTGCTTCTAATTTCTTCTAATACTAGGATTAAAAAGAATTGCATCAGGCTAGTTTCTTCTTAATACTAGAAATTATAGCCTGAATGACTGAATCATAGTATTAAGTGGTCATTGCATAGATTCATGTATCAGTACTGTTCAAAGGAAGCGAGCAGAGGAGTTTACTGAAAAGGTGAAAAAGGCTACTCCTAGAACAGTGTGTTTTTTATTGTCTTCTCATCTGAGATCCTGAATTACATTTACAAGATCAAAAACCCAAACCACTTTCACTACCCAACATGGAGCAAGTAAGCTCTTTTTCCCTCACTCCAGTGAAGTTCAGACATACACAGATGACCAAGGCCAAACATGATGCTGCTGCCTCTTCTGAAGGGGAGGACCAAACACAAATGGAACAGTACAACAGTACAAGCTATCTTCAGGGACCTGATTGATCAGTGCCTCTTGCTTCAGTTAGCTTCATGATCCTGACATATGCAGACAGACAAATTTCAGCCAAAAAAATATGACATCGAAAGATGTTTCATGAAAAACAAAAAGTGATTTTCAAATGATACATTCAGAGCCTGATGCTGCTCAAGAGCTCACCTTCTTGGGAGTGACAAAACAGAGGAACTTGCTCTTGGTCTTATCCTTGTCCTTGGGAGAAGACGACGGCGACGACTTGTCCTTCTTGCCGACGTTGGCAGCGCCAGCGCCGGTGCCTGCAAGGTCATGCTTCCTGAGCTGCTCCCTGACAAACTTGTCGTAGATGAACGCCGCTCCCCTGAAGTTAGGCAGCGCCAGCCAAGCGATGAACAGCAGCTTCAGCTCGTACCAAATCGGTATCCTGAACAAAAACCCATACTTGTCTGAATTAATGAGTTGCTTCTGTAATCAACTCGACCATATTTGCTCACAATCAAGACGAAATTTTTTGATGGATGTGTTAATCAAATCACCAGTAGATGAGGGACTCAAGAACCATCTCCATGAGGGTGATGAAGGAGTAGAGGATCCAGTAGGCCAGCCACTGCTCGTCGTCAAGCTTTGACGGGCTCTCCATCGCCTGCACCGACGCATACCTGCACCAAAAAAGAAAGAAAAAACATTAAAAAATGAATCACATGAACTGAAAAAATAACAACTATGCATATCAATCACAATTCACAGGGTAGAAATTCTTTGAACTTACAAGGGGTACAGCAGCATGACGGTAGGCCTGCAACCAACAAAAAAGCACAGCAAAAAAATTTCACAAGAATCAATGTAAGCTGAGAAACTTGCAGTAACCATGAAGCAACTGAAGAAAATCAGAGAGAAATTGGTATGTACATACCCTGCAAGAGAGTGAAGGTGAGTGAGGATTGTCAAGAGCTTGCCCATGATATTCTAGCTTCTTCTGAACTTCTGAATATTGCAAGTTTGCAACTTTTACTAAGTGATGAACTGACCAGTCACTAGTACTCACTGGTGGAGTGATTGAAAAGAAGTTTCTTGTGTTGTTTGGATGCTGTTCTTCTTCCAGGGAAGGGAAAGCAAAGATTATGTGGGCTTAAATAAGAAGCAAGGGGAAGATTAAGCAAGAATTGGAGGACACTTGGCAGGATGCTACTGGATGAGTGATTCTTTGTCTCTGGAGTGACGGGGGCATGGGGGAGACGCACACGTGGCCACGTGGTACAGCACCGACCAGGTCAGGTGCTGTGTTGAATCTTGTGTAATTTTTGTACTTTTTTTTTTTGGAGTCTGCTACAGTGCACTTAGGTCAAAAGGAAAGCACAACGTTGAGGATGCAAGAGGAAGATTAAGCAAGAATTTGGAGGACACTTGGCAGGATGATACTGGAGGAGTGGTGCTTTTTGTCTCTGGAGTGATGGGGACATGGGGGAGATGCACACGTGGCAACATGGTACAGCACCGACCAGGTCAGGCGCTGTGTTGAATCTTGTGTAATTTTTTACTATTTTTTTCTGGTTCGGAGTAATGTGAGATCTGGTACGGTGCACTTAGGTCAAAAGGTAAGCAGAACGATGAGGAAATTTGTTGATGAGGGGAGGAATAATAAATGTGTAGTTTTGCAAACAAGAATTAAGAAAACAATCATATGATTTTATATCGAATTAGAACCTTTTTATTTCTGAGAGAAATATTATTTATTTACCAAGGACAAATAAGAAATAATAGTTGAAAAGTTACCTATAAATCCTAAAAACGACTTATATTTTAATGAAGAGTTGAGAAGGTTAAAATGGAGGGGAGAGAGAGTAGTTGGTTAAATTTATAGCTGAATTCAGGAGAAACTTCGGCGATGCCTCGGTTTTTTCTTTTGTTTTAGGAGGCGGATGCTCCAGTTTTATGTGTACTCAAGTCTAAGATATTACTACTTGTTTGGTCTTGTAAGTACCCTGTACGATGTTAGATGAAACTTCCCATTGTGGTTTATAACTCTTATGGGTATCAAGCTCGTTTTCCCATTGCAGAATCATACCTCATTTGATAGAGATGCTTTGGTAATTGGCTGTACTTGTTGCTTAAAGTGAAATGCAGATAGCAGTACATTTACGTGCAGTCATTTAGGTTATTTATTTTACGACAAATTTAGGAAACTGGCAGATTAAAAAAAAAGTCAGATAAGCGCCCTATTTCCACATCTAACTGAGAAAATGCATATATGCTGGGGTGCAGTGAGCTGCAAGCAATAATTAATCCATCATCATGATGCGCGGATCGGAGCTGTCGAATTGGCCGGCCTCTCCTCCTAATCATGATCTTCCATAATTGCTCACGTCAGTCACAGGGAAGAAGAGAAGGGCTTTGTTTTGTGGATAAGCACAGAGCACGGAAGAAGGGCGGCACGCGGCTCTTGCAGCCTAATTACTTGTAGCGATAGACTATAGCTTTTATTTTATTTTCCTTTTTTCCCCTAGGACCGTCAATTAGGATGACATTTTTTTTCCGTTAGAGACGGATACCGCTGGAGACCTGCCCCCACAGGCAGGGGCGGGGATCAGAGACTTGTGGAGACCTAAAGGTACGAAAATAGGAAGACATAATCCATATGATTTGTAGTAAAAAAATAAGTAACCATACAATCCAATCAACTGGAACCTATCTAATTAGTTACATAACCACCACCACCGCACGATGCGTCGATCCATTCCCGTGCCCTTGACCACGCACCGTCCAGGAGTAGCGTTCCACTCCGTGCTGTAGCTCGATCCTCCTCTGCTAGCCACAACATGCTACTGTCATCATCCATCTCTCCTCGGCGCTGCATCCCCATCGCCCGCACACGGAGAAGGCCAGACTGTGCCGCTACCGCCATCCGTCCTCTTTTGACATTGCTTCTCCGTCAGCCCGCACACAGAGAAGGACAAGCCGCACCATCGCCGCCATCCGTCCTCCCCTGGTCGTTGCTCCCCCGTCGGCCGCAGGCTGGCCATGGGCGCTACTGCTCGCTGATGCCGCGCTGGTCGTCGTGCATAGGTGCATGGCCCCAGCGGGTGTGCGGGGATGGGATCGTTTTTCCCTCATTGTTGGTTTGGGGATGAGGGCCAAGGGAGAGAAAGTCGGGGAGCGAGGAGATGGACGTTTTGGTCCAACCCATCCTGTACCGTCGATCGAGCAAATCCCCTAATTTTAACTATTTTTTTAAAAAAAACTAATTTTAAAAATAGGCCCTACCCAAAACTATATCAAAACTGGATCTAAGTAGCTGTTGAAACTCAGCGCCTTTGAGCCTTGCGCTAATATTGAGATATATTTTTGGATATAGTTTTACATAGGATATATTTCTAAAATTAGTTGTCTAAAAGTATCAAATTGTCAAAGCAAATCAATTGGATGGCCCACATGATCAAATAGATTAACAGATAATTTATCTTGGATAGCTGGCGGAATTTTTCACATAATTTTACGCAATAGCTAAATTTTAAAAATAGAATCAAATTTGATGTACATCTAATAACTTGTACATAAAATAGGTTTTAAAAGTATATTCAGTTGTATTTTGTATACAATGGGTCAATTCATATATTCAATTACTTGGATACACCAAGCTCAAATGGCGTAAATGTTCCCTTTTTGTTCTACTAATTTTGTAATCTCAATCTCTAAATAACTTAATGTCAGTTTTGACATTAAGGTATTTACCATTGTTCAACAATATTTTATAAATAATTTAGTTATTCAGTATCAAAGCTGTACACGCTCCGTTGTATAAACTGTCCATGTTAGTTTACAAATTTTATCATTCACAATCTTCAATACTATCATTTTGTACATGATTCATCCACTTTAGCTGCCAAATGGCAAATTGCTTAATTGGACAAACATGTCGATGTCCTTGGTAACTGTGGACTGTACAGCCGGATTGAGTGGTTCGGTCCAAACTGATTAAAGTTTGTGAACGAAGGAGGTTTTGCAGCCATGCTCATCAATCTGCTCGTTGATGATTATGAATTTAACGGTTATCTCTCCTTGTTGTATGAACTGTGGACAATTTAGTCGCCCGCTCAAGTTCTCTCTCCTTGCGAGCTCACCGCTTTTTGCAGACGTGGATGTGGTACAGCTGGCTTAAATCCGTCATTGAACTTGCTCTTAGCGAGCAAATAAATCCTACGGACAAAACGCTTTACTAAGCTCATGCAAATCAAATTTTGAGTTCATTCGGGACGAATAAGAAGTTGCACATTTTCCGTTGGTCTGATAGGAAAGTTTTCTTCTTTGATTTTTCAAAAAGTGTGATGTTTTTAGATTTAATTATCACTAGCTGAATAACCCATGCGGTTGTAATAGAAATTTTTTTTTTGGATATACAAATTTTAGAAACTGCAGTTGGCGATGGACATGTTCAGTTTTATCATTCAAAGAAAACCGAAAACTACCCTTCATCAACCTTGCAGGGAAAGACTAAGCTGGTAAATTGAACCGCCAAGAACTGTCTTGCATGCTGCCCTTCATATTTGCCGCTCCAAAAAAAAAAGGTTCTACATGACAGTAACACGAAGCTCAGTACATCCATAAGCAAAGATAATAACAGCTACAAGACATATCTAGTGATACAAGAATGTATATTAGTGGATTCTGTGAAGGCCCAAGTACAAGAAACAACACATTCAGGATTGTAAGTGCATACAAGATCAAGAATGAAGACACTGTTGCTGTCATTTTGGTTCTGCCTGAGAAACCTGCTTGTTCTGCCGAATTGACCTAGGGACAAAGGCAAGACCACGAGAGCGGCGATGACCAAAGCTTATGATAGAAGGCGTTGAATCTGCTGTGCTCAGTTTTGATACAGCTGAGGCAAGTTCATCAATCTGCTTGTCCACCTCCATTTCGTTATTCTTGGGCTCCTTGCAACTAAGCTCATTTTCTTTTGACTCTTTGCCATCATGTTGCTTCGGCTGGTATCTCCGATTCATGTGCCTTAAGCCCTTTCCATCAACATCCATTAAAGTTTCCCTCGTCTCTTCTCCCTTGTAAACTGTTTGCCTCTGATTCTGATTCTTGTGCCGCTGGCGTTGTGAACGGCGTGCCTTCTTGAAGAATTCAAATGACTTGGGAAACTGGTGCTTATCGACAAGGTGCTGCTGCCGACTTTTGTAGCTCTTCAACTTTACCCCACAACCCTCCACCAAACACTCGTACTGTTTCAGAAATAGCATACGCAATGTGAATTGCAGTTGAAAGTGAAGGGAATATAAAAGTATCACTTATGTAAATTTGACATAGAACTAGATGCCAGTGACATATGGAAAGCTTCAATAGCAGGATCAGAAAACCATGTGAAATGCTACTTGATGCTCTGACAGTGAGGAATAATTTTAAGATGGCCAGCAGGTAAAGCCACATTACTGTAATTTCTGGGTTTGCATAAAATTGGATGATGCACATGATGCCACAAAATTAAACCGATTAAAGAAATGGGAGATGGATAGATGATTATGAATTTATTACCATTGGAAAGCCACGGGCAACTTTTGCCTGAAAAAAGGAATCGTGTGCCTCAGAAATATGAATGCTCAGCAGCCTTGAAGTTGGATAAATTCTCCAACACACAGAGCATGAAGCAATATGCCGGGTGCTATAGTGGTCCTCAAAGTTCTCCAAGCAATCTAGATGAGCACCACAGCCAGAAATTGGGCAAAACAAGGCGCTGCAAGAGTTTTAAGACATATGATCAAATAAATAGAACAGATAATACCAAAACTTGCGGTAGTAGATATGACAAATAATAGAACAGAATAAGACCAAAACTTGCAGTAGTAGGCACAACATAGAGAGAACATACAGCTGCAGAGTGACATGTTTTAGCAGATATCAGGATGGAATACTCACCAATCATTATGAATTATAGATTCTAGAGAATTCACACAATAATTTAGTTTCAAGACATCCAGTTATCATTTAATCACTCTGGAGTGTGGACCACTGGTTTATACATGCAAGGAGAATATGTAAAATATAACACACACACACATACACCCCATTGGGAATTATGAAGGATGGTCAACCGTGACTACTGATGTGGATTCGTGCACACAAGATTTACACACAGCTAACCACTCATACTTGTCAGGTGATCAGACCCCTTATATTATTGCGAAACTCCAACGTAATTTAGCACCAGCACCAGAGATTTCCTTGGCTACAGCTAAGAATTATGTGGCATTATGGAGATGCAGAAAACAGTAGATTGACATCACAATATAAATTTCCAGAAAGGTGAACATCAATTTAGCTCGAAATGGAAAGGATAAATAATCGTCGATCTCAACAGAAGCACAAGTAAAGATCAATTTCTTACTTGGCGGTTGCCACTTCCATCTTCTCAAGCTGGTACCGTTCATCTTCCGAGAGATCCAGAGCAACCTAAACAATAAAACATCAGACACCTAAAAAACAGGGTAGGGGACTCGTTAAGTAACAACACACGGCTCATCTACACTATTCCACATCAGTGGCAGGGTACCAAAGGTAAATTAGGAATTAGGAATTCTCCCCCAAAGTGATGTTTAGGATTTCCCTCCTAATTAAATTTCAGGAAAATCGAAACCTGCCATGATCCATTGTTTGTCCATTCCATCACCGGGCTAGGAAGCAAACCTTCAGCTCAGTACAGCCTAATTTCCGTAAAAACAAAAAAGTGACATAGTTGATTTGATTGTCTTTTTTCTATTTTACCGCGATTCCAGTCCAGTACATCTAGAAGAAAATCCCATAAGAAAAAACCAGTAAGCTAAGCGCCACCAGAAGGAACACAGGAAAGGAGAGGAGAGGAGGAAAGATGAGCACGCACTTGCTTGGCGAGGAGCTCCCGCTCCATGTTGCCGGCGGCGAAGAAGGGGTCGTCGGGGGCCAGCCGCCGTCTCGCCGCCAACCAGAACCCTAGCCCGGGGCGGCGCCCCACCGCCGCCACCTCCTCCTCCGCCTCCATGGCCTCCACCGCCGGCTTCTGCTGCATCCCTTCTCCCTCGCCCGCCGCCCCCCGGGAGCGGCAGCAGCAGCAGGTCCCCCGCGAGCGGGCCCGCGTCAATCCGGTCGGGCGCCGCGGCCTCGATCGAAAAGGGGATGGTCCGATGCCACTCGGATGGATGACGGTGCGCAGTGCTGCTGCATGTCGGCGTTTCCGTTCCGCGCGTGGTGATGGTGGTGTTTTGGGCTTTTTTGTCCATCCACAACGGCCTAGATACCATGTCGGTCCAGTTTGCGTGCCCGGTCTTGGCCCATTCGCCGCTGTTGTTACCACCATCCCCCATCGCTGACTCCTGCCCTATCATCACAAATCCTGTTACGCAGTTTTTTTTTTGCAACAGTACAAACACAAGCTCATAGGTTGTGCTTGGTTACTTGTATTCTTTTAGCCTGGCTCATCTCTCTCTTATTCAGGCTGAGCTTGGTCTGGCTAGAGCAATACGAATACAGTCGTTTGGTTGTTTGCATTGCATGAGCTTGGATATGGTCAGATGTTGTTTTTATTGGTTGTATTAAAGATACTGGATATAGAAAAATGTTGTTTAGTTGGTTGTATTAAAAGTGAAGTTTTAGCTAAGTCCAAATGCATCAAATTTTATCTATTACCTCTAAAACGTACACATCAATTTATGCCAAACAGTAAATTACATCTTAGCAACCATTGCCATTCGTCCCCTATAACATGTCGCTCGTCACAACCATCTTAATCATGGTTACGAGTCCAATGACCTCGAACAGACTCCTAAATCTGATGCGTTCAAACTTATAGGCAGCAGATCCAATGTGTCAGAGGGATGCGGTATTTAGTAAAGACAATAACACTAGCGACAACTAATAGAAAAGGAGGAAGACGATGACAAAGGAGATAGCGAAGCCCCCTTGGGCTTTTAGATTCGATATCCTCAAGCCGGTCTTCCTCCGAACTAATGTATAAATTGATATATATATATATATATATTTCTATAATCACATCTAAAAACTATTTGATATATTTTAAAATTAACCCGTACAAGGGCTTGTACGGGAATGAGGGTTGGATTTTCACAAGGGAATTCAACTAAGGGGATTTGGGTTTAATCCCTGTCCACTACCCAATTCCCTTCCATTTCCTCCCACTGTAGAATTAACATTTCCTTTCATTTGGATGGATAGTAGGGATTGGTAGGGATTGCTCTAACTAAAATTTGGATCAGTCAGAGTACATAGAGAATTCTAATATCTCATAGAAAATTTTGATATTCATTAAAAAAACGAGATACTGCACAAAAAAGTCAAATTCTGAAAAAATAGAAAAATCAAAAAAATGAAAAGTATAAAATACACAAAATAAACTGCAAAAATCATGCATTACAGTAATTAGTAAATTAATTATTGCAACAGTACAAAAAACATGACAACTCAGGAATCATGTAACTAACATTTGTGCTTAATGTACACTGAAATTATAAACAGAAACATCTAGGCCATCTTCACGACTACAAGGATCGGATCCTACAAACAAGTATATTAACTCAAGGCCAATCATTATTATTTGAGCACGGTCGCCTTAATATATCTCTCTAGCAACTAACACCTTCATAACACAGCAATATGCCTTCCCAGGTAGCAAAACGTCTTCTCAGATACAAGCAGCGAAAGGACCCATGGACACCATAAAAACTGCAAAGCCAAAAGAAAACGGCAAAGTCAGAATAACCATTTGTGACAAAAGCATTACCGCACATGTATAAACACACGTAATGGATGAGGTAGAAACAGAAAACTGAAACTCTGGATGCTACATATATACGTCATAGCAGAAAGCATGAAACTGAAATCATATAAAATTTGTAGGCTAAAAGATGCACAACAAAATAACATAAGGCATGAGGAGTGATTCAGATTAGATGCATCACTGCTAGATAATAGGATAACTATACATGACACATGGCTAGTACACTACTAAATCTATACTTGTCTCTATTTTAGCCTTATACACTGACAAACCAAATGTTGGCAAATAATTGAAGTGATTGTGGCAATAATGAAATAGGAATTTTATGGGCTGACTAAGAACATTAGCTCGTTACAGAATATTCTTAATATTGAGGCTAAAGCCAAAGCTCCCAAGTTTTATTCAATAGCTGAATTCATTAACTTAGATAACAGAGTTCTGCTGCTCCATGACACATACTTTAGCAAGCATAACATCACCAGAACATAGTGGAGGCTAAAATGAAGCATATCTATGACTTCATATCCATACTAGAGAGTAGATACAATCACTCAAGTAATCAGTCACATAGTTCACATTAGGCAGGCTGAGATGCTGCCATGAAGGACTCCTATAGCTATTTTAAGTATCTACCAATTGGCCCCTCGACCTGTAAGAACAAATTCATGAAATATAATTCTAAAGAAATGTAATCATGACCTGAATGGAATGGTTCCTTGTTTAATCTCCACACTTTTTTGACAACATTTTTTCTAGATTAACCTGAATGGCAAATGCATATAGTCCCTGACCTTGTTTACTACAAATATAACATCTAGATGACTAGATGCTACTGCACACAGCACCTTGTACACCTTATGTATACTTTGAGACATCAAATAAAGTTAAGCTTTTCAGCAAATCCTAGAACAAAGTTTCAGCTTGACTAGAGTGTAGAGCATAGTTCATACCAACATTATTTACTCCTGATTTAGTCTTCACTCCTATAATACATTATTTACTCCTGATTTAGTCTTCACTCCTATAATAATCTTCAGAGTTGAAGATCATGTATACAGCATACTTCATTTATACACAAGCACATATTGCCGAAGAAATCCTACAAGCTAACAAGTGAAATCAGTTCACCTACTTTTATTTCACAACTATCTGGAAAAGCATATTCCAACTACCTACTCCACAAGAACAACACTAAAGCTTGTCAGATCTGCACAAATCAATACACAATATCCATTTACGTGCCATTCCACGGTACAGATCCATTGCAGAAGAAAAGGAAAGGGGAGATGCTACTCTAGCCGGCTTGGGTGGAAATCCTACATGCAACCCAATTATATTTTGCAAGGCTAGTCCTACATGCAAATAACTTACAATGATTTCTGGTTTCACTAAGAATTCTCATAATTATGCTAGCCCATCTAAATGTATTTTGCTAGCTATAAGTCTTCCCACATCTTCTTAGCAATTGTATCTCTAATACTATTCCCGTTGCTAATTTGATTGCTAAGAGATCCCGCATCATTCTGGTATTCATCGTCACCTTCCAGTAGATCAACAAAATCAGTAGGAACTATATTATAAGATTGGTTTTCCAGCCAGCCCTCATCACCATTAAGCATTCGGATCATGTTGTGGAACACCGCAGCGGCTGCTGGAATCCGTACTTGGTTCTTTATCCGATGGAAGGTGCCTACTTTGAGGATGGGAAATCTCTTCTTTAGAACCCCTAAAGTTCTTTCTGTATGGTTTCTCAGAACAGCGTGTCGATGATTGAATAACTCTTTGTAGTCTCTAGGTCAGTTATGACCATGTCCAAACTCCTTTAGATGGTACCAGACACCATGATAAGGAGAAATAAACTGTGGTGTGTTGGCATAACCACCATCAACCAGAAAAAACTTGCCAGCTGGTACTTGAAAACTACTATTCAAAGCTGATCTAAGGACCCTAGCATCGGTTGCAGACCCCTCCCAACCGCATGAGATAAAAGTGAAATTTAGGTCAAAATCGCATGCAACCATAACATTTTGGCTCAAAGTTCCCTTTCTATTCCTATAAGGAGCTGCCTTTTCTCCATCTATAGTTATAGGAACGTGGGCGCCATCAATAGCCCCGATGCAGTTCTGCAGCAAGGAAAGAAAAGGTCAAAATATGTATGAGTTATTTAGTTGGACAAGAACTAGATATTTATTACTAGTTGAGTATCATATTCACCTTGAACTAGATATTTAGCCTGTGCTGACATATTTCATATTATCACAATAGAATTTTTAATTATATCCAGCATCCTCCTGATGGCTACAGCATAACCATGCTTCATGAGATCAGAAAGAAATATTATCTACACAAAGTATGGACTTGATCCTAAATAAGTAAATCTTATTGTCTAATTTTAGATTGGCAGCTAATTATCTTTGTAGTGTATATAAAATTAGTTTTAAGTAGCAATTTTTGTGTGGGCTTCACTCTTAAAATCCATGGACTAATTAATGTGAGCTGCAATATTGGAGGGTTCAATTTTTGCTACACAGATCCACACAGTTCAAAAGCTGTTATCATTTTCTGGACCTACAATTCGTAGACCAGTTCTTAGCATCTTGTGAAAAAAAATTGTACAGTATCCATAATTTATCCCCAATTTCACAAAACCCTAGAAATTTATCAGAGTAAATTATTCATAAACACTGTATCCATGACTACCACATTAGCATGGCAAATCACACAGGAGAAAGGGGAGAGGAACATGGTGAGGACGAAATCGTAGAATCAAATGGTTGGAGGAGATGAGAGGGGGATGAGACCGGGCAAATAGAGGTAGCGTCTTCAGCTGCCAGGCGGGGAGATTGTCTAATGGAGAGAAACCTCCTCTCCCTCTTCTTCTCCCTCTCCCTCTCTCTCCTATGGACGGGATATGAGAAGAACGTCAAGTTAAACCCTAGGGAGGATGAGGAGAAGAAGAAAAGAGCACTAACCACAAGAAGAGATAACCTGCCTGTCCGACCGACGAACAATGTGGCGCCGTTGCCCTCTCGCAAAACGGAGGAGAAGAAGACAACGCTACGGCTGCGATGTCGGGGAAAAACGGAAGGGTCGTCTCCCTAGCGAGGACACCTCTCTCCCCTGTGGGTTGGGCAACGCGTCCATAGGATGCACAGAAAATTGGGCCCTGGGCGGCATTGGCATTACACACGTGTATTTCGGACCATTCCCGCCTGATGCCGTACCAAAGATACGGATGAACAGTACACACAAGAGCATAACCAGCTACCTGTGAGCTACGCTCGATGTATCTATTACGTAGCTTTCGAAACAGATTTATAATCGGATTATCATTGTAAATTATTTACTAGTACTTAATTAAATGATACATCGATTATTTTAACAAATAAATTTAACAAACGGTTTAGAAAGTTTTTTAAAAGTTATATTTCTAAAAATACAGAGAAATTAATTCACGATAATAATTATGTAAATAAGCTATAAAAAAACCAGAACATTTATTATTATAGACACTAGCACTGAAATGCTTCGGTCTATAATTGTAGATTTCTTGGAACTTTTGTTTCGTTCAACTTTTCCAATTTTCCAATGTATTTTTTTGTTTTTAATTCCTATATTTAAAAAATCTATAGAATTGAAAAAAAATATTTATATGTTTTGTTTTTCCTATCCTGCGATTGCCTAATTGAGCTTAATAGAAATTTACCAAGATTTTGGCACGGTTCTTTTCTCACAATCCAATCCATTAGAGATTACAGCGGGCACATTTTTCTAAAAATATTAAATAGTATGTTTTGATAAAAAAATTCATCTTACAGTTGTAAAACAAAACTTTTAATATTGTAGTAGTTAATTTAGTTATTTATATAAGAAGAGTCGAAAAACTTGTTATCAAATAAACACTACATTTCTCATCATCATATATGGTGTGTTTGCTTGCATTGCTTGTGTTTGGTTGCTTGCATTCCTTTAGCGTGGCACATCTCTTCCATCCAGACTAAGTTTGACCTGGTTGAAGGGATGCATGTGTAAGTGTTTGATTATTTGTATTTGGTTTAGTTTGGATAGCAAGGGGCTTTGTTCGGTAGATTGCATGAAAAGATATGGTTTGGAAGATATTTTGTTTAGTGGGTTGTATGGATTGTAGGCATGGATATTTTAAGGTGAGATTAGCACTGGTACAACTTATGAATGAAAAAATCTACTAGCTAAACTTTTTTTCATATCAATATTTATACTTAAATTCGTCGGAAGAGTATTTTATAGCATTCGGTAATGCACAGTAAATTACTCCGCGTGTACTCTTATATTAGTGCCTAATTCTGGGGGGAGAAAGGAATAAAAAGAAAAAGAAAAATCCCTCCCCTCTCACTCCACGCCGAGGAGATCGTCGCTCGCCGTTAGCTCCGCCGGGCCCGGTCGCTGGCCGCTGCGTCAGATGCCTCGCTCTCTCCGCTTGTCGCCGCACCAAATGCCTCGCTCCCTCCGCTCGTTGCTCCACCACCCCCGCTCTCGCTGCTCATCCGCCGCCGGTGCCTTTCACTGCTCCTTCGTCCCGGCCTCCTGCTGCTCCTCGCGGCCGGATCGGGCGGAGGCGAGCTCCGCGCTGCCCGTTGCAGCCATTGAAGAAGGCAGCAGGCCCTCGAGCTCCCTCGTCAGCGAGCAACCCATCAAGAAGGGCGGGCCGGATCTGGTGGAGCATGGGCTCGTGCCTGCAGGATCCGGCGGCTCAAGAAAGGCGGAGGTGACGCGGCTGGCCAAGCTCCCTGCTGGGAGCCGGCAGAGCTTCGCTAGGCGATTCAGGCAGCAATAGAGAAGAGAGCGCGCGAACTGGATGCTCTTGCCTCGTGCATCCGCTCGTCCCGCGTGTCCCCGCGCCTTGCACGTGAGCGACGTTTTGCGCGCGTGGAGCCAGGCCCCGACGGCGGTGCGGGCACGTGCGAGCGCCCATAATTCACGAGTGAAAACAAAAAAAGGGACGCCTAGCTCAGGGAGGCATCGCCTCGGTTGTCAGTGCTGCACGCTGTCACGCATGCTGCTGGCTGCGAGCCTGCGACCCATCGAGAAAGCTGAAAGCGCCGAGACGATTGAAACTGACGCGATCTGTCACGTCGCCAGCCGGCCTCCTCTCCTCTACGCACGCACGCACGCATGCTGCTGCAAGCCTGCAACATCTGCGTCTGCGTCGCCCTGCCCTAGATCGATCGAGCCGTCCTTCCACGAGATCTCCCTCATCCTTCACCGCATGGATGCACGCACGCATGGGGCCACCTGCATCGTGACTCCATGCATGGCAGCTGCCTGATCAGCTGCATCGGTCGATCCACCGATCGATCGGTTTTCCATGGTCCCATCTCCCATGATGCCGTTGCTGACACAGTGACAACCCCCCAATTTTCAGGAGGGATCTGCTCTGAAATTCACCCGTTGCCCCGCCCCGGCCGTCTGGTCCTAGTGTCAAATGCGTGTCATGTAACACAGACCAGGCTGGAGGTCACCAGTGTTCCAATATACACAAACCAAGCATTCTTTATCGTCCATCTTCGTGTCCACTCCTGCAATTCATCTTAGCATTTTTTTTTAAAAAATAAGGACGCCTTAGGGCATCTTGGTGCTCCAACCCAAGCGATAACCGAATTTGGGTTGATGGAATATGATTGTCAGGTTGTTTTTTTTTCGGTGTTTGTTTCATGGACGAGAGGTGAATAGAGCACCCACTAAAAAATGTTTCTCAAATATATTGGATAATATAGCAGCCACCTAAAAAATATTTCTCAAATATATTGGACGAGTACATTCAGTCAAATTGGTTGGTTGGATGAGACAATCCACCCTTGCTAACCATAATCATTAGCGACTAATTAGTTATCATTAGCATGTTTTATTATTAGTTAGTAATTATTATTTTAATATTAGTGTTGATTAGGGATAATTAGTATATCTTGTTGTTAGTTAGCATTAATTATGGTAAAATTAGTAATTATTAACATATTTTATTATTGATTAATAATTTACTTTTTTTTCATCCACCCTTGTCCATCTCACCAAATAAAAAAATTGGCTCCTTCCATCCATCTAACTAAACAATAATATACAATAAATATAAATCATCGTATCTAACAAAACGTCGATCATCATATTCTATCCAATCTTGTCCGTGTAGCAAAGGCATCCTAACCTATCACTATCACGTGCACTCTGTCATTAGAGCGGTGGTATAAAATTACTACTCTAAAATAGTTCTCCGTTGCTGCGGTCATATATCTTTGGCTTACATAGCTGTAGCAAAGAAAAAAAAACAACGACGCTCTGGGTCAATTTGAAACCAGAATTAGTTCATTTTCTCTAAAAATTCTTTAAAATTATTTCACCGTTTCAAAAGAGTCCTCTTGCGGCTGTGAATTTCTCAAACAGCTGAACTACATTGCTAACACACACACACACACACTCACACACACACACACACACACACACACACATATATATATATATATATATATATATATATATTACTCTCTCATTTTAAAATTTAAGTCTTTCTATCGTTCAAAATTTATAGTATAATATAAATATTTATGGGCATTAATTTCAATGACCAAAATTCATATACAGTTAATTAAGTAGTACCTGAGAGGTTGGGAGTGTTTCAATATACACAAACCAAGCATTCTTTATCATCCATCCTCATGTCCACTCCAATTCAACTTAGTACTCCCTTTTTTTTTTGAAGAAAGACGTCTTAGGGCATCCTAGTACTCTAGCCCAAGGGATAACCAGATTTAGATGGAGGGTGGATGGATATGACCATCCGGTTTTTTATGGTGTTTTCTTGCGGGCAAGAGATGGATAAAGCAGCCACCTAAAAAATATTTCTCAAATAAGCTGGATTGGTTGATCCGACTAAATTGGTTGGATGATGCCATCCACCCTTACTAACAGGGATCATTAGTAACTAATTAGTGATAATTAGCATGTTTTATTATTAGTTAGTGATTATCATTTTAAGATTAGTGTTGATTAGAGATAATTAATATATATTATTGTTTAAGTGGTATTAATTATGGTAAAATTAGTAATTATTAACTTATTTTTGTTATT
Source organism: Oryza coarctata (assembly GCA_030770085.1). Classification (NCBI taxonomy): domain Eukaryota; kingdom Viridiplantae; phylum Streptophyta; class Magnoliopsida; order Poales; family Poaceae; genus Oryza; species Oryza coarctata. The sequence continues at coordinate 9,880,679 of CM061483.1, read as the reverse complement.
GATTAATAATTTACAATTCTTGTTATATGCAACCAACCAGACAGAAAAATTGGCTCCTCCTATCCACCCAACCAAATAAGCATTATGGATCATCATATATCGTCATATCACATCCAATCTCATCCGTAAACCAAATACATCATAACCTATCACTATCACGTGCACTCCATCATTAGAGCAATGGTATAAAAATCTTACTCTAAAATTGTTCTCCCTTGCTGCGATCAAATATCTTTGGTTTATATAGCTGTAGCTAAAAAAATAACGACGCTCTGGTTCAATTTGAAACACCAGAATTAGTTCATTTTATCCGAAATTTCTTTTAAATTATTTCTTTTAAATTTCTCGTGGCTGTGAATTCCTCAAAGAACTGAATTACATCCATCCCTAATGCATATGTATGCTATTCTCTTGTTCTAAAATATAAGCATTTCTATCATTTAAAAATTATATCACAATATAAACATTTATGGCGTGCTAATTTGAATGCCATGAAATCCATATATTTGCAGCTAATTAAAGTAGTACTTGGGTTTTATTTCTAAACTAAACTAATTTAGTTAGGACTTAAAAACTTTAATTTGTAATTAAGTAGTACTTGGGAGGGAAATCTACCTAATTTAAAATTTGACAATTGAGAGGACTAAAAAGAAATATATTTTTCTTAATCTTAGAATTTACTAAATAACATAAAACCGAGGGAGTAGCACATATAAATAAATAAGGCCCATTCTTCTGTTTTTTCGTCATCAACCAGTTTAGGCCCAACACTGGCTCAATCCATTCCATATGATGCATCGGAATTCCTCCTCTTTGTTTAGGTGAACAAGGTCATTGTTAGCAGAGCAAATCCAGCGCGTTACAGTGACCATGCAGACACACTCCTCTGGCCTATACTCCTACACAAGAACCAAAAGAGCAAGAGGATCATGACCTTGCAGCCATGGCTTGCATCCATGCGTGCTGACCTACCCATACAAAACAACACGATTACACCAAGAAACCTTTTGAAATCGATGAGCTGTTTCTCGCAGCAGCAACAACGATGGCACTTAGACAGAGAGACACAATGACACAAAAGACCTATCTGCAATAAGCCAAAGAAGAAACAGAGAACAGGAGGAGCACAAGAAATGATGAAGCTTGCTCCCCCTCTCCCCAAGACAGCTTGAGCTTGACACTAAGATATAACTCTCTTTAATTAAAATTTATTTTGACACTAAGAAGTTCTCTTACCATCTAATATTATTTGAGAGAGTATTAATGAGTTCTTGATTTAGCTATAACGAGATACTCCCGTGGTAGACTTTAAAAAAAAACAAAATAACTCTGCATACACCAGGAACAGTTCAAAAACAAAACCGGTTGCAACGTTTCAACCTGTGAGTGTATACCCATATGTTAACAACACATCTCTAGAGTATAACTTTTCCTAGGGACAGAAGATCCATGTGCACGAGCGCAGCAGCGATGTCTTCCAAGAAAGAAGAGTCCAAACACGTACGCGTCGAAACTTTGGCACTGTGCATCTACCCCAATGCCTCCCAAGTCCAATCGAACTCGCCAAGTGGACGTCTACTAGTAGTACTACATGAGTATTACACCCTAGCAAGCCAAGCAAACCAAAACAAAACAAAAAGGAGAATCAACAACACCCTAAAATACACTAGTGATATAGTATATGCATTGTGACAAGGTAATGCAAAAGACAATAGTAACATTTCAAAAGAATGTGGATTTGAACTTTGAGTTTTAAACCTTGGGCGGCCTCAAACGCAGCGCCGGCGCACGTGGCCGATCGTCTCCACGTCGCCGGAACTACTTGAGTTTGATCAAATATACCAATAAGCTGGTTTTAAAGAGTTTTTAAGACGAATTGTACGAGATGCTGTCGTACATGAAGACCGTTTGTTAATGGGGGCAAGTTGTAGCAGCAGTCAACTTGTTAACAATATTATTAGGTGTTGATTATTCGTTCTTATGCCTCTAACGTTACCTCAGAAGAAAACTCAGCGTTGATGCCGTCCATGATTATGGGGATGATTCGGAGTACCGACTACTTTTAGCTAGGGTATTGGTTGTAGTAGCTGATAAGTCAAAAGAAATGTGATCGTTAAAAGAGAAAAAAACAAATTATAGAGTACGACATTTACAAATTATGTAGGCTTGCCAACTCTAGGTGTATTCCCATCGTTTTATAGTTTTTAAGCTTGGTTTTTAAACCTTTAAAAGGATTAGTATAAAAGTCCTGATCTAAATGGTGAGAAAACTATTAATTCTAAAATTCAAAATTGATTAAAGTTTCCTTATATACATTCTGCATCCATCAAGAGCAGAAAGGGAGAAACAAGGCATCGACTTATTTGTGTGGGTCCCGCACTTCAAGAAGACTTTAGAACACGCCATGACCAAAGTCTTGTTCATTAAGGATCTGCTTGTTAATTAGCAAATGTGATATTCCCATCAGCTAGACTGGTGTGGTTAGTAGTAGTAGGCAGCAATATACAATATGAAGACATGCAATTTGCTGTAGTTAATCAGTAACACCAGCCAATTTTGTCAAAACAGTATATACATTTTGCCATACTAATTTCAGCATGATAAGCAGCCATAGCCATAGGTGCATTCTCATCCCTGCACAGGTTCAGGCTGCCAGACTGATTAAACTAAACATAAAACGCACAATTTCCCCCTCCCAGAGCCTTATAAAAATGTCCAAAGATTCAACCAGACGATGATAATGCAACATCTTTTAGCCAAGAACAATCAATTTAATTTCCATTGCAGGCATAAAAAAACATATCATTGCAAAAATATGAACCATTTGTGCCGGCACAATCATATCCACATGCAGCATTATGCAAAGGAATATGTATCTCTCTCCAAGCAGAGAGCATCTTCTCTGCATATCATCATCATTTGCCTTTGTTTGTGCCGGCCGGCTGCAGAGTGCAGACAGCCCTCACTGCATAACCATAGTTAATTATTCTTACAAGTAATTAATTACATATATGTAGTGCTGATTGATTAATTAATTAACCTATGGTACATATCACACAACCTTAAAAAACAGGTTATTGGCTTAATTACATGTAATTAACAGCCACCACCATCATCATCATCATCGTCGTCACAGACACCCAAAAGCCTAAAAAAAGTTACAAAAGGTCAAAAAGAAAAAAGAGAGGAAAAAAGAGAAAATTATTAAGTTATTTGGAACTCTAGCTAGGTGAAGGCTTCATCATGGCTGCTCAATGCACCTTCTTGGAGAAGAACCCCTTGATGCCGAAGAGCCCGCCGCCGCCGCCGTGGGTGCGGGCGACGCCGGCGTCGGCGGAGCGGCGGCAGCTCACCTGGTGCCGATACCCGATGCAGGAGTTGACGCTCAGGTTGATGCCGCGCATGCCGCCGCCGGAGGCGTGGGGTTTCTTGGCGGCGGCGCCGGTGGGCTTGTCCTTGTGGTGGTGGGGTGGCCTCCTGTCGGCGGCGGCGGTGGAGGGGTGGTCTGCTGCGGCGGCGTGCTTGGCCGTTCGCGGCGACCGGCGCTTGATCTGCCAGACGGGGCTGGACCGGCCGACCGACACGCCGCCGCCGGCGCGGCCGGGGCTGTTGGCCCACCGGCAAGCGGGAGGAAGTGGGGCGGCGGACGACGCCGACGCCTCGCCGCGGGAGTTGCTGCGGGAGCACGGGGCGCTGCTGACCTTCCGAGGCGGCGGGCGGGCCTTCGACCATCCCCCGACCCCGCCGGCAGAGCGGCTCCGGGAGAACGGCCAGATGTTTATGTTCAGCTCCGATCCACCTCCGCCGCCGCCGCCGCCGCCGGTCGCCGCGGCCGGTCTCCGTCCATTTTCCTTCCGCCTCGGCTGATCCTTCTCCTTCTCCTCTGCCACCGGTTTTTTGGCAAATATATCCGTCCACCTCTTCGACCCGCCTCCCGACGCCGCCGCCCGCGACGTCACGGCCGCAGACTCCTCATCACCACCACCCGCCACGGACACGGCTCCCATCTTAAGGCACTCACCCTCCAGGCACCTTGAGACATCCCCATCCCGGTGGCCGTGACCGTCGAAGGGGCGGCGGGGATGGATCACGGGGAGGCGGGGGAGGAGGACGCCGCCGGAGAAGAGCTCGTCGGCGCAGGAGGGTGAGGCGGCGGGGTCGGCGTCGACGGGCCAGAAGCGGAACTCGGGGGAGGAGGACGCACTGCTCCGCCGCCTCTGGGCTCCGGCGGCCATCTCGCTCGCGCGGATCGGCGTGGGTTTCGTTTCTTGGAGATGGGAAATGGCGAGGGCGAGGCTTTGTATGGCGCGTCGCGTGCGGAATGGAAAAACAGGAAGGAGAGGGGCACATGGGGGAGGTGGGACCCGCGCACGCCCTCCCAGTTTCTGCCACAATAATAATAAGTCGGGTTGCAGTTAAGATTGGGGTGGGATGTGGGACCCGTGGAGGAAGTGGATCTGTGGGTGGGGTAGGGGGTGGAGCTGAGGAATTTTCATCATATTTTGAAGCCTTTTAATTTATAATTTTGAAAATGACTTGCAGAAATTTATTTTCAAATTTAATCTTTTTTTATATGGCAGGATAATGCCGTGCTAGAACAAATGCATGACATAACAACATTGCTTATCACATCGGCTACTTGTTATATACGTACTTGCAGAAATATGTTGTTGTAGAAATAAGTTATAAAGAATTTATATTTAAAATTAATATTATAAAAGTTTGTAAAATAGAAAAAATCGAGGTGGGTGAGGGCATTCTGGGAGAGTAAAAATTCTTTGCACGAGCAAAGTGGAATGTGGATATATTAGTTAAATTTAATTAATAGCATGCAAAACAATATTTGCATTACAATTCTATTCTACTACAATTTTGCAATACCAATACATTTTAGGTCATCTCACATAGACATAATTTTAGTGCGTGCGCCATTCATAGCTTGGATTTTTTTTTCATACCGATACAATTTTTCAAGGGTGTAGAGGAGTTTCCCTTGCAGTATTCTAAGACATGCGCTCCTTCTGATAAAAAAACATCCATGTTTGATTTTTTTTTCTACCATATTAGAAATATTACTTTTACTATAATTTTACATTTGTTTAGCTTATAAAATTTAATAAGTTTATAATATTATATTATGAAAGCATTTTTAAGACAAATATACACATGCCATTTTATTTTTCAAACTAAGTAGCTTAAAAGGCACTGATACTTACTTTCCAAAGTTTGATTGATTCTAATTGAAAATGTCAAATGATGTGTCATTGGAGTACTTCTCGTTGGTTGAGTTGATCCACACACTTATTATCCTCCTGTCTTATTACCCCTCGTACAATATTTTTCTCAGAATTATTTCAGATGCTAGCTGATGGATCTATCTGATACCATATCCCTGCAGTATATGATCTATGAATTAAATAATGTAGCTATGCATGCATATATATCACCTAAAAGACATGCATTGAAGAGTCATGCATGTAAAGAAGTAGCTATGCGAAAGAACACATACTGCACATAGGAACAAAGAAGGGCAGATACATACAGTAGGAAAAAAAAAACAAATGCAAACAATGCGTTCGAAATCCATCAGAATACTGTGGACTTGCAACATGCAGGGTCCAGACGAAAATATGATCGAAGGTATTGGTACACTACAGATATGAACTTATGACGGTGCCTGACAGCACAGCATGCTGAAGAAAAATCTTTATCAGAATTTTAATTAAATTCCATGAGTTTAAAATTCTAATTGTTTTTTTATAGCTGATGTGTTAAAAAGAGTAAATTTTTCAAAAATAGATACTTTAACAAAACTATAAATTTAAACCACTGCATCACAAAACTATATATTTAACGATAAAACTACATATTTATGCTATCGCAAAACTTCATATTTAATACATAATTTTTCATATAACAACAGATTGTGGAGGCTACATCTTGCACTGTTATCTGGTGAAACTTTTAATATAAATAACTTTGCAACAACTTATTTGCTAAATCTGTGGTTTAATTTTGTAATACCATGTCTTAAATATGTTTTGTAATAAAGTCAGCGCTAGAAGTGTAGTTTTGCGGAAATTGCTTAAATATCTAGTTTTGTGATAATTTTTTCAAATTGTTTGTAGTTTTATGAAATTTAATCTTTTAAAAAATAAAATTTTGGAATCTTCTAGCGCTGATAACAATTGGAAATTAGGGGTGTGGATTAGCTTCTTGTAGCACTGTCTTCCTTCAATTAACATACATATATAGTGTAATTTATGGGTCTTGGCAGTGAATTGTATAAACGTATATATAGTAGCTTCTTTTAGCCTTGTTTTAATAGTATTATAGATTGTCGATGAAATCTGACACAGCACTGTCATTAGAAATTATAAATACGCTATGCACATCTCAGTGCTTGCGAATTATTCCTTATTAGTTTCTTTCACTGGCATAAATTCCCATAAGTACGTACGGATTTTCAGTTTTATGTCGAACCATAGGACATCGACTCACACTGACAACATACGACCGGACCCGTTTAATTGTCTGAATGTCTTATCATTTTCATCATAGTAACAAGTTTGAGATATCCAAGACTTTATTAGTGAAAGTGAATGGCCAATCAACAATAATGCTATCTTTCAAAAGAAACATAACTTTGAAAACGAGGCGTTTCAACAAAAGCATGAGAGCTGATTGGAGAAACCAAAAGTTCATCAACTCACAGTGGGGAACCCTCAAATGGATGTCATGGATAGAGAGTACACACGACCATATCCCTTCACACCTAGAAAAAGGTTATATATATACTGAACTTTCTGTGTCATACTCAAAACTTATGCCCGACAAACATGACAATTGATGAGTGTATTAGATCTAATGCTACCCAAGGCTGTGTTTGTTTGTTAGTGTTAGAAAAAAAGATTCTTTTGGTACGTAAAATAGAGTAGCAAATTAGTATATAATTAATTAAGTATTAGCTTAAATTTTTTTTAAAATAATTAATATGATTTAAAGCAACATTCATATAGAAAATTTTTATAAAAAATATACTGTTTAGCACAGTTCGAAAAACATCTATATAAAAATGAGATAGTAGAAGTTGTTGGGAAGAGGGGAAAAAAGCAGCCTAAGTTGGTCATGGGTCCTAGCCTATATGTGCAACATGTGCTCTCCATGATACAAACGAATATAGAATAACTTTAATACATTCTACCTTAGCTTTTCCACCCATGCATCCTCACTTAAATATTATGGAAACAACATTCCAATTTGAACTACTATCTCCCTAGTACAATGTTCGAATTCAATCATGACATATGTATCTTTTCAAATGTTTATATAGGAGATGAATAACATATTTTTTTATGGGAGCACGACTAATGTCTTAGGATAACTTCCCCAAGATAAGTTCTTTTGATCCATGTGGCATGTCACCATCTTTTGAGTAGAGAAGATGATTCTATATTACGCACGGTAGAGAAGACTCCGGAAGCCATTCTTCTATTGTCACTTCTTTGTCTATCGGTCTTCTTCATTCCCTCTCTTTTACACCTTCTATTGGGAGAGAGGATCTCTTAGCCTCAATGTCAACGATTGTGGTTTTGGGGTGGTAGTTGCAATTCATCCTTGATTTGGCTAGTAATGAAAGTGTTTATTCTTTGATCTATCTAGGTTGGTGGACCTAGTGATAGGGTCAATGGTGGAGCTAGCTCCTAGGCTAGCCAAGCAGTCGCCTAGGCTTTGTCGTTAGTGATGTTATTGTCGGTACCGAAAAATACGTATAAAAATTAGTTGGGGACTAGAAAACACTCTTCGTTGGCTAGGCTTCAGAGTGTCTCATCATTGGTTGTGCTACTAGATAGGGTTGTCAATGTTAGCCATTGTTGTCCCCTTGCAATAGATTTGATATTTTGTAATGTAAAGGCTGTTGACAGATGATGTATTCGTCATAATATGTACTATTCTATGACGTGTTAGTACTAGGTGTCATGGAGTCCATTAGGCAGCATAAGTCCATAATAATTCTACATAACCATCACAAAATAGTTTGTCAATTTTGTCCTAGAAATTTTATGGTAGATGAGGTTAGCTAGTCAAAGATGATTTATGATGATATATAATATATTTTGTGATGGTGGCTATGTTTGTCATAAAGTAAAATGTTTATGACAAACAAAAGGATTGTCATGTATTTGACATTACCCACATAAGCTACTTCTTTCTCAATCTATCTTAGCTAAAATGGGAGCAATAGTCCTAACATTATTGCATAACATGTTTCTACTCATATTTTGCTACGGTCTTGTTGTGTTATTAGGTTAGTCTTGTTTAATCTCCTTGTTTTTTGAGGGTATCATTTGATTCAAGGGATCCTATAAAACCACTTTGAATGGGGATTTGATTGTTATACTTTAGTTCTTATTTTGCGAGTCCTAATCTCAATTTTATGCCCACCAATCTTCTTGGTCTGAAGTGTAGTTTATCTAAAAGCCACAACAGTAATATCTTAGTGATGATTTTGATGGAATTCATCATAAATAGTCTTACATTCATGACAAACTGTGAATATATCGTCACAGAATATGTATATCTGTGACAATTTTGACACAACATCACAAAATAGTAGCAAATGCCACGATAAATAAAATTAAAAAATATATATTTTTTATGTCTTTTAAATCTTGTGTATACAATAAATGAGAGCAATAGTTATAAATCTAAGTTCTCTGACTTTTGTAACAAAGAAAGTATTACAAATATCATGTACTCCTAATAATCACACCGAATTATAACTATAGAGGAGGATGAGTAAGTTACGATGGCTTTGAGGCAGGTGGAAGCATGCCAAGTGATAACACAATACCAATAGGTGAAGTTAGTTATGGTGATATATGGGAAATGTGGTTAAGAAAGGAGGGAGATGATGTGCCGTGTAGTTTTAACCATGGTAGAATGTGGCTTTGCTAGTCATGGTATGGAGAAGTTCTCTCGGATGAGATAAAGAGGTAAGCCACTTACGTATGAGTTAGAAGTAACATGTGAGTTGTTCGTGAGTTTTTTTTTATGTTTTTGATAATGCTAGTTTTTTATTTATGATTTTCTAGAGCTAAAACTATTTCAAAACATGCTCAAACCGATAAAATAGGGTTCAAAGTTTCAAAACTGAAACAACAAAATTAATTTACAATTTATTGTACATCAATTTTAAGAAGACCGACCATATTTTAATTATATCAATAAAAAAACTTATTTATTTTTCTCTAATGATTTATTTATTTATTAACACGTCCAAAGTATTCTCCCTCTTCCTAAAACTATAAATTTCCCACTAAATCATCCTGCGACCCATCTTATACACCTTATAAAAGCAAGGTTAGTTTTGTAATTTTTAAGCCCACCTTAATATCTGGATGGGGTTCTTAGTACAGCACATTTTTACCTTTCCCCACTTCAAGTTCCATGACGTTCTCCCAAATCCTCTTCCTGGATCTTCTCTTCCATATAGCCTTGTGCTAGCAACTGGGGTATGTGCATCGCCATAGCACCATAGGAGTGGGATGCTATGAGTGCATGTGGCAATGGCCAAGCTTGCTTCAGTTGCTTGTGGGATGGATGCTGAACTAGAGATAGCCAATAGCCGCTCACCATCACTAGGCATGGTATCGCCCCACTCTATCCTTGCTTGTCCACATCTTGTCCTCCAACTCCATGACTTCCCCTCCAGATTCATAGCTCCTCCATGTCCATGGCTTTAGGGGCTAGGGTGTAGTTGCTAGTGAAATTTGGCATGCAATTCGATTCCCTTCAAGGTGAATGAACTTTTACTTGATTGCTTGTATTTCATGTCTTGCAAAAAGGATGGATTTGGCTAGCTGAACTATGGATCTGAGAAGCGTATTCCCTGCCTTTAGCACTGTAAAGGCAGAGGTTGTCGTACTGCTCCATCCCTTTTCACAGTTATGTGCAGCAATCACATGGTTTGCAATTTGTAACCTGAGATAACAAAGCTCATGGAGCCATGGTGTTATGCCTGAAGAAAAAAAATAAGCTAAAATGTTGGAGTCCTGAAAGTCTGTTTTACTGTTTCCATATATCCCCACTGTAGGCCTTGACATCAGTTAGTGACTTGTTGATTCGTATTGATTCATTGATTCACAAATTTAGCTGCATTGCTCCTGAGCTCTTTACTTTACCATGAAATAAATCAATTTGCTATGTGTGTGTTGTAATGTAACTGCTAAGCAGCATTCATAATTTTCTTTTGAGATAGATCTTTTGTGTGGTATTTTGGTCTAAATAGAAATAGGGAGGAGTGTGCATGAACATAATACAGATAAACGTGCTTGCTGTGATAGTAATTATTTTTGTGACTTTTACAGCAAATTTATTTTGGAATGAGAGATGATAAATGGTTGTATTTTATTCTGCATCCGGATGACACTGAGGGTGGTTTGGAACTTGTTGGCATCATCCCTGGAATGCACGTGGACTCAGTTTGTCAAGGTGTTTGGATTATTTTGCTTGGTTTGTTTAGTATTTTACTTTTGATTTTGATTTAGTGATTGTGTACAAGTGGCAGCGAATATGTTGCTATGTAAAGATTATAATCTAAAGTTTTTAGAACAAAATGCTGTAGGATCAATATCAAGGAAGGCAGTGGAGCATGCGAGGATCACCATGGTAGAAATTTGAACTTGTCTCTAGATAACAACTCTAGAGCTGAGATCTTCTAAGATCAGGTTGGTAATGGGATGCCTTTTGATAGAATTTATTGATTTTTTCAAGCTATATAGTTTGCAGCAGCTATTATTATTTTTCTAAGATTGCTGTAGTTTTCATTGGAAACTATATTTGAAGAAATTCTTGAATGTGAATTTATAATATTTGTGATTGTTTAAATATTTATAACATACATTTTGGGTTTGGCTAGCCTTTCAATGGAAATAACAGAGGCGCGCCATAGATAAACTAGCAAACACTACCAATATTTTTGGGTCTCTAGTCCAAGTCTGCAGAACATAATCAATAAGTATTAGAGTTAAACCCCATACAATAAACATGTTGGGTTTGTTATCTCTTCTTGTTGTCTGACATTTTTTATCTCACGTTTTATGTAGGCCTTCAAGACTTTTAAAATGCCACAAGGGCGTAAGACAAACTGCTTATTTCACTTGGGCAAGTGAAGACCCCATGATCCAACACATGCATTCTATTTTTTTAAAAAAGAATCATGCATGAGACTTTCTTATGTGTTATTGTAAGAGATTTGATTCTAAACCTTCAATTTATGCGATTTTGGCCATGTTCTGTGAAATTATAAGAGAATTAAGTATGCACTTTGGATTTCATATTTATGTTATATAGTATTAGTTGCGTGTATGTATTATGGATATTTCCAATCTAGTACTGTAATATTCATGAAATACGACATTGACGATTTATCCTGGTTTACGACAATCTAAATGGTCAAAACCTCACCACTGTAGATGGTTGTGCTTGTTAGTGACGAAACTAAGATAATGTGTGATGATATGATTTTTATTCATGATGATCTATTTTGTTATAGATTTGCTTGATTCCATGACGCGGAGTAGTAATGTCACAAATATCTATGATGAAATAATTGGTTCGTCGTAGTATACTTTATGACGCACATTCAATTATGATACTTATGACGCCATGTTTTTATCATATAGTATAATCTGTGATGAAAAACAAGGTTTCCATGACATTACCCACTCATCATTTAATATCAAATCTATTGTAGTGTGCATGATCATCATCCTTTGTCTAGATCACCTTTTCATGATGGTTTTTAGAACAAAGTTCCAGTTGTGTGCCCGGTCTAACTAGATAATGAGATCCAAATCAAGGATGTTGTTCTAGCCTCTCAAGGAGGGCCTCTCATAGGTATAGACCACATGTGCACTCTGAAACCTAAATAGTTATAAAAAAAAGGCTGATAAAACACCCCAAAGTAGGTAGAATTTCAAGCTCAACTAATGCATGAGTCTTCACAAGTCCACATCCTCCCCAGCACACAGGCCAACATGTATCTAAGACTAATATCATGCATGCATGGTAGTACAACCAATAGGCACCAAATTAAGCACACATGACTCCATCTCGATCTCTTGCAAGCACACATGCAGAAAGAAAGGTGGATCATCACTCACTCGATCGAAGACGATGGATGGCTCACTGCTATCTATCACAATGCCTAGGGCTTAACTAGAGCCACCCATGCATCCACATCTCTATCCAGTTCTCTACAGTACACAAAGATATAGATCGATAGATGGATAGATCATTGATGTGATAGTATTCTCCTAGAGAGATGGATCAATAGATACAAATATACATCTATATATAGGAGAGCCATGTGATGTAGAGCCGGCCTATTAAAACACATCACTAGTGCTGCCATGCATATGCATGGTACGTACTAACTACGTCTTCTAGCTTGTTAGTTGTTGATCCATAATTGCGAGTGACAATGCCATCACTACCATGGAGTGGCCTATCACGGTTGGTTTAAAACCGACATTACTATTGATTTTGCATCTGGCAATGGGCTGACAACATTGTTGCTGGTGGGCAACACTATCGGTTTTTATCTGGCAGTGATTTGGTGTATCTTAGGCTCACGCTGATAATCGGCAGTGATACTACCACTATCACTCCTAGATTAAGGTATGAACTAGTAGTGACACTACGACTATCACTGTCGGTTGATGGCATGAACAGGCACTGATATCTGCTTCAAAAAGATACCATCATGTCTGGACGGTTCGGAATAGGGAAGGGTAGTCCAAATTTTTTAGTGGACCAAACAGTCCACACATGAGGACTGGACCGTCCGACTATTTAACCACATGGATGGTCTAGTACATCCATCCGGGACACATAACATACAAATAGTTCGCGTATATGGTCTAGACGGTCCTGGGTGGCTGTCCGTCCAGATGGTCCGGTCAAAAGGTGTAGACCATTCATCTGTCAAAAAATAGCAAGCCATTCATCCCTTGTCTGGATCATGCATTTTGTTGTACCATCTAGTCACCTTGACCGAGAAGCCTAGTCCACGTGTTGGTTTTGTACTGTTTAACTGAATGTCTAGACTATGCGGCCTGCCATTACCTGGCATAATAGTATCAATCAAAATGTCATACAACAAAATTCCACACAAATAAAATCAACTACCAATAGACATACATGCTAGCTGTCCATGAGGTAAAATACTATCGCTTGAACTCGTCCCATACATTCCCACATTTGTTCCACAATGTTTGTATTTTTTTACCAGCATAAAGTATACATCAATGTTGTTTCCAAACCATCTTGGCCCTTGGATAAGGAACAACATTAGAATATACACCCGCTTCATGAAAAGCTAAGGAGATAGGTTATAGATGCACATAAGCATGGGCCAAGTGCTATGATGAATGCTCATATTGCTGAAAGGATTCATCCCATCTCTACTCATTGCAAACCTTACATTTCTTATGTTACTTATGAACTGCAAATGGATTCTATCAAAGTTCCTCTACTGAGATGCATAATCGGGGTGCCGTAGCTTTCCATCCTTCTTTCGTTCTTTTGCATGACATCACATCAATTTGATGTTCTTTTTATTGGTGAATATTTCCTTAAGACGAGGCAGTATTGGCTAGTACCAGGCTACCTTCGTGGGAGGTCTTTTCTTCTTATGGTTGACCTCATCCTTATCACCATTAGTTGGGTCACTGTTGTTGGTCTTGTACCATGACACTTTACACATATGGCAACTATCTAGGTCCTTGTACTCCTTGCGGTACATGGTGCAATCGTTAGGGCAATCATGTATTTTTGAACCTCTAATCCCAATGGGCATATAATCTTCTTTGCTTGGTACTTTTTTTGTAGGTAGGATGTTTCCCTTGGGAAGCATGTTCTCCAAGAGTTGTAGTAGCTTGGTAAAACTCTTGTTGGACCAATCATTTCTTGTCTTTAGCTACAGTAGCTTGAGAATAGTACTCAACCTTGTGTACTCATTCTTGCAACCCTGGTACAATGGTTTGGTTGAGTACTCTCCTAAACGCTTAAAACATTTAAACTGTCTTACACTCGTAAAGTCCTGCGCTGCATCACATAACGTCTAATCTTGATCATCTTCATTATCACCATTAGCATTGTCTCATGAGTATGAGTTGGGCCGCCGTGAGCTCCTGTTTCATTGCCATTGTCATTACCATTAGTACTCGCCTCTTTGGTACTCTTCTCTTCACCATGTTAGGTCCAACATGAGTAGTTAGATATGAAACCCCTCACAATCAAGTGATAGTGGATTGATATTGTATTACAAAACTCACACAAGGACAACAAATGTATTTTGCGCTCTTTTCGGTCTTGTGTGTCTCAGCAGTTGTTCAAAATTATCCATGCTAGAAATATACGATATAATTGTTCTATCCTCATACATCCAAGCCCGATCCATTGTAGTCCACCCGCGTACAATGATTTTGGGACAGTTATTAAGCCCTAATATAATTTTTTTGACATAATAAAAGATAGATTTTGAAAATAGATGAAAATAAATCGATCTAACTGACCAAATAAAACATAGAGCTAATAAAAATGGATTTGTACTTTCAAATCTGTAATCTAGCACAAAATCGTGCACAAATCAAGTTTGTAATGGCCTCTAAAGATTTTGAGACAAAAACTCATCCTCCCTAGTCTTTAGCTGGAGGAAAATAGACTCCTTGAGCATAGGAGGACATGGCCCCAAATTAATAATTCAGGTCCAGTTATCACTATCGGTTTGATGATGGTTTTATATCATTATTGGACTGTGCCATGATCTGATAAAACAGTATCAGTTTATGCCACGAGCTGACTATTGGTTCTCACCGGTTTAGACAGGTTTAGATAGAAAACTGTAGTGATCCGACGGTGATACTCTATTATCATTGGTCGGCTGTTATGGTCTAGTACTAATAGTCAGTGCGTGGTCGTGCATGGCCGGCTGGCCGGCCGGCCGACGAGACCGACCCCATGTGGTTAATTTGTTCGCCGGGCGGCGTGCATGATTGGTTGCCGCCCAGCCGGTTAGGACGTCCTTGGCAATGCATGGGCCTGTTCTGCATATGATTGTGTATGTATGTGTGCATTGTGACTCGGATTTGATGGGGGTGCATCTAGTCGATTCCTCTGGATAAACACAATCAACATGTATGGTGATTTTGTTAATTGAGCTATGCTAATTAATGGTTGAGGTCAAATGATAGCTTCTATTGATATATGTCATGCCATTGTCGTCCTGTTTTAAGACATTTAGTTTGATTTGGAACTGAAGATAATTAAGGTCCACACATATATCAGTTGTTTTGCCTATGGCGGTTTGGTGAAGGGTCCGATATTGCACTCCGTACACTGGTCGGTAAAAAATGCCACTGTCTTTTTCCAATCTTACCGTGCGGAGAGAAGTATTAGGCACACTCACTCCAAGTGAGGAGTACAAACCTCAGGCTGGCATTGAAACTGCAGGTGCGGTGATCTGGGAACGTATCCTATGTCGTTGAGATTGCAATGGCAGAGTGGTACAATGCTTTATGTCATTAGTTAGTTCTAGCCATAGGATCAAATATGGATATACGAGATCAATTGGCACAGTAATCAATGGTAAATAAATACAGTACAAGCAGGAAGTATTTTATGCTGTTTATACAGTGATTACACTGTAGCAACGCAGATAACTGTGGCTCTCACCACGTTTTTACTGTGCGCCTCTGTCATTTACTTCTTAATGGCCGAGGAGTCATGTATTAAGTTTCACAAGCACTCCTATTATTTATTTATTCAGATTTGATATCTGGCATTCGACCAAAAAAATTAAGAGAAAGCCATTGAATACGTTTTGAGATTCGTGCAAGTAGGATGAGGAAATAAAAATCAAGCATGTGTGTTGGGATGGGAGTCAAACACACGATGTGGAGGTGCCCAGGCATGTCTCCACCACTGAGATACGTCACTTTCTGAGTTACAGATAAGTTATATCTAATTTATACTGTATTTACGTATTAGTTACATTATAATTATATTATAATTTTACTATTTACATTTAAAATATTTTTAGATGGATTTTCTGATGAATGGCTAGCTAGGTATTTCTTTATTTTTTTTGCTACACAGAAGATGTATACGTACACACGTCACCAGGCAGTCATACACACCCACACACACCACTGCACATCCACGGATATCATTCATTCATGTTTGTACGTTTATATACATAATGAAATTATTAATGCATACGGCACTAAAAAAATATTTGACCATTAACACACAAATAATATTTTGATCATTTAAATGGAAGAAAAAAAAATTAACATCTATATATGTTCAACTGAATTCAGTCAGACGGAGTCAGAACACTGGTCCGGAGATATTCTAAGCCAGACTGCTGATAATTGAGCATTCGTCAAAGCTATGTCATGTGCTCCTCTGACAAGAGGGACGAAAAACATGATCACAAGATCATTGCAATACGTACGTACGCACCTAGCTCTAGAGCAAACGGGACAGTGTGCAAGGTCGAGCTCAATTATTTGTGTTATTTGACGAGTTGACACGCGTACTCGTATGTCGAGTTGCAAGAGTCAAATTCCTCACAATCTACAGTTTTATCAACCGGACGCAGCCACGCAGCCGCAGTCTGGGTTCCCTCTTTGTTGCCATGGTTGGTGGAATTCCGACATGTTAATTTTGTTGTCACTTTCAACCATAATAAATTTTGGTATTATTATTTTTTAGGAAATAACACATTTTTACTATTTCTATCTTATTAAATTATAGTAATTCTACAAGTTTTTACACTTAAAATTCTATCAAAACTTAGCAGTTCTTTAAACCAAACGCATCTAGCGGCTCCAAAATGTGTGAAAATTTGGTATTAATTAGAGGTTACAGAGCATACTAGGAAGCAAATCATTTTTTTCTAATTTCTAAGCATGCCTTAATTCATTGTTATTCAAACAACCGTTTTGGAATAAGAAATCAGAGCATGTCCGGTTTATGACTTCGCTTATATGAACGTGAAAATTTCCAAGAACTGTCTGCAAAAGAGGCCCAATATGCACACTTGAAAAGTAAAAAAAAGCAATGAAATTAATGATACGATTTTAACTAATTTCCAAAGCCTTTTTCTGATCATGGCAGTGATGCATTGCCCATCATCCTTGATCCAGGAGCCCACGCGTTTGTCTACTTGATCATCAATTGCACCCCCTTTTTCCACATAAAAATACATGCAATGCATGCACCTTATCATGAGCTAGCTAGCTAGCTATCACACACACAATAATTTCTTTTAATTTTTCCAAGTGTATATTCCTACACTTTACCAGGTTTTTCTCCCTTTTATAATGCAAGCCTAAATGGAGCAGCTCTATATATGCAATGGCTTTGATTTTGTGAAATGTGTCACAGCATGTGTTGGATCTCAATTAGCTTGCAAACACTCGATGCAACATTATGCATGTGCCAATGTGTGTGTGTATGTCCTACCATGACCCATCATTGGTACATTTGCTACAAGTAGTACCAGATTTATTAACTTGGTTGCACGTCTTGGTGGAGTAGGTCATATTCATTTACAAGCACTTTTTTTTTCTGTAGATCAAATGATTGATCAAGTAGACGTGCACATTCCCTTTGGAAGTTAAAAAATATGTTTACTTACATTATACATATGTATGTTTGTCTATCTGATCCTGCGTTATCTAGCATCATTGCACAGTGCTTGGAACCTACTTAATTGATGAATCATGGAGGATATCATCAAATGAATTAAAGGGAAGGGGGAGGTATTGTGCACCGGAGATTACGATTAGGGGGCTAATTGAGGGGTTGTTGTTCGTACTTATTGTATTTTACAAATTGTATTGTTGTACTAGATACTAACACATGGCTCATCATTGGGAGCCTTTTCATTTGAAAGAAGGGTGGCTTGCATGGTCCCTCGTGAACATGTTATTTGTTTGTCAAGACTTGGTTTGTTGGGTAAGTCTTTTATGTGACTGCTTGGATGAATGTCAAAGGAAAGAATTAAAAAAATCATATAGTATATATAGGTACTAGCAAGTACTCCCGTGGTCCTACAGCCATGATCTTTGCATAAAGAGGCTGGTTCAATGAAAACAACCAAATACACACACTGAAGAAAAGGAAGCATAATTGCATTATTGTTTTGTGCTTTTGGTTTTTGAGGATAAATACATGGTAATGAGAGAAAAACTAGGCATGTTTTTTTTCCCGATTATATGAAAGACACACAAGCATACACACCATAATCACACATCCACAAATACAGCCTCTAATACATACTAAATTTATGTCAGCACTAATGTCTTATTAAAAACGTATCACATATGTAATATTTATGAACATCAGGATTTAAATCTTCATATCTTCATAGATAATCATCCATTATGGACTCCATTCTGGACTCCACCACAACGTCACCGAGTGCCTCTCCAAAAAAAACTAGCTAATTTTGGATACATTGATGGCAAGCGCTTTCTTTTCCCCTCATGGCCAAGCTCCAAGCCTCAACTATCAGGATCACAAATTCAGGTGGCATGTGCCTTTCTTCCCTGTCCAATTCAGGAACCATTCTTTCATAGATGACCACACATGCAGGATCTAGATCCTCAATTTTCTCTTGGCCTTCGTTCTGAGCAACCATAACAAACAGGACTGGATCCATAGCAAATAGACTATTGACCCTACCAAGGAAGTGAAATTCATAACAGATTTACACTTGAAGAAAGACTGAAGTGAACTGGACTTTGTTCTGAAGTGACTAGACAAGTGGTTGGGATGGCAATTTTCAGAACCAGATTTTATATGCACAGAGTACAGTCCAAATCTGATTCAGTGGATTAGGTATCACAATCATGCCACTGCCAGCTGCCCAGCTTTAAGCCTAAAAACATACCCCAGGGTAACAGTAAATTAACCAACATCTGTATCATCTTTCTAAGTTCCAACAGGACGTCTTGCCTTCCTCTTAACTCAAATCACAGCAAGTTACAGTGAATAGTTCTAAAAGGAGCACATCTGATTACAGCGAAGATAATAGTATTGCCATATTGTATTAAAATAAAAAGGACCACTCCAATCAAACATTCTGGATCAGTACAGAGGCATGACATAGTTCGTAGGTACATCATATGAGAAGAGAAGAGGAGAAATGCATTTCACCTTTCAATCAGCACAAAACATTACTGAGTTCAGCTTTGAAATTGCTGTCACAAAATGTCAGTTTTCTATCAAATAGTACAGTGCTAAGTATCTCTTAGACTTAAATTGGCTACTAATCTAGTTTGAAGCTAATTAATGGTACATGGATGAGTGAAGCCAGGCCGAATGGGAGTCGAGCAGTTAAGTGATTCAGTCTGAAGAAGGGGGAGGAATGTCCTCCATGATCCCTTTACCATCAACGGCATCATAATAGAAGAAATTCTTGACCGGATCACCCTTGCCAGATATTGACTTAATCACCTCCTGTTAGGTCAAACAGAATATAAAACAATGAGCAGTATGCATAAACACAAATTACATTCCTGTAAGGAATGGGACAAAATTATGTTCCTACTTTTGAAGATACATTTGACAAAGTACAGTGTACTTTCTTGGCAAAAAAATATGGTGTATACTTTCTTGGTAAAAAAATATGGTGTACTTTTGATCTCCTTCGTAGATTGATCAAGGCTTCTAAATAATTCAGAAAATTTTACAAAGCTACAGAAGATTCAAATCTTTCTTGTGCTAGTTTTTTCATTGTGTATGATTTGTTGAACTATGTTTGTGGCAAATTTGAATAAAAAATTCATTTTCCACGAAAAGGCTGTCAATATAATTTTTACATATACCAAAAGGTATCCTATGATAGTACTGATTCAATTCCTCGTGTAACTGTCACCTAATTATGGTATCAGTATCACAGTGACACAGTAGTCATTGGATATCCAAACATGAGTAGGTTCATCACGTGGGCCCCTGGATTGAGAACTACACATTTATGGTCCCAAAATTGTATGGCTGAGCTAGGGAATCACAACTGATAATTAGAGATAACTTCTGCTAGTTTTACAGCGATCTTATATAGCAAAAAGATAGTCAAGCTTCACCACAAGTTCGGTCAAAGTGTCTGTCATGGTCATTGGGCCTGGAGGCTGAGGCCCACGACCAGGACAATGGGAGGCACCCTCAGCCAGGGGCTGACATTCATGATTGTAAATTAAGGTGGGTGTGCTAACTGATGTGTAGTTCTTAAGTTCAGGGACCCAAGTCAGGCTGCAAGTCAGAAAATAAGGTGGTGGAAGCTAAAGTTTGAATTACTGGAGGAGTAACATGTCGATGCGTAGTATTTGTTGAGAAGTTATTTTTACAGGGAAGTATAGTTTGTTAGGAAAATGGTTTATTGTGAAGCCAGTAGTTTACTTTAGGATGTGTTAAGTAACTAAGTTCACACCTTTAAAATTTAGTGATTGGGAAGTCAGTGCCACCACTCCCTGCTCATCACGCACCACCTGCCCAACTGCAGCCTTCCCTGCTTGCCGCTGCAAGGGGAGGAGGCCAGGGGGCGCTGCAGGAGCAATGACTGGCATTTGTGAGTGAGCACGTGGGGAGAAGGCTTGCCGGAGGAGGTTGGAATGGTGCAGGAGTGCATGAGTGATGTGTGTGTTTGTGTGTGTGAAAGAGAGGTGGAAGGGCATAATTGCCCATGCACCTCAGGATTTTGGTATGACAAGAGGTGTTTTTATCAATTACCATCTAGAGGGTAAATCTTTTAATTGCCATCTAGTTGAACCATATATATGGAATTTTCACATTCAAGTATGAAACACTGGTACCTACCTGACCAAGAATGCCACCAAGGATTGCACATACAGGAGGATGTTGCTTCTTTCCAGCTGCCAGAAGCCGTTCAAGGAGTGCAGTAGGAATTTGAGACTCACTTAAAGACTGCAGTTTACCACACTGTGTAAAAATCTGAAGGAATATGACTCAAATTAAGAAAGGCAAAAACTTATATACCATTTTATCACACATGTCCTTCCTCAGGGCCAAAAGTGCAGGTAGATCAGAAAGTGATGCCTCACAAGCACTGCAGCCTTCAGATAATTCAAAGTTTTCCAATACTGCAAAGGGCATTTCAAGAAGACAGATGGACAAGGGCAGGAAAAAACAAGTTAGACAACTGGCTAAATTCAGTTTTCATTACTTGGGGAGATAACCCTGCACTAAAGAATCTTCAACAGTGCCATGAAAGTCTGACATCCTCACCTCTCATGGCAAAGTACAATTTAGTTGTTTTTCTTGGTAGATTCTTCCAGGGTACAGAGATAGCTTCCTGTATGAAAGATCATTTCCAATGATAAACAATCTGTAACATTTCCAAATTGAAGCATCCAAAATGATATGATATATGTTGGTATCATCATGGAAACACATTGAACACATTCGTAAAGGCTGATGAACATAAAGAAAGCTAATAGTTAACATATTGCATTTCTCCATAATTCTAGGGATATATGCAAAATGAACAAACCAGAAAGCATCAGTGCATCTTCTAGCACAGCTTTTTATTTCCAAAATTATTCCCAAAACACTTATGGCCCAGAAAAAGTGAATTTCAATGGAACCAATTTAATTTCCACAGATAATAAGGACCTCCAATGATAAGGTAGGTTGGTGTGGCTGGGCCACATCAGGATAAATAATAGTGTTTTAACTAATCCTTCAAAAGAGGAGTTGGCAATAGATGATAGTGTTGGTGTGCTATATTTCAATCTTCAGCAGATATATCTATGTAATCTAAGTCTTAATAATCTGTAGGATCTTTCTAAGTATTTGCAAATTTTACTCATGTCACATGAGGGTATGCAGGTTGTCAATCAACATGGTTTTAATTAGTTTACTCCAATCCTTAAAAAGAGGTGTTGTTGGTATGCTACATTGATCTTCTGTCGATGTAACTATGCAATTAACAGTTATTTTATTCCCAGCAAAAAGGGCCATTTTTAGTATTTGTTTAGTTGATTGCAAATTAGCATGTGCCATAGATTGCCAGCTGATATGGTTTTACTATGTTTTTCAGATTTGGAGATGACAAATTTAAACATTTTTAAAATAGAACTAGTAAGTTGCCCATGCTTTGCAACAGTATATTGGGTTATGATATGGGCCCACTGGGAATGGGCTAGGATTGGGATCTCCACTAGAAAGCAGTGGTTGGTTTTTTTCTGGTTTTCTCAGGAAGTACGTGATGTGCACAACGTGGGTGTGGGGAGGGGAGAGGACAATGACTACGTTTTTAAGTAGTAGAGATATACAATTATTTGAAAATGTCGCAGTACTCAGGCATTGTGCTAGTTAAAACAAAATACAGCAGGCCAAGATCTTTGTTTATGTATTTTTTTTCTCTGCCCTTACAGCAAGTCAATATTTTTTGCCATAGGAAAACATAATTTTACTAATTAAGACATACAGACACTGTTCAGATTGTTTCTTTTTCCAGGCTGAAATTGTTGTTAGGTATCAATGAATTGTGTAGCTTGTATAAGCTGCATCATAAATATTCCACAGTTACATTTGTGGCAGCTAAGAAAGAATAATCAACTTGAGCAATGCAAAACATGTATGGTTAAATGAACAATGTTATCTCAGATCAGCTTAATAAGTCATTCATGACCTTAAGTCATTTACCTGAAGACTAGGATATGTCAATTCTCGTGGTTTGGGTTCATCTCCAACCTTCTGAGAAAAGAAAAAAAAAGCATTAAAAATGGTATTTTCACAACCTAATCTACTAAAACAATGAAGAAACCGTGCCGCCTAATAATGATAATGATTTCCAAAGCATAAGAGGTTATCTAGCCATAGTGATTGAACCAAAAGTAAATGTGCATTGCAAGATTAACCTTTGGTCCAAAATTCAATATGCAAGACAATGCCACATTACTGTATTTTAAGCACCATAACTAAGTAGTCTGTTTTTGTATCTCTATTTCAATTATGGAGGAAAGGAACAAACACAATGACTTGGATGAAAACCAGTGAGCAGATTAGTATAACAGTACAATTTTTTTTACAAAAAAGAAAAAAACCATTGTTGCTTTGTCATTCTCATCCATAAAGGCACATTCATCAAGCTAGATGTATAGAAGGTTTAATATGTCAACATGAACAGTGTCATGTTCGGGCGCACTTACAGGCGCCGACGAGCCAGGGACATCCGCCGCGACGCGGAACGCGCTGAGAGCGTGCTGGGCCCACACGCGGACGTGCAGGACGCGCGCGCTGAGAACGCGTTGGGTGCGCGAGAAGCGCAGAGCGCGTCAAGCTGAGATGGAAAGTAGAGATAGTATTCTAATTTCAGTTCCTAGATTAAAGGAGATCGCGTTAGTTAGGGGCCAAAGGCCATATATATATTCTGTACCAGACTATTGAGGGGAATCAAGAAAGAATTATCAATCTAATCTTCCTCCTTCCTCCCAATTAAGCCTACGGCTAGGGCAACCTCGCCGGAGAAGACGACGGACCGAGGCTACGAGTTGCGTAGCCGAGGGCCAGCTACCCGGGGGTTCGACGCCCTTGACAAACAGTCTGCTAGAATGAGATTAATTTGGAGTTCAAACATAACATAAAAAAATAGTGACTACACAGCATGTGAAGAAACAGATAAATAAGCTACATCACATACATGGGCAGGAATAGTAATCAGAATGACAAATATTATGGAGAATATAAACAAATTCAAGGTAACTGTGCACGCATGCTTGGT
Organism: Oryza coarctata; assembly: GCA_030770085.1. Taxonomy (NCBI): domain Eukaryota; kingdom Viridiplantae; phylum Streptophyta; class Magnoliopsida; order Poales; family Poaceae; genus Oryza; species Oryza coarctata. The sequence goes on along the minus strand of CM061483.1, from coordinate 9,856,855 downwards.
GAAAGATAAAAATGTTGACTCCTGAATAAAGAATGTATTATAATTAAACTGATAAAAATCAGTAGAACAAATACCACGTGTCCTTGTATAATGCATACCTGAACATAGCTATAGTTCTGCAAATCAATAAATATTTCACCACAGGAATCCTTGCATTCAATGGCATAGAATGCAATATGCTTGCTTCTCTTCCGGCAGTTGCCGTTAATGAACAACTAAAGCAGTACAACACATGCAGAAATGTTGTGAGAACAAAGCACAAGAAAGAAGAAAAGAAACATTTGTTGCAGAATTTTAGTTTAAAAGTAGAACTGAGTGACATTGGAACTTGCAATAAGCTAAAGAACTAAATTGAGAGAAGAATACACACCTTTGTTTTAATAGTTGCGCAGCTAACTACAACTATGTCAAACTTGTCAAGGAATTCTCCATCAATTAGTGATGGGTCACCTAAAAGAAATAACAAAAACAAATTATTTTTTAGAATATGCTGCAAAGAACTGAAGAATCAGTCATTGTCATGGCTAGAGATGTAATAGGTATCAGAACTCTCTCAGTAACATATTTGCTGACTTCTTGATACAACCATGCCCTTGATAACATGGCAACTGCTTTTTCCTAAAATTAAAGGATTTTCTTACAAGAACTTTCCTTGTTAAAGCACACTTCCTAGTTGAAGTACAACTATAAGCGCAGGATTACAAATTGAAAGTGTCTCTTCCCAATATTTGCTCCAAAGATGAACCATTAGGAACAGAGCAATTCAAGAATGCAAGAAGGCGTACCAGTTTATATACTTCTATTCTCACACCCAAAGCAAAGAAAGACTAGCTCACCCTTTTCAAAAGCAACTCGGACCATTGGATTGAAATCTTTCAGGGACTCACAGCAAACCTCAGCTCGTGATCTACCACCATATATGCTCTCATCATGAGAAATTAGGAAATTTGTATTAAGATCATTCTCTGTGACTAAATGATCATCCATCAAGGATAAACTGCCAACTCCTGCTAGAACAATATTCTTGCAGAACTACAGGGAAGGAGAGAAACAACATTTAGTGTATAAGGCTGCCTTCAGTTATGGGTTAAGCTTTACCAATATATCCAGAAGGACTGAGGAACTTCAGTACATAGATGAATATGAGTCAGGATGCAGGCGCTTATCATACTCTGTGATTGCAAAACTCGTTTACAAAGCATATACTTTTACTAGTAAATAGTAATCATATTCTTAACAAAGCAAAGTTCATTCATCAGATATTCATGGGAGATGACAGTAAAAAAAATGATAAATAGACATACCATCAGAACAATGAAAGCTACCATATACTGATTAAAGAATGTTTCTACAGATGACTGACAGCCCTACCTAAACATTGAACTAAAAACAACTACTTTAAAAGATGGTCCAACTAGGGCCCTACAAAACAGAAACACCACCCTAAAAACTAAATATAAGAACATTGGGATTTATAATCTCACAGACCATCAATTGCACTATAATTCTACAAGAGCAAAAAAGCAACAATAAAAAATGCCAAGAAATTTAATGTGTGATTACAAACTAAACGCATCCACTTGAGCAGTTGGGCCCATAAAACTAACCTATCACTCCATAACACGACTAAACTTAATTAACGCTTGAATATCACTACAATACAATGTGGTATAAACTACCATAGAAACACAACAATTGGAGAGGAAATATCTAGTTACTTACCTCAGTAGTAGTACCGTTCATGCCGCATACGAGTACATGAGCTTTACTTAGCCTATTCCAAGTAACACAAATAAAAATGTGAGCTTTGCAGATGAAAGACGAAAAAAAATGGTTCGGAGAACAAAAACGATGGATGATTCTGCATCTTGAATAAAAACAATTCCCCACAAATAAGAACAAATTGACTTAAGATAAAGAAATCAGAAAACATGCAAACACAATTTGGGGGAAAATTTAACGGAAAGCACCAGACCGGCTTTAAAAAATCAGCAAAAATTGATAGGAGACACAAAATTCCAAAAAATATTGGATATTTCTATCTTTACATCGAAAAACATACACTTCGAGTTTACTGTAAAAAAAGCAACAATGATTAGGCTTTTATTTAAATATAAAACATTAAAGCCCCCAAAAGATTGATTTTTCCCCCAAGAAACAACAACACAGGATCAAAAAACAACCCAACAAAATTTCCTCAACATAAGCAAGAGAGAAGACCGAAGAGAGCAAGCAAAGGTGGGACTTTGAGGGGGGAAGGCGGCGCTACCTCTTCTGGGCGTCAACGCCCCACACGCGGATTTGGCGGTCGTAGAGCGCCGTCTCCTGCGCCGTCAGCTCCTCCTCCGCTCCGCCGCCGCCGCCCATCGCTGCGGCGCCTGGATCCCTAGCCTGGGACGCGAATCCAATCAGCAAGCAGCCGGAGGAGATGGGGAGTGGGTTTTGGCGTTCTTGGTTTGGAGCGACCGCGTGCTCCTCCTCTACGCCCGCTAGTGGATGCGTTCTTCCTTTTCTTTTTTTTTTGTGGCCTCGGGCCTTGGATGAACGGCCCGCCCCGGATTAATCTCAGGTAGCTACACAATTTTATGGGCTCTCTGACACCGATCAATCCATTGTATATGGGCTGAGGGGACAGGGCCACGGTAATTGAAAGAATTTAGGAAGTAAATGATATTGAGGTTTTGTTCGTCATAAACTAACAGGGGTTGTGTTTTATTGAATCGGCAGATTAAGGTGTTGTTGCCATCTTTCACAGGTGTGGCAAGACACACTTTTAAAGCTGACAAATTATTAGCTATAATTGTGATAAAGTTGGACAAGTATTTGAGCTATAACAACATAATAAGAATGAGTGAAAAGCCATAAACTGTGACGATGAGCTAAACACATAGCTAAGAAGAGATAGGTGGCAAATAGTGGTTTCTATCCAAACAACCCCTTTTTGGCGATGTTTGAAATAAAAACGGTTAGGAAAATCACTTAAATTTTGTGTCATCTATGCGGTTAAGATTGGGGATACCATGGGACAGGTCCTGGTTTCTTGTTTGATCCGAAACGTGTTTTCCTAATAGTATTATACTTTTGCCTTCTTCTTTGCTGAGCTCAGCTCGTGCAGCCTTTCTCACCACTCAAGATAAGCGTTCGGTAGTCTTGAGTGGTGGGACTGTGCCAATGGAGATAAGAGGCTGAGTGAGAAGATCCATGAAGGCCCCAATCGTTTGCTTTATATCATATATGTCGTTGTCAACATTTAAATTTAAATTTTAGGGTTTTAGAGTTGATTTTAGATTTTTTTATTGTATTTTTTTAACCTTGCCTTTTAAGTGACAAAGGATACGTACAAATTATTTTTTATTGTTAATATGTCGTTTGGTGTATTACGTGTAAATGGCTATGAAGAAGATGATCAGGTAGGGATTGTTATTGATTTGTTTCTCTCTGATTTTGAGCTTTTTTTTTGTTGCTTATATTTTTTACCTGGGAAAGTGCTCTACAACCCATACTTGAAAGTGAGAAAGCTAGTTACAGTATATTTATGGTAGAGTTACAATGAACTTAGAGTGCAGTTAATTTTTAGATACCTAATGTAATTTTTATCTTTTATTATTCTATATGAAAGTCGAATCTACAATTGATTTCTAATCAAGTCATATCACTTTTTTATCTTGCTGTCTCGTTTAATGGTTTAATTATGTTTCATATCATTTTAGCCAAGATTTGGTGTAATCATGCGTTCTGAAAAATTGATTATTTTTGCACAAAAAACTTGTTAGCGTTATTTTGTTTTGAGTGTTTGACGGAGTGGGATGTGCATTGATTTGTTTTAGTCTAAACAGTACGGTGCTAAATTGCTAATAGGGTAGTTAAAAAATCCGTGTGATTTCTTAGAAAAAATCTGTTGACTAATCTATAGATAGTCCCAAACAAAAATAGCGCACAGGATTTGCGTGTACGTTAGAGAGAATCTTGTAAAAATTGATGCTAAAGTCAAGTCATTGTAACTCGTTGAACACCACGATCAGAAGGGGCACACGTGACTTTGAATAACCCACAAAACTATTACGATTGAATTACCCTTAACTTAAATACTCTTTAAAACGAACAATCCGGAGCATTTTTTTCCAACGTCAATTACACGTAGTAGTCCCAATAAAAATATTTAAAAAATAGTGGGCCTATCAATTATTCCCCTTTTCTAACCTTCCACTTTTCTCTTCGTCGCTCTTCGCCTTCCACCTATCGCATCAAGCTGCTCTTCTAGGTCACCATTGCACAGCAATGGTGAAAATGAGGTCAAAGGAGGGTGCTAAAGCTAGCGATAGGAGGAGCTTCGACTCACGCGGCTGTGGGTGATAGTGGAGGAAAAAGGCAGCCTAGCAATGATGACGGTATAGAGGAGCCATGAGGTCTAAGAGACGGAGCGGCATTCAAAGAGGGCTTGGTAAGGATGTCATATGCGATGTAGCAAGAGATAACCAGGCATAGAGTTGGAGCAAGAAAGCCTCGACCACCGCTTTCATAGACCTTTCCTAGAGAACTCAATTTTCAGTAGCGAGATTGACAAGCTGTTGCCTTCGCGAACCTCTAGCACAGCAGCGTCCCTCCATTTCTTCCAGTATGGTTGTGCCTCTTCCTCCCCATGGTAGAACTGATTGCTAGGCCGACGAGGAGGCTCATGCCCTTCTCTTACTCATCTTTAGCTCGGCCTCCACCGTTGGACCCGTCTTCATGAACCTCTCTGCATAGGAGCTCGAGATTTGTCGCCTGCCTCTATCTCCAACAACCACCTCCACGGAGCTCCTCTCTTCTCGTCCGTCACCGAACAATCGAGCATGAGAGACAGAGAGAGGTGTGTGATATGACATGTGGATCCATAGTTTTCAGTTTGACTAAATGTAAACTTATGAGGTAATTCATCTAGATTAAAAGTTGGAGGTGTGGAATATCTGGTTCTGTAGTTTTAGGATAATTTGTATTGGCGTAATAGTTTAGAGATAATTTGTACCTTTTCCATTCATTCCTTCAGCTAACTTTTGGGGAAAACCATGGCCAAACGAGAATCATAAAAAACGACGAAGCAAAACCTGATTTACATCTTTTCTTTCCCTTTCCTTCCTAACTTGACAGTTCCAAAATGGTTCGAAATCGAAATTACTGCAACGAACGCAAACACATTTCAGTACATACCTGCGGAAGAAGGCTATCAAATTGGCCACACACTTGGGCAGATCCATCACACAAAGAAAGCAGCTGCTGTTCATGGCAAATCAGCAGATATGCTGTATATATGCTGCTGTTTGCTCGTGTGTTCTTCAGAAGAACGGAATGTTGTGAACCAAGAGTGAGTGCATCTGAAAGAAGCAGCAGGTGACATTTAATCTGACCCTTCGTTTTCCACCTAGTGATTAGTTAGTGCAATTTGAGGCGACTAAATTGTTTTTTTTTGTTAACTGAGTGCTTAGAGAAATCAAAAGACTTAGGGGGGGGGGGGGGGGGTTACGCATGATGCCGGGTTATTCAGTTTAACAGGTAGCTGAACTGCTGTCAAACAGGGAAAAAACGTTTTAATTTTGCCCAAAAATAAGGAACAAAACTTTTTTTTCATATCTGTCTGCTAATTACTACTTCTAACTCTGTTTTCAAATACATGATAAATACGACGTTTGATTATTTATCTTATAAAAAGCATTTTAATGTTTTTTTATTTACACTGAATTTTTTAATAAGATAAATAGTCAAATATATTTTAAAAATAAATAGTGTCATATGTTTTAAAAATAGAGCGAATATAAAAGAGAGCTTGGTTTACACTAAATGCTGTTGTTTGTGGATCAATATAGGGGAAAGAAGCAATGCAAAAGCACGTTTAGCCCGTTAGTGATCCTTGCAGACTAATGATATGGCTACACGTACGTACTACACATGACTATAGTTAATATATTAAAAAATAGCTGAATGCCTCTACGGATAAAAATATTATAATATTATCTAAAATAAATAAAAAATATTTTTTATGAATGTTTTATATTTTATATGTGCCTATTTATTTATATTGAATTATTTCTTAATATTGAGAAGTTAAAAGGATAATTTGTAAATTTTATAATAAACATAGGTGGATTGCTAATTCATTGTCACCACTATTATATTTTTTATTATGAGTATAGAAAATAAATGAGTACAATTGCGAAAAGTTCTAAGGAGTTTTTTTATTGGTAAAAAAACATGGTAGAGATAATGTCTCAAAATGAGAGGATACTTCTATCATCAAAACATAAGATCAACCAAATCTTTTTTAAAATAAAAATATATCTCTAACCTAGATAAAATTATAACACACTCTCTAAATGCAGCAGTCGAACCACTAGCTGTTCTGACCATCTTGCCATCATCTATCTGACCATCCAAATATAACTTATGAAAATATTAAAAAAAATTAACTTTATTATATCAAAATATATCTATAAAATACATATAACGCATTTCTCTCTTCCTCAAAATTAAACTTAGGTTTTTTTTCTTCTCGAAGTTATATCTTTATAGTTACAACCCATTATCTATTTATATATAAAATATTTAGCATAAACTAGAAGTAGAACTTAACCTCTTAGTTTAAATCTAATTCAATTTACCAAAATTCTCCTCTTTCTCTTCCAAAGTTTACAGCAACCATACAAAAAAAAAACAGTTGGACTCCAACGTTCGACGCGTGTTACAGTCCTACCGTGCCCGCATGCGAAGCCACGCCTGCCTGCATGCTGCTGCCCTCATGGCCAAGCCTCTCCGAAGCCCACCGAAATGAGCAGCCCAGTACGTACGCATATATTCAAGCTACATTACGTAGCATCCTAATCGTCCTAGCTCCACTCGGAGATTAGTCTCAGTCCTCACTATTAACAAAATTTATCTCAATTTATCTAAACAAAATAACTGTTTTGAGACACATATATCGAATATAAACTATATTAGGCACACGCATTCACATAAACACCAAAAAAAAATTTCAAACCAATTTTCTTTAAATAAATCATTTACAAAGTAATTATTTATCACAAAATATTAATCATGTCAATGATTTCAATCATATATTTATATATGTGCCCTCATAAGCTCAAATTAACTATTCGTGCACCTTCATCAATCCCAATTATCAAGCAAATACAAGGGAGAAGTGACACTGCATGCCACTGATGATAATGAACAATTTACATCCTGCACAGTGGTAATATAATAATTCATATAGTAATATTACCTCCTAAACATACTTATATAGCTGTTGCAATGCAACACAGGATTCCCCCAGGCCACTAGCTAGACGATCCCCATGCTGTGGGCTGTGGCGACCTGACAACTACATATATGTTTAAGCTCAACACTTAGTAATTTATATTATCATTGTTCCATTAGCCTTGACCATGCACATTTTAATCATGCCTAATTTAAGAGAGAACATCCATCAAGCGAACGAATGGATCTTCATAAATACGCTTGTTATCTACTACAGGGGAATGGTCCTAAACCTACACATAAATATTAATTGTTTCTCCAGTGATTACACACATAGGACCACCTAGCAAGCTCCTTATTTTCATGGTCCCTTGCCTGTCTAATACTACTATTTTCTATCTACTATCTTCATCCTAATATAAATATATTTTTAGGTATGAGAGTATAAATAAGAAAGTTGTTTCCTATTAAATGATAAATGTTTGAGAATGAGATGATATTTGTAGATAAAATAAGAAAAAATTGAATGAAAAGTGATTGATAAGAACTACAGAATTGTAGTTAATTTAGAAAACAATTTAAATTTAAAATACACTTATTTGAAGATAAAGGAAATATCTATCAATCCCTACTACTGTGCGAATGCTGACAAACATACAGGTTACAACAATCAATAGGATTAGCGTATGATTAATTAAATATTAATTATTTTTTAAAAAATAGATTAATATTATTTTTTAAAACAACTTACCTATATTTTCTAAAAAAACATACCAGAAAAGGAACCCAGCCAAACAGCTTGGTTTAGCTGGCATGATGTTCATGTTGGACAAAATTATTAAACGTGCCTAAAAAAAATTTCGCCACTAGGAAATTAAGAATTAAGTTGATTATACCACTAGGAGAGAAGGACGTCGATTAGGTGAAATTTCAGTTCCTACGAGAGCCTAATGTATTGGGATCATTTTAAACTAATTAAAATTCTCTAAAACGACTTAAGATGCTTTTTAATATAATGGAAATTATTTAGACAAAGGAATTTTTTAAAGATAATGGAATCAATCTGATTTCTGTATCCAAGATGTATCCATCCACAAAACACAGAGGTGTGAGTGTGTGACTAACTGCATTAATCCTCTCAATCTTTTTTAGATAACGAAATCTTCTGAATCTGAAACACATTTAGGTGTGCCCTACCTGCTGCCAGTTCCCCTGTCCTAGCCCTACTTATATATTAATTATCTGTGCTAATTAATCTAGGTCCACAACCACACATGATACTTAAACCGTATAGGTAGCTCTAACAAAATTTAAAATTATATGATGAATACTAACGTGGTGCATGGAACATGCAGCAAGCCCTTGCAGCCGTGACCGTCCTGATATAGTTATCTAGTTGATGTTTTTTTAAAAGCTACGGGAATAACTCTCTACGCTAAGCTACAAGATAATCAGGTACATGTGTATACACACTCGCACAATGAGTTAAATCCACATTGTTTCTGCAAAAAGCTTAGTTAGAATTCGCTCATATACATTCCAATAGGCAGTCATTGCAAAAACATTTGTCAAAATACACAACAATATACGTTGCTTTAATTAATTAGCGTTCAAGAGCAACATCAGAAAGGAGGGTAAAACGACCAATTTTTTTGATTGATTGAATTTTAGAATTTTGAATCTTAACGTTTTTTAATTCCGTATTTCAACTCTAAAACTTATAAGTTCAAAAGTGATAATTCAAAGGTTTACAATGCAAGGTACAATATCTAAAGTGTTAGTGTATGCATGTTTGTCACAGAAGGGCCTATTTTTGTAGTATCCTTTAACACACTATATTTTTGGTGGTATGGTAGGCCAAACTGATGGCAACCACGGTTACGAATTCTGCCAAAATTATGTAAAAAAAATTGTGCTCACTAAAAATTCTTTAAATCTGGATTAAATCTCCATTCAGAATTCAAAGCACTTTTGTAAAATCTCATTGAGAACTCATCATCCAGGACCTAGCCGAGAATTATTGAAAAACCATAAGAAAAAAAACCCTGTACCCAACAAGAATAATCTGGAGTTAATTGTGTTAAAATAATGAAAGACCAAATTAGTGAATTCAAAACGTTGGGCCCAAAATTTGATAATTGTAAAACTTTATCTACCACACTTGCCAAACTTCTTTGAAATTGATGTAAACATGTGTATGTAAACAAATATTGTGTGGTGGGTTTAGACGAGCATAAAATTACAACAAAGTTTTGCTACAACAATGTGCTACTAATATTCTATATTACTTTTTGATTAAAATAGAAATGCATCGAGAATCGACTTTTAACTCTTATCTTTTTGACTTGGTAATAGATAAGATCACGAGAGACATATAAGAGATATCTCTTAGTGCATTCTTGTCGCTAACGATGCAGTACAAGTCGATGAAAATCAAGCAGGAGTGAATAAAAAGTTAGAGCTGTAACGACAGACTCTAGATTCAAAAGTTTTTAAACTTAGCCTAACTAAAACTGAATATATGATTTATGACTTCGATACTACTATGTATAAGACATGTGATGTTAGTTTGGAGGGTTAAGTAGTATCTAAGAAAAATACCTTTTGCTATTTGTGATTGATGCAATAGAGAGATGAAGATATTGATGAGAATGTTAACTATAGAATTAAATCGGGGGATGAAATGTCTAAAAATATTGAGTATTCTCCATAATAAGAAGGTACCAAAAATGTTTAACAATAAGTTTTATAGAATGATGATTAGACTTGTAATCTTGTATGATACAAAATATTGGTCTAAAAAATGATGATATATTAAATAGTTAACTATTATGGAGATGTTGTTACATCCCGTCCTAGCACACTTATAGTGATACTAGAAAAGGTGCGCCATAGAAAACCAGTGTGAACCGACTTCCATAGAACCACGATGCTAGTACCAATTACATAACATAATGCTGCCGTAGCTAACCGAGATATATTATTACAACAAAAATAGATAGATTATACCTTAGGGAGGCCACATCTTCGAAAAAGCTCTGAGCTTTTCCCCAGAAGCAGAAAAGCAATAGCGGAACTTAGCATAGCTAGAATCCAATGCACAAGCAATAGCTTGAGGCTAGAAAAGAAACCCTAATTTTTAACTTCACCTTCCTAGAGGAGAGAAAGACAATGATTGAGTAATAGCGTACTCAGCAAGTTGTCGAGAAAATGTGAGCATGAAGGCTGGAAAGGAGGGATGGTTTGTTTCGCAAATGTTTTAAAAGTATTTTCCAAAACACTAAATATGTGGTCATTCATAATGTGAGCATAAGGAGGCTCTCGTCTCAATTCTGTTTGCGAATTGCTTTTCAAAAACTTTAAGTGGACGGAACAAATTTTAGTTAATTAAAAACTATATGACCGATTACTCTTCTTATGTCACCAGTGCACATCCTTATGTCCTTAGGCAATTTCCAACTCATTTTTTTCACTTTCCAACCGTCAGGCATTAGCCCATCTTATCACATCACCTATTTGGCTTTCAGAGCCATTCATATTCTCCATCACACTTTGCTTTCATCCTGAAAGTTTAGTCTATGATGCCCACCGATATCCCAATCCACACAGGATCGTTTTCGACCACTTAGGTCATCCATCAGTCATTAAGATTGATTCTAGTAATGATTTTCAATCCCACAAATTATTTTTGCAAAGCATTGATAGATAAATTTATACTAGAGGAATCACCTCATATTCGCCGTTGGCTATGGACACATCAAATAGTTCACTAACTTCTGCAGAAGATGCACACTTTGCCCAAATGACACGATCTTACTCCCTCATTGGCCAAGTAGAGAGGTTCGCGACAAGGACTTTCCAAAGTTAGTCAAAGATACCTCATGCTATATAGAAAGGTTCTCTCCGAACTGAGTATCGGGCAAACGTCGTTTCTCATCTACTCAGGAATCTCGGATGCCTCAACTCAATCGTGCTTAGCACATTTAACAAATAATTTGCGCCTAGCACATCAAATCAACTCACATCCCCTCATCCCATCATTTCACAACTATTAACATACAAGACATCTTTGACCAACTAAGTAACTAGGGGTATCTCATTACATCTATATGGTCGCACTATGAGATGTTCGGATGAAATTCCTTAGGAAACGGTCCTTATGTGTGAATACAAAGCATCACCACCAAGGTGACCACTTTGCATCGCGACTCGCAAACAACTTTTTTTTCCAAAATACGCCAACACCACGTGTTAGGTTTTCAAACATTTCATAAATTAATTTTCCCATATCGACAAACAAATGTTATTGTATGGGACCATCGTTACTTATGCCTAGGACACATGTACCTAGGTACCATAGGGGTAGAGTGACAAGATATATAGGTATCAACAACCTACAGGTATAATGCAACTGCTAGGTTGGTTCATCAGTCCATCACGCGAATTGAGACCGATCAAGTTATTTATGTGTACTAACAATGCAATTTTACAAACTAAACATTTTATAAACTAGGAGCAATATGATTAGAGAGTGACTTGCCTTAGGTCTCTTCCTTTGAATCTTCACGAATTCCAATGTGCGATGATTTTTTTAAACATCAACTATGCGTGAAAAGAGAGAAAAATACATAAAACCCCTAAAATAAAAGACTATTATTAATAACTAATAGTTGCATTAGCTAGATCTCAATTTTAGAAAAATTTAAAGAATTGAACGGGATCGATTAGATTTACGGTGAAGGAGATATGAATTTTTGAAGATTAAATCATTTTCTTGATTATAAAAAAAGAGTTAAATATTATCTAGAGGGCTAAGGGTGAGGACATAATGTGGACTTCTTTTACTGGGTGAGAAGGGTTGTGGGCTACATAATGGGCTTTGGTCCACTGGAATAAAAGAGGCTAAGGGAGGACAAGTGGACTTGGAGGAGAGGTCAATGGGCTATGCTCTATTGTGTTGGTCCAATGCTTTGGCCCGGTGATGAGGTAAAGAGCGGTGGTGGCCTATGGGCTAGTGGTGGCAACCACATGGGAAAAGGAATGACGTGGCGTGCGTGGGGCCTAGTCGGCTGATAGAGCACCAGTGTGGCTACCACGTCGAACTAGAGGAGAGGCGCCGGAGCTGATCGAATGGTCAATGATATGTGGTGGATTCCGATGAACGACAATGAGCTTGAGTGAAAGGGATAGGGTAGAAAGACAAGTGATGGATGGGGAGTAACTTGAGCGGATTGGATTGTGTGATAGAGAAGCAACGGCGGCTTGCGGTGAGAGGCAAAAGACGGTAGTGAGAGATAGTGGCCGTGCGACAAATGGTCACTGATGATGAAGGTTAGGGGCAACAATGGGGTTTGGGATTGGCTCAATTGGGATGGAGAGACGAGAGAAAGGAAGGAGTGGGAGAAATAGTAAGAAAAGGAAGAGAGAGCTCACTGGAAAAAGAATGGCAACGGCAGCGAATTGCGAGGTTGGCTTGATTTAGGACACGGCGATGCGATGGGGTCAAGCCAAGGGGAAATCGCTGTGGCTTGGAGAGGGAAAAACAATGAAGATTCGTGGCCATTTATAGCCGCGGGGTCATGCAAGGTGATAATGGAGATAGGCAGTGTGGAATAGTGTCGCATGAGATATTTATCACAGATGACGGACACGAGGGCGATAGGGCAGGCGGTGGTAGCTAGCAGCAGCAACAGGCAGAGGACGAGGTGGTAGGGTGGGCCTATTGGTTGGGGAGAAGAAAGGAGAGGGGTGAAGAAGGTTGTGTAGTACAGGGATGCAGGTATAGGACGACGCCGGTGAGATAGAGAGAAGTGGCGACATGGCTAGGGTTTGTAGTAGGACGACAGGCGGTGAGGATAGCTACATGCGTGAGGTGGTGCGGGTTGTGCGGTGGCACATGTGAGAGCAATGGGGAGTAGGGGCCATGTGTGACGGCCGGCATGCGATGAGAGAAGGAAGATAGACTGGATAGGTAGGGCCAATGCTGTCGGTGTGACAAGTGGGGCTAGCTTGTCGGCAGCTATGTGGTGCTCGCGTGTGCGGTCTGGCGTGGTACATGCATGATCAAGCCAGGGCTGTGGGTAGGAAAAAAAGAAAGAAAACATTAGGCCCTTGAGGGTTAGTGGATCAGCTATGGGAAGGTGGAGGAACAGAAGATGAGAGGTCGAGGATGGGTTGATGAAAAAGTAAAGGGACGCCTTGATATTTTTTTTAGAATTTTTATTTGATGGACGTTTAGAATATTTGAAGGGATATTTGATGAAAATTTGGGATTTAAAATCACAAGAACTCGAGGAGTTCAACAAAAGTCTTTTGACCGAGATTTTTTTGACTATATTTAGAATTGGGTCATATTTTTGTTATGAATTTAAGAAAGAGGATGGGATAGAGAAAGGAGTGGTATCCTAAGGAGATTCAAAATTTGAAATTTGAACCGATCATAAAGATGTGATATTTTTGGTGGATCTAGAGCGATCGTAGAGGATCGGTTCAATTTAGGAAGTGGGAAAAGGGGCTTTGGAGGAAGAATTTTAATTGCAAAATTTGAATCCTAATAATGAAATTTTTGGTTTAAGTTCGTTTGGCTCTGAAGTAGGATTAATTGAGATTTTTGGCCTTAGAGTCACACGGAGATTGATTTTTTTAAAATAGGGTTTTTAATAAAATAAATTTTAACGGCTAGAAAATCAAGACGTAACATATACATATACTGCGTTAAATTTATAGGTATATAAGAATAAATGATTGGCTAGGGGTAACATTAATTAAAAAAAATTGTTTAACACCGATTAAAATAATTTGGATATATCCAACGAATAGCCTTTAGAGGCACTCGTGTATAATAAAATTGTAAGAGTAACAATAGTTATGAGAAAACTAAAATTAATATAGGAGGAGAAAAGTAGAATTGAATTATTAAAATATTTTTAAAGTTTTAGTGGGAGATGAAAAATAACTATTTTCGTGAGGCTTTGATATATAGATTCTGTGAGTTTTATTTTTAAATTTGTCTAAAACTGAAAGCTTAATGATGATGATGATGTATTTATTCTAAATTTCTAATTAAATAAGAAATAAACAGCTGGTTGACACAAACTCTGGTTAACGGAAATGAGTCACACCTTCACGCCAGCCCCGGGATGCAACCATTTGGCATGAACAACGAAGTCAATGCAAGGACAGTATTAGGAACCTGCAAGTGGGATTTGTTTTGGACATTTGTTATGTTAAGGTTTATTTGCTTCTTGTTTGGGGAACTTTTAATTGTTATTTAATTGCTGCTGGATCTATGATTGAGTTGGTGGAAACAATCGGTTGATTAGACAATTTTTTTTGTCTTGTACAGAGTAAATTTAAGGGATGCTAAGTGGATCCTGATGTTGATAGGGGCTTATCATGAATAATGATCATGTAACCTGGGGATGGACTCTTGACGAGTAAGATTTATTCCCTGCCTGTCTTGTGCTACGGACAGCTTCTCACAGGTGCTCCTCCACGATTCAAGGGCACAACACAAACTGTGGGTTTGGTAATTGAGGATTAATATTGGTTTGTGAATTTGGGTAACAACAGTTGACAAGATAGAGCGCCTTGCTTCACTTTTATCGGGTTTGTTTTTTTTTACACCAGGATGTAATAAAATAAATTTCAGTTAGCACTACATTGCGTCATATAATTGAGCTTAACAGTGTGACAAAACTTGTATATCAATTAATTCCTATAAATTGAGCCCTTGATGCATGCTTCTTGTATTTTAATGTACACTATGTTTATTCTCTCCCATAGAACTCAACTTTAATTAATATTACCTAGTTTTGTGTTATGTCCATTGTTAATACTAATTATATATGGCTATCACTTATGCATGGAAACCATAAAATACGTTAATATTCACTAATTAACTTAAAGCATGCTAATTATCAGTAATCAAGGCTAATTTGTCACTAAATAGCCATCTTGATCCTTCTTGTCATACCTTTACTAGGCAAATTTCTCGACACGGTGTAGTTCCAAATCTAAGGGGAATATGTCCCAACATTCTCCAATAGTGGCCACGCCATCCATGTTTCGTCCTGCCATCCAAATGTGTGGCCGAGACTGGTCCCAAGACATTCCGTCTTGTCCCACCAGTACCATGAATCAAATGAGACTCATCAGTTCAACGATGGGTTCCGCCGCCGGCAGGCACTGTTGCTATCAATGTTGATGCTACAATTTTTCAGCATACTCGTGGGGTGTGATGACCAGAACCACAACGGTGATTGCTTGTTGTCTTGCAACGAGCGCGTTGAAGAGCATTACTCTAAAAATATTTTTTTGCAGAAGAGAGTAAAATATTTTTATGGTGGTCGAATCAGAGGCCGCTTATAATAACTCTTGCCGGGGTTTGGGGAAAATAAGCTGTCTGAAAAAAGCAGGGTACACGAGCCGCCGGTAAAAATAAATTTTTGTAGGCGGTCCAATATGAGCCTACCATAGGAGCCTATAAAAATACTATGCTATATATAGCTTCTTTTTCCCTACTTTATTTTAGGTCTCCTCTCTCGGGGGAGAGAAAAAAAGAGAAGAAGGTTTTGATATTTAATCTTTCGATGGATTTTATTCTCCAAAATTGGTGCATCATCTTTCCATTATATTTGGTACGTTTCTTTTCTAATTTTAAACATTTGTTTGAAAGGAAAAAAAGAAATATGGCATTTTTTTGTGCAAACCCTTTTTATCGTGTTTTCTCTTCTAATAATTATTATATATTTTATTACAATTAGAACGTCTAATGGTAGATTAAGGTGGGTGAGTCTCTCTAGATATATATAGTTTAGAGATAACCTAATTTAGTATGTCTAGCTTTTTTTAATAATATTACTCTTATATTTTTCTTATTAGATTGCTTTGTAATTTCCTTTTTATAGAATCTTTAGCATACGAAGGAAATATAACAATTAATTATTTAGAAAATGTTATATTTACAATTTTTAAAAAGTAATTAATAATTAAAATAAAGGGAAATGTTATTTAAATTATTTATAAATTGCATATTGTTTTATGGTCTATATTTATAGATGGAAAAGTGAAAATGGATGTACGAGACGCTAGGATTTCAACATTCATTTCTCAACAAATTGTCTTAATTCATCAAAGGAGAAGTATGCTATGAGCAAGACAACAGAAAATATATTATACATGTTTGGACTTCAAAAATAAGAAAGTATGGATAAAAACAGAAGTAGCATCGTGGAAGAATCTGATATCTGTCTAAAGAGTGATATTTATGATTTCATTCATGATGGTTCTGCTGTTGTGATGGATAATAATAAACATACAATAGTGGATGATGCTGGTATCGAACTAGAGGAGATGTTGTGACATACTAAACCAAAAATCATAATGGGGTCGGTGAGATGACTAGATAATTTCGAGGCATTGTAGAAGGTATCAAAGCAATTGTTTTACGATGAGTCAAAAGGGTTGTGATTAGGATGAGTTAAAGGGTTCTGACAAAAACTTCTTCGTATTTTGTTCTATGGTTGGCTTGATAACAGTTTCGATGATTTATTAGTTCCCTTAAAAAAATGCTACCAAATCTAAACTTATTGTCGACAAATATATATCAAGCAAAGAAACTCATCCGTCCTTTTGTCATTAGATATGTAAAAGATTCACATCCTATAGCGCAAAGTGAAGACAGTTATCCTTCTTACGGCATAAGTTGGTATAAGACAAGTACCGAGTATTTGAATAAGCAAGACGATTCATCTCATTCGAATGATATTCTATCTTTCAGTGACCTCTGTTAGCTAGCTAGTACTTATGACCAACTACATACCTATGTTAAAAGTGAAAATATGTATTGTTGTCCACATTTATATAAGGTCTGAGACAAACAGGTAATATAGATGCTTTTTTTATCTTTGATGGAAGACATATTGAATCTATAGAACAATGATTTATAAATGTGGGATGAATATATGTATGATTACAGCCATTATTTTTGTTTTTATCAACAGACTCCCTATGATATTTTCTCTATTGGAACATAAAGAAGAACAGATATTTGGTCTGTAGCTCACCATACGTTACTGACGGTTATTAAATAGATATTGCTCTATGGTGAATTTTATATGAAATTTAGGATGAATTTTAAGGCAGTTAATCTTATACGTGGCAAAAAAATTATTTTGCGGATGGGCTAGGAGCCGCTGTAATTAATTAAAGATGGCTCCTATAGCCATTTAAATAATCGATTTGATCTGCTTATAAAAATATTTTATTAATAGTGGAGGTTAACATGCCGGAGCTTGATGAAGCATTGGCTCTACGCCGCGCTGTTGCTCTCACTCGCGATGAAGGTTCTCAGAAGGCCATCTTATTCTGGCTGAATGTCAGTTATTCAGAGCGTTAAATCGTCGTTGTTGGACCGATCTCCAATTGGTATAGCGATTGCAGACATCAAGGTCATGACGACGTGTTTATCCACTATTAGTTTTAATCATGTTTATCATGTGTCGAATGCCGCGGCTCATTTGCTAGCTCGCACTTGTGAACATCCTAGAGATATTATCCTTCGTAATGTAATCCCGGAGTGTATCCGGGTGACACCCTGTAATGATTTGCCATGATCAATAAAGAGCGGCCTTCTCTCAGGAAAAAAATGATAACTATTTTTGCGGTGAAAAAAAATGATAAGATAGGATAGGTTATATAGTAAACCGACAGATTAATCTTTTCGAGTAAGTGTTCTTTTCTAGTAGATGGACCATTTCATTCAGCAGCATATTTCCCCAGCTCCTGCGATTTTCGCTAAAACATTCTATATATGAATTTTGTAGACTTATTTTAAATTTATTTTTTACCTTTATAATAGTTAATTAACTTATTTTTAATATCAAATATTTATCACAAAATCATTCTACAAATCAGCCATTCGACTATTCAGCATAGAAGAACACGACGAAAGAATAACCATAGGACCTTTCTAAGCTAATCGTTTCATTCACCGAGAACAAAAATGCAACTAAGTTCCATATCTGCACACATGGACTCAATATGGAAAGGCTAGGCTAATGCTGATTGTGAAGTTAAAGTTGATATTAGAACATAAATCTTTCGTTGAACGGGTGATTGTGTTTGGGCCCATAGTGCGCATATAACATGGCTATGTATCGTGGTTTGGTTCTAAATATTTTACGTCGTCTGTGGCATGTTGTTGAGAGTGTTATTAACCTTTAAGATGTGATGTAATACTTCAATTTATTAGTAGATACATGGATGGCCATTGGCATCTACAAGTTATTAGTGGGGTTGATCCTACATGCATGAAGAATTTTGGTTTGTTGGGGGCTAACATATAAATCCACGTATTCCAACCATTTCACCTTAGGAGTTAACTATTTTACATTAAAATAAAGAAAGGACGAAAATATATGTTATGCTGTGTGTCTTCGCCTCTATGGAAGGCTGAACTAATGCGAATTTTGGCCTAATCAGCGATTTTGCCAAATAATCTATGCTAAAATATGAGCGTGCAAGAGTTTTCCAAGTTGCCGAATAACATAGTACTTTTTGAAATGCCGTTGCATAATATTTCAAAAGAGTTTTTCAAATATTTTTGCATGACATCTTCACAAGGCCACTACAAATCATAAAGCAAAATTTCCAAAACCCCAAAAGAGGCTGGTACAAAGTGGAAAAAAAATAGTAACTCGTGCGAAAGCGAAACCTATTCCCATGCAGATGCATGTACCTGCTTTATGTTTCTTAAGGTAGCTAAGCACACAAACATAGTCAGGTTTAGATTGAAAAATTATTGTGACTTAACAGGCCACGTTTAGAATATCTCAACTTGGACTAATTATGAATCATTGAAAGCAACTTGGCTTAAAAATAGCAAGAAGATTAGATACAAAGAGGACTAATGAACAATATGCTCATGTTATCATCATGCACCAAAGGCTAAAACTTTTGTGTTACCACTCAATTGTTAGTTAAGGTACTAACCGTCTTGTGAGCAACTGCACAGTTAGTTCAACTCCACTTCTATAGTACCATCATTCTTATACCAACAATAATTAACTAAGAGTTTGTCCTAATTAATATTATCTTATAGCTGGAAACCCAAATTACTAATATTTATTACTGCATATCATCCTATTGCAGGGCTAAATTAATTCACTGCTATAAAATGGGTCATCCTAGATCCCTAACCTTATATGGTTGTACGAAACCGTTTGTAGTAATGTGATATCATATTGTCTGAGTTCCCCACGAGATAGTTAAGAACAAGTAGAGAAGAAATGGCTCTAAATTAAAAATAGTCAAAGATAGAGAAAATAAGTTAATTGCTTTTAATTATGACTCATTAGAATTAGTCAACAATCATGTTACCCATATGTATGCTCACACCAATTTCCCACATTTTCATGTTACGAGTTTGATTCCAACTTACCTCATGTGCGAAAAAATAGTGTGACAGTGTAGGGCAGCTACTAGAGTAGTGAGTGTTTTTTGTTTGGGTAGTACACTGATAGTTTTTAGCTTATTAAAAAAAAAGTAGTATGACATATTAGTAATTAAAAATAATTTATGGTAAACTTTTACATTCGTGTCTTTAGCGATTTAAAAATAAAATAAACTATGATAAAAACCACAAAATCACTTTAAAATTATGTTTTAAAATTCAATTTTTGATTTATAAGCAGAAGGGAAACGATGGAACCCCTGATGTTTTACTTAGTAGTTGTTGAAATGCCTGAAGGACTCCGTTCATCTCTAACTCATTTATCACTAACTTTGTTTAGATAATTCCTTGAACCGTTAGAGAAATAATTATGAAGCGGTACAGTTGTCTCACTGTGTTGTAGTGATTCTGTCCAGCTAGCTTAGTGCTCAGAGATGCTCTCTATAGCATTTCAATGTCCCTTTGAAAAGTTTAAGCCTTCAAAATGGATCTCCTGAACATCAATATATTTCTTTATTTTTGAGGAACCAACATTAATATATTTCCATACAGTCACAACAACAAAGACTTTATATAATAATATTTTTTTCTAGAGGTGGCAATTTCAAATAGCATATAAAATTATGGGAGTTTTATAGCCTAGATATACTTTTTACAAGCACTTCAAAAATTATCATAAATGATTTTACTTTATATGTAGATGTTTAAGAGATGGTTTTGAGGCTTTATAGAGATATATATACAAATTTTTCTTGTATACATTTTCAATTGAGACAATCTATAAGTGGCACCATGCATATATAAGGTCTTTTTTATAACTTTTTCACCTCTCTAGAAGCATTTTTAGGAGGTTAATTATGTTAAATAACTAAATAAGTAATACAAAGCTCTACAGGTATCACTATATACCTAAAGAAATGTTATAGTGCACAGTACTAGAGCAAAAGACATGCTACAGTATTCAGTATGCTTATATTGTCTAGATTCTAATTAAAACCTTCAAACAATAGACACAAGTCATAGTAGCTTTGCTCTTATGTAACTTTGATCATAACGTACATATTTTCATGAAATTTACTTTAAAATGAAAGAGGGATCATATGCTTCCATATTTAGCTACAACTGACCTAAGATGTGGAATAGAATAAGTTACTGGTAAATTTTATAAAACTATATGTATCTTGGCAAAGTCATGACAAAACTACATATATCAATGATTTAATTGCCACACAGTTGCCACTATGACTGCATGTTAGCAGTTCCACAGGATTACACAGAAGGCTGAGATTCACGGGACATTGTAGCAAAACTACTATAACAAACACTGTAGAAGAAATCAGGTTGAACTGAAGCTGCTACAATTATTTGGAGCTGTTGGATCGAAAAATAATTAAAAAAACTATATTTCAATTCACAATAGCAATTGATCTCAATTCGATGTTTGGACACTCAGGGCTCATAGGGCTGGTTGTTCCTAGGATTTTCAAATCATAGTAATAGGAAAAATAAAGATTATGATGTCATATGCACTCTAATCCTTACAAAATTTTCAACATCTCTCATGCTAAGAATCCTATCGAATAGGACCATATTTTTAGGAATACTAAAGTTTCAATTTCTATAATAAACCTTTCAAAGCGTTATGAACCGCAGAAGGCCTTATCCCACTGAGTAAAATGTGCCCTATTTACATGTAACATTTTGATAGCACTAGATAGTTAGGTACCTACATCGATCGCAGCACATGAAAAAAAAAATTGCTGTGTAAGCTGTGCAATCTCTATGAGCTCATCATCCATATCCACCAAGAGAATTAATAATTTATCTCCCAAAGGCAGTACAGATGGATGTAGACCTGTGGTCAGCCAGCAAAGATCCTCTTTTGCAGAAGCCATGAGGCTAGATTCTGTTTACCCAATTGTTTTGTGCCCTACAGGGTGAGAGAGATAAGAAAATATTTAAATGAATATTTAAATGAGGATCTAGACCATAAAAAAACTTTCTACAAAATTCCTGAAAAATTTTAAGCACCGTCTAGAATTGTGTATGGCTCAAGTTGTGACATAGGTTCAATTAATTATCTAAACAACGTCCAAAGAGATTGTTAGGGAAGTGGCTTCGACTTAGAGTTTAGACGTCCTTATGTGATGAAGCGGCACCAAAGACCCCATCCACCAAAGTCGACACCTCTACGGGCTTTGAACAAATGGAGAGGCCAATATGTGTGAACCCCTTGCTCAGAAGATGTAGGGATAGCATACTTGTGGTGGCCCAAGAGCACTAAGCCCTATAGGCCAACATAGCTATCGTAGCAAAGGCCTTTACCCATTTGATCTATTTTAGCTTCTTGTTAGCGGCGCTATCTTCCCTAGGCACGGATAGGCCTCACATCATGATGTTAGTGAAGGCTAAACTTAGCGATAGCATGGCGGCATGAGCGTGGGTGTCCAACTCCACTAGGATGAACTTGGCATGCTACATCTCCCCTTGGAGGTCGTGGACTTCCGCCTCATGGGCCTCCATAAGCCCCCTAGATTTGGTGAGGTCCGAGAAGAGTGTGTCCTACTCCTTCATCATCCGAGTCAGCTCCTTCCAAACCACCACATAGGTGTGCTTCACCTAGGAGCTGTGAACTCCACATAGCCTAAGGCCTCCCATGTCACAGCCTGGCTAGCCTTGGCCTCATGAAGGACATTCTCAGCAACACGCCTCCCTTCCTCTATATTAACTGCTGCCTCATGGGCCTACGCAGTGGCACTCACGATTCGCTCCTCTACCTAGAGTTGGTCTGGGTGGAGCACGGCCGTATCACGCCTTCATTCGATCGCAACGACACCGATGACCATTGTCTAGCTACGGTAAGCTAGGAAAGTGCTCGAGAGGGCCCATGACAACCTAGGAGGAAGATAGAAGGTAAAGAGCTTACCTGTCACCTTAAATAGCACAGTAGTTACATCAACTTCACGTAGTTCATAGCGCCGGCCAACACGCTGGTCCAGTCCCTCACCAAGGAAGCCCAGTTATTGTGTGCCTTCTCTATTCGAAGGCCGGGCATGTCCCCGAGGACCAACCTGCACACGACAGAGGTAGGGGTAGAGGTGGCAAAACTATCACCACCATCATCGAGGAGGAGGTCACTATACCTAGCCTAGCGCACTGGCCCTCAATGCCTAGAGAGGCCTAGACCATGGCAGCTATCACGCCTGCGGCCCCAATTGTGCCAGCAGCCACAACCTCCCTTGGAGCCACGATGTCATCCACTATTGGCACCAAAGAGGAGATTGCCCTTTCGCCCACATTTACTTTAGGCAGCGACGGAGCCTCCTTGATATTCGGTGGAGCAGATGGAAATGCATGCCTTGCAAAGTGAAGGAGAAATCATGGCTTAACAAGGGTGACCCAACCTAAAACACTGACGGAGGAGAACAAAGGGCCCTTACTTAGGAGGCCCACGTCCAAACTAGTCTCGCTGGAGCCCTTTAACGCTACCGCGACAAGCTCCTAGGTTACGGAACTAGAATAAGCGACTTACACGACATCGAGCTAGGGCATGCTGGCAGAAGTCTCTGATGTAGGCGGGAGAGCTCCCTTTGACCTAAGAGGAACTATTGCGATAGGGTCCATGGTGGGCTTCGACCCATCCTTCGATCACTTTGAGTCATTGCCACTGTTTGATCCATGCCCTGCCTTCCACTTAGCCCTATCTGCGCCCTTTCTCTTCGCCTCCTCTACCTCCTTCGCATGACGGAGCAAAGGCAGTGCGAGGAAAAGGTGGGAGCACACTGCCCCGGTTGCACCACTCCCAAGTGCCAGTTTGTGCAAGACGATCATTTTTTCCCTCAAGAGAGGCTTTCCCAGCATTCGCTCTACCTTACCAACCACAACAAACATTGGAACTAGTTGATCTACAAGAGTGGGGAAGGTAGGTGAGAAAAGGGGAACCCCTAAAGCATAGTAAAGCACAATCACATCAGGAAACTGTTCGCGTCGGATCTCGCGCGCGCGGCTTAAACACGTCGATACCTAGGAGATCTGTTTAGCTCCAGTGCAGGCTCCTCCTCAAACTCAGCCTCATTTGAATAGTCTTCTATAATTGGATCGAATCATGCCTTACTTCCTGCAATCGATTTCTTTCCTATAGCAATCAGACTCTTCTTTACTAAACCGATCGTCCTTCTAATCTTTCCCTGGGCTTACCAAATTTTGATGTTAATAGAAACAAACCTGACGACGCCACCGGGCCTAAATACATTCCAAGGGACCTTGAAGTCTTGGAAGTTAGGGAGTGGGTCCACCCTGTCTTTAGTGGGGTAACCGCAGAAGGCAGAACTCCTCTGCTAGATCCCTCATCCCCTGGTGCGTGGAGATGCGATGGAGAATATAGCTTAGTGGGTCAAGTTCCCCTTCCAGTGGTCGATGATGGGGCTCTTCGATAGTTTTTGTCCTGATTCATGGAGCAGAGTCCAGACTCCATTCCCATGTCAAGGTAGAACCACTATTGTGGTCACCTTGTGATGTACTCTACTAGCGAAGGACGAACTAGGAAGTTGATGGAGATGAATTTTAAAGCCTTGACCTTACCCTCATCCTTGACTAGCTTCGACTGGCAGTTGGCCATGTGAAGTACAGCAAACTGCTTGGCAAAGGCCTTCTTTTTATCCACCCACATGGCCTACTCGTAGATTGCAAGCTGAGCCATGGAGTTCTCTATCTGCTATGGGAGCACGACGTGGAAGCACTCTAAGACATCGCCGATGAGTGGGACAGAGGGGAACTGAAGCCAACAATGAAGAAGGATTTGAACACCATTGCCTTATGTGACTTGGCACTAACACCACCTAGCTATAATACGGTCTTCACGAGTGCTGTGATGAGGGGATTTTCCCCATAATGACAAGTGCCTCGATCTGGTGTTGGGTGATGGACGATCACTCGAGCAGGCAGGACTGCTAAGGATATTCCGCCAAGCTCGGTATATCTAGTTGACATCATCGGCGTCCGCTCCATTGTCCCTGATGGCATCCTAAGTGCTCTCATTGCTCGAGGCCGCACCACCGATAGCATGGCTGCAGCTCACGCCGTTGCTGCCCACTACCAACAATGTCTGCCGCCTCTCTTCCCGTTCAGCCAAGTCCTTCACACCGCCGTTGTCCACTACCAGCCATGGGCTCTAGAGGAAGGACTACTACTGCTGGTCATGGGCACTGGAGGAAGGGTGGGTGGAACCGAGGAGAGGCGTCATAGAGAGATGCCGCTAGCAACCAGAGAGAGAGGATCATGTGCCATGGCGTAGCAGTGAAAAGGAGGGCGAGAAGGTGGCAAGAGGGAAGAATGAGGAACGCTGTGGCTAGGCCATAGTTAAATGGGAGACGCGCGTCTGTAACCACCGTGACCCACCTAGGAGTCGCGGTGCCCCTACACGACACATGGCTTACCACGCCTATCACATCCCATCATAGTGGGCCCGATTTAGTCACGTAGCTATCAAAGGTGGAAAGATCAAGGCCAGGACCAAGGAAAAGTTGACATTTGATGCCCCTTGGGTTTCTCAGACCGTGTGGGGTTTGTGGAGTATACGAGGGATTGGCCTTGTTATCGTCAAGCCCAAGCCCCTAAGGGGCTACTGTTGAGAGAGTGGCAACGTCCCACATCCAGGTGGGGTAGGTCGCCCCAAGGATGTGCTCTGAGAAGGCTCTAGAAACCCTCTAGAGGGCACTCGGATCCCATTGTGCTGAAGCCTGAATGCAACCTAGTGGCCAAGTCGAAGAAGTTTCGAGGACCACGAGGCGATCAAAACCACATTTATAGTGATAAGATGGTAGCATTCAAGGCGTCCACCTCCCCGATTGACTTGCCCTAGGCAGGCGTGGCAAAGGAGCGACTGTCGTGGCCGTAGATCTTGGGAGTACGTTGTTATGCTGTTAATCTCGAGATATATAAGATTCACTTGGCTTAGGACTTAATGGGCCATCTTTCCCGGTCTCCTAGCATTTTACTAGTTAGCTCTAGGATTGGGGGCCATATGTCGATCACTCATTTACCCTAAGAAAGCTTTAGACTATATAGTCTATTTTCTAAAGAGGATGATCCTATGAAAATACACATATATTTTGTTATTCAATCTCCTTGAGAATAGCTGTTGGATTTCGTTTCAACGAAGATCATTCCTAGCCTTATGACTGGCTGACATTTAGTGAGACCAACACTTAGCTGACTTATTTTAGGTTGAATTATAAGCTACATCTATGAAAACTTTTACTATCAGATAGCTACCCAAGCAACGTTAGGAAAAAAGGTCCTTCAAGCAGTCACCATGAGCTTTTTGGAACATATGAATTTTTTTAAAGATTTTCATAGTCTTTAGTTCAAATCCTGAAAAAATCCTTTGAGATTCGTCCATTCCAAAGGATGGTTAAGCCTAATCACTTTTGGATCCTGCAGCTAACAATGGTAGCTGAGGAAAGAGATACAGACAGAGGGCTGTCTTCCAATAGGAAGCACACATAACACAAGGCCATATATTACTATCTCAAGGTAGTGGCCCCCTTTCACCACCATCCTTTTGTAGCCTTGCTGTTTGCCTTCCTTCCTCCATGGGGAAAAGCAGCGGCACTGCCTGCTGGCCCTAGTGCAGATTTGCTCTCTTTCATTGGTGGAATTTGAGGCCAAAGGTCGCACTGGATTGCATGCAGAAGCAGCAAGAAAACTTGCAAAAGAGACGACGCAGCATTGGTACTTGTGTCACTCCGGTTGGTAGGCGCGCCGGCCACTTGCAAAAATTATGCACAATGGGTCCTCATCTTGTTTGAAAATACAAACATTTAAGGAAAGTTTAGGATATCATTATAGAGTTTTATATTGTCACTAGAACTTTACAGATCTATACATGCATCTCTGCCAATGGAATTCAGCTAATTTACAATTTGCTGTGGTGTCATTGATTTGATATAAATAATCATTTTTTCACTCTGTTGTTAGTTGATACTAGTGTCAATTATTCAATTGGACTAAGAAAATAGTGCCCTTAGATGCATGAATAAAATTCACAGAAGATAAAAATGCTCAATTGAAATGAAAACAGATGGAGAGAGAAAAGAGAGGTGGAGAGAGAGAAAAAACATATAGAAGGCATTTGCAACATTTATCAGTACTTCTAGTTCTATCACCTAATTCTTTCTCTAAAAATTGAAATTTCATAGCAAACATACTTATTAAAAATAGTAATAGAAATTAGCTAAACTCAATGGTAGAGGTGCAATTGTTTCAAAAAGTTGACACAAGTTGCACCTAGCAAGTGCCCTCCGTCCCATCTGTTCCACAGTACTTGTCCAGAATAAAAGACACCAGATTTAAGAAAAACGTAACATCAAACAGCCACGCATGTTCCAGTTTCAAGACAATACTGTTATTGTCTCTATCCTTCACGTTACCTAGAAACTAGTACAAGACTTAGTTCAAATATGCGCACTACTAGTTCAACATACTAATTTAATACCACAGACACTTTTATTATATCTTAAATATTACGCAGAAAATAGGTCAAGATCTACTTTGATCATCTTTGTGACATGTCATGTTACATATATGATATGTTAAAATTTTATTTAATGATACCATTAAATCCCTTCCTACCTTTAAAACTTTAAATCTCTAAAATCTTAAAATCTCATAGATTGGACCATATAAAAAAACCTTTCTATCCGAAAAATTTAAATTTTATTTTCGAACTACTTGATCGATAAGTATTTTTTTCTATTTTAATATTTTCTAGTTTAATTTTTTTTCCTTCGTATGTACACTTGTGGTCAGATTGTTCGCTGTATCTATATTGAATTTGATTGCGTGCGGATGAAAACGGTGAAAGCCAGGATAATCTCTAACCCTTCCATCTTCCATATCTTTAAACAACAACAATTTGTTTTGCCCCTCCCCTTTTTCTAGGCAACTTGCGTTTATCTTTTAAATTGAATCGACTCACACATGTGTAGCTCACCTCCATTATTTTGTTGTCTCCAACCAAAGCAATGCATCACTATAGTCATCTATCTTTTCACTGGAGAGCCTACACGTGCATGCGAAATCAACCACATGCATGTAGCCTCTCAATCTCTCTATTGTGTCTTAGGACTAAGTAGAGCCACCACTGTATGCATGAATGTGCACATATATGCTTAGGAGATGAAGTAGCTTACTGGCCTTCTTTTTTCTCTCATGCATTAAAGCAAAGCAGACAACCAAAGATGACAGTGAATGTAGCGAACGTCCTGTCTCATCACGACGAATACGGAAAGACATTGATGAAAGCTTCACGCGATTTGCAGCGTTACATAAAAGTTTGTCGTCACTCGATTGGTCGCAAAACATCAAAGGCGGCTACAAACTATCACCATCCTATCTATTTCCTCTCACCTCTTCCTAGCAATCTAAGGAAAAAAAACCATCCACCACATTTCCTTCCCTGAGCTCCCTTTGTTTCATGTCATTTCCTCTAGAGCCTGTTAAAGGTCGTAGTCGATACCATCATGCCCCCTGATTCCATTTCATGGTATCCATTTCATGCCATACTAGAACAGAGGAGCACCGCCGCTAAAAGCTCTTTATCTTCGGTGAGACCTAGCCCCCGTTTTTTCTCCCTATGCCCTCAAGATGGCCTTTGGAAGCTACAGTACCTCCATTAAGGTCCTGGCAAGCCACCGCTTCCCATAGCGACCACCTTCCTACGCCACACCTACTTCACTGCTTTGGCCACCCTCAGAGCAACACCGCTACCTCGCCTCATCGCATCGAGCATTACACCAGTGGAGCGTGCAACCGGTCCACTTGTGGTGGGTCACCGATGCCTAGGCCCTACCCGTTAGCCCCTCCAAGGGAATATCCCTAAGAATATTCCTAATAATTTATAATAATCCTTTTTAATTTAAAAAATCAATTTTAAACTTCAAAAAATTCGTATCTTTTATCCGTAACTTTGATTGACCTCGTTCTAGTCCCAATTTTTTTTTGTAAAATCATCCTCTATATATTGGCACTATTATTTTGTGTTTGGTTATTTCATGTAATATTTATGTTTCTTAGGTGTAAAGGTCGCAACAGAAGTAGTGTTTATGCTAAATTTCATTGCACCAGCAGCTGACGCGCACCAAGATAAGCTATTATTGAACATTTTGAACTTATATTTATGAATTAATTTGTTTATAAAAATGCATTGCTTAGGTTTTAATGATGCTTGGCCTTAGTTTGCATAAAACCGAGGAATCTACCTAGTAGTCGTACTTATATTATATAGGATATCGATTACTCATGTCCTTGTTAACTCCAACAGATGTGCGCCAATATCGTCATCTCTTGTATGTGATTATCAAGATAGTTGCTTAGCCTGCATACGATTGTGATGTTGGGCAAGGAAGCTTGGGACTTCCAAAATTTACTTGTGTTGACATGGAGATTGGACCAGGCAGAGAGGCACGCTGAGAGAGAGCGAGCGTGTTCACCAATGGAGGTTTGATGCGATGCGCCAACACACACGAATGCCTAGGAGATTTGTTTAGCTCCAGTGCAGGTCTTTAAGCCACTTGGCGTCTTTGGGTTGTTGGAGTTACGAGTATGCCAATTAATTTGACCTCTAATTGATAATAAAGACAGAGTTAGATCATTGAGGCAATCGGCCAATAAGTCGATATGAACTCCTATCGGCTGGATGTGCCGATAGGGTTGAGATAGTCATTGGCTGTGAGTTTGATGCACTTCTATTATTTGCTGGTTGTTGATAGGGATTATAGCACTCATACATCAACTAAAAAGCCAATAATGGTATAAGCAAATAGCGAGAAATAAAATAAAGAAAACATCGGCTATAGAGCCGATGGCGCTTTAAATAAAATATACAATAAGCAATAGAGAGCGAGGTCCGATCTCCTGAAGAGATCAGACCTAGGAACCACCGATGACTATACCGTTAACGACAACTGTGATAGATCGAACTGATCCGAGAAAGTATAAGACTAAAGCTAATGGCATCAAAACGTTCGAAGCTAGATCAGACGTGCGGATGGAGTGAATGGGTATACCGGTTGGCTCCTATTGGATGTGAGTCTGATGCAACTATATAAATAAACTCATCGGCTAGTTGAGCCGATGGGAGAAATGAAACCCGTTAGATCTCGATGTTGGTCCTATTAGATATAGTCTTGATAGATCAGATCTAACCGAGACAGTATAAGACCGAATCTAATAGAACCAGATCGATCGCTAGTGGATTAATCGTTGAAGATATATATATTGGCTGAAAAGCTAATAAGTTAGGTGTGAAGCTCAATGTAAGGATAACTCATCGGCTAACTACTCCGATAAAACGTCGTGTAAAAACCCACCAACTTAAAACTCAATCTACTATCAACAGTCTAAAAGATCGAACCTAACTGATGCAGCTCGAGATTGATGATGGTAAAAGAAACTCGATAAGCCGATAGATCCTACGTGAACATGATGTAATATACCCGATCAGACTAAAAGGTCAAACATAACCGATACAGCCTTAGAAAGAGCGGATACACTAGAATAATGATGGGAGTTACCTCTTAGCCGAAGTTAAAACCTAACCGATGTAGCCCCATGTCTCGAGCCAGAACTCACTGGTAAAAAACCTAGATAAATTTGGGTGGCAATATGACGAGATTATATTGATATGTGGAGATAATTTATAGGGTTTTACAAGATCTATATTTATATCCTAGGGCTATATAAATCCAACACGAATATAGGATAAACTCTCCTAATGATAAAACAAAATCTATCTTAGAGATAAAAGGAAAACTAAATAAACTTGCCTATCTATAAAATATATTTTATAAAGATAAAAACCACCTTGTTGTGGCTTCCAAGACTTCTCTTCAGATCTAGTCTCATCTGGATAAGTTTTCATCTTCAACTATCCGATCGGCTATTTCCATCTATCAATCGATCTATTTCCATAAGTTGATTGACTCTCTGATCCTTAACCGAATATATTTACAGGACTTACCAAATTTTGGTGTCAATAACTTGAAAACCCGATATGATGTCGGCATGTTTGTAACATAGAAATATTTTGTATTACTTGGATGATGTGGAGTCAGTACCTTTGTGGCTTGGCTACGTATCACCATTAAGGATCGACTCCTTTAGAAAATTTATGCAAACATATTACAATACGATCACATGGGTGTTTTGGGATGCCTCTGGCTAAGTAGTTAGTTTTCACATGAAAATCTTGTATATTAATAGTTATGGAACGCTAGAGATGAGGAGATGGTGTTTTGGATCGTATTACCCAAGATATGTGTTGCTCTAGCCTCTTTTAAGGTAATTGGGTAGATGCAGAAGACATCCCAACTATGTGATCTGAGATATTCATGGGTTAATTTTAAAAAAGGCTTGTAGTGAGCCCTCCTTTGACAACCATGTTTGATCCCACATATTGTGTAAAGAGAGAAGTTCATGACGTGTGGGTAAAGCATGCAAACTCTATAGAGTTTAGCTAAACTATTTAAGTAGCCGTGCCCATGGTTATAAGTAGATGTGAGGTGTTTCTCATAGCGTAGTTTTATTTTTACCAAAGGTTGGTGAACATGATAATTGGGATGAAAATCATTTCCAAAGTCCACCTGTGTTCATGGTTAGGAACTAGTCTGTGTGACCTGGGTCTTGTGCCATCCTAGTGCTACAATACTAAGAAAGCTAAAATATGCTGTAAAAGCCTGTTAACTATCAAATATAAACATAGTGATAAATTATTGTAAAGCAACTTATTAAATGGATGAAGGAGTGAGCTTCTTTTTAAAAATTAAAATTTTAATTCACTGTTTTATGTAAAATAACTCCTTCAGAGAAAAGGTTGCTTTCACAAATGAAAACTTTAGACTCTCTTGTTAAGCCAAAGTATGTTATCTTTCTTTCTGTCTTAATGACTACGTATAATACTCACCCTTGTTTATATATATATATTTATAGAGTTTAGAAAAAATAACACATACCGGTCCATTGAGAGGTTCTTCCAAGAGCAGGCCAAGTATTAGGACTTATAGGGTTTTGAACTAAGTTCTTAAGCCGTGTTCGTGGAATATGCTAATTGTCTAGGTGCGGAGCCTAGTATTTAGCCACTTAAGTTGTTTTCTGCTGCTAACTTCCGCTAAAGACACCGTTATTGTTTGTGTTTCATGTGTTGTGTTGCTCATCCGGGGTCAGCCCATGGTGACGACTTATGTATGGTCTAATTCTAATGATATAATAAAAAGTAGTTATTTCTAAGTCTATTATTATTTTATATATATTAGTTTATATATGTATAGTATTTTGATATCTAATCTATGTTAACTCAGGTTGCTAACAGAGTTTGGGACTTCATATAATACCATCTTGCGTGGAGCACTAGGACTGTTCGAAGAAAAATCTCAATCAAGATTTACCTTACCCGAGGAGGACAGGTTACTGTACCTTGATGGTAAACCTGATTACCGTGGTGAACAGTGTGAAAACTGGAAAAATTTATCAAAAATTCAAATTTTTGTTAATTTTTTTAACTTGGTGGTGTTACAGGGTCTTTATCATTATCAATAGGCAGTGTCTAAGCATGATGTATTGGTGTATCGAGTAGAGGAAGAGAATATTAAATGTTTATTTAGATTTAATCTAGCCTCCACAATGCATAATTTTTTTAGGTGGTTTTCATAGAGGGAGGGGTACGTATAATAAATAGTTGCACGGAGTGCATGATGAGGAAATCGTTGGTATGTCTAATTCCTTTTCTATTGGGTACCATCTTAGATTTGCCATGCGCTTGTGCTTGATATTTTCTCCAAATTTTCTCCTCCTTTACTCATGTGCTACATAAAAAAAATTTCTTACATGTCAGTGCAATTCATTTTATGTAAAACGGACTATGTGGATTATTGAGACTGCCCTAGCAATATCCCCTCCGGTCTAAAATATATGTTTTAACTTTCTTGAGGCTTCTCATTTTTATAGGACTTATTTCAAGACATTTTTCTTCTTTCTCTAGATATTTTCTACTGCTATATAGTTTTGCTACTATCATAGTGTGAGTATAAATGAAGGACAGTAAGATCCATTAGCTGTTTCCTTAATCCTCACAAGTGTAGAATTTTGTACATGAGTACGTACTTTTTCACTATTAGGGAACATATGATAATTGCCATCACTGTTGGGTGGGTGAGTGGTCACTGATGTAAACACTTTATCTATGTTGGGTGCCACTCAACACATATATCTGTTAGGCCAAAATAAAAATTCGTCACTTTTCCTAAGTTGGTATTGTTTTATTACCCGTCATAGATAACACGGATTGTAAACACCATATGATTTAATTATTTTGGACAGGTTGTATTGCAACTCGTCACACATTACAGGTGACTATCTGTTTAAACAGATGGTAGTTAAGCCCATCGTAGATGTGGATCATTTGTGACAGTTAACAGTTAAAACCAGTCACTGATGTGTTTTTTCAAAAAAAATCATTTGTTTTATTGCTAGTTATGTCTTTTGCAAAAAAAAAAACAGAACATATACATATCCCATAACCCCAAAACCAGCCCGGTCACATGTATCACTACACTTCTCATACATTCACATATATCCATTCACAATCATATACAATGTTCATACATTCCACAATCACATAAATATATCCAGAAACCCAAAATTACAAGTGACAAGTCACAAATTAACTTACCAATGCATATTCAAATTACATCCATCACAACTTGTAAAGATAGGTATAATTTGAGAGGAGTAATAATTATGAATAGTTAATACAAATATGTTATATCCTCTAATGTCTGGAAGGTTGATGAGTTCAAACTTTTGACTACATTTTTATAAGAGAAGACTAAAGTTAGTACATGATAAGGAATAATAGCGGCAAATTTTAAAGCCTGAGATTTCAACTCCTACATAAAATTTTCTTATAAAAGATTTCAACTACAAATTCCTAACTATATTTTTTCTAATAGAATTCAACTAAAATTTCCTATAGTAATTCATATTCATAAATCCCTAACATTTGGACTTTAACTAATTCTCAACTAATTTTTGAACTTTGAGTAATTCAAAACTAAATTTTTATACAAAGTTTGAACTAAAAATTTGCTATACTAATTGCATCCAAAGAAAAATTATTGCATCTAAAATCCTAAACTAATTGCATCCAAAGAAAAAAACAGAGGGAAGGGAGATGGTCAACTTGGTGCCAATAGAGGTCAGGACGGCAGATGTGGAGCTCAGGAAGGCAGTGCCAATGGAGAAGCTTGGGGTGGTGAGGTAGGTGCTTAGGAAAAATGGCGCTAGGGGCTCTAGGCAGCAAGGATGCAACACCTGTGGAGGAGCTCAAGGAGGCCACTGCCTACAACATGGCTTTGGATGGTGGTGAGGACAACGATGGCTCTAGGGTGGCTCCGGTGGAGATGCTCGGGGAGATGGCGGTGGTGGAGGAGGTTGGGAGGCAACTACCACCGTCGATGAGGGGTGGTGCTCAAGTGGATCTGGCTGGTTGAGTGTGTTGTGTGAGCAATAGGGTGGGCAGCCTAACCCTAATGCTCAATCAACGTCATCTAGGATGGGTCAGGACTTCCAATCCATCATAGAAGACCTCATTTATCATGGGTTAGAAATCCAAGCTCATCTATGATTCCCACTCGTCATATATGAGGTCATCTATGATGAGTGTATAACTAATACCTATCACAGATAAGGTTGACCATGTTGACTCTAATTTTGGATAGTATACTACCAATCTTACTTATATTAATTATGTGGTGTCATTTGCTTCATGCCATTCAAAACCAAATATAGAGGCAAAATCTTTTTCATGCCTAAGGACATTTTTTGAGTAACAACATTACAAAATCTAATCGCATTATTGGAACCGCAATACAACGTTATGATGTTATATTAGGATCATTTTTGTGTTTCAATAATTTACAATACTTAAAATTACATATAAATCCTTCCTCATGATCTTATCATACATACACATTGTGCCCATCAATTTGCACTTCTTCTAGTTGTAAATCTTTGTCTAGATGAACAAAGTGGTTGTAATCATCCTCGGAGTGCAAAGCTTATGGGCTTTATCGATAAATCCACGACCATGCCTCCCCAGCAGATTCCTTCATCTACTGTTGATGGTGCCGAGCTCGTGTCTAACCCAAAATATTGCATGTGATATGATGAAGATCAACAACTACTAAGTGATCTTCTCTCGTCGATGACTGAAGACATCCTTAAGGACGTGGTGTTTGCCACCACATCCAAAGAAGCCTGGGACACTATTCAACACATGTTCTCCTCTACCACGCATGCGCGCGCTATCCAATTGCGTGTCGCCCTTGCTATATAACCAAGAAGCGCGACCTCTCTGCTACCGATTACTTCCGTAAGATCAAGAGTCTGGCCTCCGAGCTGGCTACGGCTGATGCTCCTCTTCGTGATGACAAGATCATTACCTATCTCCTAGCGAGTCTTCCTCTAGATTATAATCCGTTCGTCACATCTACGACGACAAAGAGTGAGCCTCTCACGCTCGACGACATTTACTCACATTTGCTAGCATTTGAGGCACGCCAACTGCAATACCAGGCAGAAACTCGCCTCAACATTGGAGCGTCAGCCAACTTCGTCGGCCGATGTGGGCAGCAACAGGGCCATGGCCGTGGCGGCCCCCCTGGCCACACCCGAGACTGTGGCCGTGGCGGTCCTCCGCCCTAGGGACGTGGACGCGACACCCCTTCCTATCAGATTTGTAGTCATACAGGTCATACTGTCATCAAATGTTGGCATCGTATGGATGAGTCTTACCAGGAGGAACTACCCTATGTTGCGGTGGCTGCTACTTCATCCTAAAGGTCGACACCAACTGGTACACCAACACGGGGGCTACCGATCACATAACCAGTGATCTAGATCGCTTAGCCTTGCTTGAATAATACCATGGTGGTGAAACGGTTCAAGTTGGCAATGGGACAGGTTTGCAAATTATGCATATTGGTTCTTGTTCTCTTAATACTGCTACACGTTCTTTTAACTTACATAATGTTCTCTACGTACCTGATATCTCTAAATACCTTTCAGTTCATAAACTATCACGTGACAATAATGTATTTTTTTAATTTCATCCCTATCATTTTCTTGTAAAAGACCAAGTAACAAAACAAGTACTCCTAGAAGAAAAGTGTGAATCTGGTCTATATCCCATAAACAAGCACTTGTCAGTATCAAGGCATTTACATATCAGTGGCATGCTCGTCTTGGCCACCCATCTACCCCAGTTGTGCGATCTATTTTGAGTTTAAATAATCCCCCGTATATCAAGAAGTCAAGTCCATTAGTTTGTCATGCCTATCAATTAGGCAAGAGTCATCAACTCCCTTATACTCATGCCATTCATCATTCTACATCGTCTCTTGAACTTGTTTTTTCAGATGTGTGGGGCCCTACCCCTAAGTCTATTGGTGGATACAAATACTACATAAACTGTATCGATAATTTTAGTAAATTTACGTGGATATATTTGATGTATGACCGCACTAATGCTCAACGCATTTTCTTATAATTTCAAGCATATGTAGAACGTCTCTTTGATACTAAAATTATGCGTCCAACCCGATTGGGGCGGGGTGTACCAAAAACTTCATACTCAATTTTTTCAATCCTTTGGCAAAACCCATCGTGTTTCCTGCCCACATACTCACCAACAAAATAGATCGGCTGAACGCAAGCATCGTCATATAGCTGAAGTTGGTCTTGCTCTACTAGCTCATGCCTACATACCGATTAAATTTTAGAACGAGGCCTTCCTCACAGCCACTTATCTCATCAATATATTGCCCACTCGAGTCCTTGATAATCTATGTCCTCTAAAATGCCTCCTCAAAACTCCACCAAACTATTCCATGCTCCGTATATTTGGTTGTGTATGTTGGCCCAATTTGCGACCCTATAACCAGCACAAACTTTCCTTTCGATCCAAAGTCTATATGTTTTTGGGATATAGTGGTCCTCACAAGGGATACAAATGTCTCGATATGGATTCCGGACACGTGTAAGTGTCCCGTGACATTATATTTGATGAAACAAATTTTCCTTTCTCCACTTATCCTTCATCCAATGTTGCACCTAATCAGGACAGTGGCAGTTTTAATTTGAACAATTAGGATATGCATATGTTTTCTACTAACCCTATGAATGCAGCCCCTCAGCATGCAGCGAATCCTGGGATGCCTAAAACCTCATTAGGATTGGCGCTGACATTCTCTGCGCTCGTTTCTTCACCCGAGGTAGACGCTCCGTATGTAGCGCTTGACGCTGACCTGCCTGCATCGGAGTCTCCGCCTGCCTCTTCCATGTCCCCTACGGTAAGCACAGTGGCTGCGGCTGGGTTGTCATCTGCCGGCCCATCATCACTAGCATCGTGGCAAACTTTGTCACCGAGCATCCGGCCTGAGGCCGTGCACCACTTAGAGGTTCCTACACCGGATCCTCCTGCCCACAAGTACGGAATGCGCTTAAGCCACAACATCAAGAAGCCCAAGGTTCGTACCGATGACATGGTTACTTATTCTACCATACGGACTTCAGATGCAGAGCCTATATCACATGTTACTGCTATGGCACACCCCCTTTGGAGGTCAATAATGAATGATGAATTTCAAGCCCTTATCAAGAATAAGACTTAGCATCTGGTTCCTTCACATGCTGGCCTTAATGTCATTGATTGCAAGTGGATTTTCAAACTGAAGCACAAAGCTGATGGCTCCGTTGATCGCTATAAAGCACGATTGATCACCAAGGGCTTCAAGCAGCAGTATGGAGTTGATTATGATGATACATTCAACCCGATAGTAAAACCTACCACTATTCGAGTCTTATTATCTCTTGTAGTCTCTCGTGGTTGGTTTCTTCAACATATTGATATTCAAAATGCATTCTTACATGGCCATCTTTAAGAAGACGTCTATATGAAACAGCCACTTGGTTTTGTTAACTCGGCTCATCATACTTATCTTTACAAGTTGGACAAGTCATTATATGGCCTCAAATAGGCCCTACGTGCCTGGTTTTCTCGTCTTAGTAACAAATTATTACAACTGGGGTTTCAGGCTTCTAAGGTTGATGTTTCTCTTTTCATGTTCAACAGAGGTGACATTCAGATGTATATTCTTATCTATGTGGATGATATTATTATTATGAGCTCTTTGTCATTAGCTACGGATCGTCTACTTATTCAACTTGAAGCTGAGTTTACCGTGAAAGATCTTGGCACTCTTTGATAGTTTCTTGGCATTGAAGTATATCATACTTCTACTGGCCTCATCTTGACATAACACAAATACATCCAAGACCTACTGCAGCGTACAAATATGGCCTCCTCTAATAGTGTTCCGACACCTATGCTTCCCAACAACATGTTACTCTTAAAGAGTGGCGACCCTCTCTCAGCTGAAGATACTACACGCTATCGCAGTGTTATTGGGGCTCTATAATATTTATCTTTCACTTGCCCCGATGTCTCCTTCTCTGTCAACCGAGTATGCCAATTTTTGTTAGCACCAATGATGGCTCATTGGGCGGCAGTAAAACGCATACTGTGTTATCTTCATTTCACGTCTGATATAGGGCTATGCATCACTAAATCTAGGTCTTCATTGCTAAGTGCGTTCTCTGATGCCGATTGGGCCGGGAACCCAAATGATCGGCGCAGTACAAGTGGCTATGCCATTTTCTTTGGTGGCAATCTTGTTTCTTGGAGATTTCGCAAACAACCAACTATTTCTCGCTCGAGCACAAAGGCTAAATATAAGACCATTGCCAATGCTACCGCTGAAGTAATATGGATACAAGTGTTGCTAAGAAAACTTAGGATCTCTCAGTTTCGGCCACCGTCCCCTATGGTGTGACAACATTGGTGCCACTTATCTCTCTATCAATCCCATATTTTATCGTCACACGAAGCATATCGATGTTGATTACTATTTTATTCGTGAACGTGTTGTCTCTCATCAACTCGACGTTCGCTTCATTTCATCCAAAGACCAGGTAGCTAACATCATGACTAAGCCGATCCCAGTTACTCCCTACTGTAATTTACGGCGCAATCTAAATTTAGTCTACCTCCATCTAGATTGAGAGGATGTTAAACATAGAAGTATCTAATCTATATTTAATAAGAAATCATCTATATTTAAAGTTATGTCTCTTAATTGTCATTGGTCACGTCTTTAACCTTCTATTATCCTTATATATATGAGTGCCAATTACAGTAACACTATATTTCATTAAGCAAGAAAGATGATAAAAGGGATTTAGAAAAAGCCCCCACACCCTAAAAATCAATATTTTTTTTATATTTTTGGTTACATATCTGACCTTGTGACCAATCTAAGAAAAGCTAAGTAACTCCGATCCGGTGTAAGGGTGACGGTTTGAAAGTCATTGTTGGTACTCTGCCCTGTGAGTTGAAGACCTTTCCTTGTGCTTATTTAGGGCTCCCACTTAATGTTAAGAAGCCCTCCAAAGCTGATTTGCAAAATCTCAATGACAAGATAGCTGATAATCTCTCACTGTGAAAGGCTTCACATTGAACTATGCCGGTCGCCTTATCTCTGTACGTGCTATTCTATCTGCCATCCCTATATATATTTTATGATCGCAATGAATATACTAAAATAGATAATAAAGGCTATTGATAAGAGAAGAAAGAGCAGGAAAAAGCCATTGAGGAAACTATCTAGTCTCTTAGGAGTGAGTTTGCCATCCCCTTTTGTACGGTGGCCTAGGAATTCTTAATCTAAGAATATATGAGCTAAGCTCTTCGGATTTGTTGGTTGAGGCTTCAAGAAAGTGGATAGCAACTAGTCATGGTAGGGTCTGCCCCCTTCAAGTTCCAAGGCATTCTCAGGCTCTTAGTATGTCTATTGAATAAATGATTAGAAATTGGTAGACCACTTTGTTGTGGTTGGATAGATGGCTGTAAAATAAGGCCATTTTAGAATTGGCTCCTAATTTGTTTAAGATGATTGATAAAAAAGTTGTCAAAAAACGTACTATGGCTCAGGCTTTGGATAACCAAACATTAGAGAGTATCTTCTGATTTAGGACTAAGTAGATGGTGTGTTCTTGCAGCATGGCACCCTTGGAAGCTAACATGCTCAGGAACATATACTAGCAAGTCTGCATGTGAGGCCTTCTTCATTGGAATGATTATATTTGCTCCCTGGAGAAAGATTTGGAAGAGATGGGCACCCCTGAAATGCAAAATTTTCTTGTGGCTAGCAGTCAACAACTGTTGTTGGATGGATGATCACCTTTCCAAGAGAGGTCTGTCTTACCCGGCTGCCTGACCTTTATGTGATCAAGCCGAGGAAACAATGCAGCAAATTCTTGTCAATTGCGTTTTCAGCTGGCAGGTTTGGTATTTGATCTTCTGGGTTACTATGCCATCTCTCCAAATCAGGACACACATCATTTCTCTAGTTGGTGGTCTAGGATGGTGAAGGGCATCCGCAAGGAAGAGAAGAAAGGGCATAACTCATTATTTCAGTGGCATGCAAAATTTGAATACACATGAATAATAGTGTGTTTAATGGTACGACACCGAGTGTGACAGTGGTGATTCAAACAGTAGCAAATGAAGCAGTGCTTTGGTGTTTGGCTGGAACTTCAAAGCTCCAAGAAGTGTTTGCTAGGTGATAGCCCTTATGGCTTAGATTGGTAGCCGTTTTGTTTTGGGGTTTTTTTTCTTGCTGTAAGTCATGACGGTGTTTTGCCAATGTTGTATTGGCTTTATACACTCCATAGTAACACTTAATCATTTTTCTATAATATTTTGATTTTAATTTTTACATCTTGTTTCTTAGTAAAATAGGTAGTTCTATTTTTTATTCTAAGTTTCTTCTTTTCATCATCTATCTTCTATATTGAAATTTTCAATATTCAAGTTTATATTTCAAATCATAGCATCTAGATATTCAATGATTTTATTGGAATTTGTATTGAAAACAAATATTCTTGATTTTTATTTTAGATTCAAATTATTGTTCTATTTTACATGGCATTTTTTATAATACTTTTAGTCCTAATTTCATACATTGTAAATTTTGTTTTATAAAGACTCTTTTCCTATACATTTTTTTATTTAACGAGGACACTTTTTATATATTTATTATTATTTGTCATTCTTGTTCTGAATTTTTATTATTCATACTGAAATCAAATTTCTGGTTTTATTTTATTTTTTATTTTGAATTTGAATTGATCTCCAACTATGTTTTACATGAACTCTTCTCCCAATATATCTTATTTATTACCCGAATTTCAAATATTTCTTATATTCCTACATTCAGCCTTTTATCAATATTATTTTTAACCCAAATTTTAGATATTTATAAATTATTAATCTCCTTTCAATTATATTTATTTATAAATAATATAAACTTTATATATTTCAAAAATGTATTTCTATAGACTCTTCTATCAAAATAATTTATTTTTAATCCAAAATTCAGATATTTCTAAATTATATTTTTATTTAAGCCCTTCTTTCAACATTATCCAGTTTTTAATCCGGATTTCACATATCTAAATTGTATTTGTACATATAATTTTCTTTTAACTTTATTTATTTTTTATTCTAAATTTTAGATTTTTAATTGTATTTCTATATAGACTCTTTTTTATGATTAATGTAGTGATTTCAAGGCTGTGAGTGTCTACATGGAATCTTGTTTCAAAATTATTTATTTTTAATACGAAATTTCAGATATTTATATATTGTATTTCTATTCGAACCCTTCTTTTAATATTATCT
Organism: Oryza coarctata; assembly: GCA_030770085.1. NCBI lineage: Eukaryota > Viridiplantae > Streptophyta > Magnoliopsida > Poales > Poaceae > Oryza > Oryza coarctata. The sequence continues at coordinate 9,815,318 of CM061483.1, read as the reverse complement.
ATTTTTAAAATATGAATTTAACATATTTCTAAATTATATTTCTATATGAACATTCCTTTCAATATAATATATTTTTATTCTAACTTCTATATTTTTAATTGTATATTTATATGGACTCTTCTTTTTGTTTTTCGTCAATTAATGTGAGGATTTGAGAGAGTGAACATGAAGCCTACATAAAATCTTCTTTCAAAATTATTTATTTTTAATTCAAAATTTAGATATTTCTAAATTATATTTCTATTTAAACCCTTCTTTCAATATGATCTAGTTTTAATATACATATCACATATTTCTATTTTTACATTGAGTCTTCTTTTAATATTATTTATTTTTTCCAAATTTTAGATTTTTAATTGTATTTTTATATGGACTATTTTTCTCTTTTTGAAGATTTCTAGTGAACATGGTGGCATATTTTCTATTACTTTATTATGATAATATATATTTGTATTAATTGTACAAATCAAATATCTATATATATCTGTTAAATCTTATACGTAATTCGTCGTGATGCTCTGCTTGCGTTGGATTGAAGCAATGTGTCCAAAGGAGGAAAAATCTGCCTCTCATCTCCTGGCTGCAGTCACAGTTGAAATAAACTCTTTTCTTGTACCGATTCGTGTCGTATATAATGGATTCTAGTTAAGTTATGCAGGCTACCGATTCATGTATTTAATTTCTCCTGGCTTAGCTAGTTGAAATACGGTAGGCCAGAAGATAATCTTGCTACCTAGCTAGTCAAATCAGGATGTCCTTTTTAGTAGTTTACAAATCTAGTTAAGTTATGCATTATTTAGGATTTTTTTGAAATAGTATATATGATGAACGTACATACTCACATACTCCAAACTCATATCATACACACGTAAATACTAAATTGAGCTAAATTGAGGGGGCCCTAAAAGCCTCTATAGCGCACGGGAAACACACTATCACACTTGACGTGAATGCGTACTAAATTTTAATGCCCGCAATTAAATCCCGAGATTAAATCCGAGTATGCACACCAGCTGGTCTATCCAAGGATCGAACCGAACCCGAGCGGGACAGCTGCGCACCGGCAAGCCACCCCCACTGCGATAAAAACATTCAATCGAACCACGTGGTCATAATTTTGACCTACTACATAACCAATCATGCAGATCTTATTCCTTTCTTCTCGATGGTAATTTCTATGCTGCAAAAATGTACAATTTTTACACCCCTTAAACGAATGTGATGTATTTTTTCAAATTATTGACGGATAGATTCATAAATTTATCATTTTTTTTGAAAATCCATGATCCGTGGGACTCGCATTTTGACCCAAATCAAAATTGTAAACCCTGCCTATATATCTATTGTTTTCGAAATTCCGAATTGCAGGAGGACCACGCTGCAAAACCGAAAGCCAACCAGATTAAAAATGGTTCCCCTTTGAAGGTAGGGAGGGCTAAGAAATAGTGTTAGGTCAAAAGAGAGATTAGCAAATAGGTAACCCTCCTAATCGCTCCCTCGTAGTGTCATTAGCCACTAATCCCTTCTCCTTCCTCCTCTTGACTCCCTTCCTGCCTTCGCTGCAGCGATGAAGCAACCCATCCATCCATCTTTTTCGCCCATATATACTCCCCTCCCACACCACCACGGACAGGCAAGCAGGCAGACACACTCCACCAGCGACTCCGCGAGAGCGAGACGATCGCCACGCGCGCGCACGCGCTGCATCCACTGTTGCGCGCTCACCTGCCCCACTGCTCCTCACTGTGCTGCCGCTGTTCCTCGTCTTCCTTCCTCCACCATCGTATGTGCCGCCCATTTGAGCTTATTCATCTCTCCTCCCTTCTTGCTCCGGTGAACTGATTGGAGAACCCTTGCTGGTTGCAGCAGCTTGCTGCCAGCATCGGCGTCGCGCCGTGTGTGGCTTACTTGCTTGGTGCTCGATTTCTTGCGCAATTTCGTGAAGGAATATCTGGAAGCAGTGTTGCTGATGGTTTCTTGGTTTTCTTGGTTGGGTTGGGGGGAACAGGTCGGCGGAGGAGGCGTTGGAGAGAGAGGTTTCTTGGCTGAGCATGGAGTGGGCGGCGGCGGCCACGAAGGCGGCTTCCTGGGGCATGGCGGCGGCGGCGGACACCGGCCCCACCATGCTGTCCTTCGCCGGGCCGTCGTCTTCCTCCTCGGACGCCTCTGCGGCGGCGGCGGCGCTGCAGGATTTCTCCGTCGGTCTCGTCCACCGCGCCGCCTCCAGGCCGAACGCGCCAGCGGCGAGGAGGGCGCGCGGCGGAGCAGGGGGCGGCACCGGCGCCGGCGCAGAGGAGTGCTCGGTGGACGGGTGCCGGTCGGACCTCAGCCGGTGCCGCGACTACCACCGGCGGCACAAGGTCTGTGAGGCGCACGCCAAGACGCCGGTGGTCGTCGTTGGCGGTCAGGAACAGCGCTTCTGCCAGCAATGCAGCCGGTAAACCCCTCACCCTCCGTCCAATTCGATCCAGTTTACTCCATTACGCAAGAAAATGTGTTGCTCGACGAGGTCATTTGTTAATAATTTTTCATCTGCTCTACCCCCAATTTGGTTGCTCATCGGGGAACTACTGTAGCTTTGGGGATTTGGTACTTACTTTGGGCATTCTGAGAATATGGGGGATAAAGAAAAAAAAAAGGTGGTCTGCTTTGGGTCCCCAGGCCTAGCTGTGTAAACAATTGAGTTGGTAATTTGTTGGCCTTTAGGATCTGATGGCTTGCCGCATTATTTAATCTCTCCTATGCTATTTGTCGAGTATTAAACAATTGGGTTGGTAATATGGTGGCCTTTAAGGTCTGATGACGCGGATAATTCAATCTCGTTGGATACTATTCAAAGAAAGCTGGTGGTGTGGGCAGCTGACATGCTTGTTGTGGTAGGGTTTTGTGTTTTTCTCTGTATTATTCGGCATCTCCTTGCAGAACCTTTCTTATGATTGCCGGATGGAGCGGCTGTTGAAATTTCTGCAGCTTCATGCTCAGAGACCATATGAAGTTTGGTTCTTTAAACTGTTGTGTTTCAGTGAGACTGAATGTGAAGCAGTTTCAGTTTACAAGATCTGAATGAAACAAGTTAAGGTCTGTTATATGGTAGTGTTGCTAGTGGGTAGCGTTGGGGTTATTTCATGGGTTACTCTTTAGAGCTTGGGCATGCAAAACTGAAAACTTAGCTGCTGCCTTGGTTGCGTTTCTGAAGTTATACTCTCTCTTCCCTGATTCCCAGTTTCTTTGACGTATATAGTGCAGTTAACTATTCTGGAGTTCCATGATAGCAGGAGAAAAGAAATAACTGAACATATTTTTCGATGAATTATATGGTTTCTGAAAATATTTGGAGGTCTGTTACAGGAGTGAATCTGACTGAAAGTGGTATGAGAAGGTAAAATGTAGTATCATGTAGTAAAATCTTGACCAAACTGCTAACCATTTGACTGAACCTTAACTGAGTTGGAGAGATCCAGACATCCAGTTTAATATGCATCGTTGATTTCCACTTTATTCTCAAATAGTTCTTTAACAGTTTTTGAAATTAGACTCTTTTGTGAATGAACAGTGATTTTTATCTTCTTGAGGCCATATAATTTCTCAACTACTAAATTAAGCAATGACATAGAATGATAACTCCACTTCTGTTTCAAAAGAGATCTTGTGATTTTTTTATATCAGAAATATAACAATACTCTTCTAACTCTTTAAGATGTATCTCATTGTAAAAATAAACACAGTAAAGTTTTGATGGTGCTGACGAATCAAATTGCTGCTCAAACCAAAAAGGTCCTCCATTCTATTCCTACTTTCCTAGATATTGCCATCTCATCTCCCATACAACAATGCTATTTGCCAATTGGTGGGATGTGCTAGTTCTAAGAGCTTGACCAGGTTCAAAGCTTGGAGCAACAAGGGTAACAAACTCGATTTTGAGACAATAAAGATCCGATTGTCATTTCCATTTCCATGTTGCAATCCCCTCGTCCTTCTTCATCATTACCAAATGAACCCTCAAGAAAATGCAAAAGACGTTATGATTGTGTATATAGTTGGTTATTTTATGACTTAATACTATAAAATTGGTGCTCCACTCATTTTTTCAATTCCTGAGACCTAAAAATAATCATTACATTATGGGTTTCTTTTACCTCCTAAATGTTTCATCCAATTAGGTGGTGTGTGTACATATTGCATTCTCCTGTATGACATCAGAATATTTCTTTGGAAGCTATATCTGTGGTAGTTGGCTGTTTCAGATGCTATCTGATTTGTGCTTGACAGTATAGTTACTGAGGGAATCAACACGGTTGAGGCATCTTGTTTACTGTCTGGGTATAACTAAGAAACATCTTGTTATGTTAAATCAAATTTCTGGCATACATCTACAATGTTTGTCTTTGTTTCTCGCTGGTTCAATCTTGATGGTCTGCAGCTACTGAGGAGCCCAGGAGATGGCTCTAATTGAGGTATCCTGTTTACAAATTCACCTGTCATATTTGAAGTGCCGTTATATCCTTTGCCCTTGTAGTCTAGAATAGAGACAAGTCATGCTGACGAATAAAAGCTTTCTTCATTGACATGTCACGAAGGAAAAAAAATCATGTATTAACCCTCTCCTAGTTATTGACAATCCTGTATGACACTGACTAGTAATATAATACTGCATTGGAGCAATGAATAAATGTTAGCAAAAAAGTACAAACTGCTGACCCCATAGTAACTCAAATGAAAACCTAATAATTGTTGTCATCCTCTTTTACCGGTATATTGTCAGACTCAGCAACGAGGAAACAGAACTATTTGCCTAAATGATTTCTTGTGCTCAATCTGCGCACATAAGCACACTTTATCTATGTTTAAGTTAGCAGAAGTTTGTCATGTGTATGAAGGTGTTGACCTTGCATGAGAATATATTAATCTTAGACAATCTAGAGATGTAATCAAAATAATTTTATATGCTACTCCATCCTCCCAACCATAAGAAGTGCCGTACTTGTCCATTTCCTTCTGTTAAAACTATCAGAATGTTGTCTTGCCTTACTGTGGGTACTATTAGTACCATCTTCACAGCTTTAGGAAGATAGCACATCTGTCCTTTTCATTTTGTTTTTAAAATCATTGCACCTACATTTTGTATTGTTACTCTTGACATACCCAAATTCTTTGATTTTGATGACACTGACCAAATTTCTTACCCCACTATGGTTGCATAAAGAGTGAATAACATTAAAAAAAACATGGGCGTTAAGCTGATAACTAGTCTAGTCAAGTTGCCATGCTTCCTCCTAGTTGACTAGTCAATGACAATTAATAACTAATCTACCACTCATTGGTTGCTTTGACTACTTGCTGCCTTCAGCTATTAACATTTTTTTGGATGTTTTCTTGGACCTGCCAAAACTCGAATTTTCGTGAACAACAGAAAACTCCTTTCAAGATTTCAAACCCAAATTTGAATCTTACCTTTTGAAATTAAGGATAAAAAGGTTTCAACTATAATTTGAGCAAAGGTGTCCTGTTAGTCTATTGAAAGGAAGGTGTGCACGTTACTTGAAGTCTGTGATTCAATTTCCATATGTAGTAAGGTGCTGTTTTCCAATTTATTTTCCTTCATGGCCTGCATGTCAATATGGAATTAAGAAAAAAAGAGTAACAAAAGGTTGAGATTCGAACCAAGGATCTTGCACCTGAGTACTTACAAACAATCCACTATGAAAGCTCATGTAATTTGTTCTTAAACCATGACTAATTTACTACTATCACTTGTGTACTATGATATAGAAGATTAGAACACGTCAAAAATGGAGGTAAGTAGACTAAGGTGATGGCCCAAAGAGCAAAAAGAGGAATGGAGGAGCAGATTAACTAGGAGAAATTTCTGGTCATAGCATATACCATCTCCATCAAGAGCCCATTCATCGGTCCTTGTGTCTTACAACCGTTTGAATCTTCCTCTCGAGCTTATGGACTTGTCATTTGCTCACTCTAGTGTTATCAATACTTTTTAGATCCCTCAAGATCCAATCTCCTGATTGTCGCTATCTCCTCATCATACCATGTTGTTATTTCTTGGCTTGCATGATCTTTCCTTTTATCTTCTAGACAATCCTTTTCTTATTCTATCCTCCTGGATCCCATATGTGCATTTGTGCTTGGCTCAATAGGAGTACATGCAATCACATGTTATATTGCCAAGTTCATGCATAAACATATTAGTTTGCTATTATACCACACCACTTGGCAGCGACCAAGCAGACCTGCATATATACAATTTAATGCGTGTGCATCCAGCCAGCCCATGTAAGTGTATCATGGTGAGGATGCGGTAGCCATGAACACCCTCTGGTGCACGGGAATTAACCAAGTATTTCTGGGCTACATCAACATACTTCATGTTCTAACCTAATTATTTCTGACAGAGCATGAAATTAATCAATAACGCTGCCAAATGCCCAACTTCACCTTGAGTAGCCAGCAAACTGTGGTTTCTGTGCAGAGCACACATGAGAGCCAATAGTTTGATACAGTTTATCTCAGTTAAGTAGACCACCAATCAAATTTTAATTACATAATGTACTGTCTCAATTGTATTTCTTCTTGGCTCTTGCACATTAATTTCATTGAAATTTCATGTAATTCCACTCCAAATAGTGCCGTTTAAAGAAATGCCACTCTGAAGATTGACTTTAAGGAAATGCCACTCCAAGAATACTGTGAAAAAAAAAACCTGATGCCGCTTTATAACCTACAACACAACAGCATATGGGGTTCTTCTTGGTCACTGAAACAAAATTTGAAATCAAGTCAAACCTGAGAGTTCCTAACTTGCTGTAGTTGTTTGGCATGGCCTTTTGTAAATGTCTTGGAAGGTTCTTGAATCTGTTTCTTTGCGCAACATAGTCGTGCCCTTTTTCTTCTCGATTTGACACCCAGCAACTGTAGTCAATTTATTCTTCTGCTAATTCAGGAAATGGCTTCAAATACAGATGCATTGCTTAGGCCTTAGGGTGAAGATAAACCAACGTTTCTGTCTCCCATATTCACATGTAAATATAACCAGAGAGACTCACTATAACCACACAAGGTTCAAAGACAGACAGAAATCACCACAATAAAAGAAACTACATCAACTGGTAAAAAGGGCTTCAGCAGCAAGCAATTTATAGACTTTCCTATGGTGCAAAGAATACCCAACATGCTAAAAAATTAAACCTGCAACATTGTTCCAGCCTAATACTCTCAGATGCAATCCTCCATCCTTCCCCCCCTGAAACGTCTACTTCATTCTTTCTTTTTCGGGAAAACAAACTGCATTTTTTTTGAGTGATACACATAAAACATATTTTGTGTAGGATGAGGCAGCCTTTCTAATGAAAACAGGCTAAATTCCGTGTCTTTCAAACAGTCAAGTGCAACGAGGTTGCACTGCACCAAAACAGACTAAATGCCCAAAGGTTTGCCAAAACCCTGCCCATCTACCAAACACATGAGCTGTGCTTGTCCTTAGTGAAAATGATTCCTCTAGAGAAATACCATACAAGATTTTTAATTTTCAGTGGCAACATACCATTCTGATCGATCTTGTATGAAAAAGTTAGTCAGCAGAATTTATTAAAAACCAAATATATAAAATGAACTGAAAACGGTCCATTTGGATTCAGGTTCTATCTCAACTATCTTTGCATCCCCTCATTAGAAAAGTTAATGCTGGAGCATCCCAGCAGAAGGTGGTACCAGGCATTGAAGTCACCATTTATCAACGTGAGAACAATAAACGAGAACAGCCACAGGATTATTTGGTTTCCAGCTTAAAATTACATGGCTTTGTTTGGTATACTTTTAAATTTCACATTAATAACTTTGGTGATTAACCTTGCAAATTCAATCTTGTTATGAATCAATACTAGGAACTAACTATTGCAACCAGACAGAACCACAAAGACATCAGGCCCGATACAATTTTCACCACATTCCATGAGAGCACACAATGTCACATTTACAAAGATAAATGTTGTAATACCAACACTACAGTGAAGACACGTTTCAAATTTTGGCAATAATTGCCTGATAATTTTAAGCATAGAGCACAGCAAAGAAGAAAGTGAAACTATTTGCTTCCGTACTTATCATAATTTTCTTGATCACAAAATCGCATGGTCGGTGTCCTTATTTTGTTCATCTCTCTGATGTTGGCTTTATATTTTTGTTCATCTCTCCGATGTTGGCTTTATATATGAAATTACACTTAGTAGCTTTTTGAAACAAATTACACTTAGTAGCTGGTGTGAATGCTAAGGCTAAGATTAACTCCTAGTATAACTGAATTTATATTAACTTCCACTGGTTTACACTTTTTAGATCAACCTCAATCAAATTACTGAACTATAGTCTATAGGTAGTCAGTTTTACATTTCTACCTTCAGCTTTAGAATTTCCCACAAAGTATATGCTGGTAATTCCTAATAAAACAGCAGCAGTGCACTGTAAGTAGTGATTAAGGGACACTTAAATATTTTTTTTCTGTTTTGACTACTACTTGGCTAAATTTTCTTTTGTGAATCCTAAATGGCAGATGATAACTATGGAAACGTGATAGTGAGAATTTGAATTTGTAGTATAGGTTCAGAGTACTTGTTCTGAATGTGTTTCGAGGGTCATGTAACAACAATACAACATAATTCTGTATTTGCAGATTTCACAATCTGGCTGAGTTTGACGATGGGAAAAAAAGTTGCCGGAAACGGCTGGATGGTCATAATAGGCGTCGAAGAAAGCCACAGCATGATGCACTGAACCCTAGGAGCTTCATTCCATATCAACAAGGTTTGTACATTGCAACTACGTAGTTATATATGTTGAAAAAATGTAGTGATCCTATTCCTGGCTGTTTCTTGATTACATTCCGATACTGTATTTACCATTACTGTATGTCACGGGAAATAAAGGGTATATCATGTGTGGTATCTTAGGGCAGGCAGAAAAAGCATGCTTAGTGTGCTTGAAGATTTGGAGGTTGCTTTGTTATGCTTGTTAGGTTGTTAGAAACTGAAAAGAGTGAATGTTGAAATGGAACACAATCATGGTCGGTCTTGCCCCATTAGCTTATTCAAAAATTTCTAGTGAACCGTAGACAAAATGATACTCAAGATGAGTCAATGTCGATGGACCTCTTGAACTGAGATTTTTCTCATGGTCGTTCACTAGTGCTATTACTTTTTGTTGAATTGCTTGCACAAGCAATGCATCCAATATGTTGTCTTGAGTAAAACTATTTTGTCTTTGCAGTGAATCAATTTTCAGTCTACCCACAAACATTTCCAATAGCTGATCAGAATGGTGATGCCTTAATGCATCCGCTTGATCGTCAGCCTCCCTTCTCCATCTCGTTCTCGGGAGCCTTGAGAGCACCGAAGCAGTTCCCTTTCTTGCAAGACAGCAGCAGCGGCCTCAGCACAGCTCGCCAAGATCTCCTGCGGCCGTTTTCTTCTGAAGAAGATGGTGCCAACATCGCCACGACCCGCAGCAGCACATGCAACGGTGTCCCCCACGGACTGGACCCTGAGTGCGCTCTCTCTCTTCTGTCAGGCATCTCCAGCACAGCAGCTCCAGTGCAGTTCGCCCCCTCGTTCGGTACAATCGGTGCCCCATCACAAGCTTTAACCACTGCATTCGCATCGGACGGCGCATCAGTTTCTGGTGACCATGTGTTGGTTCCTGCTGTCACATATGAAGATCCTTCCCAAGCACTGCCATTCTCTTGGCAGGTGTAGACCTGGGGCTGTGATTTTCTTGTGCCTGCAGAATTGCCGGTGTAAGTGACTGATGTTATTTTTTGGTCGTGTGAGGCCTGCCGAATTCAGGCTGGTGACTATTGTAGATAAATAACAGCTCAGGTCCTCTGGCTGATGGTGGTGGTGGTTGTGCAGATTATTTTTCAACCAATTGTGCTACGTCCGTAATCTTCTACATATCTGTGAGTATTTTTCTTGAGAGCTACGGATTGGGTTGGCTTGTAGGTCTTCCTGATATTTGTAATTTCAATAATGCTAAGTATCTATTTGGATTAAAAACAAATTTCAGCATGCCTAGAAAAGCTTTGTCTATTTTGGCTTTAATCCAAACATAATTTTGTCTTTACCAAAATTGCCAAAAATTGAAATTAGTAAAAATCAGTAAGGCCAATTTTAACACCAAACCAAACCAACCCTACATATCTATGCTTTGTTTAGCAACATTTTTAGGGCATGGGAAAAAGCCTACTTTTGCTTCCTCTATTTTCGAAATCTAATTTTGCTCTCAACCATAAAATTAAATAAAGAGACTCCTAAACAATCAAAACTGTTTGTTTCGCATTAGACAATGGTTCCTTGTATATAATACATACATAGCCTAATTTTTTATTTGACATGGCATTACTGGGCATTATAATAAGAAAAAAAAATAAAAAAAATGAGCCCACATGTCATCGATGTAATATCTTCTTCCTCCCCTACCCCTCTCTTTTATCCCCCTCTTTCTCTCCCTCCTCTCCTGAAGGGCAGGGCGGCGGCGTCGAGGTCGACCATTCCCTCCTCAGCCTCTCCCTCGTTGCGCCGACGCGTCGAGGCCTCGGCTGGCATCTTGAAGTGGTCCTCCACTCCGTCCCCCTCCCATACCGCCACTGATCCGCGACGCTCGTTTCTTCCGGGATGGCCTCCATCCACGCCGCCGCTGAGAAGCGTCGTCGTCGACCTCTGCGCCACCACTGAAGATCTACTTCGACCCCCTCCACCGGAACTGACGTCGGCATCATCATCACTAGCCTCTGCTGCCGGACAGAGTCGTTGGGGCAGCGTGGACGCGGAGGCGTGGAGCTCGAGATCGAGCAATGGCGGCTTATTCCTCCCGGCGCCCCGAGCCACACGATAGTGGGAAACCGCAGCTCCGGCGAGCGCAGCACCATCCCGATATGGCGGCGCGGATGAGGAAAACGGCCCTATCGCCATGGCGGCGAAGGGAGAGGGCTTCCGTCCTCAAAGTTGGCGGCTGGCGGCGCACTCACAGTCTGACGAGAACTCGAGGTAGCGGTGCCCTCGTTGACTCCGGCGAGGACGGCGTGCGGGTTTGAGTCTAGATTTTGGTTTCTTGAATCAGGTGCCGCCGCCTCTCCTCGCCTCGCCACCGCCCAAGAAGCGAGGAGGCGAAGGCCATGGCCAGGCTCAAGTTCGACGGGGCCGCCGGATCGTTGGCGCTAGGATCCTCCACCACGGCCGCCCAGGCAGCGCCTCATCGCCACTTCCATCGCCTCCTCGGCCTTGAGGAGCAGCGCCACTCGCCTCAAGCCCGACGCTCAGCGAGCTCCTCGCCATCTGCCGCGGTCGCCTCGGGCCTGGCGTCCGGCGATCTCCTCGTTGGCACTTCCAGCTGGTCGTAGTGTGGGCCAGAGCTGATGAGAGAAGGAGGGCCGTTTACATGTGCTTTCTATCATTTTTTTATTTTTTAATTATAATGTTATATTAGAATAACATATTGGTCGTGTTGAAAAATATCTCGGTCGACCATGCCGATGTCTATGAGGTTTGCTTAATTCCAGTGCAGACAGGTCGGCTTTTTTCCGTAGCTTGAGGTACGCACGTCGAGACTCGTGAGGTTCACTTGGCTCCGGTATGACGGTGTAGGTGCTGGCATACCAATCAATTTGACTATACAATTGACAATAAGGCGAGGCGAACGGGTTAATCGGACGATAGGCCGATGTGAGCTCTCACTAACGATATGTCGATAGGATCGAGGTGGTCATCGGCCGCGTCTGAATGATTTCTGCTATCGGCTGGTCATCGATAGAGATCGGGACGCTCTTCCATTGGCTAGAAAAACGATAAAGGCATAGATAAATGTTGATGAAGGATATGATAGCCGATGGAGGCATCAAACGGTATTAAAAGCAAAGCGCATAGGATCCCTCCTAATAGTCGACGAAAGTTGTAGCGGTTATTCATCAATTGGAAAGCCGATGAAAGCATATGTAAAGTGGCAAGAAAATATATAAAAGACACACCGGCTGTAAAGCCGATGCCACTCCGGATATGGCAAGGGCGAAACGAATCCATCAGCTAGCTGAGCCGATGAGAGAACGTCTCTCTGAAGATAGGCGTGCACTGGCTGGAAGGCCGATACATTTAGCGTGGCGCTTAAGGGGAGTCTCTGAAGACTGGTGCGTATCGGCCGAGTAGCCGATACGCTTAGCGTATTGCTTAATATATAGATAACTCATCGGCTAACACTCCGATGAAACGTCGTATAGAGACCTATAGGCCTAAAGCTCAACTACCGTTAGCACCCTCGTTGGTCAAATTTAACCGATGCAGTACGAGACCGACGATGGCGAAGAGAGTTTGATAGACCGATAGACTTTGTACGGACGTGATGTGATACATCCGATCACCTTAAGAGTTCGAATCTAACCGATACAGCCTTAGACAGAGCAAGATATGCTGGGATAGTGGCGGGATTTATCCCTTCGCCGGAGATCGACCTTAACCAATGCAGCCCCACGTCAAGAGCTAGACCCCGCTGGTAAAAACCTAGATAAACTATGATGGCGATACGTCGAAGTTGTATTAATCGAAGGATATGTTGATCCTTATAGGTTTACAGAGGTCTATATTTATACCCCATAGTATAATATAGTCCGATACGGTTACAACAACTATCGGACGTTATCTTGTAAAAATATAAAAGAAAAATATCTCTAGGGAAGTTAATTAAACTAATTAAATCTTTTTATATAAGATACGATTTACATGGATAAAGTACTCTACTGTTTTTCTTAAATTCGATTTCATCTAGATATACCGAATTTCTCCTTGTATCCGATTGGCTTCCTCCCTGTCGTAATTGGACTCCTCTTTTACTTCAGCCGATTTTTTTTTCAATCTTTTGTTAGGATTTTTAAATTTTGACGTTAACGTATATATGTCATGGAAGTTAATAGATGTTATTTAGGATAAAACCGTCGTCCATCCAAACTATGGAGAGAAGTAAATCGCTCCAGTTGAGGGATCATCTCTAGTTTTGCTGTTGATTTAACAAAAGCGATACATGAGAGAGGCAAAATTAAACTTTTTTCCCAGGGTGTGATTTTTTTTGAGAGGTCCAGAGATGCGAACTTGTGATGTTTGGTTGAGGCCTCAGAGAAGTAGGCCTTGTTTATTGTGTTGGGACACAAGGCCAGCACTATTATTAGTAGGCCAGATTGGCATATTTTTCTTTGCAAGTATGAGCGGTGTATTGACATTGAGGGCCCATAAGCCCCAAATTGTAACATGGGCCTTCGGACGCTTGGCATGAAATGTCCTCTGTTTATAAGTGTTGAATGCAATTTAAGATGGAAATTTTGATGGAATATATGAAAATTATTTGAATGATCATGCCGAATGAAATCAACATATCTATTTTTTTAAAAAAAATTATTTCAGAATCCCTGAAAAAATACCTTCACAATAGAGTAATTTAGAACCATAATTAATTAATCAATGCAGTTTTTTAGTGAAGAATTAATATAAAAAATTGATTGTTGATCCCGGAGGATGCATGGTCATGGAGCGTGCAAATTAATCTTGCTACAAGAGCAAAGTACAATTTCTTGACGGGAACTGGTGGTCAAGTTGGCCGTTGGAGTCAGCTAGAGCAATGTTAATCCTTCGAGATTAACCCTTAATTAAGCAAACAGGAGGATCACCACCGACATGAGAAACGAATCAAACGTGGCATCGTCAATATTAAATTAACGTGGCCATCACGTGATTGATTGCTTAGATTTGTTAGAAATGACCATACCTCCGACCGTTTACAAGGCTTTAGGGTTTAGAATTAGGGTTCACATAAGCAATAATCATTCTCCACACCAAGATCGGAGAAGGGATTGAAATACCCAATCCACAAAAAGAAATTATAATTTCAAATTTTTAAAAAAAATCAAAATTTTACTTTCAGACAAAATTAATCAAAATTGAGGAAATTTCAAAATTAACCTAAACACTTTTTATTTGCCTCAAATTTGGAACCAAAAATATAGTTAGTGAACTTCAACCAAATTTGAATAAATTCATTGTTGGGGGCTGAAATTAACAAAGTCACAAAACATTTATTTTTTTCACCTAGAATTTTAAAACCATAATTTGAATCTTTTGAATGAAATTCAACAAAATTTGGTTCAACCAAAATCACCAAATTTGGTATGAAATTCGTACAAAGGTTCAAATTTGTTTGATTTTTCTTTGAAGTGGGCAATTTCATTTCCTGTCAAAAAAATTCACATAACTGAAAATATTTTGTTGTAAGGATTGTAAGCTATAGTTATGATGAGCCAGGACAAAATACTGTCATTTCAAAAAAAAAAATCTACTAGTCAACTAATGGAATTTGTACACATAGGAGATTAAAGAAAACTTAGAGGCATACAGAGAAACAAAACAAAAAAAAAGGTGATAGCGCATAAGGAATTTTCTCTTTGTTAAAAGTCAGGTATCCACGTCACTCTCTCCCTTGAGATGTGGACATAGTAGCCACTTACCTGCTATCTAGTACTTTCATCCTCCTGCTCTCATGGTTTAGACTCATTTCCACGAGCTATCATACTTTGTCATAGGGTTGGAAGTAGATATCCAGAATTAGATCGAACTTGGCAACACTCGGTGAATGGTGTTGGTGTGAGTACGGTGAACGCGAGACAGGTTATTTCACACTTTCCATGCGAGATGTGAATCATCAAGAAAGCAATATCCACGGAAAGCAAATACTACCCAATAAAGCTAACTTTCTTGCAACAACTTCTTATCAAAAAAAAAAGAAAAAAAAATCATACGTCGAAAAACAAACCTGTGACTACGAACACCAAACAAGACCAAGAAGACCCAGCTAAGCTTATGCGTTAAGTTTATTAGTTCAAGAGAGTATAGCATGCTTACGTAGCTATATATCTAGTTGCCTATGTTTTGTTCTATACGTGTTCTACACTGATCGAATTTCAAATCCCGTCCTTGCAGAGTTTGGTATAGTAGATGCCATCCGAGGAGAGCATAATACTATAATCCATCCATCCATTTGTGTATCTACTACCTACAGCCTCAAGGAGTTGTGTATACGAAATTTAAGGACAAATTGTAGTACTTTACTGTGCTCCAACACTGTATTTCCAAGGACAGAAATGCACGTGAATGGTAAGTACAACTCTTAATTTGTGGTCAACTTTAGGTGAAACATCAACACCCGGAGTAGTTTCTATGATCCGTCCAAATTTGCCCATCCTCCTTGGAAAAATGAACCAGATCAAAATATACTCCTTCCAGTCATTTATTGAGAGATCTTCCAACGTCAAATATATTTGACCAGAGGGAGTACTTTAGGTGATTAATTCTCTTGTGTCCAAACCGAAATACAGAAAACGAAAATGAAAATCCAAGGAAAACAACCAAAAGCGACAAACAGAAACATAATTGACACATGAGAAAAATTTCCGAACAAACACATTTTTCATATGAACTTATCACGAGTAAATTAACCATTATCTTAAGCTAATGCTCAAGTGATACTAGCAGTTTACATATATAAACTAAATCTGAGAGAACAGTAATTAAATTGCCAGACCAAAGAACATCATCATCAACACCACATATATAGTCCCTCCGTGCTAATTAATCGAGCTGATCGACTAACATTTTGCATGCCTCCGGCCATGGTGCCTAACTGGTCGTCGGTAAGAGAGGACGGCGGGTCGCCGGCGATGAGCTGCTAGCTAGCCGAGGTAAATGTGGACGTTGACGGCAAGGAGGAAGATGGCGATGAGGGCGAAGTAGATGATGGAGTGGACGAGTATGGAGAGGCCGCTGGTCTGGAAGTTGCCGAACTCCACGATCCTCCCCTTCCCCGGGATCTGGAACAGCAGCCCCGGCGACAGAAGGATGAACAGCACCAGCCCTATGAACACCGGCCCCCAATCCGCCATGGCTATAGCTTCTCTCTCTAGTTCTTGCGCGCGCTCTCTCTCTCTCTCTACTGGCAGAAGAGTGAGTGATCCTGCTTCACACGGTTGCAGAGAAGATACGCAGCTGTGATTCTTGTACTCAGTCTCACACACTGGCTCAGCTTGGAAGGTCCCTCCTTTCGGTGTGGTAGGACCAATGGAGACTATAGTGTGGCAGTGGGGGTGTCTTCATGGCCTTTTGGGTCAGGGAATAATTAAGTAGAGGAGAGGGCAAATGGGGGATGGTGGTCGTGGTCGTGGTTGTCAGGGATGGTTTATTTTATTATATGTGTGATGTTATATATTTATGCGCATTTACATATATATATATATTTAGAGTAGTATTATTTGTTTTTTTAAGTCCCTCATTGTTGGTCACAACTAAAATTTAAATTTTAAATTAAATTTTGAATCGTTTTGCCATCGTATTTTTTTCTAGCGTTGGTTTCTAAATCACTAAAAAAAAATAATAGTTTTATGGTTGTTTTGATCCTTTTTCCATAGCTTTATCAGCCGTAGATTGTCTAAATTTATGTATTATATATTTCATTTTAGTCTTGATTGTGTCATTTTAGTTGCATGAATCTTATGTACGTGGAAAGATGGTAGATCAATAGTTCAATTGTCTTTTTCAATGGATACTCGTTTAAGTGATTATTATTGGTAGTTTGTTTGTCCTGTCAGTTTGCAATCAGATGTAACAATGCATCAACTTTTACTTTATTTGTTCCCCTCAAGTATAGTTTCTTTTAGGTCTTTCATTTGGACTCTTCATCATTCATCATTTACCTGATGAAGTCTTTTTCGTGTGGCCACTAAAAGGAGTTAACATCTGCGTCAGCTCTCAGTTTGATTAATTTGCAAGTGCATAACCATAATATGTTGTTTAATTATTCTAGTTCCTATAGTCAACTAGAATTTTATGTTTCTCCAAAGAAAACTAGAATTTTAAGTTAAGACTTAAGAGGTACATATAAAAAATTCTACTAGCCTTTTCTAATCGAGACAAAAACTTAAAGTACACCTAACATTCATTCCTTTTAATTATACAAGTTGATCTACAACATCAGCATTATACAAATCACTTCCATTGATCGCATTAACCAATTGAATGAACACCACTTATTAACTACTACCCCTTAATAGAGCACCCAACCATATTGAGCCGTAGAAAATCAGAACAAGGTGATGTGGAGGGGAGGGTGATCGTCAGTAGTACTACTCAACTGCAGCTAGCAGCATATGGAATCAAAAGCAGTTGACGACAGATTCCAAACCCAGCCATATGGTCACCACCACCCATTTTCTTCCTGCCCTGCCATTCCATCCATGCAAGCAGCCATGGCTTTTTCTTCTTCACAGGTCCCAGTGACTACTTGCCCTCGTCCTCACGTGTTGTCCTAAGGCACGGAAGAAAGGTTATAGAATGTGAAATAAAAGTGATGAAAAATTGATTTATATTTCAATTAATAAAATTGATATATATTAAAATTATGATGGCAAAACGTGACAAGTGTTGTGTACACTGA
This sequence comes from Oryza coarctata, assembly GCA_030770085.1. NCBI lineage: Eukaryota > Viridiplantae > Streptophyta > Magnoliopsida > Poales > Poaceae > Oryza > Oryza coarctata. The sequence continues at coordinate 9,797,798 of CM061483.1, read as the reverse complement.
GTTATGAGAATCCGTACATAAAAATATTTTTATTATTATAAATTACTGTAGCAATAGACCGACGGCGTAGCCAGTAGACCGGTAGCATGGGCTGACAAGCATGATAAGACCTATGGTGTGGAAGCGGACTAGCAGGATGTAGGTGTGAGGACGAGCTCAAGCACTCATGTCGTGGCTTACAGGCGTGACCGGTAGCGCGGTGCGTAGGACCATGACGAAGTGGACTGGTGAGCACATGCAAACCGATGGCGAAGCGGGTTGGTAAGCACGTGAAGGGTAACGACAAAGTGGGTTGGCACGAGCAGGCCGACAGTAGGAGCATGCCAAAATGTAGCGGACTAGCAATGTAAAGCAAAGCAGATTAAAAGTGGAAGCGAGTTGAGCCGGCAACACGAATGTGGCTTGGTTGTATAGTGTGGGTGTGGCCGATTGGACTGCCGCATTATTGTTTATTATAAAAGAAAAATGATTTTTGTTTTTTCGTGAGATTTTGTGAGTTAAATGATTTAGATAATATATTAGAGTTCTAATATAGGTTAGGGATTTTGTGGAGAATTTTTTTAGGTGATTTAGAGAAGTATCTCATAAGAATAATTTTGATAATAAAGGCAAATTTTATAAAAGTTTAGTGCGGTAATTAATATCTTACTTTTGCATATGTGTAGTGATTGATTTTAGATTAATTTGTTTTTCTCTGAGATTTGGATTAATTTCTTTAATCGTGTTTTCTTAGTGTTCTGAAAATTATTTTTATCTCGCATATTAATTAATTTTCATCAATTTTTTTAGTAATATTGTTTTATTAATGTCTTAAGATCTAAAAGTCTGATTGATATAATTCTAGTTTATTTTGTTTACAAATTTTATGCGATCAGAGTTAGATCTACAATAATCTGTTTAGTGATGAAATGATATTTTGTCTAGATTCTGAAAATGTGAAAAAGTTTTTCAGTTATGTGATTAGAGAGATTTGTTAAATTTTATGTTTAACTTCTGTAATCATTCACTCCCTTCTAATTTTTTTATCTTACTATGAATCAATTCTAGAGAAAATACTACTCTCATGGATGGCAATGGTGGTGGTTTGCAACTCTGAATTTTTCACGGTGGTTGCAGTGTCTGTTTCGGTGATGGACCTGAAGATTTGGTCAGATGGAGCAACAGGACAACGCTGAACTTAATCGCCTACATGGTTTGTTAGGTTCCCTGTGATGATCACACTGAGAGTGTTGGTTTTTGTCATGCATTAGACAACTAATATGGAATTGCCCTTCCATGGCAGGCAGCTTAATTGCTAGCCATAGCAAAATGAAGCATTAATAATATGATCATTTTATGCATAGTCTGCTAATTAATTAATCTCAATGTCTGTTATGCTCTTTCATAAGTAGTTTGGTTTAATTACTACTTTTTGTTAGAAAACACATGGCTTATGTTTGGTAGTGGCTGGTCACAATTTCTGGACCAGAGACGAGACGTCTAGTTTACTGATTCTTAAGCATATCTAAACCTAGATAGTTAAGTTTGCATCAGATCATGTCTATCACTTTATTTATAATTTAGGTCACTAACCTTTTCTGTTGTTATGGGTGATAGAATATTGTATCTTCACAAGCCTGGCTTGAATCTTATCCCAGTATCTCTTCTTTACTTTTTAAATGAAGATTAGCCGATGTAATTCAGTATTCTGTAACTTGGAGTAAGGTTTTAGGATTATTGAGTTACTTTTTGTGTGAAAGACTAAAACTTGTCTACAAGAATAAAGGATCAGTGAAACTTTTTTATGACCTTAACAAATGTTTTATTCCATGATAGAGTAGTTCTTGGATTTATGAGGATTCGTACTTTCAACTAGATTAATTCATTTCCATTTTTAAATTAATTAGAAAAGGACTATTGATGTAATTTAAGCACATCGAAATAAGGACTACTCACATGATGCAGAAATTTCAGGCTGCCAAAAGGATGCAATTAATGTACTATACGAAGCTTTCAGGCTTTGGATGGCTCAATGCTTTATCAGACAGATCCCTCTTTTGGATTACCTAGTTTTCACAAATAGGTATTTTGATGCAAAAGTATATCCTGTAATTAATATTTGACCCAACATTTCTTTTCCCTATGTAAATCTAAAGCAGAGGGGGTTGACAGGACATATGATGAAACAGACGACTGCTTAGTTCAAACATAAAAAAATATCGGTAATATATATTCCTTTGAAAAAGTAATTGTTCTAGAGCTTTAGGGTAGTAATTAAAGCAGCTCATTTATGGTATCCTACTAGTGATCTAACAGTTCAGATCGGCTCTGTGTTAGTAAAATCCCCCTCCTAGTATGGGTAGTACACGTAAGTAGTGCTTACTAGTATCATGGTATTGTGGAAAAAATCATGACATATATATGTAATTTGTTACATACAATTTAAGATTTGTGTAAAGATTAACGTCATTCTCACATCTCTATATGAAATTTCCTAAATTACCACGTCAGTTATAAAATATCTACATGAATGAACGGTTAAATTCCATTCATACTAGTAACCCTCTATCATTAATACGTTGTACCGTAAAATAACCCTTAATTAAACCCCCCAGTTTCAAAAGCAAAATAAAGTTAATTAAAGGTGATAAACCTAGTCAACGAACAGATTATTGATCTACACGTGGATGAATTAGAGATGTCAATGGTCCCGTTTCTCATTTTCCCATGGAGAATTCTCTTGTTAAGGGACAGGGGTGGTTACAATAAGGTACCCACAGGAAATTAAATAGAGAGAAATTTGTATTGATCCGGCCTGGCGATGATGGATATGATTCACTGTTCCTCATTCCTGCCCCTCGTGGAGACCGAGTAAATAGTGTATGGTTTGTTGATGCACGTGAGAAAGATCGGATTAGGCAGAGATACGTGCCGAGAGAGATAAAGGTCCGATACGATGATGTGTGAACACGTCAAGGTCTAGAAGATCTGCTTAGCTCTAATGTAGTTACTTTGACTTATTAGCTCTACTAGGTGTGTCAAAAAATATGTTCGTGTGCATGTGGGAGCCGATCGGACCGGGTAAAGAGGCACGCTGAGAGGGTAAGCGAGCACGAGCCGATGGAGGTTCGATGGAGGTATACGAACACACAGAGACCTAGAAGATTTGCTTTGCTCTAATGTAGAGCCTTGGGCTTCAAGGTCCTTTCGATGGGATTGCTGGAGTTGCAAGTGTGCCAGTTAATTTGACCCTTTAATTGACAAGTAGATAAACCGATGAGTCAATCGACTGATTAGCCAATACAAACTCCCGCTATCGGCGACTAGCCGATAAGGTTGAGACAGTCATCGGCTACGTCTGATACACTCTTGCTATCGGTTGGTTATCGGTAAGGGCTAAAGCACTCATCCATCAGCTGGAAAGTCGATGAAGGCATAGACAGATAGCGACGAATGGAATGAGAAAAATACATCGGCTGTAGAGCCAACGACGCTTCGAATAAAGTAGTTGATAGGCACTATACGGACTCATGCTATCGGTTGATTGTCGATAAAAACTGTAGCACTCTCCCATCGGCTAGAAAGTGGATAAAGGCGTAAACATATAATAAGGAATAAGATAATGGACCCATCGGCTGTAGAGTTGATGATGCTCTAGAATACAGTAGACGATGAACAGGATGTGTAATCCTCCAATCGACTGGTTGCTGATAGAGGCAGTAGCGCTCGTTTATCAATTGAAAAGTCAATGAAGACATATGTGAATAGCAAGGAATAAGATACTAGGAACATCAATTGCAAAGCCGATGACACTCCTAGAATATGCGATGAATAGTAAGGAGTGAGATCCGATCTTCTAAAGATACAAGAGGCTAGGAACATGTGAATTCATCGGTTAGCTGAGCTGATGAGAGAAATTCTCTAAAGATATGTATATATCAGTTAAGAAGCTAATGTACTAGACATGAGGCTTAATGTGTGGGCAACTCATTGGCTGGGTGCTCTGATGAAACATTCGTATAAAGGCCTATCGATCTATGGCTCAGTCTACTATTAACAGTCTAGTAGGTCAAACCTAATCGATGCAGTATGAGATTGATGGTAGTAAAGGAAGCTTGATAAGCCGATAAAACTACGCGAACGTGATTAATGCACTTGATCGGACTAAGAGATTGAACCTAACCGATGCAGTACCAAGATAGTGGTGGGACTTACCCCTTCGCTAGAGATTAGACTTAACCGATACAGTCTCGCGTCGAGAGCCAGAATCTGTCGGTAAAAACCTAGATAAATTAGAGTAGTAATACGCCGAGATTGTATTTGATATGTGATTGATGATTTATAAAGTTCTAGGGGGTCTATATTTATACCCTAGGGTTATAAGAGTCCGACGTGGTTACAAACAATCTCCGGATGTTATTTTCTAAATATAAAAAGAAACTATCTCTAAGAAGTAACAAAACTAATTAAATTTGTCTATCTTACAAGATATATTATATGACGATAAACTATCTTGCTATGATTTTTATGGCTTTTTCTCAGACTCGATACCATCTAGATAACCTTTTGTCTTTCACTGGACCAAATCCATCCTCAAACCATCTAATTGGTTTTCTTGCTATATCAATCACCTTCTTTTTATAAGCCGATCAACTTTTCAATCTTGCTTGTGAGGCTTACCAAATTTTGATGCAAACAGGGTTTCAATTTTGCAATATTGTTGTATTGTCTCCCACGACCCATAGCAATAAGGCCCAATCACCGGAGTATATAACCCATCTGCTAACCCTATCCCCTTCCACTGATTCCCCACCCAATCCCCTTGGTCTTGTTGAGTGGCTACACTGCCGCTCCTCTTTAGACTCAAGTGCCACTGGGTCAAGGCCACAACGGAAGGTATGCTATGGCTCACGCAGCGCTCCTCTTTCTCCACCACCCCTCGCACTTTTCCTAGTCCTTGGCTTTGTGTTGTGCTTGTCCTCCTCGCCCTTCGACCTACCACCTGCTCGTGTAGCATGCCAGATCAAGACCTTACCCAGTCGCCCTCCTCCAGTGGTCTATCATGGACTCACCTTTGTCGCCCTCTCCTACCCTCTCCCTCCAATCTTACAATTTTATTGACCATGTGACTGCAGGACATGGGAGGTGGCTGCAGGGGCTGAGGAAGAAGGGGAAGAAGATGGTGAGCCGCTAGATTGCAACAATGGAGGCTTTATATGGATTAATTTTCCATGCCGATGGCGGAGATAGAAAAAATGTTCTCCCATTGTATTTGACGGGGGTGGAGGCATGAGGAATTTCAACCCACAGGAAGAGTATAGGGGCGTAACCCAATAAGGAATTCCCTATTGCTATCCTAGTGCTATCTCTAGGATGAACAAGCCCGTTATGCATACCTCATTTTATTGACGAGGGATCTTTAAGTTTTCTCAAATTATGGTTATCATAAAAGCTAGCGACTTTCTGCGCAATCTCTTACGAGTTGATTGCAGATGCTTTGTTTTTCTCTGGCGTCTGCTAGTCATCAAAGGATATGGATAAACCACTGCTGGTTTCCAAGGCTAATTGGCTCAATTTCAGCTTAAAAGCTTAATCTGGTTTCAAATGTTATAATTTGATCTTTTTTTATCACTTTTAGGAGCTTTTTATCAGTGTCATTATCCTGATCTCTTTTCATGATTGCTACAGACAATAAAAAAATGTATACCTGAAATTATTCCTAAGAATCAAATCTCAAAAATTAGCTCATGAAGCTGAGCCTGTGATGCATACATCTTCCATCTCCAACAATAAAAAAACAATCGCATGGAATTCAGACCTGAGTCCTGGTCTCTCTAAATTATGATATGTATTGTCATTTCAGTGTACCAAACATGCATGTCATGCACAAAGCAGGACAAAATTTTTGTGCAATAATTCCTTTACAGCTAACATGGGGACCAAGTAGGTGGAACAGTACATAGAAGCTTCCTGTGTGTTAGGTGCTGCATCAACAGTATAATTGGCCCTGGTCCATGTGTGCTTGGGATGACAAAGCTAGAGTCATGGCTTTGAATGGCTACAACATGCATATGATGAGGAACAATTAATAATTCCAGTCAATTTCTTGTTGTTTGGATGCAAATTTGGATTTTGGTCTCATGTGCACAGTTGCATGTGTGGAAGGACGAAGGATGGAGAGCTCACTCATTCCAAGAAGTGAGAAATGGTTTATGCCTTTTTGGTTTGCACCCTGAGATGGATCAAATCGTTGTTTTGATTACTCACTTATTACGACATCCCCATGGCTAGAGCAACAAATTTCATGGGAAATAATAGTTCAGTATTATTGGAGTTACAATCGTGAAAAATATGCCCATTTCAAATGGGGTTTTTAATTAGAGAATATTTATGGTACTTGAGAGGTACCAAGAGGTATTAAATTTTACCTAAAAAATATGGCTGTAAAATCACTCGTACAATTAAGGTTCTAGGTAGCTACCTGGTTTTCTTTGCACCGCACCGTTACTACACAAGATTGATGAGAATACTTATGATTGCACACAATGTGCATGTATTTGTCTTTCTGCATTATTAGTTGTCCTTTTTTTTTTAAAGAACAAGATCTGTGATCTGACCACATAGCAAAACACTTGAGGATTAAAATGATCCAATTGAGACCTTGCATGGCCAACATGAAAGTGGGCTACAACTAAGAAGCATGGGCTGCATAGTTGTTTCCTACGGCCCAAATATTTATCTCTCCCTACCACAGGTTATAATTGGGCAGGGCAATGCAACGATTCCTATCTTAATTAATTGTGAGATTAATTATTAATCCAAATTATACGAGCAAAATAATTGAGCATTGATCTAGGGACGTACATTCCGTGCCGTTTACCATCCCAACCAGCTCTCAAAATCTCCCAGCCGGCCGTGCGCAATGGCCGGCCGCCGGTCATCACCGCCATGGCGGACGATGTCATCCACGCCGGCGACACCTCCTCCTCCATGCTGCCCAGTCTCTCACGTTCCATGTACGGATTGATTCCTTTACGTGGTTGATACGTCGCGTCTGCGAAATGCATGCAACGATTTCTGATGTGCATGTGCAGGACGATGGGCGCCGGCGCCGGCAGCGAGCGAACGGTTTATGTGCTTGGTCCAGGCCCAAGATGTATCATTCATAGCCTTAGATATATGTGCTTGGTCCAGGCCCACCAGACACACGCAAGTGAAAGTTGGGTATTGGTGAAAGTTTAATGACAGTTTTTGTCTAAGCTCCAAATTAGGGGAACAAAACTTCTTACAGATTGAGATGGAACAATGAATTTGGCAGCATCATGCAACCTTAACCTTTTGTTTTGTTTGCCAACGTACTGTAACTTTTTGTGTCTTCCCCTGTTTAATCGTATGGTTTGCTAGACATTTCTCCAAACAGAAACTGGAGTTGGGCACAATATTTTAGTTGAGTGTTTGATAATTTATGCAGTAGCTTTTAAATCCGTGGAGAGATCGATGTCTTGTAAGGTTGAGTGTGATCAATTTGGCATGCTACACATACCAGCAGCAACAACTTCACTGTTTCAAAATCCAACGTTCTAATATTAATGCCAAAGCAAATGTATTATCTTCTTGAAGATATATGTGCATGGCTCTGGTCAATTGGTTTCAAATATGAATGCGATTCTATAAGAATTTTGTTAGGTTCATGAATTTATCCTGGAATAACAAAGTCCCCCTTTGGGAAATGGCTGATGGGTGATGGGGCTAAACCTGAGTTTGTGACATTTATTCGGTGGCACAAACGAATTACAAAGTTAAGAAATTGATTTAAAAAATTATCTAAGAGATATTCATAAATAAAGTAGGACGTCATTATGATGTCGGCAACATAAGCTATCCTATGCCGTACTATTTTTGAGAAAAAAAATCACTCAAATCTTTATTCTTCATACATTGGTGCAGTCCACATCGATCGAGTGAGGATGCAACTTTTTGCAGTACACTCTGCATGCATGCAGGGAGGCTAATATCACTGGAGAAGCGGCGGGATGCTCTGCTCGTTCCGAAAGTAGTCGCCGGGATCCACCTTCCCCTTCACCGCCGCCAGCCGCCGGAAGTTCCCCATGAAGTACCTCTCCCCCCATACCTTCCCGCTCTCGTACGTCGTCACGCCGTCGCCGCCGACCACGTTCTCGCCGATGTCCAGGTCCCTGTAGTTGGCGAACGCCTCCCTCGGGTTGCTGCTCACGGACGGCTCCATCGCCGCGTACAGCCCGTCCAGCCACCGCCTGGCCGCCGCAGCGCTCACGCCGTCGGCGTCCCCCCACCAGAAGACGCCGTACTGGATGTTGTACAGTACTCCGGCGCGGTGCGGGTAAGGGGTGATGAAGTCAGGCACCACGGAGCCCACCACGCCGCCGTGGGGCTCGAGGATGAGGATGCCGTTGGTGTTGCTGGTGAGCCATTGGTCGAAGAGGGTGTCCCACGCGGCGGCGCCGATGGGGCGGCGGACGTAGTCAGACTTGCTCTTGACATAGGTGCCGAGGTTGTTGGTGCGCTTCAGCATCCCCTCGAGCACCGCGTCGGCGCTGCCGAGGCTGATGAAGGACATGGCACGGAGCCAGGTGAGCTCGTGGCAATCGGCGGGGGTCATGCCGAGCTCCGGGAAGTAGGCGCGCATGGTGGCGGCGAGGCGGGAGCAGCGGCCGAGGTAGAGGCTCTGGAACAGCGCCGTCCGGCCCTGGAGGACGACGCGGATGGTGAGCTCCGGGAGGAACGGCTCGAGCACGAGGGTCTCCCACTTGGCTAGCACGGCGGCGGCTCCCTCGTCGGTGGTCTTGGCGATGTTGAACACCGTCACCCTGGACGGGACCATCGAGAGCTTTAGCCGCCACGACACCACCACGCCGAAGCTTTCGCCGCCGCCGCCGCGGATGGCCCAGAAGAGGTCCTCCCCCATGCGGCCCCGGTTGAGGAGCTCGCCGTCGGCGTTGACGATCATGGCGTCGAGCACATTGTCGACGCCGATCCCGAACTTCCGCATCATCAGCCCGATCCCGCCTCCGCTGAGATAACCCCCGACGCCGACCGTAGAGCACGCGCCGCCGGGGAACGCGAACCCGGGGTTGGCCGTCCCGATGGCGTAGTAGAGCTCTCCAAGCGTGGCCCCGGAGTCCACCCACGCCGTGGCGTCGCCGGCTTGGACGCGCACGGAGCGGAGCCTGGCGAGGTCGAGCACGGCGAACGTCTCGGCCCGCACCGACCGGTACGACAAACCCTCGTAGTCGTGCCCGCCGCTACGCACGCGGAGGCGCACGCCGTTCCGGCGGCCACACCGCACGGCGGCCTGGACGTGGGACACGTCGGACGCCGCGACGATGCAGAGCGGCCGCACCGTGGCGTTCGTCACGAACATGGGGTTCTGCACGGAGGAGGTCAGTACCGACATGAAGCCGCTCGAGCTCTGCGTGTACACTTGCTCCGCCGGGATCTTGTCCGAGAGGCACTGGAGGAAGTCATCGGTGGGGGAAGCCGACGAGGGGGGGAAGAAGGTATTGCAGCAGCAGCAGAACAGGAGGAGGATCGCTAGTGGCATGTTGCTGCACATGGTGGTCACCATTGATCGACCTTGGATTAATTCTTGATGAACTAGAAGTGTTTTAGCTAAGCACTAAGCTATAGCTGATAATGGCCGACTAACTTTACAAGTGCAATATATATGATGAATTGCTGATGCCTTGCGCACTGTGTACGTAGTATCTGTAGTTGCATTTGACTTGTGATTTACAGAAAGAATAGACAAATGCCGTGCTTAATTATTTCAGTTAGTCTCTACTCTCTGCAGCTATCGTGAGGCTGTATCCTCTGTGTGCATGTCATGTGCTGATGTGCAGAGAAGTTCTCAAGAGTGAGGTGAAGAGCATATTGTAGTGACAGGCGGATTTTCTGACCTTAGCAAGTGCTGTATTTTTTTACGTAAGTCAGATGGTTTGTAAATTGTAAAAGATTCAGAAAGAATTTAAAAACATGGATTATGGTGCCATCTATCATAGAGTAAAAATACAAGGCTAAACTCAATCTATACATGTAGGGATAAATAAATATGGCTTCAGATCTTTTTTAAGGGTTAATTGTATCCATGCATGTCATCATTAAAGTGTCCTACTGAAAATCCGTAACTACAAAGGCTCAAATCGGTGGGTGCAAATGAGGTTTTCTAAAATTGGAACCGTGTCATTATATACGTGTTAGACACCCTTTTACACCTTTTTTCACGTACATTACTTTTTTATGGACCATTTTGCATGTCTTACACTCAATCATTCAGTCACCACGACATAGTTACTCCCTTCACCCCAAGTCACACCGCTCCTCCTACCACCACACCTCCTCAAGCCTCAGAGAGGATGACAAGGAGGCTGGTAGGTGCTATGGGCGGGGTTCACATTTTGAGTTGGAGGAAGATGGTGATGGCCTCAGCGGTCGATGTTCCTCCATATTGGTACCAACAAGTGGTCAATGATGGGTTTACCATAGCATCTCCATACAATGGTGAGAGCAAGATGCCAGTGTAGGCAGAGCCTACATCAACGAATGGTGGCAAGATAACGGGTGGTGGGCTGGCAATGAGGTAAACTTAGGCTTCCCCTAATGATGGCACAATTCAGGGGTTCACACAATAGGGGCCCACATACATGAATGGCAATGGGCAGGCGAGGGGAGGGGGGTAACAGCGGCATTACAATGATGTTGTAGATTGGGGCCATTCCAACACACATTTCCTTCCATTAGCTCCTCCAACGACAAACTGATTTCAAGTGGCAATAGAGGGTCTAGAGTATCGATGCCTAGGAGTTGCAGATAATGATGATGCACGTTGAGGTGCCTAGGTGGGAAGGCATGCAGCGGCTACTTGCTGTGTCGCTGACGAAAGGGAAGAGGAGGCCAATCTACTCCATTTGAGGCCATCATCATTGGCGGTGGGAGAGAGGGGGATGGAGGGGCAAAATGGTCTATACAAAAATATGAAAAATAAGTATAAGGGTACCTGAGGCATACATAATGACACTGTTTCAATTTTAGAAAGTTTCAATGGCACCCACTCGATTTTAGTTTTTGTAGTGGCAGATTTCCCATAGGGCACTTTTATAATGACATTGGATCCAATTAGCCTTTTTATTATTTTTTTAAAAAAACTACGTTGGCACTGCACAAACTTATGAGGTTGGTACAATTTTATTACACAAACTTGTAAAAAAATATATTGATGAAATTGGGTAGTGCATGTGAACCAAAACAAAATGGCACATTGTGGCTAATTTTTGTGAGTTAGATGCTATTTAGGATGTTAGCTGCCCTCATCTATGGTAACTCTTAATACTAGATATGCTAATGACTCCTAACCCTTTTATTTTTTTTTGTCTCGATCACCTTAACCACCCATAGCCATCCTCATCTCCTTGCCTTTAGCAATGGCACTGTTACCATGCCACTCCTACCTGCGGTGCTCTCTATGATAGGGATCACCTCTCTAACCTACTCTAAACCTTAAAATCCTAAATCCTATGCTATTGCCACCACCATCACCGAGAGGAGGATGAGCTCAGTTGCCAGGCCTTAGTCTTTGGAGGGTTATTTAGCTTGAGGTTGGCAGTCGACTTATGGCTAATGGAAGTTTGAAGAGGAACAAAAGGATGGCTTAGATATTGATTCTAAGATGTGTTTTATAATGATCTCTACTGTAGATTGATTATTTTTGTCTAATCTAATTGATTATATCTATTTATACTATCACACTAATAGTAAAACTTATAAAGATATTAATAGTAACTACGATTAGTAGAGAGCTCTATAGTGGCTGAGTGTTTAGAAAATAATTAATAAAAGGTAACTGACAAATAGCTAAACTACCTCTATTATCGTGATCATAATTTTTAGGCAAAATATTTTGATGCCTTCAAGTCATAGGCGTATAAGCCCAGTTGCACCCAAACCAGGTATTGAAAACCAATGAATGGAGGCCAATCACGGTGGTATAAGAAGGCTGAAGACGCAAGGCAGTAGCATCGGGACATGCAGACAGTGTGAGGAATCGACTTCGCTAGTCGGCGGAATTGGAATCCGGACTGTGTCATGGTTGAGATCTGGGTCGCGGCCGGCTTTGGCTGTTTTGGTCATGGGCATTGATACCTGGCCGGGACAGCAGAAGTACAGTCGACCAAAATTTATCAACTAACGAGACGCATGAGCGTACGTTGACAATTGGCACGTGGACATCTTCAATTGGACAGGAAGGTTCTTCCTATGAAAAAAATGAAGAGGTTAATAGAGGGTTTTAAAAGACCCCAGCACTGCAAATGAAAGGGAGGGTGGATCATATAATCATATCGTGATGGTTTGGCGTGTAAAAGCTACTGTTTATAGATAATGAAAATGCTTTATATTTTCTATCATAAAACACATAACTAATAAGTTTTTAATGAAGTTAAAAAAAGAATGATAGAACACGATCTCACCTATCTTTAGATACAATTCTTACGATTAAACATATATGTTACACCATATGAGATACTATTAATAACCGATTATAAAAATTTAACACCACTGCTCATAATAACGTAGGAGCTAGAGCTGTCTCTCGTATCGAGAAGAACGATGTTAGATGCCACTAAGATTTTGCTAGCTTGCTGTTGAATCAGTCAAAATCCCACAATCGAAAAGAATCCACGTACGCTTAAGAAAAAAAATGTCTATGTCAAGTACTCACTCCCAAAAAAATTGTCATTTAAGGCACAAGCACGTTCTTTCGAATATATCTTCGATCAGTGAATCTTTTTCCGATTACTTCAAAATTATTTTTATAGGCGAGATTAAAATATTTTTTTAGTCGGCCAAATCACAGCCCTCCTGCGAAGACTTTTGTCTGTGCTCAGGAAATATGAGTCATCTGCATCGGTCACTTCAAAAAGAAGAGCGGTGGCTCATGATCATAAAGATTTATTTTTACAAATTGTTATAAAGGGTGTCTACTAAAATATTTATGTTATACCATATTTTTTTTGGAGCCTATCTTATTTTAGAACTTCTCTTTCTTGCGAAAAAAGGAAAGATATAGGAGAATATTTTGATTTTAAATCTTTTGATTAATTTTTCTCTCCAATTTTAGATCAACTTAGGACATTTTTTTTGCAAATCATTCCTTAGTGGTATTTTTTACCCAATAATTATAAATTTTATTGTAATTAGTACCGTAGATCTGGATGGGTCTCTAGTTTGGAGAGATAAACCTTCTAAATTAGTATCTCATGTTTTTTTAAATAATATTACTCTTATTTTTTTCACTAGATTTATTTGCAATTCATTCTCTTAGAATCTTTATTGTGTGAAGAAAATTAAAAATTTGGTTATTTGAAAAAAATATATTTAGAAATTTAAGAAAGTAATTTATAATTAAAATAAAAGAAAAATATTATTTAAATTATTGGAAATTGCATATTATGTTGTGGTATTTACAAATGGATACACAGAAAAATATGTACAAAACACCTAGATTTCAATAGTCATTTCTCAACGAATTATTCAAATTCATCGAAGTAGGGAAGAATCATTCTGTAATCAAGACGACAAAGAAAATACATTATTCATACTTCGATTGCAAAAACAACAAAACATGCATATAAAAATAGAAAGTTATCAAGTTGCACCAGCCCGCTTATGAAAATCATTTTTACAAGCGGAGCGTGTCTTAGCCTACCTGCGAAAACCATCTTTGTAGGCCGCGCACGGCTTCGGTCTCTTGAAAAAAAGTCTCTCATAAGGCACATGCGAAAAATTTTATATGCTCTACCTTCTGAACCCTAGTTTTATGCCGCGAGGCTACTAAAATTGAACCATGTGCATACCATCTCTCAGCCTTCTTTCTCGCCTTTGGCCTCAGCCTCCACCGCCACCCCACGCTCTGGCCTCTGCCCTTCAGCAGCTTCACCGCCATCGCTCTCCCTATGTGGCCTCAGTCACCACCGTCCTCGAGTTTTAGCCAATGACGCTCCATCCCTATGTGGCCCTTCTCCATCACACATGCCCTTCTCATCGTTGCCATCACTGCCTCCTCTCCAATCAATTGTTGTTGTGCCCTGCCTCCTTTCCCTCGACGCCCCTAGCCTCACTCCTTGTCAAAGCACATTGCCTTGGTCGCTGTTGTACTCAGCTTCCTCTTCCCTAATGCCGGCTCCTCGTTCCTCACCCTAATGCGTGCCACCTCGGTCGCCGTCGTCCTTGGCCTCCTCTCCACCAATACGAGCTGCCTCTGCCATCCTCGGCCTCTTCTGCCTTGCTATCCTGTGCTTCCTCCCCCTTGCATGTGCCATCCTCGGGCATCTTGCCTCGGCTCGATGCCATACATTTCTTCTCACCGACTGGTACACTCGTCCCGAGCGCCGTACCTTGTCATCACCCCTCGTCACCATAGTCCTCACCAGCTATCCTGGCCTCATCGTGCCCGACCTCCTCACCGTCGGCTTGCCAACCATATTTGCCACCGCTCATCAAGTTAATGTTAATTTTTGATATATTTTTATTGTATAAAATTTATATGAATTTTACATGAAAATGTTAAATGAATTTTGATGTGAAACTTAGGATTAATTTTGATGTGAATTTAGAATGGATTTGATATGAAATTTAGGATGAATTTTAGATGTGAATTTTAGTTGATAAATTAATCTAAATTTGAGATGAAATTTTGATGTGAATTTATAAGTATTTTAGATGTAAAATTTTGGATGGATGCATTAATGTTAAATATTATGTGAACGATGGTTTATTTTTAGGGGTGTATTTTAGATAAATGTTATATGTCAATTTTACTTGTGAATTTTGATTTAATTTTATATGGGAATTTTAATGGATGTATTAATGTGCTGGTTGAGCTGCCTTGAAAAATTAACTATGACGTTTAATTGCAGGCGGCTAGTCGTCTATAATAATCGGTTTAACCCTTCTAAAAAATAATTTTTGAAGTAGTGTGAAATGCACACAGTACATCATAAGCCCTGAACATTAGAAAGTTTGTCGCGGTGAACGTTGTGTGCAACGATATGGGTTCGTGAACGGAAAATGTAACATGCATGAGATGAGATCTATTCTTAGGGCAGAATTAATGGGATTATAAAACAAAGGGAAATGTCATAATTAATTAACGATTTCGGTGATCACCGGCCCAAAGTGGCACGAAACACTAGATCGACCTCGTTCTAAATCTCATAAATAACAGATCAACCTGACAAGCGAGCTAGTTGAGCTACCGACACAGTTTATCACGTGAAACAAAATTCGAAATAGATGATGATCTGGTCAACTAGTAGTTAATTAAAATGATTCTATGTTACTGCTATAGTACTGGCTAGGAGTCGTATCTATGTAGTGCTATGGTCAAGGTCAACTAGCAAACTCGTTCCATTTCACGAGAAAATCCAATGCCATGTTGGGGAAGGAAACTCGCAAGAAGCTACTACAAGAAGTATTGTGTTTGTACTTAATTTGTAGTACAAGATTGATTGACGAAGTACCAAATGATGCACATTGGTTTAGACCAACGTTTTTAAAAACAGATTACCAAACTAATCCTGGGCACGAGTCCGGACCGGTCGCCATATTCTTTATTGAATTTACAATCTTTGGGCTAGTTTGTCGATAAAGGCTGCAAAATTTAACTTACAGTTTTCTTAGAATTAGAGTTCAAAACGGAGGAAATATGAACAGATAATCCATATATCATATTTGTTTTTATATTTTTAGTCCGATATGAAAATGAATATGAATATGAAAACAAATACAAATTATTTATTTTGAGTACGAATAAAAGATTGAATATGATTATGCAAAAATATAGAAACAAATATTTCTCAAAACGTAGAAACACCTAAACTTCTCGTAGGGAATAGAGACTAATGCAACTACATGTGGTTGCCTCCTTTAATACAAAATATTCCTAACTCCGGAGAATACCTAGAAAAGTAAGCAATAAATTACGTATGATACTGGCTACTTGAAGTTACTTGTGAAAGATTGAAGCACTCTTTAAAGGAAGATAGATTATGGACTAAATGAAGTTCATTAAGTTTAACACATATGATATAACTAGTATAAATACATGTCTAGTTGATATATAACATATAATCTAATTGGCAAAGACCTTGTGAAAGGGACTAGTTTTGGTAGGCTATGCTATGATTGAAGACAAGAAGAAGTGAGCTGGAAGGATGAACAGATTTCCGTGAGACAAGAATCTCCAGATAATTGTATATGCTAGAAATTGTGATACCATATTTGTATATGTATCTGAGAAAAAATATATCATTTTTTATTCGTATCTAGACTATCCAAAGAGTAACGCTTTGAACTATCCGTATTTGTTTTTGGCCGGAGCGCAGACAATCACCCCTACTAATAATACCCTCAATGGAATGGCAAAAGAATCTAAGGACATAAAAATAGTACACAAATATTTTTTTTGTTTTCACCATTTCTAATGAAAATGTGATCTTGTGGGTGATTGCGATTACTTTTACTGGCTGTAACTCACAAAAGAGGCCGGGATACTTTTTACTTAAAATTGATAAGCGATTAAAATATACTTTGTATGGACTCTTAGGTCTACAGGATTAAGACCAATAACTACCACGTACTAGATTTTCAATTACCCTCTTAGGTGAAGAACACAATTCATAATAATTGCTTGTATAGTTCAAATTAACCATGTATGTACTCTTTAGTTTTAGTTTTGCAAATATTGATAACTCCAAAATTCATAATTAATAAATACAAAAGTTGTATTCATCTTAACTTTCAATACAATATTTTATTAATTTAATCCGGAGATTAGAAACTACAACTCCATATTTAAATATAGCTTTCAAAATATTTAATTTAAAAACATAAAAATCAGATGGGTAGATTTCTCTTTATAAGTACATTTATACTATAACTTTGTAGATATTATAGTAAAAATTAGTTAAAGTGGCACACCAAAGACCAAATAGTCAACAGTATTGTCATATATTTAAACATGAAGGTAATTAGTAAGTTGTAACTCATATAGACTCTTCTTATAATCTAACCACTATAGTTTGAAAAAAAATAACCAACATATCAGTTCTCAACAATTTGGCATTTTATAAAAGCTCACACGTAATTAGAAAGATCTCATCAACTTAGATAATCGATCTCATAACTATAGATAATATTAGGAGTTCATGTTAAATAAACCACATTAACTCAATTTAGTATTTTATTAATTTAATTATTAAATAAAAAATGATAATTAGCAAGTTGTAAGGGTAGCGTGGACTCTTTTTAAGTCTAAACTACTACAATTTAGAAATAACCAATGTATTTAATATCTGGTTAAAATTAATCTTATAATATTAGTAGTAAATAATAATAGTCTATATAACAAATGTGTTGGCGACTAGTGTCAACAACTCATATGAAATTACGTTGTCTTTGACGTCACATTATCCATTATACACAAAAGGCCAATGAGCCAATTTATTTGAGCCAAAAGTGGTAGTCTGTACCCAGAGTCCTAGTAATATTGCTAGGCCTCAACATTTTGGCCGGTCAAGGCCGTCCGTTTTCAGGCAATTTGTCGTCCTAAAATGTTGCTGCATACTCACCAAGGATGCCCAAATTAAGACAAACCATCGGACCGACCAAAACTATTGGACTGAACTTTGCCGTGACCTCGTGGGCTGTCACCCTTAGCTTACCTTTCATTTCTTATTATTACCTATTTGTTTCAAAGAGTGTTCTTGCTAATTTTGTCCATTACACCGTAAACGCACATGCGTACACAGCACAACACACATACTCTACACTTATATATCTACAAGTTCATCCTCTAATACAGATAGAGGCCAATGATAAATCTCCAACCTAATTAAATTATGATAGAAAACAGGTGTGTCGTAATATTCGTTAGAACCAAAATTTAACTATGCCGAATGAAGTTATGCTCCTACTATTACGCTACACACACAGTAAGTTGCTGTTTTCCCAAAACGTTTGATTTCGGCCTAGAATTTGACAAAACGTTTTCCCTGTTCTTACTAACTTGACCAACTACAATAGAACATATATATACCGTCAATGTTTGATTTGGGCTATTTCAACACACCATCTAGTTGAAAATGGAGCGACATTTTCAAATGTTACCACCTAGGATCGACGAGCTCAATGATTTACTAACATTTTTCCATTATTACACAAGATATGTGCACACACAACATTACTATGCACACCGTACGATCACATCTACAAGTGTATTCTTTAACACATGCCGATATCAATAGTAATTTTTTATGTACCCAGGGATAGATGGCGTGCATAAGTGTGGAGGTGGAAGATATAACGCAATTCTGTTATCTATTAAAAAAAAGTTAGAGTTATTATTCCCTTTGCGAGGCGGCAACACAGAACATACTCTGCCTCCGCGTCGATCTTGACTGGGCAAATTCACACGCAATGTTGATGCCAAATTTTCTTGCGCTCCAAGAATGTTTCGCGCCATAAAATACCAAACACGCTATACACCAGCGGGCTAACCTGAGCATAATCTATTTGACTGTGGGATGTGCGGTACTTAAATTGAGAGCGTGGTATGCATAGCTTGGCTGCTGTAGCAGTTCGGCATGATATGGCCAAGCACGAGCACAACCCACCTATTTTCTCTATAATTTTCCTATTTTTTCTATTTTTTCCTATTTTTTCTTATTTTCTAGAAATGTCAGTGTTTCTATTTTTTAAAAAATTTTCTTTTATTTTCCCTTTATTTCATATTTTTATTTATCTTCCTACCACATATTTTATATTTTATGAGACATTTTGTATGTCGATAGATGATGCTTGACTAGGCGTAGAATTCGACTGATATTAAGATATTTACGAAACATCAATGAGAAGACAAAATAGAAGATTTTATATGCATGTTTAGGCCTTAATATAATAGCTATGCCCTTATTTCTATGTATTCGGCGAGTTGAACCACATAGAGTAAAAGGCACAAACAATCTACTACGTAGCATATTTCATTAGTAGACAATAACCTATGTGCGCGAGATGTAATTAGCTACTAGCAGCGAGATGACTCTATAAATCTTGGCTTAATGCGATGTGCGTTTTTCTCAAGATTCAATATCATTTTCTTCTATAAAACTATTGTATTTATATTGGTAGATAATTTTTTTAAAGTAGAACTTAGATAAGTCTTAGATAAAATGGTCATTCATTCTAGATCATACTACACAATCACAATCTTGTCTTATCCAGAATCGATTTTCTTATTTGATTGTGTTCATTTTCACGGTATCTAAAAAAATATACAGTTAGATATATAAGATATGTCAGTGTAGAGCTCTAACTGGTCCATGTGTCTGGATCAGCTCAGCTACTCACTTGGTCATATAGGCCGTGACATCCGTATATAGGCCGGTATAGTATGGTACAGTTATAGGTGTTTGTCTTATTGGGCAGTACTGGCTTGCTGGCTTTTGGCCATGTATACTCGCTGCTTCAATCACCTCCATATCGATCTGGTCGCAAGCTGGATCGTCCATTTCAAGATTTGAGTTTGTAACTCATCAACAAGATATATCAATTACTATAATAACTGACATTATGCGTTATGTTAAAATCTTTTTTTACAGCTATTGTTACATCCAACCCATAGGCATAGTCCTATATAGTTATTGTGGGTTAGTCGTTTAAGTGAACTGAAGAGAGAGGACATCCAGTAGAGAGCTGGGCCAAAAGGAGTCTAGGTCTATTAGACTGAGTTCTAAGTGGGGAAATGAGACGAGGGGAGGTGTTAGGATTTGAGAAATAGAGGATGGTTTGGACTACACAAAAGAATAGAGGATAAAATGAAGGGGGACCCAATGTGAAAGGTAGCATTTTAAAATTCTGAGAATTTATTTGAGGAGATTATGTGAGTACCTGAACCTAGATTTGAACTCACTAGTCCATGGGTCTGGACCAGCTCAGCTCCTCACTTGGTCATATAGGCCGTGACATCGGTATATAGGCCGGTATAGTACGGTACAGCCCATTATAGGTGTTTGTCTTATTGGGCAGTATTGACTTGCTGGCTTTTGGTCATGTATACTCGCTGCTTCGATCACCTCCATATCGATCGGGTCGCGAGCTGGATCGTTCATGTATCCTCGTGCGGTGCGCGTGGCTTCCGGGCATCACCGTCAGCCGCGCCTGCGCGCGCAGCGTCGCCTGCGACTCCATGTCCATGGTAGGGCGGCCCTCCGCGCTGGCCCGCGTCTGCGACGGCTGCTGCGGTGGCGCGGGTAGCTCCGGGCGCGAGAGGTGCTTAGTGTGCGGTGCCGCCGGCGCCGGCGAAGGAGTCGCGGCAGTCGTGGCGGACGCGTACTACTGCAAGGCGTGCGTGCAGATGGAGAAGGACCGCGACGGCCGCCCCGCCGTCGTAAATGCCGGCACGGCGAGGAGGGACGCCTTCTTCCACCTGAGGAGCTGCAAGATCAGCCATGGTGGATTCAAAGCAATGGCATGATTTGCTCTGCTATGGACGCATGAGTTCGTGACGTACTCCACGAATGCAAACAATTTTCGGTTTTTTGATGAAACAAATTATATTTCTGCCACGTGCTCCGTTAAATTAACGGTTTTACTTGTACATAGCAAATTGACCCAGAAATGTTTTATTTGGTTCTATTTACTTCAGCTGCCAACTGCAAGTGCGAAACACATTCATCGAAAAAGAGTAATTTTTTTTATAAAACCCATGTATTATAGTCTAAATTAGCAGAAAGTCATTAAGGTTTTTACATATGGTATATAATTTTAGGTATTATGGTTTTATAAATCCCCATTGTTAACTAATTTGACTTGTATGTGTAACAATTTTTTTAAAAAAGCTTAACTTAGGTGGCTATACTTTTATACGATGTATTTAAAGAATTTATAATTTCAAGATTTGAGTTTACAACTCATCAACAAGATATATCAATTACTACAATAACTGAGATTATGCGTTATGTTAAAATCTCTTTTGTACAGCTATTGTTACATCTAACCCATAGACATGGCCCTATGTAGTTATTGTGGGTTAGTCGTTTGAGTGAACTGAAGAGAGAGGACATCCAGTTGAGAGCTGGGCCAAGAGGAGTCTAGGTCTATTAGACCGAGTTCTAAGTGGAGAAATGAGAGGAGGGAAGGTGTCAGGATTTGAGAAATATAGGATGGTTTGGGCTACACAAAAGAATAGAGGATAAAATGAAGGGAGACCCTATGTGAAAGGTAGCATTTTAAAATTCTCAGAGAATTTATTTGAGTAGATTACGTGAGTACCTGAACCTAGATTTGAACTCACTTTTGATATTTAAACTAAAAAAATGAGAGTTATTCAAGGGAAGGTATTTGGAGTGTGGCCTTTAATATTTCGGAATGGATTTTTATTTTGGACTTGACAAAACTTTTTGGGAGGTGAATCCAAACAATAGGATCTGAGTTTTAAAGGTAGATTTCGAAATTTGAATTTTAGTTTCAATTGAAACTTCGGAACTAGTATTTTGGGGTTGGCATTGGATCTTGATGAAGGAGAGAATAAATTGATATCTTTGGCACTACTCGCAGCACTACACAAAGAATCAAACTTTTGTGATTATTTTTGGTTTTCAATGCCTTACAAAAATTGGGGCGTTACATTTTACACGGCACCCTTGCTCTTACGTATCCTGAACCGACTCTGTTGATCCTCTTGGCGGCGTAGCCAGCAAGCAAAAAGAGAAAACGACGTAACTTTCCTAATATAATTAGGTCATTTAATCTTGGACCTAATAAACAAAGCCCATGTGAATCATGTCATGCGTAAGTTATCAATATGTGTCTATCATGCTGAGGTTTTAAACTTCAATATTCTTTCTTATGTTGCTGCTCAATCGGCCAATCAACCAATTCATTAATCGGCGGCATCAATCAATTTAACAACCGGGATCAACTCTTTAACTAACCAACTAATTAATTAGGGTTTTATCCCTATTAACTCGTAACAGCCGAATTAATTAATGGTAAAACCTAACCTCTCATGCGCGTCCAAAAACATTAATTTCCGAACCATCAGTATGGAAACTGCATGCGACGACGAATGGGACGAGTAATGTGTTGAAAAAAAAAGGGAATTGCTCCCTATCGGTCATCTGATGCGTAACATCGGACGCTACACCATGTCTTTCTTGCTCATTCCTTTTGCTCCCAATCATGAGAGTTTCAAATAATCTTTTTTATAAACTATATTTATCTGATTAGCCATCCAATTACACAATTATATTAATTACAAATTATTACAAATTAAGTCTTTAAGAACTTAGATAATTATATTTTGATAAAAATATTTATATTTCAACCATTAAGATTATGTGTCATGCCTGAGATGTTTTTACTAAGATTTTACTCCCTCCAGCCCCATAATATCTATCGTTTTAGACATAATCTCATAAACTAAGCGAAATGTGTAATTTTCATGTTATAGAATTTGGATGTTTTGGTAGTTGAAACTCAATGTTCCATGTGTGGAATTAAGCGAAATGTTTTAATTATGATTTTACTGTGTTGTATTATTTTAATATTTTAATTTTATAAAATTTGTCTATGTTTCAACAATTAAAAATCAATGTTTCATGCATGAGATAAAAATGTGTCAACAAGAATTTAAGAGTGTTTCACACTACTGATGCTATGAATTTGGAGAACAATATTAGTAGGAGATGTTCAGAAAATGCTAATTATCTTGTAATAAAAGCATAAAGTTTATAAAAAATTAGTATGTAATTAATCTCTCTTTCTCATTTATATCTAGCGATTAATTTTAGATTAATTTATTTTTCTATGTAATTTGGATTAGTTTCTTATATTTAAAATGTGTTTTTCTAGTGTTGTGAAAAACTTGATTGATTAATTATTTTCATATCATGTATTATTAGTTAATTGGGGTTTAATTAATTTACATTAATCTTTTATATTTTATTTCATTAATAAGTCTAATTAATATGAAGTCCAATTGATATGATTTTAGTTAGATTTATTTACAAATTTGGTTTAGTTTATACTATTCTGGATTAACTTTAAAGAACATATAGCTAGGTTTGTTTTGAATAAAAGATATTCATATACAGAGTTTAACTTTAAAGAACTGAATGCATAGCAGGAATGCATTTACACTTTGTGAATGCAAATATATCCTTAAGCATCTTGGTTATACAAATATACAGATTCCGGTGCTCAAATTTTATATGGCTGAATATCTACCTTCATATTTGTTCTCAAGCTGTTTATACATCATTGTATTTACCCTTGGCATATTCCATGAGTATGAAAGAGCCGCGAGACAGAGAGATCTGAGAGCGGTCGGTTGGTGAATGGGATTCTGTTTTCTGCTCCAACCATTAGGAGTGTGAGTGAAGCGAAGAAAGAGACTCCACAGCCCGGAGGGAACAAAAAAACCTAGCTAGCGTGTTGGCCTGTCAGTGAACGGCTCGGGCTTTGCAACTTCTGTACTTTTCAATATCGTTTCTTTGAGCTCCATACCGTGTAGGACACGCTGGATCTCTTTGAGAAACCCGGTTTGTTTTCTTCCCCACGTCACGTACGCCTCTTCCCTGTGTGGATTTTTAGGCAATCCCTAAAGTAGTCCAAAGAAACTGAGTACTAAAAAAAAGTGACAATACAAGATATGAGAAGGACAGAGTATTCTCGTTTTATAGTGTTTTAAGTGTACACAAAGCATCTCCTTTTTCACTTTTTATATAGCCAACTCTCTCGTATATATGTAATACGGAAGCGAGCATCTAATTAGTGTATTGGGTTGGGTCTTCAGTGGTTCAAGCCTAATTTTTTTTAACCCTCCCTTAAGACACTCACAACGTGATGTTTATATCTTGTCAAAACTCTAGAAAAATCTATTAGACAAAAGTATGAAAAATAGAACATAACCTACCTATATATGTCGCACAGATTGTGTCATTAAAAACGTTGATAAGAAATTATTGTAAAACTTATTTAACGAAAAAAAGAGCATGGTCCATCCAATTGGTAGTTCAAATTTTGGATTTGAACTTTGGTTACTTGATCCTTCAGTTTAAGTTTTGTAGCTAGAGTCGCAAAATTCTCCTCCTAAGTTTTGAAACCCTTAAGCCTAGATCACCTAAAATTCTTTGACCGTATCTTTCAAAGAAGGGGATATGAATGGTGATCCTTTGGTTAATATTACAGGATTCCCTGTGACTTAATGGATATTCAAGAGACCATTTTAGTACGATATATATCTAATTATCTTCTAAATAACGATATGATTGGATAAAGCTCAAACTATGCTTAGATGTGGTGATCTTTAATCCAGTTCACCTTATCTGGCTTCATATGCTTAATTTATATGATATAATGTATTTTAGTGTAATATTGGTTTAACCAACTTTATCTTAAACTCATTTTATAGAGTGAGTTTTATTTGATTATATTTAGACCATCGTTTTTAATCCGTTCAGGGATTTCTATAATCTCAGACTACATTTCTCACAGAAAATGAAAATTTTGATAGAGGACTTAAGTACTATGTTAACGCCTAAACCAAAACATTCGTTAATTCTGTCATTAATATTTTCAACTACGAATCAACTTGCAGGTTGATTTTAGTTGATGTTTCGACTCTTGGTGGACTGTTAATGAGATTTAATATTTAAAAAATATTGTCCAACATAACTTTCATAATCCACTTTTATAGTTGGATTAGTTCTTAGCAAGTATCCATGATGTACCAAGATACATAAATTTTTATATATGCTTCTTCTTGATATGTGTAAGATCCTCTTATGTAGCAACAGTAACTATGGGTGCGCTTATATTGCTGGTTTTCTTTATTTGTGGGAAGACATGGTATGCGGTCACGTACCATTTGCCAAGTCTTAACTAACTCTACCTCGCTTAGTGTGGGTATAATTCCTTTTAACTCGGTATTCAAAAGATGTCTTGGGCTTTTAAGGAATCAGAGTTTTGTCTTTTTATTATTTTTTTTCTTCAAGGCATATGAACAAGATAAGCTTATCTTTACATTCTTAGGTATTTCTCCTTCTCCAATATATTATATTAGGATAAATACAACTTATTTATATTGTCTAATATCATAAGAGAATTCATGCTTTATCGGGGTAATTAAAGGTGACGGCGAAGTGCTGCGCGGAGGGCGCTCGGAGCGGTGTCGGGGCGACGTATTAGGTTCAATGCTACCCACGTCGCCCCGCCGCCTCCCGCGACAGCGCGTGCTTCCCACGGTGTCCTCTTTTAACTTTTAAATATGTTTATTTAATTTCTTAAGTCAAATTTTCTACTGAAACTATTTAAAAATACTTAACTCGGTTTACACGTCCTCCCTGATGCTCCTGTCACGCCCCGTCGCCCGCTTGCGTGCCAAGTCCACGACCTGTTCGCCCCGTCCCGAGGCGCATTGTTTTCTCCACGGTTGCATGCAGAAGGGAAAAGGCCCCAGTACAGCATCTCACCTTCTTCCCCATTGTCGGTGTCAAGCTGTTTCTGCTCTCCCATGGAGCGATTGACCTGGTATCCTGCTTCCTTCCCTTTCGTACAACGATTTGCGCTGCGCGCCGTCAACATCTTGCATATCGAAAACGCTGCTGCGGAGGATCTAGGCGCGGTGCTTGGGGCCTGGGGGCTGCATAGGGGCACTCCGACGCCGCGGAGCCGTCAGCGCCGTGGCACCGGCTGCAGCCGACCAACGATTCTCTCCACCTCGCCGCCCTTCTTGCTGCTCCCCGGTGCTGGTCGTGTCTAACGGCAACTCCGCGCTGACGGCTCGGCCCTGATGCGTGCTACGGTTGGAAGACGGTACTCTTGGGCCGCCTGCTTTCCCATGCCCATCGGCCTACTGTTTTGGTCTCTGTGCATTGGTTGTTTTGCTGCTTCTGTTCTACGCATTCCTGTGATTGTGGCTTGATTGTTGTGCTGCTTCGGTTCTTCTTTCTTGCTTGCTTTCACACGTACTACTTGTGTGTCCTTCCAATGCACGGGC
Organism: Oryza coarctata; assembly: GCA_030770085.1. Lineage (NCBI taxonomy): Eukaryota > Viridiplantae > Streptophyta > Magnoliopsida > Poales > Poaceae > Oryza > Oryza coarctata. The sequence continues at coordinate 9,771,730 of CM061483.1, read as the reverse complement.
CTTTCTGGTGCTCTACAGCTCACTCTCTCTGTTGCGGGGTTTGCTTCTTGCTGTGTGCTGCTTGTGAGCCATCAGTGCTGAGGTTCACCATCAACGGCATTTTAGACTATGTGCTACTTTCTTCGATGGCATATTCTTAAATATTATACTCTTCGATAAATTATTTGTTATCCAGATCCTATGAATTGTTTATGTTTTACTACTATTCTTACCTCTGTACTCTCCTCTTCCATTCTTGCCTTCATCGGACGAAACCACCGGCGGAGCGAAGCCATGTCAAAGATGACCAAACTCCAATCCAACCACTGCATCTGCGATGCCCGGCGATCCCTCGCGCGCCGCCGATGCACACGATGAGCTCTTGGACCTCCTTTTCATGGCCAAGACCTAGCTCGACATCAGCTGCCTGTCGCGCATCGTCTTGGGGAGCAACACAGGGGACGGCATGCTGGCCTCGTCGTCCTCCTTTACCATGGCCACCACCACTGCGCAGCTTCGGCGGGCGCTGCCGCATGAGACGAAGATAGCTCCGGAGGGATGAGGGTGGTTGAGGAGGAGGCGCCGCCATTATTGCCGCAGCTGAGGACGATGGTACTAACAGCAACGGAGTGCGAGCATAGCTTAGATTTGGGGACCGCCGGCAGCTTTCTGCTATTGCTAGCAGTGGCTGGGGTGTCATCGTCCTTGCTCAATGTGGCATGTAGAGGGTGGAAGATGAGGTGAGTGAGAGGGTAGTGTAGCATAGTCATTTTTTTCACGGCTGATGTGACACTATTTTGGGTCAAAAATAGCATACGAGCTAGTTGACGTGAAGACCGTGTGATAAATAATTAAAGTAATCGAAGAGACTGGCATTTTAGAATACGCCATTAAAGAAAGTGACAAATAGTCCAAAATTCACCATCAACGAGACCTACATCAACCAAAAGAGGATGGTAAGCTAACATATCCCAGAAAAACTCTGCATATATCTTTACAGTTGACATAAAGGTTTATTTTTGCTCTCTGCAGTACTTCACCAGCGAATTTTCATGGAAACATATAGCGCCACGCCTTGCAAAGTAGCAAGATATCAAGGTTAAGTCAGACGACAGCCTGCTAGTTACCATGACTATCTCAAGATCACCAGATGGGCGATACAACCTGACAACAGGCTGGGGCGAGTATATCACCAAGAACACCATAGAAGAAGGAACAACATGTGCATTTCATTTTTACAAGACCAATGGATGGCTAGGACTTCTGATTTTGCTTTTATGAAACTAAGGGCTTATTCATGGCAGTATACTTTTGTTATTCCATGCATGCAACCCAGTACCAGTACAAGCAATGTAACCTAGCATGGTTGCAGTACCAGACAACTGCAGTGTTTATGATTATGAATATATGAACTGCGTCCTTAACAACTATGTACCTCGTTATCTGAACCTATAAAATAATGTTAATGCCTATGTCGACTATTAGAATTAATGATTGTGTGCTTTCAGTAAGTTATATTGCTTTACATTCCTAAAATATTATCACCTTCGCTCACGATAGGGCGCCGCGAAGCGCGCCTTAGGTTCTAGTTACAATTATTCCAGAGGAAAGTAGATTATATGTATGGTGAAGCAGTTGAAACAGAGGTGATTAGCTTTTCAGATGATCAATTGGCAAAAACCGTCATTGATTTCCAATGCAACAATCGATTTTCAGTTACAATGTAATATGTCCAAAAAGCTTTTTCACGAGGGTATACTATACCAAACTTCTAGTGCTGTGTACATTATTCGTCGGGTTACACGAATTAATTATCCATCTAATTGTGACGATTGGGCTCTACATTTCACTCATGTTCTCCTGTTTGCTGATGATAACCTCTCGTTGCAATTGGCCTAACAAGCAGAACATTTGTTGCGCCCCAAAATTACCTTAAGCTTAAATCATTTTCTAAATACATTTCTAGAAATTGTAAAAGCCTAAAAAAACTTCCAACAATTAAAACTCAGTAAGATTGAGCTCAAATAGGGTTTTGGATACTTTTAATAAAATTTTCATGCCTCGAAAGATTTCAACAATTTCTTCTTGAACTTATGCTAACTATTTATTAAACAACAATAACCTTTAAATAAATTTTCTAAACTAAAAACATAAAAAAAAACTTTCTTGTCTCCTTCGGGCCGAATTTGGTCTCTCTCTTCCTTCCTATATGGCCTGTCTTGGCCCTCTCTTCCTCCTTTCTTTCTTCCTAGACAGGCCACCTCCTTTCTCATGTTCATGGCCGCTTGGCCCAGCTGGCCTCCTGTGCCCGTAATCACTAATAGGTAGAGCCTACTTGTCATCCCTCTCCTCCAGCCATCCCTCCCATGCTGGTCGGAACTCCACCCTTCCCCTTGCCAAATCCCACTCTTCATGGCATGGTCTTCCCAAATTATTAGGGAAATTATCCCCTCCTTTTCCTCTCAATTTCCCCCTTAATTCCGCTCCCGATTGCGCATCAAATCACTCAATTTCCAACAACTCTTTCCTTCCGACGAACCTATGCATAATGGCCAAATCCAAAGCTCTCCGGCGCCATTTCCTCCTTCATTTGGCTTTTAAAAGTGCCTCCTTGCTCTCCTAATCCCTTTTTGACCACCGCTTGAATGCCTTGCCTTTTCGCCGCCATCACGCCACATCCTTTCCTTGCTCTGTCACTATCGCTGGTGGTCGGCACCTCTTCAGGCCTTAGCAAGGACACCTTCGACTTCCTTGGCATCTCTTGAATCTCAGCGTCAACTTCCCAAGTTCGATGACTACCATAATCCCTTCCTCACCGTCGACCTGAACCACATTGCTAGCCTTCTTCCGTTGTCTTCAAGTCACCACGCCTACTCGGTGAGGACCCTAGTGTCTTCCTCTCCCTCCCAACGTTGGTCATGGTCTTGCTGTTGTGCCAGAGACCATCGGCGGTGATTTTTGGTCGCTGCACCACTTGTGGAGGTAGCCGAGCGAACATGGCACCCATGTAAGCATGCCTACCTGTGTGGCTGCCGCATGGCATCAGTGTGCACCACCTATGCAGCCTCAGCGTGGGGCCTGGCCATCAATCACATTAAGAGCCCTCACATCATTGCTCGTGACCCTATGAGCCATCTCGGTGCATCCGACTCACGATAGACTATAAGGCTATCATGTGGGGTCCACCTTTATGGACCCGGTCCACATGGTCCACCCTTGCACTAACGCATTAAACAATGTTGTTCTTTAGATAAATTTATCACAAATTCAGTATATTTAATTTAAACAACACCTAAATTTTAAATGACCACAAATTGGACATTTTAACTCAAAATTGACTTCTAATTTTTTTTATTAAAATGTGTAGAACCATTTATATACTTGTTACGGCTTCTTATGTGGTTTTATTATGTTTTAGCATTTTTCTTTTTTTGTTCGTCCTATACACTCTGCCGACTCGGAAGAACCGCCATTCTTGAAGGTTGAAGTCTAAATTGAGCAAGGCAAGTCTATCCTATTTTTATAAAACTAATTTTTCTTTAAATTGTTGTATTTTTCTTTATTAAATTGCTGTGAATATAACTATTCATGTAGCTTTAAATTTCTTGTTATAGCTTTATTATAGTATCCTTTATGTTTAGCAATTAAAAACAGGTTTTATAATGGCTAGACTTTGAAATAACTTTATAAACCTGGATAGAGGCTATTTAGCCATCACATGTGGCTCACTCTTTTAAAATTCCCTAAACGTATGTTTGGTGGGACATGGGATGCACGGTTCTATTAGGAGCACCTCTATCGGTTTTCGGGTCTTTATTGCAAAGCATATTCCATATAAATACCTATCTAGTGGATAAGGCTTAATTTGTAGCTTAAACTAGTTGTAAGAAAAGGGACATGGATAGGGCAAAGGATGTTCTTTTGTGGACAGATGTGCCTATCAGATGAAGATAGTTGCGCCTAGATGCCTAGGGGCATATATCATTTTCTTGACCTAGGGAACCTAGTGGGGAAGAATGGTCTAGATTGTCCATGTCCTTCAGCTCTTTGTTAGAATGCATTCTCGATTGTTCCATTGGGCATACCAAAAGAATGTTCGAGCCGAATCAATCCTCCGTGTTCACCAATGGAAGTCTAGAGAAGGTCCGATAGAATCGTGCCTAAACACGCCGAGCCCTAGGAGGTCTACTTAGCTCTAGTGCTGGTCCTTTGGTTTATCAGGTTACCTTCATCGGGGTCGTTGTAATTGCGAGTGTGCCAGCCAATTTGATCATATAATTTGTAAGAAGATAAGCCGATGAGTTAGTCAGTCGATGGGTCGATACGAACTCCTGTTATCGGCTAATCGTCAATAGGGCTAAGATAGTCATCGACTGCGTCTGATACATTCGTGCTATCGGCTGATTGCCAATAGGGGCTGAAGCACTCGTCTATCGACTAGAAAGCCGATGAAGGTGTAAACAGATAACGATGAAGGGAATAAAAGATACATCGGCAATAGAGTCAATGACGTTCTGAAATAGAATAGTCAATATGCATATATATGAACTCCTTCTATCGGCTGGTTGTCGATAGAGAATGTAACACTCGTTCATCGGCTAGAATATCGATGAATGCATAGATAGATAGCAAGGAATAAGATAAAGGACTCGTCGGATGCAGAACCAATAACTCTCCGAATAGAATATATGATGAATATTAAAGAGTGAGACCCGACCTACTAAAGATATGAGAGGCTAGATCGGACGGGTGGATGGAAGGAATGGGTGAACACATCGACTAGCTGAGCCGATGAGAGGAATTCGGAATTCTTTAAAGGTATATGTATATCGGCTGAGAAGCTGATACACTAGGTATGAAGCTCTGTGTATGGATAACTTATTGGCTGACCGCTAAGGTGAAACGTTGCATAAAGACCTATCAGATGACTCAATCTACTGCTAGTAATCTAGTAGGTCAGACCTAATCGATGCAGCACAGGATCAATAATAGCAGAAGAGTACGATAAGCTCATAGAACCCACACGAGTGGGATGTGGTATATCCGATTGGACTAAGAGATCAAAGCTAACTAATGCAGTCTAAGACAGAGCGGATACACTAGGATAGTGACGGGACTTACCCCTTTACCAGAGATCGGACTTAACCAATGCAACCCTGCGTCAAGAGCTAGAACCCATCGGTAAAAACCTAGATGAACTAGGGTAGCGATGTGCCGAAGATGTATTGATCAAGAGATCGTTTACAAAGTCCTATGGGTCTATATTTATACTCTGAAGTTATAAGAGTTTGACACAGTTACAAACAACTTTCAGACGTTATTTTCTAAACATAAAAGGAAACTATCTCTAAAAAGTTAATAAAACTAATTAAATTTGACTAAAAAGTTAACAAAACTAGTTAAACTTATATATCTTATAAGATATATTCTATAGAGATAAATTATCCTACCACGGCTCCTCCTCGGACTCGGTACTATTTCTATAACGTTTTGTCTTTGACTTAGATCGAATCCATCCTGAAACCAACGAATCGGCTTTCTCACTGTATTAATCAACTTCCTTCCATAAGCCGATCGACTCTCTAATCCTATATACAGGACTTACCAAATTTTAGTGCAAACACATACCTCTCAATTTCGAAGTATAAGAACTTATGCTTTAAAATTATCTTCCTCAGGCTCCTATGACTCCAAAATCTCCTTCCCCGCTTCTTGCAATCGGCATTCATGAGCCAATATGTTCTACATCAAATATGCTAACTTATCAAACTCTCGAGAGAAAAATTTTCTTTTGATGCGATAGTCCTTGGAAGTCTAGCTCTGCTATCTATTCATCGCTTAAGTCCAATCTGTAGTATTGGCCTCATACACTACAAAATCTTTGAATATATTTCGAAACCTATTCCTCCTTCTTCTGTTTTACTAATATCAAATCCATGAGCTGCATCTCATGGATCCCTACAAAGATGTTTATGTGAAACTATTCTTCAAAATCAGCATATCCTCTGATTGAACTTGGTGGCAACAATGATGGAGGTCTCTCCGGTGGATAAAGTGTACATCATTGACTAAAGTAAATCTTTTTAATAGCCGTGCTCTCGATTATGAGTAAGTGCAATGTATACCAAAGTCAGATATTTTTCTGTCACACTGAAACGTTGGATCTTAAACTTGTTGGTTGGACTTAGTTTAGGTTATGGTAAGATGGTGCTGATGCGTCTCTTGATGTTTAATATGGATTAGAGATATGTTGAGCTTTCTTTGAAAATGTTTTAATTAACTCAATGTTTTAAAAATGTTGTTTGATGCAAAAGAGCCACATTAAATATATTCTTATACTTCTATGCATTAAAATTATATTATTTCTAGTATGAATTGTTGAGCACAGTGGTGTTTAATCTTGCTAATTTTTTCCAAATTTAGATGAGGGGTCCTATGAAGTTGAAGATTTTGACGTCTAGCTCATATTTGCTGTCAAGTGCATGTGGCCTGTTTAGTATTTAGTTTTATTTGTTTTAGTCTTTAGTTTTATTTGTTTGTGCTTACAATGTTGAGTTTTGCTCGTCATGTAATAAGAGTACTATTTACACCGCTTCTAGTCTGATATTTATTAACTATATCTTTTCTATACGTGTGAATAGAAAATATGTATGTATTTTTGTCTTATTTACAACAATAGAATGGGAATTTTAATCGCATTTCTTACAGTCAGAACGAATAATGAGAAGCATCCGAGAAAGATCTGAAACAAATGGCGCATATTTGGAAACGCATAATTCTTATGGTTTGGCCGCAATTTCCCGGAAAGCGCTCCAAATGGGACGAGGAGGTGGGGTACGTCTTGACTCCCTGGTGCGTCACTGAAATTGCATAAATTACTATGTTGGATTACTTGTTCCTTGAGGTTGGAATGGTTGTAGGTATCGACGTGACATTGATTTTGACAGGGTTACACTGCGTCTTGGCCAGACTACTAGTTTTCTTTCTCGCTCACGTACTCCACTACAAAAGCACCTTTCGAGAGAGATAGCATGCCTCGTCACTCGTAATCGCCTTTGCAGCCTTAAGACATAGAGAGTAATTTCTTCAGATATTGTTGTGATACTCCCTCCATCCAAAATTGATCAATGTATAACAACTATGCACCAAGGCCATGTAGGTGGCTCCCAGATGCTGCAGGACTCCACGCGCATGGCTCCGACTGGACACATGACATGAACTTGAAGACGCATTGATTCCAAGCAGTGAAATTAGGGATAAGAACATTATACACTGATCAATCTTGGATTTCTTCATTTTGCTTATGCGTTGATCATTCTTGGATAGAGGGAGTATTTAACAATATCGTTGTAGGGTCCATCCAGATTTCCTCAAAATGGCTGCACCGTTTGCGTCCATGGCTGTGAAATGGGCGCTTGACAAGCTCTCGTCATTGTTGGCGCCGGAAACGCTAACACCTGTGCCTTTGTCCTCGTCTTCGTCTGTCAGCCAGGGCATGGACGCTGGAGAGGACCATGCGGAGGATCCTCGCCACGCTTGTGGACGCTGAGGAGCACTGGAACATACGTGAGGAATCAGGCAAGCTGAGGCTGGAGGAGCTCAAGGAGCTAGCCTACGGTGCACAGGACGTGATGGAGGAATTAGGAATACGAATTCGAGGTGAACCGGCACAGGCTGGAGGCACGGCCAGAGAGATCTGCAGGTCCAGGACAAGAAAACAGCACCACCAAGCGCAAGCACCATCTTGGTAAATTCACAACAATCGTAGCTACTGTTCGTTATTAAAAAGAAAAAAAAACTCCATTCCATTTTAGGTACATACTTTGCTATTGGCAAACCAGGTCTAACAGCTTAAAGTCCAGTTTTAGTGATCGGTGTCGTGTCTGATATGAACTTATCTGACACAAGTTTTTTTTAAAAAAGTTAATTTTAAGGTGCAAGCAACTACAGCAAGCGCCATCAGCTAAATTCAACGTACCTGCCATTCCCTATAAAAAAAAACTTCATTCCACCCTTGGTACGTAGTTTGCTTGTGTGTTACTATTAAATATTATGAATGCCGTCATTACGTCAATACGATCACCTATATCTTCCAAACCAGGGCCAACAAGAAGCCCAATTTTAATGATTGGTGTGTTTCGATATGAACTTATTTGACACAACATCCATGTTAAATTTTGGATGCTCTATCTTATTCTTACCCCTATAGAGGTAAAAGTGATCACAATATTGTAGCAATTAAATATTTGGTGATTTATTTTATGCTAAAAATCAATTGTTTCATTCCATAAATATGTCAGCCAAAAAAAAAGGAGAGTGTTAATCGAGTCATTTGTCTACAAAATATGCAAATTCACCAAAATTTTTATGTCGAATTTTCAGTTAAAGCTTTGAAACATATACCACCTTCATTTTTACATATAAATATACAACATTGTTGACTTTTAAACATGACATTTAATCATTTAGCTTATTAAAATAAAATAAAATATTATTTATGTTATTATGACTTGTTTATAATTAAAGTAATTTTAAACTAATTACAGTAAGGTTGACTTTATTAACATTTAATTTTATAAAAGGTTTTTAGTTTTTAGTAATCTTATTATTTATCCTTATCTGTTTTATCCTTATCTGTTGATCTTACAAATGGCATTGGAGCCTTGTTTTGTCTATTTGACCAAGCCTAATATTTTTTATAGAGTTATTTTGTACTATTAATGTAAAAAGATGAAATATTATATTATATTGGTAAAAAGTTTCAAACACTAATACTATTCCTAATGATATTATTGTTGTAAATAAAGTTGAATTTGAAAACGATTGTAAAGCTTGCAACATTATTTTAAGTGGTGTTTCTCACTTAGATTTTTATCGGATTTCTCATTTTCAAATTGCGCATGAGATTTGGAAGTCACTACGTGAGTTTCACGAAGAATCTTGTAACATCAAGGAAATTCATAAGAATGTTTTTAAAAAGGATTATATGAAATTTGAGATGAAACCTAGAGAAACTCTTAATGATTACTTTGGTTATTTTAATAAGATTGTAAGCAATCTTAAATCTATTGATAATTTTTTTGATGCTAACTATCCTCAATCTGATATTGCAAGACATTTGTTGATTAGTTTATATATGAAGGTTTGAAAAATGAAAGTTAATTCAATACAAGAATCTATTAACATGTTGGCTTTAACCTTGGAATCTTTATATACAAACATGACTCATGAGTTGAATGTTCTCTCTTGCAAGTCTAATTCAAAAATCACTGCTTTGGTTTCTTCATCTAATTCTTCTTTGAATATCTCTTCATCATGTTCTTTTGTTGCTTTAAACACCATCTCTGATGACCAACTAGAGCAAATCTTCGAGGAGGATTTGACATTGTTAATTAATATGTTTTCTCGATCTTAGAATAGTATCCAGAACAAGAAAAGAGGAGGTAAAATTTAGTGTTTCGGATGTGGCAAGTTGAACCACATTCCTTCTCAATGTCCTAGGCTTGGAAGATCAATGAAGGAACCAAAGACGTCAAGAAGAAACAAATGTTCAAGTAGGACAAGCAAAGAAGATGATAAGAGAATATTCAATCAAGTCTACCCTACTTTTGGACTAATTATTCAAGTTATGTTGATTATGAGAGTGATGATGAAGGCAATAACAAAGGCAAGAATATCTCTAGGATTTGTCTCATAGCTTGTAGAGGATCAAATTCAGATAATGATAATAATGAGGTAATTAATCCTTTCTTTCAAAATTTGTCAAAATATGTTTATTGCTCTTAGTATTAAACTTTAGAATTGTGAAAAGAAAATTAAGAAACAAGATTTTGTTATTGAGTTAGTAAATTCTAAAATTTCTAGATTAAGATTACTAAGTCTCTAGATTAGATATGTAAATACTGCTACTAGTTTAGGACTTGATTATGTTCTTTTTCAAAATAAGGAAGTGAAATCTTGCTCTTGGAACTATGATGCATGTTAAAGTCGTAGATGAGTTAATTTTGATAAAAAATATTTTGAAGAAATACAAAGTTATTTTTTGTGCGAGGTACATGTTTAATACTTTATGTGCTAGAAAGCTCAAACAACTAATGGATACTGTTATATCTATAACTTGCTCAACATATGTTTTGAATGAGATAAAAGTAAAAAAGTACAGTAGATCGTGTTGAGTGCATGGAGGATATACTAAAGAATCATGATATGCTTTCTTGCTCAAAACGTCATAAACAAAAAGATGTTTTGGTTGATTATAAAAATTGTGTTAATATGACAAAAGAGGTTTCTTGAAAAGTTCCTTGCAGAAATTTTCTAATAGTAATAAACTGAATATGATTATCGATCAATCATAATAGAGGACTAGATTTTAATACACATGATTATTTTATATCCCATCAGCCTACTATTTTGAGTATCAGAAAATATGTGAGATTTTGACAAAACCTAAAATTAAATAAACCGTGTTTAAATCTGCTAGGATTATATCTTCTATTACATCAACATGTACAGAAAGTAAGTTTTTTGATTATTTGTAAATTCATCTTTTCATAAAAAGTATACTTATTTTTTATTGAAAAGATGGACATATAGTTGGATTTTGTTTTAGATTGAGTAGAAAATAGAAAAAAAAAAGAAAATTAATTAAAGTAGAAAAGAACATGATTTGGGTGAGGTGATTGATCAGATCGACACTGACCAGTTGGTCAGACCGGCATCTGGATCAATCAAAAGTAAGCGACTAGTTTTTAAGGCACATAATTATTTTATATCTCATCAACCATCAACTTAAATCTGTTAGGATTATATCTTCTATTTCATCAACATGTAAAGAAACTAATTATTTTGATTATAAAGCAAATTCATGTTCTCGTAAAAAGTATAGTTTTTCTTTTTATTGAGAAGATAGATATCTAAGTTGTATTTTGTTTTAGAGTTAGTAGAAAATAGAAAAAAGGGAAATTACTTTGGTGAAATTAAAGTGGCAAAAAATATGATTTGGGCCGAGGTGATAGATCGGATCGACACTGACCAGTTGGTCGGACTAACACCTGGATCAATTAAAAGTAGGTTTTAATGCATATAATTATTTTATATCACATCAACCTACTATTATAAGTATCAGTAAATATGTGAGATTTTGACAAAACCTGCAAATAAATAAACCGTGTTTAAATCTGGTAGGAATATATCTTCTATTTCATCAACATATAAAGAAACTAAGTCTTTTGATTATAAATCTAGGATTGTAAATTCATCTTCTCGTAAAAAATATACTTATTCTTTTTATTGAAAAGATGAACATCTAGTTGGATTTTATTTTAGACTTAGTAGAAAATAGAAAAAAGGAAAATTACTTTGGCAAAATTAAAGTGGCAAAAAACATGATTTGGGCTGAGATGATCGATTGGATCAACACTGACGAGTTGCTAAGACCGGCACCTGTTCAGACTGCAGTATAGCAGCGATCAGATCAACCTCAGGTGAATTTTTCTAAACATGATAAAACTTTCTTTCCTTGTGTTTATATGCATATTGTACTCCTGGATTATGGACTCTGGTTGTTCACAATGGAAATGAAAATTGATTTTCCACCTTGTATAAATTTATTTTAAATAATGTAGCTTTGGTGAAAAACTTGAAATACAATTTTCTCTTAATTTCTCAAATTATCAATACCACAAAACATTAGTACCGATTGATACTATCAAGAATAAACTTGACACAATAATACTTTTAGCACTGATGAACCCCCTCATCAGTGATGGTTCTTGACTTGGAACAAATGGCCCAGGGATCACCTAGTTTGGAACTGGAGAGATGAGTATGCCAAATATTTTTTAAACACTGACACTGATATGGGTTTATCTATGTCGGGTATGCTCTAAACCTAGCACTGATATAGGCTTATCTATGCTGGGTGTAGCTAATACCCGATACAAATGCCTTATTTAAAAATAAAAAACTGTAATGTGTAGTTTCAAAATTTAATTTTAGCCCAATTAATTTAGTTTAGTAATAAAAAATAGCATGTGCTATTACATAGTCCTTAATTACGCATCATATGAATAAATTAATTAAACATCATATCACTTCCTGTCATTAATTAAACATTCATCTATGCACACAAAACCCTAATGATACAAATGCACATGGAACCATGATACAAAAATCCGATTGCTATAAAGAAGAAACCGATCGAACAAAAGAGGAAAAAATTCACTAGATTATCCAAATGAGACAGAGTCTGAGCACAATCGTAAAAATCACGACAGTTTAATTTATCTATGTATATTGATAGGAGATATTTTTCTTTTATATTTTTAGAAAATAACGTCTGATGGTTGTTGTAACCACGTTGAACTCTGTAATAACAGAGAATAAATATAGATTCCTAGAAGTCTATAAATCATCTTTCGATCAATATAATTTCGGCGTATCGTCACCCAAACTTATCTAGGTTTTACCGATGGGGTCTGGCTCTCAATACGAGGCTGCATCGGTTAGGTTCGAGCTCTTAGTCAAATCGAGTATACCGTATTACGTCCGTGCGAGATCTATCAGTTTAACAAGCTCACTCTGCCGTCGTCGGTCCCGTGCTGTATTGGTTAGTTTCGACCTACAAGGTCGCTGATAGTAGATTAAGCCGTAGGCCTGTATGTCTCTCCGTGACGTTTTATCGAAGTGATTAGCCAATGAGTTATCTATACTTTGAACAGTACGTCCAACTTATCGTCTTCTCAGCCGATACACACCTGTCTTCAGAAGATTTCCATCGACCATCACACTTAGTGCATCGGACTTCTAGTCGATGCATGCATACCTTTAGAGATATCTTATCATATACTCTGCTTCATCTAAGACTGTATCAGTTAGGTTTGACCTCTTAGTTGCATCGAGCGAACCTCATCACGACCACGCGAGACACGTCGGTGCGTCAGTCTCCCTCCTCCATCAACGATCTAGTGCTGCATCGATTAGGCTCAACCAACAAGATCAGCGATGGTGGTTTGAGCCGACGCCCCGCCGGGTCTTCGCTTAGCGTCTCATCGGAGTGAGTAGCCGATGAGTTATCCTCGATGCAGGCCCCACATTCGTCTTGTATTTCGTCTAACGATCGATTCGCTAGAGGTCGGTCTGGACGCGTCGGACGCTTCCTAGTACTGTCTTGGTTCGGTCCGATCTTCCAGAGCTCGCGTCTAACGTGGACGACATTGAGATTTAGCGGGTCTCGTTGCTCATCGACTCGAGTGGCCAATGGGTTTAGGTGTAGGCCTGCATCGAACGTTCGGCCGGTAGGTAGCCGATGACCTTACATCTTTCCTCCCTCATCGTTACGTTCAGTCTAAGCCCCGTCGTCTCCGTGTCATTAGTCCTCGGCCTCATACTATCTCGATTCGATCCGATCTATCGAGACTGGTCCTAACGGCGCCGTTACCGCGATCGCTGTCCCTCATAGCTTCGTGAGGGATCGGGCCTCGTTCCACGCTTCGGATGCCGTGAAGCGTCATCGGCTCTTTAGCCGATACGTCCTCTAATCCATTCCATGCCTCTCATGCCTCTATCGGCTGTTCAACTGATACTTGAGCGCTATAATTTTCGTCGACAATCAAGACATTTCCTGTGTGCTTTGCTATCCTTTTAATATTCTCATGTCCCCATCGGTTCTACGGCCGATGGATCAAGATCTCGCTTTCGCTACACCCGAAGTCATCACATCCTTCATCGACATTTGCCTACGTCTTCATTGGCTCCCCAACTGTTAGAAGAGCATCCCAATCTCTATTGTCGACCAACCGATAGCAGGAGTTATTCGGACATGGCCGATGACCAACTCAATTCTATCGGTGGTGAGCCGATAGCAAGAACTCGTATTGTCTCATCGTCCAACTGACCCGTTCGCCTCACCTTATTAATTGCAAGGTCAAATTGATTGGCACGCCCTCAAATCTTAAAAATTAAGGACCTGTACTGAAGTTAAGTAGATCTCTCAACCCTTTGCGTGACTGAGCCGCTGTCTCTCCCAGTCGGACCTTCGCTCAATCCGGTTGGACCTTCCCGCAAGGTTTGGCGATGAGCACCCCCTCCCCTCCCCCTTTTTTTCTTCTCATGCATTAACAACCTCATTGGCAAACCCTAAATCATTTTTTCCTAAATTACCTATCTAATCTACAATCCGATTATGATTATATTGTTGTATTCATTGTAATTATATATTTATAATAAGTTCTCACATGATTATATTTTATTGAAAAAAATATAAATGTTTCAACTTTTAAAATTCAATGTTTTATATGTCCACTACTTCCTACCCATCAATCCATCTGCGTGCCTAGTACAACTAAAAACCGACACTCTGTTTATCACAAAAATTGGAACTGATAAGGATGAGTAGTCATTAGTGCACGTTCATCTCTCTCTTCCTTCTATCTTTATTCCTTTCTCTCCCCTTTCTTTCTTCTTTCTCGATCTACCATGAGTCAAAAGACAACAGTGCCAGCCCTGCCTGGGGACAATGGTGGCCAGCCTTGCGAATGACAGTGGCAAGGACCATGTGTTCACAAGTGGCAAAGATGCCTATCAGTTCACAAGAGCTACTGGATGTCTGACCTCTGACCTCACCACTCTATGCCTGTCTACCATTAGCGTCCTCCTAGATGTCCATGCCAAGGAGAAGCTTTCCATCGTCTCCAACATACTCAGGGCCACCATAATGCCAATAGACAAAGTGTTTCATTTAAGGTCAATTTTTTCCTATAATCACTTCGATCGAGATTAGGCATGGCTAGGTCTAGCTAGTGGGGCTTGAGGAAGATGATAGCAGTGGCGGCTCCATGATGTGATGACTACGGTGAGTTTGTTATGGTCCTAGCGTTGTTGGTTTGTTGATTGTGTAATAGTTGGAAATAGCGGAAGGATTTTGGTGTGTGATGTGATTGCTCTTATTCCTGGTCTGCAACATGGATGTTCTTGTGTTCTTTTTCCAAATTTATATTGTGGATGGAGATTGGGGGCATCTATGGGAATCAGCTCTATGAGCCAATTCGTTGAGCCTCTCTTTTTTTTTCGCTCAAGAGCACTCAGCACTGCCCTAAGTTTAGTACTAATTGACGGAGTTCTAAGTAAGCTCTAATCTGAAAAAAATGAAAGGTGTGCACTAAGACCTAGATTGATTAACAAATATCGGATAGAACTATGTCAAACTTTGCACATAAAAACTAGAGTTTACTATGAATAAAAAAAACTGCACTCAAATTTGATGGTGAGATCAAAATCTAGATGTAATATAACATTAAAAAAACATGTCAAAACTCATCATGCATGAAAACCAGAATTAAGAAATTGCTGAATTTTGCTGAGCAACTCATCTTCCAAAAGTGCCCACAAAAGCGCTCCATATCTCTTTTAACTCTTATTCTCTCAAACCATAAAAAAGCAATATTTCTTTTATGTTTCCATCACATCTCTGTGTCTAAGTAGAAATGACATAATAACCATATGACTTGTCTCAACATGGTCCAATTATCCAATCTAACTCCATTATATTTAAATACCATGAACCAGGAGATCTTCTTTATTACACGTCATCCATTATTTTTATACAGCTCTCAAATGTGTAATTTATTGATTTAATTCTAAATTTTAAAAATAATAATTAGTATGATGTAACTATATTAAAATCTTTAATGTTGCATTATTAATTAATTAGGGTTTAGTTAATTTTAGTCATAATTTTGTTTTGTTAATATCTTGAGTCCGATTGAGCTGATTTTAATTGGGTTTGTTTGAATTTTTTTTCTAGTTATTCTGCAAAATTTCTAAATCGATCGGAATTACAAATCTACGGTTATAATCTATTTAGTAACGAAACGGTTTACAAAACATAGTGATTATGAGAAATTATTAAATTTTATTTTTTATTTTCACAATCATTCAATCATTCACCAATCATTCAACCCTCTGATTACATATGTTAGAGTAAGTCGATCCACACTTTAGCATGCCGAAAACTTCCTACTACTGATAATTTGAATTACAGACTCGGGATATTCGTGACGATCTGAGGTATTCGTGTAAATGTCATAAGCTCTTTCTTTATTTTTCTTTGCCACAATGGCTATACATTCATTCTCACGTTTGTCTTTATTTGTTTCCACAGCATATTATTTCAAAGAGTTTGATAACTCCTCGCCAAGAAGAAAAGAGTTCGTTTTTTTGGTGGGAAGGAAAATGGTAGATCAATATCTAATGGCCAGGATATGGTACCTCGCTGCTAGATCATATCGGTGAGGCGTTCGACAAGATATCCAGTGATCAGTGAACGATTTCTCGTTCGGATCAAAATCACAGGAGGGCCTCGGATCATAGAGAAATCTTGCCGAGAGAAATCCATTACAACATCACTGTGAATGGATTAATCACAGGACTGGAAGCGCTATGGGACTTGGGTAAAACCTCAGCTCTGCATAGTTCAATTTTTTGCTCCACTAAAAACCACTGCAGGACTCATTTTGACAAACGAGCTATGTGGTTTCAGAGTTCTCGACCTACCGGCCAACCTTTTGTGTTGATTTATGTTTTCCATGTAGTAATTCCTGACGGCACAATGCATTAATATATACTTGGGGCGATCGTTTTATCGAGTATTCAGTCTGGTATATATCATACAGAATGAGTTGCATTTCTGTAAACTTTAACAATGGAGTTGTCCCTTGAATCCCCTAACTTAAATATTCCGAAGATTGTAATGTAATTCTCAAGGTGGGAGATGCGTGTAAGTTGAGTCAGAAATGAACCCGTCGGAAGTGAGGCTTCCATTATTTCTTTACCTCTGATGCTCCTTCCATTCACTAGCCACCAAATTACTCTGTACAGTTGAGACAAGATAATATTACAAAATTATTAAATTTTTTGCAGTAACATCCTTGAAGAATTCTCTGAATTAATATGTTTGTCATTTCCTTTATGCAAAATTTTGGCTACATATACACTAGAATTTCCCCGTATATTCAGATTTCAGAACATCAGTATTACAGCAATGGCAGCACCTGCAGCAAGCCTCACCACTATGGACGAACAACCGGCTGCCGGCGTCATGGACAGTGGCTCATAGTAGGACGCGGCCGTGTTGCTACGGTTGTTAGATAAGCCCTTGCATGCACACGAGCTCCAATCTGTGGCCGCCGTGCGCGTAGGAGAAGGTGGCCGAGAATAGCTCGCCATGAAGTCAAGCATGCAGCCACGGGCAGCGTTCGCGGAGCGTGGGGATGGACGCACAATACCCGTGCGCGCTGTGGCTGTGATGCTCTGCATGTTTCCAATTGAATAAAAGGAGAAGAACAACAACATAAAAGCTGCGCTTTTCAGGCAGCACCAAAAATCCTTTGCGTTGACTCGTTCCTTTGTTTCCACATAGCGGTTTCTTCTCCGGCTCACTGCCTTGGCCGTCGGCGCCACCGCCGTTTGGTTTCTAACAAGTAGTATCAGAGCCAGGTTTGAGGACCTGGCCGTCGCCATGGCGTCTCCGTCGAGAGTTCGCGGCCGATCACCGGCCGGAAAGGGCGATGGTGCCAAGAAGAACGACGGTTCTGATGGTACCAAGAAGAACGAGGGCTCTGGCGGCTCCGGCACCAAGACGCCGACCCGCACGCCTTCGCCAACGTGACGCTCTCCACCACGCCGTTCACATCCGCGCAACGCACGCCGTTCGCGCACACGGGACGCACGCCGTCCTAGGAGGTGGTGGTTGAGCGCATCATCAGGGAAGGCGGCGGTTTCGGCAGTTGGCCGCAGCTGACGAGAACCAACTATAACGAGTGGTCGCTGCACATGAGGCTAAAGATGCAGGCACGCCATCTCTAGGACGGCATCGAGTAGGACGACGTCGAGTACGACGATGACTACGGAGCCCTCGACGCCATCTGCAACGCCGTCCCGGAGGAGATGGTGCCCGCACTCGCGACCAAGGCCACCGCCAAGGAGGCGTGGGAGGCCATCAAAACCCTCCGCATTGGCGACGATCGGGTGCGGAAGGCCACGGCGCAGAACCTCCGCACCGAGTACGAGTTGATCGCGCTCCGAGATGGCAAGGCCATTGAAGTCTTCGCGCTGCGCCTCACTGGCATGGTGCAATGCCTGGCCACGCTAGGCGATCCCGACGAGAAGGTTGTCACTAAGTACGTGTGCGTCATCCGTCCACGGTACAAACAACTGGTAATCTCCATTGAAACCCTTGACATATCTCAATTGTCCATTGAGGAAGTAACCGGCCGCCTCAAAGCGACCGATGACGTCGAGCCCGCTACGGCACACACCACGAGTGTGAAACTGTTGCTCACTGAGGAGCAGTGGGTGGAGAAGTACAAGAAGAAGTCCGCAGAGTCCGAGCGTGGCGGCTCTGGCTCCGGTGGTCGAGGCAAGGGTCACGGCAGGGGCCGCGGGCGCGGCACCGTCTCCAACACCTCGCGTCCGTCGCCGAACGATCCTTACCCATGCTGCAGCAAGAAGGGTCACTAGGCCAGTGACTACCGCAGCAAGAAGAAGGAGCCGGCCCAGCAGGCCCATGTGGCCCAGGAGGAGGAAGAAGCCACGCTTATGATGGCCATCAGCTCGGTCTAGGAGAAGCAACACTCATCTTCCTCGCCACCGCCCCCTCCTCGCAATCGCCGTCACCAGCCGCCGAGATCCACTTCACCGAGCAGAAGGTGTGCCCCACACTCGGCGACGAAGAAGACCGGGACCCAAGCAAATGGATCCTGGACACCGGTGTGTCCAATATTGGTGAGATAAGTGAAAGGTAAGTCCTCAGCAGCGGCTGACGAAGGAGCCGATGGAGGGGATAGTGGAGGAGAGTACCGGAAAGAGGGTCGATGACGGGAACAAGACGTCGACGACGAGGAAGAAATGGTCGACTCGCCGAAAGGAGAAGCTAGCGCGCCGGAGATGTCTAGACTCGCTCTGATACCATATAGAAATGTGTATAGTGACTAAGACCCGAGTGTATATAAGGAGGGTCGGGTCTATATATATAACCCAGACCAGTGGTCTGTCTAACACACATTAAGAAGAGTACAGTGTCACTGCTCCACTAGCTAGACCCATGTCTTGTTTGGAACACATGGATTTCGTGTAAATTTCAAGGGAAACAATTCAATTTCCATCATAACAAGTCAAAATATTTTGAAATTTGAACTGACAGAACTTACTGAGGTAGTCGCCGAGGTTGAAGGTGTGGTTTGGCAGACCATGCGGAATAGTTGGCGACCGAAGCATTCTGCTTGCTGTCAAAGAACCACCCGGCACCCTCGCCGACGGTGTGGTTGGCACCGAATGGCGGCAGTGGCGGCGCAGTCGAGTTCCGGCCAGGGCTCACTGATCGCTCATCGCCGTTGCATTGCTCGGAGCCGCAGTTGCATGCTGTGATGAAAACGTCAGCAAGGAGTAGTAGTACTACTACGGACATTGTGACAATGTAGCTCATGCTTAGCATTCTTGATACATTTGATACTTCGTGCTGATACTAATTGCTGCAGTTTGTACTAATTAATCTCCTCCTTTATTAATCACGTAGTAGTGTCAACGGTGTATGTCGCTTGCAGCCACCTGGGTTACTTAGGAATGTATAGTTCCATTATAAGTATGGTCGGTAACCAGGTCTATGGCAAAATAGTTAACTGCAAACAACGTTGTTTGACTAAATTAAACTGCCTAGATAGTGGGCACAAATCATTGACAATCGTGTTCAAGTTTTTAAATCACTATCTGATTAACTACTGCATGAATAAGATTGATCATCCTCGTTAACTTGGACACTGAAGTCGCTGAACATTTGTGGTGCAGACTTCGGAGAACATGACAGAAACATCTGCATTTTTCATTGCAATCTCAAGACTCCCATTGAATTGTGAAATAAATGAAAAATCTTGTCTGCGCCTGATATTGGAGGACTACCAAAGCGATTTTTGCCGTCATAATTACATTGGAATCGTTGGTACGAGATCTATACGCACCAAAATATATACTCTTCCTCTGCATTGGATTGCGTGAACAATCAGTGCGACAACTACTTCAATTTCTCTGTTTTTCTTATTGGGACAGTCTGTTCACCTTTGGTGACTAAAGTTCTAAACCTTGGAAACATACTTCAGTTCTTTGCAGAGTACTTCAGTATACTGATGACATCAACTGAATCTCCTTGGAAGGGAAGCAATTCTCTGGCTTCCTACATTTATTCAGAATAATCCTAGTAGATCACTATTACTCTTTGCAATGAGGAATCACCATCAGCGTCAATATATTTAACAGATTAAAACTGCAGTGACCTCCTCCCCAAGCTCACCACCCTAGCTACTGTCATTTATTTTTTTTCGAGAACAAGCTACTGTCAATGACAGTGACGAATACAAGATGCACAAGAGTGTTGATACGTACAATCGAAATATAATAATTAATCCTATCAAAAAAAAGATTAATGAATACCAAAAATTAAATCTTTTTTTAATAAAAAAATATCTCTAATCTAAGATAAAGTTTCAGCAATATCTTTAGATGTCATCGGTCCAACCGTTTTTTCTATTTTCTTAACACTAATATGACTGTCATGCTATCGACGATCTGACTGTCTTAATGCTGCCAATCGTAACCCTACCGTCAGATTAATCATCTATTAAAAAAATACGATAGAATTATTAAAAGTATATTAATTTTATTGTATCTAGGTGTGTTGTATAAAGTATATATAAATCATTCATTTTTTTTAATTAAACCTTAACTTTTCTCTCTCACAAAAATAAAAAATTATGGCTCTAGGCTCAACCCTCTTCTATTTATAAAAAAAAATTAGACTCAAACTCTTGAACTCCAGATAAAATACAATAACTCAAATTAATTTTTTTTTCTTGCAAAGCAAAAATCTATGCCTACTGACCCACGTCGATAAAGTCCCCGCGTGCTACAGTACCATGTGTGAACATTAACCATGCTTTTTTTTCTATTTACCTTTTAATTTCTCTATGATTTTTTTTGGTGCTTGCACTTTTCAATCCTAGACTCTATCCAAAATCAACTCTACTTTACATATCCATATAACTCCTCTTGTGTATATTCACATATATTCGCATATATTGTTCTCTAACTTTACTATTTCACATGATTTTTTTAATAGTATAAATTTTAACTTCTCACAGTCCCAATCCTTTACTGCTAAGATATATAGATATCGCAACCTGATCCATAAAAATCATACACACTCATACTACATCACAAATATTTTTTAACAAATTTTTATTAATTAAATTATTTACAAAACTAATTATTTATTATAAAATATTAATAATGACAATAATTCAATATCATCGTTTTTCTTCATGTTAATTTCTGGAAAGAATGTGAATCACTGAAAAATGAGAATGGAAAATTGATCCCTGATAATTCCGACGGTTCATGTTCTTAGTGTTTGCTTAATCCATGTGATTATCCCAATCTGGTCACTTCTTTGTGAATGCCTCGTGTCGATTTCAGGATGTTCCACTTGTAAACAAGTAAATTTTGTTGTTTTCCTGAGAAATTTCTGGCAATAACACTAGGGATGGGGACTAGGTAGGAGGTTGGGTCAAGGCTTTCTGCTGGCTCTGTGAACCTGCCAACGAGGATTCCTTGTCACCTATGTCGGACTAGCATTAGGGGCCATTAATTTGGACTTGGTTAGTGCACACGCCAGATAGCTCAGTAGTACTAGGAGCCTATCACATTTTGGCAGCTGGTAGACACTGGAATAAAGACAGGAGCTTATCCAGGAGATCGAGTGGTTAGCCTCGAATGATCTGCCATGTTCGATTTCACTAGCTTCCTTTTTCTTCCCATGTACTGCAGATTATGATTGGGTGGGAGCCTCTCCGGTCGCCCTCAGCCAGATCAGCAGCGATTTTGGACTGTGCCTTGGCGACTTCATCAGAGAATGCCCAGGGTCGGCCACATAGGGATGAACGTAGATCGATATGCAGATAATCTATGGCCGACTTCAGTTTAAAACTTCGAGCATGGATCAACCGTCCTCCCCCTCGCAGCTGCTGCACCTCCGCATGCGAGCAGCCCTGGAGCGTGCACCGCTGCGTTGCTTCTCTGCATGCTGTACTCCGGTATGCATCAACCCTCCTTATGTAATGTATGCCTCCTGTTAACGCGTTAAGATTATTCAAATAAGACAGAGTCTAAGTCATAAAAATTATGATAGGTTAATTTATGTATGTATATTGATAGGAGATATATTTCTTTTATATTTTTAAGAAAATAACGTCTGATGGTTGTTGTAACTACGTTGGACTCTGTAATGCTAGGGAATAAATATAGACTCTTAAAGCCTATAAATCATCTTTCGATCGATACAATTTCGGCGCATCGCCACCCAAACTTATCTAGGTTTTTACCGACGGGGTCTGGCTCTCAATGCAAGGCTGTATCGGTTAAGTTCGATCTCCGACGAAAAAGTAAGTCCCGTCACTATCCTGATATATCTTGTTCTGTCTAAGTTTGCATCGGTTAGATTCGAGCTCTTAGTCAAATTGAGTATACCGTATCACGTCCGTGCGAGATCTATCGGTTTAATAAGCTCTCTCTACCATCGTCGGTTCCATGCTGCATTGGTTAGGTTCGACCTACAAGATCACTGATAGTAGATTAAGCCGTAGGCCTGTATGTCTCTGCTCGGCGTTTTATCGAAGTGATTAGCCAATGAGTTATCTATACTTTAAGCAGTACGCCTAGCTTATCGCCTCCTCAGCCGATACGCACTCGTCTTCAGAAGATTTCCATCGACCATCACGCTTAGTGCATCGGACTTCTAGTCGATGCACGTATACCTTTAGAGATGTCTTATCATATGCTCTGCTCCATCTAAGACTGTATCGGTTAGGTTCGACCTTTTAGTTGGATCGAGCGAACCACATCATGACCACGCGAGGCACGCCGGTGCGTCAGTCTCCCTCCTCCGTCAATGATCTAGTGCTGCATCGATTAGTTTCGACCAACGAGATCGGCGATGGTGGTTTGAGCCGGCGCCCCGGCGGGTCTTCGCGCAAGGTCTCATCGGAGTGAGTAGTCGATGAGTTATCCACGATGCAGGCCCCACATTCATCTCGTATTTCGTCTAACAATCGATTCTCTAGAGGTCGGTCTGGACGCGTTGGACGCTTCCTAGTACTGTCTTGGTTCGGTCCGATCTTCCAGAGCTCGCGTCTAACGTGGATAACATTGAGATTTAGCGGGTCTCGTTGCTCATCGACTCGAATGGCCGATGGGTTTAGGTGTAAGCCTGCGTTGAATGTTCGGCCGGTAGGTAGCTGATGACCTTAACTCTTTCCTCCCTCGTCGTTACGTTCGATCTAAGCCTCCATCGTCTCCGTGTCATTAGTCCTCGGCCTCATACTATCTCGATTCGATCCGATCTATCGAGTCTGGTCCTAACGGCGCTGTTACTGCGGTCGCTGGCCTTCGTAGCTTCGTGGGGGATCAGACCCCACTCCACGCTTCGGATGCCGTGAAGCGTCATCGGCTCTTTAGCCGATGGGTTCTCTAATCCGTTCCATGCCTCTCATACCTCTATCGGCTGTTCAATTGATACTTGAGCACTACAATTTCCGTCGACAATCAAGAGGGATCCCGTGTGTTTTGCTATCCTTTGAATATCCTTGTGTTCCCATCGGTTCTACGGCCGATGGATCAGGATCTCGCTTTCGCTACACCTGGAGTCATCACATCCTTCATCGACATTTGCCTACGTCTTCATTGGCTCCCAACCGATAGAAGAGCGTCCTAATCCCTATCGTCGACCAACCGATAGCAGGAGCTATTCGGACATGGCCGATGACCAACTCAATCCTATCGGTGATAAGACGATAGCGAGAACTCGTATCGTCTCATCGTCCGACTGACCCGTTCGCCTCACCTTGTTAATTACAGGGTTAAATTGATTGGCACGCCTTCGAATCTTAAAAATTAAGGACCTACACTGAAACTAAACAGATCTCTCAACCCTTCGAATGACCGAGCCGCCGTCTCTCCCCGGTCGGACCTCCTCTCAATCCGATCGGACCTTCCAGTGAGGTTTGGCGACGAGCACTCCCTCCCCTCTCTCTTTTATTCTTCTCATGCATTAACAACCTCATTGGCAAACCCTAAATCATTTTTTCCTAAATTACCTATCTAATCTATGATCCGATTATGATTATATTGTTGCATTCATTGTAATTATATATTTATAATAAGTTCTCACATGATTATATTTTATTGAAAAAATATAAATGTTTCAACTTTTAAAATTCAATGTTTTATATGTCCACTACTTCCTACCCATCAATCCATCTGCGTGCCTAGTACAACTAAAAACCGACACTCTGTTTATCACAAAAACTAAACTGATAAGGATGAGTAGTCATTAGTGCACGTTCATCTCTCTCTTCCTTCTATCTTTATTCCTTTCTCTCCCCTTTCTTTCTTCTTTCTCGATCTACCATGAGTCAAAAGACAACAGTGCCAGCCCTGCCTGGGGGACAATGGTGGGCAGCCTTGCGAATGACAGAGGCAAGGACCATGTGTTCACAAGTGGCAAAGGTGCCTATCAGATCCGACTGCTTGAAGGTCAAGAGCTATCGGATCTAGCCGTCTCTGACCTCATCACTCTGTGTCTGTCTACCATTGGCGTCCTCCTAGATGTCCATGCCAAGGAGAAGCTTTCCATCGTCTCCAACATACTCAGGGCCACCAATAGACAAAGTGTTTCATTTAAGGTCAATTTTTTTCTATAATCACTTCGATCGAGCTTAGGTATGGCTAGGTCTAGCTAGTGGGGCTTGAGAAAGATGATGGCAGCGGCGGCTCCATGATGCGATGACTACGGTGAGTTTGATATGGTCCTAGCGTTGTTGGTTTGTTGATTGTGTAATCGTTGGAAATAGCGGAAGGATTTTGGTGTGTGATGTGATTGCTCTTATTCCTGGTCTGCAACATGGATGTTCTTGTGTTCTTTTTCCTAATTTATATTGTGGATGGAGATTGGGGGCATCTATGGGAATCAGCTCTATGAGCCAATTCGTTGAGCCAGCCTCTCTTTTTTTTCGCTCAAGGGCACTCAGCACTGCCCTAAGTTTAGTACTAATTGACGGAGTTTTAAGTAAGCTCTAATCTGAAAAAAATGAAAGGTGTGCACTAAGACCTAGATTGATTAACAAATGTCGAATAGAACTATGTCAAACTTTGCACATAAAAACTAGAGTTTACTATGAATAAAAAAAACTGCACTCAAATCTGATGGTGAGATCAAAATCTAGAAGTAATATAACATTAAAAAAACATGTCAAAACTCATCATGCATGAAAAGCAGAATTAAGAAATTGCTGAATTTTGCTGAGCATATCATCTTCCAAAAGTGCCCACAAAAGTGCTCCATATCTCTTTAACTCTTATTCTCTCAAACCCTAAAAAAGCAATATTTCTTTTATGTTTCCATCACATCTCTGTGCCTAAGTAGAAATGACATAATAACCATATGACTTGTCTCAACATGGTCCAATTATCCCATAGAAACTAAACCCATGCATCGTTATCCAATCTAACTACATTATATTCAAATACCATGAACCAACTTAAAGTTAAGTAGATCTTCTGTATTACACGTCATCTCAAATGTGTATTTTATTGATTTAATTCTAAATTTTAAAATAATAATTAGTAAGTTGCAACTATATTAAAATCTTTAATCTTGCATTATTAATTAATTAGGATTTAGTTAATTTTCGTCAAACTTCTGTTTAGTAATTATATTTTGTTAATATCTCGAAACCTAAAAGTTTGATTGAGCTGATTTCAATTGGGTTTGTTTGAAATTTTTTTCTAGTTTATTCTGCAAAATTTCTTAATCGATCAGAATGAATGTAAGTTATATTTAGAAAATATAGTTTTCATGTTTTATGATTATGAGAAATTATTAAATTTTATTTTTTATTTTCACAATCATTTACCCTCTGATTACATAGGTTAGAATAAGTCGATCCACACTTTAGCATGCCGAAAACTTCCTACTACTGATAATTTGCTCCCACAACAATTACAGACTCGGGATATTCGTGACGATCGAGGTATTCGTGTAAATGTCATAAGCTCTTTCTTTTTTTTTTCTTTGCCACAATGGCTATACATTCATTCTCTCGTTTGTCTTCATTTGTTTCCGCAGCATATTATTTCAAAGAGTTTGATAACTCCTCGCCAAGAAGAAAAGAGTTCGTTTTTTTGGTGGGAAGGAAAATGGTAGATCAATATCTAATGGCCAGGATATGGTACCTCGCTGCTAAATCATATCGGTGAGGCGTTCGACAAGATGTCCAGTGATCAGTGAACGATTTCTCGTTCGGATCAAAATCACAGGAGGGCCTCGGATCATAGAGAAATCTTGCCGAGAGAAATCCATTACAACATCACTGTGAATGGATTAATCACAGGACTGGAAGCGCTATGGGACTTGGGTAAAACCTCAGCTCTGCATAGTTCAATTTTTTGCTCCACTAAAAACCACTGCAGGACTCATTTTGACAAACGAGCTATGTGGTTTCAGAGTTCTCGACCTACAGGCCAACCTTTTGTGTTGATTTATGTTTTCCATGTAGTAATTCCTGACGGCACAATGCATTAATATATACTTGGGTCGATCGTTTTATCGAGTATTCAGTCTGGTATATATCATACAGAATGAGTTGCATTTCTGTAAACTTTAACAATGGAGTTGTCCCTTGAATCCCCTAACTTAAATATTCCGAAGATTGTAATGTAATTCTCAAGGTGGGAGATGCGTGTAAGTTGAGTCAGAAATGAACCCGTCGGAAGTGAGGCTTCCATTATTTCTTTACCTCTGATGCTCCTTCCATTCACTAGCCACCAAATTACTCTGTACAGTTGAGACAAGATAATATTACAAAAATATGCACGAGTGGTCGCTGCGCATGAGGCTGAAGATGCAGGCGCGCCATCTCTAGGACGCCATCGAGTACGACGACGACCATGGCGCCCTCGATGCCATATGCAGCGCCATCCCGAAGAAGATGGTGCCCGCGCTTGCGACCAAGGCCACCGCCAAGGAGGCGTGGGAGGCCATCAAAACCCTCCGCATCGGCGACGACCGGGTGCAGAAGGCCATGGCGCAGAACCTCCACGCCGAGTACGAGTCGATCGCGCTCCGAGACGGCAAGGCCATTGAAGACTTCGCGCTATGCCTCACTGGCATGGTGCAACGCCTGGCCACGCTGGGCGATTTGGAGCCCGACGAGAAGGTTGTCGCCAAGTACCTGTGCGTCGTCCGTCCACGGTACAAACAACTGGTAATCTCTATTGAAACCCTGCTCGACATATCTCAATTGTCCATTGAGGAAGTAATCGGCCGCCTCAAAGCGACCGACGACGTTGAGCCCGCTCCGGCGCACACCGCGAGCGGGAAACTGTTGCTCACTGAGGAGCAGTGGGTGGAGAAGTACAAGAAGAAGTCCACGAAGTCCGGGTGTGGCGGCTCTAGCTCCAGCGGTCGAGGCAAGGGTCACGGCAGGGGCCGTGGCCGCGGCACCGTCTCCAGCACCTCGCGCCCGCCACTGGACGATCCTTGCCCACGCTGCGGCAAGAAGGGTCACTAGGCCAGTGACTGCCACAGCAAGAAGAAGGAGCTGGCCCAGCAGTCCCATGTGGCCTAGGAGGAGGAAGAAGCCACGCTTATGATGGCCATCAGCTCAGCCCAGGAGGAGCAACACTCATCTTCCTCGCCGCCGACCCCCTCCTCGCAATCGCCATCGCCAGCCGCCGAGATCCACTTCACCGAGCGGAAGGTGTGCCCCACGCTCGGCGACGAAGAAGACTGGGACCCAAGCAAATGGATCCTGGACACCGGTGCATCCAATCACATGACGGGCGCACGCTCCGCCTTCGCCAACCTCGACACCGACATCACCGGATCCGTGCGATTCGGGGATGGCTCCACCACTTGCATCGAGGGCAGCGGCATCGTGCTTCTCTCCTACAAAAACGGGGAGCACCGGGCGCTTCCCCACGTCTACTACCTCCCTTGTCTGACGGTGAACATCATCTCCATTGGTCAGTTGGACGAGGGTGGCTACAAAGTGCTGGTGAGGGATGGCGTGATGCATGTCCGCGATGAGAAGATGCGGCTGCTTGTGAAGATACCCCACAGTCCAAGCCGCCTATACGTGCTCGACGTCACCATCGCACGACCGGTGTGCCTGGCGGCGCGGGGCGATGAAGATGTGTGGGTCTGGCATGCCCGCTTTGGGCCTGTCAACTTCACTGCGCTCCGCAAGATGGCCCGCGAAGAGCTCGTTCGTGGGTTGCCGTTGCTCAACCAGGTGGAGCAACTCTGCGACGCGTGCCTGGTCGGGAAGCAGTGTCGCGCCCCATTCCCTCATAAGGCCCTGAGACATTCGACCGAGCCACTCCAGCTCCTCTACGGCGATCTCTGTGGCCCAATCACACTGGCGACACCCAGCGGTAATCGCTACTTCCTCCTGCTAGTCGATGATTTTTCTCGCTACATGTGGGTGGTGCTGCTGCCCTCCAAGGATGAAGCAGCAGCCGCCATCAAGCGTGTCTAGGCAGCAGCAGAGAGGAAGACCGGCAAGAAGCTCCTCGCGCTCCGCACCGATCGGGGCGGCGAGTTCACAGCGGGAGACTTCAGTGAGTACTGCGCTCAACTTGGGCTGCATCACGAGCTCACGACACCGTACTCCCCACAACAGAACGGTGTCGTGGAGCGTCGCAACCACTCCATCGTGGGCACGGCGCAGTGCATGCTGAAGGCGAAGGACCCCCCGGCATGTTCTGGGGCGAGGTGGTCACGACGGCGGTCTACTTGCTGAACCGCTCCTTGTCGAAGAGCGTGAGGGGTAGGACTCCCGACGAGATCTGGAAGGGAAGTCCCTAGGCGTCCACCATCTACGAACATTCGGGAGCATCGCACATGTCAAGGTGACGGCTCCAAATTTGAAGAAGCTGGATGACCGTAGCAGGCGGATGATCTTCGTCGGGTATGAAGCCGAGTCCAAGGCGTATCGGGTGTATGACCCCACAACTCGCCGGGTGCACATCAGCCGTGACGTCGTCTTTGACGAGAACGCGTAGTGGACCTAGCCGACTGGACATGATGGAGTAGCAGCTGACTTCATCATCAACAACACGGTGGCGGAGGAGCCCGCCACGATCATGACATCGAGTGCCCGCATCACCTACGACGCCCTGTCGCCCATAGCGCCAAGCTCGCCTTCACCAGACCGCCTCATGGAGCGGCACACTCCAGTGGCTTCCTCTGTGTCCTCTGCGCATGGGACGTTGGGAATGCAAGGGGGGCGCAACATCGAGTTCACGATGCCACCCAGCTCAGGTGTCGACGAACATCTAGATGCCGACCACGACGACGACGCGCCCCAACGATTTCGTTGCATCAACAACATCCTTTGCTCCCTTGCTCCACCTGGGTTCGCAGCACGTGACCTGGACGAGCAACTGCTGATGGCAAGCAACGCCGAGCCGTCAACATTCGAGGAGGCGCTGCAACACGAACATTGGCGCCATGCGATGCTGGACGAAATGACGGCCATTGAGGCTAGTGTAACCTGGGAGCTCGTCGACGCTCCCCCGCGCGTGAAGCCCATCGGCTTGAAGTGGGTGTACAAGACAAAGAAGGATGCCTCGGGCGTGATCAGCAAGTACAAGGCCAAACTCATCGCCAAGGGGTACGTACAGTAGCAGGGTATCGACTTCGACAAAGTCTTCGCCCCTGTGGCGCGGCTTGAGTCCGTGCGGCTGCTGATCGCCCATGCCGTCTCACAGGGCTGGGCAGTGCACCACATGGACGTCAAATCTGCGTTCTTGAACGGCGTACTCCAAGAGCAAGTGTATGTCCAGTAGTCGCCGGGGTTCGTTCTGCGCGGCCACGAGAACAAAGTGCTGCATCTGATGAAAGCTCTCTATGGACTCCGTCAAGCGCCCCATGCCTAGTATGCCAAGCTTGACTCATCCCTCATTGAGTTGGGCTTCCAGAGGAGCACCTCCGAGCACGCCGTGTACCTGAGCGGCATGGGGGACCACCGGCTGATCGTCGGAGTCTATGTCGATGACCTAGTGATCACCGGTGGTGGGAACAATGCTGACATTTGCAAGTTCAAGGAGGAGATGAAGCTAACATTTAAGATGTCTGACCTCGGGCTACTTTACTACTATTTGGGGCTAGAGGTGACCCAGACCGGGGCCAGCATCACAATCAACAAAAGTGTGTATGCGGCGAAGATTTTGGAGAACTCTGGTCTAGTTGGATGCAATCCAAGTCACACACCCATGGAACCACGACTGAAGCTCAGTAAGTTAAGTTTAGCTCCATCTATTGATCCAACCATGTACCGTAGCATCGTCGGCTCCCTCTGCTACTTGGTGAACTCGAGGCCAGACCTCGCGTACTCAGTGGGCTACATCAACCGGTTCATGGAGAACCCCACCACTGAGCATCTGTTGACAATCAAGAGGGTGCTCAGATATATCGCAGGCACTCTGCACTTTGGCTGTTACTACAAGAGGGAGAAGAAGGCATAGCTCATCGGCTACAACGACAGCGACTTAGCCAGTGATGTTGACACCCGCAAGAGCACAACTGGAGTCGTCTTCTTCCTCAATGGCAATGTGATCACCTGGCAATCCTAGAAGCAGCGTGTTGTGGCTTTGTCTTCCTGTGAGGCTAAATACATAGATGCAGCCACTGCCTCTTGCCAGGGAGTATGGCTCGCACGCCTTCTTGCAGAACTCAAGGGAGAGGAGGCGGAGGCCATTTCACTAAAGATTGAGAATCAGTCTGTCATCGCGCTCAGCAAGAATCCAATGTTTCACGACCGAAGTAAGCACATTGATGTCAGATTTCATTATATTCGTGAGTGTGTTGAGGAGAACAGGGTTCATCTTCAGTCCATCGGGACGGTGGAGCAGCTGGCAGACATTCTTACCAAAGCCCTAGGATGCGAACGCTTCTACGAGTTGCGCTCTGGGCTTGGTGTTCGAAGTGTACAGCATTCGCACAAGGCTTAGGAGGAGATTTGTTAGATAAGTCTAGTGCTATATTTAGTTTCTGCACGTTTAATTTTGCTTGCATGCACACGAGCTCCAATCTGTGGCCGCCGTGCGCGTAGGAGAAGGTGGCCGAGAATAGCTCACCATGAACTCAAGCATGCAGCCACGGGCGGCGTTCGCGGAGCGTGGGATGGACGCGCAATACCTGCGTCGTGCGCGCTGTGGCTACGATGCTCTGCATGTTTCCAATTGAATAAAAGGAGAAGAACAACAACAGAAAAGCTGCGCTTTTCAGGCAGCACCAAAAATCCTTTGCGTTGACTCGTTCCTTCGTTTGCACATAGCGGTTTCTTCTCCGGCTCACTGCCTTGGCCGTCGGCGCTCACCGCCGTTTGGTTTCTAACAACGGTGACCTCAAACCGCATCCCCTTTCGGCAGTGCTCGCCGCCCTCGGCGTCAGAGAAGTAGTTGGCGCCCTCCGTCGTCAGCATCACCGTCAAGAACGCCTCCTCCGGCTTCCACCCGCCATTGGAGCTGGCCGCTGCTCCGCCATCGCTGCCGCCGCAGAGCTTGTAGATGGTGGCGTTGGTCGTGTGCACCACCGTGTTGTCCGTGTTTGTGCTGAAACCTATAATAAACAAAGCACACATCACAAATGAGCATAAAGTCACTGTGTCAGTATGTAAATTCATCTTGCTTGTAACAACATGAATTTCATGTAAACTTCAGGTGAAACAATCCGATTTCCGTCCATACCAGTCAAGATGTTTTGAAGTTTCAAAGGGGAGAACTTACTGAGATAGTCGGCGAGGTAGAAGGTGCGGTTGGCAGCCCATGCGGAGAAGTTGGCGACAAGCATTCATCTTGCTGTCAAAGAACCACCCGGCGGCCTTACCGACGGTGTGGTTGGCACCGAACGGCGGCAACTTTGGCGCAGTCGAGTTCCGTCCAGGGCTGATCGCCGTCGCATTGCTCGGAGCTGCCACCGCCGTAGCCGAGCTGAAAACGGCAACAAGAAGTAGTTGTTAGTAGTTGTTACAAGTGGTTGTATATATATAGATTTAACCCCTCTTATATACACTTGGGTCTTTACATATTTTTACATGGTATCAGACCAAATCTAAATATTTTCGATGCGCTAGCTTTTTCTCACCGGTGAGCCAACCTTTTTCTTCTCATCGTCGACGTTTCTCCCTATCGCCGACCTTCTTTTCGGTACTCTCTCCTTGCTCTCTTATCTCCGTTCCTTTCTTCTCCCCGTCTTCCCCGCAGACACTTCCTTTTCTTCGTTCCACCTCCGCGCGACAAGGCGACGGTCTCCATCCGCCTCCTCGTCTCGCCTCGCACCCGTCTCCACCCTTCTTCTTGCTTCATGCATCCTTTCTCCTCTGACACCGGCGCACCTCTGCGCTCATCGTCTCTATCGGCTGAACTTGTCCGCCCCCCATCGGCTAGACATGTCCACCCTCTATCGGCTGGAACCCTCCCTCGGTTCCCGCTTTTCCGACACGCTCAACGGCTCTCAGATGCGAACCTTCTTCCCTCACGTTCGAGCCAATCTGACGTGTCCACGGACACGAATCCCTGCCTCCCGGACGCAAACATCTTCTCTTCACGTCTGGCCCCCCTCCGCCTTTTTCGCGTCCGCTCCACTCCTTAGCCTCCATGAGTCTATGGATGTGAATCTTCCCTTCATGGACGTGAATCCTTGCACGTCCGTGACCCAACCACTCTCTAACCTACCTACTCTTCAACCACCTTTTTCTCACCTACTCCGCTGCCTACTCCGTATCGACCAACCAATCCCCATCGGCTGGCCAGCCCACTCTCTATCGGCTTCTCATTTCTCTGATCAGCCGATTTTTCCTCTTATCGGCTTCCTCCCATCAACTACTTGTCACTATTCTTCTCTCGTTATGGCCACCGAGTCCGCCCTTAGCTCCGGCACTCTTCTAGTCGCCGAATCTGTTCCGGCTCTCGGTGCCCCAGACCACATCTTGGGCACCACCTCGCCAATCTTCTCAACCCCTATGCTACTGT
Source organism: Oryza coarctata (assembly GCA_030770085.1). NCBI lineage: Eukaryota > Viridiplantae > Streptophyta > Magnoliopsida > Poales > Poaceae > Oryza > Oryza coarctata. Next base: position 9,738,616 of record CM061483.1, on the reverse strand, counting down.
GAACGTGAAATCTCACGTTCCTATCTCTCTTAACCTTAACGCCAACTATTTTAAGTGGGTTTTCTTCTTCAAATCCCTCTGTAGAAGGTGCGACCTACGGTCACATATCAATGGCTCTGCTCCACCTCGCCCCGATGATCCCCAGTGGGACATCACTGAGTGCTGCATGCGCAGCTGGCTACTCGGCTCGGTCGATCACTCTGTCCTCGACCTCGCCATGGAAGATACCGACCCCACCGCCCGGGATCTCTGGGTGGCTATCGAGCGGATCTTCCTCGCAAACAAGTAGCCCCGCGCCATCTTCCTCCTCAACGAGTTCTATTCCATGGTACAAGTAGACTCCTCTATCTCCTCGTACTGCCAATGTCTTAAGGTCAAGGCTGTTGCTCTCTAGGATGTCGGCCACCCTGTGGCCAACTCTCAACTCGTTCTCGCCCTTCTGCGAGGCCTCAACCCCCGCTTCTCAAGCACCACCGACGACATCGCCAATGCCACACCCCTTCTGTTATTTGCCCTGGCCTATGACATGTTAGTTTTTAAAGAACTCCATCTAGCCAACGAGGAGAAGACCGTGGCCCATACCGCTCTCCTCGCCGTAGCCGATAATGACTACCGAGCATCCTGCACTGCCGCCCCCTCCCATGGCTATGGTGGCCATGGCTCTAATCATGGCAACACAGCCTGCACCGACAAAGGCAAGGGCAAAGGCAAGGGCAAGAACTGGCAGGGTCCGATGTAATCGCAACCTGCTTCAGTCCCTACCCAACATGCCGGTCCCACAGGTCCGTGTCTCTGCTACAACCCCTGGGCACCCCAGCCCCAGCCATGTAGCCCCAACGGATGGCAACCAGAGGTTCTCGGCGCCCATCGTCAGACTCACCTAGCATCGGTCCCCATCCTGCCGCCTTAGCCAATGCTACCGACACCACCCACCTAGTCGGTTTCCTCCTAGAACCAGGCTGACCTAGTCGCCGCCCTCAACCAAATGACGCTCCAACCACAACACCCTTGGGTGCTGGACTCTGGGACGTCCTCCCACATGGCGTCATCGGATGGTATACTCTGTTCTTGTTACCCCTCTTCCTCCCCCTTTGTCACCATCGGCAATGGCCACTCTCTTCCTGTCCAATGCCGTGGTGACTCCTCTCTGTCTACATCCACCACTAACCTTCCCCTTCGCAATGTTCTTATCGTACCTTTCCTTATTCACAATCTTGTATCTGTTCGCCAATTCACATGAGACAACAATTGTTCAATCGAATTTGACGCTTCTGGTTTCTCTGTGAAGGATATCCTAACCCGGCGACAAATCCTTCGCTACAATAGTGGCAGAGACCTCTACACCATTCCCGCTATGCCGTCCACTCCACATGCCAGCATCGCCCTCTCCACCAACCTCTGGTATTTTTGCCTCGGCCACCCCGGCCCCGACGCTGTCGCCACCCTCCGTCGCAGCACCTCCATCCGATGTACCTATAGCTCCACAGTTTGCCACTCGTGTCAACTTGGCAAACATGTGCGTCTGCCTTTTTCTAGTTCTCTCTTGTACCTTGCGACCATTTGAGCTTATACATTATGATGTATGAACTTCTCCAATTAAAAGTGTCTTCAGTAATCAGTATTACCTTGCCATACTTGACGATTACACACACTATTACTGGACGTTTCCGCTCATCAGCAAATCCGAGGTCGCCTCTCACCTCACTAACTTCGCCACCTACGTTTCTACCCAGTTCAACCTTCCCATCAAAGCTCTACAAGCCGATAACGGTACGGAGTTCGTTAACCATACTGTTACAACCTTCCTCACCTCGCAGGGCATCCATCTACGGCTCTCCTGCCCCTATACCTCTTCCCAAAATGGCAAAACTGAGTGCCTCCTTCACACCCTTAACAACATAAGTCACACTATACTATTTCATGCCCACTTACCTACAATGTACTGGGCAGAAGCTCTGACCACTGCGACTTACTTTCTTAATCGGCGCCCGTGTTCCTCCATTCAACACAATGTTTTATACACCCTTCTTTACTGCATGGCGCCCGAGTACTCCCACCTTCGCGTCTTTGGGTGCCTCTGCTATCTAAACCTCACCGCCACTGCTCCCCACAAACTCACTCCCCGCTCCACCACATGTATTCTCCTCGGTTATCCCTCATCTCAAAAGGGATATCGATGTCTCGACCTTTCTACCCGACGGGTCATCGTCTCTCATCATATTATCTTTGACGAGACATGCTTTCCCTTCGGTCTGCTTAATCCGAGATCCTCCTCTAGCGATCTCGACTTCCTCCTCACCAACACTGTGCCGTCCCGATCTCCTCTACCGTTCTCCCCATCGACCCCCTCATCGGTCGCTACTAAGAACTTACCTTTCAGCTATTCCACTACTATTCGGTTCGATGTCCCTCCCATCGGACCCCCATCGGCCCCACCACTTTCATCAGCTTCGGCCGATCCTGTTTCTTTTCCTTCGGACACTTCACTTCCATCGGTTCCCCCCTCCCTATTGACTGCTCCATCTCTATCGGACCGATCGGCCTATCCGACTCCATTAGCTCAGGCCGATCTAGTTCCCCCCTATCCTCTCACATACAGCCACCGATCCAGAGCCGATGACACCCCCACCCAACTAGTTCTTCCTACCTCTACCACCCTCCCATCGGCTCCTGTTCCCTCCACCTCTTATATGGTCACTCGCTCACAGACCGGGTCCCTCCGCCCCACCAAGCACTATGGGCTCTCCGTCGTCCATAGCTCTATCTTGCCCATCCCGGCGACTTCTTGCTCCGCCCTAACTGATCCTCAGTGGCGCGCGGCCATGGCCGACGAGTACAAGGCCCTCATGAATAACGAGACCTGGTGCCTCGTCCCCTGTCCTCCCGGCGCCAACATTGTGACCAACAAGTAAATTTTTAAACACAAGTTCCACGCCGATGGCCCCCTTGCCCGCCACAAGGCACGCTAGGTAGTTCGGGATTTCTCCCAATGCCCCGGTGTCGATTATGACGAGACTTTCAGTCCCGTCATCAAACCCGCCACCATCCGGGTTGTCCTCACTTTGGCTGCCTCGCACTCCTGGCCGATCCATCAGCTTGACGTGAAGAACACCTTTCTTCACAGTTATCTGACGAAAACGGTCTACTGCCAGCAGCCTCCAGGCTTCGTCGACCCCTCTCGTCCAGACGATGTCTACCTTCTTCAACGTTCTCTCTACAGCCTCAAACAAGCCACTCATGCCTGGTACCAGCGCTTTGCTGTCTATCTTCGGCACATTGGCTTCGTGGCCTCTACGTCCGATAGCTCCCTTTTCACTCTTCATATCAGCAACGCTACCGCCTATCTCCTTCTATATATCAACGACATTGTACTTACAGCGTCTTCGATATCTCTCCTAGACCAGATCATGGCCCGACTCTACTCCGAGTTCGCCATGACCGTTCTTAGTCCTCTCCACCATTTCTTTGGCATCTCTGTCACTTGTTCCTCTCACGGGCTCTTTCTTTCCCAACGCCAGTACACTATCGATCTTCTTCAGCGTGCGGGCATGGCCGATTGTCACCTCACGGCCACCCCGGTCGACACTCGAGCCAAACTCTCCACTGTTGATGGCGCACTCGTTGCCGATCCCTCTCTGTATCGGAGTCTTGCCGGGGCTCTCCAATACCTCACTCTCACACGGCCCGACCTCACGTACGCTGTCCAGCAAGTGTGCCTCTTCATGCACGCTCCGCGCGAACCTCAACTCGCGCTGCTCAAGCGCATCCTGCACTACGTGAAGGGCACGCTCTCCAGCGGCTGCACCTCAGCTCCAGCCCTATCGACTCTCTCATCGCATACTCCGACGCGGACTGGGCAGGCTATCCCCGACTCTCGACACTCTACGTCCGGCTAGTGCGTCTTCCTCGGCGACACTCTAGTCTCCTGGTCCTCAAAACGTCAGACTACAGTGTTACGGTTCAGCGCCAAAACCGAGTACCGCGCCATCGCTCACACCGTCGCCGAGTGTTGCTGGCTTCGCTAGCTTCTCCAGGAGTCCGTGCACCCCTCTCCTCTGCGACCGTCGTCTATTGCGACAATGTCAGTGCTATCATATGACCGCCAAGCACATCGAGATCAATATCCATTTTGTCCATGACAAGATCGCATTAGGACATGTTTAGGTGTTCTATGTACCATCGATGCACCAGTTCGCTGATATAATGACCAAAAGCCTGCCCACGCCTTTGTTCATTAGTTTTTGGTCCAGTCTCTGCGTCTGTTTCCCTCGTGCTACGACTACGGGGGTGTTAGATCACTGGACCACTGGACTATATATATATATACCCGATTCTCCTTATATACACTCGGGGTTTGAGTCTCACTTCACACATTTCTACAGTAGTAACACTACTATGGACATTGTTACAAGATAGTTCATGGTTAATTTGCGTTCATGGACAAAAGCTGCTCTTGATACTGATGCTGATACTATTGTAGTATTGTTACAAAACTGCAGCAATCTGCACTGATTAATATCCTCCCTAGTTAATCATGCAATGTGCGTAATATTGTGCATTTGTATTGGTAGTGTAAACGGTGTATGCTGCTTCCAGGTGGTGATCGGCACCGGCTTAGTACTGGGAATCTGTACTAAGTATAATCGGTGATCAGATCTATGGTGAATAGTTAACTACATTCGATGTTGTTTGACTGAAATAAACTGCCTAGATAGCAGGTACAGATCATTGATAATCATGTTCAGATTTTCAGATCATCCGGCAAACTTGGACAGTAGTCACTGAACATTTGTGGTTGAAGACTTGATAGAAAATGGCAGAAATATATGCGTCCATCAGTGGATTGTGAAATGGAGGAAAATTCATATATGCTTCTGGTACTGAAGCATACCAAAGCTATTTTTATTTACACACTTTATTTCTGTTAAATAATACATTGGAATCATTGGTACCAGATTTATATTCTGCTAGAAGCCACAGATACTGTATTACGGCTACATTATAATTACAGCGGAACCATTAGTACACCAGATTTATATACATTAAATAATATATTGTTCTGCTAGAAGCCTATGGCACAATCATGTGACTATACATCTATACCATGTCCCCTAAATTACCGTTTGAATTTGTTGAAATGTGTGGAATGTTGAAATGGGCCAAACTGCCAAAGTCCCCATGCCTGTGAAGTCTTGGTATACATCAGATGGAAAGATCTGAGCTGAACCTTAAAGAAATGCTTAGAAGAGGGTTTGTGATGTGCAGCTGTGGCTGTGGAAGCTTGACCTGGTACTGGTATACACTTCCCTCTGAAAACTTGACCCCGGCACTTCGATAATTAACATTCAGATCATGATACAGTATAGACGCTATAAAAATGATAGTATATTCAAAGCGGGCTGACTAAGATCAGTCTCCAGATCGGTCTTCAGTCTTCAAATTACTATGCGAGGGCTTGAATGCCGCAAGAAGAACAGCAACTTTGTTGGGCAGGGACCCTGCAGTGCCAACAGACAGCTCGAGTGGCGTCAGTTGGAGCTTACGCGCTCGCCATACCTTGCGCCGCCCGCCAGTACCCCCTGCGTCCCCGACCTCCCTCCTTCCTACCCCATCTCCGGCGGCGGCAAGGGCGCAGGCACGGCGTCGAGGCGAATTGGGCTTTTTGTGTTACTATGTGGTGGTTGACTTGTTGTCCATGGGAATGACAATGTGGCTAACCCGGTTTATGTCACGGCTATTGCTGGCATGGGAGGATTAGGCACAGCAGCCAAGGGTGTGCACATCTTTTAATGGCCGTGCATGGCTCTGTGTGTCCGACCAATTTCACGTTAGTACCATAACAAGGTGCATCCTTGCTACAGTAACAAAGAGGATCGTGATCTACCACAGCTTTGTAATCCCCAGGAAGTACTCCTAGATGAAATTAAGCGAAACAAGATTTTACTTGGGTTGGATGATGTATGGATTGAACGGAGAGACTGTTGGGGGCTATTCTTCTTGCCGATGAGGAGCACAAAGCTTTTCACGATAATTCTAACCACCCGCAGTGAGAGAGAGTTGCAAGGTTTGCGCCGACAATGCCTGATTTTTACAACCTAGGCTGCCTAAGTTCCGATGAGATCTGGTTATTGTTTACGGAAGTTGCTTTTACTGTTGACCAACGAAATGCTTCGTCAGATCTTGTAGAGATTGGAAGGGCTGCAATTAAAAAGTGTAAGAGCTTGCCTTTAGCCATCAAGACACTAGGCAGCATGTTGCGCTATGAAACGACTGAACAAGGATGGAGAGAGATCCTCGAAAGTGAGCTCTGGGACTTGGAGCAAGCAAGGAACGAGATTTTGCCATCCCTTGAGTTGAGCTACATGCACATGCCTATATACCTAAAACGATGTTTTGTTGCCCTCTCTCTGCACCCTAAGGATTATGACATCAATGAATTTGAGGTGATTTATCTGTGTAAATTACTTGATCTCCTTCAAAGTGATGGATATCATGATGAGTATGCAATTGGAAGTAAATATTTCAATGAATTGGTTGAGCAGTCATTTCTTCAAGCAAATTTCAGTGGACGCAATCAACGCATCATGCACGATCTAATTCACGATCTTGCATGCTTTCTTTCTAACAATGAGTTCTTTAGGCTAGATGGTGATGCATTCATGGAAATTCCCCAAAATGCTCGGTACATATCTATCCACAATGGTGCATCTGGTAAAGTTTCAGTTGCACCACCTTCTCTTAGGGCCATCCAAGTGTTTCCTAGGGCAAAGGTGTACATTGACAATCCAGAAGCATTGTTTTCTAGCTGTGAATGTTACGGGTCCTTGTATTAGACGAACACTGTCTAGGTCTGGTGTTACCTGCCGTCGTGGCAAGGCTAAAATTATTGCGTCATTGGGAATACGAAGGCTTTGAATCAGATGAATATTATTGATAATCCATCCCTTCGTAAATAAGTTCCACATCAATGGTCTACCTGCATTTGTGCACACAAACTAAGCTTCTCAGAGGGAGAGTGTTCTTAACCACCTAGAAAACTCTTTCATTCATATTAAATACGAACTCTAATATTTTTAAATTTAAATTCCTTTCAAATTTAACTCCATTTTATCATATGCACACAATCGCTATATGAAAACTTTACCCCATGTGCATTATTATCTAGTCTTAATTTTACATGATATTCTTAATCGGTAATACTCTCGAAGCCTTAAGCAACATCTACGTATGAATAACTAAAAATCATATTCGAACATAAATTTTTATTAAACTCATATTAACACAAAATTATTTAGAAGTCTAAATATCATAAACCAAAAAATCAATTTAAACTTTTGAGATTTCGTTGGTCCGATTGTTAGGCTTCTCGATCTGACCGCTCTGGTACCTATGGACAGACCAGAAGCCGATATTATCTACCGATTTTACAAATTAAATTTAAATATAATATTTTAACTTTAATCTTAATAAAATATATCATGCTAATTGATTATCACATAATTTAAATCATTACCATAATTTCACACTAATAAATTTCCCTAGTAACCGAAGAGCTTGAACGAGATAAAAGAAGTTGGTAATAACTGTATTGGGTGTTGGGTTGAATTTTCACGATGCAAAAGATGCTTTGCTACAGAGTAAAAAGCACCTGCAATTCCTACACTTGGAATTTGATGATTACAATGAAGAAAATGGTTGGATTTTTTATGACAGTCGTCCAAATTACAGTCAAAAGACTGATTGAGTCCTTGCGACCATACCATAGCCTCAAAAAATTAATAATAAATGACTATAGGAGTCCGAGGTATCCCGGTTGGTTGGGTGATTCTTGCTTTTTCAACTTGATTCAGATAGTGATCAAGTCTTGTCAATCGCAGCACCTTCCAACGCTTGGTCATCTTCCATGCCTCGTGTCCCTCCATTTCAATGCGATGTTCCTTGTGCAGCACATTGGCCAGGAGTTTTGCAGCCGTTTTCCGGGTGTTAAGGGATTCCTATCTTTGACACAATTGAAATTTGAACATACACCCAGGTGGTCAGAATGGTCTGGAGTAGTTGATGGTGAATTTCCATGGTCGCATGCTCTTACGATTAGCTGGGCTGACAAACTGACATCTCTTCCATCAGCGCGCCCTTCCTGTGCTTGGTATGTTTAGAACTGGACAAGTGCTATTCTATCAGTACAATTCCAGCATCACCAAGACTACGCATACTACGTATTAGGTGGTACGATTACAATAAGGACCTTCCAATTATCGATTTCAATAATGTTTCACTATTGAAACCCCTCCCGTTGCTGGAGGGTCTACTGTTGAACCCGCTCCGATCTCTGGAGTGCTTATCAATCATCTTCAGCGCCACCAGATGCATCTCTCTTGAGCCACAACACCTGCCTTCCCTTAGGAAGCTCCATTTAAGCTGCCAAAATCTGCTGTACCGCAACGGGCTTGCTGAACTCACTTCCCTCGAGGAGATCAAACTTTGGCTATGCCCCAAACTCCCCCTTCATTGTTCACTTCCACTGAAGCTACAGAGTCTGGTTGTTCATGACAGACAAGGTATGTGTAAATCTTTTTTTTTAGAAAATGGATTAAAACCCAGCCTCTACATGCAGAGTGGATGTATACAGCCAAAGGTGTATATTCATGTACCAAAGCAACTTGTATTCATGTACTGTTTTATTGGTACATATTTACTATATTGGAATCATTAGTACCGGACATTGTTGTTAAGGCACGTGGTTAGTTACGATTAGCCAGCAATTAGTTCTAAAATTGGTTAGCCCGTATGACCAAAAGTCTATGACTGGACCAAATAGCAAGTCGTATGACTAGCTTGACTTATCAACGACTTATAGCGATTAGTCGACGCTCAGATCGATACGATTTTATATAGTGATAGACTGTTAGACCATATATTAGATGGGCACTAGACAATAAAACATAAATAGGCCTAGCCCATTAAGGGAGGGGATAATACTGCAAGAAGGAAAAGCCTAGCCCCACTCCCGTAGCTAGCCGCCAGGCATAAAGCAGAGAAGCACCAAGGCGCAAGACGAGCCCCGGCTACACCACCAGCCAACTTCCTCCTTCTCGCTTGCTCTCAGCCTCTCTTCCAACAATAAAGCCTTGATCTCCTTCTCTTTTAATCTGATCTTCTATCTCCCTGGCTCTCTCCTTTCCCAAATCACTGTGCTGCAACTAGCCGCAAACCCACAATCGACTTCCGCTATCAAGCATCGGTAACCTTCAGGTCAATTTTAACTTCTCTCCTCCCTTTTTCAGATGTTCTCTATGGTCTCATGCTAAGCTCACTCTTGCTCATTGGTTGCTTTGCTAATTCTCTCACTATCTCCTTCAATTTATTGTCTTGATGTGTGCTGCTCTGGTCTGCCCTACGCCATGTTACACATATGTTTGTTGGTGCACATGTGTGCTTGCTGTGTTTTGTGGGCCTACTACTTTTACTAATGCTTTTTGTTATCTAGTAGTATTATATTGGTAAGTGGCAAGTACTCTATATATTTATTATAGATGGCTTTTAGTAATTTGTCGTTTGTGCCTTGCATGCTTTTACTATAGTACTATCAGTAACTTGGTCTTAGTAAGTTAGCACACTATATTATCAAGTTAACAGCTAACATCTAGCACAAATATAATAATTTGTAGGTAGCATAGCACTAACAGCGGCAGATCAAGATAATAGCATACAAGGCCAAAACGAGAGCAATGAGCAACCGTATGATCCAAAGAAGGACGCTAAACGGAAGGCTAAATCGAAGGAGCCAGGATGCATTTTAGCCGAATTTAGAAGACAAAAGAATAATGCAATGTTGTGACAAGAAAATGGTTTGCGAAATAGGAAGGTTAAAGTGTCAGGTTTTTTAGATGTAGAAAAATATCTAAATTTAACTGAAGATTTGAGAAAGTAGATGAGTGCCTACTTGGCAGCTCATTCTAGGAAGGGCAAGGTCAGTAAAGTTAACTTTGATGATGGAGCTGAAGATAGATAAGTTGCTGTAGACCATCAAGGAGAAGAAGTGGCTATGCAAGTCAAGCCACAAACAAAGAAAGGTTCTACTACAGCAGCTATTGCTACTATGTTCAAGGTGTTAGGAGCACCTAAAGGTGGTAAATTTATCACTAATGGTTAGGAAAAGTCCAAAAGAAATTGTGGAAGAAAGACATATGAGGGGTCCTTCTCAAAGAATTGTTAAGAGCATCACAAAAAAAATGGAGAAGATAAGAGTTAATGAACATGCTGCTGATTTTTTTTTTGAATATGGCATTCTATTTAATTGCATCAAGTCAAGAAGTTAGGAGATTGTGTGTGAGTCTATTGGACAATATGATTCTGCATACATATTAGCCTCTTATCATGACCTCTAGGTGCCATTGCTTGAGAAGGCAAAAGAAGAAGAAAGATTCATTAAGAGAGAGGCACAAGTTGGCTTAGCAAGAATATGTCTACTCTCTCATGTCAATGGGTGGACAGACAAAAAAAAGTCACTTAGTCAATTTCTTTGTCAACAGTCTAGCATACACATTACTAAATATAGTATAATAGTAATAAAGACTATAGATCATCATCAGTTTTGGCACACTAAGTGGACGACTAGTCGACAAGTTGGTCAATCTCGACTTAACAACTTGACAACCATGGTACTAGATTTACATGCACCAAAGAATACAATGTTTTGCTAGAAGCTATAGATACTGTATTACTGTTATATACTTGTTACATTGAAATCACTTTATATATAACAACGTAGTCTTTCAATTTCAAACAAGACTAAATTAAAATCCAACAAAAGACTTCAATCACAGTTCAGCCATATCAATAGCTGCTTTACAAGCATTTCTATTAAGTATAAATCTTTACATATACCTCTCTCTTTTAAGTCTTCTCTTATTATTTCTCACTATGTTAATTTTAATCTTACTCTATCTATCTTCATATTATTATATTGATTTACGATTCCGGTCTTCTTTAAATATAACCAAACCATCTCAATTAATATTAAATAAGTTTTTCTTTAATTGATGCTATCTCTAGTCAATCATTTTATATACACCAAAGAATATAATGTTCTGCTAAAAGTCTATACCACTATCATTTTCTTTCATGTGTTTCAAGGTAATAGCTAGTCTACCACGCCAACCTATAAATTATCAATTGGATCTGTTGAAATGTGAATGGGTCACAGACTACATACTGTATAGCTACTATAAAAATACAATATAGTAAGAGCAGTCGGCCTAAGCTGAGTCACCAGATTGATCTCCAGTCTTCAAATTACTCTGCAAGGGTTTGAACGCCGCGAGAAGAACAGCAACCTTGTTTGCTAGGAACCCCGCAGTGCCAATGAAGAGCTCGACTGGCGTCAGTTCGAGTTTGTCGCCGCCAGCACCATACTTCAAAGCAACAGCTCCAGCAACCATTAATAATGACAATATTAACCATGGCCGCCTTATGCCACTGAAACCTTTCACAGAGGGCTGTGCACTGCCAGCTTCTGATGGCGAACTAAGCACCAGCAACCCATCTACAGATTTTTGGAGCAGCAACAAATAGAGAAATCCTCCGATGCCTCCGACAAGGAACGAGTAGGCAGCACTGTCATTTGAAGCCAAGGCGAAGGCAGAGAAGCCTGTAATCACAATTGCAATATTGTAGAGCAGCAATGATTGCTTCAGATCAGCATACTCTTTCAAGGCATCCTCTTTCATTTCCAGGATGCTTGAAGTTGTGCTTGCTGATGATAACTGCCCCTCTTGGACATCAGAAAGGCTAATTCCCGACAGATTAGTGACAGACACAGGCCTTGCTTCCACAACTGAAGCTCCATCTTCTCCAAGCAGCATGTTGATTTTGTCAAATGCGTACAGCAAACCATTAAACTTGAGTTCAGATGTTGCCTCCAGGTCTGTAGGTGTATTCAATGGTCCATGAATAACTTTCAAGCTTAAATTATTTATTCTCCATGAGCCTGACCTTCAAGAATAAAATAACAAAAGGGAAAAGTTCTCATCAGGTGACCATATTTCAGTTAATTTATACACATGAAACATCAGTACAGGAGCTGGGTACAAAGTATACCTGACTCAAGACCAACCCAGATTTCTTTAATTCTTTGCAGTTTAGAACCTTTAAAGGTGACAACATCAACTGAACCGCTTTGGAAGGGAAGCGATTGCTCTCCCTTTCTGCTTTCTGCAGAATGATCCCAATAGATTGCTGGTACTCTTTGTAACAAGGAATCACCATTGGCATCAATTATACAAATTAAGATGCCAGAGTTTTTATCTAGCAAAGATGAGCTAAATTCTCTGCCTGTGCTAAGTTCTAGCATATAGAATGCATCAGATTCTTCTAATCTGACTGTTGATATTATCTCTTCAGGTACATTGTTGCAAAATATGCGTAGTTTATCTGTTTGCAGAAGACGTGAAGGCTTCACAGAGGCAACAGAATCTGCACAAGTGGATTAATAGCAGAAATAAGATGGCACAGTTAACATAATAGTGGTTACTGAAGATTTCATAATGTGAACTCATGGAGTAACAGGGTATGTTACATGCACAACCCATCAAAATAGAATACAGGGGGCATCTTTAAACAATAGGGACTCATGAATGTGGTAGGAACAATAGTTACTGGGGAGGAAAATGGAGCTTGTATCCTGCAAATTCTCATTGAGGGATTGCCAAAACAAGAAGGAAGGACCATAGCTCATAAGTGTATGAACAGATAAAAGGTAACTTCCAATTTCAGGCTATTTTTGTAAATACATAAAGAAATTTAGTAATGCCGACATGCCTACCTTGTGCAGAACTTTTAGATGAAGCAATCACCCGTTGACGTCTATTTTGCTTTCTGAGTTTCCTTCTAGTTATGGGGATATGATAACACATTCTGGGACTGTCCATCTGCGATGAACATCCTGACGAGAATTGGGAATGGACAGGACTGATGCCAATGTGGCTAGCACAAAGGATTGCCATTTTCTGTAATATGGATAGCAATGAACAAAGAGTGTTAGAGACAGTTTAAAAAGTTCATTACTATGGGCTCAATGTAGAAGCATTAATAAATAAAAAGAAAAAGCGTCAGAAGCAACATATAGAGAGTGCGGCACAATATTGAAACCATACTGAAACTTTTCTTTGTTCCTGAATATGAAGACGGAAGACACGACATATGGGATGGCAATTCGATCAACTACTAGCAAATAAATAAATGATACAAAACTGTAATCAGGTCTATTATCTATAACTAGAGGAGTGCTACTATTTACAAATACAAATGAAACGTGAAAGCTCCTAAAACAAACAGGCGGTTAAGTTATCTACAAATAAAAATCTAAAGAAAATAAGATGGAAAAAGATACAGAGATTGCATATGTCAAGGAAGAAAAACCATATAAAAAAGAACAAAATTTCAGCCATTTTTTCTACTACAATTTGTTCCAAGAAGGAAAATCTATCAAGACAAGGAAGTGTACCACCTTACAAAAGAAAAAAAAAGCAAGCTAGCAACTGTACTTGGCAATTGGCCTGTCTGTACGGAGTAAATTGCTGGCCATGTTCAGAGTTTTGGTACAAGCATGTCAGGATAATTTAGAGATGTATGAAGAATGAATTACCTTGAGTTCGCTTAGAACGGAGATGGAGCCCTGCCACGTCGCCTCCCCCTCCAAACACCGGTCGCCGGCAGGCTGGCCGTGCCCCGCGGCTCTGCAGATCGGGGGAGACAGAGAGGAGAGAGAGCAGAAAAGGTGGGATCTTCGCGCGCCCAGCGTCCGGCGAGTCCTGCGCGGCGTGGATTTGAGGTGGGATTCGCAGGTGGGAGACGGCAGTGGTGCCGTGCGGGGGGAGGGGATTGTTGCGTGGAGGAAGACGGCGACGGCGACATGCGGCGGCTTTGGGCCTAGTGGTGGTGAGGTGAGGGAGTGAGCATAGAGAAATTTGCCATTATATACCATTCTTAACATTGAACACGTTAAAATATTATTGTAATCATTCATTTACTCTTTTATCACTGTGACGATTTTTTAAAATTTAATTACTTTTGCACTTCCCAGCCACGTAAAAAGACTAAAGTGCCCTCATTCACTTTCCATGCAACACAGAACGGTTGATCATCTATTCCTTCCTTCCTCCAACCATCGTGGCTATAAGCAGTGCTTACCTAGTCGATAGTCGATAGTCAGAGATTAGTCTAACTAGTCGGTCAATAGGTTCATAGAAAAAAAATTCGTAATCTAATTTTGATATATTAGACTATTGAGTAAATGAGTAATGATAATTGATCATTTGATTATTGTAAGAACAAAGAAATACAAACAAAAGTAGAAAATTGAGATTTTATATGCTATGCATATCTTATTTTCAAGGCTTTGCAGATCCTTTTCGTTGTTCAATTAAAAAAGCTCAGCATCCTATAGTGCAAATTATAAACAGCTAGCTAAGCATTGAAATCATCTAGAAATTTTAAGACAATAGCAAACAAATAAGCTCATCTCACTTGCTATTGCTGATAAAATGTTAGGACCATCCTTAAAAGTGCCAGTCTGTTCTTCTGCTTCTTCGTCTCCATCAATATCCACATTATCTCTAATAGCTTGCTCTCTATCTTCCTTAGCCTAGCTAGTTTTCTTTAACCTCTTAATGGCGACTGTGCACTTTGCTATGGCCTCAAATGGGGCATTAGGGTAAGCTTCGACCAGCCTTCAACTCTAGCAATATGTTGCTTAAATCTATGTATTCTTGACCTCACAATTGTAGGACAATATCTACACTGAATTATATTCTTGTTGGTCTTATCCAAATAATCCCTAAAGTCCAAGCCAATATCTTTAGAGTTCCTCTTAAGCACAGTTACAGTGATGTTTGTGGAAGCAGTCGAGCCCGATCCAATGGATGACATCCTACAAATTAGCAAGCAACCCTAGCACATGAAGTAACAATAGCTAACCCAAAAAACAATACCGGTAGAACAAGCTCACTTTACAACATGATACCAAGAACTGTACAAGAAAACCCATATAACAAAATCGCAAGAGAGGAAGAGTACCTGGATACTGCCTAAAGATGCTAGAGCTTCAGTTGGTAAGACCTAGTGCGTGGCTGTCCTGCTGCCTAGTGGCTCCACCGCTAGCACAATGGCATGTAGAGTCGATGCAAGGGACAAGAGAGGCAGCAGGGGTATAAGGAAGGATGCAGGGGGCAGCACAAGATGCAAAGCATAAATGTTGGCACATTGCGCCGCGAGGGTGAGAAGAGAGAGCAATGGCATTGAAGGGGTGAGAGAGATCTATACTATGTTGAGGTAAGGCATAAAAGGGAATGAGGGATTCTCTAACCGTAGCCTGTATGTTTTGGGCATGCCAAAATTTCAACTAGCCCTGAATTGCCATTTCCTAGTCGGCTTGTATAACTGACTAATCAGCGACTACTATTGACCAACTGGGACCGACTAGAACAATTAGTTGACTAGTCCCTCACTAGTCGGTCATACCAACTAATTTACTAATTTTCCCTTGATCGAGTTGATGAGCCCCAAATTACTAACTAGTGGACTGACTAGCTACACACTGGCTACAAGGTGGTAGCCCAAACAGCCTGCGGTGAGCCTCCCCCTATGTGTGCCCTTCCCTGGACAACAATGTTGGGTGGACAGAGGCTCTCTCTCCCGTCCTTGTTTCTTCTCCATGGGTGTGTCGGCTGCTTCCTCTTTTCTCCACAAACCCTAGGCATGAGAAGCTCACGAACATGGTCTCCATCCTACTCCCTTACTTGTGAATGTGAGGTTTTGCATCCAACTTTCAACTTCCAGTTCTAATTTCAACACGTCTTTGATTTGGCTTGATTTTTCTTTTTTCACATCTAGGAGACCTTCGGTGGCTTGGTCATGGACAGTGAGGAGGCCGGTGGCTGTGATGTGGTGGCCGATGGCTGTGAGGAGTAGACCAGCCACTTCACTCCAACCATGGAAGCAATACCTAAGAAAATTGTCTAGAAAATTACTCAAAAAAGATGAAAAAAGCTTGAGTTATTTTCTATGTGTTGCTTTTGGATAAACTATTTAAATTGTCTTATGTTGCAATGTTCTTCCTGTGTTGGAACAAAAGTAGCCTTGTTCTGTGTTGGAACAAAAGTTAATCAAACTTGATGAGCATAATGGTTTTTGTAAGTGTAAAAGCAGCAGATTGCCACATGCTAGCTATCAAAAATGAACAGCGAAAGGAACTGCTTAAGGGAGATTGAGATGTGAGGGGAAAATGTCTTTTCTTATGGCTGGAGAGAGGTCAATCTATTAAAACTGTCGTAATGGTAAAGGAAAGTCTGCTTGGCGTGTTAGATGTTAGCAATTGTTGAAGTCCATGGTATAATCACAAATTTGACGAGAGACGCGTACGCAGAGGAGAAGTGGCACACTAGCATGTGGGCCCCACTACCCGTTTGGCTGATGTTGCTACTTCCTTCGAATCTAGTGTGCCCTGCTGCAGAATGGACGTTGCGGCTTTCGGCGTTGCTGGTCTAGCGCGCGTGTAAAAGGAGATAAAAAACTTAAACGAGGAGGTTAAAAGATTAAAAAGAGGAGGAAACAAAGTCAACATGAACAACGACAGATACACTACATAGCTCTAAAAACATAATTAGCCATAAATACAAATAAAATTAACAAAGTCAATACATACGTATATCGTTTGCTATTTTTAATCATAAATACGTACAACCATGTCAATTATACAACTTAAACCCCGATAAATATGTTTTATTGCGATAAGCCTAACTATAGGCTTAGATTGCTATCAACCTAAAAATTTGCACGTAATGTGTATAGAAACTATGAAAAGAATTTGGAGATAGACAACACGATGACATGTACGACCATACAAAATGATTAGATCAAAATTCACTATGTTCGGAAGGTGGACAAGAACAAATTCGAGTCTAGAACAATACCCACAATTCACATAATGGATTTTTTTTATATTTCTATGAACACCTAAATTTGGTTATAGGTTGAAATATATAAAATATTTGATTAAATTTGAAATAGATCTAAGCCTTTTTCACAAGGTTGACATGACTGCCTACATAGAGCCGGTCTAACCAGCAGCATAGGGGTGGTCTAATCGGCCAACCCAACCGTTAAATATGCAGATTCCAAGTTTAAGTCCAATTAAGCTTTTTTTTATTTTCATTCGGTATAAAGAGTTTTTCTAAATGTTTATGGATACTAAGATCTAATTGGATCTGAAAAAGACATTCTAAAGGCAAGCTCAACCCCGTTATAAGGGGCTAATCCAGTTTAATGGAAACAACCAACACATAAGTTCTTTTCAGTTTACCTCTACCTAGTTTATCTATTTCATCAGTTTGTATAGTAAGCCATCTGCCTTTGCTGTAAGAGGACAAAACTCTTTGTAGTTTTGTCTCAAAAATCTTCCATTTCACCCATGAGACGAGTGTTTATCTGTCTAGAAAAACTTCCATTCCACTCATGAAACAAGTATTTACCCCAATCTATTGAATCATCCCTGCTAGCCAGATTGATCTAAAAAACCATCTTCATCTAAATCGAGGTGGTTGATAACTTTGGAACACCACAAGACTTTAGCTAAGTCTCTCATGTCAGCTCAAAAATGACACATCAAATATAAAATTACAATAGCATACCTTTATACATGACATGTCAGCGTTCGACACTATTCGAGAAAGCGCAAGGAAAATAATGGAACTTTGTTGTTTACAGCATATAGTCGAGTGGCATGTGGGGGTCAGGGTTCTTGATTTAGATACGATGAAAAAAGAACTCCTAGAAAAGTGGTTTTGGATATTAGAAATTGAGGATGGCCTCTAGCAAGAGGTGATTAGCTAATTGATAAATATTTTCAAAAAATAATAGTAAAATACACTTTAACACATATTTTCACTTTACACAAGGATATATTAAAATAAGTTTCACTTTACACCATGTTTTAATACATAACTGAAGAGAAATCTTGTAAATTATGGGTAATACTCATGAAACTTCTTGAATTTGACCATGTTTGATTAAGTTTCATTCAAATTTTATGAAATTTCATTAATTTTTCATAGGTTTGATGATGTATCTAAAATTTATTTCAATACAATCTGGTGAAAAAGTGAAAGTATATACTAAATCTGATGCACGTAAAATATACTTTTAAAAAAGTACTAGTATAAATAAATCCTAAATGGGATACTTTGTTCTACAAATTTTATTACAAGGAACATGGAAATGGTGAAAACGTCCTGTTTTGGGAAGATGTATAGGGGCATGGTGTGAAGCCGCTGGTACAACAATATCCATCCTACATACATGGCATCGCCTTCGTCAGAGAGATTACTCGCTTAAAAAAGATCGATGATGGGATGTTATTAGATTTAGAAGGACATTATTTAGACTTCTTTGATCCATCTAAGGGCTGAGCAGCAGCGTTCTTAACCCAATCAGAAGTGCGATATGTCTAGAACCCGAATCAACTAGACTCGAAAATGTCATTCTATGAAGGCTGTCATAACAGCCATCCCTGTTTGTGGTAACTCTGACTAATTTAGCTCCATCAAAAGGTTAAAGGCCACGCTTGGTTAATTACTTATGTGAAAAAATGAAAATGAAATGTCAGAAAACATTATATTAATCTATCTAACCAAAGGGCAAATTATTATTTGGAGACTATCGAAGAATGGACAACCCTTCACTACTTTAAAAATGTATGGAAGATCGAGATCTTCATTTGAAGATTAAAATTTTCATTTGGTTAGTATTGTTAAGGAATAATGTTCTGAAAAAAGAGGGTGGAGGGGGTGACAACAAGTGCCAATTTTACAGTGGGGTTTAGAGGGCTGATGAGCACCATAAGACAGTTTTTCCAAATGCCCACTATAGTTAGCATAAGTCGTCTGGAAAAATACAGTCAACTGTTTTTCTGTAAACGAAAAGATCTCTTTTCGAAATTTTATTCAAACTACATATATGTGCAGGCAAGATCTTTAATTTGAATAAAATTTCTTTGTATAAGTTGTCCAATAACTGATACCATGGCCTACATTTGACAAAAAAAAAGAAAGGAAAACAAAATTAATGAACTGCATGATTATGTAACACCTACTGAAT
The DNA here is from genome assembly GCA_030770085.1 of Oryza coarctata. Taxonomy (NCBI): domain Eukaryota; kingdom Viridiplantae; phylum Streptophyta; class Magnoliopsida; order Poales; family Poaceae; genus Oryza; species Oryza coarctata. Next base: position 9,719,464 of record CM061483.1, on the reverse strand, counting down.
CGATCGTGCTTATTATTCACTAGCTAGTTTTCTCTTACTCTGCACCTCATCTAATGTTAATGTACAAATTAACAAAGCCTCTTAATTTTTTTGCTAAATTTCGACGCATGAATGCACATGCATGCATTGCTGCATTGGCATTGATCATGTACATGTGTGTAATTTGTTGTGTATCAATAGCTACTGGAACATGTGTGTAGCAGCAGCTGAAGGGAATAGGGTTGAGGAGGAGGCAGCCGATGAAGGTGTGAGGCCGGAGTAGATGTGCATCTGGGTGAGGATGTGCTCAAAGTTGTCGTTGGATTTCTCGATCGCATGCGTGTGCGTGCCCTCGTATGTCGTCACCACCACGGCCTCGTCTCGTGACAGCCGCTGCACCTGCTTCTTCACGTTGCACCCTTGGTGCGTGCACCGGTAGTAGCTCCTGCATGCATATACATACATACATACATATATATATATACATATACATGTATTAGATTCATGCGCGATTAATGTAAGTTCCATATTCAAGAAATCAATTAGATAATAGATATTTTTTTAATTATACAGAAGATATATATACACGCGCCACTATACACACCTACAGTGCCACACGGAGACCGGAGGCAAATTCCGTACACCATTAAAATTCTATTAAAAGCATACCAGGTTTTAAACTCTATTTATAACTTCACCACCGTACCAATGGTGCTTCCCAGATAATAGATATTCACCTTTCATACATATTTAGTAAGACAATGGAAGCAATTAACTTATAATCTAATCTATGCACAACTATATATATAGCGCATTATGACTACATGGATTTATTTTCCATCTGTAGTAAGAGGATTTGTTTCTCTAAAAAAATATGTGCAAAGTTACAAATCATGCATATTGTTCTTCATCACTTGAATCTTGTTTAATTGACTTCTTAATTTGTGGTATATCTAGTGCACCTTTTTTTTTCTAAAGAGATGGTGGCCAGCTAGACAGAGAACCCCTTTAGATAACTACGAATATATGTTACATAATCGTGACTATGATAGTTTAGTGTAAGATTGTCTTCCTTACAAGAGTACAATGGTTGTTTAATAACCAAATGTATTACCATTACTACAAAATCGATTTCGGCAAACCGCAGGCACACGGCCCCCATGGACTAAACAGGTAGTTCATAAGAGCAACTGCATGTATAGTACGCCCAGAACAAATTGGTCGATTAATTATGAAATAAATTCGATGGATTAATTGATCGTGCAATTCTGCACCGATCTAATCATTCATAATATCTAATTCAAATGATTTATAATTCTATTATAATCTAGTATTCAATAATCTTTTGAACTTGAGCAAGGTGTAGATACATATCTAAGATTTCTATTTAATTTAAGATAGGCCCACTAGACTGATAGCTAAATTACAAAAATTAGTAGTTGATAGGTGTTCAAACCGGTTTACGTCTTTTCCTATTAAATTATTTGACATATTTAAGTATTTTCCTAATAAGAGGCAAACCATTTTAAAATGAACTGAATTTGTCTCGTCGGATAACCGTTTCTCTGGAAGCAGTAATCCTTTTTAGATAATGAAAGATGCATCTCTGGGTTTTCATACACTCAATCAAAAGTAAAAAAGGAAAAAAAATAGGAGTTGTTGGACATTCCCCAACACGTGAAAAACTGAATACAACCAATGGGAAGGGTCTTTTACAAATTAGAAGTAATATTCTTGTTGAAAAGAATGATATCAAAGCATAGATCACTGCTGTTTATGTCCAAGGGTATATTTATGCACGTCTTTGCAATTTTTGGTGCAAGTTGAGAGTCTCCAAGATTTTTCAGAAAAGAGAAGAAAAGGCAGAACGATGTCATGGAACAAAACCTTTCATGCCAAAATAAAAAAAGATAAGAAAAATGCATTGGACTAGTGATCAAGGTTTATCTAATATTTTTAAGCACAACCAATTTCAATCACAAAAATGACAGAGGACCACTCCCATATTTATGGTAAAAAGCAGAACAATAAGCAAATTTCTCTTTCCTTGATATAAGCCTCCCTAATTCTATTTCCTTAATTGTGTAATTTATAAATAATATATGAAATATTTATTACTCCCTCAGGTGTGGGTCAGGCACTTCTAGTAACATTTTATGCTAGACCATTAACTTACTAATTATGGTCATAAACCATAGGAAACTACGTACGACCTACCCATCGTATCGAGCTTGGAAGCTCATAGTGAGCACACTGTTAACCTTGTTCTCTAGGGAGCATGTAAAGATGGTGACTGAATTAGGATAAATACACATACAGATTAATAGATAATATTTCATAGAAACAACGGTGGATGGTCATCCAAGTTATTGCTGGTCAAAGTCGATCGCCATCAGTTATCTATTTATTGAATGGATCGATGCCCACCAAAATCACGTGAAACTACTAGTCTTTTTCATCTAGATGATGAGGATGAGATATGTCATTATCACATGTAAGCGAACCTCTAGCAGAGCTTGGAAGATTCATTGGGACTCCATCTCACCTACTTTCTCTTAGCCCCTACTGAAAAGCATCGGATTATACTCTAAACCAATAAAAAAAGCAACACCAAAAGATCATCATAACATCAAGCAAACATCCCAAAATGAAACATCAACGAGACCAAGAAGAATCAACTTAATTAATCAGCTTGCGTGATAGTTAATTCAAGATCAATATCAATTGATTGTGAAATCAGAGAAGAGATGACTAATTAATTGAAATTATCAAATATAATTTCACAACTAATCCATGGATGTAAATGACAGAAATAACAAACCTTGGGAACTTGTTGTTCTTGACGGCCTTCTGGCCGTACTTCCTCCACCGGTAGCCGTCGTCGAGGATGTCGACCTGGCTGCGCGTCTGGAACGCGAACCGCGGCTGCCGCTCCTTCTTCTCGCCCTTCTTCCTCCCTCCGACGGCAGGGGCGGCCTGTCCATCACCTTGTCCCGCTCCGTCTCCGGCAGACGACTCCCCATGTCCGCCGTGTGGGCTCCTCGTTGCACCGTCGACGTCGTCCTTGGAGTTGGAGAGCTCCTCCATCTTGGACGACGACGACGACCCCATGAAAAAGCCATGGCTCAAGCTGCCACCGCCACCGCCACCGTTGCCGCCTGCTTGTAGTCCATGGTGATGGCGGTGGTCATGGTTGCCTGTGGGTGCAGAAGAGCTCACGAAAGGGTAGGAGCTGGAGGTAGAAGACGACGGCTGCGTCGCAAAGAGTATCGGAAAGTTCTCCATCGATCAACTACCAGATGCACGCGTGTGAGGTCGAGCTTGATCAGGTATATCAGCTCAGAGGAGAATTGAGAGATTGAGAGGAGACTGAAAGAGTTTTACAAGTAACAACCAGGGTTATATAGGGGTTAACAACGATGCTAAATGGTCCTCTAATACTTTCTATCTACTTCGTCTTCTTTTTTCACTTTGACCATCAAAGGCAGCTTCCTGTGCGTGTGCTATGTACCACACAAATCATACGTGTCATCACAGAAGAAAGAGATAGGTGAGTGAGGTGGCTTTAGAGCTAAGCTAGGTCTCTTTGTGTGTGTGGTTGTCGTAAACGGCACGGAAATTTATGCTATATTTTGACAAGGAACAGTAATTGGCTGTCACATGCTTTAGTAGCATATGCTCTCCTCCAAACTCTAGCTTTACTTATCCATGCATGCTTGCTATAATTTGGATACCCTAGCTAGAAAAACTTGCATGTTGAAACATCAGTGCAAGCCATTGACCAATTGATTTCTGGGCTTTAGTTCAATTTAGAGATGAATTAGTAACCTGGCTCACATGCAAGAACAGATTTGTAGATCAGTGTGCATTCTGTACTCACTCTGCTTTAACTTAACTTGTTATTCTGGTTTTGTCAGTAGTCAAATATTTACTTTTTTACTATCAATTTTTAAAAATTTGTATAGTTTAACAACATGCGAATATATTACAAGTAGAATATTTGATTTAGAACGAAACTAGAATATATTACAACTAATTTGGAAAAAAAGAGTACATATTTACGCTGCATACAAATTAAAGGGGGCATCTAAAGATATCTCTTCGTCATCAGGTCATGTGTGTGTTCAATTTTATTATGGCTATCCTGATGTTTATGCATATAAAATAGCTAACTGCTAGATAGTAAGATTATTCAAAATAGAACTTCATTTTGTAAAAGATGCCCGCAGAGAATAATGTTGTTTTTGTAAGAATACAAAGGACAGATAACGAAAGCACTTGTCAAGATGATAACCAGGGGCGCCGTACGTGTTAATTTATAACGTCATATAAGGTAATCTCTCATACAAAGTAATAATCTCCTACGCAGCTCACATACCACGTTTCTAGGATCCTATGCAGCAGTTTCTATTTTACAGATTCTATCTTTAGTAACAAACCTACAACCATGGAAACTATTTCTAACAGTCTCTCTCAATCACAACTTAGTTAAGTTGAGATTGATCTTTAAATTCTCAACTAGCCTCACAGGCAAAGCCTTGGTGAATCCATCAGCTACTTGATCTTTGGAGGAGATAAAGTTAATTTTTAAACGTTTCTGCTTGACTCAATCTCTCACAAAATGGTAGTCTACCTCAATGTATTTTGTTCTAGCATGAAACATAGGATTGTTTGAAAGATATGTGGCGCCTAGATTATCACACCACAATTTGGCAGCATTAGGACTCTTCACGCTTACCTCATATAACAAAGTTTGTATCCACATAACCTCTGCCGTAGCATTAGCTATTGCTTTATACTCTGCTTCAGTATTGAATCTAGAGATAGTGGATTGCTTGCGAGCACTCCAAGATACTAAATTAGTTCCTAGAAAAACTGCAAATCCTTCGGTGGATTTTCTGTCATCCACACAGCCTGCCCAATCAGTATCTGAGAAGGCGCTTACTAGCGTAGAAACCGACTTGTGAATCTTTAGCCCGAGTCTAGTGCACTGCTTTATATACCTTAATATTCTTTTCATAGCCTCCCAATATACTGTAGTTGGAGCATGAAGAAACTGACAAACCTTATTCACAGCAAATGAGATATCAGGCCGTGTTAATGTTAGGTATTGCAATGCTCCTATAATGCTCCTGTATCTTGTGGTGTCTTAAGCTCCTAGAGGAGTTCCTTCATACAGAGATAGCTTCTCACTAGTGGATAATAGTGTATTGACCAGCTTACAATCTACCATGCTGACCCTTTTCAGTAGATCAGATGCATATTTTTCTTGTGTAAGCAGAATTTCACCGTTTGTTTTATGTACCTCAATGCCAAGAAAATAGTGAAACTCTCCCAAGTCTTTCAATGCAAATTGTTCTTTAAGATCTCGAAGTAATGCACTTGATGCTTGCTTGGTGGAACTCGCCGCAATTATATCATCGACATACACAAGAACAAACATTGTGATACCTCCCTTACTAAAGAAGAACAAGGATGTGTCAGCCTTGGATGCTTTAAACCCCAATTGAATCAATCATTCACTTAATCTGGAGTACCATGCTCAAGGAGCTTGCTTCAACTCATATAAAGTTTTATCAAGTTTGCACACATAGTTAGGCCGGTTTCGATCCTCAAAACCAAGAGGTTGATGCATGTATACATCTTCTAAGAGTCCATGTAAGAATGCATTCTGCACATCGAGTTGACAAAGAGACCATCCACAAGATACAGTTAGAGACAATATAACTCGAATAGTTACAGCCTTAATTACTGGACTGAATGTATCTTCGTAATCAATTCCATACCTTTGCTTGAAGCCCTTGGCAACAAGGCGAACCTTGTAACGATCTAGACTCCCATCAGACTTTCTCTTGATTTTATACACCCATTTGCACCCTATAACATTGGTTCCCTTCTGTGGTGGGGCTAGGTGCCATGTCTTATTCCTCATCAGTGCTTCATATTCAGAGTTCATGGCCTGTCTCCAATTTTTATTCTGCAGTGCATCAGCAAGATCAGTCGGTTCACCAGTGCTTGCTAACATCCCATACCTGACCGTGCCATCAGTATAAATTTTTTTCATTTGAATGCCACGCTAAAGCCTTGTTACCGACCGCAAAGGAGCTGTGACCTCTTCTGGTGTACCAGCAGAGGATCCATCAGTGGAAATATCCCCCGTGCTCCGTGTTGTAGCATGAGGTGGTGTCGTTCCTACGCCTGAAGCAGGCACAGGCCGTGTCGGAGAGACTTCGGCAATAGGTGAGGGCGAGTGCGCAACTGATTGGCCCCCACGCGACATCACCTCGGTGGAAACGGGCGCGGTCGGCTGGCTGCCAAACCCACCTGACAACGTGGGAGCAGAAATCGATCGGGGATCGTCTTTGTGATCCGTGCCGCTGTTTCCAATGGTGATATCGTCTGTATTTGGCACCTGAGGCAAGCTAGAGTCTCTGCTAGGATTGTTAAATTCATTAGGCAAATTTTCATTAGGCAAATTAACAGGCAAGTTAACATGTTGATCATCCAAACTACTGTCCCCTTTGGTAGCCACGGAATCAGGAGAAAACAGGAGGATCTCTGAGCGTAGATGAGCACCTGCATTAGGATGCATCTCGGCAAAAGGAAAAATCGTTTCATCGAATGTGACATCTCTAGAGATATAGACACGCCCAGATGCAATGTCCAGACATTTATACCCCTTGTGAAGATTACTATAACCCAAAAAGACGCATCTCTTAGAGCGGAATTGGAGTTTATGGGCATTATACGGGGGAAGATTGGGCCAACAGGCACAACCAAACATCCGTAGGGAGGAGTAATCTGGTTTTTGACCAAAGAGGCGCTCCAGGGGCGTAGTAAAATTGATGACTGCACTAGAAAGGCGATTGATGAGATATGTGGCTGTGAGGAACGCTTCGTCCCAAAATTTCAGGGGCATACTGGCACATGATAGAAGAGCTAGACCAACTTCAATGATGTACCAATGTTTGCGCTCGGCAGCACCATTTTGTTGGTGTGCATGAGGACATGAAACATGATGCGAGATGCCGATTTTAATAAAAAGGAGCTAAGCCTTTGATATTCACCACCCCAATCAGTTTGGATGTCTTTTATTTTTCGATCAAGCAACCTTTCAACTAGGTTCTGAAAATCATGAAATTTCTGAAAGACTTCAGACTTATATTTAATGAGGTAGATCCATGTAAACTTGCTATAATCATCGATAAAACTAACATAATACTGTTTTCTACCAATAGACTCGATAGCTTAACCCCACACATCAGAGAACACAAGTTCTAAACGAGCACTAGATTGACTTACTGACTTAGGATAGAGTAACTGGTGTGATTTTGCTTGTTGACAAGCATCGCACACATGCTCATTATTGGACTCTGAAGCAAATGAAAGGTTATTATTACTGATGATGCGATGAACGATCAGGGAGGCTGGATGTCCTAGTTGTTCATGCCACCGAGACAGGGACAGGCGAAATGCCGTGAGGACTTGTTTTGGTGGTGAAGGAAGAGGATATAGATGACAACGACCTTTAAGCAAAGTTTTCTTGGTTGCCTGATCCTTAACCAAAAAATAGGTGGGGTGAAATTCCATATAGGCAGAGTTATCAGAAGTAAATCGATGAACTGAAACAAAATTCTTGGAAGCCTTAGGTACATGTAGAACATTTTTTAACTGGAGATTGTGGCTAGGGGTAACAATAGTAGATTGACCAACATGTTTAATTTCCATACCTGTACCGCTTGCGGTCTGGATCTAATCACCACCATTGTACTTCTCACGCATGGAGAGTTTCTCTAACTCGTTGGTGATGTGGTCAGTGGAGCAGCTATCGGTGTACCAGTTGGTGTTGATGTTGTATGAACCGGTTGCCGTTGCTGCGTGCCTTTCTTCAGGGACGAAGTCCTCATCAAAGCGGTGCCAACAACGAGCTGCAGTGTGCCCCTCCTTGAAGCACACTTGACAGATTGGTTTGTTCTGCTTCTTGTTGTTGTTAGAGCCGCCACCTTGCTGGCTGCTCCTTTGACCGCGACCACGACCCCACCATTTGGAGGGCCGCGCCCACATCCACGATAGAGACCACCACGACCATGATTATTACCGCGGCCTCCTCCACGACCGGCTATGTTGGCCGAGTTCTGGTCACTGCCTTGGACCAAATCCATCCTGGTCTCGAAGTTGAGGAGCTGTGAATACAGCTCGTCGATGGTCACCGATTCCACCCTCGCGACGAGAGAGGTAACCAGTAACTCGTATTCCACGAGCAAGCCAATGAGTATGTACTCAACCAGCTCATCACCAGTGATTGATCGTCCTGTGGCTGCCATCTCATCGCTGAAACCTTTCATCTTGGTGAAATAATCAGTAGCAGATGAGTTACCTTTCTTGGTATTGGTGAGGGAGATGCGCAGATTTAGCGCGCGCGCACGGGTTTGTGAGGCAAACATGGCCTTAAGCTTAGCCCATGCATCAGCCGCCGTCTTCGTTTTGGCGATGTGTCTCAGAATGTCCAGAGAGACGGAAGTAAGAAGGAAGCTGAGGATCTACTGATCCCATGCCTCCCATTCTTCGAACGTCGGGTTGGAGACCCTCAATCTCTGTCATCGGCAGCTTAGAAGCACTAGTGAGATGGCCGTACAGGCGAGCACCGCGCACGGCCGAGAGCACTTGGGCTTCCCAAATGGAGTGATTGCTCCTGGTAAGTTTCTCTATCACAACGCCGGCCGAGAAAGGGTTGAGATGGAAGGTCGAAGAAGATATGGTGGGCGGCAATTGGATCTATTGAGTGTTTATTGGGAGGCAAGGAGGGTGCCTCCTCCGGTGAAAACTCCAGCTACTCGCGAAGCGCACGGCGGCTGTCGAGCCTTGGATCTCTGGTATTCCTCCGACGAGCGGAGCCGATGGATGGGAGTGGTAGCGAGGCTAGATAGGCTCTGATACCATGTAAGAATACAGAGGGCAGATGACGGAAGTACTTGGCAAGATGATAGCCAGGGGAGCCGTACGTGTTAATTTATAACGTCATATAAGGTAAGCTCTCATACAAGATAATAATCTTCTGCGCAACTCACATACCATGTTTCTAATATCCTATATAGTAGTTTCTATTTTATAGATTATATCTTTGGTAATAAACCTATAACTATGAAAACTAATAGTTTTAACAAATGCATGCATGTGGGGAATACATGTGACAGAATCAAAGCCCCATAAATTAAATTAAGTTCGAGAAAGAAGGTCTTGTACATGTTTGATCAATTTTATATGGTTGCCATGATGAACTTGCACGGATAAGAGAATACCTTAACTAGCTTTGTCAGTAAGCTAGCTAGAAACTTGAGACCATTTCGTGAAAGAAAAGTTGCATATATGTCCTAACTTTTAGAGGCATTGAAATATACAATTGCTAACTATCACTGCACATAATTAATCAAACTAGCAATCTAGGTAACTTGGGTAAGAAACTTATGTTAATTATATTTCAAGCTTTGAACCTGGTCAGGGCAAAAAAGTTAAGGTTGACCGGCAAGGCACATTTGAATTTCTTAGAAACTTCTATAAAACTTGGTTTATTTGCAGAATCTGTGTTCTCACATGCCGTTGAATCGTACAGGACAAATGAAATTTGATCAATCGATTACTGTCGCTGTTGTGCCTAGAGTTTATATAGATATCCGGACGATGTAGGTTGGAATTCTATCATACAGATGATGAGCTAGCCAAAATGAACTATACTGTGTCCATCTAACTACTACTCACAATAAAAGATGACTGAGGATCGCGACCGCCTCCAAGTTTTGATTCAATTGGACGAACAAACTAACATCACAAAAACAAAAAGTTCTGACGAGTTACATATATCCAAACTAAAACAAGGCTCGAAATGAAAATGGACATATATGTTTCCTGTGGAAGTACTACCAACAAACGGTCAAATTAGAACCTTGCATGCATCTATGTATATAATTAACTTGGTCAATCACTGCTAATTACTAAAGTATAGGTATGTTCATTCTTTGTCCTGGAGACATATAATTAAAAATTTTAAACCACATTTCTCAGGAACACGGACAGAGCAAGAAGTTGGGAATGATGTATATGCGGTAGTCCAAGTCGTCGTGCCGGCCGTACGCTTCGCTCAGCGAACGACACTTAGCCGCGTCTCGTCTCGTGCTAGCTCTCGTCTAGCTACACACCGTGCAAGGAGAGCCATTTCAACGGCTGGTACGTATTACTACCTAGTGATGACCAGAATACTAGAAGTTCTTTGTTTCAGTCTTACTAGTACACATAACACGTTATTTAGTCTGTACCTAACAACGTGTGTATGGATGTACTGTTCGATCACATCACCATGTACGTCTGCTATGACAGATTGCTAGCTGTAGAGTCATGCGTGCGTGCATGTAAGGACCAGAATATGCATGGCATGCGTTGATGATGAATAGTGACCTGTATTGCACGCTTAGCAGGTTGATGTGCGTATCTTGACTTTGAACATGTCTGGGTGCATGCGTGTGGAATAACAAGGTAGTACGTGAAAGATGGGCAGAAAGGAGATGAAGCAGGGTGCTGCCTGTCAATAATTAAGTGTCGTCGTAAAAACCATGCACATGCGAGCTGGTGACTGCGCTAGCCCTAGATGCATGCTGCCTAAATGCATGGCTTGGCTCATGGCTCATGGTTGTCCACGTCGGACAATAGTTGAGACACCCACAGCCTCTAGCAATTAATCCTTCGTTAATTTGTTTATATTAGCCCATCCCTCTTTGGCACTTTCTCTCTCCAACCCGATCGAGGTGCACACATCTACTGTTTCTAGACACGCTTGTCGATGACCTCGAGCAACATCCACCGGCCGAAGCCTCCAGAAAGGCACCTATTGCTACATACATGCTGCTGAGTAGTTTTTCCCTCTTTCTGTTTTTTTCTTTCTCGTGATTTCGTTGCCCCGTTGCATCGAATCTTGCGTGGTGTCCAATATTGCACCAGTAGTCGATGTTTTGTGAATAATCAATATTCTATCTCCTCACCGTCTCCCCCCTCCACATCAGCAAGACTGCTTATACGACAGGTTTATGGACAAGCTATTAAATGTCTTTGTACATGCCCTTGTATGGATATGACAAGTATGGAGGTCATGCCTTGGACTTGATGATGTCAGCTGGTTAAGTTTTTAGTTTAACCCAAAAAAGTTTTTAGATTTACGGTGTTAATTTGTGAGCTGCCTTAGTATTTAAAAGTTTGTTATTTTCTAACTCAAAATAATATGTTTACACAATTAATCAGTCCAATTTCGGTTTAACGGAAAATTCACGCACCAACAAACTACTAGTGACTCTATGGGCGATAGTAGAAGAAGATTGGGCAACTTTAGTACATCAAGCGCAGACACGTGGATCTGATCCAATAGTCCAAAACCGTTTAGTTTGAATATTAGGCCAACCTCAAGAAACATGTGAATTGTGCTCTAAAATATTTCCTCATTTTATGCATGCGTGTAAGCACATACCTTGCATCTGACACGCTTGACGTGGTGCAAAGAGGAAACATGATTTGGGATCCATACATGCATGGGTACTAAACGTGAAAATTAAAGGAAACCAAAGTTGATCTCGTAAAAGGGCAAGAATTGACACAAGATTAAGTATACATGGAATATACACTAGCACATACCAGGTCATCCCAAAATCGGCCAGCTGTCATAGAATTTTGATCACTGATGAGAGGATTCATCTGTAAAGGCTGAGGATTACAAGCCATTGCCAATGGGGAAAAACCAAAACCAAAGTGAAAAAAACACAGCGATGCAACCACCAATGATTGCTGTTGTGCTAGCTTAGGAGTCCTGTTCTCCAACTTGTCCAACCATCAGGTTTAGCTCACCTAGACGACATCATCGACAAGAGAGGGGAGAGAGCAGTGGCAGTAGGCACATGAGGAGGGGAGTGAGCAATGGTAGCGGAATCCACTGTCTCCCTGGCTAGATCTAACCATTGGTCCGTCGTCATCGTCAATAAGGAAGGGAAGGAATCAATGGCAGTGGGTGCTAAGTAGGAGGGAGCAGCTGCGACGAAAGAAAGCTCAAACGGGTGTCGTCGAATTCCCCTTCCCTGGCTAGATCTAGCCGGCTAGCCCACCATCATCATAGACAAGGGAGGAGAGGCGACGGGTGCTGAGGAGGGAAAGGATCACTGGCAGCGGAAGAAGCTTGGACAGATGCCACCAAATTTACTACCTCTTGACCTCCCGCCATCTTTGTCTTTTATGTGGATATGGTCAAGTCGTGGCTTCGCCACCTCCTGTGTAACCGAAGTAGCAGCCTCCCGTGGGACCAAAAGTTTGCCACTGCTTAGCACCACTCCCCATGGCTCCCTCATCACTGTCACCATCTTCTCACCTCTCTTTTTGCCTCTATGCCACAAGAAATCCCCGCACAAGGACCTTATGCTATGGGGGTGTTGGGTGCTCACTAAGAGAGAGGAGAAAGGATCAGAGAAAGACTAAGCAGAGTCAAAGAGAAAGACTATGTGGTCACAGAAGCTATCTGTAATAGCTCTACATGTGGAGCCATTTCAAGAAGAGAAATTGGCTCAATCGCGTCCTCCTACCTCCCCCATTTATGGGCATCAAGAGCTGTTACAAATAAACTTATATCTATAATGGCTACTAATAAGGAACCATTACAGATGACTTGACAAACAGATATAATGGCTTATCCTTTTGAACCGTTATAGATAAGGTCATTTCAGTAATAGTGTCAGTGTCCTACATATGGCATACTTTCTATACTTGGACTAAGTATCTTTAAGAATATCGCATACCTATACATAACAAATAGGTGCCTCTAAAGATGGAAGTGTACCCGACCAAATAAGGAAATCGATCCTGGATAGGGCAAAGATTGTGGAGTCTAATCCAAGAACAAATCAACGTACTAGGCCATATTACCTAAGAAGTTTTTCGAGTTTTACTACAATGGTCTCACAAGGAAGAGGCATATAATCTCAAGTCAAATACACGCCATATTAAACCAAGATCTACGAAGCTATCTCACTGCTAGCCGTCAAATACATATCGCCACTTAGGTTGCCGTATACTAGTTGGATAGGCTAGATAGTGTATATTGCTGGTACTTTAAGTGGTTCTATTCGTTAAATACATATAAACAAAAATATGGCTATGGCTCACATCGAGAGTTCAAACTTATATAAAAAACTCTTCGTGTTGTCTTCTTATTATCATCTTGTAGATATCTTGGTATCAGCCGAATCCTATATTTACAAATATCGTAATCGGGTACCATCCCTCGACAAATGGTTGTTGGCTGCTTTAGCTATCTCTAACAGCCACCAATACCACCCGTTACAGCTACAGTTATTTGTAACGGCTTGCATTGGCCTATCATAGATGATCATTACATATGGCTAGATCTATACTAGTGATATTTAGATCGTATAAAAAACAGGAGATCCACGTGATAAAGCTTCTTCGTGAATATTAATCCGTATACATGCATGTAAATCAACCTTTTGATCAGATAAATGAATTATTTAAGCTACAATAGTTTGATAGTCAAAGCATGGGCACATAAGTTCATTAGGAATGACGTCGATCGAACCATTTAGAGGGTAGCTATATTAATCTGTTTAGTTAGTGTTTCAACCCCCATCGCTTTTGCACTCGAATCTTAGTTGACCAAATTTAATATGATCTCTATACAACACGAATTAACAAGAAGTCCCATTCATATAAATATAAATAAATAAATATATATATATAATAGAGTTATTTTGCTAACATCGATGAGAAGTTGAAGTCTTGAAGAGGCATAAATGGGTTGTCGCTTCATCACCATGAGACGGAGCTGAGTACAAGATACAAACAAACAGTAGTGGTGCAAAGTGATATTAAATGACATATTGTTTTCATATATATCATTTGTACCATATCGTATTTTGAGCAGTCTCTATAGTTAACGTGTAGAACTATATATAGACGGTATAACTGTCCCAACCATTGTATGTGCCCTTGTCTTGACGTGGGTGATAACAATAAGCGATTGCTAGTTAGTCCCTCCAATCCAATGCGTAACATTTTCTATGACCTCAGAAAATCTAGAATCAAAGTACACGGCCTACCCAAGTAATGAAGCAATCAACCATCACGCCATATATGTGATTAAACTAGCTAGCTACATATTTGACCACGTGGACCAAGAGATCAATATATTCTGGGCATCCGTACAAAAGTGGGGGATGTCGCGCTCATGGAGACGGAGAAAATGTGCATGCATGCATAGCATTTTCTGCTGGATGACTAGGGTTGCCACTGACTTCCTGCAGCTATGGATGGATGATGCTTGCTTCAGTAGTTTGCCTTCTTTTCCGGTGCTAAAAACAAGGATAAAGTCCATAGATTCTTGGGAGGATTTAGTCGTTTAGTTGGATTGCTGCGAGAAAACTATAGCAAGGCAACAATAATACATTATCATATCTTGATGGGCTTTTCATGGCCCCCTTAATTAATCTCGTGTTTTACCAAAAAAAATACGTTTAGGAAAGTAGATAGGGGAAAACATCACATGTATGTTTACAACTGAAACCACACAAATATAGCGTCAGTGATTACATCGTATCTCTTTTCTCGATATGGGTGGCACATTACTTGACTCAAAATCGATTGATGTCATTTAGTAGAAATATAGAAAGGTGTAGAAAAATAATCTTTAGTCTAATAAAATAAAACACAAATATACCAGCTGATAAAAGATTCGGTACTTCAGTACTGGGTCTAAAGGCTCATTACCACTAAAATATTAAGTATAGGTTGATAGCATAAACCACTACTAATGTTATTCTTTACTACTGATTATAATGGTCAGGCACACCCAGTGGCTATATATAATCTTTAATAGCAGTTAATAACACCAACCGATACTAAAGATATATGTATTAGTGTCAGTTGTTATTACCTTTCTTCCTTTCTAAACCATTCTTCTTCCTTTTTAAACATTTCTTCCCTTTAGGCTGATAAATTCATAAGCAGTGAGCAACATCATGATGATTTGGGAGACACTACAAGGAGGTGTTGTTTTGTGAATTCACTCATCCAAAGGCTTTAAAACGTATTTCTAGCTATATATATATATATAGTATACCTCATCAACTAAAAATATATGAAAATAGATGAGAAAGAATAAAATTTTTGACAAAATAAAAGTATGTCTTCATTGTAAAAATAGAAATAATCTAGCAATATTTCATAACAGCAAAAATATAAGAAATATATGAAAAAAGGTTAAAAAAAAGAGGAAACAAAGGAATAATATTAAAAATAGAAGAAAAAGAATAGAAAATTAGGTAAAATAGGATAAATAGTGTGTGTCTTAATATGAAAAATACAGTACATCTAAAATTAAAAAGAATATGGGCTAATAGGAAAAACAAAGAAAAATGCAATAAGTAAAAAAAAGAGGGAAATAAGAAAAATATAGGAAAATGGAGGTAAAATTATAAAGAGTAATGAAAAATAGAAAAAACAAGAGGCTGTGTTAATATTAAAAATACATAAAATCTAACAATAATAGTAGTAGTACATCGTATTTGATATTTTATAGAGAGCACTTTCGGTTCATAGTGCTGTTGGCATAGGGAAGGCGTGACCAAATTTGTTCATATATTTTTATAGATTCCACCGATCAAAGTGCTTTACATAAAGGTTGGCAATATTTTTGAGGAATATGACAATTAAAATTATTAATTTTTCTAAGTAATTATTTACTTGTAATGTAGATAAACTGGCAATGGATATACAACTCGGACTGACGGTCGAAGGAGTTCATTGATGGCATACATTGTTTTCTATGGGCGACTGATAGCCACAAGCCTAAGGGTTTCATATGTGTCTATGCAAAAATTACAACAACCAGAAGGAGTACTCTTCCTCAAGGATTCTTCATAGCCACTTGTTAAATTCAAAATTCATGGCTAACTATATCTTTGGACCAACCAGAGAGAGAGGGTTGCAATAGAAGATACGGTGGCTTTGCAGATACTATAATGGGTGAGGTGGACGGGTTGCAGAAGATGATAGTACAGATGACCTTGGTCATATGTTGCATCATGCAAAGAAAGACTGCGAAAGTAAAAGGAACTAAAGAAATTGGAGCGTATGTTAGTGAACCTCAAAACGTTGTTGTACCTAGATTGTAAACAGAAGCACAAAAAGTTGAGTACTACACTGAAATTCTTGCAATGGAAGGCAAAAATGGTATGACTGACAAGACATTTGAGGAGTTAGTGAAATTCTTAAAGAATATTCTTCCAGAGGGTAACGAATTGCCCACAACAACATACAAAGCAAAACAAGTAGCCTATCCTCTAGGATTGGAAGTCAAGAAAATACATGCATGTCCCAACAATTGTATTCTCTGTCGTGGTGAGGTGAACAAGAACCTAGATGCATGCTCGATTTGTAAGGCATTGCGATACAAGATCAAATGAGATGATCTCAGTAATGTTGAGGGATAGCTTTTGAAGAGACGCCCCACTAAAGCCATTTGGTATTTCTCTATAATACCACATCTAAAGCAATTGTTGAGAAACAAAGTGTATGCTAAAATGATACACTGGCACGTAGAAGAATGTAAACAAGACACAATGTTGAGACACTCTGTCGATGGGTCCTAGTGGCGAAAACTCGACAACACATTCCCAAACTTTGGAAATGACGCAAGAAATATAAGTTTTGGTACAAGTACAGATAGCATGAATCCTTTTGGCCTATAACCCTATATATCTATAGCCTTTCTCTTTGGTTGTGCACGAAGTGAAAGTACATCATGATACTAGTGTTTATTCAAGGCCTAAAGCAACTGGGTAACAACATTAATGTGTACCTAAGACCATTGATTGAAGAACTGTTACTATTGTGGAACAAAAAAGGTGTCTCTGTGTGGGATGATGAAAAATAGGAGCAATTTAACCTAAGAGCATTGTTATTCATAACCATCAACGATTGGCCTACACTAGACAACCTATCAGGACTAACAAACAAGGGATATAGGGTCTGCACCCATTGTTTAGATGAAACTGACAATATGTATTTGAAATATTGTATGAAGGTTGTGTACATGGGGCATTGTTGATTTTTTGTTGTTAACCACCCTATACAAATGAAAGGCAAATATTTTGAATGGAAGATAGACCACCATACTAAGCCTATGCACCGTAAAGGGAAAATTGTATTTTCTATAGTGAAAGATCTAAAAGTAGTATTTAGAAAGGGACCTGGTAGCCAACCTATTCTAAGTGAAGACAATCACGTGGCGATGTGGAAGAAAAAGTTCGTCTTTTTAGAATTACCTTATTGGGATGTCTTAGTGGTCTGTAACGTAATTGACGTGATGCACCTCATTAAGAACCTTTGTGTGAACCTGCTAGGATTCCTAGGTATATATGGGAAGTCCAAAGATACACTTAAAGCACGACAGGATCTAAAACGTATGAAACAACATGAAGACCTTCATCCGGAAAAGAGGTAGAAAGAAAGTCATTACCTATGTCCTGCCAGCTACACTCTCAGCAAGGAAGAGAAGGAAGATATGTTTGAATGCCTAGATAGTATCAAGGTTCTGTCTGGATACTCGTCGAATATAAAGGGAATAATAAACATGAAAGAGAGAAAATTCAGAAACATAAAGTATCATAATTGCCACATGTTGATGATGCAATTGATTCCTACTATACTTAGGGGTATTTTTCTATTAATGTCTGGATAGCAATAATAAAGCCTATGTTTTCCTCAACTCAATTTCACATAAGGTCATCAATCTAGACAATTTAACAAGCCTATAGATTATTATAGTCTAAAGTCTTATAGCTTTGAAATGATCTTTCCACCATCCTTCTTTAATATCATGACATATCTTCTAGCTCGCCTTGTCAAAGAGATCGGTATTCTCAGTCCTATGAACCTACACAGTATATTCCCTTTTGAGAGGTACATGGGAACCCTAAAGAAATGTTCGTAATCATTCTCGTCTAGAAGTATGCATTGCACATGGTTATGGAACAGAGAAGATCATTAAGTTTTGCGTTAACTTTATTGACGACCTTAGTCCAATCAGTGTCCCCAAATCAAGCCACGAGGGGAGACTAAGAGGAAAGGGCACACTTGGAACAAAACCAATAATGACTGTAAACAATTATTTTATTCCATAGTGCATATTTCATGGTTTTGCAACAATCTTCATTGGTGGCTCTGTACATCGAAGAGTACATGATGATTGTATGCTCCAAAAACTAGGGGAAGTCCACTGCCTAGATTACACATCATCACATTGATAATTTTGCCACTTGGTTGCGAGAACATCTCATGGGTAACAGGTCAATTCATGAACAACTAGCCTGGTTGGTGAGGGGACCATCTTGATCAATCTTAATATTCAAATGATACATTTTACACAAAGTGCCTAGAACAAAAGGAGCACTAGCAAAGTAGCGTTGTCCGTATAGATACTATAGACAATATTGGGACAAACAACACATGCTATGGTGTCATTCAGGAGACATGGGAACTCAAGTATGGTCCTTTGAAGGTCCTGCTCTTTCGGTGCCAATGGGTGAGGCTGACTGGTGGACGTATAATGGTTGATGAGTGCGGGATGACAATAGTTGACCTAAATAAGATTGGGTACTCAGATGAACCATTTGTCCTACCTAATGATGTTACTCAAGTGTTCTATGTAAAGGGCATATCTAGCAAAACAAAGAAGGGAATATCTAAGCAAACGAGTAAAGTGCTTTGTAAGACAAAGTGCCACGTGGTTCGCCTAGGAAAAAGGAAAATCGTCGAAGTTGTGGACAAGACAAATGAAGATTATGATCAGTTTGCCTAGCAACCTACGTTTACAGTGGTGGTTGACTCGAGCCTCCTCCTTCCAAATGAGGGCACTCCATACTTACGCTAGAATCATAGCCAAGCTACATTCATAAAACAAAGTTTGTTGAGATCAAATGTATACCAACTACGTGTATTGCATTTTCTTAATATTTACAACCTCTAATTTTACTGTAATATTTAATGGATAGAGTACTCTATTATACATCAGTTTTGCTAACAACGACAAATCCTATAATATCAGCACTGATACAAGTCACTGCATCTCAACACACTATATTTATCTTACGTTTACTATTTTTAAAATTAATTGTTCTCCTAATTCTCTTGCTTAAGATATTATTTTCTAAAATTTTACTGGTTTTTCAAATTATTTTTCATACTATTCCTATTTTCTAAATTGTTTACCATATTTTAACTGTTTTAAAATATTTTGTATCCATTACACAAAACAAAAGAAGAAAAAAATGTTGGCCGAGGAAGAAGTCTTTAATATCAGTTATTAATAACAACTAGTACTAAAGAGTTCTTCTTTAGTACTAGTTGTTAATAACAATCAAGACTAAAAAAATTTTAACCAAGTGGGAAAATTGTTTAGTACTAAAGAGGGGATGGTATATATAAAACATCCCCTCGTCTTCTCCGATCTAAGTCCCTAGATTGCAGATTTATTTTCATTCTTCTTGTAACGTCCCTACCGATGATATCACCATTTTCCTCCACGCCAACAGCATCCACACCGATGCCACCGTGCACTCCTTCCTATCGATGACGTAGCCCTCCATGCCATCGTCGTCCCCATCTGCACTGTCAATGTCGCCGTGCACCCGTCCACCAACAACCCCACCGCGCGTCAACTACGTTGTCGGCTGTTCCCATCCGCACCGACACCTCCGCCTTTCTCATTGATGCCAGTGCCGTGATCCATACCGACGACACCGATGCCAACCGTCGTTCACACATCACTAGCATCTTCCCTATTAAATTGTATAGATTAACCTATTATTTTCTAGTGTTACGTATTCCTATTATATGTTTTTTTATAATATACATGAATTGTTTTTATAGTTCTGTAGCAAATTTTATGGCATACGAATTGTTTTTATATATTCTTATCTTACTTTTTTATACATTAACTATTATTATATATTTATATTATTTATATTTATATACTTGAATTGTTTCTATAGTTTTTATAGTTCTTAAATTTTGTGGCACATGAATTATTTTTTATACACAAATTGTTTTTATATAATCATATTATTTGTAGTTGTATACATGAATAGTATTCTCCAGCCGATGGATCGAACCTAGAATGTGTCTTTGATTCTTTCTGGTCCTCATTCTCTTACTGTGTTGACAATTGCTCTCACAAGACGCACGTCTAGGTGCATCCATTCATGCATGCATGGTGTCCAAAACTCCAATTTTTCCCTCGTTGAAGCATTCAAATTGTACCCATGCATGGTCTATGGGAGATTGGTAAATTATTATATCCAACTTGGAAAATAAGCGTGCGAACGTACTGTGGATGATATATCAACTGAGCAATGGAAGCCAAAACCGGCAATCTATTTCAGCACAGGCGGTGTTCAGTAGAAAAGTATGTAGAATGGATATCGACCGAACTGATAAGGGACACGGAAGTTTCGTATAAATCCCACAAGAACCATACTGTTTCCAACAGGAACCACACAGCGTTCCATTCCCTCCAGTCATTGTTGTTCAATATGAATCCATGGCTAGGATCATCTGAAGCACTGTTCACTAAGGTATTGTAGCTTCGGATTTAAGCCCTTTGTAAAAAAAAGTATGAACGAGATAATGTGCAATCCATAACATGCAGACTAATCATAGTGAAGATATAATCCCAATTCCGATTCTCTCGTCCCTACTTGATGTGTGGGTTAACTAAATAGATTTCTAGGATTTTATCTCGAAACCACTAGGTTAAAATCCATAAGACGGTTTTTTAAACCAATACGCCACTTTCAAGACAAAATCTAGCAAAATGATCGTGCATGAAATGAAAAGTCACAACCTTTTCTCAATCCTCATGAAGAAAGGGTGATTATGTATCTAAATTGAATTTGACAGCAAAATGGTACTGTCAGTCTAGAAGGTAGTAATTTCACAAAGAAGGAATAGAGTTAACTGAAAATTACCATTCACAAGGTTTAGATAAGATTAATTAAATCAATTCTAAATATGGACAATCTATGCAAAAGCATATTCGAAAACCAGAGTTGCTTCACTAGATCAAAGAGGTATTTACTCTGTGCTTTAACTTTTTTTGAAGTAAATTTTTTTAAAATTCAACTAAATTTATAGAAAAATATAATAATATTGTTAGACAGACCACTGGCCTGGGCTGTATATATATAGACTCGACCCCCATATATACGCTTGGGAGGTCATAGTATACATTCTACATGGTATCAGAGCGACTCTAGATATCCTGGCGCGCTAGCTTCTCTCTCCGGTAAGCCGATCCTTTCCTCCTCCTCATCGACGTCTTCTTCCCGTCGCCGACCCTCTTCCCGGTACTCTCCTCGCTCTCTCACCTCTATTTCTTCTTCTCCCCGTCTCTCCCACAGTCACCTTCTTTTCTCCGTCCCACCTCCGTGCGACCAGGCGACGATCTCGATCCGCCTCCTCGTCTCGACTCGCACCCGTCTCTGCTCTTCCTCTTGTTTCGTGCATCTCTCCTTCTCTGACGCCGGCGCACCTCCGCGCTCATCGTCTCCATTGGCTGGACTTGTCTAGCCTTCCATTGGCTAGAAACCTCCCTTGGTTCTCACCCTTTCCGACACACTCAACGGCTCTCGACGTGAACCTTCTCCCCTCACGTCTGAGCTAGTCCAACGTGTCCACGTGTCCACGGACACGAATCCCTACCTCTCAGACGCGAACATATTCTCTTCGCGTCCGCCCCACTCCTTGGCCTCCACGAGTCCACGGACGTGAATCTTCTCTTTACGGACGTGAATCCTCACACGTCCGTGACCCAACTACTCTCTGACCCACCCACTCTGTCCTCACCTACTCCGCTGCCTACTCCCCATCGGCCAACCACTCCTCATCGGCTGGCCGGCCCACTTCCCATCGGCTTCTCACATCCTTGATCGGCTGATCCGTCCTCTCATCGGCTTCCCCCTCCCATCGGCTCTTTGCTCCCGTTCTCCCGTCATGGCCACCGAATCCGCTCTCAGCTTCGGCACTCTCCCAGTCACCGAGTCTGCTTCGGCCCTCGGTGCCTCAGACCACACCTCGGGCACCACCTCGCCAATCTTCTCCCCTCCCTACGCTACTGTGAACGTGAAATCTCATGTTCCTATCTCTTTTGACCTTAACGCCAATTATTCCAAGTGGGTTTCTTCTTCAAATCCCTCTGTGGAAAATTCGGCCTCCGGTCCCATATTGATGGCGCTGCTCCACCTCGCCCCGATGATCCTCAGTGGGACATCGCCGAGTGCTGCGTGCGCAGCTAGCTGCTCGGCTCGATCGACGACTCTGTCCTCGACCTCGCCATGGACGATACCGACCCCATCGCCCGAGATCTCTGGGTGGCCATCGAGCGGATCTTCCTGGCCAACAAGCAGCCTCGTGCCATCTTCCTCCTCAACGAGTTCCACTCCATGGTACAAGGTGACTCGTCTGTCTCCTCGTACTGTCAACGCCTCAAAGTCAAGGCTGCTGCTCTCCGGGAGGTCGGCCACCCTGTGGCCCACTCTCAACTCGTCCTCGCCCTTCTGCAAGGCCTCAATCCCCACTTCTCCAACACCGCCGATGACATTGCCAACGCCACACCTCTTCCATCATTCGCCCGGGCTCATGACATGCTAGTTCTTAAAGAACTCCGTCTGGCCAACGATGAGAAGACAGTGGCCCACACCGCTCTTCTTGCCGCAGCCGATAATGGCTGCCGAGCTTCTTGCGCTGCCCCTTCCTCCCGCGGTCCTGGTGGCCATGGCTCCGGCCATAGCAACACAGCCCGCACCGGGAAAGGCAAGGGCAAAGACAAAGGCAGGACCTGGCAGGGTCCGACGCCATCACAACCTACCTTGGTCCTTACCCACCCTGTCGGTCCCACAGGTCCGTCGCTCTGCTAAAACCCCTGGGCGCCCCAGCCCCAGCCACACAGCCCCATCGGCTGGCAATCCGGAGTTCTCGGTGCCCATCCCCAAGCTCACCTAGCATCAGCTCCCGTTCTGCCGCCTCAGCCGATGCTACCGACCCCAACCACCCAGTCGGTTCCCTCCTGGAACCAGGCTGGCCTCGTCGCTGCCCTCAACCAGATGACGCTCCAACTACAACACCCTTGGGTGCTAGACTCGGGGGCGTCTTTACACATAGCGTCATCGGCCGGTATACTTCGCTCCTGTCACCCCTCTTTCTCCCCTTTTGTCACCATCGGCAATGGTCACTCTCTTCCTATCCAATGCTGAGGTGACTCCTCTCTGTCTACATCCACCACTAACCTCCCACTACGTAATGTTCTTATCGTCCCTTCTCTTATTCACAATCTTATATCTGTTCGCCAATTCACACGAGACAACAACTACTCCATTGAATTTGACGCGTCTGGTTTCTCTGTGAAGGATATCCCAACCCAACGACAGATCCTTTGCTGCAATAGTGGCGGAGACCTCTACACCATTCCCGCTGTGCCGTCCACTCCACACGCCAGCGTCGCCCTCTCCACCAACCTTTGGCACCTTCGCCTCGGCCACCTCAGCCCCGACGCTGTCGCCACCCTCTGTCGTAGCACCTCCATCCGATGTACTCACAGCAGCTTCACAGTTTGCCACTCATGTCAACTTAGCAAACATATGCGTCTGCCTTTTTCTAGTTCTTTCTCCTGTATCTCGTGTCCATTTGAACTTATACATTGTGATGTATGAACGTCCCCAGTTAAAAGTGTCTTCGATAATCAGTATTATCTCGCTATACTTGACGATTACACACACTATTGCTGGACCTTCCCGCTCATCCACAAATCCGAGGTCGCCTCTCACCTCACTCACTTCGTCACATACGTATCCACTCAGTTCAACCTCCCCATTAAGGCTTTACAAGCCGATAACGGTACGAAATTCATCAACCATACCGTTACAAACCTCCTCACCTCGCAGGGCATCCATCTCTGGCTCTCATGCCCCTACACCTCTCCTCAGAACGGCAAAGCCGAGCGCCTCCTTCGCACCCTCAACAACATCAATCACACCATGCTACTTCACGCCCACTTACCCGCCACTTATTGGGCCGAAGCTCTGGCGACTGCGACATACCTTCTCAATCGGCGTCCATGCTCCTCCGTTCATAACAACGTTCCCTATGCCCTTCTCTACCGCACAGCGCTCGACTACTCCCACCTTCGCGTTTTTGGGTGCCTCTGCTACCCAAATCTCACCGCTACAGCTTCCCACAAACTCGCTCCCCGCTCCACCGCCTGTATTCTCCTCAGCTATCCCACCTCTCACAAGGGATACTGATGCCTCGGCCTTTCCACCCGACGGGTCCTCGTCTCTCGTCACGTTATTTTTGACGAGATATGTTTTTCCTTCGGTCTCCTTCATCCGAGATCCTCCTCTAGTGATCTCGACTTCCTCCTCACCAACACCATACCGACTAGGTCTCCTCCATTGTCCTCTCCATCGGCCCCCTCATTGGCCGCTGTCGAGGATTTACCCATCACATATCCCACCACTACTCGGTCCGATGTCCCCTCCATCGGACCCCTATCGGACCCACCTCCATCGACCGATACCAATCCTATTTATCCTTCAGCCGATACCGTTCCCTTTCCATTGGACACCCCACTTCCATCGGCTCCTCAGTTTCCATCGGCTCCCCCCACCCTATCGGCTGATCCATCTCTATCAGACCGATCGGAATACTCGGTCCAACTGACCTCATCATCTCAGTCTGATCTAATTCCTCCTTTTCCTCTTGTCTACAGTCGCAGACTCGGAGCCGATGACGCCCCCACCCGACCAGTTCTTCCCATTACTCCCGCACCCCCATCGGCTCCAGTTTCCTCCACCTCTCACATGGTCACCCGCTCCCAGACCGGGTCTCTTCGCCCCACTCAGCGCTATGGTCTCTCCGCCGTCCACAGCTCTATCTCGCCCATCCCGGCGACTTCTCACTCAGCCCTGGCCGACCCTCAGTGGCGCGCGGCCATGGCCGACGAGTACAAGGCCCTAATGGACAACGAGACCTGGCACCTCGTTCCCCGACCTCCCGGCGCCAACATTGTGACCGGTAAGTGGATTTTCAAACACAAATTCCACGCTGATGGCTCCTTGCCCGTCACAAGGCTCGCTGGGTAGTCCTGGGTTTCTCCCAACGACCCGGTGTCGACTACGACGAGACCTTCAGTCCCGTTGTCAAACCCGCCACCATCCGAGTCGTCCTCACCTTGGCTGCCTCTCGCTCCTGGCCGATCCATCAACTAGACGTGAAGAACACCTTTCTTCACGGCCACCTGATGGAAACAGTCTACTGCCAGCAGCCCCCAGGCTTCGTTAACCCTTCTCGTCCCGACGACGTCTGTCTCCTTCAACGCTCTCTCTACGGCCTCAAACAAGCCCCTCGTGCCTAGTACCAGCGCTTTGCTGCCTATCTTCGGCACATCGGCTTTGTGGCCTCTGCATCCGATAGTTCCCTGTTCGCTTTCCAAATCGGCTCCGCCACTGCCTATCTACTTCTCTATGTCGATGACATTGTCCTCACAGCGTCTTCGACATCTCTCCTCGACTAGATCATGGCCCGACTCCACTTTGAGTTTGCCATAACCAATCTTGGTCCTCTCCACCATTTTCTTGGCATCTCCGTAACCCGTTCCACCCACGGGCTCTTTCTTTCCCAACGCCAGTACGCCATCGATCTCCTCCAGCGTGCGGACATGGCCGACTATCACCCCACGGCCACCTTAGTCGATACTCGAACCAAACTCTCCGCTGCCGATGGCGCCCTCGTTGCCGATCCCTCTCACTATTGAAGTCTTGCCGGGGCTCTCCAATACCTCACACTCACCCGACCCGACCTCATGTACGCTGTCCAGCAAGTGTGCCTCTTCATGCATGCTCCGCGCGAACCTCATCTCGCGCTGCTCAAGCGCATCCTTCGCTACGTGAAGGGCACCCTCTCCAGCGGGCTGCATCTCAGCTCCAGCCCCATCGACTCCCTCACCGCGTACTCCGACGCGGACTGGGCAGGCTGCCCCGACTCTCGACGCTATACATCCGGCTACTGCGTTTACCTCGGTGACACTCTCGTATCCTGGTCCTCAAAACGTCAGACTACAGTGTCCCGGTCCAATGCTGAAGCCGAGTACCACGCCGTCGCCCACGCCGTCGCAGAGTACTACTGGCTTCGCTAGCTTCTCCAGGAGCTCCGTGCACCCCTCTCCACCGTGACCGTCGTCTACTGCGACAATGTCAGTGCCGTCTACATGACCGCCAACCCGGTCCATCACCGACGCACCAACCACATCGAGATCAATATCTATTTTATCCGTGACAAGGTCACATTAGGATAAGTTCGGATGCTCCATGTATCATCGGCACATCAGTTTGCCGATATAATGACTAAAGGCATGTCCACGCCTTTGTTCACTAGTTTTCGGTCTAGTCTCTACGTCCGTTCCCCTTCCGCTGCGACTGCGGGGGTGTTAGACAGACAACTGATCTGGACTGTATGTATATATAGACCCGACCCTATTTATACGCTTGGGGGTCATAGTCACTGTACACATTCTACAATTTTAAATTTAAAATAATATAATATCAAAATATATATTCAATTTTAGTTTTAATGAAACTAATTTAGCAGTGTGAAGATTACTATATTCTAATAAACTTGATTAAACATATGATAAGATATATGCATACTGTGTCAACGAGACCTATATTTGACTATCTCTACTTTCCAGTGTGCTGAAAACGTTGTGCCCCTGGTATGTTGGATGATTCGGATAGTCGCTTTTCAAACATATCATACCAACACTCGGTTTTAATTTGGAATAACATACATGCAACAAATAATTCTCGCGCAAGAAGAGAGAGAGAGAGAGCGACAAAAATTAGGAACCACAGCTTGCAGCTGGTGTATGGAAATTTCCCCAAGACATTTGCTTTTACCATGCATCTGTCTCCTGTTTCTTTCCTCATAGACTGGAAATTGTTGGCACCCTGTATGCGCAAGCAGACATGGTTGTGTTGGACTCGTAAAATTATTGGTCTACCTAGGCATAAAGCAAGGATCAAAATGTCATTGTTGCCCAGATATGCCAGTGTTCATCTTTGCCATTGTTAGTCGACCATCTTAAGTAGATCCTGCATATCTCGTGGATTGGTATACGTCCTAACTCCGATCCGTACGTAGGTTTCATCAACTTGGAGAAAGGTGTTTTGTCGATCAGTACCGGATCTCGTGTTCTGTTTGATCTGTTGTTGGTTGTCCAGCTACTTGGGTTGTTCCAAGGTCATAGCCTTTGAATTGTATGTCCCTGCCAACTTCAGAGGATTTCAAATCACACCGTTCCAAGTGTTGGCTGTGAAGGTTTTTTGTAGGTAATCCCCATAACTGAAAATAAATTCTAGTGATTTCATAATCAAAGGTACCTATGTTTGGATTGCACCATCAACGATACTAGATGGACAGAGTCACCATGTTGCAGCGGGAATTTATAAAGAAATTAGTACAGAAACTTTATGTAACACAAGATATAATTTTTAAATTGAAGAAGAAGAGGTAGAGGCACAATGGAGAGAGAAATTAAAGGTGCATACATTTCACAATATGAAATTGTGGCTCTACTGGTACAGCCCGGTAGGATGTGCCTCTGGCCAAAACAATTGAATTTTTTGAATTTAGCAAAAAAAGTTCAAATTCAGTGAAAATCTATTCAAATTTCAATATCAGAATTTCAGAACCACTCGAGAGTTTTTTGCATTCTGAAATGTAAACCCTAGTTGGGACAAACGGATGAACTAAGATCATCTCGATGATGTGGCTCAACAGGAGGGCAGTAACAAATATGCATTGTAGGTCTTAATTAATTCTGGGATATATATGTAAGATTATGGAAACCTAGGTATAGTTGTATGATTACTATTCACAATGGGAGATTCAGTCAAGTAACATTGTAAAGATTGCCAGCTAGAGAATAACACTAATCCAATGTAACACTTGTAGGAAAATTAGCTACACATAAAACGTCTGTTTTCATTGCAAGTATGAAAATAAGAATTTTAAGAAGGTTCAATTCATACAAGAATATTGAAGCAAAAAGTCCTAAAAATTGCAACAAAATTAAATAGATGGACAGATAAGCGCATTCTACCTTCAGAAGTTCAGAGTCACCTTCATAAGGCCCAGGTCACCTACCTAGTTCGATGGGTGATGACTGATGATGACATATGCAAAGACTGACAAGAGGAAGCAGCAAAGGGAGAAAAACATAAATTAGACCAACTGGTAGATGGTCCTTTCATGATGGAAAAACTGAGACACCAATTCAGAGAGAATGACCCCAACCTACCCTAATCGTTCCAACCTTTTGTCACCTTCCTGGAGCCTTCCTGCAGGGAAGAGCTAAGCTCTTATGCCAAGAGATGATTATCAAAAGATTGCTGGCTCTGAAATGAGATATCTTGGACAAGATCACTTGTTTAGCATTTTGCAGCCTTGACTTGTTCTTGCATACAAAGCTCCCTTCTGGCAAGTGATTACAGGGACTCCAACACGTGGGGTTTACAAAGGTTGGAATATACGAGTAAAGGGGATGAGCTGTGAAAGTGTCCATTGTAGTCTAGAAGGGATGGAAAAGTGCTCCTGCCTACCTTGAGAATGCATTATGCTCTTATGTATATGTGGTCCACAAGTAGAGTAAATGCAATTTGCAGTTCAACAGAAATGTCAATTATTGTTCCAAAAACGCGTCATATATTGGATTTCAGTTAGCAAAGAATAGTACAAATGAATTCACAGTGGGAACAGAATTTGTTGACCATACTGTGCCTATTTTCTGGATCATGGTGGACATATCCGATGTTATAACATCCGTAACATTGTTGCATGAATGAGACATTTCAGCATCAGACATCACACAAATGGAGGATAATAGGTAAAACAAGGGTTTAAGAATTATTCAGTACAACATAGAACAGGACAAAGAAATTTGGAGGAAAAGAGTTGTACATATGTGAATGAAATATAGTCAGGCAGTAGAACTTTCCAATGTTTTGTAACACTAGCAAAATCAGTTAGCTCCTCTTCAGTATAAATGTCTGTGCCATCTTCAGAATCGTTTTGCTCTGCCTTCCAAATTATACAGGTCTTTATACGAACCCAGCATTCTTTTGCACAACCCTGTCCCTGAGAAATGGCTTATGCAGTTCTGGACTTGGAATTCAGAATCCTAGCAGACAGGCATCTTACCCTTACCCAGGCAAAAATCTGCATCAGACATTGTTCTACATTTCAGCAGTTGAAGTTAGGAGTAATATCAATGATCTTCATTGAAGTTTTGCCTGCATATGCTTGGTCCAGCAATTCTAAAACTTCACAAGTCATACCTGTGACCAAATAATTTAATTTGATTGTATTGTAACTGTCAAAAGATATTACAGACTAAAATAACATAAGACTACAGATACAGCTGTCGAGTTGACCGTACCTGATCTGGAGACTGCTACTAGTATATACTGCCAGCTTGATTGACAGTACAAACAAAAGCATCCCTACACAGGTAAAGCTTCTTCCTTCAAAACTCCCCCCATTTCCATTCTCCATGAGCGGTCAACTAGCGGGTATAATTCCCTACAGGATGTTTTCAACGCATTCAAAAACACACGAGGAAAAATGAATGGTTTAGAACATTGTTTGCTTTCAGCTGAATTTAAATTAATAAACCAACAAAATAAATTGTGAAGTACTTTGTGATTCTGATGAGCATAAAGGAAGAACATTTCTTTTTGAAGTAGAGGCAAACAAACTAATAACCATATCTGAAGAAAGTGGACAAAAACAACAACATTTTCATTTATGTTGAGTTCTAAATTACCTTAGGTCATGACTTATAGCCAGTATTGTATGATCCTTCTTTAGGTCCTTCAGAAGATTCACAACATCAGCACGAGCTTTCCAATCTGACATTGAGGGGAAACTACTTGATAAGCATCAGCCACAATTATATATTACCTTTGTAATAATACTTGCTTATCAACAATAATCACAGCAACTGTCAACAGAGATGATAGAATGCCCACAAAAAGGAGCATTAGACAGCAGATGGACGACTCAGAGTACAAGATATCATTTAACTGTGTTTCACAACAAAAATAGCAAGCACTCTCTTTTATTCTAAATAATGTCATTTCATATATCAAAACATGACCATCAATTTTAGTAAATTATTGGAAGTACATGATCATTTCGAATTATATTAAGAAATGCCTGTTCGGAAACAGACTAAGAAATAGAGTAATGTTCAATGCTTCAGTATAGGCATTCAGTCACATACCAAGACCAGCAAGAGGCTCATCAAGCAATAATAGATCAGGAGTTTGGACCTACAGAATTAAAAAATAATAAAGCTAGTACAACTAAGTGACATCTTTCTTTTAAAATACAAAAAAAGATTGTCATTAATAACAAACAATACCAGTTGAATTGCCAAAGCAAGTCGCCGCTTAAACCCACCACTTAGAGATTGTGGATCTTCTTCCAAAGAAATGCCATTCAGACCAACCTAGCATGTTATGCAGAATACAAATTATCTTAGCGATAAATTATTTGTGTTTTAATCAAGAAACTCACTTAACACTTGAAAGTATGATCTAATGTTCTCTTAGGTACAAATCAAAACTCCAAACACATTTAGAAGGATAGTCACTACCGAGTTAATGGCATTTTGAAGTTTTAAAGCGAGTTTCTCCCTGAAAAGAAAGTCTGCATTTTGCCGTGGCCATCCAAAAGTAATTTCGTCAAGCACAGTATCCGCTAAGAAGTACCTGCAATGAGATAAGCAAATGATCTTATTGTTTAATGGGAGAGTTTAAACATTTCAATTGATGGCACACATGCTTATTCAGTTTACATTATTTAATGGTGAAAGTGGCAACTCAAACCTCTCAGGAAACTGAAATACAATACCAACTCTTTGAGCAGTTAATAATTCTGGTGGACCCATAGGATTTCCACTGCCGTTGTACTTCTGTATGCAAATCGTCCCACTGGTAGGTTCCGATAGACCAGCCAAAAGCTGAGAAATCAAGATGTCACATTAAGATGGAATATTACGATAGAGAATTTAACAATGGCATGCAGTATTTTGATGCAAACCTGCAAAAGAGTGGTTTTTCCACTCCCGCTTCGTCCAAAAAGTAAGCCAAAACTGCATGAGCATGGAACACTCAGAAAAACAAGTCATTCCAGAAAAAAAAATACTCTACAACAATTATGCATACTTACCTTTTCTCCCGAAGAGAGAGGCTAATTTCATTCAACAAGTTTTGTTCGGTTCCTGGAGGTCGATAGCTTACTCTTCTGACCTAAAAGAAGTGCAGTTTAACAAATTTCACAATTAATTAAAAATGTCAAAAATGTACACACAGTGCAGAAGATCACATGGATGCTAGATAATCTACATGATTCGTAGAGCAGAGATAGCTCAAACAGGGAAAACAAGTTCAAATGGTAGACCAACTTGTAAATTTGAAATGAACAATCAAAGTCTATCAAGAACATTATTTTTTTTATCCATCCACCATTTCCTCCCACACGCTTTCCTTAGCCTTACTCCTAGTACCAGACAGCAAGCTGTGCAATGCACAGTCTAAACAACTAGACACTAAATCGCAGATACAATTTATCGGTGCCAAATGTAATTTCATGTTGTGCTACATATGTTGCATAACAATTCCTGGTGCCCAATCGTGAGAGCAAAAATCCTAAAATGGAGCGACGGACACCTCTGCACCTACCTCCAATTGGGAGTAGCCAGATGTCGAAATCCTCCCCGGATGACGGCTCCGAGAAAACCTCCTCCTACAGTCCACGGCCCGCCTCACCGGAGACGGCGTAAGCGCCGGGGAGAACGCGGTGGCCGGCCCCACCGCCTGCATGGCCCGGCCAACGGTGCCTCCTCGGCCGGTCGGCGCCTAGGTCGCGCAAGCCGCCGAGCTGCAGGGGCTGGCCGCAGGCGACAGCGAGGCGCCGAGGGCGGCAGCGCACGGCGGAGCGAGGAGGGGACACCGCCGAGGGTCGAAGGGCGATGGCCGGGGCGGCGGCGGCGGCGACGGGCGGAGTCTGGGGCAAGCAGCGGAGCCGAGCCGATGAGGTGGTCTTGATTGGGCCTGGAAATGGTCTCGTCAACCCATAGGCTAAACGGGCCAGACGCTAATAGGCTATGGCCTTATATGGGCAGGTACCGTACAGCATAACAGAGCAAGGAAACAATATTTAGTTGACTAAATTTGACGAAGCTACAATTATTTTAAGTAAAAATATCACTTTGCTATAACTAATTTTACATAATTATAACAGTATCACATAATTTTCATTATAAAACTATAATTTAGTTCTATATATGTATGTCATGTGAGCTTGACTTTACACCAAAAGTATCATATCTGTGTACAAACCAAAAACTTTTCATTATGGCTTTTTGATAAAATCATAGTCTATGAAATGCCTAATAATTTTTTTTAAAATAGTTGCATCTATCTAAAATTTACTCTATCTGGTTCATTTTAGTTAAACTAAAGTGACATCATCCATGTTACGTAATATAAAATTGAAGGTAGAGATTCTAGAAAACAATCATCGATAACTTCTTACTTCTTGCTCCTACAACCACAGAATCTCAACTATTTCGGAGAGCTGAGACTAGCTAAAACTCCTTAAATATGGCCTATATCATTATTAATTGATGCTTGACATCTTATCTTAGCTTATTTACATCAGAGTTAATTCATATTTACACATCGTAGTGTTAACCCAATAAAGTTCAGACTTTAGCTTAATACCGAACTGACCACAAACAGACACAAGAGTGCAGATACATGCCAGGGATTCTTCATAACCCCCATCCCAAAATACAAGGGGCTTTGCCTTCCTGTTAGCACTCAAGATACCTTTTGGCACCCAAGAACCACACATGGTTAGATGAACACATTGCACAAACATCACGGGAAAAAGCACTGTCGGATGTGCTCCCCCGTGCTGTCGGCTTGTCTCGCAAAATGCACAAAGTGCTTCATGTAGCAACGGATTGATCAGTGGATAATGGCATCCTGCATTTAAGATCAAATATAGTAGTTTAATTATTGTTTCTTTTACTGTGTGAAATGTGTACTGCTGCGAACAGTCAATATGGTCAGGTCGCTTATCCTACTAAGATTATTACGAAAAACATAATAATAATAATAATAATAATGTGAGAGTGGTGTATGTGGATAGTAGTGTGTGTGCATATATGTCTTTCATGTAATTAGAAAAAATATCTTTTTTCCATTCGTTATGAAGTGTTTGGGTGGGTTATAATAAAAATATAATGATGAATGATTAAACCTAATTATTACATTAGACATAATATACAGTCCCTCTTGTTCCGAGAACGCTAAAAGACTCATAAAAGAGAGAATTAGTTTTTGTTGTGATATTAGTTGTAGTATCTCTTTAATCTTGAGATCTCCATGCGCCATCAAAAATGTCACATATCTGGTAAGTTTCGAACAAGATAGTTTTCATCAGAAACGCTTTCGTGGAGTACTTCTCCAATCCTCTTATTTATGCCCCACCACAAGCTGATATCGAGAATAGCCTATCCACCAAACTGGAGCTAAAAAATCTAGCACCATAGTTTCAAAAAACTGACGATTATCGTCAATCGGTAGGTTAGATTGATTCCAAGACCAGGGATCAGTTAGGAGGTGGTTATCACTGGCGGGAATGATATGAATCTAAATAAAGAGTCTGTGCATTAAATTGAAATTTAGAGTTATTCTGGCCTGCTACTGGTAAAAAAATGATTAAATATTGTCCGATAGGTAAGTGGCCTAGCGGTCAATAATGCTGGCAAAATCTGTGTTCAAAAGCCTTGGGCAGCTGGGGTCAGCATGTTACCGCAGCTGGAACAGGAATCCTTATTGGCTGGAGAAAAGAAAAACATTGGTCACATGTGGCAGTCTCCAGGGATGCATGTCTCCATTGATCATATCTTAATTCAACCCTTACATTTGCCAGTAAAGGCCAACTACTGTCCTGATAAATTCTTCCTATTTGTGAGAAGTCATATCAGGAACTATATATCGATCTTCAGTGTTCAGACAACTGTTAGTGACGAATCATTCAGAGTAACCGGATTGGATCTCAGAGCGGATGGTAATCAAATGAGTAGACTCACTGCTGTTGCAATATCTCTTAATGTGTTCACTACTGCAACGGTTAAGTACTTTAGTAACAAGTCCTAGTCCTGTTCTTTCAGCTTATTCAAAGGATTGTTAGCTTATTCAATGGATTGTTAAAATGAATTATTTGTTTCACGCTTCAAAAAATACATTTTCTAATGAAACTTTTCTCTATTGTATTATTTACTATACTTGTTTTAAGCTATTCATTAAATTTATTTTTTAAAACATTTAATTTATCCTTATAATCAAGTAGATAATTTACAGTAATTATCTGTCCAATATTCTAAATCAAACGGATTATTGTAGCTAGCTAATTTTGGTTCATGGTATAAATTTTGAGATTGATATTCGTCCAAAAGAATATCAGATTTATAAGCCGTAGAAAATGTGGAAACTGTTATCATAATTTTTTAAATGACTAGTTTCATTTACATTCTGGATTTTTTTAAAGCATTATCAATATCATTGATAAATTTTTGGTCCTATCTATTTGTTGTAATAGTAACATCTGATACATATGATCGACACCACCTTGCTTTTGCTAGCCTTTCTCCTTATCCCCCATCATTGCATCATCCAAGTGTGTGGCCACCTCCTCCTTCCCCCACCCTCACCTTCTTCGCCAGGAAAATAAATAATTTATATAGAGTGGAGAAGAAAGAAGACATAATATATACTCCTAAATTGAAAATGGAAAAAAAATAAAGGATAGTTTGGTCTTTTTCTATCTTACTTAATAGCCTATAGACATTAAGATTTTTTTTAATAATGGAAATCAATCAGGCTTTTCATCCACGATATATCAGGCCAGCCTACTGATGGAAGATAGATAGACAAATGCCATAAATTCACTCTCAATGGCATAGGAGATTTCAGAAGCAAATCAAGAATTTTTCCATTCTCATATGGATGATTTGTTACAATTTCTTTTACTTGAAGGCCATATCTATAAACTTCAGTGCTTCTCTACATAATCTAGAATTCACAAAGGATATACTTTTCCTACTACCAAGAATGTACTAGTCCATATAAACTATTGAAATTATTAAATTAAGACTACCAGAATCTTCCTAGACATGAAGACAAAATGTAAGTGGCCAAAGTAAGCTCCTGTATAAGGTGCCATGCTAGCCACTGTATTTGCCTTGAAATAGTTTGTGTACATGAGAGTTGCGTGCAAGGTAGGCCTTATTCCTAACACAACTACTACTCTGCCAAACACCATCTTCAGTGATGCAAGCCCTATCCTTCACTGTTCAAGAACAAGGTACCTTTCAGACCCACTTGCACACGTCCTAACTGAACACTGAATCTGATGAGTTGCCCCACCCTTAATCCCAGCATGGACACACATACAACTGGCCAAATGGTGCCATATTAATTAATATAATACATCTCACAAGCAAAGCCCCATGGAATGATTCTAGCTAAAGGGCAATCTAGTGAGGACAATGCCCATATGTGTAGTTAGGGGGCATCACTGTCACTGGATCATCATCCCCTCCGTGCATGCTAAGCCACCAACAAGAGTTCAAAGAGCAAAGCATGATTAGGGGGGCATCCACAACAATATTGCCATCAGCTAGGTTCATAAAACAGCAATCAACATCAAGAAGCATACATACAATACATTAAGTCCATGATCTCTCTGTCATACATTCACAGAGCAATATGTAACATCACACACTTATGAGTTGATTTCATAGTAATCTTCCCTCCCTTTATATGGTGACACATAGTCACATACAGCACATTCATGCCAGTCTATACCAAACAGATAAGGATATTGTAACAGCAAGCACATACGCATATATAATATACTCACTATTATTCATGCTTAATTCATGATGAAAGAAACAGCTCCTCTCTTCTCTTGTACTCCATTAATTTCTTCCTCACTATAATTCCAGCACCAGGTCTGCATCAGATCAGAGAGGCGGGAGGATTCAGTAAAAAGCACAATGCACTGTGTTCATCAGCACACAACTCAGAAATTGACAGATAGCTCTTGAAGATTCCCCAAAAATAGTATGGAAAGATCTAGCTATCAAGACTGAATTTCGGTGATGGATTACTACCGCATACTGTGCATGCACGATTGCAAAGATCCATTTTGATGCATAGGAACACAAGGTGTGTGCAGTGCTACTCACAGTCTGCATCAGTCTTGATCCAGTGGCCGCTCTTATTGCCGTTCAGCTCGCCATTGCTGCCTGGTGACGATGCACCGAAGGCGCTGTTGGTGCAGCAGCCGAAGCCCCTCATGAGATGGTCCTTCCGGCACTGAAGCACCGGCAAGGCCAGAGGCTCGTCGCGGTCTCCGATGGCGGCGGTGCCACCACCGTTATCGGGGGCGGCACGCTTGCGGTTCTTCTTGGTTAGGTTCCTTGTGAGGAGGGTGTTCTCAGGGTAGACTTTCCTGTGGAAGATTTGAAGGATCTGCAATGAGCAGATGTTTCTTTATTTCAGAACATTGTCGACTGTTGATAACTGATCACTTTCTGAAATTCAGTTTCTTCATTTGTTGTAACAAAAAGTAATTAGTAGCAAAACTTTTATCAGAACATAGCCACGCATGAATGATTAAGAAAATGTTTTCTGAAGGAGGAATCTATTAAAAAATTTCAGGCAAATTTATACTATATCTTCCCAAGGAAAAGAAAGGGCAAGAGAGCCTAGAAGGATGTATCAAATCAAGAATCCTTGTTATTTATGGGCCAACGAAAAATGACAAATGAAATGATCCATAAAGATAGCATTAGACAGGAGATTGCAAACAAATCGCATGTCAACTCATTGCCCCCAGTTCCCCACTCGTAACAACACATTGACACACCAAACTTAACTCAAACCAACGATTTATCGAAAATATCTTACAATTATGACATGATAGTCAAAACTCAGGATTTGTGTCTATATATGTCACAGATTAGGATACACATCTGAAATGGATTGGCTTCAAATGTGCTCTATTCTGATCGGTAATGGTACTGTTGTTGGTTATTTCCTCGATCTGTCGATCATACCCGGACAATTGAAATGCAATTTATACTTTGAAGTAATTTTGAATGGACCACCAAATATCAGTATTTCTTTCTAAGCAAAGAGGGATTAGAAAGTCTTTAAGCTAGTAAGCTATAATCCTAATTCGTGAATACATAAATATCCGATGTTTAAGATAAAATTTGATCAAAATTTTTAAAACTCTGATTATCAGTAACTTCACAAATACTTAGTTTTAGTTATAAGAAAAGCAGCATAACGGTATGCATAAATTTGCTTTAATACTGATATCATATCATAAATTAATTATATTTTATAAATTTATTTTAATATAATACTTATGGTATTTGTTTTAAAAGATTGACCGAAGGGTGTCTTTTTTTTAGCACGACATATTAAAGAAAGTTGCATGTATAATTGACAATTATGGATTATGGATATGCTTTGACGATCATTCACTAACTAAACTCCTCCGTGAACAGTAACGTTTTCTAATTTTTTTAAAAAAATGTTTGGAATATTGAGTTCGAAGTTGACACTTTGAATTGCAGAGCTGAATGTCGTAATATAATATGTTGCAAGTTCAAAGTTTTATTAGCTGACCAGTAAATTAATTACTAGATCAAAAGTTTAAATTTCTGAGCTTAAGATTTGAATATTAAAGTAGAAATTGAAATATTTTAGATGAAAGCTTATATTCTTGAACGAGAAATTAGGAAATGTTGATTACTTAGTGAAGTTTCACTATTTACTAGTAGAGGATCCACGCAAGCATAAAAAAATTCAATTGAATTTTATTACAAATTAAAAAAATCACTAAAACTAAGCACACAATGAAGTAATAAATCATATGAAAGGATCAACTCAGCAAGAAGATAGCCAAAATTTACAGAGATTTAAAATTTTCTCCAAGCAAAATGCAAGCAAAAACAAGAAGGACCGAGTACGTGCCTTTTGAAACTTGCTCTTCGTCACCGTCGCCGGCATTCTACCGCCGGCGGTGCCTTTCTCATCCTTCACCTTCCTCTTCTTCATCGCCTTGTGGCCGCCGCCTTTCCCCGCTCTCCCCTCCTCCCTGTCTCCGCCAGCAGAAGCTCCATCGCCGACGCCGTCCTCGTCCTCCGCGACGGCTACGAGAGCCACCTTCTCCTTCGTGAAGCGCGTGCGCATGAACAGCTCGCCAAGCGAGGTGCGCCGCCCGCCGCCGGACAACTCCAGCGGCGGCTGGTCCGGCCGCGACTCGGCGTCGCTCACCGGGGAGCCGAACAGGAAGCCCTGCAGAGGGCAGTCCACGCCCATGGCGAAGCTCACCCGCGCCGACTCCACGTCGCCGCCGAGGACCTTCTCCAGCTCGGCGTTCACCACCATGAGGTCGTCCTCCGTGGTGGTGTCGTCGTCCTTCTCCGCGATCGCCTCGACCGCGGCCACCGCCTTCTCGACGGTGGCGGTAGAGGCGGCAGAGGCCCCCGCCGCCGCCGCGGCGGGGAAGGTGAAGGTGGGCGTGACGGCGCCGCCGTCGTCGTCGGCGTCGTCTTGGACGGTGCCGTCGCTGGCGTCCACCTCGAAGTCGATGTCGTCGACGTCGTAGTCATCGTCGTCGCTGCCGGGGATGGCGACGGCGGCGATGCCTAGCGTGCCGATGGTGAGTAGGCCGCTGCCCCCGAAGGTGAAGAGGTCGCCGGCGGTGACAGGTGGCGAAGCGTGGGCGGCGTCGAAGGCCTCGTCGCCGGCGAAGTACTCGTTGTCGGGGTCAGGTGAGGCAAGCCCAGTGATGCAATTGCAGGCCCCACCTGCAGTGATCATATTATTAAACACGAATCATTTGCATGCCAAATTATGCTGTTTTTTTTACAGGGAGAAGTTTTTCAAGTGTTTTCCGTAACAATAAATACAAAGATTTCTGTTTTGATTTTTTAATTTATGAAATACTACCTCTGTTTTCAAAAAAATGACATTTTATACATCAACATAGTTTCTAATGCATATGTTATACCAAATAGACTAATATAATTTTCATATTTTAATTTCTTATATTTTTTATCTGTTAATGATTTTAGATTTCGAGGTTAAACTGTACTTATTATATGATATCATCCTAACATAAATTGCAGTTCACTCAAAATTTGTTTCTAACTAGTTCAGGAATTTTCCCTAATTTTGTGTTGAGATACCCAGCGCTATAACAAATTAGCACTAAAAATACATCTCACCGTACCATACATATATATGGACCATATATAAAAACATTCCTTTGTTGACTTCTCGTTGTTGAATAGTCAGCAATTTACCTGGACCATTTTTAGTTTCCAGCCCTAAAAGATCTAGAGAAAAAGAGAGAAAAGTTCCCAAAAAAAAAGGCATGCCCTCGTGATATTTCCATGACAATGTTGCTATATGAAAAAAAATATATTATCTGCAAAATGATATTATAGGGTTCTTGCTATGCAATAGTTGGCCTAGCTAGCTAATGCTCAAAGCTCTTGAAAAGAGTAGCATGTGTGATGTGCCATCTCCAAATGTGACCAAGCGCAAGAGTGCAAAATTCCCATTGATTATTGCAAGTGTGTTCCATACATACAGTTCATCTGCTAATCTTCAATGACATGTGGGACTTTCCAACAATTAATATGCTTTTTGCGTAGACAAGCTGCTAGCTAGCAACCTGTGATAATACTTTTGCTGCGGTTTTCTCATTATTGTGGACATTCATGCATATCTATATCCATATTTTAGACAGAGACTAATATCTAAAACCAGGAGAAAATTATCTTTTTTCTTACTGGTGAACTATATATGAACGTTCATGTTTTTTAATAATGGTGAACTATATAGTAATTTTTACTGTGCATCAATTAAAAAGCAGCAAGAAAGAAAAAAATAGCACATTCTCAAGGTGTTTAGTGTTTATAGGAATAAGATATATGTGTAATGAGTTTACGTATGTGAGCATTTATATTTGTGTTGTGTTAAAAAAAAAGAAGGAAGAGAAAAATAGTTTAATTAAGGTGTGTACCTCCCCCGGTGTTGAACTCTTTGAAGACGTCATTATTACTCCGTAGCTTTCGATGCATCCAACCTAAGAGCTGGTCATATTCATACACACGAGAATCAGAAATTAAGAGCCTGATGATGGTGTTATATCTGTATATACATATGAACTTTCATCAATTATGAAAATACATGGCCTATTACTTTTGATCAAAAGAAGGCGACGACGATAATGATGGTGATGATAAAAACAGAAGGAAGGAATGGCTATTGTAGCTACATTTATCTAACCTAGAAAGCATTATATATCAGTTAAACCAGCAATTAGCCAAACAACTAATATATACGACAATTTAAGAAGAAACCACTCAAGTTCCAAAATAAAACTACAAATAATTTATACCTACATTACAAACTAATGATCATGGATGTGAACTCATATAGAAATATAGAAACAGATGGAGGGACGGAACACTAACCTTCATCTTGAAACCGGTTTAGCAACCTAAGCTGACAGCCAGAGGAGAAAGGAGAGGGGCACTAATATAGCGGGGAGAGAGGAGAGAAGAGAAGGTGCAGGAGTGCAGCCATCCATCCATCCATGGATGCATTTTTCAGTCGGTAGATCAGAACACCAGGAAGGCTACAAATGGTCGATCAGTGGGCAGGGTCCCAACCGTGTCAGCCACACACATGCATTGCACACTCGCATGGCATATAGCTAGCATTACATGCAGGGCAGTGGCGGTGCACGCGCGTACTTTGTAGCCTAGCCTGTGTGTGCAGCATGTATACACTTGCTACTACAGATGACAGCTGATCGATCGTCCAATCCAGTGAGGTAGCGTAGTACATGTAACTCGTCTATATCAGCGTGTCGATCGATCGTCGATCATCCTTCTATATATAAAGGCTAGCTATAATGTGTGTGCGCGCGACCGCGATCGCCATCGCCATCGATGATCGCTTCATGCTTCACATCTGCAGGTGCCCACGCGTTTGTAGGTATTCCCACCCTCTCGAGGATGTGCGTGCATGTCGTTTTAGACATCGATATGGGCCTGATATAGATGGAGAAGCGGCGTATTGGTGTATTTGTACTATAACAAAATAACTCTGTGTTTTCTAAAATATTTATGTGTAATTAATCAATGTACAGTATATTCAAAGATATCTACCTATCTATACAAAAGGCATTAATTCTCTTTTATTATATGTGTCACTAAACTGTTTTCTTTCGGAAAAAAGTATTTAAGTTGGGAATAAATATAATGCTGCTATGGATTGAATGAGGGGTTGTTTAGTTGTTGATTAAGTATAGAGGTAGTTGTTTGAACTTGTTCGTACAATTGGAAATGTATTTCTTGTCTGAGTGATGCCAATAAATTAAACATCTAATTTTTAATTTATAATAAACATTATTGAATTTGATTTTTTTTCCTCCCTTACATTATATTCAACGTATCTACCTATGCACATGATCCTGTTTGCTAGATGACAATAACAACATGACGCCTGTGTGGAGGTCAGTCCTCTGAAACTAACTCAAATCGATAGTAGAAAATTTCTGGTCAGAGACATGCAAGCTGGAGTTAAAATCAGAAAACTCGATCAACAAATTAAGTTAATGAAGCTATCACTCCAGTATAGTATTTTTTTAAGATAAGGGGAGTGACTAACTCCACCACTCCATTAGTTTCTTGACATTTTCCAATATTCTCGAAAAATATGATTCATTTACACAAATCAACTGAGGTAGTACCACATCCTAGAACACTAGCGTCTGTCATTAATCTTTCTTATTTCTCGATAATTCATCATCAGTTCTTTGAAGAATCGAAGCAAAATAACCAAGTAATTAATAATAAAATTACTAAAAATTAAATCTTTTTTAATAAAAAGATATTTCTAACATAGATAAAATTTTAGCGATCTCTCCGGATATCGTCAGTCCAACCGCCTTCCTACCGTTGATTCGACTCTCATATTGCCGACACTCCAATCGCTTTAATGCCGCTGATCCAACCATAGCCTTACTGCTAATCGACCGCCCACGAAAAAAACACAATTATTTCAAGTATATTAACTTTAATATATATAAATTAAGATGTATTCTATAAAGTATATAAAAACACTTCTCTGTTTAATTTTTCACTCTTGGTTTTATGCATTAACCTATCTTCTATTTATACTCAAAATTTTAGTCCCGCAGAACTCAAACTCTCGAACTCTAAAATTTTAGTCCTGTAGAAATCAAACTCTCAAACCCTAAATCAAATATAATAACTCAAATTCAAAACCTCATATCATAAACAGTACCCACATGTGCTACAGTCCGTATAGATTTCCTCTTCTGTTTTGCCTTCCAATTTCTTCATGATTTTTGCGACACATTTTTCAATCTTGAACTCTATCCAAAACCAACTTTATTTTTCATATGCATCTAA
Organism: Oryza coarctata; assembly: GCA_030770085.1. Lineage (NCBI taxonomy): Eukaryota > Viridiplantae > Streptophyta > Magnoliopsida > Poales > Poaceae > Oryza > Oryza coarctata. Next base: position 9,676,722 of record CM061483.1, on the reverse strand, counting down.
CTCTTCTCGTATATCATATAAAATCTTCATCTTCGCGTATATCTCGTATGATTTCTATGATCATCTGAACCTCAACTTCTCTCAAGTCTAGTCTCAATCTATCAACAGTAATACTCAGACTTAAGAAATAACTACATACAAATAGACAAAACAAGAACATATATATTATAATCTGACCCACATAAATCACATATACTCACATCAATATCATAAATATTTTTAAACCAATTTTTATTAATTAAATCAATATAAAGTCAATTATTTATTATAAAATATTAATTATGATAATGATCCAACCATTTTTTCTAATCCAAATTAATTTTTAGGCAGCAGTTATGAGTAGCATAAATAGTCAAGGTGATGCTGCCGTTTTGATGACTGCTTTAAATTACTATGCACATGTCAGAAAATGTCTATATTGATAAGTGGACATCTCAAACTATGCATCAATGTACTATGCAAACCAAGAAAACCACAGCTAACAGGCCGATCATCGTCACCAGTAAGTTGTGGCAGTCTCCTGTGATGCTGCTCTTGCTCAACCGACCGATGTACCCACCGACATGACTAGACCTTTTTATTACCATGTCAAAATCGACTATATATTATTTTAGCAGAAAAAACTTATATAGTACTTCTAATTTTAGTGTTAGGCTGTTAACTAGGCTCCCACTTAGGCATTCATTTCATTAATTTCTAAGTCTAGATGAAAGTCATAGGCATCACGTCGGCACTATTTCTTTTGAAATAGTTAACTAATCTAAAAATTAATATAATATCAAGGACAAAACAGTCCTATCATCTATCATGTATTGCTTGATTTATTTCCTAACTACGTCATAAATATTTATTGTTGAGGATAGATGCCATCAAAATTTTTAAAATTTTGACCATCCATTTTACATTAGAATACGGTTTATGATATTATATATGATAGTACTCATATCATTTTTTTATTTACAAATAAACTAACTATTTGGAAAATTATTGATGGACCATTTAAATGTTAATTATTTATCACTAGTGGGTAATACACTATGTGGGACACACTTTTACACTATAGAGACTAGAATACTACTCCATTATCTTTCTAAAAACTACATGCAAGACATACTACAACCCATCTCTCTCCATCCAAAAATAAACTATATATCACATGGGTGATTTTAGGAAAAAAAACTCAAATTCATAACCACTATTGTAAAACCTCTAATAGGTTATGACTGATTTATATAGAACTGACACTTATTAACCGTTTCCACCTCCACGGGATGCGAAACCAACACCAATAACCTAGGTCATTGGTGCTACTTTTGGGATACTAATTGGAAATCTAACATTAATGAGAGGTTCTCAACCGGCACATAAGTTTTTCTATCCGTAGTAGTACCCGAACTTCGACAGAGAAGCTATAAATTAGATTTTTAGAGTTGAGGATAGGGTGGCAGGGGAGTTAGGAGAGGAAAAATAGGGGTTGTTCTCCAGTTTAGTGAGATAGCCAGGGCAGCGATGGGTTGGTGGCCGTGGCGGTGTAGCGAGGTAGTAACTTTTGTATTGCATCGTACAAGCCTTTTTCATCAAGCTAGGGGTTTTTCTCTATTTACATGAGACTTATTGATTACATTGTAATTACATACTAGTTATATTATAATTATATGTTAGTTATATTATAATTGCATTATATTTATTAGAGTTATATTCATGTTGTTTTAATAAAAAAATCTATCGAATGGTATATAATGGTATATAAACAGCACCTTTAGACATAGTGAAAAAATAAAAATTTATTTTCTACAAAACCATACGACATATTATTTATTATCCAATTTAAAAGTGGTTTTTATCTTATGGTGTTGATAAGGAAGTCCAATCATTAAAAAAAATATTCCCAACTTGTCATTCTCTCTCTTCTCGGTGTCCCTCACTTGCTTTCTCCTCTATTACAGTGGGGTGGGAAGAATTAAGGGGAGAACGACACAGGCCTAATACAGACATGAACATATTGGACATATAGTTTCATTTGCGCATGCATGCATGCAATGCAATGCAATTCCTAAGTACTGTAGGTGCAGTACTCGACCAGCAAGCATGCATGCATGGCCTCCTGCCGGCGCCCACTGCACGATCGAATATATCGCCAGTCGATCCGATTGACGACGAAGCTGTCATGGTGATAGATCATCGGTGATTGATCACGCCGGCCGGCCGGGGTCCGGTACTTTCCGGCCGATCGATGGAGATGAGAGTACAGCACATTGCACACAATTTGCCCGGTAAATTATTGCATCGATGCATGAACTGGTGCGTCAGTGGAATCAATCGATGAGTACGCTGGCAGAAACAGCAGATGGAAACGTCCGTAGTACATGTTGGGTGGATTATTCAATCAGATCCGGTGGTCTCCATGTAGTAGATCGGCTTCAGCTTGATCAGTTGCATAGTTCGAGGACATCGATCATATGTATTTCTCGATCCGTTATACTTATCGATAGGACGTCATGTGTGGTCTCGCGAACTTGCTGGAGGAGTTCTATTTAACCTATTGTTTTTCTTTTTTTAAATTATAACTCAGACGAACATATGTACCAAACACACACTTCACGCTCATATATGGATACCCTCTACCACAGACATATAAACTAGAGCGGAGACTTAGCCTGATGGGAGCATGTACTAGGACCTAGGATTAAACTCAAAGAAAATATACGCATTTATGTTAATTCTAAGACTTCGAGCGAGTAAGGAGTTTCCGTCACAAGGACTTAAGTAATTAAGCTCATATTTAGCCTGTAGTTTTCTGCGGCCAATGCCAAATAGGGTTTGCAATTTTCGATACTGGGTGGTTTTATTAGTATTGTGTATAATCAATCCCTTTTCATTTTAATTATGCGGGTCTTTTCCCTTTATAAGATCTAACAATTATTAGTAATATTTTTTTGGTGTATCCATCATCCCTTATGATTTCGTTGTGCATTTATAAGGAGGTTAAGTTTAGAGTGAACTGCACGCACATTCTTTTCACGCTTGAGAAACTACACATTCTTTTCACTTGGGATCCTCTATTCTTTGCTAGCTTTTGTTTCATGTTGGACCCTCTTTTCTCTTCTTCTCATCAACTCCAATGATAGAACTACCTCCCTGTCCATGCCTCTTACACATCCACGACTATTATTATGGTGGTACTACTAGCAGTTGATGGGAAGCTCAAGAACGCATGCAAAAGGGTCGTCTAAAGTGAAGTAAAACGAAAAAATGGGTTTAAAGTAAAAAAAAATTAACTAAAGGGAGAAACCATGGTAAATAAAAGAACCAAGGTGCCATTCACTCTTAATTTTGTTACAAAATTAATAACAATGGGGAAGTTGGGGACAAAGAGTTGCGTATGCATTTGCAATATCTTGGGTTACCCTAAATTATCACAATAACCCTATACGATAATTAGCCTCTTAGCTTTTAAAACCTCTTGGTTTTTCACGGTAATCTCATAGTTTTTATGTAACTGCACGGTAACCGTGATACATTCAGGTGCATATCTCTACCATCCAAATGCACATTTCTATACTCCTTTAAAAATGATTAAGTGGTGATGGTGGTGAGTGGTGAATCTGTCACCAACCCACCACCACTAACTCCTAAAATTCTGACATGTGAGATCACTATCTATTTCTTTTTCAAGCCAAACTTAAGTAGAGCCCTCAACCATCCTTGCAACCTAATAACTATTAGGAACCTTTTTGTACGGAGTAAAACTTAGAAAACAAAACCTCTAATTAATTATAAAATTAAGCTCTAAAAATTAAAATAGATTTTCTGTTTTGCAATATACTGATATTAATTTTTTAATTCCGTAACAACTTACGAGCATTTTGCTACTATATATATGTAGCTAACTCCTAGAACTAGAAATAATTAACCTTGTTTTGAGTGACTCTTTTCTCATTGACAAGATGCTAGCTAAGAGTTTTGAGGATAACCCAATAAATTTGTTGTATCATCGTGCCGGTTGGTGGTACATATTACTACTTCCGTTCCTAAATAAACACATTTCTATATATTTTTTTTCTAAAATAAGTGCAATCTAGTATTACTATTTATCTTATCAATCACTTTTCATTTAAATTTCTTCCTATTTTATCTCCAACTACCATCCCACTCTCAATCATCTCTCATTTAACAGAGTATAATTAGATCATTTTCTCTTCTTAATTTACACTCTCACCCCTACAACCACAATTGAACTGAGGTAGTATATGGTTGTACACATCCGCCGACTATATATTCAAGGCTTGATTGAACAATCCAAAATTATGCTTTATTAGGGTCGTTTATCAGAGATTAGAGTTGAGAAAAAAACTTTTAAGTGCTGGATGGGGTGGAAGAGTAGTTGGAAATAAAATAGAAAAAATTTAAATAAAATATGATTGATACGACTAATAATAGAGTAGAAATAATTATGCTCTTAGATAAAATTTTAATGTCCATAATGCTTATATTGCTGGACGAATAGAGCATATCACTGCAAAATATGCACACATTTGCTAATTATCGCGATTCACGATCCTGTTCAAGTGTGTTTCGTACCGATCGAGCACAGACCACTGCATACTTCTCGATCTTTTCTTCTTCATTTTTTAAAATTAGTTTCTTTTTCCTTTTTTTTACGCTTACGTTAAATTATATTCGGGATTATATAGACGTACGTACTTTGTACTTTCATGTCAGGCATATGCGTGATGCGTGCACGTATACGTACGTACTTACTATGCCCACGCGCGTATGTCGTGTGGCGCTCATGCAGCGCATGGGGCGCACGTGTAAGCGTATGTGTACGTGCGTGATACAGTATTAGCACTATTTTGTCAGTGAAATGAAAGAGGGAAAAAAAATCCTGGTACGTACCTGTAATCATGGCACGTCGATACGAAAGATGTAGCCCTCGATGAGTGTTACAATATTGTCCTAGTTGAGAAATGTTCTGTTTGAAGTATAAATGTCTAAAAGTGCTCAAATATTCGTTAAAAGATGGTTCCTATCGTATCACAAACTACACTATTACTGGTTGTGATCCTAGGAAATATCACTGCTAATTCAATTATTAACTTGAATCCCCGACTCCCCGTCATAGGTAGAGGCCTTATTTGTTCGTCACAAAGAGGGAAAAGGCCACATGTCGAATTTATTATTGGGCTGAGATGGACGCATTCAAGTGGGCTTTCTGGGCTCAAGGCCCATCCTAGCTGTGCAGCTGTCTCCCGTGACCAGGGCCAAACCGTTTCGCCCGGAGTGCACACCGGCCCCGCTGTCCGAAAATGTTGGGAGCCACCAAAGCCACAATTTTTTTTAAGTTTTTTAAAACACCTTTAACTTTTAATTTTAAAACTAAACCACTCTAAGATTTATTTTACATCTACACCTTTTTACCACGTCACTCCAAATAATGTTGCCATACCAGATGGTAGTAGCCACAAGTTGTAAAAGGTACAGATTAAAAATAAATCTTCAAGATAGTTTAGTTTTAAAATTAAAAAAAAAGTAAAAAGGTTCAAGAAAAAACAATAAAAATTCCCAAGCCAACCACGGTACACACATCTGCAGCCACCACCACACACACTCAAATCCACAGTGACCAACGCATCACAACCCAGAAATGCACGCACAGATCGGTACAACCGTACAAATCGGAGCCCCCACACAACTCCCCAATTAAAACCTCAGCTTCTGTACTAAAAAAACGGAAGGCAGTAGGCAACAAACAAACTGAGGCCATACGTACAAACCTGCCGGCCTGAAGAACAACAAATTCCATTTGGACAGTGCCATGCCACAGAGAAATTAATGGGCGGCGAATAAGCACCAGAAAAAAAATCCACTGATGCCAGCAATGACGGTAGGCAGAGTACCACAGCACCACACCAGGGCATCCAAGAGGGCATGAAAATGAAACCTCTCTTGTGCTTAGTTCCCAAGCAAAGAGCATCTCACATTATTCTCATGCAACTAGTAGTACCGCCATACAAGTACAAGGAGTATCCAATTAGGTATTAACTAACCAACCAAAGCAAGAAAGAGACCACCGCACCAAAAAAGGAGACCACCTCAAAAAAGGCTTTCAAGATAACCAGAGACGGTTAACAACCTGATCCTTACTGATGACTATCTATTTTCGCCCAAACAAGAAAAGGGATTATCGAAAGTTTCTGAGGTAACCTAGGACAGTTAATAGTCTGATTCATCACAGCTCCGAATTCGGACCAATGGATCTTCTCAATTTCTCAAGTAAAATTTGGACTACTACATATGACCAAGAATGTATGACTATCTAAAATTAGGATGACTAACCGAAAGAAGACTACCAAAGATGTATGTATGCCTAGTTAGACCACACGGTGCAAATTTCAAACGAATCGGTACAATTTCAAGATGTGGATCATTGAATTGTTTGGTTCAAATGGGTTGATCTCATTCTCAGGCGCTGACAAAAAATTGTTGTGCTAAACAGGGGCAATTGATAGTACTGCTGGATATTCACATTGGTTGCACATGCTACACATACTTACACACTAGACGGGACATATTTACACAAGGCAAACCAAACACATGATCACCGCATGCAACAATATGATCAACATTATTGTTACCATCATCATGCTAATTAGCTAATCTGGCTGACTAAGCATCTCATAATCAACCTAAAACCCCAGAAAAAATGCTAATCTGGCTGACTAAGCATCTCCTAATCAGCCTAAAACCCCAGAAAAAAAATGCATGTAAAGTTGTAAACCTCACCAACCAAAGCAGATTGACCGAACTGAGGAGGGACATTGGGTGAGGCTCACCGACTAGTGGGGCCCCCACAGGTTCCACCCCCTCCAGCCGAGCACGCCGGCCACCGCGCCCCATCCCCGCCGCCTCCGTTCCTCCTCCACCAGGCCGTCGCCGTCACCGGCTGCGGCAGCGGTCTTCATTTCTTCTTCTTTCTCCCGCTCCTCAGCCGCCTTTGCTTCCTCCACGCTGACAACTGCTAGTGGCGGAGAGGTTGCGGCGGTGGATTTTTCTACCTGCTCGGGCACGACGGCCAGCTGCGGCGGCGGCGGGGGCTGAGCGGCGGAGGCGGCCTTCTCCTTGCCCTTCTCCTTGTGCTTGCCGCGCTTCTTGCAGCGGCGGCCGGCGGAGCCCTTGTCCCCCACCTCCTCCTCCTTGCGGGCGAGGTGCTCCTCGAACGCCTCGATGGTGCGATGGATCGCGTCGCGGTCGCGCTCCGGGGACCCGTCCCAACGGGACCAGTACGCCGTGTAGCACCCAAAGCAACCACACCCAAGCTCCGGCGGGTGGCCAACCAACCTCCCACTCCTATCCCCTCCCCCACCCTTCCCCTTCCCCTCCTCCTCCCCCCACCTCGCCGGCGCCGACGACCGCAGCGAGGCCAGCACCAGGTACGCGAGCACCTCCTTTCCCTCGGCCCCGAGCGGCGCCGCCATGGCCAGCACCGCCACGGGCAGCACCCTCATCAGCACTGCCTCCGCCGTCTCCCCACCCGCCCCCGCCGGCGACGGCGAGGGGTGCACCTTGACCTTGCCCATTCCCAACCTTCCCGACTCTTCTTCGCCTCTCTCTCTCTCTCTCTCCTCTCGTTTTATTTTTCTTTTTTTTTCCAGGGCTTTTTCCAGGTTGGTTTGCTTCGGTTTTAAGCGACGTTTGGTGGGGCCTACGTGTGTTAAATGCGAGACGGTCGCTAGGGTAGTGGGTTAAGGTGTGACCGGATCTTCTGCGGCGGCGGTGTGTACGGGTGGGTTTGGTGGGGTCGGTAGGGGGTGTTCCGCCGTTGGATTGAGGATGGACGGTATGGATCGGATGCGAGGAAGGGAGGGGAAGGGGGATTAGTTAAGGTAATCGGAGTGATTAATTAATTAGTTAGGGAGTTTAGTTAATTAATTAGGGTCAGTGTGGCGCAGTTACTTGCGTTACGGTTTTTTATTGGTTACTATCGGGATACGAGTTTAAGTTTGCAACGTGGTTAGGAGATCAAGCACGGGTGTGATGCTGATACTGTTGGATTGGATTGGGCTTGGCTGGAGATTTTTCTAATTTGGATTATGTTGACTGGCTAGTTGTTTCAGGTAATGTTTTATTCTTTTTTTTTCCAGCGTGCTGTATTGTACAAAATCGGATCACTCGTCTGATATGGTGATATAATAGGAGATTTATGTTTTGCAAGGAATATAATAGGAGATTGATGGTATATACGCTGGCGGTTGGCAATCCAGACAATGAAAAATTAGTGAGATTTATTCTTTTTAAAAAATACAGTAAAAACGCAGAGGTTTATAGCGAGCGCACACTGCCTGCACACTTAGGGGTGAAATGGAGTATTTTTTTAGAGTTTTATGGAAATGGTACTAATTACTGTAGAAATTCTATAAAGATAATATGTGAAAACTCATGCATTTCAAATGGCATCTCTCTTTGTAGTTGTCCTATAATGCTTATTTTCGTATTATACAGAATGAGTTATAATCTTTATAGATTATTTTATGGTACGCATGGGTAGTGATGCATGTGTACGTGGGTCAGAAAACTTTCTTGTAATTGTTTTCGAGAAGCAATAACTGTCATGGGAAACAATTTGTCTCCCGCAAAAAAGAAGAGGGAAAAAATTTGCCAAGAGAAAAAAGAAAAAAAACGTGGATTTTTTCGGTCCATCATGTGAATCGGCAAACACGTGCCATCTATTCCTCATCTGACGATCCATACTCAGACCACGCCACCCCCTCGACTCGTCGTCGCAGCCACGCCGTCGCCGTGAGCGGCGCCATCTTCCCTTGCTCCATCGTCCGCTGCGCTCCCCGGCCAGCAGGCAGCACCACCCCCACCCCCACCCACACTGGCCACCGCCACCGCTCGACCCTCCCGGCGGCGCCTCCACCTGCGGCCTACATGAATCTGGCCCACATTCTCGGGCTCTGCCGTCGTCGCCGCCGCCGCCGCCGCCGCCGCCGTGCCCTGGGTCGTCACGTCGTGCCGTGGTCAGCTCGCATTCTCGGTCGGTCCGATCCGTGAGTATGTGTAGCGCCCATTAGTTTTGTAATTGTAAATATGTTTTCTTCCCTCTGTTTAAGAAAACAAAGTTTCTTGCCAAAATTCTTCAAGTAACTGATGCAAATTAGAGGTTAATAGCGTATGGTTTTAGGAAATCCCTGCATGAAAGTTTAAATGAGAAACTACTAGTTGAATATGAGACAGACCTGGTACATCTTCCAATACGCAATATTCTGTTGCGGCAAGAGAGGGGAGGACTAGGCAAAAACAATATTGTTCACTCTGGCAATGAATAATGGTGAAATGGCTCTACCTTTTTTCCGTCAAAAAAAATAATGATGAAATGAATATTTGGTTTTACTTGTCTTGTCTGTGTCTTAACTTGGTTTGCCTGTCGACTAGCTTGAACAAGGCAACAGGAATTGAAGTATTCAGATGTGTATAATGAGTTTGGAGCATATTGGTTTATCCTATTATGATCTTGCCACTTGAGCGGCACTTCTATGCTTGTACAGAACTTTCTTGCATTAATTGTAAAATAGTAGTCAAGGGTGGATGATGACTACTATGTAACCCCTTCAATTGCGTTTAGATCTGTACAACATTGATTTCTTTAAGAAAATTGGTGTAGCTTTTTGATGAAAGTAGATACCAAAACACACAATGAATCCTTATAGCAAGATAACATATCTAGGAAGGATAACTGATGTTCACTTGAAGCCCCTTCGTTTCACTATTTCTTCTGTTGAGCCACTGCTAATTACTTATTATTGTGCAGCTTGGCGTCTCAATTATACATGACAGATGATTTAGTTGGCATGTGAACTTCTGAGAAGCAAGGGGAAAAATTCTAAGCCAAACTTGCACTTTATAGGGTTATGATGGGTGATGCCTCCTTTTCTAAGTTGCAAATTTACTCTCTCCTCTGTAGTGCACATTTTTGATATTTGTAAACTTAATCATTTTGCGCATCCATTTTTGTTCTTTTTCCATCCAAAATGATATTTTGCCACCTCCGAAAAAATTCCATTTTTCATCCGCTCTACAACTAAAATTTCTATTACCAGATGCCCTCTTGACTTCCTCAAAACAGCCTACAATTTAAACTACATAAATATGTAAGCACATCATAGCAATTTCTTCTGTGCTTTACAAATCGAAGCAATATATGGTTGGGGAGGTAGAGCCATCCTGTGCTCAATTTATTTGCTAGGCACAACATGCTCAATTTCTCCAAAATCAAGAAAATATCCCTAGCATTGCAGTCACCCATTTTGCCTGTAGATTAGAACACGTTCCAGGTAGCACTATAGGGTCACATGGTTTATCAAATGCATCAGTGCATGTTACTGACAAAAGGGAAAAGAAATGTATAAAATCCATGCATAAAGATTGATTTGCATACATTATTTTCCTGAAATCTTAATAAACTCACATGTCTAACAAGGTTCAATCCAAATTCACTTTGGTTTTGCTCCATGTGCTGGACCAATATTATTCAGATGAAATTTCATTTCATCTTGTGGAGTAGGAAAGAGAGATGCGAAAGCCCCATTGCTACGTGTGTTCTATGTTTTGTCAAGCACTGACTAGATTAGGGATACCACTACACAGTTATAGATGCTCATCATTTTGTATTCTTCTTACATGGCTATCCCTTTAGCAACTCTTCTGCTGCATCTCTGATGTTCATCCTCTGTGTTGGTGGCTGTCTGCTGCATGAGAGCGCTATTTTCATGACAGATGATGTGGCATTGCTCATATGTTCCATTGTGTTGCTACCACCCTGCAAAGTACTTGCATAAACTTCTTCAATAGATAGTAGGACTAGATCGACAATCTTCATAAGCATCCCTGCATATGCGTTCTCAGCATGCTTCTGCAAGGTTAACCCATCTCTGAACATGTCATGAGTAGGTACCATGCCCGTAAACAGCTCGAGGATGTGTTAACGCCAAAATCTGGACAGACTCGATGGCGCTAAAACCGATCGGCTGATAGGTGTCCGATGACTACAGTGAGGAAGCCGATCGGATGGTAGCGAAGGAAGACTCGGTTCCAGATTGGAAGACTATCCAGATAAGACCGAGTTTGTGGAGAAGCCGTGAAATCCACGGTAGAGTATTTTATCTTTATAAATTGTAACCTTATATAATTAAGAAGGTTTAGTTAGTTAGTTAACTCTTTTAAAGATATTTTTCTTTGTTTTTGTTAGGAAGTAATGTCCGACGGTTGTAAACGCGTCGGACTCTGTCTATAAATCTAGGGTATAAATATAGACCCCCTGGAAACATGTGATCTATCTCTTGATCAATACAAATTCGGCGCATCGCCACCCTAGTTTATCTAGGTTTCTACTGGCGGGTTCTGGCTCTCGACACGAGGCTGCATCGGTTAAGTCCGATCTCTGGCGAAGTGATAAGTCTCGTCACTATCTCGATGTGTTCTACTCTGTCTAAGGCTGCATTGGTTAGGTTTGACCTCTTAGGTCGATCAGACGTATCGCATCACGTCTATGCAGGGCCTATCGGCCTGTTAAGCTCCCTCTGCCGTCGTCAATTTCGTGCTGCATCGGTTAGTTTTGATCTACAGTGTTGCCAACGGTAGATTGAGCTTTAGGCTTATAGTTTTCTACACGGCGTCTTATCGGAGTGCTAGCCGATGAGTTATCCATGCTCTGAGCTTCACACCCAGCGCATTGGCCTCTCGGCCAATACACATCAGCCTTTAGAAGTGTCCCTTGACGCGTAACGCTAAGCGCATCGGTCTCCCAGCTGATACGTACCCGCCTTCAGAGAGGCGTCCCCTCATCGGCTCAGCTAGCCGATGGGTTCGTTCCTATCTGTGCTTCCACACAGCCGATCCGGCGTCCTCCGTATCATCGCTGTTGGTCTCAGCCTCGTACTGTCTCGGTTAGGTCTGGTTTTCGAGGTTCGGTGTTAATGGTGCTGTCATGGCGGGTGACGGGTCTCGTGCTATCATATCTGGAGCAACATCGGCTTTGCAGCCTGTAACTTTTAATACTATTCCTTACCAGTCCGTATGTGCCTTCATCGGTTTTTCCAGTCGATGAACGACTGTTACGGCTTCCATCGGCTATTCAGAGGGATCCTGTGCGCTTTGCTATCCTCTGAGTACACCCCAGTTCCTCCATCGACTCTGCGGCCGATCCCTCGTCGACACCTGTCCACGCCCTCATCGGCTACCTAGCCGATCGAAGAGCTTCCTGATTCCTATCGGCAAATAGCTGATAGCGAAGAGCCTTCCGGGCGCGGCCGATGGCCATCCCAATCCTATCGGCAGCCAGCCGATAACGAGCGTCTGTATCGGCCCACCGTCCGACGGACCTGCTCGTCTCAATTCCTTGTCAATTGCAGGGTCAAATTGACTGGCACGCCCGCACCCATACCGTCGCGCCGGAGCCAATCAAACCTCACGGCCCCTAGAGCGCGTACCTCGAGCCACGGAGAGAAACCGATCGGCCTGCACTGGAGCTAAGCAGACCTCTCAGGCGTTCGGCGTGTTTGCGCTGGGGCGCGCGAGGGATCTCGACGTGAACAGGATGACAATTCCAAAGCTGTACACATCTCCACAGGGTGAAACTTGACCACCTTTCCCATATTTTGTGTTGCATAAACAAAAATAGTGATTTAGCATGCAAATTCTTTTACGGGATTATGGAACATTAGATAACATGATTTACCTGGAGCGACATATCCAATCGTTCCTCGTATTCCAATAGAGCTTTTTGAATTAATCTATTGTTCACCTTCTTAATCAGCAAGAATCGTTGCGAGGCCAAAGTCCCCGACATAAGCAACTAAGTCTTCATCGAGAAGAATGTTACTTGGCTTCAAGTCACAGTGAACTATGGGTGGATCACAATTGTTGTGCTAATAATCTAGGGCATCAGCAACTTCGATGGCAATGTTCATGTTAGGCCACTGGACCACTGTACTGTATATATATAGACCCGATCTCCTCTGTATAGCGTTGGAGTCTTAGTCTTACTGTACACATTCTTATATGGTATCAGAGTAGGTCTAGACATTCTCGGGGCGTTAGCATCCTCCCGCCGACGAGTTGACCTTTTCTCTCCGTCATTGACGTTTTCTCCTCGTCGCCGACTTTCTTCTCGGTATTCCCTCGATCTCTCGTCTCGGCTCCTTCTTTTTCCTGTCTTCTCCGTAGACATTTCTCCTTTCTCCTTTTTCCACCACCCTCTCCCATCCCTTGCTCCTCCATGCGACAGGGCGACGGTCTTCATCCGCCTTCTCGTCTCGACTCACACCCGTCTTCGTCCTTCTTCTTGCTCCGTGCATCTTTTCGCCCACCTCCCCGTAACCTACTAGGCTGAAACACTCACCACCGCAACCTATCTGCTCAATCGACGTCCTTGCTCCTCCATCTGTCACAACATTTCCTATACTCTTCTGTATCACAAAACTCCCAACTATTCCCACTTACGTGTTTTTGGGTGTCTTGCTACCCTAATCTGATAGCAACTACCCCTCACAAACTCGCCCCACGCTCCACCGCCTATATCTTTCTTAGCTATCTCTCCTCCCACAAGGGATATCGCTGTCTTGATTTCTCCACTCGCCGTATCATTATTTCTCGACATGTTGTCTTTGACGAGTCCTGCTTCCCTTTCGGGTTAATCAACCCTAGACCTTCTTCTGGTGATCTCGACTTTCTCCTCACCAACACTGTGCCCTCCCGCCCCTTACCATCCACCACATCTTCGCAGCTTACTCCGGTGGTTCCCGAGGATCCACTGAACGACTCCACCATTCTTCTACGTGCTCCTGCCGTGCCAATCGAACCTCCATCGGCTCCCTCACCTTCCACCATTCTTCTACGTGCTCCTGCCGTGCCAATCAAACCTCCATCGGCTCCCTCACCTTCCACCACCCTAGCGCCAGTCGTCGCCTCAGCTAACCCAGTCCAGCCCCTCCTTCGGACCTACAGCCGTCGGCCTCGTCCCGCTATTACCTCTGCCCCTGTCCACTCCACCACACGGCCGATGTTGCCATCGGACCGTGCGGCTGCTCCCGTCCCAACCACTTCTCACATGGTCACCCGTTCTCAGACCGGGTCCCTTCGTCCCACCCAGCGCTACGGGTTCTCCGCAATTCACTGTGCCATCTCGCCTATTCCGGCGAATCCCTGTTCAGCTCTGGCCGACCCTCGGTGGCGCGCGGCCATGGCTGACGAGTACAAGGCACTCATGGATAATGAGACCTGATGCCTCGTCTCTCGTCCTCCTAACACTAATATTGTCACTGGCAAGTGGATCTTCAAACACAAATTTTATTCCGATGGATCCCTTGCTCGTCACAAAGTGCGTTGGGTAGTTCGAGGCTTCTCCCAATGTCCCGGTATAGACTACGACGAGACTTTCAGTCCTGTCGTCAAGCCCGCCACTATTCGGGTCGTTCTTACCCTCGCTGCATCGCGCTCCTGGTCGATCCACCAGCTTGACGTGAAGAGCGCCTTTCTTCACAGTCATCTAGCGAAGACCATCTATTGCCAGCAGTCTCCAGGCTTTGTCGACCCAGCTCGCTCTGACGACGTCTGTCTCCTCCAGCGCTCTCTCTATGGCCTCAAACAGGCCCCTCGGGCCTGGTACTAGCGTTTTGCCGCCTATCTTCGATAACTCGACTTTGTGGCCTCCACTTCTGATACATCCCTTTTCGTTCTTCACACCAGCGATACCACCGCCTATCTACTTCTATATGTCAACGACATCATTTTTATAGCATCCTCGCCCATCACCCTACAACATATCATGGCATGACTCCACTCGGAGTTTGTCATGACCGATCTCGGTCCCCTGCACCATTTCCTTGGCATGTCCGTCACACGCTCTCCCCACGGATTATTCCTATCCTAGCGCCAGTAAGCTATCAATCTCCTCCAGCATGCGGGCATGGCCAAGTGCCACTCTATCGCAACTCCTATCGACACTCGTGCTAAGCTCTCTACCACCGACGGCTCTCTCGTTGCTGACCCCTCCTAGGACCGAAGCCTTGCTGACACTCTACAGTACTTGACTCTCACACGGCCTGACCTCACTTATACAGTTTAGCAAGTGTGTCTCTCATGTAATGCTCCCCGCGAACTTTATCTTGCGCTACTCAAGCGTATCCTTTGCTACGTGAAAGGCATATTGACCACTGGTCTCCACCTCAGCTCTAGCCTTATCGACTCTCTCACCGCGTACTCTGACGCGAATTGGGCGGGTTGTCCCGACTCCCGACGCTCCATATCCGGTTATTGCGTTTTCCTCGGTGACACCTTAGTATCTTGATCCTCCAAGCGCCAAACCACGGTGTCCCGATCGAGCGTAGAAGCCGAGTATCTTACCGTTGCTCATGCCGTCGCCGAGTGCTGTTGGATTCGCCAGCTTCTCCAGAAACTCTATACACCCATCGTTTCCATGATAGTTGTCTACTATGACAATGTGAGTACCGTCTACATGACCGCCAACCCGGTCCATTATCATCGCATGAAGCACATCGAGATCGATATTCATTTCGTCCATAACAAAGTCACTCTCGAACTTATTCAGGTGCTCCATGTACTGTCGACGCATCAGTTCGCCGATATCATGACCAAAGACCTGTCTGCGCCTTTGTTCCATAGTTTTCGGTCCAGTCTTTGTGTTCGTGACTCTCCCGCTACGACTGCGGGGGGTGTTAGACCGTTAGACTTGTATATATAGGCCCGACCCCTCTGTACAGTAAATAGGGTCTCACTTACTGTTTGTACACTTCACTTCTACACAACTATTATTAAAATAACTTCATACTTTGATACTTTATTGCTCAAGCTGTGATAAATTGTATCGCCTATGTTATCTGGATACAAGGTTTTGGTGCCAATCTTCTTATTTAGAAAAACAAAGACACTTTAACCAATTTTTGAAGGCTGTCTTCGTTTTCTAATCATTTTTGTGTCTGAATTTTTCTGTTAATCAACTTTTAACTCCCACATCTTTCTTGTTTTGTAGTATCTTCTCTCTGTGTTTTCTGAATCTGTGTTTTTGTTACCCATTTGTTATTCTCATAGGTTTCCAAGTTCTTCATTTTTAAGTAAACTCCAGCATATTACTTGTATGAAACCATTTTTTTAAGTTTTGGAAAAACTGTTAACAGATTTGAAGTTCTTAGTCTCGATCGTTTATTTTACTTCTCACTAGATAAGACAACCTTGGGAATGAATATGAATGATGTTTGCAGACAACAGAGAATGATGCAGAGAACAATTTTTTTCATCACTACGTGCTGGTGCAGCAATAGTGGCGTGAAGTACAAAGACCGGACGAGAAAATTACGTGAAGAATTGCAATTTGCACAAGGGATGGATCACATACTCGATTTCCTGAAGAAAGGCTAGCCTGCTTTCCTGGTTGCCTGAAGTATACCCCACGTTTCTGTAAAGAGGTTGTACGGCAATTCTAGAAAGAATGAGCAAGGCACTGTTCCTTTTTATTGCACTGTGATATGAGCACCAGAAGACCTTGGCAGGTCAAGTACGGTAGAGAAGTAGAGGTGAGTGATTTTAACATGTTGTCATTTCTACCGACTATTCAACAGGAACAGGGACGAGCAAAAACTGTATCTTTTGAGTTCTGATGATAAGGTTATGAATGTTGGTATTAACTTCATTGGAGTACATAATTGCCAGCTCACAGCTGAGCTCATGCTTTTAATTGTTCAACCTAAACTCGTTAATTAGCTGCTGGAATCCTTTACGTGTTATTTTGACTGCACTCTTGACCCTGTTACTGTGAGTACAGGTGTGCAGGTTTCAGTACTTTGAAAACTCAGTACCGTCTGACCAGGGCGAAGCCAGCTGAAAATATCACTGGGTCAGCTTCATTGCATAGCACGATGAACCACGGTAATCGGAGCAATGTTTTACTAAATGATTTTGGAATTTTGTCGGGATCGGCTGACCATGATGAGAAGGGCTACATATTGCTTGGCTAGGTGTCGCCCCAAATTGGTTGCCTCAATTCAGTGTCAGCCTATCCACATGGATCATAGTAGTGCATCCACAATGTGTTCTCAAATGTATTCAGTAGTTGGCACATGGAGGTATGGAACCACGGTGTTGGTCTTATGGTGTACATATCTGGTTTGACCTGCACCTTGAGTTCAATGATCATGTAATCAATATGTTTGTTTTAAACTTTATATGTTCATAGTTTAAATGTCCCAGTAATTGCTTCAAGGTGGCAAATTCTGGTTAGTGGTCTTCTGGTGCTACAGTCTTACAGTCTCTTGGAATGACAGGGAGACAGGGTTTCTATTTGTTTAACTTAAGCTTGCTGCTGGCATTTCTTAATTCAACGTGCCTGCATAAATTATCACACTTGTCAGATCTTCCCCATTCAACTAAATAGAACACACGTAAGTCTTCACTATTATTGTCAAGTCTTAATCATTTACATTTTTAGTTAGCTTCTAGATGGAATCAGGGAATTGTCAGTGAAACCATTCATATAAAAATATAGCAATTTCTAAGCAAGAACATAGATATTAAGCCTATTCTCCTCTATTAAACTAATAGATGAAGCCCGCGTGGAATATTAAGGATACTGCATACAACATACAGTTAGCCTTTACCATATATTAGCATTTTTGTCAGAATAGGCCAATGTATGTACAATGGCTTACAAAAAAAACTCAGGAAAAAATTTAAATAAAAGGTAGATATTCTTCTGTACAAAATTTGAGCCAGCACTGACTGGGTCAATACGATTGGGGGCAAATGCAGATAAAAGTTACTTGAACCAGGGGATCATCCAAAATGTCTCGAGGATATGTTTTGCGTTGACAATGTGTAAATGCATGCCTTGTAGGAGTACGTATCCAGTTTTTCAAAGCAGGTTCTATAACAGAGCTTGATTAAAACGTCAAATAGCTAGGTTTGTCTTCCAAAACTAGCCAGTTCAAGCGCATGAATATAATATAACATGATTAACACTACGTCAAATAGCAATTAAAAGAATTCAAATGTATCAGGGCATATATAATACCTATATTAACCTGATTATAGGCGTAAACCAAAATGAATGCATAATGAAAAGTCTTGTTACAACGCCGTCAAATAACTGTATACTCATGGGATAAACCTGTTGAAATCTTGTGCAGCATAAATCTACACAAATTCTGCAGTAAAATCAAAGGCAAACCCACAGCCAAATCTGTACGCTACAGGAGGCTAAGGACAGATGCAACAATCCAAGCTACGAAGCAGTTAACAGCACAGGACGAATGCAGAAGTTAAAAAATGAATTGCTGAATGCTGAAATTTTGGCGATACATACCTCAGTTTTTAGAAACCTCGTCTAATATGTTTGAATGACTCCTAGTAGAATTCAGAAAGTAGCTCAATTTCAGTGTGACATAGAGATGACTGGGAACTTAATAGATTTCTTGGCACTGCCATGTAACTGGAAGTGAAAAAAAAAAACAAAAGCTTATACCGTTAAAAATAAAGCAAGAGCCCCATGGAACAAATTATAGTCAAGGAAAAGCACTTATGCTGATGCACTCAAGGGAAGCATGGAACACCTCGCATAAGAAAAGGAAAATTAGAACTGGGATTAGATTAAGAGCAAAGAGAACCTAAGTTCACAAAGAACAGGGTGGGTGAATCGGATGTAGTCACACACGTAGGGTTTGAACCCTTCAGTGGCGCTGCCCATCTCAGGTCCAGTCATCAAGAGTCAAAGAGGCTCCGACAGTGTGAATGAGAATACAGTGCGGATGGATGATCAGCCTGCTATTTTATCAGGGATGGATTCAGAGTCCTCAACGTCGAAGTCGACGATGGAGCGTGGTTTGATACAATTGTGTAGGAATTGAAAGAGGCTTAATGCGACAATAAATGGAATTAATCACGGCCGATGGACTGCTCATTGTTGGTGAGCAATTGCTCTTTACGTGCAGACGGTGGTTACTCACCAGCCGATCTGAAGAAGGGGAACCGACGCCATGAAGCAGGTCAGGGGATTGATGCAGGGAAAGGGGATGAAAGAAGAGGCAAAGGCGATGAGCGCGGTCGCCATCCCGATCCGATTCAGGCAGCGGCGTCGATGGGACGACGATGCGCATCACTGGAGCCCATTCGGTTTGGGCCTCCTTACTCTTGCTCTAGGCCTGTTAAACACATACACATGTTCACGTATACATCTATATGTTGTTGGCTAAGTTTGACTAGCTAACATACGCATGAGATATATATATATATATATATATATGTTAAAAATCACCGCTTAATCTTTCTTTTCCAATCTGATTTTTGCTCACTTACAGACTAGTACTGTTATAGTATGACATGAGTATAAATTGATGACCAATAATGGGTGATATTTTACTAAATACTATCATCCAAGATCACTTTAGAGGTAATACGAATTGTATTGTATTAGTTGTCCAGTTTTAAGTTTAGGGGGTATATAGACCTTTTTGCATTCTTTTTTTTCATCTCAATTCTCCTATGAACAGAAGGAGCAACGCATCTTTGCCTCACTGGTGGGCCATCTATCCGGCACTAGTGAAGGGTTTGTGAGATGTGTAGTTATATTGACAGATGGAGGCTTAGGAACGTATTCGGTTCAGGCTCGGGGCATGGCCTCACCGATGTTTCTTTAATGGTTATATGGATCCGTTCTTTAGGACATATGGCTATTGTGGTCTTCCAAAGTCAATGTGCAATTGGGTTTCATCCTTGATTCTCTATTTGTCTTGTTTTCCTCCGGTGGGATCGATAGGGATGTGGAGCAGCATAGAGTGGCCATGATTACAATGGATGCAGGGGAGAAGAAGAATTTGTTAAATTTGATTGTAATTTTGTTTTTTGACATGTTTTTTCTCTATTGGTTCTTGTTTTTTTAATATAAGTTAGATATAAGATGTCATAGGGCATCTTTGGTAAAAAAGGAGAAAAATGCTATGGCCATTGGCCAATGAGCCTATGTGCTTCAATATTTGTGTGTCGGCCCATTGGCTGCAATTCTTAACGGATTGGGTTGGGCTTCGGATAGAAGAAGTCATTGGCAGGCCAAACAAATGAGGGTTGGGCCTTGGCCCATTACTAGGACCAGTGGGCCTTGTTGGAGCCATCAGCCGTGGCATGCAGTATCACATGGCCGACCACCAACGTGTGTGTGTGTGTATATATATATATATATATAGAAAATCCTCTAAAAATTTAACTGATCCCTTATGTACCATTGAGTTGAGTTGTGCTCACTCCCTTGTATGCCCATGAATATTCCTTCCATATCCTTGCCTTTAGTTGATCACTAATTGATAGCTAGGTATGTGTGAAAAATGTTGGTTTTACCCATGTACATGTAGAAATTTATGAAATCTACCATTGAAAATATACTAATTTATTGTGTGATAATAATATTTATAAGTTTGTTATATGAAGAAGTATTATAAATTATAAATTAAAAATTAAAAATATATTAAAAATTATATGTAGTATTTCTAAAAATGGTAAGCATAACTATATAGCATTTATTTTCGATAAGATATACAACACGTAGCAAATCTATGATACTACATCACAAAAATATGTTATATATATTTAATAAAAATAAAAAAATTTATTTTTATCACATGTTAAATAAACTTTGTCATGAACTCTGTGGGACCTACCTCCACTTATCAGATGCGATACAAGTATTTTTTTAATGATATGCTTGCTAATTACTCTTGTCATCATGTTAATTACTTTGTACTTGTCTCCGGAGTATATGGACAAAGTTCTTTACTTACCTTAATTCTTTTCTCATTGTTACCACTTCTTATTAATTTCGTCAGTTGCCAAATTAATTTAAGTAGTGATGTTGCATCGTTTATGATTGATTGATTGATTCAAGTAGTGAAGAAAGCCATTGCGTCTATTTCCAAAGTACACGGTGTCACCTTAGCACATGAAAGTTTTCTGAATTACACTGGAAAGATGTGATTTTCGGAATGGAGGATTTTTGAGAAATTTCACCATAACTAAACTGATTCGCGTGAAAATCCTGTAAAATTTCCATGTGATAGTTGGTTAATTGTTTCTTTTTGCCTCTCAGCGTGCTCATCTTTGTAATTTATTTCATTATCAGATTATTTGGCTGAAGGAATTTCAGAAATTTGACGACAAGGCCAGCGCCATTAATGTTAGTACTGGTGTTAGCAAACAGCTTACTGAGATGATCATGAAGTGGCGTCACCCCGGCCAGAAATTGGTTGTTGGAAATCCAGACTATAAATCAATCATCGAAACAAGCTTGGCGAGTATAAGCTCCTTGTTTAATCTGCCTATATCTGTGAACAACTTTAAGTGCCATTTTTATGTGTTTTTTTAGGGAATACCATGCCTGCATGATGAAATTGTGATGGAGGTAATGTGCGCAGAAAAATCGAAGCTGCCTAAAGAGGACAGCAGCCTCCCTATAAGTCTAAGGACTACAGATGCTGATGTCAAATCAAAGATGATGAGTTTACTTATTGTCATGCTCTTAGCTTTATACCAATCTCACTCTAAAATATACATATCTTTATAGCCAAATTTTATTCTAAATATATATATGTATGACATGTAAAAGGTAACTTTTATTTACTCATTATCCCCACCTACTTGAGACTCACACCCAACCCATACTAAATCCTATTAACCTCTGTGCATTAATTAGGAGTGTTTTAGATTTTTTACCATAATTCTTAATTTTTTGAAAACACTTATAGGAAGCTATGTTTTGTGACCGACTGGCATCTAGTGTCATATTTTACAATGGCTTGTGCGCACACACTTGGAATCCTTCTCTTTTTTTTTCACATACCAAAGCTTTGGATGCATTTTTTTTACCCAAAAAATTGCCTTTGGAATTTTCTTTCAGTGATGAAGCAACAACGCTCTTTATATCCAACAGGTCAACGAGGATATTGTTGCGACTGCAGCCAGCTTGCTTAAGTGTGATACTATTGAGAAGTAAAATTATGAAATCTTGCATAGTCTTGGTCGCTATCTTAAGAGTGTGTCTGGCATCGACTTTGAGAATTGGGGCCCAATGGAACTTGCGACAGCCTTTAAGATCATATGCATGCAGCCATGAAATTGGTGATTCTGATGAGGTAATTACAACCACACTGACCATGTAAATGTGTTATGAGCTCTGTGCATTTCATGTACACACATGACACACATGTAATTAATTAATGGGCTGTATCCTTGTCTCTTGCAGTTGTTTTCATCAGACGTGCCATCAAACACTACAACAAATCTAGTCTTTTGAGACGAAAACGCTGGTGACAGAGTTCAATAATATCATGCATAGTGAACTATTTATGACGAATATTGTGATTTCGTCATAGAGTGAAATCGGGGCAGGTCTGCCAGTTGGTTTAGTGACATTTAAAAATGGACCGTCATAAATAAATTACATATGCTCATTGAAGATAGATATACTATGACGTTTGTGTACTTTTGTCATTTAAAATATGTATTTACGAACGATACAAACATGATAGTTAACACACAATGGAACAAATTGAAATTCGCTTATCTCCCCAATACCACCAAAGGAATGCAAATCTCATTAATAATTACATTTGCAGGGCCATGATGAGGCGCTGGTACCATCTTTTATTTATTAGACGTTGCACTCTTGCACTCTCGCTGCCCCTCTTCTGCCTTTATTAATCATTATTTCTTGGATTTTTCAATTTTGTTTTACATGCTGAAATATTTTATTTAAATCAAGCTTATTGATATATTTATTTCAGTTTGTGTGTCAGTCCCGTGGTTGTCATACTTAATATTGTTTATTAATGTCTTCTATATAATAGAGAATTAAAGATAAACTTATATCCTTGTTATAGTGCATACTCTTTATTCATTTTTATAAGGCACGGTTTAATTTTAGAATGTCTTCAAGACTAAACTTTGACTATTAATTTTTATAAAAATATATTTTAATAGCTATGGACCAATATTAGTTCAAAGTAATTTGAAATATGAATCCAATGATATACACTAAATGTACTTTTATGCTAACTAAATATTAGGATTATGATGTTGGGACTTGTAAGTCTCAAGTATAATTAAAAAATACGCAAATATTTTATTTAAAAATATGAAATCTTCTTTTTTTTAACGACGTGGTGGTTTTTTAAGTTCTATTCTTGTCTTTTTTACTGTTGAGATAATTTGCCGGTGGTCAGACAGAAAATAACAAGTTTTGAAATTGAACTATTTTATTTTCCTATGGATCCTCCCATTCTCTCCACCTCTACAATCCCCACCCCCATGAAGAGGAGGCGGTTGCGATTCATGGCGCATCCTCCCTTCCCTGCATAGCTTGGCCCCTCCCCAACTCAACTCTAAGTCCTGCACCGATGCGACGATCCCAGACCTTCTGTGCGCCTAGCTTGGTTCGTCTCTGCGAGGCTGCGACCTGCCGTGGTCCCACGATATCATATTGTGTACTGTTAAATCTTGGAATTCATAGTTTATTTAAGAAGTATCGAAATAAGACTGTCTTGCTCTCATTGCTGAAATGGCAAATTGAAGTGCTTGCTAATCCTCTACTTAATAATTTGTATCGTGACTAGTATTTTGCTTTGATAGCTAATAGCAGCTCAGCAAACAATGAAAACATGTACCACGCTACTGCCTTTAGTTGTTGTTTGTGCCAAGCCAGGTTGCTTTAGAAACTATGAAGAACTAGTGGCTGTCAATATGGTGATCAGGAATCATGATACAGATAAATTGGCCTCCTTGGTTAAGAAAGCTAATGAAGGACATGAACCTGAACTAGCTTAAGAAGCTCATGAAGCTGAACTAGAATGTCCAAAAATGTGACCTTCGATTCCCAATGGAAGGGGGGATTGTGCCAGCATAGGGTCTCTCAGGAGAGGTTATGCACCGTGACCCTGTGCTTATGCCTAAGGCTGCCAAGCAGTCTAACATGTGCTTTTGTTTCATGAAGATAGTGTTAAAGGGTATATGTGTCTTTTCCTATCTCTCGTAAGCTTTTTATATGGCCTTTGGGACTAAGTCAATGAATCCACAGTTTATTTGGGACTAAGTCAATGAATCCACAGTTTATTCTTCAATCCTCTCTTCTCTTTTATTCATATGGTATTAGAGCAAGTATTAACCCTAGTCGCTGATACAACGCCCTTGCAGGCGTTCCGAGAGCATGCGTGCCACTGACAGCCACTGTCATCGTTGTCCATCATCGCGTCAAGCAGCAGTAAGAAAGCATACAAAGAGCAACAATAGCAACAGCAAGTCATTGTCCAGTCCATTGAGCCGTTGCCTCGTCCATCACTTCATGCCACTTGTCGTGACACTCTTTGCATTGTCTTTGTTACCATCCACGTTGTCCCTGTCCGTCGGTGTGGCGCTATCCTAGCTGTACCCTAGATATAGGCGTCTCCAATAGGGCCATCTGGTTGTTGTTCTCCACCGTCGTTCTTCGGCTAGGCCTCTTCAAACACTCTACCTAGCTTTTTTTTAAAGCATTGAGTTTCACTTCGTTAAGAAAGAGATAGATCTTTCTTATTCATCATCAAGAATTACATTTCGACGATATGACCAAGCATATACTTTGGATCTAGTGTGTCGTTAACTTAGTATTTAGTTGTATTTTCTAAATACAATGTATACAATGTTAAAGGATATATGTGTATTTTCTCTTTTTTTTTTTTGGTAGGGGAGCTCCCGGTCAATGTCACCTAAGTAAGCGTAGTAGCAGCTTTGGCTCGAGGTGGAAATAGACGCCATCAGATCAAGCGGGAGGTGAACAACCTAGCATCGCTATGACAGAATGCTGCCACCACTAGATTCACCAATAAACCTTTGATTCACCATCTTTGGTGCATATACCCACCATCTCCAACAACTGTCTCAGTCAACACCTCCTCTAGTCGCTGCTACATGACGACGACGACAAAAACCAAAAACGAGAAAAGCTCGACTAATAGGACACCTTGAGAACTAAGAACTGTGCCTATGAACTAATGTAAGCTAGAGGGGAGAAAGCCCAACCCCTTCCAGACATCGTTGATGGCGAACCACTGGAATCGATGGTTGAAGTGGGGTTAGAGGAGGAAGGACCCTGTAGCTGTTCGGTTGTCTCTCCAGATTTTGTTCCGCTTCCTGAGAAAATTACATGCAGAATTGCAACTGGTGCAAAGTATGAATTACATACTCGATTTCCTGAGGAAAAGCCAGCTTTCTTTCCTAGTTGCCTGAAGTATATTCCCCTACTTTGCTGCAAGGAGGGTGTGCTGAAATTCTACTAAGATCCAGGAAGGCGATCAGATCCTTTTCTGTTGCTCTGTGATATGAGCAGGACCGCAGGAGAAGACCTTGGCAGGTAGCTTGTTCTCTTGGCGAAAATATGAGCCATCATGTGATTAGGGAAGCTTCTTGCATTGGGTTATAATACAGGTATATTGGAATTTTAAAGTAAAACCAAACGAATTCAAAACCATTGTTATTTTTACACATAGGGTTGTTTGGAATGGAGGAATGGGCCCAAAGAATTATTTGGAAAAACTGTCCCAAGTTTTGCCTATTCTAGTACTATTGTAATGCAAACCACAGGAAAATAAAAATGAGCTCAAAAGGAATTTTTCCCTTGGAAGAGAAAAAGAAACAATGACGCGAGCTTGTGTTAAGAAGGAACCTATCAACCCTAAAATTCCTGTGTTCCAAACACCCATCGATATGAAGTCTCTTGTTTTTAAACCTTATGTTTTATTTTATGTTTTACACGTGCATTCCTATGCTTTCTTTTTCTACTTTTTTGAATTTGTGTTTTGTTTTTCCTTGATCCAAACAGAGCCTAAGTGGATTTTTAGCGGCAGCTAGTCAGTCACCCAAGTCGAAAAAAAAGGCAATCGTCCATTAAGCACATTTTTTGTTCAGATAATGGTGCACTTACATATGAATGTGACATTGTCAGCTTCGCTGGAATACATAATAGAATTGGCAACTCACAAATGTTTCATGGACTTTGCCAATGCTTGTACCATCCTTACCTTGTTTACTTATTATTACACATTTGGTGAGCTGTGGCAATCCATTATACTCCGTATGTTTCTTGTTGTAAAGAAGCTTTAACTTTTTCTATATCAAACTTCTTTAAATTTATTCAAATTTATTAAAAAAATGTTAACACCTGTAACATTAGATTAGTTTCGTTAAATCCATCGGTAAGTATATTTTGGTAGTATATTTATTTTGTATTAAAAATATTACTATATTTTTTCTATGAACTAAGTTAAATTTCTTTAACTTAAAGAGAAGTTTAATTTAGAAAATGTGTATAAAACAGAGAAAATACACATTATATCTGTCATTATGACCGCTCTGCTGATCCTGTTACTGTGCCTGCAGTTCTACAGGTTTCAGAGAAGTTGTTTCACATTAAACTGGAAGGACCCCAGATTGCTGTTTGTAGGAGTATTTCAGAAGAATCTTAGCAAGAATTTTAAGCCTGAATATCATACAGAATAATTTGATTCTTTTTTAGCTACGGGGTTAGTCAGGGTAGAACCCTGCCGGTTCCAAAATTTCATTACTGAAAATAAGAAACCAAAGCTTTGTTTGAAAAGGCAGGTTTGGAAGGTCAGTGTAAATTTTCCAACTTTTTCATTCGTTTGCTTTTCCTTTATTTTTCCATTCTTCTTCTCAGGCTGCTGTGTTCGTTTGCTCCCATTGCTCAAACTCTCTCGTTTTTCACAAAATATAAAATGGTATGCTTTTTTTTTAAAAAAATATATATTAAAGTTACTTTAAAAATTATATTAATTTATTTTTTCAAGTTTTTTAAGATAGTATTAAATTAATCCTACTCCTTTTTACGTATAAAATCTTGTCACTTGTGTGCTTTGCCTGAGGCTGAGAGAAGTTTCTCGCGACGACAAAGGGCAAAAGTAATGGGACTTAAGCTATGTTCTTTTCAGTAAGTTGATTAAAAAAATTATATTAATTCAAGTTTCTTAGCTAATATTTAATTAATTATGTGCTAATCCGCACCTTTATTTACATGTTTAGGAATCTTTTCCCAACCCACAGCAAAGATCGCACCCTCATTCTTTGATTTGCCTGAGGTGGAGAAGTTTATTACTACGACGAAGGGCTAAAGTAATGTGACTTTCTTTTTTCTCTGTAGATTTTGAATTTTTTATTAACACGTTTTTCAAACATATAAATGGTCTATTTCATATAAAAAATTTCTACATAAAACTTCTTCAACTAACTTTTGTAAAGCAAAATTTTAAGTAATCAATCTAGTTATTTATACTCTTAAATTACTATCAAAAATTAAATAATCAAAAAATCCAAAATCTTCCTAACATTCAAACTAGGTTTTTAACCCCGATCTCTATGGTATATATATAGGCCTCCTTTGCAATGAAGAAATTTTGTGGGATATTTACAGGATTTGAACTAAATCCTTTCCACGTTCCAATGGGCCACTTACAAATCAATGCTAATACTGGAGATTTATTGCTACAGTAGTTTTGCTAGCGTTCCTGCAGTTGTGCAGTAAAATATACTGTTGCTATAGTAGCTAATCATTATTTGAACATTTTAGCAGATTCAGCTAGCTAGATTGCCTTGGATCCCCAGTCCAAACTTGGCGTGTCACAACCTCCGTCTAGAAATTAAGTGTTGCCTGTCGCACTGATGATCAAAGCTGAGCCCATGCAGGCGAAAAATGATCAAATGACTTTCTGAAGTCAATTAGACACAATTGTTAGTACTTAATTATTTTATATAAATAAAGAAGGTTACACAAGCGTAATAATAATAATAGTTTTACTAAAGCTTTTATTATGAAACCTGGGTATATTATTTTCATATGCTCAGAATATGTGTTTTAAATAATAGATATAGTTAAAGTTAATTTGTGTCAGCTGTATGCGTTTTAAATTATATTTTTTGTGGTAGGAGGCCAGAGTAAAGTATGTAAATAAAAAACTGTTGGAAATGTTCTTTTTGACCCAACTTCTAACAAGTGAAAAAAAAACAGATTACACAGGGTCTAAAGGACATCTTTTTTTGGCCCTTCCAAGTTAACTAAACAAAGCTTTGAGTAATTAACTTTCTATATAATTGAAAAAGCTAAATATCTAATATCAGGATTTTTTTGTTATGATAAGTTCGATCATATCATTTTCATATCCTCGAAACTGTATTTTAAATAATAATTTTGGTCAAAGTTAATTTGCTTTGATTGCACATATCCTAAAATGGAATTCCTTTATGACGAGCCAGAGAAAAAGAACTATAAGATAATGTGTAAACAGACAGCCACAAATAGTCATTGCATTTCAATTGTTAACCTGATGTACGAATTTTATTGAAAAATCTGTATGTACCCGTACAAAAAATAACATACAAACCCATATGCTTACTTCCATTACAAATTTGAGAGAGATCACCAACTCTAGTGATCTCGGGATTCAAATCGCTCTCTAGTTTCTATCTCCATTCAAATGTAAGTGAAAAATCGAGAATGTTTACGTCAAATTTGATCATCCGGCGTTTGAATTTGCACGGCAGAGGAGAGGAATCCGGCAATTTCCAACTCGTATTTGGTAGTATTATTTCACCCGCTTAATTGAGACCATTTTATAAAAAAGCCGCTCAAAAAAGCGCAATCCTTAGCAAAAGGGCCTCTTCCCGTCACCGCCGGCCGCCGTGCCGTTCACGCGGCGCGACGCCGGCGGGATCCTGAAATGCCAGAGCCGGCCGGTCTCGCCGACGCGGAACCTTTCGCAGAGGAACTCATGGGCGTAGGCCTTCTCCACCCGGCGGTCGACGTCGTGGAGGAACACGTCGGTGTCCCCCTCGCCGCGGCGCCCGCGCGCCATGACTGCCGCCGTCCACACCGCGGCCATCCTCCCGGGCGCCGACGCGAAGTACCCCTTGGGCGCGTCAATCATCACCATGTCCCACTCGTTCTCGTACACCTCCGCCGGCAAGTTGTGCAGCGCCAGCGGGCAGTCGGCGTTGCCGCGGACGCGCGGGACGTCGTTGCCGTCGCCGCCGCCGGAGACGGAGCCGGGGAGGCAGGACGGGTAGTGCTTGTAGGAGTCTAGGAGGAGGTCGGCGTGGTCGAGCCGCGTCTGGTAGGCGACGAGGTGGGCCCGGAGGAACGGCGACTGCCCCCGCACGACGCGGTACCAGGAGGGGTCCTCCTCGAGGAAGACGGTGGCGCCACCGGGGTTGAGCGCGTGCCACAGCCTGGAGTCGTGGCCGAGGCCGAACACTAGCAGCCGCAGCGGCGCACGGCTGCGGAGCACGGCCAGCGACATGGAGATCTCTGCGCGAGACTGCTGCGGCACGGTCGGCGTGGTGGCGTACTGCACGACGGCGTCGGCGAGCACTGCGACGCCGGCGGGCTCGTACCCGGACCCGGAGGGCGCTGTCACCGCGGGCAGGCACGGCAGCGACGGCAGGAACGGCAGCGGAGTGGTCAGCAGCGTCGCCACCATCACCGACGCCGCCACCAGCAGCGCGACCGCGCCGGCGGCGAGCAGGCGCCCGGGCATCTTCATCTATGTCCCTCTCTCTCCGTTCTCCGGTCGCCGGAGCAAGATTCACGGCGAGGTGCACGTCTGGGGAGACGCGCGCGTGGCGTCCGTACGTCTGTGTCGGGAGGAGGAGCGCGTGGGCGTGTCGCGTTGGGCGGTGGTGTGATTGGTTGCTTTATTTAGGTTTGGTTTGTGTCCCTTTTAACTGCTTCATTTTAGCTTTGGTTTTTGTAGGGAAATGACGAGGTTATTTTTTAAAAAAATTTTAATCTCCTTTTTTGGGTAGTTGAGGGTATCTTTCTTTTCTTTTGGGGCAAGTGTTAGTGACTTGGTATGCACAAGTATAGGTAGTGTGCTTAATGATGGACATGTGTAAAGTGTAGTTGAAAATATTCAATTCAGATTGCCGGACTGTCAAAAAGAAGTTACCTTTTGTTTGTTGAAGATCAAGTCAAGCAGTACGTATCTAAATTGATTTTAATAAAGAGTTTTGAGATTGTACCCTGCCTCAAAATTTATGGTTTTGTCACTTTTTGTGTATAACCAGTAAAATCATATTTGTATTATTAATGGGTTAAAAACCAAGACTACAAAAAAAAAACCAACTTAGTATAAAAGTATTTTTGCAGATACTTAATACTATCACCATAGGAGAGTGATTATACTGTTGTAGTGTACATCCCTAGGTGATTTTTGCTACCATTGTGTGTGTGGCTGGCACAAGCTGTTGGTATCTCCGTTTAGGTTTTATAGTGGGTGCTGGTGTTTGTCCTTCGCCGTTCCTATCTGTAATAAATGACAGTCCTCTTTGTCAAAAGAAAATGACATCCATTTAAAAAACGAAGAAAAAAAGAGAAAAATATTGAATACATTGCAGCAACGGAAATGCAGGCATCTCAAATAGACATCCATTTACTGCTCTGGCCATTTCTAGTTGCAGCTTTTATTTTTATTTTTTATGTTAGATAGTTGATGGTTAAAACAGTCCATACAATACATTGCTTTATTTTTGTTTTAATAGGCATACATGTAACGAGATAAATTGTATTAAAACAGTGTATGCATGTCATTTCATCTCTCTTTATTGATTTATTGTCATGTCACTGACATCCTATTTAATAATTAAATAATGAAACTCCCATTAGTGGTATACGGCCGAAAATACATGAACTACACAAAAAAAAAATCAATTATAGAATATTTTTATTCCTAGAAATCACAAAGTTAAGGCCTAGGGGGAAAACCCCAAAATTAAAATTTCAATTATAGAATATTTATATTCCTAGCGTCCACGAAAAACCCCTAAATTAATTTTAAAATTAAGTTGTAAATTCAAAAATGAATTTGGCTGGAGCTCTATGTATACGATCGATCGAGCTCGTAGTAATCACTGAGTTCAGATGTCAAGGCTTCCTTTAATTTGGCCAAAGTCATCAGTACGTAGGTCGTGGTTGGTGGCCGGGCGCTGACCATGGTGTCGTGTCGTCGGTATCTTATTTTGTCAGGCATGTTTGGCAGATCAACAAATCTGAAATGTACTTGTATTTGTAGTGATGGAACTAAGGAAAAGCGGTTCTACCCTTTACATATATTTAGTGGCACCTATTCTGCTCTTAGAAAATTAGGAATATAATATTTGGCTCTAGCTCCATAAGATTAGTACTTCCTCTGTACACAATAAAAAAATTATATGATAGGTGGTTGAGAATGAGAGGTAGTTTAAAATAAGATTAAAAAATTTAAATTGAAGTTAATTGATATGATAACTACTATATTAAAATCTTTTATATTTATAGATAAATTAGAAGAGACAAGATCCCTTATACAATGAACGGAGAAAATAGCATGGGAGAGCATTAGCCCTGTCAACATATCCTCCTTTTATGTCCACCTTGATTAGCGAGCCCTAATTACGGAGCAACTCGTTTGATTCATGCAAATCGTTACATGGTGGCGGCCGGCAGGTAGGATGGATGGCAGTGACGCATCCTAGCTATATCTTATAATATAATGAATTAAAATATTTAAATTTTATTTTAAAATATAAAGGTTCTTTTCCTCCGATCACCATCATTAAAATTTCTTCTCCTTACTTACCTCTCAATTAACGAGGGCTACCATTGTGCGATACTAGTACATAGTGCATGCATGTAGGGATCGAGGAGTTAGCTAGCTGAGTAGCCAGCTACACAAGGCTCCGCTGCTGCCGAAGCTTTCTAGAAGCGTCTGGTCCATGGTGTGTACTCATTGTATTTCAAGATATAAATATTTCTAATTTGTTCAGTAAAAACTAAGATGAAGATAAAATATTCTTTTTTAAAGTCATCTTAGTAATTAATTTTTAAATTTTGAATTGCTTAACTTCCCTTGCTAAACATCTGATTGGCTAAAAATATATGAATTTCCATACATTAAAATTAGTGCTAAAAATATTTAAATTATAGTACAAATTTTAAATATTGAAAATACTTGAGAAGTGCCGTCTCTTTAGCTTCATCGGCTGGTGGGGGCAAGTTGCTATTGCTGCTAATTACTATTCCTAATATTGAAAATTTATACACGAATATAAGTTACTACTTATCACATCAATCATTTGTCACTTAATTGTTTTTTTATCTTACTGCTTACCATCCTTCCACCCCTAATGAAGAAGGGTATCAAAATCTTTTGCTCTTTTAACCTTAATCTCTCAAAAATAAGTCTATAAATGTCTATATTTGTGGATAGAGGGAGTAGAATCAACCAGTTATGTGTTAGGCCAGCCAGTTCATGATCAATGTAGAAAATTAATTATACTACTCCCTCCATTTTAATATTCCTTTAAAATGTTAAACGTTTAGTTTTGGTAAGTCAAAATGCATTTACTTTATGAAGTGTATATATATAAATAATTAACATATTAGTGCCAAATAAATGCAATATTAACATATATTTATGGTGAAATTAATGAAATTAATTTGATGGTGTACATGTTGGTGTATTGTTGATGTATTTTTTTATAAACTTGATGATACATATAGAGAAGCTTAGCTCACGGCAAAACTAGAACACTTTAAATTTTAGATCGGAGGGAGAGCCAAGTAGGTAAGCAACAAGAGCTTCTCGGCTGTCTATGTTGCCAAGTTCAAGATTAGTTTGACCGGTTATGACTTACGACGGCAATTATATCAGAACGAGTACCATTTTGATAATTAAGTAATTTGCCTGTCATTGGAAAAATGATCAAGTATTTACATTCCTACTCCCTCAGTCCAAGCGGCCACACAAAGTCCCCCTGTTTGCAACACACGAACTCATGCCACAGGTATAAAATATAGGAAAGAAAAACGTAAAAATACAAGTACAAACTAGAGAAATAAAACAAATATATGGGAAACGAAGATTTGATTGCCTTCGGAATGGAAGAAATTTAGGAAATGTATTAATTATCCAAACACAATCTAATCATTTGTCTTTTCACACATGAGTACATGTTGCAGGAGGCATCAGCCAACAGGCGGCGTGATTACTAATTAGCTTGCTCGTTCTTGTCTGGAGGAAAGGAAAACCAGATATCTGAATGGCTTTTATTTTTCCTGTGTTTTGGCTCCGCTCTACAGTAGTTTTTTCTTGAAGGAATTAAATCCTTCGTAACTCATTTGAAAATCACTTGATCCAAACAGAGGGATCTCCATTTTAGATTTAGTTTTTTTAGGTGATGAGGTGATTTTTTTTCTCCTTTTTTTGGGTAGTTGAGCTACCTTTCTTCTCTTTTGGAGCAACTGTCCTTTTGTTGACAAGTGTTAGGAATTGGGGTATTGGCACAGATATAGTTAGTGCGCCCCATTTGAAACGCAACAAAAAAGCTCAAAACACAGGAGCCAAGTGATATAGATTCTCAATTCTTATTAGAAGATAAACAACATGACAACTTTAAAAGAGGTGTTTGATTGAAAAAAAAACATAGATTATAAGAGACTCGTGACTGAAAATATGACTAATGACGTTTTGGTTATTTTTCTTTAAAATCTTTATAGAATGGTTGATTTCTTATAGAATGGTAATTTCAAAGGAAAGAAAAGAAATTAATCTTTTGTTTTAAAGTCTCTCTTATGAATTTTGCTCTGTAGAATTGAAATCCTCCAAATTTTCTATATTTGTCCTACAAATTTTAAATTGTACTACCGTAACACCCCTGTATCAGTGAAAAGACACCAAGAGCTAATATCTGCGTAGGCCTCCTCCTAAGTTTAGACCAGAAGTATGACTCAATTACATAGGTAGATGGTAGAATCAATATAGTTTCAATTATCGGAAGGAAGATGACATAGATCATTCAGACAGGTTTAGGCTACTCAGTGGTATAACACTACTCTTTTATTCTTATTATTTTAGGTGTGAGTTAGAGTGGCTAAGTATTTTTAAAGTAGCTTTCTCCTCTTTCTCTCTGTCCACAATTATCCCCTTATATATTCTTAGAGGTACTAAAAGTTCAAGCATCATTAATTTAATTTTAGTGATTAATAACAAATCTTATCATATGAAACTAATATTGTTACAATTATTTTTTTCTATTTTTATGTGGATATGAAAATAAAAATGATGAGAGATATGTGACAAACTCTTTATGTTCAAAATATCTTTTATATAGGTATAAAATATAGAATGAACTATTTTATTGTCTCCATCAAATATGTGGATATGTTTTTTTTTCTTTACTTTCATATGCATCCATCTTTAGAGAGAGTTTATTCTATATCATTTACTTAACTCTATATATTTTATATTAGGTTATCATACATCACTAAAAAGAAATAAATTGAATGATTTATGATTAATAATATTTGTCATTGTTGTTTTGGTAATTTATGATAAACTGATTTTATAGGATTAATCTTTTTCATGAGTTGGCAAATAGTTCATTTCCAAACTTTATATGAATTAAGATATAAATATATTCGTTGATGATAGACCATAATCACAACAAAAAAGAAAATGCGGAGATCAAACCATATTATCACTCTTTCTCACCATCTATATATATTGATGTCTTCACATATATTATTTTCATGTGGTTGATATATATGCATGTGATATTAATATTTTGTTTGAAGCATATCTTATTTAGTCTATTTACATTGAGAACATGGATATGATGAAGATATATGTTTATTGTTATGTCTATATTTTTGATAAATGCATTCTATTGTTGTATATGATAATCTCCCATTGATTCATCTCTAAATGTGCATACACTTGGTTATTGCAAACATTTTATATGCATATATTTAGGAGGAGCAAATCCTATACATGCATATATTTGATTATATTTGATCCAATTCAATCGCTTATATTAAATTAGGATCATCACTTTTGAACATACATATGAGTATATGATGCTTGTGATGTTGATTTATCCTCATCGATTTATTCATATCCTTTTAAATATGTGATCAGTTGATCAAAAAGAGGAGGTTGACAAGCAAATCATTGGAACTAAAAATTTCATTAAATTGAATGAGAAAAATAGGTCCCAAGAATTAGAAAATGTATTGATACTCATGTGAGATCATAATAGCTAAAGATATCAAGGATGATATAATGAAGATATTAAAAATATGGGATACAAAGTGGTTATTATGGCAAGAAGGTAAATGATCATAATAGACCATTCGGTAGTGAAGGGAAAGTAAGAGGCTTAGGGCCAAAGGACCAAATCAGGCAGTGAAGGACAAGTGAATTATTTGTTATGATGGACCGTGCGAGGCTATTTGAAGGTAACATGTATTAATTATTTAAAGAATGTTTTAGCATTGACATCTCTTAATAAAAAAAGAAAGATGGCATGAAGACATTTTTATTGGTATACTTCTCTTTCTATTTACACTTGAATATAGGAATGATGTGATATTAAGATAATTGCAACGTCGATGTGTTTGCGTATGTCTCAGTGCTCAAAGTAACATATCCAAGTGCTACTTTAAATAAACCTAAGTTTTGATCTCTAATTTTAGTCGTTTTAGTGCTGGTTTTGGTTTGGTTGGGTATCTCTCTGAGTGAGCTTTTCATAGAGCACTAGATCATCAAAAATGAATTTCTGAGCAATGAGTTATGTTTGTTATGGTGAGTGACATCGAAAATCCCAATATGATCAGAAATTCTAATGTGATTGTTGGAATTTCCAACATGACCTAGATTGCTTTTGTTGGAAAAACTATTGAAAGTTCTTATATGAATCTCAGATGTTCTGATGATGGTATGAAATTCCAATATGAGTATTGAAATTTTTGAAATGGTCGTAAGTGCTTCTGTTGAGAAAAATATCATAAATTTTTGATATGTACATAATGACTAGTTTTGAGGGGCTTTGATATTTAAACCCATCCACCCCTCCATCCTTTGTTGCTATGATTTTAAAGAGAAAACCCTATCCAAAGTCAAATAGCCCTCCCTCATTCCTCTACCTTAGTAGTATATCTTTTTTAGAGGGATTTAAGAAGAGGAGAAAGTTGGATTAAGAGATTGAGATGTTGAGAGCTAGTGAGTTTTACTCCATCCTTTATGCACTTGAGATCATAACAAGCAAATCTTCAATTGCGCTTGTTACTCTTGGAGGCTAAAAAATCAAGAGTGAAACTGAGGAGTTCATTTGTGCAACTTCATGAGAAAAATGGTTAAAAAGACCCAGACTTTGTGGTCTCTCAACGGAGACGTAGGATCAATGGATTCAAACTTTAGAAAACAAATCATTTGTCCTCTTGGTTTACCTATTCTTGCCCTTTTGTATTTGAGCTTGTTTTTACCCAATCTACTTATATGTTTAGTTGATTTAGTTGATAAACTTATATCTTGCTTAGATAATTTGTTTGTCACCTTTTAGTTCATATAGATTTTTGTTCGAACTCAAGTTCACACTTAATATTTTTACTCCTATCGTTATCGAATATTCCACTTTTGAGCTGCCTGAAGTCTATTTCCTCGCATTCATCGCATGTGAGATAACCCTCTAAGCTGAACAACAAAAGTGGGCCAGCCCAACCCCTGCTCTCAGCACAAGATCGCTGATAAATACGTTGGTGTTTGAAAAAATGGAGGATAAATATATTAGAGTTTAAGAAAGTATTGAACAAATGTGTTAAGAGTTTAAGAAAGTGGAAGACAATTCGAGGATAGTATAGTCTTAGTTTTATAATGATAGGTGTAAGATATAGAAAAGATAATGTATTTTTAGACCATGAGATTTTTTTTAAGAGAGAGAGAGTAGAGGGCAGTTTCAACTCAAGTCTCAAATTCACTCAGGGGAGCGAAGTAAGAATCGACCATCTAGTCTTAAATTATCACTAGTAATCATACATGTGTAACGCATGTATTAAAAAAAAATATAAATTATGACCATTACAGGAGAAAAATAAGAAATACAGCACAGGCGCATCTAATTGGTCCATTTGTAACACAGGTCCCCATGGTGTCGGGGGCAACCGGCGCCGCTGCGTGCCTCCTCGCGCGGGCGGTAGCAGCAGTGTTTCTGGGTGACTCTCGAGTACGACGAGTAGCATCTGTCGGGCCTGCCACGTGAGAAGTCCTCTGGGCCTGCCACGTGAGAAGTCCTCTGGGCCTGCCACGTGGTACCCATGGCGTGTGGTACGACCTGAACCGGCTGCCTGTGGGCACCAGTACCATGAGTCACTGTCGTAGCAGCCCAGCACGGGCCGTGCTTCACGGTAGGCTGTAGCATCCATGCGTTTGGACACGCGGAAAATTAAACGCTGAGGGACAAATCTAAGTATATATTGAGTCATACTACAACTTGTAGCTTGAAGCTTATATTAATTGATTTCATAGTTATCGGTAGTACAAATTAATGATATTCTATAATACGAATATCATTTTAAAAGCTAATTCACCGAAATGAAGTATTAAAACGAAAATCAATGCACCTATGTAGATCGGGTGCTAGCATCCTACATATTATTTTAAAAACAAAACAATAAACAATAAAATTTTATGTATAAAAAGGAATATGAAGTACAAGCAAAACACAAATCAAAAAGATGACAAATTTTTTTCTATGAATTCGACAGACTTTTATATCTACAGAAAGTTAGTGAGAAAAGTACAATGTATGCTAGCTTAAAATTGATAACAGTTAACTTAACAACGTTGTAAAACAATTCGCATAAAGTATAAACATAATAAAAAGGTATTTTCTTTGGATTATACAAATTCTAACAGCTTATATACAAAACAGAAAATACACTTTTCTATTCTTCTAAATACATATGCTCTAGATAAAAATATACAAGTAGCAAGTGCACGCCAATATGCGTGCCTATTTTTCTAGCTGTATATATATGGTAGCTGAATTTTGCCACGTTACCACCAAAGAAACCACCACCAGAATATATACATGTATATATGTGTGTGTATATACATGTATATATGTATATATACAAAGTATGTGCTAAGCCTCTTTCACTTGTCGCAAATTACAGTGTATTCCAATGTACTTAACTTCTTCACCACCTCCCTATCATGCCCCGTTGCTCACCTCTCCTTTCTCCACAACTTGATATGTGCTGTCCTACGGGAAAGGTCCGCTTGACTTCTACTTTAGCCTTCAGCACTCCATTCGTCAAGTAAAATAATATACAACAAAAATAAAAAAAATTATTAGCTCTCCTATCAACAACCCATCAAATGAAATATGTCAAACCCAAGAAGAATGAAGATAGATTGTTATATTGCTTTTGCATATCCACCAAATGGTTATGTTATAGAAGAATTCCATTTTAATTTGTTACTTGTGGGGTTTTTCTCATTTCTATATGCCTCACACAGACTGCAAATGAAAGAACACATCAGATCTACTGTCACTATGTGCTCACTTCATTTCCAAATCTTTCTCTGAAGCAGCTAACACATAAGCTGTAGAACAAATGGTAGCCCACAAATTACAAATATGCTGAGGGCACCTTAGTTTTAGAAGTTCGGAGAGCATCTTTCTTATTTTCTGTAAGCATGATTTCCAAGTTATTAAACAATACATTTTTTTAAAAAAATTTATATAAAAATTTATTTAAAAATTAAATAAATCTATTTTTTAATAGTTAAATATTTAATTAATTGTGGGCAGTTAATCTGCCGCATTTTCCCCGAGTCACGATCATTTCACAGGATCAGCCTGATCGAACGCTGCCCATATCCGTACGAGTACATGACCATCAGCAATGGAGCTATCTAACTTACCAAATAAATAGCACAGGCCGTTAGTAGAGCATGCTTCAAGTAGGTAGTACAATCAGCATTGAATATTATATGACCTGTACAAACAATACCAAAAGCCTTCGTAACTACAATGGTTCCATCAGAACCAGCACACACGAAGAAAACGATTGTCATGTGAAAAAAATTCAAATCCTGATGACAAAGACAACAATAAAGAAAGTCAGCACTGGGCAGAAAACATTCATCGAAACCTGCAGAATTCGTGGCAAACAGCAGGGCTTTAATGGAAGCTTAGCAGATGGCAGTGTAAAATCAAAAGGTTGGCATTGGGGAAATTGTTGGTCCCAGTTTGTTATGCCACTTGTCATCAATAAATCGCAAGCTGGAAAAACTGAAGCTATCTCCCTCGACCCTAAAGCACTGAGTTGCCAGATACCATAATTAAAGGTCATTCTATTGATGATAACTCAAATGCAGATGCAATGCATATGAAAGGGATATACTAACATTCAAACATGAAGGTTGAGGAAGGAGAGAGATACCATTCTTGGCTCTTTTATTGGCAAAAAAAAAGAAGTAGAGTAAAGATGAATAACAAACATTCATGGTCCTCTTCAACACTTCAATCCAACCAAATCAAATTGTTCCAAATTATTCAATCGTTTAGCTATGGTCTGAATTGTCGAATGAGAAAAAAGCTGCAATCCTACATTAATTGTGTGACAAAATCACACATTTTCCCATGTCAGAAAACCAGGCTAACCAGTTCAGCTTTCACCAATGACGAGCATATATAACTGTAGGATTTCCCCCCATTCCCTAGCGGTATTAAACTACATCCGCATCGCACGAGAAATGTAAGAAAAATCCAACAAAATGCCTATTTCAGGGTTACACCACGATATCCTTTGCATTGTTAACTAATCTGTTTGACTTGCATGTGTGAACAGGACAAGGATCAAACACCTAGTGTGAATTAATCTTTACCTATTTATAAAAACTGAACTTGATTCTGCCCGATGTTTCATCCGTCGTAGTTGTACGTATTGTGTCGCCATTATCGTATCCAATCTCCGTCTGAGATTCATATAGCTGTACGGTATCTTCACGTAACCATGTTATCGTCACTTGGGCTGAGTGCCCCTTGACTGACTGATGGGCAGGTGCCCCCCCACGCGTCACGGGCCTTCTCTGTAAAGTTGTTTGAGTTCTTGATTTCTACTAATTCAGTTCG
The DNA here is from genome assembly GCA_030770085.1 of Oryza coarctata. NCBI lineage: Eukaryota > Viridiplantae > Streptophyta > Magnoliopsida > Poales > Poaceae > Oryza > Oryza coarctata. Next base: position 9,636,672 of record CM061483.1, on the reverse strand, counting down.
GTACTTTGTATTCTCGAATCAGAAGAAGAAGAATTACAGTGTTTACACACAAAGTTTTTCGACTGCTTCTCCCTGCCTCTTCCTGATGCATCCACACTTAATTAATAAAAAGAGTTAACAGTTCACCAAGAAAATCTCACAGGTGCTCGGAGGCTTCGAGCCTTCCACACAATAAGGCCCACACAATTGTGAGCGCAACACGTTAATGGATACGTGTGAAGCGATTTCAGTGATCGGGGTGAAGCAAGCGCACGGCAATAGCCATCCAAACCAACGTCGCAATTTGTTACATCCAAATTATACATGTACTACACACGCTAAGTATAAAGTTTCCATTTGTTCATACCTATTTTATAAAATAGCGTCTCGATCCAACAACAGTTACGGTTGGTTCTTTTTAGAACCCATATATTTATTTAATATATTGTTTATGTATTTATTTATTTAGAAAAGTTACGGTTGGTTCGGTAGTCTCTCTCTTTCCGTCGAGTGCTCTTCGTTTGTTTGCAAATGATAATAAAAATTATCCACTAATGCCACTAAATGAGAAATCCCCCCTGCCCCTTCAACAGTCCAAGCACAATTATCTCGGTCCCTTTAACTCTTTGGCTAGGTTTTGAGATGCATCCACCTCTCTCTTCCCCTGAATGACTATTGCTGGTCAACTTTCATGCTGCTACCTCACTTAACCGTCTGCCGACCATGATACCTCTCTTTTCTCAACTTACTCGCATCTTCTTTCCTTCTTGGTTGTATTTGGTATGACAAGGTCACGCTGAACGAATCTAAGGTATCAAAACGCAGTCTCGATCGGAATTCGATGTCATAGTGAACATAAAAAAGGCAACTGAATGGGAGTGACTAAACACATGTAGGTAATAGTTGTAATACCACCGAACCGTTTTAAGAAGAATGTGAGAGCTTTTTTTTCCTCCAAAACTTTAGGTGATGTTGGAGAAGTCTTTTTTCCTTCGAAGATGTTAGCTGATGATTTTGGAGTTGGTGGATAACAAATAGATTATTTTTAAAAAAATTAGCTGCCAGGTCCACTTTAAGAATATGTTTTGTTAAAGAACCCAAATCATGAGAGCTAACACATAATGATCGAATATTTATCTATTGTGATTTTAATTTTTTTCGTCACTACGCATGGGTAACAAAATGGTATGACAGATTTGGTGACCAGTTGACTCCTTCGGTGCCTTTCCTAGTTGCTAGGATCGAGTTTTCGAGTTAAACAGGCGATTGCCGGCAGCTGGTGCTGCAGAGGCACGGCAGCCGGTGCCGGGACGCGATCTAGACGAAGGCGGCGGGCAGGGACGCGCACCGCACACAGGAGATGGCGTTGGGATGCTCGCGTCGCGTGGCCAGCCCGAAGAGACGCTGACGATGCGCGCGTGACGCCGAGGCCCGTCGCGCCGCCGGCTCCTCCGCCGTCGGTTCCCTCGCCGCCTCTGCCGCGACTCGTGCGTAGATTGCAGATGTGGTCACGAGGAGATGGGTTCGTAGGCCCGGCCAGTTGAGGTGACCCCAGTGCAGTCTAAATGGGCTGCACGGCCCATTCCGGTCCGGCCCATGCCCGTAACGGCCCATGAAGACACGGCTAGTGGAACGAGCCGTGCCCTGCCTGGCCCACGTGCTAAGCCACTGGCCCAATCACTTTGGACGGGTTGGTACGGGCCCCAAATGGGCCATGGGCTAGAGACGACACGCCAGCTCGTTTGGCCCGCAAATTTTTTTTTAAAAAAAATATATAATGAAATGGAAGAAAGGAATGGGAAAACAAGGACGAAAATTATAAAAAATATGGAGAAAAATAGGGAAAGCAGGGGAAAAATGAGGGGCATACAGAGCATTTCTTTTTAGTGATGTTCCACACTTTTAAATGCTACAAGGACCATTAGATAAAACACGATAGGATTATACTATTTCAGGCAATATTTTTACTCGTCTTTTCACATCTCTTGCATTAAACCATTTTGACAATCCGACTGTCAGTTTTGGTCTAAATCGGACGTCAAACGTCCAAAATATATATATATACAGCAGCAGCCGCCGGACAAAAAAACCTGATAAAAACCACCGGACATAAACAAAATCATGTCGATGGCAAGGAATTTGATCCATAATTTACTTTACAAGGGTTAACAATATACATTGCTTAGTCAATAATTTGAGACCTAGCTAGATATTAAGTGCCACCAACTACTGCTGGACCAGACAAGAATCAAGAATGAGGTAGCAGAAAACGCCAACTTCTCCATCCACATTTTACCCCCGTTGAGAAGCCTCCTGCAGCACTTTTCCATCCACTCAGTCCAACCAGTGAATAGCCTCCTGCAGGTTATCTCAGATATGTTCAGCTTTGCGAGGTTACACAATTCACCTGTCAAAGAACATGACAGATAGATTAATCAATGAGCTAAGCCTTGATGCTATTACATTAAACTATGATAGATATGCAACTATGATAAGTTTCACTACTACGATTGTAATAAGGTGAGCCTGCTTGACGATCAAGTGGACTACTACACATTCAGATAAGCAGTGAAGTTCAATGTGTCAAGTTATAGAGGCGAAGGGAGTGACATCAAGATGCAGGTAGATCCAAATAAATCCAGAAGCACCAACTTTAAAAGATATGAATAAACAATCAAATAAAATACCCTCTAATACATACAGATCAACATGAGGCTCAAAAGCACGACAAAGTTGTAGAGACAAATGAATATTGTCCAGACCCAACCTATGCCCTTTGGTAGAGGAGAGTTTGCGTCATCATAAACCGCAACGGTGGTTGCCACCTGAAAAGAAGTGTGTTCAGTAATCCATGGATAATTGAGCATAAAATTTATACTTGTCAGGATACTTTCCTGTAGCTACAAGCAGTAATCAAATACTTCGTACATAAAGAGTAATGGCCATTTGTTCGTATAAAGTGGTCCGACCAGTGACCAGAGGCATTGGCCAGGTCTAATAACATTGGGGCATACTGTGCAATATAGTACTACAAGACTCTGTTCACTTTGTACTTGCCCTATGTTATGTCCACATCACAACGCTATTTCAGAAACATAATTTGCCTCTGATTATAGCAGTGGTGCTACTGCTAAGCCAATTTAGGACTGGGGACACAGGCACGAGAATATTGCAAGCTCATTTTACTTGAGAATTGACAGACGGTTCTCTAAATAAATTGTATAACAACTGCCTCCTTCACTGATGCTTGAGACCTACTATATTAAAAAAAGTTCAAGCCCTCCACAATCTCTTTGCAAAATATCAAAGAGGACTTAGAAGAAAGCACTCTAGAATAATTTACAAGAAGGGCGAAGCCCTTAGCATTGATCAAAAGCACGAGAAAGACTACAACTTGATAATAGAGGATTCAGTGACTACTATGGAAAATATAGGTATTGGATATCCACACGGCTCACTAATTTGACTGGAGATAGGAGGTGGGTCAAATCCATATAATGTGAGATAGAGTATAACTTGGTTGCTATATTGTCTTATATCCTAAGGTAGGATATCCCATTGTAATACTATAAGGATTCTTGCTTTGTAACACGGCCCCCTTTATAAGATTGTTAATGTTGGAATTTGATTAAGTCTTTAAATAGGATCGGCCGATAGAAAATACTAATCGGCTCATAGGGTGAAGCCGATTAATACTGTAGAAGAGTCGATCAAATTGGTGGAAGATTGAATTGGTTTGTTTGAAGATGGAAAGTTATCCAAATGGAGTCGAGTCCAAAGAGGAGTAATGAGGATAACGGCAGGAAATAACGTTCGATGGTTGTTGTAACTGCGTTGAACTCTGTAATACTACGGTATAAATATAGACCCCTAGAAGCCTATAATAGATATCAACAGATCTATCCAATAAAACTTCGGCGCATCACCACCCTAGCTTGTCTAGGTTTTTACCGGCGGGTTTTGGCTCTCGATGCGGGCTGCATCAATCAAGTTCGATCTCCGATGAAGGAGTAAGTCCTGCCACTATTCTAATATATCTTGCTCTGTTCAAGACTACATCGGTTAGATTCGACCTCTTAGTCAGATCAAGTGTACTACATCACGTCCGCGCAGGGTCTATCGATTTACCAAGCTCTCTCTGTTATCGTCCGTCTCGTGCTGCATCGGTTAGTTTCGACCTATCATGTGGCTGATAGTAGATTGAGCCGTAGGCCTATATGTCTCTGCCCAACGTCTCGTCGGAGTGAGTAGCCAATGAGTTATTCTCAATACAGGTTCCCATATTTATTTCGTGTATCATCTAACGATCGATTCTCTAGAAGTCGATCCGGACACATCGGGCATTTCCTGGTACTATCTTGATTTGGTCCGATCTTTCAGGGCTCGCGGCTAACGTGGCCGGCATTGAGATCTAGCTGGTCTCGTTCCCCATCGACTCGAGCGGCCGATGGGTTTAGGTGTAGGCCTGCGTCAGACGTTCGGCCGATAGATAGCTGATGACTTCTTCTCTTTCCTCCCTCGTTGTCATGTTCGGTCTAAGCCTCCATTGTCTCTGAGTCATTAGTCCCTAACATCATACTGTCTCGGTTCGGTCTAATCTATTGAGGCTAGTCCTAATGGTGCCATTACTGTGATTGCTAGCCTACGTGACTTCACAGGGGATTGGCTCTCGCTCCATGCTTCGGATGCTACGTAGCGTCATCGTCTCTTTGGCTGATAGGTCCTCTAGTATATTACACGTGTCTATCTCTCACGCCTTCATCAGCTATTTAGCCGATGCTCGAGCATTGTTTTCCCTATCGGCACCAAGCCGATAGGGAGAGCCGGACAGGCCCATTGGCCGACCGGCTCACGGGTCTCATCCTTTCTCCTTATCAATTGCAAGGTCAAATTGATTGGCATGTCCTCGAGCCTCGAAGCTTAAGGACATGCACTGGAGTTAAGCAGATCTTCTAGGCCTTCGTGTGACCGAGCCGCCGTCTCTCCCTAGTCAGACCTTTCCCAGCGAGATTTGGCGGCAAGCAAAGACATAAAAGGAGCCTCTCGAAGGCATAAGAACTCAATTTCGATAAAATCAATACACTCAGTGAAATACAATCTATTAAAATATGAGTAGGGTATTATCTCACATTGAGTCCTGAACCTATATAAATCCTTTGTGTTGTTCTTCCATCCACTTTAGGTCTCATACGCTACCCACTTTAATTATTGCCAATATAAAATATGAGAGATCCCTTCGCTAAGAAACATTCGGAGGGATGTTTTGTAGAACATTCACTACACTATCATGTTTATTCCTAATTATATTATATAGGCAATGATACTGTTCTTGTAGTGGAGCTTGTCCTGATCACCTATCTTCCCAAAACCTAATTTAGGTACCATATCTCATAATATATTTGCCAAATATTGAAAAATGATGCTTGACCTTCATGAGACTGGCCTAGAAATGTGAGTCCCCAACTTTCCACTAGACTTTGTGACAAAGGCTTTGAACCGTACTTGTTACGAATCAATTGTTGCCATACTCTATTAGTGTTCACGCCGGATCTCGGCGCGAGCACGCTGACGCTTGAGAGGTCTACTTAGCTCTAGTGCAGGCTGATCGGCTTCTCTTTGTGGCTCGAGGTACGGCGTCAATGTTTGTGGTGTTCACGTCGGCTTCGGCGCGACGGTGCGGGTGCGTGCGTGCCAGTCAATTTGACCCTGCAATTGACAAGGAGGTGAGGCAAACGGGCCAGTCGGATGATAGGCCGATACGAACCCTCGCTATCGGCTAGCTGCCGATAGGATCGAGTTAGTCATCGGCCACGTCCGGATGACTCCTATTATCGGCTGGTCGTTGATAGGAATCAGGGCATCCTTTCATCGACTAGGGAGCAGATGAGGGCAAAGGAGGATGTCGATGAAGGATACGATATCTCCGGGTGTAGTGGATGCGAGGCCTTGATCCATCGGCCATAGAGCCCATGGAGGCACAGGATGGAGATGGCAGCACGGGACTCATTACCCGCCATGACGACGACGCTGGCATCGAATCTCGAAGATCGGACCTATCCGAGACAGTACGAGAATGAGGCCAACGCCAACGGGACGGTGGACGTCGGATCGGACATGCTGAAGTAAGGGCGAAGCGAACCCATCGGCTAGCTGAGCTGATGAGTGGATGTCTCTCTGGAGACAGGCGCGCATCGACTGGAAGGCCGATGTGCTTGGCGTGGCGCTCAAAGGAAAGTTTCTGAAGACTTGGTGCGTATCGGTCGAGGAGCTAATGCGCTGGACGTGTTGCTTAACATATAGATAACTCATCGGCTAACACTCCGATGAAACGCCGCATAGAGATCTATAGGCCTAAAGCTCATTCTACCAACGGCAGCCTCGTAGGTTTACCTAACCGATGCAGCACGAGACCGATGACGACGGAGAGAGCTTGACAGACCGATAGATACTACACTGATGTGATACGATACATCCTATCAGCCTAAGAGGTCGAACCTAACCGATACAGTCTTAAACAGAACGAGACATATCGAGATAGTGGCGGGACTTACTCTTTCGCCAAAGATCGGACTTAACCGATGCAGTCCCGCATCGAGAGCCAGATCTCACCGATAAAACCTAGATAAATTAGGGTGGTGATGCACCGAAGTTATATTGATCGAAGGATTGATCCTTATATATTTTCAGGGAGTCTATATTTATACCCTGGGTTTATAAAGTCCGACGCATTTACAACAACCATCGGATGTTATTTCTCAACAAAGATAAATAAAAATATCTCTAAAGAAGTTAACTAACTAACTAAATATTTCTATCCATTTAAGATAGGATAGACTACCCTGTCGTGAATCATGACTCCTCAAACTTGGTCTTATCTGGATAGTCTTCTATTCTGAAACCAAGTCTTTCTTTTCTTTAATCCGATCGGCTTCTTTTCTGTAGCGATCAGACACATCTTCAGCCGATCGGCCTTTTCCAATCTATTATCGGGCTGTCTAAATTTTGGCGTTAACAATTAGTCATAAACAACTTAAATAACCACTTGCTAATTAAGGGCTATGTTTTTCATATCTAAGTCATCAATTTCTAACCCCTCTTGATCTTTAGGTTGGCACATAATACTCAATTTCATCAATTAGCACCTTTTCTTTTGATCATCATACTGCCAATAGAATTTTGAGCAAAGATAATCAAGTTTCTTAAGCACACCCGTTGGTATTATGAAGAAAGACATCATATACATAGGAATACTACTAAGTACCGAGTTTATCAATGTTAAACGTCCTCCTAGGGTAAGATGTTTTCCTTTCTACCTAGTGAGTCTCTTCTCAAAGAGTTCTTCTACCCCTTTTCAATCAGCATTTCTTAGTTTCCTATAATGAATAGGAATGTCTAAGTAGTGTACACCAGAAATACAACCGAAAAGTTCAGTATATTGGTCTTCCATAGCTTGGGCTTCATCAAAACAGAATAATTTACTCTTATAGAAATTAATCTTGAGACTTGAGAGCTGCTTAAAAGCACATTGCAAAAGCTTCATGTTATGAGACTTCTCAAGGTCATAATTCATAAAAAGAATGATATCGTCAGCATACTGTAGCATAGAAATACCATCGTCCACTAGATGAGAGACTACCCCACAAATCTGTCTATTTGTTTTGGCTCTATTGGAATGGCCATCATAATAGCTACAATATTAAAAAGCATTGGTGAAGAGAGGTCACCTTATCAAAGGCTCTTTTGTTTTAAAAAAAAAGTCCAACATCATGGTTTTTTTTATTGATACACTTTCACCTAAAATAAAAGATACAATCCAAATCCACTTAGTTGAGAATCTTTTAATACGAAGAGATTACATAAAAATAACCATTTGACCTTATCATATGCTTTCTCAGAATCAGTTTGAATATCATCATTTAGTTTCTTTCCATGTAGTTCACGTATAGTTTCATGTAATTTAACAACACCTTCTAAGATGTTTCACCCTCACATGAAACTTGTTTGGTTCGGACTCACTACATGGTCCGGCACCAAGTTTATCCTATTTGTATTAGTTATATGCTATGGTAATCCTGTTTCCCCAAGGTAATGATTTTGTTTCTCCTATTTGTTACATGCTATTAGGGTATGAACTATAGTTCAGTCAACTATGACAGCATGTTGTGCTAATTTTTATATTTTTCTTGCATTAACAGGGTCGATATCTGTGAGATCAAGCTACTTTTGTTAGGTATGTTGCTGATTAAAGAACTTGATTTTTGTGAGCTATTTCATGTTTGAGAGCTATATTTTACTCACCTCACCTTCAAAAGATGAAGCAGGCTTGAATGAGGAGTTAACTGCCATGTCCTGTTTGGAATTTTAGTAAATGCATAAATGAATCGTTCTCTATATGTTAGGGTAGAAAGTTGCTTATTAATGGTCAAGATCTCATCGTGTAATATATGGCTGTATAATTAGCCAACTATTTCTATAGAACTTCTGCATATCTAGATGAACTTCTGCTGTTATATTAGGGTGGAACTAGTGTAGTCATGTAAGGCAGCTGTGCTGGTGCAGACTATGGAATTAGGCCAAAATATCAGACATTTTCTGACCTAAACTTGCATAGCTCTAACTTATGTACATGGCAAGTGGATTATAGTTATCTAGATCCAAAACTGAGGGGAAAAAATCTCCATGTTAGCAATCACAAGAACTAGCAGTTCATGGATCATGAGATAGTTAGGCTCCAAATTTTGCTATAGCTAGGGCTTTTGTCTTGTGCTACATTTGTCAGCCACATCTGGATTACAATGATGTAATGATGTATTGATTAATCCTGTACATGCATATCTCACATGGTTGTACTATGAATATCTGCTAGCATTTGTTCCGAATTCACTGCTTATCAGTCTTTTCCCAAGGATAGGTTGTTACAGAAAGCATTAACTTATTGTTTTTTTTTCTTTGATCAACTTTACTCTATCAGTGATGAAGGTGCAAATGGACTGGAGATGGAATGGCAGGAATTACTTTATTTTGGGAGGAACCAGATTTATTTGACTCCTTGTTTTTATACTGCCCATGCAAAGTTTCATCTCAGTGCTTGTTATTCATATCTGCTCAATTATCATTCTTTAATTTCTCTTCAGAATTATTCATTTATCTTCTCACTATGCACTTCTGGAGTAGAGTAGGGCAGAAGCATATGAGTCTCTTTTTTATTATGGGCAATTAACTTATTCTATTTTACACGAGTGCATTAGTTTTAATCTTTTGTTGAGGTCACAATTCTTATATAGGTTACTATCGTTTTTTCCTCTGGCAGGTAATGGAACTACTAATATTGGGCGAAGATTGAATGATAAAAATGTCAAAGATGAATTTTAGAGCAACCCTTGCAGTAACCATCCTCGGTTCTTGAACTACAAATCAGATTTAGTTCTTAAATTTATGGACAAACCAGATTTTGGGAGTAGGGACTCCATGTGCATTGTACTGAGTGTCAATGTCAGTTGTTTCAGATTTATGCCACCTTATAGCGATGATGAATATGTAAAAATGAATGATTGGTCTCCATTGGCATTTTGTTTAATAGTGTAATGTTCATTGCAGGATTATAATTATTTGTCATGCCTTTCATACTGTTTCATTTTTTTTAAGTTACTGTATGAATTTTTCTAGAAGTTTTCATAATTTTCTGATTTTCCCAGTAAAATTGAAAATTTTAACAATATTTTTGTCCTTTTTTAAATATTTTTTCGTTGTTAGGTATTTGACTAATATATAGATATCGAATTTTAGTTAGGATATCCCTCCAATACCTCTCTGTCCAGTGTTTTGGCAAACAGACAAAAAGTTGCCATTCATCTGTTGTCTTAGGAATCAATCCAAAGGTGCGAAAAATGGAGTGATTTAAGGTGGAAAATCTGTCGACGTACGGATGGGCTCGAGTCCCAACTTGCAGGGCTCGAACGAGAGCGAGTGTGCCCGCGTTTTACGACGCTTTTGGGAGGCCCAGCTTCCGAAACGGCAGCACACTAGCAGCACATTGTCCAAGAACCTCTGCAGACAGCAATTGAACAGTCCTGATACCTGAACTCAGTTCATTCTCCCTCTTCTTTGAAGTTAGACTTTCCTTGATTTTTCAGGCAGCAACAAGTTTCAAGAAATTAGTAAAATGACAGCAACATGGCTGGGTTCAGCATCCTAATTCTTCCCTCGCATGTTATTTCGGCCAAGTATTGCTCGTTGATGACTGTTAACAGTGGCGAATTGTAATTTTGCAGAGAATACTCATCCGAAATGAGAGTTCGAGATATGCAGACACTGAGTGCCAAGTGAACTGATATATATATATATATATATGGTACTGAAAGAAGCTAGTGTACGAGTATATGACGGCAATAGTAAAGTAATTTTTTGTTCAATATAATCTTTCACAAGTTCCTAGTGATAATCTATTGTTTGCTTGTGCTCATTATAATTACGAGTTTTCTTGTTTGCTAGCCAAATTAGCCCCAGAGAACACGGCAATTTCATCAAACTGTGCTCCTTCTGTTTCATCAGCAACTGATGTCAATACTCAGGACATCATTAATCATCAAAAACAGACAAAACCGAAACTCAGACTATATTAAATCTATGGCCTCAGTTTTATTGGTGAAACATGACTATCTAGCAAGAATGGATATGATAATTAATCAAACAATCATCAATAAAAAAAACACCAAATATATGGCCTGATCTGTTTTCTCGGTCCACTTTCCAAATGAGCCAGCTTCTCAAGACTAAAGAGCTTGTCTGGTCATCAACTTCATTCAATTTTAATTACTACACCTCCATTCTCAAAAGCATGATGTCTTAGAATATATGGGATCAAGCCTCAAAATTTTAAATATGAAAATTATATTAGTATATTTGTCATGAAAAAATCTTTCATGTAGTTGTATCCTTAATATTTTTGTAAGTACATAGTACAAGAAAATAATATAAAACATGTGCACGGGAGAATGTGTCAGCATCCGAAACATCATCCATGTGAAAGCAGAGGTAGTAGGATTTATGGAACAAAACCAAACGGAAACAAAACGTTCGATGGGTACGCCATCCCAGATGGATGGTGATATTCCGAAACACGAAATGCTCTATGTTGATCGTCGCACAAGCCTGCTCCCGTCCAATTTCGTCTCGGGTGGGGCGTAGTGGCTGTTCGCCTTCCACGCAACATTATTGCGCCCGCATGCAACGGCTTGGAACGATCGTCCCTGTGCATGAAACGTGCCATCCACCGTGTGGTTGGGCATAAGCATGCCACGCTAGCTGCGCTCATGCATGACTGGGACGCGCGCGGCGGCCGAAGCGACGCTGCATCTCCTTCGATGTTGATTAAACGGATTACTGGGTGCTCCCTAGTCTTGGCCTGCTGCCTAGGTCTTATACGATGATCAGGCTGGGATGGAGAGAGTACATAAAAAACCGTAAGAACTTTTCAAACATGCATGCGCATGCATGGTAGATTAGTTCTCCATACCAATATTTAACTACCTTAATTACTACACGGGCATCCATGCCATGCATGTATATATGAAATTCAGCATAAATATTAAGTACTCTTACAAATGCTTATCGTTTTTGACCAGACTAATATCAGTCTTTTAAAATTTTAATTATAAATATTTTTTAGAATATTTGCTTTAATAATATGGTGGCTATATGTATCATATAGATTAAGCTTGAATAGTACTTCAATGAGCTCAAACACCTATTTTAAAATATAATATGCATTTTATTTTGTTAGAATAATTATTTTATGAGCTCAAACAACTACCAATGGCCTTCTGCACATCCTGAATGCACAACCATGGAGGGTAAGATTCATGCGTTCCAAAAAAAGCCCTACATATGTATGAGTAATTTGTATGAGGCAAAAATTATAGTGAAATCATGTGTTTTGATAATAAATTTTGAGAAGAACTCTATATTTCCTCTGTTTCAAAAGATAAGCATTTTATAGGATTAAAAATTTATCTACTACCTAGGGAGTAAAAAAATATAAGCACTTTTAGAGTTGTTACCTCAACAACCCTTTCATAATTCCCAAACGCATTTCATTTAATAAGAGGTATAATAGGTATAATAGTTTTTCTGCTTCATTTTTAATCTCCTAAGAAGTTAGAAATGATTGTACAATATAATCAACCATATATCGACCAAATCAACCTACCATACATGTAAACTCTTCATATAAGGAAAACATTTTTGTTTAGCATATTCTTTGCCTGTTTGGAGTGCCTGTTCATCCACGGTTTGGCCGGAACCGTGCAAAACCGTTGGACTAGGTTTATACAATTCCATTGACACATCAAAATACCACAGAAATTTTGAAACTATAAAATGCCTAACTAAATGCGACACATTAATTAGCTTAGTCCTAGGCGTGGCCCCTGTTTCTCTGGCTCAACCCTGCTCGACTGCAGCATCAGTTATATACATCAAGATGCAGGCAATAAGTTTAGTTAACCAAAGTGATTGGTCTGAAAAGTATGTTCTTTTAGCCTATTCCCAGTGTAGGTTTTATAAAGGTTTCAATCTTATTAAATGGAAATATCACATAGGCTAACTGATGATATGTCAAAAAAATTTATAAAGAGAGAAAAAAAATGAGTTTCATCTAAATGAAATCTTGTTTACCTATACATTATAAATATAATGAAACCCTATTGTGACTGGATTGTTTCATCCTATATCTTGGAAACTAAAGTGAAACCCTATTGTTGCCAAATAGTTTCATAACACAATTCAACAATTAAAATGCTATGACTAGTATGTTAAATTGCAAAATAAAACCATACATTGGAGACATTTGTTTCATTCATCAAACCAAATCTCTTTAGATGATATGACACTCTTTAAAACCGTGAAATAAAAATCTTCACTAACAATGTCCTTACATCCTACTAAACAATTAAAATATTGTTCATATTTAATAAAACACTCTCCAGAAGGGTCCATGTAGTGGAGAAGTTGAGGTGTACGACTGAAGGTTTGAACAAGACAGGATCCTCTCATTGAAAACATTACGATGATCCATATTCATTTTTTGTTGGTTTGTGATGCATTCGTTTTTCTTTCCTTCAGGAACTGTTGCTCTCTACTGTCGCTTCTAGTGGGACAAAGACCTGCCCAGAATATATAGAGAGAAGGAATATAAATCTATTCCTCTAATTTTATATTTGTTGATAGATAATTAGGTAATGCTGATGGAAGCACCCAAAAGATCGCTCCTTGGATTTTTGTGCTGATGAAAGCAACACAAAGGTTGCTACCATACGTCAGCTACAGCTAACTAAGCATTAGTTTTCTCAATGATATATACTATGGCATCTTCTTCATTTATTGTAGTTAATTTCCAATATGCGTCGACGTATTATCTCTCATTATTACAGGGTAGCTTACCAGAAGTACACAATTTGATTCTTTGTACTTCAGACATATAGTTAATTACTAGGAGACCCAGCGGTTTGAATCAATTTTTGAGGTATGCAACATATGTGCTAGTAAACCAAAACAACACATAACAATATAATTAAGTTTTGTTGATGAAATTATTATAATCTAAAAAGAATTGGACAAGGCATGCTGCGTAATGTCAAAACATGACTCGTTCAAATTCTTTGTTTCTTCAAGGACTCAAGGTGGCTTGAATTGAAAGCTTGTTGGTTGATGAGAGATTAGAACTGGTATCTAACTTCATTGTCAACAAAAAAGTTCTCTTTTGTCTTTTGTGCAAAAAATCAAACCCTAGAGGGAGAAGAAAAATAAATTAATAATGAAACTTGAAACTATTAGGCTACCAAACTTTGTTAATATTTTGATATCTCTAAGCTACTTAGTCATGACATGTTGTGACTGAGAAAGTCCTTGCATATTAAATATATGCTTACTTGCCGAATGAACACTACTGAAGTGGAAGCTCAATTACATGTTTTCTGATTCCATGTCAAATTTCACTAAATATGCATAATTTAATTTAATACATAATTATAAAATTGTTTTTATAAGAAGTGAAATCATTTATAAATTCGTGTGTTCTTTGTTGGTCTGAAGCAATGATTTTTTTAATACAAAATGTTCTTATTCTTCAATATAATGCCACCATTAATTTCTACTACACATAATACTTGGACATGGATTTTTCTAAGAAATAACTATCTAGCTTGTTTAAGCTTGTTCTCTTTTTCTGACCAATTCAAGTAGAACTAGTCTCATGCTTTCATGTTTCTTCATCTCTGAAGAAATTTGCACATCTCATTGTTGATGTAACCTAGAGTGTTAGTTGAGGCAATGACGAACGGGAACGTTTAGTTGAAAGGAATAGGCTGTATAGAGTTGTTGAAAAGGTGGAGCTTAAAAGCAAGCTTAAAACTGCCCTATGCAATATAATGTAACAAAACAAGGACTGGCAGTTCATTAGTTCATCAAATTAATATACTTTTTTCATGGACAATATATACTACTCATCGTCGTTGTGTATCAAAGGAAGATGGGAGGAAATGGGGTTTGATAGAGACTTTTTCGATAATTACGATATATGTTGTCATCTCATTCAACATTAACAGGAAGCATTGAGTACTTAATTTCCAACCCTTATGGTGCTTATGCATAGATATGGCCCGCGTATTTACGCGGCTAGAATATGATCGTGATATTCTCATGTTAGTTTAAAACATTCATTGTTGTCAGAGTAAAGTGTTTTTTCTACTATGATGATGATTTTGCACGTTAAAAATTAAATAAAAATACATGTTGAGATAATGTAACTGAATGATAATAGTTATTGATAAATTTGGGCATAATATGGTGGGATTTGCAACTCTACCGCAAATCTACCATGTTGTGATATATCGTTTACTTCTCTATAATTATGCTTTAAGATTACTATGATAGAAAACACAAAAAAACATGCAACCTGACAATCAATTTTGGTTATGGTACCCTGTGAGCTTTCCATATATATAGTGATGGAAGCCTCCCACCTACCTGTGAGCATTCTTCTGGCTGTACACCTGCACAATGTTAATTATTTTCTTTCATGGAATCCGAGATTAGGTTTTAGGGAAAAATGATATCTTGGGGTCAACTACACGTTAAACATCTTGCAGGTCAAATTAAATCTATCATCCATAACCGTCTGATATAAGATGAGCTTATGGCATATGCTACTGTTGATTTCTAGCAGCCATTTCCAATTTCCGTGCCACCTATATTACACACACTCTCTCCCTCCCCACTCTTCTCTCTACCCCTTTCTTCTCTACTAATTCACACATGTTATCGAGTCCAAATTTGCTCTAACATAGTTTCTCTGGTGTACAGGCATTCCTTCCTCCAACAATGTGTCAAACAAGGTGATATGGCACCATACTTAGTTTGTATACAGATAAAATAGATAATTATGTTTTTATTCAAATCCCAATTATCTATGTTCACGGTCAATTTTTATATTTTTATATAGTATTTGACATGGACTTTTCTGTAACATTTTTACTATGTTTAGTTTAAATTTAAATGATATATAAATTAAACTATAGAATGATGAAGTCAAATAGTGCAAATTTTCATATATTTCTTATTCTGGATTAAAAATATTATTAGATGTTCTTTTACATGGACCCTGTAGTTAGTCCTAAGTACGAATATATATTCATTTGTGTGTTTTGATGTGGACTTTTCCCGTTACATATTTGGTAAGTACACATCTTTACAATTTTTATTCTTTTTTAATTTATTTTTTTCCAAACTTAGAATGTTTTTGGATTTCACTTTATTTTGGATTTCATTTTAGAACTCTTACAAAAGTAAATTTGTATTAATCTCTAACAAAAGTAAATTTGTATTAACTCTTCTCTCAATATCCTTTAATTTTTATTCTTAATTTAACAAATTTGTAAATTGTATTTTTATGGACTCTTTAGTTTAATCCTGGTTACAATGCAAATCTACTATGCAATCAAATAAAGATACATTTTTCTAATTAATGTAAGGATTTTGTATGGCCTCAAGAGGGCTTCTCTTTATAGTCACCATGAGAGATCTTTATCTCCCTTAGTTTGATAAGATAATAAACATATAATTCTATTTTTATTCCAAATCCAACTATTTATCTTCCATATTGAATTTACAAATGATTTTAGTCTTTATATAAAAACATAACATCTACATGTTTTACTTTGAAATTCCCATGATAGTCAAATTACTATATTTTTTTAAAGTTTTAGTTACTCTTGGATCATATATTTTTTAAATTTCTTGTGGACAGTATACTTGATGTGGAATAAGTTGATATTTTAAAATTTTGTGCCTTTTTCTTATTCCAAATTTTAATGATTTAGGGATTTTATTGTGTAATTTGTGTTGAAACCAAATATTGTTGGTTTTCTTTTATTTTTATCCCGAATTAAAATGATTCTTGGATTTTATTTTAAATGGGATTTTAAAAATATTTTTAGTCCTAAAATTTTATATTTATAAGCAACCATATTTCTTTATATATTTATTTTTACTACTACTACTAATATTATTACCCTAGATTATTCTGAATTTTATTATTTTATTTTGCTTCAAAACCTGTATTGAAATTAAATTGGTTTTTTATTTTATTCAAAATTTTAATTGATATCCATTTTTACATGGAATCTTTTAATATTGCTTGTTTTTTATCCAAATTTCAAATATTTTTATATTGTATTACTATGTTGATTCTTTTATTTATAATCCATAACTTAGAATTTTTTTGTTGCTCTGAATTATGTGGGAACATCGAAACTCTTTTTCTATTAATTTAATAAGATATATTATAGATTATAAACAACACCAAGTCAAAACTACCACTCTATAACCTTATAATTTTTTATCTTCCATGATCTAAATGTAAAATATTTTTTCTCCGGTTAATTTTAGAATTTTTAAACCTCAATAGCAAACTTATTTTTTATGATGGCGTGTTACAACCATATGTGTAGATTTACTTTCATATCATCAAATTATGTCGCTGCCTAAAGTGCATGCAGAAATCATGTTGATGAAGCTTTATAAAATTAAAATAAAGTATACGAACATAGCAATAGTTGTGTTTGTTTCTATAGTGTCTCGTCGATCGTGCGCTATTGCCGGCTGCAGCCTAATATTTCTGGTCTACTGTTGGTATGTGCATATTGCATGATATGCATATATTAATCCTCTTCTTCTTCATCATCAATGGCTACATTTGTAAATGACATGTATGTGTCTCTGCCACTTATTAATTCTATTTTCATTCCTCAGAACATGCCAAAGAAATTTCCTTCCATCTTTCGTCACTTAATATATTTACTATTTTTTTACAAAAATCATTTTTAACTCTAATTACTGGCTCCAAAATCTATGTGCATGCAATGTATCCGATTGCTATATCCTAATTAATCAGAGCTCTTAATTGCTCCAGGGTGTCCGTTTAGAATTGAGGAAAGAATTACACAGGAGTAGTCCACCTATTCGGACTCCTATTCTACTGTACTAATCAACGTGTCCCTTAGATTCTACTGATTGTTTTCTATTCGGACTCATGTTATCCAAGTTAATCTACACCATCAAAATCTAGTCCACTATAATCTAATAGTGTATATTTTTGCCTTTTTCTCTAATTAATATGATAATTTCTAGATTTTTAGATAAATATGGTGACTTTTTAAGCCATCTTTATAATATAATAGATAGATAAATTTCTCTAGTGTAAAGTTAATTATGTGGATTTTACATGTTTTACAAGATCAAAATGGACCATGGATCAGATTGACCGCTTCCGAGCTCTTAAGTACGTATTAAGGCAGTAATTTGTTTTGATATGACTTCCTTGCATTATATAGTGAGCCAAACTAGCTAGAACACACGGTAGCAAGAAGTCAAGAAACAAAACATCCGTGACAAATATGTCTCCTTAATTTGTGTGTAGGGTTACGGGTATGTTATAATAATATAGATTTACGAGTAAGCTAAATAGTATAAAACAAAATTTTCTACTATAAAATAATTTCTTACAACAACTACGTAGTTTCATAATAAAATAATTTTATCTTATTTTATAAATATGTTAAAAAAAGGAATTAACGATCAAAATTGTATTTTAGAGAAAGTATTGATGCTGAAAATGATATGTTTTCGTGACTTGAGGAAGTATATGCCCACTAACCTTGTGTGAAACATGGTGTTAATACATAGTAGTTACGGTGTGCTGCTTGACCATCATATATAATAATTAATTTATTCATGGTTGTTTGAAAACAAGGCGAGCCCAGACTAAATTTGAATTGAAAAACAAGCTAGTATTGTTTCAATATGTTGCCCAAATTTATAGGATAAAAGATATAAACAACATCTAAGAAACTAGATAACTACCACAGCACTGCTGCGTGGCCTTGCATAGATTGAATATAACCTAGCTTGATGTTCATCTCATTTTTACACTGATTATCTAAATCGTGCGTGAATCTTTTTATGTTACCTAATCAACACTCTTACATATGCTACAATAAAAGGTCTTGGTGATTTTGATGGTAAATATTGCATATTGTAATAAGAAGAATACTGGAACTGTTCCTGTCAAAAGTATTAATGCTTTAGAGAGAAAAACGAGATAGCGGAAACATTTTTAGCCCTTTTTGTAAAGGACGTTCTCAACATATTATATGGATAATAAATTTTTACACTTCAGAAAATTTTTTTTATGCCCTGTAGCTAGCTGAATTCTAGCAACTCTCACTCCCTTCCAATATATATTCTGCTGTGCAAACGTCTCATTCATGGATCGAGCCTAGAGGTTAATTAATAAATTAATTAGAAAAATCTTAATAATTAAAGGACTAGTACCTATTAGCTGTAATATGTATGGTACGGTGGCTGAACTAGTATATTGTCCTTAATACACAGGATCTACATGCGTAAACCATTTGATTTGAACCAAATGCTGGCATTATACACATGAATTGGGTTTAGTGTTCATGGGTATAGCTGGTTTATGCTAGATCTGATTTTGAGAGTTTTTCTCCAGAAAGGTCTGAATGGAAATTACATGGCACTGTTTGTTTAGAACCCAAAGTTTAAACCGAATTATGATATGTTAGGGGCAAACCTAGAAATGGGCCAAGGCTCGGGCCGACCAATTAAATTTTGGGCCAAATTTATGTTAACATGGCGAAAAAAAATTAAAAGTGCATAACGGGCTTTATGTCCCCAGGCCATATGCCTTAGGATGACAGAGACGTGGTGTTATCCCTGGATACATACATAGATCATGGTCTCCGTAAGGGCTCCCTGCTACGCGTAGTCTTCTCCTTTTGCGTGCAATGCAACTGCTGTAACGCTCTTCCCTGTTTTCTCTCTTCACCTTTCGCTTGTTTCTTCCCTTTTTGCCCTCTTGCAGTCCGCGGCGTCTTTCCATCGCTCGTTTGGAGGCTCCGCGCGCTTGTCCGCCGGGTACCGCCTAATCCCCAATCCTAATCTCGCTTCCGGCTGTGCGCACGTGAGGGCGACTCGACCGACGAGCTCCGTCGGCTGCGCACGCGAGGCGGCGAGGCTGTCGGGCTTGACGAAGGCATCGTCGTAGCCGGAGGAGGAGAAGACGGCGGCGCCGAGGCTGCCGGGGTCGAGCACCGCCGAGTAGCACTGGTATCCGCTGGAGATCTTCTTGATCTGCGTCGCTCTGAAGGAGCCGCCGATGGAGGATAGCGTCGACGCTAGCGCCGACGAGCGAGTGGTGGCAGTGGTCGCCGACGTCGCCGGGGCGGTGGTCGTTTCGACGTCTCGCCATCATCACGGAGTTGGACACTTGAACGACGACGACTCGGAGACGACCGCGGCGCCCCGTGGTCGGGACTCGGGACTCGGGAGCCATCAGCGACCTGCTCGACGTGCTGCCGGCGCCGGCTTCTTCTCCTACTCGACCCCGAGCTCTCCTTGGTGCTGCGGATCGATCCCGCGCCACTTGCACCCCTAGCTCTGTACGTTCCGTGACTCCTCCCGCTCAGGTCACCCCTATCCCACTCTTTGCTTCTCTGCTGAGTTTCCTTCCCAGACTAATGTATCCCTTCCTACAGTCGTCCCGCTTGCTCTTTGCATAAAATTATGTGTTGGTTAATGTTTTTTATGAAAAATTAACAATCTGCTAGTTGAAAATTTGGTTTGGAGACTTTACGGTTGAAAGTGTGTATAACTAACATGGTCAGTTTGTGATATTTATTCTCTATGGTTTGGTTGATTGGTATGTGTGTAGGTCTTAGAGGTTAATCTTGTTCAACGACGGATTAGAACTAGACTCAGAGAAGAGAAGAGTTATATCCAAAGTGATAAAAAATATCGGGTGATAAGATTGAACACAAGACGACACACGGTAAATGGACGGACACCGTGTGGAGAGGTCTTTGTAACTGGCTTCACAAAGTCGAGTATACAGGTGTCGAAAATTCATAAAGAAAATTGGAGGAAAAAAAACGAAACGAGAGAGAGAAAGGCCGTGGCCTAGTGGTGGCCGATTCATGGCCTAGCAGTGGCAAATTCGTGGCCCAGCAGTGACAAATTTTCAACAAAGCAATGGCCCAAGCACACAGGGCACACGTGGCTTGCGAGCGGATAGCGATGGCCCAGGTATGGGCGTAAAGACAAGTAGCCTAACAGCACGTGGAAGGGACGGCCTAGGTTCAACAGGTGTGCGCGGAGATTGATGTGTCAACCCGACCGTATCGGTGTGCATGGGTGCATGGCACACACTATGGCAACTAACGGATAGGGCTTGTAGCACGCGTGGGAGAGAGCGTGTGAGTGAGTGCGCTGCACGGGATCCTAGTGAAGATTGGCACAGGTGACATGGAGGTAGTAGTGGTGAGATTCTCTATGGCTATGCGTTGGATCATGTAGCCTTCCATGTGGTGGTTGATGTGGCACAACTAGAGCCGTCCATTTTAAATTTGTGTGAAATATTTAGAGGGTTAGGGTTTCACTCTAGGATTATTAGGACATTGTCTCATAGCTTAACCAACCACCCTTAAATTATAAAAGGAAGGGCATAAACTAGGGAATGCTTTGCAACTTTGAGCACATTTCAAGAAAGTTGAGGAGAAATTTATAGAGGGTTAAATAAGAGGAAGCTATGAGAGTCTTAGAGAGCTTTTTTTAGAGAATTTTTAAAGTTTTGTGAAAGTTTTATAAACATATTTTAATCAATGAAATAATGTTTATTTTACAATTAATTTCCTTGTTCCAATTTAAAATTATATAATTTAAATTTCGTATTTAAATTTTGTATTTATATTTCATAATTTAAATTTTTGGTATTACTCCTCGAGTTTATTTTTTTTCATCTAACTCTTTTGGATCTTGAATTTTGTTTTGGTGTGATGAGAAAGGACTCAATCTCTTGGAGAAAAACAAATTTGAAAGGTTGAAGTGACTAAAAGAGTAAGTTTATTTTACACCATTTGCTTGACTCTTATAATATGTTTCAGTTCTTATGATGGAGTAACTTGTGATAGGGTAAAAACCCTTAGCCAAGTAATACATATTATTCATATAAATTTGATTTATTATTTACAGTATCTTGATCTAGTTTTTTAATAGCTAATTTAACTAAGTTAATATTTTACATGTATTTTAGAGACAAAATGAATAGCTCCATACATGCCATGTTGTTTATTCAAAGTAACATGCTTTCTTGGAAGAACACATTGCACAAATGCTTCTTTGGGAGACCCCTTTGCAAACACGTACGTACCAAAACGCAGTCAACTATCAGAATGGAAAGGGAGAACACATGACGTACCTAAGAGCAGCTCATGCTGTCTTAATTGCAACAATAGAAATATGTTAGTACTTTCGGCTCATGCTAACAAAGAAAAATCTTTCAGAGATTAAATAGACTTTAAGAGGAAAAAGATACTGCTTCTCACGAGATGTGCGGTCCTTGCAGCCATTTGCTATCTTCAATCCACCAAATGTCAATAACCACGGCTTCATAGACAACATAATGAGCAACCAACAAGCGAGAGCAAACCGAGCCGTAAGGAACGAAAGCACAAGTCCGCAATGTTCACACACATGTGTATATATATACACACACATAAGAAATCAATTCTATTCTACCGATCACTGCACAAGCACAGCACAATTACAATTAAAACACACGAAATGGGAAGGAATAGAGTGCTTCTTTTCTTTCTTTGTTTGGGTACAAGTTACAGCAGGAGAGTTGAATTCATCTCAGACCTCTCTTCTCTAGTGCTATTTATACATGGTGAATGTCAGTTGATTTAGCACATAAATTTTTCAACCTTTTAACTGCCAACTCTCTTTACTATGACAGTTGTTAGTCTATTGTAACCCTCATCACCGGGTGTGGCCGCTGATCCGGCCCCTCCGATCTAATTGGCTGATCGGCTGCCGATCTGATTCCGATCGGCTGCCAACCCCTCTGATCTGATCGGCTGATCGGCTGCTGATCTTACCCCTCATGGCTGGCGAAGACGATGGCGTCGCTGCTTCCAAAGACCGCCGTCTCGTGGCCGATGCTGCTCGCACTGACGAAGCGCGTTGGGCTGAGGAGGCCCGCCTTCGCAACGATGCCCTGGACGCGTACGAGAGCGCTCAGGTTGTTGCCAGCGGTACCAACCGCATAGCTGCCACTCGACCGATCGTCATCCCTTCGGTTACCAATGCGTACTCTATGCGCACATGTGATAAAGCTGGCATCGCACAGCCCATGGATCGCCTCAACCTCCACGCTGTGCCCATGTCACCTCTTCCTCGCTCCGTTCGTGATGCACTGTCAAACCCCAATTGGCAATCTGCTATACAAGCTGAGTATGACGCTCTGATTATCAACGACACCTGGAGTCTTGTGTCTCGCCCTCCTAGCATCAATGTTGTGACTGGCAAGTGAATTTATCGACACAAATTGCTCGCTGATGGGTCTCTTGATCGCTATAAGGCTCGCTGGGTACTGCGGGGTTTCATACAATGGTCCGGTGTTGATTATGATGAAACTTTTAGTCTCATTGTCAAGCCTATGACAGTTCAAGTTGTTATCTCCCTGGCATTATCTCAGAACTGACCCATTCATCAACTAGATGTGAAGAATGCATTTCTCCATGGCACTCTCATTGAGATAGTGTACTGCGTGCAGCATTCTGGATTTGTGGATTCTTCTCGCTCAAATTTTATCTGTCAGCTTAACAAGTCCTTATATGGTTTAAAGCAGGCTCCTCGTGCTTGGCATCATAGGTTTGCCTCTCACCTCGTGTCGCTTGGATTCGTTGACACAAAGTCAGATACTTCGCTCTTCATATATCGCCGCGGTCCAGACATGGCCTACTTACTGCTATATGTTGATGATATTGTCCTCACCGCCTCCTCTGCTGGGATTACTCAAGCACATCATTGAGGCTCTCTGGCGTGAGTTTGCTATGACGGAAATGGGTCAGCTGCATCATTTTTTAGGCATTTCTGTGACACGCTCTGTAGATTGTCTGTTCCTTTCTCAGTGGCAGTATAGTCATGATATTTTGAAGCATGCCAGGATGAGTGCATGTAAGCCATGCAGCACACTTGTTGATCTACACTCTAAATTATCTGCTGATGGACCACCTGTCGCTGACGCTACACAGTACCACAGCCTAGCTGGCGCTAGGCAGTATCTGACTTTTACCCGACCAGACATTACCTTTGCAGTTCAGTATATATGCCTCTATATGCATGATCCTCGAGAGCCACACCTCGCTGCTCTCAAGCAGATCCTGCGCTACTTGTAGGGCATCCTATCTCTTGGACTGACCATGCACCGATCTTTACCTGCAGATCTTGTTGTTTACACGGATGCCGACTAGGCTGGTTGTCCTAACACTTGCTGGTCGATCTCTGGCTACGCAGTATTTCTCGGGGATAACTTGGTGTCCTGGTCTTCCAAGTGTCAGCATACGGTCTCCAGATCGAGTGCCAAAGCTGAATATTGTGTTGTGGCAAATGGTATTGCTGAAGTTACCTAGCTGCGACATCTGCTCCTTGAGCTTCATCACCCCCCTCGCTATGCTACCTTGGTCTATTGTGACAATATCAATGCTTTATATCTCTCCAGCAACCCAGTGCAGCATCAGCGGACGAAGCATTTTGAGATTGATCTCTATTTTGTTTGAGAGAAGGTCATCCTCGATCATATTCGGGTCTTACATGTTCATACGACATCGCAGTACGCCGATGTCTTTACCAAGGGCCTTTCTACCTCACTATTTCAGGAGTTTCGATCTAGCCTGAAGTTAGCAATGCTCTCGATTAGACTGCGGGAGAGTGTTAGTCTATTGTAATTATATAAAGTGTAATTATAGTAGGTTAACCGTGGCATGGTTGTGTGATTGCTTTGTAAGCCACTCCGGTCGGCCTATATATATTGATACATTGACAGGGAATAGGATCAATCATTCCCACACTTTCAACAGTAAATTTGAACACAATAGAATCCTTTTCACAACACTCCCTTTTAAAACAAATTTTATTCTATGCATATGCCTTGTTAAAAACTTCCTCCAAAAACCCAATAGAAAAAAGGGTAAATGAATAGAGTACATTGCATTCATCGACTATGTTGCACTTGTTGCCTTAATAAATAACTTACGTGAGAAAACCCAATGGGAGAAACTCACAAAGGAAAAAAAAGTACAAAAGTTGGTTAAAATTTTGAACCCGTTTGTGATCTTCAAGATCACAAAGCATAGGCTATCTCAAATGTCTACTCTTGATCCATGCAATTTACTAAGTCATCTCATGTCAATACCACGAACATATTTATAGAAACTTGATGCTGGCAGAGACATCATAGATAAATATACAAGATTTTTATATGACTTAGTTTGTAGGATATTTATTTCTCCACTCTTTCGGAGTTCGTGGGGATAAAAGAATTTGGAATTAATATGTTTTGTGAGATTACTCTTCACATAGCCCACATATATTTATGCAACACAAGTCGCATTATCTTTGTAGATAATGGTGGGGTGTTATTAGTGTTTAGGCTGCATGACCTCTAGATGTGACCAATCATCCGCTTGAGCCATACACATTCACGTGTAGCTTCATATAATGCAATTATTTCTGAATAATTGGTCGATTTGGCAACTAAGGTCTGTTTCACTGACCATCAAGAAATGGCAATACCACCATAGAGAAAAATGAAACTAGTTTGGGATTTAGCGTTATGAGGATCAGGCATATAGCTAGCATCCATATATCCCACCATGGATGGATCCTGATTCTTTGGGAACCATAATCTAAGGTCATGAGTACCTTTGTAGGTACCTGAGTAAGGTTTTAACACCAACCTAATGTCTTCTAGTTGGTGCAACACTCTGTACCTAGTCAACAAGTTAACTGTGAAAGTGATGTCAGGTCTTATACTATTCACAAGGTATATCAATGCGTCAATAGCACTTAAGTAGGGAACTTCATGTCCCAAGATCTCCTCATTCTCTTCATTGGGTCTGAATGAATCATTGTCCGCTTGTATGGATCAAACCACCATGGGGGTTTTGAGAGGATGGCAATTATCCATGTTGAATTTTTCAAGTACCCTCTTGTATAGGTAGACTAGTGTACAAACACTCCTTCACGGAGATATTTGATCTACAAACCTAAGAAAAATTTAGTTTTCCCCAAGTCCTTTATCTCGAACTCGATCTTAAGGTAAGCCATTGCTTCCTTGATGTCCTCTATGGTACCAATGATATTGAGATCATCAACATAGACCGAGATGATACAAAATTCATTCAAGGATTTCTTTATAAACACACAGGGACAATTGCCATTATTTGTGTAACCTCTCTTTAGGAGAAATTTACTTAGTCGATTGACCACATCCTTCCAAATTGTTTTAATCCATATAGTGATTGCTACAAGCGAACACTATACATATTACGGTTTCCTTTTGGATCAGAGATCTTGAGTTCTTTATACAAATACGTGGTCACTATGTCCATCAATAGCATATCCAGATTCAAGTTGGCTACTATAAAGATCAAATATCAGACGTGATACTACTCATGATAGGAGAGTAAGTTTCATCATTATTAATATTGGGTCTCTATGTAAACCCTTGTGCCACCAGTCTCACTTTATACCTCACCATCTTACCATTTTCATTCCTCTTTCGAAGGAAAACCCATTTGCATCTTACAGGGATGACTTTTGGAGGTGTTAGAACTACAAGGCTAAAAACATGTCTTTTATAAAGTGAGCAAAACTCTACCTCGATTGTTGATTTTCATTTATCCCAATCTGAGCACTTTTGGCACTCTGCCATGGATTTTGGTTTTAGATCTAGATCCATGGTGTCAGCAATCTTTGAGGCAAGTGTATGTTGACAATAGTGGTCTTTTAATTATATAATTCTCCTATGTCAGCATAGTTAGTGGAGATCTCCTCATTTATTTCCTACAACTCATCATGATTTCCCATAATGATAGACTTGGGGGTATTTCGGTCTTCCAGTACTAAGGTGCGCACATGAAGCACTAGGTTCCCTATCATTGGAATGGTGCCTTTCTTGGACCATCTCAAATTTAGGTTGAGTTACCTCTTCTGAGGCTTTCTCAACTTCAAGTTGAGCTTCTTCAACTAATTCTTTAAGTAGAACAAGTGGTTTAAGTTTTTGTCTCCGTAGGACCTTGTCCTGAGCACTCGAAGGTCTCCCTCTCTTCCTAGGATGTGGGGTAGGAGTAGAGTTGGTAACCTTCTAAGTTACCTTTACTCTTTCTAGTGCATTTATTGTAGATATATGTGACTTTGTTACTCTTTTATAGCCAGTGAAAGCATCTGACAGCTTATTTGCAAGATATTGCAAATTTATAATTTTCTAAACATCCAATTTAGATTCACTAGTGCATGGATCTAAAGATTGTATCCTAGTTGCATCCCATACAATTTTCCGGCATTCTTCTAGATGTCTATCTCCCTCTAATGCTAGGAAATGATCCTCATCAAAAATTGAATCAGTGTACTAAGCCGTATGATGATCCCTAGTCATAGGATCAAGATATTTGATTATGGATGGAGTTTTATAACCAATGAATATCCCTAACTTCCGGTGAGGTCCCATAGAAGTATGTTGTGGTGGTGGGATTGGCACATATATAGCACAACCGAATTTATGTAGATAGAAAATACTTGGTTCCTTCCCACACCCTAGTTGTAAGGGGATGTACTATGATATGTAGTTGGCTTGAGTTGGATTAGTACTACTACATGCAACACAACATGGCCCAACAACTGGTTGATAGCCCACAATTTTGCAATAGTGGCTGTGCGATCAATACCCTTTTGATCAATGACTCAACTAGTCCATTTTAAGTGTGGACATGTGGTACTGAATGCTCTACCTTGATGCCCCATGGCTAGATAGTAATCATCGAAAACTTTTGACCTAAACTCACTAGCGTTATCTATCCAAATGGATTGGATGTGGTTATCAGGTAAACTAGTCTTTAACCTGATAATTTGGGCAATTAGTTTTGAAAAAAGCATAGTTCCTTGTGAACAACAAGTTTACATGACACCACCTGGTAGAAACATCAATTAGTACCATGAAGTATTTAAACGGGCTTGATAGGGGTTGGATAGGTCCATATATATCACCCTGTATTCTTTTAAGGAAAACAAATGATTCATCCTTAATCTTTAGGAAGAATGGCCTAGTGATTTAACTTCCCCTTGGCATAGGCAGAACAAATAAAATTTTTGGAATTAGGGAAGTCCTAAATTTCAATACTATGGCTAGCATAATTGTTAATGATTCTTCCTATCATACCCAACATGGATGACCTAGTCTGTCATGCCAAGTTTTAAATCACTATAGGTTTCTAAATAGAGATTCCATCGCAATATATTCTTCCATGGGTTTTATGCACGTATAGTACAACCCTAATGGCGATGAAGGAAGCCTTTTCACCACCTACTTTTGATATCCATTTATTTTTGTAATAAGCAGATATTCAATACCTTGCTAAACCTTGGTTTCTATATAGAAACCATTTGCACTGATATCTTTAAAGCTTAAAAGGGTATGCTTTGAGCCAGGAAATAATAAAACATCTTTTACAAAGATATGAGTACCCATAGGGAGAACTATAGTAGCATTTATGGTGTCTACTATATAAGCATTGCTTCCAGCAATGGACATAATATTTTTAGTTTTCTTAGTGAAAGTCTGAAAATATCGAGTTTCTCTTAGTGTATTGGTGGTGCCACTGTCTACTAAACTGATCTCTTCTTATGCCATAGGGACCCACTAGAATTGAAGGATAACCATAAACATATGTAAATTTAGACACAAGGTATAAAATAAACTAAACTAGTTCTTAGAAATATTATAAGGACTTCAAGCCTATTAAAGGACTAAGCAATCTCTTTAAGAGCATTATTCATGACTAGAGTTTTACATATACTATTGACACATGTAGGACACTATGTAAAAGCCATATAGCTAATTACTACAGATGCTCAAATGTGTCATAGTCCTCCTCAAGAAGGTTGTCTTCATTAATGTCTATATGGACGTCTCCACCATCTTTAGTATCGATAAGCATATTATCATCTTTTTGATTTGAGCTTCAGGCTCAACGGTAAAGTAGGACTCATGTTGGCTCTCTTTCTTATTTTTGCTTTGTTGGTAGTGCTCAACCAGATGCTTGGGGACATGGCAAATACATGACCAATATCCTATGCCTTTACATCTATAGCCGGAATCGTACTTTTCCCTAGATGTCTCACCTGTGATCTTCTTGGGTTCACCATTAACTTTGGGCTTACCTTACTCTTGCCCTTCAACATGCTTTCTTTCTTACCCTTTCATTTCTTATGTCCATGGCCCCTTTCCTAGCCATGAGAGCTCCCAACAATATTGGTGTGTGTTTTAGGCACTGACATAGACCTAGTGGATCGGGCAGAATAATTCTTTAGGAGAATTTCATTATGCCTTTATGCAACTAACAGGACAGAGATAAGTTCAAATTACTTTAAGTTTTTGTATTGTTGTTGCAACACTATATTGTTGGGATGGAAGGTAGATAGGGTTTTCTCAATCATCTCACTGTTAGTGATCTTCTGGCCACATAGACATAGCTAAGAAATGATCTTATGCAGGGTAGAGTTATATGCTACCATAGACTTGTAGTCCTAGAAGTACAGGGTGATCCAGTCATGATATGCCTATCGAAGCTCAATGGACATTTGCTGATCAAAGTGATCCTTTAGAGTTTGCCATAAGACTAGTGGATCTCTTTCGGTCATTTACTTAGACTTTAGGTTTGGGTGGAGATGGTGTCACAAGAAATGCAACGCCTTTGCTTTTTTAGTGTTTGATGATCTATCTGTGTCAACATTAGGCTACACAATGGTGTGATCGAGGTCCATAGTGTTGAGCTTACTCTCAACATCCATTGCCCAAGTGAGATAGTTGCTGCCATCTAAGGCAAGATCGGTGAATTCCTTCTTTGCAATGTCTAACGTGTCCTATAAAATTATTTTGTATTTATTGCTGACAAATAGAATATACAAGGTAATCTTTGGATTATAATTGTGTAATCTTTAGGATTACTCACACATAAAGTTTGCTAGAAAATTTTCTAGCAATTTAATTTATGTAATCTTCAAAACTATAAAATAATATTATAAGAAAATGCTAGAAAATTTGGATTGTATTTTAAAGTTGATCACTACTATTAAACCATATAGTTTAAAGAAATGCTTCACGATTTAATATGCAAGGAATAGATATTAGTAAAGCAAAACTTAATTAATATAACTTTGAGGGGCTAGTGGGAAAAGCATTAAAAGCTATTTTAGTTTCCAGTCCATGTCTCGTTTTAGTCAAAGAGAACAGTTGGCAATCAGATCAAACGTGGCTACCACCATACAAAATTTTTAATGTAGGCCCACACAAATTACTGCCAACAGTACACCATCTAGAACAAATAATTATCATTATGGTCCCATCCTTTCTACACCCTTCCTTAGTGCTGCATAAACAAAGGGAAAAAATTCAGCAATGCAGCAGGTAAGGTTCTTTTTATTGCTGCGTAGGTGAGCTTTGCACATGGGACTTGAGCAGCCCACGGCATCTTTCTCCTATCATATTTCTTACCAATCTTGAGCTTGCATCTCATAAATAGCTGCCACAAAGCCATTTTCTCACCATCATCTTAATCGCTTTAAGTGATATTTGATGCCGAGAGACTTTAATATTGGTTCTTTGGAATATCACCTTGGAGGTGGAGGCTAATGATTAGAGAGGGTGCGCAGGTGTATGGGACTTCAAGTCCCATCCATTTTGGCAGCTCATTAACGCTTCATTGCCATGGGGCTGCGGTCGCTTTGCCAGTTTAAGGCTTAGGCCTCAATAGCTATATAGCAATCTTGGTGTTTCGGACACTAAATCGTCTACGGCATTGGAACAGCAACAGCAGCAAGGCCGTCTACATGTTGTTAGGCGTTGCTAAAGCATCGATGATGCCTTGGTGTGGCACTTTGGGGCTAACCTACCAATATTTCAATTATCTTGTGGTAAGGCATTTGGTCCTTCTTGTGAGAACAACACTAGTGTTTGCCCTAGTACTTGCTGGTTCTCATCCATAAAAAACTAGTAGCTTATAGATTTTTATTTGCAAGAACAAACAAATTAGCGAGAATTGATTTCTTACCTCTTATCTTTTAGATTGGTAGAACTCATGCTGATAACATATTAAGAAATCAATTCTATTCTACCGATCATTGCATAAGCACAACACAATCACAATTAGAACACAGGAGATGGGAAGAAATAGGGTGTTTCTTTTCTTTCTTTGTTTGGGTACAAGTTATAGCAGGAGAAGTGAATTTATCTCTAACTTCTCCTCTAGTGCTATTTATATATTTATATATAGTGAATTTTGATTGATTTAGCATATATATTTTCCAACCTCTAACCGCCAACTCTTTTACGACGACCGAAAATTCGGACACACTGGAATCCTCCAGTTTTACAACACATCTTTCTTACAGCACAATCAACAACCATCCATCCGTACCATGCAAGCTACGTAGAGAATCTAGATGGCATCCATGCATCACTACTCACATCGACCGATCAACACACCAATGATGGACAAACCAACATGTATGTTAGGTCCACCCAAACACAACAAAATCGTACTCACCTGATCATGTGTACTGTAAAACTCACTATTCCAAAATATCAACTACATACCCACCACTGAAAAAACCATCTACTGCACGACGTAACGCCGTGCGCATACATCTAGTACACATTAAGGCACACATCATATGAACACAAAAACTAGTTTATTGATTAGTACCATATTCCTATGTCTCAAACAAAGTCCTTGGGTACTTCTAACTACACTATGGCATCATATTTGGCCTCTTCTCATTTTTTTAATAATGACCATAAGCATATAAACATGTTGAGCAAAGATCTCAATGCATTTCATGGCAATTTTGCAAGTAAAAATACAAGCCCACTCCCTTAACAGAAGGAAGAAAGAAGAAAGAAATGAAATCCCAAGATAACATGAGGCCTAATTAATAAGGCTCGACTTTTATTCGACTTGACTCTTTTCTTCAAAATAAAAATATTGGGTCTAACTCTAACATGAGTTTTGAAGCCCATATCTAGAATGTGCATCTTCTGAAACAGAAATAAATAGATCTATATTGCTTCCCCTAACTATAATTTGAGCCCAAATTTCCTCCCTTAGCTATAATACCATGTATGGCACCTCCCTCCACTTTGAAAATCATGTAAAGATGGAACTAAAGAGCTAAATCTTGGTGGACAATGATGTGTGGCTACTGAGAAGCTTGAGGTTGTTATGTGCAGGCTATAGTGAAGAGGCACAAGCATGGATGAGGCTATGACACACCAGCGGGCCCGCATGGCTTCCTTACAACCTATCCTTATGGTGCCTCTACCGCGTGCTAGATTTGACTCTAGAGAGAAAAGGAAGAGAGAAAGAAAGAGATTGGGGAGTCGCCATGGCTGTAAAGCTCTAGAAAGGATAGGTTTGATATGTCATCTATCTCATCCTCAATAGCTTCACCACTTGCCGTGCCACCTTCATTGTGTGTTGTTGCATGTACCCTAGCTTCACAACCACTTCCTTAGCCATTGATGCATGGAACCTAAGCCACATGTTCTAGCTAAGCAATAGCATCCTCTCTGACTCTAGTACCTCAAAGAGGCTCCACCTCATTGCCGCCGGTGGTCTTGCGTCCCTGCCCATTTCCTCTGCTCATGGAGGCCACCCATTGCCAGTTTGCTCTCTTCTCATATCATTGACGAAGTGGTACAAGATGCATAGCTCAAGCTCACCAAATCCTTCTCTCCCTCTCCCTCCCTCTTGAGATGGCGATGTATATCACGAGAATGTTTCTAGTGGTGGTCCTCCGGAACCAGGCGGTGCCATATTTCCCTACTATGCTCATCCAAGATTTTGATGAAGGATAGAACCCAGCATTGATTTATAATGGAAGATAGTGCAGTTGTCTCCGATCTAGTCCCCATGAGCCTGTTGTGAAGCATAAAACCAAATAACATAATGCAAAATTTTATTAAAGATAATTTACATGAATATAATTTTTGCTTGCCCCATGAAGAAGCCACATATAAATGAAAAAAAAAGAAGATATCACATTAATTCTTCCCACTACACCAAACCACCAACTGACCTTACCAGATATTCACACCAAAAGAAAATCTCTTCAAACCAAATCAAAACAAAATAAATAATTATAACAAAACAGAGGACTAAAAACAAAAAAAAAAGTGCATTCAATCAATTGTTGTGAAGAAAATAGTTGAGCAAAGTGACTCCACCCCCATGAGCTCATCAACAACCTCAACTTCAACCTACAAAAAAATGGCACAAGAAGATCAGCAAAACACAAAAGCAAGTCAATGCTAACCAAACCTAATTGCTAGAGGACAAGTCTAGCTACTTATCTAGTCCGACATCACCATCACAGCAAGCCAAATCTCAGGGCTGGCTGGCACCAGCAATAGCTTCAGCAGCAACCAACCAAATCCAAGAACCAAAGAACGAGATCTGGGTGACAGATCAATGGGGAAGAATGCCAGATCAAGAAATCATCAGTAGAGTGTTCGCAAGAAGAGCAGCAGGAGAAGGCCAGATCGGAGGAGGAGCACCCAGATCGATGCAGATGAATAGCGGCGGCTTCGGCTTCGGCGTCGGCGGCGGCGGGATCTCGAGCAGGGTGATGTCGCCGAAGCAGGTGCTCACCGTCATCCTCGTCGTCTTCTCCGCGCTCTCCTTCATCAAGCTGTTGCTCCTCACCTGCTCGTCGCCCGCCACCATCGCGCGCCAGAGCCGCAGCTCGGCGTGGAACGTCGGCGGCGGCGGTGGGAACGGGACGACGGACGGGGGGGACGGCCTCACGCCCAAGGAGGCCGCGCTGCTCCGGTCCGTGCTCGCCGCGCGCACGCCGTGCCGGCTGCTAGTGTTCGGCGTCTCCCCGCAGCTCATCGCGCTCGCTGCGGTCAACGCCGGGGAGGGCGCGGCCACCGCGTTCGTCACCGACAGCGCTGAGGACGCCGACAGCGCGCGCCGCGTGATCGCCGCCGGTCGGGGCGGTGCCGGCTCGGAAGCGGCGGCGGTCCACCAGGTCAGGTACCGCGACGCGGCGGGGGAGGCGTGGCCGCTGCTGCGTCGCGCGCGCGCCAGCCCGGCGTGCCGGCGGCCGACGGGGACGGTGCGCAAGTCCGGGTGCCACCTGGCGCTGACCTCGCTGCCGCGGGAGCTGCTCGACGCGAGGTGGGACGTCCTCGTCGTGGACGGTCCGAGCGGCGCCAGCCCCGGGGAACCCGGGAGGATGGGCGCCATCTACACCGCGGCAGCGCTGGCGCGCGCTTCGGCGGCAGCGGCGGGAGGCCGCGACCGGGAGGCGGTGGACGTCGCCGTGCACGACGTGCACCGCACGGTGGAGTGGTGGTATGCCTGGGAGTACCTCTGCGAGGACAACCTTGCCGCCTCCAAGGGCCGTCTGTGGCACTTCCGGGTCGCCGCCGGCGGGCCGCCGGACGCGTTCTGCACGATTCGCCCCGCCCAGATCTTGTAGGATGGTCGGAGCCACCCTAACCGGACCAAGAATCCATGCTCGCCGGAGACATCGCCGGTTCTTGGCAATGCACGCAAATTGGCAGTCACAACAAAAGATCCTTCCGTCAGCTTCGCCGGAGAAGCGAGACGATCTTGTCCACGGCGACGATGGCGCCGCGGTTGGCTTGTTCATAGGTAGCGAGTCAGCTAATGTGAAGAACTGATCTTTTTTACTTAGTGGCTTGATGCAATTTCATAGCTCAACAGAATTCTTTGATGCAATGCAAAGACAAGAAAAGTGTTTATAAATTACTAGTAAACCAAATTGTTGTTCACTGCTTATTTGTTTCTTTTGTTTGTTGGGAACAATAATGAAGTGATAATGCGAATATAGTTTTGTAAATCTTTTAATTTTCAAGGAGAATTGATCACAATGTTGGGTTTGAGATTGATGCGTGTAGCCATGTAGAGGTTCAGTTCTTTTCAGTTGTAAGGAAATGCTAAGGGGTTATGCTATTTTTTTAAAAAAAGTTAATAAAGAAGAAAGTTGTAAAAAATCACGATACTAAAGGCGATAGTTGGAATAAAGTGGAGAAATCTACTGTGACACTGATTTTGTCCTAGTTCCATAATTTTTTACTGAATTTGTTCAATTCCATAATATATCATTATCTTTTGCTTAACTTCTGTATGTATAATTGTAATAACCAAAATAATCTTAGGATAAAATACCCATGTGGCAAGGGCTTATATAATCATGTACGATCAAATAAGATTATGAGCTTGGCAACTTCTGCTAGTTTTACTAGTTTACAATTTGGTATTTCAGAATTTTTGCCAAATTTTAGAAGTTTTCATCTCAAGGCTATTTCGGTCATTTAGACAAAATTATAGAGTGACAACAGAGGCTACCTAGATGGTGAAGGTAAATGGATAAGTTAAGCAGAAGATGATGTCATGCTACAGAACTAAATGAAGTTAATGACAATTTATAAAACTGTGCTGACACAGTAGATTCTCTCAATAAAAATGAGAATAAAGTATTACAGAAATTGATAGGGGGAGAATAAAGTGATATAAAATTGAATAAGTGAAGGATAAAGTACTGCAAATTTAAAGAGCAAAATATTTTAAATTATACAACGGGAGAGTATTACACACAAATAGAACTTCAGCTTAGCTGCTTGAACTGAAAGTTACTGAATATTTTAAACCAAATTACTGAACTGAAAGGTTATGGTGAGTTTTTTTTTTGAAATTTTAAAACAAATTGCTACATATTTTAAGTTCAGAAACGAAATGGAATCATAGGACAATCCAATGGAGCCTTTCAGAGGGGGCAAAACCCTGACCGCTTTTTGCATCCAACCGTCAGAAAAACTAACCCACGGAGCTGGACACTGTAAGGAAAATCTTCCGGTGATGTACGGTGAGACGGAGCCCGCCGCCGCCGCGGAGCGCACGGCATTCCGGCGAGCCGAGAAGCAATACAAGCTGTACAAGCCGCTGAAACCCAACGGCAGGGCAAGGTCTCGGACCCTCTCCCTCCCTCCCTTCCTCCCCCTCTCTCCCTTTGTTCCACGCGCATCCTGAAAAAATATGGAGTAACTATGGTTGTCTCACCTTGACTCATCATAGGTTGTATGTTTATATATAGAACAAGAATTACAGATATATATAGTTTTAAACTAGGACTACTAACTTAAGTTCTATTCTATCCATAGCAAATTATAGGAGTACATCTATCCTTTAGACATGCTCGGTTACAATCCTAGTGTAACACGTTTACAATCTCTAACACCCCCGCTCAATCTAAACTTTTCTAACCACCTTGAAGTTTGAGATTGCGAATAAATGTATTCATCTTTGCAACCGGTAAGGCTTTTGTAAATTCATCCGCCAACTGATCTCCAGAAGCGATAAATCGAACGTGTAGCTGTTTTCTCATAACTCTTTCACGCACAAAGTGAAAATCAATTTCAATATGCTTTGCTCTAGCATGAAACACGGGATTAGCTGATAAGTATGTTGCACCAAGATTATCACACCAAAGAACTGAGGTGCGATACACTTTAACCCTAAGTTCGGTCAACAGTTGCTCAAGCCATATTATTTCTGCAGTAGCATTAGCCATCGCTTTATATTCTACTTCTGTACTAGATCTTGAAACAGTTGGCTGTTTTCTAGCACTCCATGATATAAGATTACTTTTATAAAATATTGCGAAGCCTCCAGTAGAACGCATATCATCTGTATCACGTGCCCAATCTGCATCAGAGAAGACACTGATGAATGACGACAATACCTTTTGAATATGCATCCTGAGTCCAACGGTGTGTTGTACATATCTAAGTATTCTTTTAACTGCAGTCCAATGAACTAAGGTCGGTGCATGAAAAAATTAGCAAACTCTATTGACAGCAAAGGATAAATCTGGTCGTGTATTTGTTAAATACTGAAGAGCACCAACTATGCTTCTGTAGTGAGTAGCATCTTCTGGACTGAGAGGAACACCATCATAGCTCGACAGCTTCTCAGATGCAGATAAAGGAGTCGTGCAGGGTTTGCAGCAAGTCTTGTGCATACTTAGCTTGAGATAGAGTTATGCCATCTAACTCTTCTTTAACTTCTATACCCAAGAAGTAATGTAACTTGCCAAGATCCTTTAGTGCAAAGTCTTCTTTTAAATCAGCAAGAAGAGTTGTCACCGATTCAGGTGATGAGCTTGTAACAATAATATCATCAACATAGATAAGCATATAAATAGTTGTACCACCCCTATGATATATAAAAAGAGACATGTCTGATTTTGACGGCACAAAACCTAGAGTGATTAATTTGGAACTTAACCTGGAGTACCACGCCCTAGGCGCCTGCTTCAGCCCATAGATAGCCTTGTCCAACTTACATATATATCCCGGTGTTTTAGTGTCCTCAAAACCCGGAGGCTGCTTCATATAAACTTCCTCTTCCCGAACACCATGCAAGAACGCATTCTGCACATCAAGTTGTCTGAGGCACCATCCCCTTGACACTGCAATAGAGAGTACCAATCTAATTGTAGCTATCTTGACAACTGGGCTGAAAGTGTCTTCATAGTCGATGCCATAGCGTTGCTTGAATCCCTTGGCAACTAATCGAGCTTTGTATCTATCAATACTCCCATCGGCTTTTCGTTTGATTTTGAAAACCCATTTGCAATCAATAATATTCTATCCAGTTTTTCTTAGAACGAGATGCCAAGTTTTATTCTTAGCTAGAGCTTGAAATTCCACTTCCATTGCATCACGCCACTTTGGATCTAAAATAGCTTCATCAACGGAATTAGGTTCACCAGTAGCACTAAACATGCCATATCGAATCATACCATCATATAGCTTCTTTGGTTTGATAATACCGCTTTGCAACCGTGTTTGGTGACGCGGGGGATTAGGTGTGGCTGCTGGAGAACCAAATGTTGTAGAAGATCCAGATGTTGTAGAAGATCCGGGTGGCACAAATTCATGTGCACCTAATGCTGTAGCATGCAGCGGTGGTGGAGACTCCTCAGACGCATGCAACGTCCCAGGTGGAGACTTAGGCACCACCGCATTACCCCTACCTGTCGCTGCACTGTTGTCCTCTGGCACAACAATAGCGGTCGGCAGCGGTACTGATGTTCCCCCAGGCGGTGTAGCAGGCAAAACAGCACCGTTCGACGAGCTGGAAGGAGACAGCGTTTCCACCTGGGAGCTGCTGCCTGGGCTATGTGCGCAACGTTGTGCCGGTAGCGCTGGGAGCATAGGCATGAGACCTGCAATTTTCTCAGATAATTCACTAGAAACAGCAGGTACATCAGTAGTATTAGTAATATCAGATGCAGTACAGTCATCATCCCCTGGATTTCGAAGGGAAGAAGGCAGTAGGACAATTTCTTTTCTAAGAGAGGCACCGGCGTTAGGATGGAGCTTTGAAAAGGGAAACACGGCTTCATCAAAAACGACATCACGGGAGATGTAAATGCATCCGGTTGAGATGTCAAGGCACTTGAAACCTTTGTGCATGGAACTATAGCCAAGGAAAGCACATTGGGTGGATCGAAAAGATAACTTCCTGGAATTATATGGCTTCAGATTGGGCCAACAAGCACAACCAAAAATACGAAGATTGCTATAATCGGGTGCATCATGAAAAAGGCGAGTACTAGGAATTTCAAAATCAATAACCTTGCTGGGAAGAATATTAATGAGATAGGTAGCTGTAAGGAAAGCTTGATCCCAAAATTTTAAAGGCATGGAAGCATGAGCAAGAAGAGCTAAACCAACTTCAACAATATGTCTATGTTTGCGTTCACCAGCACCATTTTGTTGATGAGCATGAGGACAGGACACACGGTGTGTGATCCCAATTTGCTTGAAGAAAGAATTTAATTTTTCATACTCGCCTCTCCAATCCGATTGAACACAAAGGATCTTCTTAGAGAACTGTCTTTCTACTAAGTTTTGAAAATCTTGGAAAACTCGAAAGACATCAGATTTATGCTTCAACAAATATATTCAGGTGTATTTGCTATAGTCGTCAATGAAGCTAACATAATAGCTATAACTCTCAACAGAGATGGGTGCAGGCCCCCACACATCAGAATAAATCAGATCAAGAGGAGCACTAGAGATTTTATTAGAAACAGAATAAGGCAGTTGATGGCTCTTGGCCCTTTGACACGAATCACAAATTGACTCAACATTCTTGGAACTAGCACACGGCAACTTATTTGAGCTAAGGATCTTCTGAACTATGGGAGTAGCAGGATGACCTAGACGACTATGCCATAACGATGTAGAAGGGACATGGACTCCAAAAACTTCATGCTTTGACTCTATTTTCTCTTCCGATGGAATGAGAGGATACAGGCCACCTTTGCATCTACAGTGATGTAAAATCCTCTTTGTTTCCTGATCCTTAGCGAGAAAGGAATCAGGGTGAAATTCAAGGAAAGCATTGTTATCTTTGGCAAGTTTATGAACTGAAACAAGGCTTTTGGCAGAAGAGGGCACATGAAGAATATTGTTCAAATGAAGTTTACTGAAAGGGGTATGAAAAACTGTATGCCCAATATTACTAATACTCATACCTTTGCCGCTGGCGTTATGAACTTGTTCATTGCCACTATATTTATCACGGGCGGTCATCTTGTCAAGTTCGCTGGTGATATGGTTAGTGGCCCCGCTGTCCGCATACCAATTTGTATCAACACCATAAGCTCCTGCTGGTCGCCCATGGTACTGATTGTCTTCCTCATAGCGAAAATAGCATTGATTGGCTTCATGATTTGTCTTCTTGCAGATTTGACAGGGCGCCTTTTTTGTGACTTGCGAGCTATTGCCTTGATTATTGTTGGTGTAACTCTGATTGTTGTTGCTGTCCATTGTGCGATGAATTGAACCGGCCTCCACCACGTCGACCACCAGAACGACCACGGTTTCCACGACCGCGAGATGCCATGTTAGCTGAAGACTGGAACTGATCGGTCCCTTGATACATCTCAAGCCGAAGATCGTACTCCATGAGTAGAGAATATAATTCAGAGAGTGAAAGATCTCCTGATCGGCCCATCATAGAAGAAACAAAGGGGTGATAATCAAAGTCTAAACCATTAAGTAGATGAGCAACCACCTCATCATCCCCGACGGTGACGCCGGCTGACGCGAGCTCATCCTTGATGTTCTGCATCTTGTTAAAATAGGCTGTCGTAGTGAGGCTGCCCTTCTTGGTGGTGGCCAATTGCATGCGCAGATTTGTAACCCGCGCTCTTGATTGTGCTGCAAACATAGCCCCTAGCGCCTTTCATGCTTGCGCAGAGGTTGTTGCAGTCGTGATCCCGGCGAGGACCTCCTTGGAGACCGAATTCACCAGGTAGCTGAGTAGCTGCTGATCTTTTTTTACCCATGAGTCATGCTCTGGGTTGGGAATCTCCTTCTTCTTGCCGTCGACTTCAGCTTCAAGGACTTGTCGCGGCTCGGGGATGGTTCCATCCAGAAAACCAAGCGCCTTGGCACCACGGACAGCGGGCAGGAACTGCGTCTTCCATAGGACGAAGTTATCCCGTGTCAGCTTGTCAGACACCGGATGTCCAAAAGGAGAGGACGGGTATCCTTCGCCATGAGCGGAGGACGAAGACATCTTGTTGCGGGAGGAGCGTCACGAGCAGGGGTCGCGGCCCTCTTATCGCGGGATGTTCAGATCGCGGGGAGGAGCGTCACGAGCAGGTCGCAGCCCCCTTATCGCGAGAATTTGACGAGATTTTTATAGATCTATTCTAGAAAGAGGCGGCTCTGATATCATAAAAAAATATGGAGTAACTATGGTTGTCTCACCTTGGCTCACCATAGGTTGCATGTTTATATATAGAACAAGAATTACAGATATAGATAGTTTTAAACTAGGATTTCTAACTTAAGTTCTATTTTATCTATAGCAAATTACAAGAGTCCATCTATCCTTGAGACATGCTCGGTTACAATCGTAGTGTAACACGTTTACAATCTCTAACACATCCGCCATCCATCCAGGCGCCCTGACCTCTCTAGCGCTGCAGGAACAAGCCGGGAAGCGGCGGTGGAGAGGACCTGTCCGCTGTGGTCGACTTCCACGCGCTGCTCGCTGCCGGCGGCGGGGAGCTGCCCGCCGGGATCGGGAGGCGCGACCTCGCCGGGTTCGACCGCCCCATCTTCTGTTTCCTGGACCGGCCTGGTAAAATCTGGGAACTCCACCATCCCCTTCTCCGTTCGATTTATCCATATGGTTCATGGCAGCTTGTTAGCGAACTTCAAATTTCGATCACTATCATACTCCATAGATGCTTTCTTGGCATACTACTTGATTATACTCTTTTAGCTCCTAATGTATTTTGATCCAAGTATTGTTTGCCGTAATTATTCATCAGGAAATTTTGGATTTGAGTATATTCGCAACATTGCTTCCTTTATAGTATACAATTAGAAGGGTGTGCTACTTTATCATGATTGTTCTGGTAGCTAAGAAATATATCCAATGCTTGGTGTGATTCATACTTGGATGCCATCTTATTTCCTTTGTAACATATGCTAGACCTGGATTATTATTCCTTGATGTGAGGCATTGAGCTCAATATGAAATTTATGATAAGTTTTGTATCAGAAGGAATAAATCTGGAAATATGGTTTGCGAGCTGCAAAACATAGTTTATGGAGCTATTTGATTACAGCTAAACTAATACATTGCTCAATTTCCATATGGATTTTTCACATCATACATTGCACCTCCTATTTGTCAGATTTCTCAAAAACTCATGCTGTTGCGACACTTACTAATATCCTTATTGTCTTAATTTTGTAGGATTCTATTTCATTCCTTGTGCTCTATCTATTGAGGAACAATGCTATTGGATCAGAGAAAGCTTGAAAACGTTCCCACAGCCTCCTAATAGAACTAACTTGACTGCTTTGTATGGTCCAATTTTTGACTTATTCACTGCTGCCAAAACTGAAAAGATTTTGGTTGAATTGGAAAATCCTGATGGCCAACAAAGGTCCAAGCAGAACAGCGATGGAAGAAAATCCAATAACTTCAAATTTATTGAAGACTCAGAGAAACAAAACGGGGAGGTATGCAGGTCAACTGCAGCAACTACTCTTGTTCGGAAACTCCGATGGAGCACCCTTGGTCTGCAATTTGACTGGTCAAAAGTATGTACCCTTGTGCTTCTACACTACTTTATGTCATTTTGTCTTGTTTCATTTAATTATTCCAGCTTGTAGTGGTTTTGACACTGTCTAATACTTTACACAGTAATAGATAGATCTACCTTTTTCATTATAATTTCTGTAATTGTTCTGCTGAATTCAGTTTAATCTTCATATTATTATGAATCTATAGTTCCACTGGCGTATATAACAAAATTATGCCCTCCAATAGAATGTGTACAGTGACTATGAATCCTCGAGCGTATACAAAGGGGTCGGATATATATATATACAGCCTAGGACAGTGGTCTGTCTAACACCCCCCGCAGTCGCAGCGGGAGGTGAACGGACGCAGAGACTGGACCGAAAACTGGTGAACAAAGACGTGGGTAGGCATTTGGTCATTATATCGGCAAACTGATGTGCCGATGGTACATGGAGCACCCGAACCTATCCTAATACAACCTTGTCACGGACAAAATGGATATCGATCTCGATGTGCTTGGTGCATCGGTGATGGACCGGGTTGGCGGTCATGTAGACGGCACGGCACTGACATTGTCGCAGTAGACGACAGTCGCGGTGGAGAGGGGTGCACGGAGCTCCTGGAGAAGCTGGCGAAGTCAGCAACACTCGGCGACGGCGTGGGCGACGGCGCGGTACTCGTCTTCAGCGCTGGAGCAGGACACTGTAGTCTGTCGTTTTGAGGACCAGGATACGAGAGTGTCACCGAGGTAAACGCAGTAGCCGGACGTAGAGCGTCGAGAGTCGGGGCAGCCTGCCCAGTCCGCGAAGGAGTACGCGGTGAGGGAGTCAATGGTGCTGGAGCTGAGATGCAGCCCGCTGGAGAGGGTGCCCTTCACGTAGCGTAGGATGCGCTTTAGCAGCGCGAGGTGAGGTTCGCGCGGAGCGTGCATGAAGAGGCACACTTTCTGGACAGCGTACGTGAGGTCGGGTCGGATGAGTGTGAGGTATTGGAGAGCCCCGGCAAGACTCCGATAGTGAGAGGGATCGGCAACGATGGCGCCATCGGCGGCGGAGATTTTGGCTCGAGTGTCGACTGTGGTGGCCGTGGGGTGACAGTCGGCCATGCCCGCACGCTGGAGGAGGTCGATGGCATACTGGCATTGGGAAAGGAAGAGCCCGTGGATGGAACGGGTTACGGAGATACCAAGGAAATGGTGGAGAGGACCAAGATCGGTCATGGCGAACTCAGAGTGGAGTCAGGCCATGATCTGGTCGAGGAGAGATGTCGAAGACGCTGTGAGGACAATGTTATCGACATAGAGAAGTAGATAGGCAGTGACGGAGCCGATATGGAAAGTGAACAGGGAACTATCAGACGCAGAGGCCACGAAGCCGATGTGCCGAAGATAGGCAGCAAAGCGCTGATACTAGGCACGAGGGGCCTGTTTGAGGCCGTAGAGAGAGCGTTGAAGGAGACAGACGTCGTCGGGACGAGAAGAGTCGACGAAGCCTGGGGGCTGCTGGCAGTAGACTGTTTCCGTCAGGTGGCCGTGAAGAAAAGTGTTCTTCACGTCTAGTTGATGGATCGGCCAGGAGCGAGAGGCAGCCAAGGTGAGGACGACTCGGATGGTGGCGGGTTTGACAACGGGACTGAAGGTCTCGTCGTAGTCGACACGGGGTCGTTGGGAGAAACCCCGGACTACCCAGCGAGCCTTGTGACGGGCAAGTGAGCCATCGGCGTGGAATTTGTGTTTGAAAATCCACTTACCGATCACAATGTTGGTGCTGGGAGATCGGGGAACGAGGTGCCAGGTCTCGTTGTCCATTAGGGCCTTGTACTCATCGGCCATGGCCGCGCGCCACTGAGGGTCGGCCAAGGCTGAGCGAGAAGTCACCGGGATGGGCGAGATAGAGCTGTGGACGGCGGAGAGACCGTAGCGCGGAGTGGGGCAGAGAGACCTGGTCTGAGAGCGGGTGACCATGTGAGAGGTGGAGGGAACTGGAGCCGATGGGGGTGCGGGAGTAATGGGAAGAACTGGTCGGGTGGGGGCGTCATCAGCTCCGAGTCGGCGACTGTAGACAAGAGGAAAAGGAGGAATTAGATCGGCCTGAGCCAATGAGGTCGGGTGGGTCGAGTATTCCGATCGATCCAATAGAGATGGATCAGCCGATAGGGTGGGGGGAGCCGATGGAAAGTGAGGAGCCAATGGAAGTGGGGTGTTTGATGGAGAGGAAACGGTATCGGCTGAAGGATAAATAGGATCGGTATCGGCCGATGGAGGTGGGTCCGATGGAAGGGACATCGGACCGAGTAGTGGTGGGATATGTGATGGGTAAATCCTCCGCAGCGGCCGATGAGGAGGCTGATGGAGAGGGCAGTGGAGGAGACCTAGTCGGCACGGTGTTAGTGAGGAGAAAGTCGAGATCACTAGAGGAGGATCTCGGATGAAGGAGATCGAAGGGAAAACATGTCTCGTCAAAAATGACGTGACGAGAGACGAGGACCCGTCGGGTGGAAAGGTCGAGGCATCGGTATTCCTTATGAGAGGTGGAATAGCCGAGGAGAATGCAGGCGGTGGAGCGGGAAGCGAGTTTGTGGGAAGCTGTGGCGGTGAGATTTGGGTAGCAGAGGCACCCGAAAACGCGAAGGTGGGAGTAGTCAGGCGCCGTGCGGTAGAGAAGGGCATAGGGAACGTTGTTATGAATGGAGGAGCATGGGCGCCGATTGAGAAGGTACGTCGCAATAGCCAGAGTTTCGGCCCAATAAGTGGCAGGTAAGTGGGCGTGAAGTAGCATGGTGCGACTAATGTTGTTGAGGGTGCGAAGGAGGCGCTCGGCTTTGCCGTTCTGAGGAGAGGTGTAGGGGCAGGAGAGCCGGAGATGGATGCCCTGCGAGGTGAGGAGG
Source organism: Oryza coarctata (assembly GCA_030770085.1). Classification (NCBI taxonomy): domain Eukaryota; kingdom Viridiplantae; phylum Streptophyta; class Magnoliopsida; order Poales; family Poaceae; genus Oryza; species Oryza coarctata. Next base: position 9,591,961 of record CM061483.1, on the reverse strand, counting down.
TTTGTAACGGTATGGTTGACGAATTCCGTACCGTTATCGGCTTGTAAAGCCTTGATGGGGAGGTTGAACTGAGTGGATACGTATGTGACGAAGTGAGTGAGGTGAGAGGCGACCTCGGATTTGTGGATGAGCGGGAAGGTCCAGCAATAGTATGTGTAATCGTCAAGTATAGCGAGATAATACTGATTACCGGAGACACTTTTAACTGGGGACGTCCATACATCACAATGTATAAGTTCAAATGGACACGAGGTACAGGAGAGAGAACTAGAAAAAGGCAGACGCACATGTTTGCCAAGTTGACATGAGTGGCAAACTGTGGAGCTGCTGTGAGTACATCGGATGGAGGCGCTGTGACGGAGGGTGGCGACAGCGTCGGGGCCGGGGTGGCCGAGGCGAAGGTGCCAAAGGTTGGTGGAGAGGGCGACGCTGGCGTGTGGGGTGGACGGCGCAGTGGGAATGGTGTAGAGGTCTCCGCCACTATTGCAGCGAAGGATCTGTCGTCGGGTTGGGATATCCTTCACAGAGAAACCAGACGCATCAAATTCAATAGAGTAGTGGTTGTCTCGTGTGAATTGGCGAACATATATAAGATTGAGAATAAGAGAAGGGACGATAAGAACATTGTGTAGGGGGAGGTTAGTGGTGGATGTAGACAGAGGGGAGTCACCACAGCATTGGATAGAAAGAGAGTGACCATTGCCGATGGTGACAAAAGGGGAGAAAGAGGGGTGACATGAGCGAAGTATACCGGCCGATGACGCCATGTGTGAAGACGCCCCAGAGTCTAGCACCTAAGGGTGCTGTGGTTGGAGCATTATCTGGTTAAGGGCAGCGACGAGGCCAGCCTGGTTCCAGGAGAGAACCTACTGGGTGGTTGGGGTCGGTAGCATCGGCTGAGGCGGCAGAACAGGAGCTGATGCCAGGTGAGCCTGGGGATGGGCGTCGAGAACTCCGGGTTGTCAGCCGATAGGGCTGCGTGGCTGGGGCTGGGGCGCCCAGGGGTTGTAGCAGAGCCACGGACCCGTGGAACCGGCAGGGATGGTAGGGACCGAGGTAGGTCGTGGTGGCGTCGGACCCTGCCAGGTCCTGCCTTTGCCTTTACCCTTGCCTTTCCCGATGCGGGCTGTGTTGCTGTGGCTGGAGCCATGGCCACCAGGACCACGGGAGGAAGGGGCAGCGCAAGAAGCTCGGCAGCTATTATCGGCTGTGGCAAGAAGAGCGGTGTGGGCCACTGTCTTCTCATCATTGGCCAGATGGAGTTATTTAAGAACTAGAATGTCATGAGCCCGGGCGAACGATGGAAGAGGTGTGACGTTGGCGATGTCATCGGCGGTGTTGGAGAAGCGGGGATTGAGACCTCGCAGAAGGGCGAGGGCGAGTTGAGAGTCGGCCATAGGGTGGCCGACGTCTCGGAGAGCAACAGCCTTGACTTTGAGGCGCTGACAGTACGAGAAGATAGAGGAGTCACCTTGTACCATAGAGTGGAACTCGTTGAGGAGGAAGATGGCGCGAGGCTACTTGTTTGCCAGGAAGATCCGCTCGATAGCTACCCAGAGGTCTCGGGCGGTAGGGTCGGTATCGTCCATGGCGAGGTCGAGGACAGAGTCGTCGACCGAGCCGAGCAGCCAGCTGCGCACGCAGCACTCGGCGATGTCCCACTAAGGATCATCGGGGCGAGGTGGAGCGGAGCCATCAATATGGGACCGGAGGCCGAATTTTTCCACAGAGAGATTTGAAGAAGAAAACCCACTTGGAATAATTGGCGTTAAGGTCAAGAGAGATAGGAACGTGAGATTTCACGTTCACAGCAGTGTAGGGAGGGGAGAAGATCGGTGAGATGGTGCCCGAGGTGTGGTCTGAGGCACCGAGGGCTGGAGCAGATTCGGCGACTGGGAGAGTGCCGGAGCTAAGAGCGGACTCGGTGGCCATGACAGGAGAACGGGAGCAAAGAGCTGATGGGAGAAAGAAGCCGATGGGAGGAGGAAGCCGATGAGAGGACAGATCGGCCGATCAAGGATATGAGAAGCCGATGGGAAGTGGGCAGCGGAGTAGGTGAGGAGTGGCCAGCCGACGAGGAATGGTTAGCCGATGGGGAGTAGGCAGCGGAGTAGGTGAGGAGTGGTCAGCCGATGAGAAGTAGTTGGCCGATGGGTAGTAGGCAGCGGAGTAGGTGAGGAGTGGCCAGCCGATGAGAAGTGGTTGGCCGATGGGGAGTAGGCAGCGGTGTAGGTGAGGAGTGGTCAGCCAATGAGGAGTGGTTGGCCGATGGGAAGTAAGCAGTGGAGTAGGTGAGGACAGAGTGGGTGGGTCAGAGAGTGGTTGGGTCACGGACGTGCAAGGATTCACGTTCGTGAATAGAAGATTCACGTCTGTGGACTCATGGAGGCCAAGGAGTGGGGCGGACGCGAAAAAGGCAGGGAGTGGCCGGACGCGAATAGAATATGTTCGCGTCCGGGAGGCAGGGATTCGTGTCCGTGGACACGTTGGACTGGCTCGGACGTGAGGGGAGAAAATTCACGTCCGAGAGCCGTTGAGCGTGTCGGAAAGGGCGAGAATCGAGGGAGGTTTCTAGCCGATAGAGACGATGAGCACGGAGGTGCGCCGGCGTCAGAGAAGGAGAGATGCATGAAACAAGAGGAAAAGCGGAGACGGGTGCGAGGCGGGACGAGGCCGTCGCCTAGTCGCGCGGAGGTGGGACGGAGAAAAGAAGGTGACTGCGGGAGAGACGGGGAGAAGAAGAAATAGAGACAAGAGAGCGAGGAGAGTACCGAGAAGAGAGTCGGCAATGGGAAGAAGACGTCGACGACGAGGAGGAAAGGGTCGGCTCGCCGGAGGGAGAAGCTAACGTGCCGGGATGTCTAGATTCACTCTGATACCATATAGAATATGTACAGTGACTATGAATCCCCCGAGCGTATACAAGGGGTCGGGTCAGCCCAGACCAGTGGTCTGTCTAACACCCATTAATTGACATAAGGGCAATTTTGATGTTATAACACAAGGATTAAGGCAGTGATGAAATAGATAAAGATATGAAAGGAATAGACTTGTGTACCCTCTCATGTGTTTTTAAAAGGATGGAAAATACATTGTTTTGGTAATAGAAAAGGAAATAAATAGCACATGTTAGGGGAAAGTCATTAAATTTACACCCTAGCCTTTTAAATGGAGGTAGTACAACTCTAAGGGCATGCTCACATACATGTAGCTAATGGCTTAAGGAATTTTATTTTATTTTGGCTATTCTGCAAGCTATCTCTGAACATTACAGCCCCTGAAAATAATGTCAAAATAATCTCTCAGTGCATACATCATATATATCATCTTGCATTGTCTTCTAGGAGTTATATACTTATATTCAGGTCATCATGAAATATGATGCATACTGGCAATCTTTTGACATTACTGTCAGATATGTAAGGTCGTACAATTAGCTCTTCCTAACAATAACTCAACAAGGATGCTAATGACTTCTTGTGTACAATCCTTTTGTCATTACAGCGCAACTATGATGTATCACTTCCGCATAACAAGATTCCAGATGACCTATCTGCTCTTGCCAAAAAGATGGCCATTCCAACCATGCCACCTGGAGAAGAATTCAAGCCAGAAGCTGCCATAGTGAATTATTATGGCCCAAGTATGTAATTTGCTCCTTCAACAGTGACTGTCCTTTTAGATTGACACCTAAATTGATTGGAAATAATCTCAAAGTTTAATGTTCCTTTCCCTGTCTATAGGTGATATGCTTGGTGGCCATGTTGATGACATGGAAGCAGATTGGAGTAAACCTATTGTAAGCATAAGGTATTAATTATGCTTCACTAATTCTATATGTTATGATCTCACTCCACCTTAACATAGTGGCTTCCCGTTTATAAATTTAGTTTGGGGTGCAAGTGCATTTTTCTTCTTGGAGGGAAAACAAGAGATGAAGTTCCAACAGCAATGTTTCTGCGAAGTGGCGATATTGTATTGATGGCTGGGGAAGCACGAGAATGCTTCCATGGTAATGCATTTTCCTGTTTTCAGTAGTAATGCTAATTGGAACACCATATTTATCATGTTCCTGTTTTTAATCTCTGCCTTCCTTCTTGCAGGTGTTCCACGAATCTTCATAGGAAGTGATCAGCTAGAAATATTGGCGCTGGCTTTGCAGCTATCTGGTGAAGATGTCTCTTTTATCTTGAACTACATTCACAATTCAAGGATAAATATCAATATCAGACAAGTTTTCTGAGTTAATTCTTTTGTTTAGATTGTGTTGTACGATGTTGCTTTTCTGCTGCCTCCCCAGACCAACTCAAATAGTGCAATAGTCTGATTATTTGCCTCTGGAGTAGGATTATACAGGCTGTGGAAAGATAGGAAAGTTTTGAACCCATGGACAGATTAATCTTGGATGTCCAAACTAACCATGAAAAAGATTCTTTGGCCATCAAAGTGTAGCTTAGGACAAGTTGTTTATTTGATCATTGATTCCCTTGGTGCAGATTTTACTAGTGGATTGGCCAATGTGACCTATCTCAACTCCGGTTTTGTAATTCTATACCTTTTGTTTTCTGATGTTTCCCTCACATTTTCCTGCTAATGTGAGAAATTCGCAAGTTATTCATCTACTTGTTGCGTGATGGCTCAGAAGTTGCCTACTGGACAGTTTTACACCTGCATATCGCTTGCAAAACAAGTTTATGCTTTGTGTTGGTGGCTCGTGTGTCAAACTGGTGCTTTGTGCCAGTGATGATCATTGATCAACCATAAAAAGTAGAGACAAAATTGAAAGAAAAAAAATGCTTGCCGCTACTAGTTGCACTTTGGGCCTACCTGTACCTGCATGCTCATCTGGTGATGAAAGAAAAACGCTCATTATAATGTTACTATAATGTGGATCGTAATGTTAATCCTAGATAAAATGTTATGAAAATACACACAACGGGCTAGCCGTAAGCATCTCTGCCTTCCTGGAGCGTCATCTTGTCAGCATCCATGGTCTTGTCGATGAGATCAGAACATGTGCCTGGTTGCGCCTTTACACTGTCAATGGTGTTTAAGTGACTGATGTTTTTCGGGGAGAAAAAGTCTTGAATTATGTGTGGACAGTAACAAAAATAATCAAATGTGGACAAAGTTACCACAGGATGCCATGTCCCACTTGAAAGCATTGCGAAAGCTGAATAACATTAATAATGCTGGCATAGTTGCGTCTTGTATGCGCAGAAGAAATAAAATTTACAACAATCAGATTTAAAACAGAACATGGACCAATAGCTGTTGATATAGATTTTGATCTAGTTCTCAACAATCTCTTGAATCTGCTCTGGAGTCAAGATCGATGCATCAGTATCGAAATTAGCACTCTCCAACTGCTTGCGCAACTGCATCAATGATTATATCCAAATAAGCATAAATTGCTTCTGATAATGAAATTGATCAAATTCATAAATTTTTCCAACTGTATGTTTCAGTGAGGGATGTAAAGCAGCTGGGGAGTGTAGTAAGAGCACATACAGTTTCAAGTATGACGGATTGGCTCTCTGAGTTATATTTTCTCATTTGAATCAACATCTTCAGTTGCTGTAATAGTTATTCACCATGACATCAGCTCCCTGAAACAAATATTATAGACATTTCGTTTTTCTAAAAATCACCGCAATAGAAATTTGCTTCGCCTGTTCCTGTAATTTCTGCTGAGCATGCATTTTTTCAGCAAAATCTCTAGGGTCAAGCTCAGCTTCATCAATAGCTATCTCTTCTTTATCAAATTGAACGATAGAAATTAACTTATGAGAGTCTATGCTAATTGACGACATTTCAAGTGAAACATGTCAAACAACAAACTATTCTCGCTAGATGATGGCAGGCATTGGTTTATTGCAACAGTAGTACTTTTATTATGTCAGCTCTGCATTAAGGTTTATGCCCTAATTGATTGCTTCATTTCTCTTCCTACAAGAAACTTAAACACATGTCCAAATATTTCTCCAGTATATAGATGGCTGTTTATTTACCAAAATTAGTATATCAAGACACATGAAACCGTGCAAGATGTAACATACATGAATTTAGCTGCAAGAGTTATCATCTAAAATTATCAAGAATGATCTGAGAACTGTAAGGTACTTGGCAACAAACTGATAGAATTTTGTTAGACAGACCACTCGCCTGGGTTGTATATATATAGACCCGACCCCATTGGTATACGTTTGGGGGTCATAGTCACTGTACACATTCTACATGGTATTAGAGCGAGTCTAGACATCCTGACGCGCTAGCTTATCTCTCCGGTGAGCTGACCCTTTCCTTCTCGTCATCGACGTCTTCTTCCAGTCGCCGACCCTCTTCCCGGTACTCTCCTCGCTCTCTCGCCTCTATTTCTTCTTCTCCCCATCTCTCCCGCAGTCACCTTTTCTCCATCCTACCTCCGTGCGACCAGGCGACGGTCTCGATCCGCCTCCTCGTCTCACCTCGCACCCATCTCCGCTCTTCTTCTTGATTCGTGCATCTCTCCTTCTCTGACGCCGGCGCACCTCCGCGCTCGTCGTCTCCATCGGCTGAACTCGTCCGCCCTCCTATCGGCTGGACTTGTCCAGCCCTCCATCGGCTGAAACCCTCCCTCGGTTCTCACCTTTTCCAACACGCTCAACGGCTCTTGGACGCGAACCTTCTCCCCTCACGTCCGAGCCAGTCCAACGTGTTCACGTGTCCACGGACACGAATCCCTGCCTCCCAGACGCGAACATATTCTCTTCGCGTCTGGCCACTCCCTGCCTTTTTTGCGTCCGCCCCACTCCTTGGCCTCCACGAGTCCACGGACGTGAATCTTCTCTTCATGAACATGAATCTTCGCACGTCCGTGACCCAACTACTCTCTGACCCACCCACTCTGTCACCACCTTTTTCTCACCTACTCCGCTGCCTACTCCCCATCGACCATTCATGTCAACTTGGCAAACATGTGCGTCTGCCCTTTTCTAGTTCTCTCTCCTGCACCTCGCGTCCATTTGAACTTATACATTGTGATACATGGACGTCTCCAGTTAAAAGTGTCTCTGGTAATCAGTATTATCTCGCTATACTTGATGATTACACACACTATTGCTGGACCTTTTCGCTCATCACAAATCCGAGGTCGCCTCTCACCTCAATCACTTCGTCACGTACGTATCCACTCAGTTCAACCTTCCCATCAAGGCTTTACAAGCCGATAACGGTACGAAATTCGTCAACCATACCATTACAAACCTCCTCACCTCGCAGGGCATCCATCTCCGGCTCTCCTGCCCCTACACCTTTCCTCAGAACGGCAAAGCCGAGCGCCTCCTTCGCACCCTCAACAACATCAGTCGCACCATGCTACTTCACGCCAACTTACCCGCCACTTATTGGGCCAAAACTCTGGCTACTGCGACGTACCTTCTCAATCGGCGTCCATGCTCCTTCGTTCATAACAATGTTCCCTATGCCCTTCTCTACCGTACAGCGTCCGACTACTCCCAGCTTCGCGTTTTCGGGTAACTCTGCTACCCAAATCTCACCGCCACAGCTTCCCACAAACTCGCTCCCCGCTCCACCGCCTGTATTCTTCTCGGCTATTCCACCTCTCATAAGGAATACCGATGCCTCGACCTTTCCACTCTACGGGTCCTCATCTCTCGTCACGTCATTTTTGACGAGACATGTTTTCCCTTCGGTCTCCTTCATCCGAGATCCTCCTCTAGTGATCTCGACTTCCTCCTTACCAACACCGTGCCGACCAGGTCTCCTCCACTGCCCTCTCCATCGGCCCCCTCCTCGGCCGCTGCTGAGAATTACCCATCACATATCCCACCACTACTCGGTCCGATGTCCCCACCATCGAACCCACCTCCATCGGCCGATACCGATCCTATTTATCCTTCAGCTGATACCGTTCCCTCTCCATCGGACACCCCACTTCCATTGGCTCCTCACTTTCCATCAGCTCCCCCCACACTATCGGCTGATCCATCTCTATCGGATCGATCGGAATACTCGGCCCACCTGACCTCATCGGCTCAGGCCGATCTAATTCCTCCTTTTCTTCTTGTCTACAGTCATCGACTCGGAGCCGATGACGCCCCCACTCGACCAATTCTTTCCATTACTCCTGCACCCCCATCGGCTCCAGTTCCCTCCATCTCACATGGTCACCCGCTCTCAGACCGAGTCTCTCCGCCCCACTCCGCGCTATGGTCTCTCCGCCATCCACAGCTCTATCTCGCCCATCCCAGCGACTTCTCGCTTAGCCCTGACTGACCCTCAGTGGCGCGCGGCCATGGCCGACGAGTACAAGGCCCTAATGGACAACGAGACCTGGCGTCTCGTTCCCCGACCTCCCGGCACCAACATTGTGACCGGTATTGGATTTTCAAACACAAATTCCACGCCGATGGCTCCCTTGCCCGTCACAAGGTTCGCTGGGTAGTCCGAGGTTTCTCCCAATGACCCTGTGTCGACTACGACGAGACCTTCAATCCCATTGTCAAACCTGCCACCATCCGAGTAGTCCTCACCTTGGTTGCCTCTCGCTCCTAGCCGATCCATCAACTAGACGTGAAGAACGCTTTTCTTCACGGCCACCTGACGGAAACAGTCTACTGCCAGCAGCCCCCAGACTTCGTCGACTCTTCTCGTCCCGACGATGTCTGTCTCCTTCAACGCTCTCTCTACGGCATCAAACAAGCCCTTCGTGCCTGGTACCAGCGCTTTGCTGCCTATCTTTGGCACATCGGTTTCGTGGCCTCGCGCTGCTAAAGCGCATCCTACGCTACGTGAAGGACACCCTCTCCAGCGGGCTGCATCTCAGTTCCAGCCCCATCAACTCCTTCACCGCGTACTCTCGACGCTCTACGTCCGGCTACTGCCTTTACCTCGGGAACACTCTCGTATCCTAGTCCTCAAAACGCCAGACTACAGTGTCCCGGTCCAGAGCCGAAGCTGAGTACTACGCCGTTGCCCATGCCGTCGCCGAGTGCTGCTTGCTTCGCCAACTTCTTTAGGAGCTCTGTGCACCCTTCTCCACCACGACCGTCGTCTACTGCGACAATGTCAATGCCGTCTACATGACCGTCAACCCGGTCCATCACCGACGCACCAAGCACATCGAGATCGATATCCATTTTGTCCGTGACAAGGTTGTATTAGGATAGGTTCGGGTGCTCCATGCACCATTGGCATATCAGTTTGCTGATATGATGACCAAAGGCCTGTCCACGCCTTTGTTCACCAGTTTTCGGTCCAGTCTCTACGTCCGTTCCCCTCCCGCTGTGACTATGGGGGTGTTAGATAGACAACTGGCCTGAGCTGTATATATATAGACCTGACCCCCCTTGTATACGTTTGGGGTCATAGTCACTACACATTCTACAAATTTAATCATCAGTTCCATGTCATCCTCATACATATTCACCTTTCCAAGGCAGCCAATACCAAAACTTGGATCTGGTGTTCAGAAATACCATGTCAACAGGAGAAACTCACCAACGCCATTTAGAACAAACAATAGTTGTCATAACAAAGTTTCAAATTTTATATTTGAGCACAAATGTTTTTTGTTTCCTTTTAGAACAAACAATAGTTGGCATAACAAAGTTTCAAAATTTATTTTTGAGCACAAATGTTTATTGTTTTCTTTTGGAACAAACAATAGTTGTCATAACAAAGTTTCAAAATTTATTTTTGAGCACAAATGTTTTTTGTTTCCTAGCTCTGCATTGTATGTAGTTGAGCCGCTTGACTTCGTCTCTAATCATTATATGACAGTTTCTTCCAGTGCCTCTTGCAATATAAAGAAATTGACATTTCGATAAAGCGAATTAACTCAGAAATTGAAGTCGCCTAGTTAAACAAAACGAATTAATTATGAACTGAAGTTCCCATGGTGACCTAAAAATGGCCATGAATCCTTTTCAGTACCAATCACTACTGTTTCAACTCCTAATTTGCATCAGAATTGTCGTGCCATATTGCTCAGACACAGCTCAATGCCCTAGTACTAGCAAACCAATTCCCATCTCGCGAAGTATCTCCTCCTGTATCTCGGTGATCACTGCTACAGCCTCCTACAGAAACAGCAACACATCATGTAATTTTCACTGATGGTCCAGTCATTCAAATTTCACCAACCAAGCCATACAATAATAAATAATTCCTACAAAATCTCTGGCAATCCATGGTCTGCACATCGAGCTGATCCGTTTCGATCGCACCTCCAAGAGGTAGATGTAACAAAAGGAGCAAGACCATTCTAATTCATAATAGAATCCAACATTTCACTATTTAAACCATATCAACAACATTGTGTGTGCTCTATTCATTTTGTTTTCTTCAGTTTTGAAATAGGCAAATTCGACATCTCTAATTATAACATCAGTTGGTTTGTTTCTTAACTTGGTCACACCTCTAATTATAACATAAGTTACTCTAAAGTTAGGCATTAGAACACATAAAAACTGTACAACATAAGTTGGAAAAACGCAAAACCACACCACTGTTCATGTACTCCATAATATCTTAACACTTCCGCAACAATTAATATGGATACCAACGTACTCCCTTCATTCTCTCATAATTGACTATGACAGTAGTATTTAAGTTTAAATTTTAACCATTTATATTTTTCATTGAAAATTTATAAATACTTAAAAGTATATTATATTATCGAAGTATGTTTATAAATATAACCACCATTTTAAAGTAGAATAGAGGGATTTTTTTATTTTTTTCTTTTAATTTGAAACATGAGAAATGATACAGTGGAATAATACGGACAGAGTTAGTAGGGGTAGTGTATAAGAAAAATCGCATCACGATACGTACGTGAAGTGCCAAGTAATTACAGTACGGCCAAGCAAATCAAACAATCTCATCATCACTGCTCGATTCACTGACGTACAGGTGAAAAAAGACACGCAAGGATGTTAATTAATTAAGCTCAAGGGGGTTAACTAATTGAAGCTAATTAAGTTCTGTCAAAAGAATTTTTTCCCATGGATATATGACGTCAGCTGCCAAGCTGCTAGCCGCTTGAGCTGGCTACGTCCACGTCAGCGCCAAGTACGACTACTCCAGGTTGCCGTGCTCCCTCGGCGACGGCAGCTTGGCCATCTTGGACTGCAAGTTGCTGTAGTGGAGTTACTGCATACACGTCACCATGTGGGCCCTACTATCAGTACAAATATCTTCCAGATTCTTTTTTTTTCGTCTGACTTAGCTAGCCTGTTTTCTAAAAGTTATATCATTAATCAGAAAAAGGGTCATTAGTCATGAGCTCTATAGGGCTAGTTCGACTTGGCTTATAGGCTAGACTACTCCGTCTTTTTATAGTTTTATATACTAAACAATATGTTTTATATAAAAAAAATATACATTGAAGTTTCTTTAAAAATAAAATAAAACTATTTTTAAAATCATAATAATTAATATTTAACTAATTACTTATTAATAATTTATGTTTTTCATGAAGCACAACCAAACTGCTCGGTTGAACGGACTATTTAGAAGATTAGCCAAATTAAAATAGTAAATTAGATATGCCATATGAAGCAGCAACAAATCAAAAAATTGTTAGTTGTCCACAATATATATATATATATATATATATATATATATATGAATTGTGAGATTTCTATCACCAATTAGTTTATTAATTGAATTATTTTCCTTGTCATTTTGGTTAAGTAATTTGTCATGTTGTTGACCATTGCTTTGATACAGAACCACAAGAAACCAGAAAAAAAAAAGATAAATTCTTCTACTCAAGCATTCATTTGTATGGTGTAGCATATAATGCTCTGTTCATATATTCAACCCTCCATGACGATACCTATGCATATAATTGATGTCTTGCAGGCAGCTGTACCATAATTACTGGTAGACTTCTGGCCTAAAGAAAATTAAATACACAAAACTCTCTAGAAGCAGTTCATGATCCGGCAGCGTGTATGTTGGACTAGCTAGGAAAGTCATATGGAAATTACTGTCATTCAGGAAAAAAATATTGGACTAATTGTCATATGCATATAAAATAGACTACAAAAGGTGGAAATCTTAATATTATTATTTATATTTTTTTTGTCAATTGTCATAAATAAACTTGTGGTCAAAACACAACAGTAAAACTACTGGTGGTCAAAAATCAAACTACAATTGTAAATCAACAAGTGTTCATGACAACAAATTATTTTCAAGGAAACTTGCAAAGCCCAAACGCATGCACGCATGAATGGATGTCTATTTTATCTGTCTATTCTTGCATGTTACTGTCGAGAAAGCATGCTTTGTATAGTATAGTTATTTTTAACGAGAAGCTAGCGTTGTCAATAAGCTAATTTAACTATGTTTACAGTTTACTCACTTCATTAATTCTGTCCAACTCAACGTGAGAGGAATGGGGGGACAAGATCTCCAGAAATCTTTGCCTAGTTGTGGAAAAACGACAGGAGAGACATGGGACCATTTAATTATCGAGTTGACCAGATTAAGCAAATGCAATCCAGTTGATTAATTATATGCTGTTTAATTATGTTTATTTGTGACAATGCCTTTCTTGCCACTAATACATTGGATTAAGGTGCATATGCATGATTTGGCTATATATATCCACTATGCTTACTCCACATGAGTGTTACTAAACTTGCAAGTAAAGAAACCAACTACCCCAAATTGAGAGTTCAGCTAATTAACCTTCTGGTTAAACACTTTTGTTTACCCGGTCAATTAGGGTATATTATCGAAATGGAGAATGATAAATTTACCTGGTATTTATATCAGTGACGATATACGCACACAGTACAATACCCCTAGTTTCTTACATCTACCATATAATTAATTAATATTATTTGGTTTATTAGATTGACAAGCCATTTCGTGCCTTAGTGAGGCTTATGCCATCACTTTCAATTTGGGCACCCAAATGTTCAACTCAAATTGAATAATATGCTTGCTTTTGATTTTAATAATAACAGACGATTTAGATTGACATGGTCGATAAAGTTGAACTCTTATATATACTAATCTAATTAATTTTCTATTACAACCTTAATCATACAAAAAACTTTCCAAAACAATAATTGTGCCACGTTTAATTTGTCTAGTCAATTTGTATATAGTGGTAGACTAATGGCAAATAGAACATCACAAACTGTTACATTTCTATAATTTGGACCTATGTGTATATATATGTAGAGAAAAGCAGTATATATTGTTTATATGTGCATATATATATATATATATATATATATATATATATATATATGAGAAAGAGAGAGTACAAGACAAAAACATATTTTTTAACCATTCCAAACAAGCTATAAGGCATATGAAGGCTGTTTAATTTCAAAACAATTTAAACTTCTTTCTATACACATAAACCAAGATTACATATTGGTCTACTTATGACATCAAAATCAATTAGTATATAAATCAAATAATTGCCTTAACTAGGTCAGCATCCTTAGCACGAAAGCTAGCTCGAAATGACAGAATTGATTCACTAGGATGAACATAGAGAAATTTAATTACTACCTCTGTTCTTTTTTACTTGTTGTGTTGGACATCGACATATATAATCTCCAATGCACAAATTTCATCACTATTTTTTTCTAAGTATATGTTTTAAAAAGCTAATAAAATATAATCATATGAAAGTGCTTTTCATAGCAAATCTACCAATACCAGTTTATTTTTTTTAACTTACCAATACCATTTTCTCATATAAAAAACTTTTGCATTAATTAATCATTTAAGATTGTGAGGTTTAACTACACAGTTCTAAAACGACGTCTATTTGAGAATGGAAGTAATACTTGGCTAGCTAGCTCCATGGCCATAGATCCAATCAATATGCAACTGATTTCAATCCAAAAGAACAATTAGTTTAACTGGTATTCCTTCCATTATTACCAATAATTGATGGTTTAGTATATGGGAAAAAATTAATATTCCAAAGATTTAGCATCAAAATGAATAAACCCTATCAAAGTTGGAGGTAGGAACTATATCAATAAATATATACTAGTTGTTAGCGAAAATACTTTGCACTAAAATGAATTAAATTTTACTTATAAATGGCCATAGCTACATAAAATAATTGAAATAGTTTTCTATAGAAGAAAATATTGATTGGACCTGCACATGTTGCATCAATCATTGCTTCCAAACAAATTAACCGGCAGGTCAAATGTATGGATATGTTGGATTCTAGTCATATTGTCTCAGATAATCTTATCTTCTTTTCAAGATTCAATGTTCAAGGAAGGAAGAACAAGAAGCTGCTAGTAGGACGCTAGATAACCCTACATGACGCGTTGTAACTTGCTTCAATTAAGTGAACATTAAAGTCGAACTTAACTCTACTTCCTTGGCTGTTAGGAATTTTGTTACAGCAAGAGGGATCAGACGTGACATAGTCGATCCTATCACCCATGCAATCCGTGGACAAAGTTGGCCGTGTGACGTGCAATGCAAGTTGCATGCATGCAAAGCTCAATTGCCCTAAAGTGTGTACATGTTGGTTTTGAAGCCTATCATGTTGGACTTGACAAACAGGGTCTCTTTCTGAAAGCAACATAGTTAGGATTGACAGATCAGAAGATCTGGTACAGTTGAAGGGGAGAATGGAGACATGCATGGGAGCTAGCAGATAGGCTTCTTCATTTTAACTTCCTGCTGTTTTTTTCCTTTCAAAATAAGAAAGGAATTAAAAAGGTCCAATTAAGACAAATAGTGAAGCATTTGAAAGTAGATTCGATAAAACAAATGAAGACTTGCATTAGAAATCAAGTCTCTCATCATTTGCTTGTTGTCTTATCAGCCACAAACAAAATTTAAATTTTAAAAGCTTAATTTTAGATATAAAAATTTGTTGAGAAGCTAGCTAGACTGTAGATCAGGCAATTTAATGTTCTTTATTTATGTTTAGACAATGTGAAAACTATGTATGTAGACATGTTATGATAAATTTGCTGAATTTTACCTACTGATTTTTCTCTTTTACTTATGTTACAGAATAAAAATAGGACAAAAATAAAAATTGTTCTGGTTACTGGCACAAAAAGAGGACAAAAGATACAATAATTAATCAATTCTGTTGTTTTGGGCAATTGATCTACTTTCAATATATGCGCATACACGATTTCAACATTTTTGTTTTAGAAAAATGTAGCTGAAGGCGTACATAGTTAGTTAGGCGAGCACATGCATATATAGCACCATCAGATTGTGACTTTGCTGGTTGGAATGATGACAGCTTGTGGAATTCCAGGAATTAATATCTCAGCAACGTTGGGTACAAACTATCTTCCATGAGACTATGAACAAAACCAAATGCCATGAACAGTATTTAACTATACATAGATATCTCTATCACACTTACGATAAACAAAGACTTTTTGAGATCAGTACAGACAAAATAAAATATAAGAAAAGATTCAATAAGCTTGCTTACTTATGTACGGTATGAAATTAGCTATGTTTCCTATATATAAGTAGCTAGTAAGTACTCCTTCTATATATATATATATATATTCTGGTGAAGAAACATAGCTAATATATAGTTATCTTTATACTTCTTCACATAAATTAAGGAGGGATGTAAAAGTAAATAGAAGATATGGCTACAATAGGTTGAGATAGGAAAATAGACAAAGAGAAGAGACGAAATAGTTGTGATTAGTTAAGATGAAATGGTAAGTGAAGGAGTAGCTACTCCACTATCCCACAAAGAATCAAACCCTGGTATCCTAAGCCAACTTTACTGGTGAGAGGAAAAGACTGCAATATCCCCATTAATAGGAATGCAATATTTGTGGATGGTGGGTAAAGGGGCACTGAAGGGTTAAAACTTCTCAATTCGTCAACCATGGATAAGTAAGAACGCAAAAACTGATTTATTTTGGGACAAAGTTTAAACTATATGAATTAATTTATTTTAAGATGGAGGTTTTTTTAAGATAAAATCTAAATGCTAAAGATAGTTATATTTTGAGATAGAGGTAACATATAGTTATGATCAAGACATGTCATTTTCATGCTGTAATTATGTAAACAGATGCACCTATTTGTTCTGGTAAAATGAATGGGCATGCAGGACTAGTACTCCATTAGTAGGACCACCCTAGAATATAAGTCATATGTAATAACTATTAAATTGGAAAATAAATTCAAGTTTTAACGAGTTTTCCCCCAAAAAAATATTTAAGGAGATTAATCTAACACTACAATAGAGAAATATTTTTTATCCAACAGTTCAAAACATAAATATATCGGCTGATATAAGATCCGATAATAAATATATATTTAGTACTAGGTTTAATAGCTTGAGACTATTATAAAATTATTAGTGTCGGTTACTAACATCAATCAGTACTAATGCTCTTCTCTGGTACCGGTTATAACAGTTCAGGTATCTTTGGTGGCCGTACACAATCTTTATTAGCAATTGGTGATAATAACCGGTACTATAAATCTATTCATTAGCATCAATTGGTATTACCAATTGGTATTAATGTTGTCAAACACATTAGTATCGATTGAAGACATCAACCGATACTATTGTATAATTATTATTATCAATTATTATTTTTAACCAGTATTAAATATACTTGTAAGGAGGAAGTACAAAGTATGTGCTATCAAATTTTTTTGTGAAAGTTTTATTCGGTGATTTCACTCATCAAGGGTTTTAAAAGCTTAGCAACTTCATCCTTAATTCTTATATAGTTAAGATACTGTATTTTTAGCTATATATGTATACCAAATCCTCTCAAAAAATATATAACAATAAATGAAAGAATAAAATTTTTAAGAAAATAAGAGTATGTCTTAATTGTAAAAATAGAGGTAATATAGCAATAATAAGAGTATTTAATAATAGCAAAAATATAAGAAATATAAAAAAGTTAAAAAATATGAAACAAAGAAAATTATAGAAAAATGAAGAAAAAGAATATAAAATTAGAACCAGAAGGTTTTTACCTCAAAGTTTTAAAAATTAATTATCCTAGTTTTCTTTTTTTTCTTAAATTTATTTATCCTGCAATTTTTTTGGGTTTTTAAATTATTTTTCACACTTTTTTGTTTCTAAATATTTTACCTGTTTAAAAAATCTTTTGTACCCATTATACAAAATAATCGATAATAAAGGTATTTCAGTCGAGCGGAAAAAAATCTTTAGTACCGTTTGTTAAAAACAACTAGTAGTAAGGAATGTATTTTGAGTCTCGGTTGTTAATACTGACTAGGAATAAAATTATTTTGGCTGAATGAAAAAATAGTATCGGTTGTTAAGAACAACATATACTAAAGATTCATCTCGGTTGTTCATAACAATTGGAACTAAAAATATTTTGATTGAGTAGAAAAACTGTTATTATATACAACAGTTCTTGTTGCTTATTCACCCTGACGTCCTCTACACCGACGTCATCCACACCGGCGTCACTGTGCGCCTACCTTCCCACCAACGACACCGCCCTCCATGCCACGCACCTGCCTTCCTAACAACGATGCCATCGTCATCCCTATCTCCACCGTCGACACCGCTGCGTGCCCACCCACCGACAACACCGCGTGCTCGCCTTCCTAACAACAATGCTGCCGTCGTCCCCATCTCCACCATCGATACCGCCGCGGGCCTACCCACTGACAACGCCGCCACCAACACTGCCACCGAACCCCTCTCGTCGGATTACAATAGAGCTATTCAATAAAAACTATATATATATATATACATATATATATATAGGTATGTATGTGTATAATATATATATAAAGCAATATAGCAATAAATAAAATAAACAAGTACTATAGTAAAATAAACAGTAAAAATAGTATAGAAAAAATATTTTAGTATTTTTAACAGTAATCAATTGGAAACTAAAAATATTTATTTTTAGTCCTATATCGCACCTACTGGTTGCACAACCAGGACTAAAATGGTTACAAATCGGTACTAAAAACTATTTAAATATAAGTTGACCTAATCCGATAGAGGCATTCTAGCTCTCCATTTGATTTTTCTACATTGCTCATGCATATTAGATATAGGAGGAAGAACTTGCTAGTGATCGATCCGTTGAGAACCACAATTATGATTTTGAAGATAACCTA
This sequence comes from Oryza coarctata, assembly GCA_030770085.1. Lineage (NCBI taxonomy): Eukaryota > Viridiplantae > Streptophyta > Magnoliopsida > Poales > Poaceae > Oryza > Oryza coarctata. Next base: position 9,573,832 of record CM061483.1, on the reverse strand, counting down.
GTAGTGGCTCTCATTTATCAGTTAAACTCCAATTTTGATTTTGAGGATTTGATGCATTTTAATGATGTGTCACAAGAATAATGAGATATATATAATTTCCTTGATAACTATTTTGTATCTGACGTGTGTTTGGGAGCTTGTAAAGTTGTGTACGTCAAAACATGTATGCATAGACAGTTGTGTACCTCTTGATACGGTCTCATGATCCATATTGTCAGGATTTGCATGTTCCTTATGTGGATTTGATTGCTACCGATTTTTTAAAATGATGCACATCATATTATGTCATAAAGTTGATAATTGGGCTTATTTCTTCTGAATTCGTTTTTGATAAATCATGTTAATTCCTTACATTGCAAGCCTCTTTATCAAATACGAGCTAATTCCCATGCTTAATTTGTTAGATATATACATACTAGTATTTTTGGAACAAATTTATTATGAGATTTTTAAAACAAGTCTGACATGAAATAAGATAGAACCGTAGGAAAAGATGAAAGAACGTTAAGTAGTGGTTGCCTTTTTATAAAGGAGTAGAGATATAGCTAATGTTTTTGGAATGTTGATTTACCTACATGCAGACAGTGTGCATTGGTTTGAATATAATGCTATTATGATTGCATGTAACTTTGAGTGAAACTCAAGTGTTATAAAAAATGTTAAATATCTATATATACTCGCTTGTGTCTACTTAAAACTTAATTTAATCCTAGCAATGAAATAAAACAATTTTGTTAAAATGTTCTGATTACCAATCAATTTACTTCTTTTGTTTGGTTTCTCATCTTCACATAAGTATCTTCGATCAAATAGCTACAATTTAGTCTGTTTTCGTGACATATCATGAAAACGACCATGTGAACATTGATCTCGATCATAATATGTACGATGGTGTGTTGCGCTACTTGATTAAGTTGGATGAAATTAACCAGTTTTTTTAAAGATTGCGTGCCTGCAAGCAGAGGCCAGTCTGATGGTGACAAGATGCATGTAGAAGAGTCGATCATGTTGGTATTATTAGCCATTCAGGGATTTGGTTAATTATAAATAAACTAGTAAGGAAAAAAGTTCTTAAAAAATTTCGTAAGTGTCAGACTCATTTTATTCTGATGAAATTTAGCTAGTACAGCTACATTGCCACCAACTGGAAAGCAACATATATGTGTTCAAAAAATTAGGAGAGAAATAACATGCATTAAGCAAGCAATGTTGCTATCATGTAATCATTAAGTTGTCTGTAAACTATCAAATAGGAGATAAAACAAACGTAAATGCATGCATGGTTTGTTAATTAAGGAAAGAAGCCAAAGCCTTATCTGGCCAGATGTATATCCATCCTTACCAATATAATTTGTGGAACAATTACGGATATTGTGGAGGTAGATTAGATGGCCAGCCTTTTTTTTCCCATCCGACAAATAAAAAGTAACTTTCTCAAAAGTATGTAAATCATGTCAACACTCAACTTTAAAATTGTTCACTTTTCAGCATTGGCCCTATCGGAATTAGACAATACTACGACATCCAAAACCATTCCTATGTTCAGATCAAGTTCATAATTGAATAATTCCTTGTTCTGAATTTTTTTTTCAAAATTCTGTGAAAGTAAAGTTCAACATTGTAAAATATATATAATGACTTCTACCATATAAAAACAACTGGGAGGAAAATAAAAATTTGGCATATATTAAAGTGATGTTATCTTCCCTGAAGAAAAATATATGTTATATAATTTACAGTTATGATCTAAGCCAAAATTTGTATTCATAATAATTACAAGGAGGCTGGTTAAATAGGGAGATGAAATTTGCAAATGAAATAATTTTAGGATTAACAACTATTGTCTTCGTATTTCACTATTTTTAATTATAATATCTAATAAAATTATAATATTTTAAAAGTACTTATAAACAAAATTATACCCATATGATTTTTATATTTTCAAGCTAAATATTTTTATAGCTATTGATGGTCAATTAAAATTTGACCAAATAAATGCAATAATGTTATAGTACAATACGGAGGGTGTATTATAAATAAATTTTCAATGTGGCCTAGGACAAACAAAATTAATTGGTAAGTTGAAAATTTTCGTCAGTCGATTAATTCGATATTATTGGTATATATATATATATATATATATATATATATATATTTTTACGGCTCGATGCATGGGTGGATATGGATCGATCAGGTGGAGTCGATCGCAGCTAGTAGCAAGTAATCCAGCTAGGTAAGCAACAATCTAAGACACAAGTAATTTGTTTGCGGCGATTGCTGTCTGTCCTTTCGGCCTCTAGCTTCTCAAATATATGTCAACCCGCGCGCGCCGTTGAAACTCTTGTCCTTCACTAAAACTACACGACAGCGTGCAATATAGACGATAAATCTTCCTAGTGTGATTCTTTATTGAGATGGATCTAATTTTGATCTTGCCACACACGATAAAGACCTTGGTGTTAAGCTAGCCAACCAACCATGCATCTACACCTGAATGAACAACAGGCATGGTGAGCCGGGGGCTGGTGATCACGGATGCATATTGCTGCCATCTTGGCTAAAAATGTAAAACTGAAAGGGTACTCTTGTCCTCATCAGAGATTTGACTTCAAGTTAATTCGACAGTAACCTCTCGAGTAGTCTTGACAATTTGGCCTATTTTAGAATTAATCTTTTACAAATAGACACTTATTTTTTTAAAAAAAACAATAAACACATAACCATAATATTTTACTCTATACTGTAGGCTTTAACAGCTATGATCTATATATAGCACCGTGTTGTGCACATAGTGTTTCAAATATCATAAATTGTTTGGAAGGTTTCATTTATACAAAACGTTTTCCATGACCTTGGTGTTTATTTGTAACCCAAAATGTTTTTTTAAAATAAGAGGTTAAATTGTGAAAACTTCACATCTCCATCTTTGTTTCACACAACATTAATTAATTAACCAAGGCCTTTTGACGTTGACATATATATGTTAGTAAAAAATTGTAAAACTGTTACACCCTGAAAATATTTGTGTAAATGAGATTATACGTTCTAGCTCAGTTTTCATGGATAATGCAACTCCTTTACAATCTCTATCTATGACTTGTTTGTGTTATTAAACCTTGAAATACAAACTTACTACAGAGTTTTTTTTAAAGAAATTAAAGTTGAGATAAGAAATGGTTATAATTAGTTAAGATAAACATAAAAATTTAATTAGAATGGTTGCAACTAGGAAATAGGTGATGATATTCTTGGACAAATTTCAACCTAAAATGTACATAGTGAGTAATCTATAGAAATATATCAAGATTTGACATTTATCTACTCGTTAGGATAAATATTCCCATGCAATTAGATTTTTAATATTCTAAATATGAATATATAATTAGAAAAAAAATCGATCAAACATTTGTATTCTAGGTCACTAAAAAAGAAAAATTGATGGAAGAGTTGCTTCAAAAAATAAAATCACTTTAATTTCCTCATAAGAAAAAGGGAAATAAGATTACTACTGTTTTACAAGTCGTTGATCGGTTCTATTTTGATGCAGAAGTAAGTTCTTTCTGTTGTTTTTAACTGAGCCGTAAAAGAGGCGGGGGGGGGGGGGGGGGGGGCGCGGAACCGAACTACCGCGACGGCTGCAGCGGTCAAACTCTATGTCCGGCGCCGAACTCACCGGCGGCCGCGGTGAAACATTCCCAAGGGTAAACCCGTCCATTCACCGCGCGCAGTGTAAAATAAGATGTATTGCGTGCGTGCGTACGTATACTCTGTAGAGTATATATATGTCTCTCTCCCTATCGATCTGTCGTCTCCCCAAGCTCACTGCCCCGATCGATCACCGCCGCCCGCGCGCCGGCCGCCGGCCCGTCGCCATGAGGAGCCCCAGGAGGCGACGTGTCCACCCGACGATGATGGCTCCGTCGGGTGACGGTGACGCGGACCCTCACGCCGCGGGCGGCGCCGACGTGTTCGACCGGCTGCCTGACGACATCATCCTCACTGTGCTCGCCAGGCTCGCCGCGGCCGCCGCGTCCCTCGCCGACATCGCCTCGGCGGCGCTCACGTACGTAACTGCTCTGTTTCTTGTCTGCTTCCTCTGTTTCTTGCCATGTCGTTTTCGTCGTGCCAAGGTTCTCATGGGTGTATGGTCATTTGGTGTGTGTGTGTGGGTCGTGCAGGTGCAGGAGGTTCCGGCAGCTCGCCGCGCACCCGGCGGTGCTGTCGCGCGTGTCGGCGGCAGCCGTGTCCGTGCGATGGGCTGCTTGGTCGGAGGCGGCTCACCGGTTCTTGAGGCGGTGCGCGGCCGCCGGCAGCCTCCACGCCTGCTACTTCCTCGGCATGGTGAGTAATCAAACCACCTCCCATCTCTGCTTCTTTGCTCTGTTTCTTGTCGATCTCGTCGGCTCACGTTGGGTTCTTGATGGCGACGGTGGTGCAGGTGAGATTCTACTGCCTCGGGAGCAGGGAGACAGGGGCGGCGCTGCTGGCGCGCGCGGCGGGCGGCGGCCACGCGCCGGCGCTGTACGCGCTGGCGGTGGTGCAGTTCAACGGCAGCGGCGGCGGTAAGGCGGACAAGGACCCGCGCGCGGGCGTCGCCCTGTGCGCGCGCGCCGCGTGGCTCGGCCACACCCCGGCGCTCAGCGAGCTCGGCCACTGCCTCCAGGACGGCTACGGCGCGCGCCGCGACCCCGCCGCCGCCCGCCGCCTCCTCCTCCACTCCGCCGCTCGAGAGCGCTTATCCTGGAAGCACAAGAACATACACCACGGCGACGATGGCAGCGCCGCTGAGGACGCGGCCAGCCAGTTCATGGTCGACTGGTGGGAATCACACAGCAGCAAGACGGCGGCGAGGGGATGCCTCCCCAGCGACGGCGACGACGACGAACACGACCTGCGGCTCTGCTCGCACGCGCGGTGCGGGCGGCGAGAGACGCGGCGGCACGAGTTCCGGCGGTGCTCGGTGTGCGGCTTCGCCAACTACTGCTCGCGCGCGTGCCAGGCACTCGACTGGAAGCGCGCTCACCGCGCCAAGTGCGCGGCCGTGCGCTGGCTCGCCGCCGCCGGCGCTCACTGAGCGCGACACGTCGCGCGCCACCTGTACATACGAGTACAACTAGCTCACATCATCAGTGTAAATACTAGGTTTAATACTTTATTAGTGGACCAATTAAGAGAGGGATAATGTCTAGTTAGCCACTTAATCACGCCCATAATTTCTTGTATGGTTTTTGGTTAATTACTTGCTTTGTTTAGTAGTTAGGGATAGTGATTAGTGAGCTATTCAGGTGTTAATGATGGTGTGCTGGGTTGTGTGTGAGGTAGCTGTCTAGATGTTAGGCCATACATGCCATCGGCGTGTGTGGTTTTTTCGTGTAAAGAAGAAGAAAGCTAAGGTTTGTGTGTTGCATTCGCACATAATATGGTTTTCTTGTAGCGTGATAAGATGCTTTTGTTTGTGCAGAGGACCAACCTAGGTTTGTGTCTCTTTCGAGTATCTTTTCATAATTAGTTTAATTTGCCCTATATAATATGAACTGGGTTTTGTGTACCATATTTATAGGGTTAAGCTATATGATAGTGCCATCTCAAATTAATATTCATAGGTGCTGAGTATGTAGTAACATGTTCATTAATTTGCAGAAATGCATGAAACCTATGACCATATATTTGTACATCACAAGAAACACTAATTACAAATAGTTGACCATGTGATATTTTATTTTTAGACATATGGTCAATGGTTCGCAGTTTTTTTTCTGAAAACCCCTGGTTATTACAGTCATGAACATATTGACATTTTTATAAAGTACACAAGTGTACAAACCTAAAGGACAAATCAAAATATTGCACAATGTGCTATGGTTGATCCCTTGCATATAATTTTAGATTAAGGCTGGCCTAGGTGGGGATCATAATCCTCTATCATTCCGTTTAAAAAGTTATCGTGCCTTTGTCACTAACATGTGGATCTGGTTTTGTTAAAAACAGATATTAGTGACTGAAGTCAGGTAAAGAATCCCCTATGTATTAAGGGGTTTTAACACTAACAGTTTCAGTATCGTCTAGTTTTCCAGTTTCGAAGTTTCATTTCTCACGTGAAGGTGTAGCAAACACTCAAGTTCGAATATTATTGGGAGTACCTGTCCAAACTTCATATGATTGTATTCCAAGTTGTGAGTTTTGAAATTTTCAAGTTGCAAAAAAGCTTTCCATTGAACCTTTCCAACTGAAAGCTTCAGGTTTTTTATGCTGAATATGTCTGAGATCAGTGTGTTTGCTTTGATATGAAACTTCTATTTAAAATTAAAATATATTTGTGTTAACAAAGCTACCATTATTTTTTTAATTTAAACATGAGACCTAGTGAAAAAAAACTATATATGAAACCTTATATCCCGTTAGGTACAGGATATATACCAGCCAGCAGCAGCTCCCTTTCGTTAATCATGTTTAGGTTAACTTCATGCACACAGTAATCTCATTGTAAATTAACAGTGAGGCTTTAGCCTCAATTTTGCACTAAGTGTACTTTATTTATTGATTTGCTTTTGTCACAAAATTTTTCATGTACGTACTTAGACAATCCTATGCCTAGTTGTAGAAATGTGTACAGTAAAATTAAGACTCGAGTGTATAAAAAGGATCGGGTCTATATATATACAGGCCAGTGGTCTAGTGGTCTAACATCCCCCGTAGTCACAGCGGGAGAGGAATGGACGCAGAGACTGGACCGAAAACTAGTGAACAAAGACGTGGGCAGGCATTTGGTTATTATATCGGCAAACTGGTGGGACAAAATAGATATCGATCTCGATGTGCTTACTGTGTCTATAATGAACTGGGTTGGTGGTTATATAGACAGTACTGATATTGTCATAGTAGACGACGGTCGTAGAGGAGAGGGGTGCACGGGGCTCCTGGATAAGCTGGCGAAGCCAGTAACACTCGGCGACGGCGTGAGCGACGGCACAGTATTCGACTTCGGCGTTAGACCATGATACTGTAGTCTGGCGTTTTAAGGACCAGGAGACTAGAGTGTCATCGAGGAAGACGCAGTAGCCAGACGTAGAGCATCGAGAGTCGGGACAGCCTGCCCAGCCCGCGTTAGAGTACGCAGTGAGGGAGTCAATGGGGCTGGAGCAAAGGTGCAGCTCGCTGGAGAGCGTGCCCTTCACGTAGCACAGGATGCGCTTGAGCAGCACGACGTAAGATTCACGCGGAGCGTGCATGAAGAGGCACACTTACTGGACGGCGTACGTGAGGTTGGGCCATGTGAGAGTGAGGTATGGAGAGCCCCGGTAAGACTCCGATACTGAGAGGGATTGGCAACAAGAACGCCATCAGCAGCGGAGAGTTTGGCTCAAGTATCAACCGAGGTGGCCATGGGGTGACAATGGGCCATGCCCGCACGCTGGAGAAGATTGATGGCGTACTGGCGCTGGGAAAGAAAGAGCCCGTGAGAAGAATGGGTGACGGAGATGCTAAGGAAGTGGTGGAGAGGACCAAGATTGATCATGATGAGCTTGGAGTGGAGTCGGGCCATGATCTGGTCTAGAAGAGATGTCAAAGACGCTGTAAGTACAATATCGTTGACATATAGAAGGAGATAGGCGGTAGCGTTGCCGATATGAAGAGTGAAAAGGGAGCTATCGGACGTAGAGGCCACGAAGCCGATGTGCCGAAGGTAGGCAGCAAAGTGCTGGTACCAGGCACGAGGGGCTTGTTTGAGACCGTAAATAGAACGTTGAAGAAGGCAGACAACGTCAGGATGAGAGGGGTTAATGAAACCTGGAGGCTGCTGGCAGTAGACCGTTTCCGTCAGATGACCGTGAAGAAAGTCGTTCTTTACGTCAAGCTGATGGATCGGCCAGGAGTGCGAGGCAGCCAAAGTAAGGACGACCTAGATAGTGGTGGTTTGACGATGGGACTGAAAGTCTCGTCGTAATTGACACCGGGGCGTTGGGAGAAACTCTGAACTACCCAACGTGCCTTCTAACGAGCAAGGGAGCCATCGGCGTGGAACTTGTCTTTAAAAATCCACTTGCTGGTTACAATGTTGGCACCGGGAGGACGGGGGATGAGGCGCCAGGTCTTGTTGTCCATGAGGGCCTTGTACTCGTCGGCCATGGCCGTGTGGCACTAAGGGTCGGCCAGGGCAGAACGAGAAGTCGTCAAGATGGGCGAGATAGAGCTATGAACGATGGAGAACCCATAGCGCTTGGTAGGGCGGAGAGACTCGGTCTGTGAGCGAGTAACCATATGAGAGGTGGAGGGAATGGGAGCCGATGGAAGTGTGGTAGAGGTGGTGCCCGAGGTGTGGTCTAGGTCACCGAGAGCCAGAGCAGATTCAGCTACTGGAAGAGTGCCGGAGCTGAGGGCGGACTCGGTGGCCATGATGAGAGAAGAATAGGGACAAGTAGCCGATGGGAGTAAGAGGCCGATGGGAGGAAACCGATGAGAGGAAGGATCGGCCGATCAGAGAAATGAGAAGCCGATAGAGAGTGGACCGGCCAGTCGATAGGGAGTGGTTGGCCAATGTAGAGTAGGTAGCGGAGTAGGTGAGGAAAAAGGTGGTGGCAAAGTAGGTAGGTCAGAGAGTGGTTGGGTCACGGACGTGTGAAGATTCACGTTCATGAAGAGAAGATTCACGTCCGTGGACTCATGGAGGCCAAGGAGTGGAACGGACACGAAAAAGACGGAGAGGGGTCAGACGCGAAGAGAAGATGTTCGCGTCCGAGAGGCAGGGATTCGTGTCCGTGGACACGTCAGATTGGCTTGGACGTGAGGGGAGAAGGTTCACGTCCGAGAGCCGTTGAGCATGTCGGAAAAGCAGGAACCGAGGGAGGGTTCCAGTAGATGGAGGGTGGACAAGTCCAGCCGATGGGAGGGCGGACGAGTTTAGCTGATGGAGACGACGAGTGCAGAGGTGCGCCGGCGTCGGAGGAGAAAGGATGCACGAAGCAAGAAGAAGGGCGAAGACGGGTGCGAGGCGAGACGAGGAGGCGGATGAAGACCGTCGCCTTGTCGTGTGGAGGTGGAACGAAGAAAACAAAGTGTTTACGGAGAAGACGGGGAGAAGAAAGGAACGGAGACGAGAGAGCAAGGAGAGAGTACCGGGAAGAAGGGCGGTGATGGGGATAAACGTTGACGACGGAGAGAAAAAGGTCGGCTCACCGGTAGGAGAAAGCTAGCGCGCCGGAGATGTCTAGACTTGCTCTGATACCATATAGAAATATGTACAGTGAGACTAAGACCCCGAGTGTATATAAAGGGGTCGGTCTATATATATATACATACAGTCCAGTGATCCAGTGTTCTAGTTAGCTATCTCGCAAACAAGCCTCCTGTCTGTCTGAAAAATCATGGATGCATGGAATGATGTTTGGCTAAGGAAACCCTTTTGTTAAAAAGATAGAGAATGAGCATCTGATTCGGTAAAAAAGTGTGACTCGTTCATTTCTCTTGTGTATGTATTGGGTGAAAGCAAAGCAAATCTATTTCTCACATATATATATGCTCTCTTTCTCTCTAGATTTCTCTCTCTAACAAGGGAATAATTCCTCACTTTTGAGGCTGTATCATCTTCACCATTCTTAATAATGAAGAACCTGGTCTGGTTCTGGCGTGTAGGTGTAGCCATGGAATGATTCTGAGGTGAACTAGAGAGCATTAAATCCATCTGTTTTATGCTCTACAGATGTTTTTCTTCTCTGCAGCTGATCTGAATAGTGAAGGAATTCATGGTATTGGAACTATTTATAAGAAGGCAAAGTGGTTATTATTGTAAATGTCCAAATAACCTTGAGGCTCATAGTCCATATTCCATGAATATCAGAACATTCTTGCACTAGAACAAGCCAAAAAGAAAATCGAAGAGCGCTGCACCGTATTCGTGATTTCATTTTTTATATAGGAAAGGAAAAATCTAGTACCGGATGATATAATTAACGACCCCTTCGATCCGGTTTCAACTATCACTAGGATAAAAAAGGTTATTAACATTAAGCCAGGTCAGCAAAAGCCAGTGTTAGCATGACGTGACGTGACAAGTCATCTATAGATGGCGGCATACTTGGCATAATAAGAATCTTTAAGGATCTTCTAGCCATTTTAAAAGGAAAAGGAACCAAACAAATGCCCTGAATAGATTAACCTCAAGGATCGATTGATTAATATTGTAGACTACAAATGAAGTCTAACTTACACATGGCCTAGCTGCAGGTGTGGCTTGAGGAACCATGTAAAAATTGGGTCCAGAACCACAACATGCTAGATTGTGACATGTATATTTTTCAATTAAAAAAATGACCAAAACAATGCCGCAACAAGCAGAAATTTAGTAGATTTGAAATTAAAAAATCGACTAAAAACAAAGCCACAACAAGAAATTACAAAATTTAGTAACATTCTATAATTCATAAAAGGCTGATTACATGGAATAAATTAGTCAGCCCTACCTGCTTTTTAGTTCCATGTATACTTGACAACTTCACCGAGTCAGAAACATGGGCTCACACATATATTAGTTATACCATCTAATAGAGTATATTTGCCTAATTTACATACATATTATTTAGTCTCCCTTTAACACCACCAATGCAAACCCAGCTAGGCTGTTTTGTTACGACGAACCGCACAACAAACTAGAGGTTTCTTCATCTCCATGGACAGACGGAGGCACTCCGCAAGCTTGACGGGCAGAGCCAGCGACCACTTATACTCCTGCAATAGCCGACCAAACCACAAATAGGCTATGGAGAGGCCCATCATTCGGCCAGGGCACACCCGACTACCTGATCCAAATGGTGCCAACCTCAAGTCTGATCCCAACACATTAATATCCTTCTCCATAAACCTCTCTGGTCGAAACACCCATGGATCACCCCATATAGTCTCATCATGCAATATGGCCCACATGTTCACCATTGCTGTAGTCCCAGCGGGCACAAAGTGCTTACCCACATAGACATCTTGTACTGCTAAACGGGCCCACGAAAGAAGTGGACCTGGTGGGTGCATGCGTAGGGTCTCCTTGATAACACAACGGAGGAAGCGGAGGTTGTGGATGTCCGAGTCGACAATGGGCCGATGGCCCACCACCATGTCCAATTCTTGTTGTATCTTGGACTGGATATCTGGGTGGAGAACCATCCGAGCCATAGCCCATTCTAGGAGTATAGCAACCACATCTGTCCCACGAAAGATCATCTCCTGCATGCATGTGCCAAACGGACAAGACTAAACATTAGAAATTGTGATGTTCTTTCTACCCTGAAGAAACGATGTTTCTTTATTTATTTTGCTATTAGTGTTGAAAGTAGAAACGTCACGAAGACATATATTAGAGTGGTACTAAGTTCTGTCTGTCTCTTCCCTCAATCTTGTCCATTTCTCAATGAATTGGCTGAATGAACTTGCTCCGAGATTCTGCGAGATGACCCACCCATTATTTTTGCCTTTCGACGTGTGGGTCAATTGATCTCACGTATTATTGCAAAATAATCCAGTTTACATAAAAAAATTTGCATTGAAAGCACAATTTCAGGTCAGGAAAAAATAAAAAAACTACCAGTGAATAAAACAATAGAGTAATTAGCTAATTACGTAAAATAAAAGGCCATTGTTATATATACCAATAAAATCTGGTAACTAGCTTAAACTAACTTTATTTTATTGACTAATTATGTAAAATAAAAAGGCCATGATAATATATAACAATGAAATGGCCAGTAATTAGTTTAAACTAAGTTTATTGTTTTGACTAAATTATTGACTTGATTGTACATAAAGTACACTTTTGTGGTACTACCTAGATATCCAACTTTATGCATATTATCACTTATTTTAACTAGGTGCACTACCCACGCCCCCCCCCCCCCTCCCTACACACACCCAAAAATATAAGAAAAAAAAGCATAAATTAGTTTGACCATTCCATACTACTTTTTGCCACACACATTTAAGAGAGAGAGCTAGCAAAAGAAGAGGTATAGCTCACCCAGAGAACAGCAATCACATCAGAGTCCTCAAATCTCTCCTCCTCTGGCATGGAGACCATGTAGCTAAGCAGGTCATCCCTGTTGTTGAGGTCATCACCCCCTCTCATCTTTCTTCTCCTCTCTTCCACCACCCTACCAAAGTGCTCCCTAACCCTAGCTGCCAGCCTCTGACACCTGGGCCCCACTCCATGGAAGTCCAGCAACCCCCACAGATACTTGTACTTTGCGCTGTAGTGGTCTCCTAGGTTGAACATGCCAACCAGCTCATACCCTTCCTTCACCATCTCACTCATCTCCTTGATGATGCTGCCATGGTGGTGGCCATCATCTGCTTGCCGGTCTACCCCTAGCACGCTGCCGACCATGTTGTCCAGGGAGGCGGCGTGGAGGAGGGCTCGCATGGCGACGACGTTGCCGGAGGAGGTGTCGGCCATGTCGCGGGACACTTTCTTGGACATGCGGTCGGCGATGACGCGGGCGCGGAGCGCGGCGACGCGGCGTGGGGAGAGCATGCTGGCGCCCGCGGCGCGGCGGAGGCGGCGCCAGTAGCCGTCGTCCCCGCTGGCCGGAGCGAACCCGATGGAGCGGCAGAACATCAGCTCCCGCGCCGCGGCCTTGACGGGCCTGTCGCGGAACGCGGCGCCGGTGAGGATCTCCCGCGCCGTGTCCGGGTTGCTGCTCACCACCACGGGCGTCGCGCCGAGGGTCAGCGACATCAGGCGCCGCGCGCCGTGCGCATCGGCCAAAGCGGCGAGGCGGCGGTGCATGAGAGGGCCGGACACCGCCGGGAGCGAGCCCAGGAGAGGCCACCCCCGCGGCCCGGGAATGGTGGCAGCGACGGCGCCGCCGTTAACCCGACGTGCATGTGCATGGCGGTTCACAAGAAGCGGCAAGGCCACGATCGCCATGGCCAGAGAGAGATACATGAGAAAGAAGAGCCATGGAAGCTGTGCAGGGCTAGGGTTAATGGTGGCGAATAAGATGAAGAGCAACGAGATGGTGGTGAGTAGGTCACTCCTCATGGTAAGCTAGCTAGGGAAGAAGAAGAAGACAAGATATAATTAGGGTTTAATTCCTCTAACTACAGGTCACCTTAATTAACTACTGTAGTTAACAACTAGAGTGAGTAGTGAGTAATGTTATTAATTACTAATTGGATGAAGCTAATGCTACTCAGAAGGGAACAGGCAAGCACAAGAAACTATAGTTGTGTGTTGGTTAATATTGTTATTTGGTTGGAAGCTAGAAGTGGGCACAAGGAGCTTTGCTTGGGACAAACGGGCCTATTTATAGTGAGAGTGAGAGAGTGTGGTTGGTTGGGGGTAAAGTTTGTGTATTTTGCTAGTGCTTTCTCTTTTGTGGGATTTCATTTCCTAACTCGTGACTAGATATGCAGACATAACTAGTTATTTTAAATTGGGCCGCTTTATAGTCCACAGCCAGTTGCTACATTTTTTAGTCTACTATAATTATAATATGTTAACGCGTGTGTAGCTGTGTGGTTGTGTGTGTAAGCCACCTTAGCTGTCTATATATACTGATACATTAATAGGAAATACAATCAACAATTCTCACACTTTCATAGAAGCGGTTTCAATCTGCTATTTTTTCGCAACCAAAAATGCCGCCGCTATTGCTATCGTCGCCGATCTCCTCTTCCACCACTACTGTGCGAGAGACTGCCGAGGTCTGACTCCCTCAACGCCGTTGTTTCTGAACCATCGCCTATCGCCGATCCGACCGCCACCATCGGTGCCGACTGCACGTCACCGAGAGTGTCGCTGGTCTCATCGCCCACGCTTCCGATCTGATCGCCCACCCTGTAGTTGCCCTTGTCACCGGGTGTGGCCGCCGATCCGATCCTATCTGTGCTTCTACACCAGCGCCCATCGCCGATTCGATCGCCACCACTAGGTGTCACTGGTCTTATCGCCCGTGCTGCCGCCGATCAAATTGCCCGCCGATCGGATCCGTCGATCGGTCCGATCGGATCCTGCTTATTGCCGATCCGATCGGATCTGTCGATTGGTCCGATCGGATCCCGCTTATTATCGATTCCATCGGCTCTCCGTTGCCGACCAGATCGCCCGTCGATCTGATATGATCGGATCCGTCAATCGGTCCGATCGGATCCTGCCTATTGTCGATCCAATCGGCCTCCGAACTGATCGGTCGCTCATCAGCCATCCGATCTCTACTGCCGATTTGATCCATCCGATCTGATCGGTTGCTCATCGGCCTCTGATCTGATCGGCTGCTCGATCTCTACTGCCGATCTAATCCATCTGATCTGATCGGCTGCTCATCGGCCATCTGATCTCTGATTTAATCGGTCAATTGGTTGTCGATCCGACTCTAATCGGCTGATCCCTCCGATCCGATCGGCCGATTGGCTGTCTCTCGGAGATCTCCGATCCGATCGGCCGATCGGCTGTCCCTTTGAGATCTTCGATCCGGCCTGATCGGCTGTCGTGCCCCCCATGGCTGGCGACAACACTAGCGCCGCTACTTCCGAAGACCGATGTCTCGCGGCCGATCCTTCTCGCACTGACGAAGCTCTAGACACGTACGAGAACGTTCACGCGGCTCTCTGGGCGCAAGCCACCGCCGTCGTCAACATCAAGGCGCTCATCCCCATCATCCTCGACAAGGCCACGGACTCCTACACTAAGTGGTGCTGCATGTTTCTCACTGTCCTTAGGAAATATGCCCTCACCCGCCACGTCCTCAAGAATGATGCGTTCCCCGCGCGTCTGGCGTGGCTCCAGGCGGACTGCTGCATCCTCACGTGGGTGTACGGCACCGTCTTCAGCGACCTATAGCAGTCGCTGATGATGCGGCCCAGACGCGCCCGTAATGCGTGGTGCTATCTCGAGGACGAATTCCTCGGCCAGAAGGAGTCTCGTGCCCTTCTCCTCGAGACGCAGTTCCGCACATTTTGCCAGGACTCCTTGAGCATCACCGACTACTGCCATCGTCTTGAATCCATGGCTGCCGCCCTCACCGAATTCGTTTCAAATCCGAGACATTTTCCCCTTTGTTTCAAATCCGAGACATTTTCTACTATTTCTACCTTTTTTGCGTATGTTCGCACACAGTTTGGCACCACCATCAAGAGCATCCAGTATGACAATGGCCATGAATTCAATAATTCCCAGGCCCGCACGTTTTTTCTCTCCTATAGTGTTGCCCTCCGCATGTCGTACTCATACACTTCTCAACAAAATGGTAAAGCAGAGCGTTCTATTCGTACCATCAATAACTCTCTGCGTTCTCTTTTGTTTCAGGCGAGTCTCCCTCTAGCTTACTGGGTTGAGGCCCTTCATACTGCCACATATCTTGTGAACTGCCTCCCCACCACAACACTCGCCTTCTCCACACCATACTCCGTTCTCTTCTATGTCCCGCCCTCCTATGATCATCTCAAAGTTTTTGGTTGCGCCTGTTACCCCAATATATCCTCTACAGCGTCCCACAAACTTGATCCTCATTCTTCTCTACGCGTGTTTCTTGGCTACTCCTCGGAGCACAAAGGCTATTGATGCTTCGAGCTTCAGTCGAACCGCATTCTCATTTCTAGACATGTTATTTTTGATGAATCCTTCTTCCCTTTCTCGGACATGTCTACCACACCCATGGCATCCTCTGCCCTGGACTTTCTTGTCGATGATCATGATCTCACTGCTTCAGTTCCTGGAGCCTCTTTTTTGCGTGCAGGTACAGCAGCTTCCTCAGCGGCACACCCCGTGCCTGAGGCCCCACTTGCGCCGTCGAGCCTTGGTATAGGGTCGTGGTCATCCGAGTCCACGTCATCTGGTGCCGCTGCCCCTGTGCACCCCGCACAGGTCGCTGCCAGCAGTGCCCCACCGACCATGAGTGTTGCCGGTCCTGCTGCCCCTACTTCTCACGCGTAGGTTGTTGCCAGCGGTACCGGCCGCATAGCTGCCACTCAACCAACTATCATCCCTCCAGTGACCAATGCGCACTCTATGCGCACACGTGGCAAAGATGGCATTGTGCAGCTCGTGGATCGCCTCAATCTCCACGCTGTACCCATGTCGCCTCTTCCTCGCTCTATTCGTGATGCCCTGTGTATGATGCTTTGATTGTCAACGACACATGGAGTCTTGTGCCTCGCCCTCCTAGCGTCAATGTTGTGACTGGGAAGTGGATTTATCGTCACAAGTTGCTCACCGATGGGTCTCTAGATCGTTACAAGGCTCGCTGGGTTCTGTGGGGTTTAACACAATAGCCCGGTATTGACTATGATGAGACTTTCAGTCCAGTTGTCAAGCCTACGATAGTTTGTGTGGTTCTCTTTCTAGCATTATCTCAAAACTGGCATATTCATCAGCTGGATGTGAAGAATGCATTTCTCTATGGCACTCTCACTGAGACAGTGTACTGCGTGTAGCCTTCTGAATTTGTAGATTCTTCTTGCTCAGATTTTCTCTGTCGGCTTAACAAGTCCTTATATGGTTTGAAGCAGGCTCCTCGTGCTTGGAATCATAGGTTCGCCTCTCACCTTGTGTCACTTGGATTTATTAAAACAAAGTCAGATACTTCTCTCTTCATATATCGCCACGGTCCAGACACAGCCTACTTACTACTCTATGTTGATAACATTGTCCTTACTGCCTCCTCTACTGGATTACTCAAGAATATCATTGAGGCTCTCCGGCGTGAGTTTGCTACGACGGATATGGGTCAGCTGCATCATTTTCTGTGCATTTTTGTGACCCGCTCCACAGATGGTCTATTCCTTTCTCAGCGGCAGTATAGTCAGGATATTTTGGAGCATGCCGGGATGAGTGCGTGCAAGCCATGCAGCACACCTGTTTATCTCCACTCTAAATTATCTGCTAACGGATCGCCTGTCACTGATGCTACACAGTACCACAATCTCACCAGCGCTCTGCAGTATCTGACTTTCACATGACCATCATTTGCAGTTTAGCAGATCTACCTCTATATGCATGACCCTTAAGAGCCGCACCTCGCTGCTCTCAAGCGGATCCTACGCTACCTACGGGGCACCCTGTCTCTTCAGCTGACTATGCGCCGATCTTCGCCTACAGATCTTGTTATTTACGCAGATGCCGATTGGGCTGGTTATCTTGACACTCGCCGGTCGACATCTGGCTATGCAGTATTTCTCGGGGATAACTTGGTATCCTGCTCTTCCAAGCGTGAGCATACGATCTCTAGATCGAGTGCTGAAGCTGAATATCGTGTTGTGGCAAATGGTGTTGCTGAAGCTATCTGGCTACGACAGCTGCTCCTTAAGCTTCGCCACCCCTCTCGACGTGCCACCTTAGTCTATTGTGATAATATCAGTGCTGTATATCTCTCCAGCAACCCAGAGCAGCATCAGCGAACGAAACATGTTGAGATTGATCTCTATTTCGTTCGAGAAAAGGTTGTCCTTGGTTACGTTCGGGTCTTACATGTTCCTACGACATCGCAGTACGCCGATGTCTTTACCAAGACCTTCCTACCTCACTATTTCAGGAGTTTCGATTCAGCCTGAATATTAGCGATGCTTACGATTAGACTGCGGAGGAAATGTTAGTCTACTATAAGTTAACCCACGTATGTAGCTATGTGGTTGTATGTGTAAGCCATCCCAACTGTCTATTAACATAGAATACAATCAACAATTCTCACTCTTTCAATTTTTATTGCAAGCACAAAGAACACGTAGGTTAGTATCAATAAATAAGCTTGTATATAGGACATCTCATCACATATAGTTTCTCATAGCTATCACAAATAATTTTATTATAGACGTTTTATGATGTTTTTCTAGAAAAGTCCTCTCTGAAAATGTATTTTTACAGACAGTTTTTTGGTTGGATATAGCTTGCATGCATGGTATTTCTCTTGTATTTTTCGTTTTGGAAGTAAAATGAAATTTACTTATGGTATGTATGCAAGTCTTTTTCTTACTTTTTAAAAGCTAGATTGCAGTAGATACCACACCGACTTAGTCGCCTTATGGTTTTATTTGACATCGTCGTTTTATTTGGTTTTGTAATAACAAATTAGGTGTTTTATTTGACCTCGTCATTTTATTTGGTTTTGTAATAACAAATTAGGTGTTGAGTACAAATATACATGACCTAAAGGGCTCATTTTCAGGTCAAGACCTAACGTTTGACCACATGTTTTCCTAGGTCGCAGCCTATCTGGAGGATCATTAGATTTGAGAGAAAGGTGATCACAACCATATTTGATCTGATCATGCAAGAATTGATCAGAACAATAAATATCTTAAATAGATATCTTATATTGCACGATATATTTCTTTACACTCCTTGTTGATGATCCCCCATTCACTTTCATTGCGTAGTCCTAGGGGGGGGGGGGTTGTAACTGTAAGCCTTCCAAGTTGCATCGAACATTCGACATATGTTTGCTACAGTAACCATTATTAGAGTTGTGGTATGTTATTTTACTTTTCAGTACCTTTTCAGGGTTAGAGTTGATTTTTCTCTAAAAGAAAAGTACCCTCTAGAAGTTTATTTTTCAACAAAAAAAAATGAGTTGGAAGTTTTTCTTACAAAGAAGAGTGCTGAAAGGTGTTTTTCCATTACTATGAATTTTATTGGTTTTGAAATTTGAAAAGAGAAATCATGTACAAAGTGTTTCCTCCTAATACTTAAATCTAATATTGAATATATTTTAATAGTATGTCAGTTATTCAGAAAGTTAATTTGTCATCCACGGACTGATCTACAATTGACATAGTAGTTGCAGACATCAAGGTCAAGGTGGTGGGTTTCTCCACCGTTAGTTCTAATCATGTTTATCATGTATTCAATGTCGTGGCTCATATACTAGCTCGATCTTGTGAAAACTCTAGTGATGTTATCGCTCGTAATGTAATTCCGGATTGTAACCAGGAGACACTCTATAATGATTTGCTATGATCAATAAAGAGCGGCATTCTCTAATAAAAAAGAGCTTAAAATGCTTTACAAAAAAATAATTAGAAATTTTGAAAATTTTCCTTCACTACATAACTGATGATTTTTTGGTGTAGTGATGTAATGATGCCTTCTATCACTACACCAAAAATCTAATTAATCAATAAATAACTTGTGTCTAGAGAACAAATTAGTGAAAATTTTACCTTTTTATTATGAATTTTTAGAAGAATTTGTTCTTTTTTTTTATGTCGAACTTGCATCCTCCTTTTGGATGTCACACTTTTTTTCCCAAAAGTTTATGACTTTTTGCAAGCTGTTTTCTGCTGGCTGGGCAATGCCAAATCTATTTTAATTATTTCCACTATATAGTATATAATCAAATTGTATAAAAAAAGCTTCAAAATTTTATATTAGGGGTTAACTAGCAGCTATTTTAATTGGTAACAAATATTAAGCCATGTGGTTCCAGTTTATCAGGAAGTTACCAACGGTTTTTCTCATCCCCCCCCACACACACACTATATATATATATATATATATATATATATATATATATATATATGCAAATAATTGACCAATGTTGAAAGTGTGGTATTACAAAGATGATGATTATGATATTGTTAACCATGCGGGGTGATCGGACCGGGTAGAGAGACATGCCGAGAGGATGAGTGAGTGTTAACCGATAGTGGTCTGATGGAGTCGCACAAACACTCCGAGATCTAAGAGATTTACTTAGCTCTAGTATAGGTGCTTCGACCTATTGGAGTGCACTCTCGATAGTTCTACTGGGTATGCCAAAAAATATGTTCGAGCCAAATCGATCCTTCGTATTCACCGATAGAGATCTAATTCGATCATACCCAAACACGCCGAGGTCTAAGAAGTCTGCTTGGCTCGAGTGCAGATCCTTCGTCTTTAAGGTGTGTTCGTCAAGTTGCTGGAGTTACGAGCGTGCCAGTCAATTTGATCTTTAATTGATAAGGAAAATAGATAAAGTTAGATAATCGAGCTAATCAGCCAATAAGCTAATACGGACTCCTACAGCCGGTTACCGATATGGTTAGGATAACCATCAGTTGTAAGTCCGATGCACTTCTACTATCGGCTAGTGCCCGATAGCAACTGTAGCATTTATACATCAGCTAGAAAACCGATGACGGCATAGACGAATGTTGAGGAATAAAGTAAAAGACTCATCAGCTGTAAAGTTGATGACGCTTCGAACAGAATATGCGATAAGTGCTAGAGAGCGAGATCCAATCTCTCGAAGGGACGAGACCCAACGATCACTGATGATGCTACCGTTAGAACTAGTCTTCATAGATTGGATCGAACCAAGACAGTATAAGGTTGAGGCTAATGGCACTGCAACGGTGGAAGCTAGATAGGATGTAACGATGAAGGGACTAGGTGAACCCATCGACTGCGGGTCCGATGTAGGCATATAAGTAAACTAATCAACTAGCTGAACCGATGGAGGAAACGAAACCCGTTAAATCTCGATGCCAGATCAAACAAAATCAGATCAATTGTATCGGATTAATCGCTGGGTAAGATATATGTATATCGACTGAGAAGCTGATACATTAGACGTGAGGCTCAATGTATAGATAATTCATCGGCTAGCCGCTCCGATGAAATGTTGTGTAAAGATCTATCGGCTTAAGCCTCAATCCGCTATCAGCAGTCTAATTGGTCAGAATTAATCGATGTAGCACGACACCGATGACGGCAAAAGAGAACAATAAGCGGATAGAACCCATACGAGTGTGATGTAGTATATCCGATTGAACTAAGAGATCAGATCTAACCGATACAGTCTTAGGTAGAGTGGATACACCAAGATAGTAGTGGGACTTAATCTTTCATCAAAGATTAGACTTAACCGATATAACCCCGCATCGAAAGCCAAAACTTATTGGTAAAAAACTAAATAAATTAGGGTGGCGATGCGCTGGAGTTGTGTATTGATCTGTGATGAATATCTTATAAGATTTTAGTAGGTTTATATTTATACCTTAGGGTTACAAGAGTCCAATATAGTTACAAACAACATCCGGACGTTCTTTTCTAATCAGAAAAGGAAACTTTCTCTAACAAAACTAACTAAACTTGTCTCTAACAAAACTAACTAAACTTGTCTATCTTATAAGATATATTCTATAAAGATATAATTACTCTATTGTGGCTTCTACGGCTTCTCAGATCTAGCCTTATCTAGATAATCTTTTATCTTTGGTTGAATCAAATCTATCGTCATCCGTCCGATCGGCTATCTGATTCTATCTGCGGAGCTTACCAAATTTCTCGGTGTTAACAGATAATACCTTTACACAGTGAAAGAATACATGGATGAGAACCACAAAAGAGGTGAAGCACATCAAAGTCGACAACTCTGTTGTAGCAATGTAAGTTGCTGCTCCAATTTGCTTGGATTTGTCTACTTATTACATTGACATCAAGACATGCAACTTAGCTGGCTGATAGAAACCTTTGGCATCCATGCAAGGGGTCAACAGTGATCAACTTGCCACTGTTTGTGCACACGCTAGGTCCACTTGTAAATGTACAAAATTTTAGGAAATGTGGAATGCACTTTGAGGTGTAAAGTTAACAGTTATTTTAAGAGGAATTCAAAATAAAAAATGTACAAAATTTTAGGAAATGTGGAGATGCTCTTTGAGGTGTAAAGTTAGCAGTTATTTTAACAAGCATTTATAATCGAAATCATATGAACAGGAACTTTTTCGAAAATTCTCATATAAACCATTGGGACGAAAACACATCTGTTCAAATGTTTTGAACCTTTTGTTTGTTGGCAATGGCGAAAAGAAGTCTAGGGTAATTAATTAGAGCTCGTCTGCTTAATCCTTTTTATGTTATGTAAAAAGTTTATGAAAAATTGAAGATAATAATAAAGTGCATGAGTTCAGCCCTAGGCTCAACCAATTCATGGCTCCGCAGTGCTTTGTTGGGAATGGTTTTATCAATCAAGTTTTGACAAAAGGAATGAGAAGTGGGTCCATGTAAATGAATGACCTCACTAAAAACAATGCTCCTTTTTAAGTATTTTCCACGAACACTTTGGTTATCGGCCCGCTGACAAAAGGCTCAAGATTCAGCTTAAAAGCAACAAAACATTCCTGATCTTTTAAAAAAATAAAAAGAAAAAGAATTAGGCCTCCACGAGCGTGCTTTCTCAATTTGCCTATTGGGAAAGCTTACCACCGCAAAGGCAATCCACATGAATTATCTTTTCTGGCTTCCTTTGGAATAAATGATTTGTGAAAGAATGTTATAGAATTCAAAACGTACAAGAAAATTTTTCCTATTTGGTGCTTTTGAAGCAAAGGAATACATCTTTAAAATCCTATAAAATTTCTTTGGATTGACTCAACACATAGAGATTTTGAAAAAAAAATTGTGTACAGCCTAACCTCTTGAAAAACATTACCTTGAGTCTCTCTCGTCCAAATCATGTACTTTTGTATAATCTATCCAAATGATTATTGCTATTTTTTTCTTGTGATTTGCAATCCTGCCAATCCACTATCTTGCATATACATTACTATCAAAATTCTATGTTTTTTTTTCTATTCCTCTATTTTACTATTCCTACGTTACATTTCAAAGAAGGCTTCTTATGTGGATTGGACATTAGTTTGCTCATTTAGTTCTCTAGAGAGCAGATTTTATAAAAAGAACCTAGGTTTTAGATCATCCGTAATAGAAAATATCAGATTTTGCAATTTGTTTCAGGGAAACACAGGTTTTAACTCCTACATCAGTTTGCATCCATTTGGCATTTAGAAAAAGAAAATCTGAACTCCTGTCTTTTCGTTTGTGTTCGCTAACTTGAAAATTTATTAGTTTCGGTCTGTTCATGTACATAAAAATTCAAAATCACAACGTTGTATGACAGTTTAGAAAAGATGCACCAAATTCGAAAAAAAATTGAAATCTGTAACATCATTCAACTTATGTAACACTTTGTATAAGATCTCAGACCGACATTTCAAAGGATATTTCAGCGATTTTTCAACAAAATAAGCTGGCTAGTCATCCCATAAAAAACCAAGGCATACGAGCCAGGCATTTAGGCCAGGACAGGATAATCTGTTTTTGTCATACATAAGAAACTTAATACATAGGCCTGATCACAGACAGAGTGCTCTAAGATGAAGCTGAAGCTCCTAACAAGATGGGTAGTAAATCATGTAATTGTTAGACCACTGGACATGTATATATATAAACCCGATCTTCTTCTATATAGAGTTGAGGTCTCAATTTCACTATATGCCACATTCCTATAAATTATCAGAGCAGGTCTAAACATCTCCGGCACACTAGCATCTTCTCACCGGTGAGCCGACGTTTTCTTCCCGTCACAAACCTTCTTCCCCGGTATTACTCCTTTGCCTTCTCGTCTCGGCTCTCTCCTTCCTCTCTCCTCCGCAGACAGCTTTCTCCTCCTCCACCACCCTCTCTCCTCCCTTTTCCACCACGTGACAAGGCAACGGCCTCTATCTGCCTCCTCGTCTCGTTTAGACCTGCCATAGTTTTCCCTTGCTTCGACGCACCTTCCCCTCCTCCGACGCCGGCGCAACTTTGCGCTCATTGTCTCTATCGGCTGGACCCGTCCGCCCTCCATCGGCTGGACTCGTCCGCCCTCCATCGGCTGGAACTCTCTCGGTTCCTGCTTTTTCGACACGCTCACCTGCTCCTAGACACGAAACTTCTTCACTCGCGTCCGAGCCACTCTGACGTGTCCACGGACACAAATTTCTGCTTCCCGGACACGAACCTCCTTTCTTCGCGTCCGCACCTTCTCCGATTTTTCGCGTCCATGAGTCCACGGATATGAAACCTCTCTTTACGAACGTGAACCTTCTCACGCCCATGACCCATCCTCAACTACTCCGCTATCTACTCCCATCGACCAACCACTCTCCTCATCAGCCACCTACTCCTATCGGCCAACCACTCTCCTCATCAACCTACTCCCATTGGCCACCTATTCCTCATCGACCCCTACCCTCATCAGCTTATCGCGTCCCGTTACTCTCTCGTCATGACCACTGAATCGGCTCTTAGTTCCAGCACTCTTTCAGTCGTCGGATCTCTTCCGGCTATCGACGCTCCTGACCATACCTCGGGCACCACTTCGTCGATCTTCTCACCACTCTACGCCGCCTTCCACGTGAAATCTCACGTTCCCATCTTCCTTGACCTCAATGCCAACTATTCCAAGTGGATATTTTTCTTTAAATCCCTATGTGAAAAGTTCGGCCTCCATTCTCACATCAATGGCTCCGCTCCACCTCGACCCGATGATCCCTAGTAGGACATAGCCGAGTGATGCGTGCGCAGCTGGCTGCTTGGCTCGGTCGATGACTCCATCCTCGACCTTGCAATAGATGACACCGACCCCACCGCCCGGGATCTCTAGGTGGCCATCGAGCGGATCATCCTCGCTAACAAACAGTCGCGCGCCATCTTCCTCCTAAATGAATTCCACTCTATGGTACAAGGAGACTCATCTGTCTCCTCGTACTGCCAATGCCTAAAGGTCAAGGTTGTCGCTCTCTGTGATGTCGGTCACTCTATGGCTGACTCACAACTCGTTCTTGCCTTCCTGCGAGGACTTAACCCCCGCTTCTCAAACACCGCCGATGACATCGCCAACTCCACACCTCTTTCCACGTTCGCTTGGTCCCATGACATGCTAGTTCTCAAAGAACTACGCCTGGTCAACGACAAGAAGACTATGGCCCACACTGTTCTCCTCGCCGCAGTCAATCATGGCTGCTCCAACCTCATCGGATGCCGACCACCATGCGCTGCTCTTACCTCTTGCTGCTCTGGTAGCCATGGCTTTAGCCCTGGCACCAAAGCCCGTGCCGGTGGCAATGACAAAGGCAAGAGCAAAGGCAAGGACAAGAACTGGAGCGGCCCGATGCAACCACGCTCTGCTCCAGTCCCTACCCCGTCTGCCAGTCCCATGGGTCCGTAGCTTTGCTACAACCCCTGGGCACCCCAGGCCTAGCTATGCAATCCCATCGGCTGGCAACCAGGGGTTCTCGGCGCCCATCCTCAGGCCCACCTAGCATCGGCTCCCACCCTATCGCCTCAGTTGATCCTACCATCACCACCCACACAGTCGGTTCCCTCGTGGAACCAGGCTGGCCTCGTCGCCGCCTAAAATCAGATGACGCTCCAACCCTAGCACATTTAGGTGCTGGACTCTAGTGCGTCATCCCATATGGCGTCATCGATCGGTATACTACTCTCTCGCCATCCCTCCTCCTCCTCTTTCGTCACCATCGGCAATGGCCACTCTCTCCCTATCCAATGTCGTGGTGACTCCCTCCTGTCTACACCCACAACTAATTTTCCACTTCGCAATGTCCTCATCGTCCCCTCCCTCATCCACAATCTAGTTTGGGGTTTCTCCCAACGTCTCGGCATTGACTACGATGAGACCTTCAGTCCCGTCGTCAAACCCACTACCATTCGGGTTGTTCTCACTCTCGCTGCCTCGCACTCTTAGCCGATCCACCAGCTCGATGTGAAGAACACATTCCTTCACAGTCATCTGAAGGAAACAGTCTACGGCCAATAGCCTCTAGGCTTCGTCGATCCATCTCGTCTTGACGACGTTTGCCTCCTTCAGCACTCCCTCTATGGCATCAAACAGACCCCTCAGGTATGGTACCACCGTTTTACTGCCTATCTTTGGCACATCGGCTTTGTGGCCTTCGTCTCCGATACCTCCCTTTTCGTCCTTCACATCGGCAACACCACCGCCTATCTTCTCCTCTACATCGACGATATTGTTCTTACAGTGTCCTCGCCATCCCTCCTACACCAAATCATGGCCCGACTCGACTCTAAGTTTGCCATGACTGATCTCGATCCTCTCCATCACTTCCTTGACATCTCTGTCACCCACTCCCCTCACGGGCTCTTTCTCTCCCAGCATCAGTATGCCATTGATCTCCTCCAACGTGCAGGCATGGCCGAATGTCATCCCACGGCCACTCCCGTCGACACTCGCGCCAAGCTCTCCATTACTAATGTCTCTCTCATAGCCGATCCCTCCTAGTACCGGAGTCTTACTGGTGCCCTCTAGTACCTCACACTAACACGGCCCGATCTCACCTACGCCGTCCAGCAAGTGTGTCTCTTCATACATGTTCCGCGCGAACCTCACCTCGTGCTGCTCAAGCGTATTCTTCGCTACATGAAGGGTACACTCTCCATCGGCTTATATCTCAGCTCCAGCCCCATCGACTCTCTCACCGCGTACTCCAATGTGGACTGGGCGGACTGCCCTGACTCTCGACGCTCTACATCCGGCTACTACGTCTTCCTCGGCAACACTCTAGTCTCCTGGTTCTCAAAGTGCTAGACTACAGTGTCTCGATCTAGCGCCGAAGCCGAGTATCGCGCCATTGCCCACGCTGTCGCCGAGTGTTATTGGCTTTGCCAGCTTCTCCAGGAGCTCCGTGCACCTATCCCCTCTGCGACCATCGTCTACTGCGACAACGTCAGCGCCGTCTACATGACCATCAACCCGATCCATCATCGACGCACGAAGCATATAGAGATAGACATTCACTTCG
This sequence comes from Oryza coarctata, assembly GCA_030770085.1. Lineage (NCBI taxonomy): Eukaryota > Viridiplantae > Streptophyta > Magnoliopsida > Poales > Poaceae > Oryza > Oryza coarctata. Next base: position 9,547,273 of record CM061483.1, on the reverse strand, counting down.
TACGTGACAAGAACGCACTAGGACAGGTTCGGGTGCTTCATGTACTGTCGACGCACCAGTTCACCGATATTATGACCAAAGGCCTACTCATTTCTTTGTTTACCAGTTTTCGCTCCAGTCTCTACGTCCGTTTTCCTCCCGTTACAACTACGGGGGTGTTAGACCACTAGACTTATATATATATATAGACTTGACCCTCTTATATAGAGTTGGGGTCTTAGTTTCACTGTATACCATATTTATAGGCTATGTTCTCTAGAAATTGTAACGTACACAGATTTATGACGTATTCAAGCTAGAAAGACTATTAGAGAATAGAGTGCTGCCAATGATCAAACCAATTGAAAACTAGCATCCAAATCAGAGCATTTCAAACCTAGAAAACAGTTTTCAGCAGAAATGTTTCCTACGGTTGCACTTGCACCCACCAGACCACCTTCCTCGAAATTCTTGCCCATTCTAACAGGGGACAGAGAAAAAAAATGCAGGAAGGAATAGCAAGACAAAGGCAGTAGGCTAATATATTAGTGAATTATTATGCAAAGTTGCTGAAAACTCGCATGGGTATTTCGGCCAAAAAATCGCATGTACGCGCGGCACAAAAGGTGTATCAAAAAAAGGCTCTAGTTAGTAGGCTAATAGAGCGTGGAAAAGGACCCATCACCGACGACCACCATAACATCCTGAGCTCCAGGGAATGCATTGCAGCAGACACCATCCATCGACCAGGTTTACTCACCAGAATTATCGGTAATCTGGCCTCGGATTTCCCGGGTCGGCCATTATAGTCATGATTAAGGCCCATAAGCATGAAAGGAACAGTGTGACGAACTCGCAGTCGACATCAGAGGCCCCTGGATAAGGTTCAGCCGCCGGCAGAGTACAGCTCATTGCCCAATCTCCATGATGAAAAAGCCTCACTTGGTTGCATCTACCCAAAGTCAGTGAAGGTACGTCAGCTCGTTTCTTGTATCACTTCATTTCAAAGAAAGCAGGATTAGCACTGATGGTACTTGTATGACAGACAGTTACGCTAATATCACCCTTATTGGAGAATTTGTATTATAGTCTGCTACGACTCCAAGTTCATCGTAGAGGTCAATAATTAATAAAGAGTGCGGGAGGTTTTTTTGCAACTCTAAATTGTTATTAGATCCAATGGATCCCCCTGAAAAGGAAATTTTTCAGTTGGATCCAGTATTGTCTCCAAATCGAGATTTCATTAACATGAGTGTGGATTACCTGTCTCTGATCTTGGTTCCAGTCCATTTCCCCAGAGTACAATTTGATCATGAGTGGCATGATAATATTCACATCAGTGACCGTAGTCAGGAGCACAGACAACCAAGCGCAGCCACCTTTGGTGTGTATGATCGATCCATCTTCTCAACCAAAACAAGACAGTATATCCTTGACTAAATCTTGCACCTTGATTGCGGAAAACACTACAGACAGCAGAGGAGAATGATTCAGCTTTCCACCATACGGAGGTCAGCAGCAGCAGTAGATCTTCAGACAAAGGTTTGAAAAAGCAAGGACCAAAGGTTGTGCGAGTGTAGCTCACGTCCTCTTGGTCGTCGGAATGTAGAAATTCCCAGGAGCAATGTCATTGCGCCGAGTCCCTTTCTGGTAGCCAGGTGTTGCGGTCCTTGTAATGCCCAGCTGCTGTCCTGATTCATGAAAATCCAATTCGAACTTTGAGCCTGTCATGAAATGATTGCATCGAAGCTGCGTTAACGGCACGCCTCCATGGAAAATCATCAAGGATAGAAATTCACGACGAAGATTGACCTGTATGGTAGACAAGAAAATGAAAGCTCACTCCGGAATCTGGTGTCTGGATTATCCTTCAGAAAACCATGGTAACAAGCTAAACCTGTTTTCACTCCCGCTCTATCTAGAATCAACCTGTAGGAAACTGTTTGCCCTGGATCCATCAGATTTAAGAAATATGTTTTACTATCTTAAGGTATGGATTTGTCAAAATGACGGACAATATTCAACTCACATTGATCCAACAGAACATAAATTGATGACGCAAACTGCGGACACCCAAATGGTAATTAGCACAACTGTACTAAGCAATGGCCACCTAGTAAAATCTAATCAAGACTAGTTTTCTTCCAAAAACAAGTCAACAATCAAGACATTGTACAGAGGGATTATATTGGCTGTAAGTATCAGGCTGTAACCATCAGATGGCCACCAAAACGTGTCTACTTCATTATTGTGATATTGTCTAGGTGTCCAGCTCTGACATTCATGGATGCATACTTGATGTCACTTATCAATATCAAGGTTATGAATTTGCAAAAAAACAAAACAAAACACCTGCCAGTGCGGTTACCAGCCGAATACCAGTTTTGCCAGAGAAGTGTTCAAATCTAAATTTTTTAATTCAAAAAATGGTTACTGGTGGCTACCAGTCAGAAGAGTTTGGCACAACTTAAGCACAACTTTTCATAGATCCGAATGGATATAATACATTAATGTCATAAATATATCACAGATTGATAAGCTCGATCAATCTAGAGTAGGGGAATAAGGACAAAGAATATGGCGTGAGGAATAATGCAAGGTGAGTTTTTTCTTTCTTTTTTTTACTTTTTTTCTGAAGTGTAAAGGCAGATGATCCTTGCAAGAGAGTAGAGATGCAATTTACAAATTTAAATTATACTTGCAAGTAACTACCAGAATTCTAAACACTGATTAAGAAACACAAATGTAGGATACGAGAAATGGATGGAGACCAGCCGCCAGCAGTAACAGCTTGTTTTATTATACTGGTGAGACTGGAGGGCGCTATGCCAGATTGCATCACCAACATACTCCCTGTGATTAAAGAATATGAACCCCCATATGCTCAAAAATAAAAGCAGCCATCATGATTTCACTGAGAAATTTTGATAATGGTTTGATGGACTTCAGCCAACTCCTACTGATCTATGCACTAGGTTAGACTAGTTTTGTTCAAGTTTGTGCACTACCAGATGTTGGTCAGTGATCATCGTGGCGGACCTTTACCATAGTCCAATTTGATGTTGGAAAACAATTAGTTTCTACCTGTATTTAGTTGCCAATATTTATGATTTTTTTCAGAATAAAGCTTCAACTCTCTTTCTTTCCACAAGAAAACAATATATTTGTTACTGAGATAGAACAACCAGTGGTAAGAACTCTAGCAACAACAAATAAGGCCTTGAATACCAAATGGGCATGACTGCTAATTCAGAAGTCATAACTTTGTGCTAAAAATACCACAGTTCAAATTGCACTGTTTAACTTCCAAATATTTTGCCAAAAATAATTTCCATCTCCCTCGATGGTGTTCTGCCAAGTATTTTTGTTTCTAAGTTTAACACAAAAATACACGTCAATATAGATATGCTTATCGTGTGCAATTTGTCATGCTCTAACTATTATAGGGGTTTGTATTACATGCTTTTGTGTAAAGTAATAGTGCAAGAGTAGCTTGTCAATTATTAGTACTTAGTATTTCAATCCAATTATCAGTCTCGGAAGCCTCAAGTAGGAAAAGACGGTGATCTTCTCCTATCTTCAATTAATTTGCTTGATAATCATACTTCCCAGAAAATAAAACCTAATATGTCACAAGTAGTATAGATCATAGAACAAATCTTGTAACTAGAAAAAACAGATGGTGTATAAAATTGGTGTTTAGATCATACTCCAATTCGAAAAACATTTCTGTGTGCGTCTCTGTACAGTATATATGAAACTATTGTAGACATATAATGCAAAGCTGCGATGTAAGAAGCTGCATTAAGTAGATTGAATATAAGTAAACCTAGCCTCCATGAGAAAAGGTGTGCCCTAGCTATGTTGATATTTGTAAAAACAATAGCTGCCATTAGTAACACATGGATGTTCATCTCTTGATCAATCTTTGATCAGAAAATAAATAACACAATGGATGCTCACATCAAAGAGTAATCTGGACCAAAATATAAGCAAATTGTTCCTGCAACTTCTTTCGGAGTTCATATCACCTCACAGTAAAGTCAAGGACTCGAGGTTGATTGCTCATGGAACTTAAAAGAATCATTAGAGATAATGGCGAGAATGAAAAAGTACGTGCACACGCTTGCTTGACGAATCAATCGTGAAGGCAAAAAGAAACTTTAATCAATCATCACCGTACAAGCCTACGAATTAGTACAAACCCATTTGGCTCTTCTGTCCTCCATTTATTTCCAAGGTGCAAAAGTTGCTTGTCTTTTGCATATAAATATATATATATATATATCAAAAAAAATAATTACAAGTATTGTTTATATATGGACCTAAGAAAGCTAGCTTCTTAGACTCGAGTGGGTAGTTAGTGATGAGCTCAAGCTCTTTATGAACACAGACCCACTCAACAAATGGCTTCCAGTTCTTTTATGTTAAAAGTTTGTTGATGAGATTCACTTCCACTAATAGAAAAGTCTAGCCAACTAATGTGTGGCTGATACTCTTCCAGCACCACATCAAATTATAAGAATAAACAGCAGAAGAATCCAGTGAAAAGACAAAACCTTAAAAAAAAAATCTACATCGTTACCACAACATTGTCCTAAAGGTGAACTTACAGCAAGGAGCATCAAAAGAACTGAATAATGATCATATCATAATGTAATAGTGAGCAGTAGTCAATATTACCTTTGTTTCCAGCAAGACACTGATCATCTGGGGCGCTCACAGACAAGATGTCACCGCCACTGCACTCCCACGTGTGAACCTGAAAGGGAAAGAACCAGCTCCACCATTGTGAGAACCACCAACAAAACGAGATGCTAGGTGTAAATGGATTTACTTTTCCTCTTCCTTTCAAAGGGCTAGGTAGCCCTGCTGTCTCTTGAGGAGGCTGTAGCTGTGGTGGTTGATCTCAGCATAGCAAGAATATAAACATACACGCCAGCAGTTGAGAGAAGAATTATGTGCAAACTGGTGGGGATATAGTACTCTACTGCTCTTGATCAATGAACAAGTAGGAATGATCTAGTGGCCACTCATCCTGTGAGGCATGGAAAATGTGATGCAGCTTGAGACATAATTATACAAAGTAATCACCACAGCTACAATCAAGGTTCATATAACTATACCTGACGCAAATCAGCATTAAGTGACTCACATCCTGCTCTATCCATTTATCACAGTAATAGTTCGTCCAGTATTGATTAAGACACTCTCAGATAACACGGTTAGCATGGTGACAATAGAGATGTACAGAGCTCCCCATTTTCTATTCAACACATTTCAGAATAACTTGTTCATAGCAACGACTTTACTAGCTCAAATCACCATAAATAATTTGTGCTAAGTAGAAACGAGATCGCCTAACTTTAACACCGAAATTTTCCTCATTCAAAGCAGTTATTGACGGTAAGAAAACAAGATGCAGTTAATAACCCGCTGATTGAAATCCACCCACAGATTTCCAAACCCTGACAACAGATATATCTAATACATAAGTATGCGCTAATGTACTATAATTGGTTTTGTGGTCACATCCCAGGCACAGTACCAGATAACTCAAAACTAAGCAACAAGCTTAACTCCTAATATAATGGTAGAGATGGCATGCATTGAATAAAGTATGAGACTCAACCAAAAACTCAAGACCACAATACCATATTGATAAGCAACTAATTATATTCTGGAATAAAAATTAATGTGCTCTTAAGACTATACGAAATTTGGAGATCTGAAGACAAGAAATTGGTTATGTGGTATGCGAGTATAGATGCCTCGTCCTTGTGATTTACTGATAGATAAGAGAGAACAAATTAAGATAGAACACTAAAAAAAAAGGAAAAAGATAAAACAGACCATTAATGCATAATAAATCACAGGAAAGAACTAGCGAAGCCAAAGTTGCAAAGAAATTAGAAAGGATGCGATCTTATAAAAAAAATATGTGCATGTCTTATATTACATCCGAAAACTTGTAGAAGCATGATGCAGAGAACCTGTTTGAAAACCTCCCGATATTCAGAAGGGATGGCGGACAACCAAACTCTAAGGAAACAAATATAAAAAATTCTCTTAAAAACTATATGTATTTCAGGTTAAAAAAGAAACAGTTTTGCGAACACATCTCGCTCGGACTGGGAGCCTTTGCTTCGCTGCTGAATGTACAAAAGGAAACAAGTAAAAATAGTTTTGAGGAAAAATGACCGTTAGCAAAAGCAAGATTATGCATTCTAATTAATGTCCACTTTCTACACGTCAATTGACTCCATCAGCCATTTCAAGACTGCTCTAGGATCATGTAACTTGTTGGAAATTAATTTATTTTCTTGAGAAAGAGAAAGTCAAATTAAGTTTAACTTGTGCATGTACATGCTTTGATGCAGCCGACTAATGGTGAAACAACTAGTGACGAGGAAGTCAAAATGTTCACACCTGGATATGCATGTCGGTCAGGATGTTTTCTTTGCATGTAAGCTAGCCGTGTGGTGCATGTATGTCAGAACATTTAATGTTAAAACTAGCTGTAACTGTAGAGTCGGTTTGTAGTAGTCTGGTTTGTAAGCCTATAAAGGGCAATGCATGTATTCATCTGAAATTTGAGCAATGCAATCAAAGTAATACCATGAGTATATGAGCTCCTCTATTTTCATTGCTTGCTCCTTTAGCTTTGTGTTGAGTTATTACTGATCCTTAGAAAAAACAACAATTAGTATTAGAGCAAGGTAAGTGTTCATGTCCAAAATCATGTTGATAGGACAATCGTCTAGAAGTAGTATAATCATCGACACAGTAATATCAAGGCAACAGACGAGAGAGAAGTGTGACCCTCCAATACCCGTTGCTAATGAGGAGTAACTATGCTGCATGAGCAATAAAGATGAAGGTGTGCATGCGTTCGCAAGGAATTCGGGACGTCGTCGAGGTGACGGATGGAGTTGATGCACGCCAAGACCAGATGGCACTAGCAGCCATCTACCATGGTATCTTAGAGGAGATACTCTTCTTGCTGGCTGAGAAGACGATGGCCAAGGAGCCATGGGAGGCACTGAAGACGATGCACGTGGAGCCGACCATGTCAAGGAGGCAAAAGTGCAGACCCTCAAGATGGAGTTCGAGCTGGTGCGTATGAAGGAGTTGGAATCAATTAACGATTTCGTCATCTGGTTGATGACCATCATCAACAAAATCTAAGCACTTGGTGAGAAGATGGAGGTGTCATATGACATCAAAGAAGTTCCTTCATTCCGTCCACAGAAATTTCTCCATATTGCTTTTGTCATCGAGCAATTTGGTGATCTCATCAGTTGAAGACTCATGAGGAGCACCTAGGTGACTCCAATAATGACACCGAGGAAAATGCACTACTTACTTGTGCTGAGTGGAAGGTCAAGGAAGCAAATGCTCATAGGCACTACAAAAAGTTAGACAAAACAAAGGTATGTTGTTATAATTGTCAAAATCTTTCACTTTGTCTTAGAGGGTCACTCAAAGAAAGAAGAGAATGTATATATGGCAGAAAAGCAAGAACATAATGAGCTGGCCCTACTTATGGGGAAGGCTTGTTTGCTGTAGTTGCAAGAAGTTAGAGTTGTCTCAAGATGTTGAGAAGATGAGATGCCATCCTAGGTCTAGTATCCTGAGTTGAGTCTCCTGAATTGAATCTGAGAGTTATGTCCAAGACGTTGAGATAGATGTGTTCCCTATCCTGAATCGGATCCAAGAGTTGTGTCTAGGGATAGCAGCTAGCTTGTGTTTAAGGTCCTGAATTGGTTCCGAGAGTTGAGTCTAGGGTGTTGAGGGAGATGTGTTCACTATCCTAAATCAGTTCCAAGAGTTATGTCCAAGACATATGAGCAGATGTTTTGTTCAAGTTAGCAAGTCATAACAACGACCAACTACTTAGCTTGAAATCAAGTAGGTGTTTGGCAAGTTGAAGATGTGACGGACTAGTTGAATGAATATTTGTCCAAGGCATGTTAAGTTGTGTCACCATTAGGAAAAAAGTAAGTCAAAGATAAAGTGTCAAACTGACTACGGAGTTTGAGCACTTATGTGACCAGACTAAGTAAAGCAAAGATCTCAAGAATACAAAATAAAGGGGAGATTGTTAGAAATTAATTTGATTTATTGAGAAGAAGAAGTCAAATTGAGTTTCACTAGTGCATGTGCATGTTTTGATGCAACCGACTTATTGTGAAACATCTAGTGTCAACATTCACACCTGGGTATGCATGTCAGCTAGGATGTTTTCTTTGCATGTAACCTAGCCGTGTGGTGCATGCATGTTAGAACATTTAATGTTGAAACTAGCTGTACTGTAGAGTCGATTTATAAGCCTATAAAAGGCAATACATGTATTCAGCTAAAATCTTAGTAATGCAATCAAATACCATGAGTATATGAGCTCCTCTATTTCCTATGCTTACTACTTGCTCTTTTAGCTTTGTGTTGAATTATTATTGATCCTTAGAAAAACCAGCACGGCTTTCATTATTTTAGAAACCAAGCCATCTAATACTAACTTTCCTGATATCAAAATAATGTTACCCTGCCTAAAAGCTATCATATAAAATTATCAAATGAAGAAAAGTGTGTGAAAGTGTCTACAATCTATCCACAATAAAGCATTAGTGGATGCAACATGGGTGGTGGTCCCGTCTGTTTACGCCGGAACCCCGTGCACCCGGCGCAAACATACCGACGTCTAAGAGGTCTGCTTAGCTCTAGTGCAAGTCGATCGGTTTCTCTCCGTGGCTCGAGGTACACGAGCCAGGGGCCGTGGATTTTGGTCGGCTCCGGCGCGACGGTGCGGGTGCGGGCGTGCCAGTCAATTTGACTCTGCAATTGATAAGAAGGTGAGACAAACGGGTCAGTCGGACGACGGTCCGATATGAGCCCTCGCTATTGGCTGGCTGTTAATAGGATCGAGTTAGTCATCGGTCGCATCCGGATGGCTCCTGTTATCGGCTGATCGCCGATAGGAATCGGCACGCTCTTCCATTGGCTGGGGAGCCGATATAAGCGGATATCAACGAATGATATGATGGCTCCGGGTGTAGTGAACGCGAGACCCTGGTCCATTGGCCGCAGAGCCGATGGAGGCACAGGATTATACTCAGAGAATAGCGAAGCGCGCGGGATCCCATCTGGTAGTCGACGGAACCTGTCGCGGTCATTCATCGGCTGGAAAGCCGATGAAGGCATATGCGAGCTAGCAAGGAATCGTATAAAAGGGACTGGCTGGAAAGGCAATGCCGCTCTGGATATGGCAGCACGAGACCCGTCGCCCGCCATGACGACGTCGCTAGCACCGAATCTCGAAGATCGGACCTAACCGAGACAGTACGAGATCGAGGCCAATGGCAATGGGACAGTGGACGCTAGATCGGTTGTGCTGAAGTAAGGGCGAAGCGAACCTATCAGCTAGCTAAGCCGATGAGAGGACGTCTCTCTAAAGACAGGCGCACATCGGCTAGAAAGCCGATGCGCTTGGCGTGGCGCTCAAAACAAAGTCTCTGAAGACTTGGTGCGTATCGACTGAGGAGCCGATGCGTTGGGCGTGTTGCTCAACGTATAGATAATTCATCGGCTAACACTCTGATGAAACGCCGTATAGAGACCTATAGGCCTAAAATTCATTCTACCATCGGTAGCCTCGTAGGTTGAACCTAACCAATGCAACACAAGACCGACGATGGCAGAGAGAGCTTGATAGACCCATAGATCCTGCATGGACATGATGCGATACATACTATCGGCCTAAGAGGTGGAACATAACCGATGCAGCCTTAGACAGAGTGAGACATATCGAGATAGTGGCAGGACTTACCCCTTCGCCGAAGATCGAACTTAACCGATGCAGCCCCGCGTCGAGAGCCAGACTCCGCTAGTAAAAACCTAGATGAACTAGGGTGGTGATGTGCCGAAGTTGTATTGATCGAAGGATATCTTACATATTTCTAGGGGGTCTATATTTATACTCCGAGTCTACAAAGTCCGACACATTTACAACAACCATCGGACATTATTTCCTAACAAAGATAAAGGAAAATATCTCTAAGGAAGTTAACCAAATTAACTAAATCTTCCTATCCATATAAGATACGATAGAATAACTTGTCGTGAATTCCACAGCTCCTCCTCAAACTCGGTCTCATTTGGATAACCTTCTAATCTTGGACCGAATATTTCCCTGTTTCGTTTGATCAGCTTCCTTCCTGTAGTAACTGGACTCTTATTTACTTAATCCGATCTTTTTTTCCAATCCTTCCGTGAGCTTTCCAAATTTTGGTGTTAACACCGTCGCATGTGGCTCACCAACATTCATTGACTCCCCACACATCTCTTGTGATTTGGGGAGCCCCGCGCTACTGTGCAAAGCAATGGAGCGCTCGGCAAGTGGGCCATCTCCTGCAAAAGTTGCTTTAATTTGCATGCGGTTGCAACAGATAGTGACAAATGTGCCACTCCTTTCTCTCGCGTCCGCATCCACCACCGATGAGGGAAACAGCGTCAGCGCCGCCATTGCCAAGGCCAACAACAAGGTCAAGAGGTGCCTAGGAATGGCCCCTGCCAACAAGGTTCCTCCCACCATCTCTGTATGGAAGATGGCATCGTAGAAGAAGCGCCCCTGCCTTTGGCCCTGTTCTTGCTTTATGCCCTAAAGCTTTGCTCCAAGTGCACCATTTGAGGATGTGTTAACACGGATGTCGGGATGATGGTCGATGGCACAACATGATGGCTTCTGGTGGCAATGGCCAAGATAACAGTACCATGGCCAACAAAGTTATCGCCAAGTCCATTGCTACCCCTAGGTCGGTACGCTCCTTCTCCACCATGCTCTCCGCTTGCAGCGTGTCCTCCATCTTGAACAAGCCCATCGTTGAGTCTTGAATGTTGGCAATAGAAAAATTGTTGTTTGGTAGGGCAGCAACAAAGTTCATCTTTGCAAAACTAGGATCAGTGCTGGCAACGACAGGGTTACCTTGTGCACGATGGATGGGGGAAGCTCCATGACCACTATTGCTGCATCGGCGTCATGCCATGAACTCCATCACTTTGCTTGGCCATCCTTGGCATGTTGTTTTCTGCCTTGTGATGCATCTAGCAAGGATCCTGGCTCTCCCACCCACAGTTCATGGAGATCAATAGATCAAGAATCGCATCCAACTTGAAAGACATGACCACATGATCTACCGACAAATACATCGACATGGCAGCAGCAGATGATGGCTCTAATACCAAACATTATGCACAAATATTTATTGGGAATAAACACCGCTAGAAGATAGCCGGGCGATATTAGCTTGATTAGAATGAGAATATTATAGATTGGGAAGAGAAACTTGAAGGAACTTTACTAATTTTGATTCTTGAAAATGGATACAATCCTATCTTTACATACAGATGGCTAGACTTAACCATAAGAAATAAACCAATCTAAACCTATCTTTCACTCTACTTGATGCTACAGGAACCAGTACTACAGTAGCGCTCTGGTACTGTTCACACGCCTTGGACTAATCTGTCTATGGACCTCGGCCTCTGGGCCCATAACACTAAACTTTGCAATATAGCTGACTGTTTTGACCAATCCTCTCCACAGCCGAACAAACTTTGCGCACACAAGCTCACTCAGGGGCAAAGAAAAAAAAACCAACCCCCTTTCCCAGGGCCTAGAATCCCAGAGTCCACCGACCTCTCCCGCCCAATCCTACCATTACCTTTTTTGGAACTGACGATCCTACAATTAAATACGACATGCCTTCCACAACAATTAAAATAATGTCATTTCCACCAGTGCACTGACCAACCAATTTGTCTTTAAAATGTGTTTTTGAAATTTACATTAACAAATGGCAAGTGCTTTCCAATCTTTTGTTTGAAAAGATAAATCTCGAGAAAAAAAAAGCATAAAGCGAGTTATCACATGCTTTATGGGAAATACAAGTAAATCAGACTCCATGTGTTTTTGTCGACATCTCCACAGCCTAAAGTAAAATGAATAGATGTGTTAGCTGTTACATCTCCAAAATCATGCATATCTTTAAGAGGAAAACCAAATCACGACAATTATCCTTTCTTTTAATCATATCAATATATCATACAAGTGGGGAAAAAAGTTGCAGCACCTCTATAATTGGACTGCAGTAATTAACTCGATACCACTAAAGCCACTGAACTCAGAATAAACGCTCTGTGTTGTATATTACTGTATTTCAATTCAACTGGTGTCATACAATTGGCAATGTTTTGTAGCTCCTGCTGGCAATAGAGTGATTAGATAATCTGTCATGCGGGCAAACCTCGTGGAAACCACGTGATAACGAAATAAAAGTGCTACAGAGATTTGTGTAGCTAATTATTTTAAACAATAAAGGATAGTAATAGATGAAGATATTGATAAAAATGTTAGTCATAAAATTAAAACAGAGTAGATAAAATAATCAAAAACATCAGATATTCGGAGATACTCTAAAAACTAAATAATGATTGTGTAAAATATTAGCTAAAAAATGTCATATTCAATATTTAATTATTACAGAGATGTATATATTGCATTGGATTTATGGACATATAAGAATAAATTTAATTTAAAACGATGATATAAATGATAAATTAGGGATAACATAGTTTGGATATATCTTGATACCTATAGAAACACATGTGTATAGTATAATCATAAGATATAACAATAATGTGAGAAGAAACACACCAAAATTGGCATAGAAGAAGATAATAAAATAAGATTTGAATTGTTAAAATATTTTTAAAATTTTGATCTTAATGTATGAAAAACAGATATTTTTATATTTTTATCAAAAAAATTAAGATATTTTTTTATTGATTTCTGTAGGTTTTGGTTTTATTTTTAGTTATCTCAATTATGACTAATTTTGATGATGATAATGAGATATTATTTTGATGATGATAATGAGATATTTGAGAACTTATATGTGCCTCTATGGTACCATATAATCCTAGTATTCATGAATAATGACCATGTTGGAGCACTAGAATCAAAATTAACTGCAAAAGAAATTTTTCTTAATGATTGTTTTGTCATCTAGCAAGCATAGTAAAATATTGAATTAAGAATCATATAAGCTTGATATTTTCATGTAAGAATCATGCAAATGTGGAGTGATACAGGCCCATTAGCCCAAGGCAGGCTCTATATCTGGCACCTCCATATATCGGTCACACACCAGTGGGCTGGCCAATTTACTAGTTAGCATCATGTAACACAAGGATCAGTTTCAGGCCCAAAACTAACCCAAGGATTCAGTTTCATCACCACAAATTAACAGGACACTCAAGTTCAGTCCTTAAATGAGATGCACATGAAGTCAATCAGAGGACAAGTGATAATATCACAATGTCATGGTAGCCTGCACATCAAATGGAGCAGAATCAAGAGATTTAAGAAAAAACAGAGTCAAATTTTTGAAGACAATAGAAAAATGACAGCAGATGGATTGGCCAAAACCTGTAAAATAGGATTGAAGCAAGTTTGACTGCTAACCACAGTTCTCACGGCCAACATAACCTCGAATTGGTTTTACAAAATTCTTAAGTTCTAACATGACAAATGCGCAAAGGGATCTTCTTTGACACTTCTTTTTGTTGATTTTGCATCACTTCGTTTGCAGAACTATGGTGTTGAGCAATGTTTCAATCACTGGCCGATTGGTGCAAGAATTGAGCCTAACATTCTTTAGCTCTGCTCCTGCAAAACTGAAATGAGCTTACTGTTAGTTTTTACATGAGGAAATGCCATTAAAACCTTGTTGTCTCTACAACGTTTTCTATGTTAACCGGTTACACAATACAAATGGCAATTACAGCTGTAATTCATCTTAATGCCGCTGGAGGTGACCAAGTATGTGAATTTGTTATGTGTGCAATTTCAATCATAAAAGGATAGCAAAAACTGACATGAGAACTTAGCTAGCCCAAGATGGCCGAACCAATTTGACCAAACCACACTGATGGCAAAACTAGGCCAATATTCTCCAGGTTCATTAAGAAAAGCACTTACCTGACAACATGACATGATGAACAAAATTTGACATGACTCATTGACAGCTCTAGTATAAATGAGTCTGTCTCATTCATTCATGAGGAGTGGTTCTATTTTACAGGAAATACAAAATAGTCCAAACAAGGGTTACCAACCAATAATGAGCAAAAATATCTGGCTCAATGTAAAAAATAACTTAGCGCTAAGACTGAGAACTTAATGTTACAAATTATTAACTATGTCTCCAACAGATGACATAAATGCTTAATTACATAGTATAAGTCACACTACTTTAGTCAAAGAAATGCGAGTGTTCATGGTGAACATAACTGGAACAGTGCTGGAAAAGCATACGAAAATATCACTCTTTGGCTTCACATCGCCCAGATTTTGTACAGTAACTGAGAAAACCAATACGCACAGAACATTGATTTAGAGAGCTCTACCATCAAGCCCAAGCAATCCAGTCTTCCATCATAATACATGTTGGAGAGATGTTATTGACTTATCATGGGACCAGAAGTAGCTCTTGAAGTAGAATCACAGCATGCAATTTTCTAATGTATACCTTCAACATTCTACCAGAGTCATAAAGGCACGCAAACATCACATTTCTTCTAGCTATATTGGCACATGTCAGATCAAAATTACAGGTATTTGATAGGGGGTAAAACCATTGCATTCCAAATATGAGTAAACTGAACTGGGTGCACCTAGGCCATATAAAAGCACAAGCTACATGAATGTTCCTTCCGTGCATACTGCACATGACACATCATTATTCGAAGGTACAGAATTCAGACCTAGAACAATAAAGACAACAATAGTGAATTCGAAGAGAAACCACAAAGAAACATCACACAGAGTTACTAATACCATTCAAGTCCTCAAATGGCCACACCATTGCTCTTTCTCGCCAGCTTAGTCCACTCTGTGTGGAACGAACCTGGACGGTCAATGCGCTCATAGGTGTGTGCTCCAAACAAGTCTCTCTGTGCTTGGATCAGATTTGCAGGCAGCCGACTACATCTGTAGGTGTCGAAGTATGAAAGGCTAGCAGACATCCCTGGAGTGCTAATCCCAGCCTCCACAGCACGAGCCACAACCCAGCGCCATGCATTCTGCCGCTGAACCATCTCCCTTGCAAACTCCCTGTCCACGATCAGATTGGCCAGCTCAGGGTTCCTGTCATACGCCTTCTTGATCCTATCAAGAAACTTTGCCCGGATAATGCATCCACCCTTCCAAATCCTTGCAAGCTCTGCAAGGCTAAGATTCCACCCCTTCTCCACACTCTTTGCTTGGATAAGGTTCATCCCCTGCGCGTAGCTGCAAATCTTTGATGCATACAGCGTTTGCCTCACCCTGTCCACTAGCACCTTCTTATCAACATTAATCGTCTCAAGTAGCCCTGATGACATTCCCTCTGCCTCCAGCACCCCTGCGGCTGCCACACGCTCGTCCTTCAACCCGGACAAGTACCTCCCATCCAATGATGCTGCAATCGTGGGTGCAGCCACTGCAAGCTCTGCTGCCTGCTGCACCGTCCACTTCCCAGTTCCCTTCATCCCAGTCTTGTCAAGAATCTTATCCACCAGCCCACCACCGCTGCCATCAAGCGGGTCGGCCACCGTGAATATATCAGCACTAATTTCAACCAAGAAACTCTCCAGCTCCCCCTGGTTCCACTCCGCAAAAACATCGGCGATCTCAGAGTTCGACAGCCCGCCTACACGGCGGAGCACGTCGTAGGTCTCGGCGATGAGCTGCATATCGCCGTACTCGATCCCGTTGTGCACCATCTTGACGAAATTGCCGGCGCCGCCGGGGCCAACGAAGGTGACGCAGGGCCCATCCTCCGTCTGCGCAGCGGCCTTCTCGAGGATGTCTCTGATGTTGTTGTAGGCGTCTACGTGTCCCCCCGGCATGAATGAGGGCCCGTTCCGCGCCCCCTCCTCGCCGCCGGAGACCCCCATCCCGAGGTAGAGTATCCCGCTCGAGGCGGCCTCCTCGATCCGGCGCTCGGTGTTCTGGTACCACTCGTTCCCGCCGTCGACGATGGCGTCCCCGGAGTCGAGGTAGGGGACGAGCGCGTCGATGGTGGCGTCGACGGCGCGGCCGGCCTGGACGAGCAGCACCACGGTGCGGGGCCTGGCGAGGGAGAGCACGAAGGCCTTGGGGTCGCGGTGGCCGAGCACAGGGAGGGCGCCCTCCTCGGCGGCGCGGGACACCGTGGCGTCGACCTTGGCGGCGGTGCGGTTGTAGACAGAAATCGGGAAGCCCTTCTCGGCGATGTTGAGGGCGAGGTTCTGGCCCATGGTGGCGAGCCCCGCGAGGCCGATGCGCGGGGGCGGGGAAGTCCCCGCCGCGGAGGCTGCGGGAGGCGACGGCGCCGGGGAGGCCATCGTGTGAGGATTCGGAGGTGGGGCGAGGCGGCGGCGGCGGTGGCGGCGCCGGAGGAGGAGGAGCGGAGATAGGGAAGACTGGTGGAGAGATAGAGGAGAGAGGTTGAGGGGATATAGAAATAGGTTGGGGTTTTGGAGGAGGTTCCTTGGATTTTAGGTAATTTTGGGAATGGACCTTCGTGCAAACTTTTGGTGGGGGAGGGGGTCTTCACCGTCTTTGTGGAAATATTTATGTTCGGTTTTGAATAGAAGATGTTGAAACTTCTCAACCAGTGATAACTATGATTCATACCAATGGGCTGATAAAATTCACACTTGTTTCTGATGAAAACAAAGTTTAGGGTCAATACATTTGGTTCAAAAATAAAATAAACGTGTGCTCCGTTTATGAAACATATGTTGCGTATTTAGTTAGGTTGTAGGTGGTTGAGTAGCAATGCTATCCAATTTGTAGTGCTAATATCTAGAATTGATGGTTGAATTGATATGGAGGATGTTAGATGGTTAATAATAGCACCTAGGTGTATTAGGCAATTTACCAATTAGCATTGTGAGATAAATTAAAAATGAAGTAAAATGTTTTTGCCATACACGAATTTGTAAGATGCCTGCAAACAAATACAAATAACTTGTAAAATATTTTTCCTGATACAACTTTCTTAGTATGTATGAACCAATGTTACACTAAAATTTTAGCACTTATCCACCATTACTAGGATGCCACATCAGGGGCGTCATACTTGTGAAAGAGAAGCCTTTTGGGGGAAAAAAGCACTCAAAACCACTTTTAATCGGTTGCACATGAAGCATGATACATAAGTGAAAAAAAATGGCAAGTTAAGTTACACATTGACTAAGGGCTTCACCGTAATAACAACAAGGTTTACGTATCCAACAATCAAAATTGTTATTAGTTAGACCATCTCACATACATGAGAGGAGTTTGGTGTCTTGCAAATCAAAATTGTTATTTTGCAGGTACTGCAAAATTTTAATAAAGATCAAAAGAAGGCAAAAGAACACTGAAGTTTAGGTTTGAAATAAGGATTACACAACACCGTAAAACTCTTCTAGATACACGACACGTGTTTTGGACTTTGGAGCCATGGCAGAAGATTTTTTGGGAACAAGATCGGGTCTAACGGAGAAAACCAGGAAACCCCGGGTGGTCTCCGCAAAACGCCTTCCTCCTACTGCAGCAGCAACAGCAGCTGGCTGGGCGCTCTCGTCACGGGGCGGGGCGGCCAAGGGGTGGGGGGCTCTCCGGTCGAGTACTCCTCGGCCAAATTACCCCTCCTCGAAAACTCGAATATTATTTAGGTTACCGCTCAGTGGCATCGGGAGAGAGGCCCCCGACCGCGTGTTGGATCTGGTCCATCACGCTCGTTTTCTAGTGCCCCCGGCTCCACCAAGAGCCTCCCTTCGTCTCGTCTCTCCAGCCATGCTGGGGCGGCACGGTTGACCACCTAGTAAAATAGGACTTGATCATCTCCTCCGTGCTACTAACAAAAGAAACATGAGCAAAAGATAAGCCCTTGTTCAGTCCAACCTAAGCTGCTTTACTTTCAACAAGGAACCAGTAGTTACTTAGGCTTCCTTTGAAACTTTGAAACACAAGGGTTTTATAGATATTTAAATTCAGAATTGTTTGAAATACTTTCATTTCATGACTTCATGATTCCAGTTCTGAAATAGAGCTAGAGTCTAACCAAACGATTCAACCTCACCTAAAAAGCTCAAAAAGGTTAAAGTGATTTAAAAAATAAATTATAGGGATGAAGGGAGATCCAAACTGCTCCATAACTCTATTTTAGACTTCACGGGAGATCAAACAAGCCAATGTCGTTCGAGATATCAATATAATTAAATTCAATTTTAGCCGTTACTTTCTTGTTGGCATATATTTATAACATCTGCAATTTGTTTCTCAAGAAAAGACTATATATGGTTTCAGTACATCCAATCTATTATCTCTATTCAAAATCACGAAAGTATTAAATATTTAAGAGTGTGTTTCTTAAAATAACATGTTTTTTCTTCAATTCCTCCCTTCGTGCAAATAATCTTTAAAAAACAATTTCTTGATATAAATATAGAGATTATTTTTTTTAGACAGAGAGCATATGTGGACATCGTTGGCTTACCGCCACCTATAGCTCGGCGGCGTGGTTGTACCCAAAAAAAAACAACGGTTGACGTCAATGTCAAGATTTCATTTTCAGTCCTCGCTGCAAGCGCCGTCACCCAGCGCCATTTCCAAGCACGCAACTCAGCCATCTCTCCTCAACACAACAGCGGAAAAGTGCAACATATGCTAACAACTACAATTCCACAGGTCAACATCGTCATCTGCTGTTCAAGACGTGGAAAGAAAAATCTCAGATGGAGACAATTACGTGTTACGAAATGTGTGTCGCGATCAGGGTAAATCCATCGCGAGGTACACACATGCCGGTTGGGCTCTTCCAACAGGGTGTGTTACCGTCTACTCATTACGCAAACTCTAGCATTCACTGCATCCAGATAAAAGGGGAGCCAGCGTTTTTGTAGGTTTTAGATAGGCGATCGAAACAAAAGTACAATCGCGGACAAACGGAGAACATAGCTCCGAACGAACATCCAGCACCACCGTAAAAAAAGTAAGCTAGTGCCATATTCGTATAAGGTTTTATGATAGCAGCCTGCTTAATTTTCTCCAAGCTCATAGAGACCGGGGTCCAGCGGAACAACCTGCGAAATTGTGAGCGCGAGTCAGAGGAAAGCCATGTACGCGCAACAGCGCATTTGTCGTCCCGTTGCATCTCAGTAATCATGTTGATGTAGTTAGCATGGGCAAAAAAGGAGAGCACAGAGCAGTATTGCAACACAAGGTTGTATATCATGGACACCAGCACAACGTTGAAAACTGATGGGCAAACAAGGCTTTATCCTCTCAGTTCTATGACTTCTATCAACAGTACATCAGAAGTACTGGCACCATAACCTTCTAGTACCAGACAGCAAGCAAATATTGAAACATGAAAAGGCATCAGTAGTTCAGTGCGAGTCTGAATGCTAGAAGAATACCATTATACTGCCATTTTCATTTCTATCTTCTGGTGAGGATCATAACCAACCAGCTTGAAGTCTGATGCCACAAAAGAATCTATATCCTTCTTTGAAGGGTTAATCTTCAAAATCTGCACAGTGCTCAGACAAATTAGACGGATCTGTAGACTTCAGCATTGATAAGGCAAAGCATCACAAAACTCTGGAGAGGTGTTTCTTATCAGAAAACTCCATGCTTTTGAGTGAAATAAAATAAATTGTCAAGAGTTGCTTACAGGAAATGGTTTCGGTAGCTTCTGGATTTGCTCCTCCAGAGCTCGCACATGTGGTCTATAGACATGAGCATCACCAATTACATGGACAAACTCTCCAGGTGAAATACCTAAATATAGACAAACGATTGATATATCTCAGGAGACATGGCAGAATGGGATAAGGATGTTGAGCATCTTCAAATTAAAGATAGTACTATTTGCATAATGGAGATATTTCTAACTCCTACTCTCTCCATTCCAAAATATAAACATTTCTAGGCTGTTAAGCAAATATTAAGATTAGGTCAAAAGATTCCATTTTAGTCACTTCAGTAGTTTTTGAATTTTGAATTGCTAAGATTCCCTTTGCAAGTATCTGATTGGCTTAGGAATCATTGAAATGATGGGAATTATGGGAATCAACGCAGGAATGCTTATATTGTGGTATAAAATTTTAATCCTAGAAATGCTTATATTTTGGAATGGAGGTAGTATTAATTAAATGAAACGCACTGTATGAATTGAAGGGCATTACTTTCACGCATCAAATAAATGTTCTCATAATACATTAAAAAGATAATCAAATGGCACAGCCAGTTCATTTTACAGTATAGGAAACAGAATAATAGGAAGTCCTCAGAGAAATGCTTCCTGGCACTTGTTCTGAGTGACAATCTTAGCAAATTTTGATTCAATACAACTACAATGGTAAGTCACCAACAACGAACTGTCTTATATTATCCAGAGTCACATAACAGGCTACAAGATAACATACCACAAACTTGAGCAATCATGTATGTCAGAAGAGAATATGATGCGATGTTGAATGGGACACCAAGTCCCATATCAGCAGAGCGTTGATACATCTGGCATGATAGCTCCCCACTCTCAACATAAAACTGGAAAAGAATTATTGTAAATCAAGATGTTGTGTGTTGCATCTAAAGAAAATATTTGTATATCATTTCGCAATAAGTATGTGTTATATTATATTAAGTAAAAAGTTCCTGACAGCAAGTCAATAATTCTCACATATTATTAAAGCAAAATAGAGGCACTATACTAACTTGTGCAAACATGTGGCAAGGAGGAAGGGCCATCTTCTTGAGATCTGAAGGATTCCATGCAGATAGGATAATTCGCCTATCGTCAGGGTTATTCTTGATCTTGTCAATCACATCCATTAGCTGATCAAAGCCTTTACCAGTATAGTCAGCTTGCATGTCGGTATATCTGTTACATATAGTTAGTCCTTAATCCCAGATGGAGAGATAGATCGGCACATTAATAGGTACGTAGGGGGGAGAGAAAAACTTACTCAGCACCAAAGTGTCGCCATTGAAATCCATAAACTGGACCTAAATCACCTTCCTCCCTATGTGCTAAGCCAACACTAGAATGCAGTAAAAAATTGCTAGATGGATCAGGGCACAAGAACCTAGCAATATCCATTGTTTCTCAATTAATGTCGATCCAAGATAAATACCTGTCAAGATACTCCCTCGAAGCATTGCCATCCCAAATATGAATGCCTTTCTCTTGTAAAATCTAAAGGTAGAAAATAGTTTATCATTGTACCAAAGTGATGAGCATGGAAGCTCATGTGAAGAAACTAAAAGCTAACATATTCACTTCTGCCTCATGTGCTGCAATAGACCAATAGTCACTGGATACACCCAATAGAACTGATGCAGAAACTAGTTACATAACAGAACAATAAAAGAAAACTGCGATTTGAGAAGAACCAGCCAGCCAAAGCTCAAAAAATTTGAAATAAAAGCATTCCAGCCCACAATGAAAAAATGCATATATCTAGGGATAACATGACACTTCCTTCAGGCTTTTGACAAGTTTGAAATTGAGCCCCTACTACTCAAATGAATAGACCAGACTGCACAGTTAATTAAATATCTCAGTGAATTAGAACAATCAGTCATATGAGATTTTTCACGGGTATAAAATTACTGTAAGATTATTAGAGTTGTAAAATTACATATCGGAGTTGTAATAGAAAAGATAGTATCTTGGGCTTTCTTTGTGCATGGACATAGGATGAAGAGAAGATTAGGAGCAAGTTTTAAGCTGAGAAGCATTGGTGACTTTTCTGGATAAGTATCCAAAGCATTGAGTACAATATATAGATTGGACTTGTCTGGATAAGAATCCAAAGCATTGAGTACAATATATAGATTGTGTAGGGATAGCAACATTTCTAATGAAATATTAAATTTTAAGCAGAAGCACCTTTGCACTTGTCGAGCCACTGATGAACCACAGGAGTTCTTCGACAACACCCCTCCAAAATACCTTCTGTTAAAAAGCGGATGTTATTGTATTCCAATAATAAAGGAAAGGGAACACAACACTCACGTTATACAGTTTAAGAGGGGATAGCTTTTCCATATACATTTTCAAGAAGTTGTGTTACAAAACTGTACTGTGCTTCCACAAAATGTGGCACTAAATCTCCATATCACATAAGAACGTCAGTAAAAGACTGGTAGAAAAAAAGAAGGCAGCGATCCATGACACAATGATACAACTAATAGTGTGTTGAAGGGTGTAGAGGTGTGGAAGCTTAGTAGAAAATAAACATTTTTTTCTACCAATGTACAGAAGAATCAGATGTCCCAAGTGGCAAGTGTCAACCCAACACCAACATCACTATGAGAATCTTATTCTGCCTTACTACGGATGACAGCCAGTTACAAAGGCTGAACTAATCAGACCATGCAATAATTAGCTACTCCCTCTGTTTCATATTATAAGACCTTTTGGTACTCCTTTTTTTGGTCCACATTCACATGGATGTTAATGAATCTAGACAAATATACAAACCACATCCATGGATCCATACATGAATCTATTAAAAACCCAATACCCCTTATAATATGAAACAGAGGGAGTACTTAATTACAAGTCATGAGCAAAAGCCTAAGAAAGGGGCATGTGTGATGAAAAAAGATTGAAAGTAAACCAATAAGACAGAGTAGCAGCCAATTTCACATGGATTGAAAACTAATTGTCTGAAGCACTTAGAAGATATCCAAACTGGAGAAATAGATATAGTTTCATAACCACAATTGACACCCATATGCTTCTCTTCTGTTAAATCCATTGTTTTTATTTAAGGAAACCTCGTTTCTCATTTCCACAGAATTGCTGATTCATCATTATTAAATTAAATCTATTAATTGCAAACTGATGTGCTTTTGTGCAAGACAAGCGTACCTTTGTTGTCAGCAATGGGAAGCTATTCCTTATGTTGAACCGCATCTGATAAGTAAAAGAAAGACAGGTTACATTTTACATTTATTCAAATTAACTATTCACAACATTAAAGAGAAAATACCTGACAACCAAATTTTGATAATGTCCCTGTTCCTGTTCTGTCATTTTTCTGAGCACCAGTCCTTATAATATCTTCAACAAGATTGAGATAGTGATACTCCTCATGGCAGTCAAATATCAAATTAGGGAGAAAAGAGAAATTCTCAGTTTCAAACTTGTCACTCTTGGTGCCATCATTAGTTGATTCCTTGCCATTTGAGTCATGTGCTTCTGCCATTGTCTTTCTAACCCGAACATAGGTCACAAAAGAATGCCTAATGTTGCTCTCTACCATGGGCAAAGATGAATACCATGGTTGGAACACAGATAAGTCAATTGGAGGAATGAAAGTATCACACTCAATGCTTGACTGAATGTCAGTTAAATGGATGGCCTCACACGAGGGTCCATTGAGAGATTCCCTACAATAAAATTTTACAAAAGTAAATAGCGTTGCGGTAGAGAATACAGAAACAACACAAACACAGTTCACATACAATATGATTTGGCAAAAGTTAATAGCTCACCTCAGTACTTGTCCACCCCCTATAACAAAAACTTTCTCAATTGATAAAAAGTATGGAGTTGATGATAGCAGTTCCAAGGCAGAGTTCATGCTTCCGCAGATAACAACATTTTCAACTGTTGCAAACTCAAAACTACCAGATCTAGTCAATATGATGTTCAAACGACCAGACAATGGCCTAGCCTTAAGGGGTATACTCTCCCATGTTTTCCTGCCCATTATAACTGCATTTTTCTTCGCAGGGTCAGCTGTAGTCAGTGTAAGCTCCTTGAAAAATTTAAGGTCACCAAGGAGATTCCATGGCAAGACTCCATCCTTCCCAATGCCCATGTCACGAGTAGCAGCAACAACAACCTGATAGCTCCTCTGAGGGCCATTCTGTGAAACACCATTGGAAAGAGTTGTAGCCATGGCTATCAGTTGAGTTTGAATAAAGCAGCAAGACCTTAGTTTGCTCCTGGGAGATTGAGGTCTTTTCAATTGAGAAATGGGTGCAGAGCTAATGCTGAAAAACCTTGCAACCTGATTTTGAGAAAGCAACATATGAGAGGAAAATTTGATCAGCTATTTGAAAATAAATTATAACAAAGGATACGCAGGCCTATAACTACAGATGACTGCAATTTCCTACAAATGAATGAAGATGCCTAAATAAAACAGGTTTAAATTTTATAATAAAGAACAACAAGAAATATAGAATAAAAAGATAGATAGGATCCCATGTCAAGGAAAATTATAAAAAAGAGAACTATTAACAGATTTTTCTCGTACAATTTTGTCCCAGAAAGTACACATAACACTCCTCTCTCAAGGAAGTAACTGTACCTTAATGGGGGAATAAAGCATTGATATGCAAATTGATGGCCCTATACAGAGTTTTGGTAGTAGTTGTATATACTTGGCATGCATGTCGAGAAAATCTAGAGACATATGCTCCTGCTCTGAACACCTCTGCCACTAACATCTGGTCCCTGAGCTAACAATAACAAAAATTACCATAGTTGATGACACTACTTAAGCATTTAAGAAGAATGAAGTACTGGATTGTTTAAAATAAGAAAAGAAATAAAGCAAAGCAGAATGAGATGCTGTTACCAAAATGCCAGAACTAAATTATTGCAAGTTTATTACTGTAAAATACATTACTGTGAAATACATGCAGTTCAGCCTCTCAAATGGATTTTTTCCTGCCATTCCAGCATAAATGAACACAAACTCTACTGAAAGCAAGATGTGCTCTAATGGAAAACCAACTAGAAACTTATCTTTTCCCCCTAGTGACTAGTAATTCATCAGGGGAGAAGTTTGATTTTATACAAAAGCCTATGTTAATAATAAATATCTATATGATTGCTACTTCATCAGTTAATGTACTTCAAATGCACGAAAGGAAAACTTATATATGCATGACCTCGCACCTAACGCCTTTACCCTTAACAATCTAACATCTGAACTAACAATAATAATTACTGCAATAGTTGCTATCACCCCTTCAACAATTGAATAGGTAGGTAAGAACAAGTAAATTAGCCAAAGTAACTAGCAAGCTAAGCATTCTGAAATCCGAAGTGCACAGATTTCTATATCCCAAGCAGTATAAACTGATTATCGGCAAGGGAAAGCTAACAAACTATCCTACAATTTTTCCACCATGATAAATCACCACCACTCAACAACAAACTAGACCAGTTATCGGCACATATGAGTTCATCTGAACCCTCCGCCCCACCCCCACACCCCCCCCCCACCCCAAAAAAAAAAACTGTACTGTACACGACCTGGTATTAGCACCGCACGACGCATGAAAAGAAAATTCCGGAAGAAACCAGAAGGGTTTATCCAATCGGAGAGAGAGGAACCAACCCAACCCGAGCAATCCACGCCGCAACCGGCCTCACGAAGCTGCGCGGAGGAGGGAAGGGGGAGAGGAGGGCTACAGGAGATGAACGCGTACCTTCGGTTCGGTTCGAGAAGAGACAGGAGTCGCACTGAGGAGGAGGAGGACGACGAGGAGGCTAGAGCGGGGTCAGGAAGGAGGGGAGGAGAGGAGGACGCCGGTACACGCCGTGCGCCTTCCGGCAAGTTCGCCGGAGGCGGCGGGGGAGGAGGCAGGCACGGCGGCGGCTGTGTCTCCGCTCTCTGCAGTGCAGATCGGCAACTGAATAGAGACGGAGAGGGGGAGTTTAGGGGAGAAGGGCTGAGATGATGGAGGGGGACGGCTAAAACGGCATTTCCGTCCAAAGTTTTAACCTTTTTCTTTTCTTTTTTTTTTTTGAACGGATGAAATTTGGATGAATTTAGTAGGAATTGAAGTAATCCTCGTAAAATTCGTATAAAATTTCCGTGTTCTAAAGAGATCCAAAAACTACGTTAAATTCTAGTTATCCCAAATTACAGGTGGAAGAAATAATGGGAAAAAAAAGAAAGGAGTGGTTCTGACAAGGGCCACTATCTCAGTTGATAGGAATTCAACAAAAAAGTAACCAGAGTTAGGGGAAGAGTTGTGTTTTTGTGAAACCATGCTTCAAAGTATCATGTTCTTGGGGAAAAACAAAAGCTAGGTTTTCTGAAGCAGTATCAACACATGAGCTTTTGTAAAATTTTGTAAAATTTATTTTCACAGAAGGTATTTTATATTTATGCGTTATTATTTTCAATGTACCAATTATAACCCAATGTTATCGAGGACAAGAGCAATTTGGTTTTATTTTATTGTACAAACGTGACCAAAGTTTAAGCGGTGGCTAAATGGCATATAGCGAGTCAAATTTGCTATAGTACTAAAAGTATTTACTAGTGGATATCGCATAATATGTAATTATAGAGAAATAGTAAATTTTAATATATAAACATTTTCTATTTTATTAAAAAAAGTGTCTCATAGCAAGTTAATTTGAAACATTGGTAATGTCCAAATGTCAAATATGTAAACCCAATAAAAAAATGTCGCCTATGTCTTACAATACATCCGTTATCTTATGTGTTATAATGAAATCTCGTATTATATCAACCAAATTAAAAACATAAAAAAAATCGTCACTAATACAATTTGTCTTTTTTTTTCTGGTTAAGCTTGCAGGAGGAGGAGACAACGGGAAGAAAAACCCTCTAATACCCCATAGATGAACATAAAATATATTTTTTTGCTTGACTGGCAAGTAGAAATAGAGACAAGCTCGAGCTTGCAAGCTCGCGCAAGCTCTGTTTGAGCTGAGGAAATAGAATAACAACGGTAAAGAGAAACATAAGACGCAATTGTATTATCGTTTTTCTATGCTACTGTCGATGGAAAATGGAGAAAAAATTTTGATTTGATGAGCTTTGAGATTTGTCTTGGCATTGGGAAAATATTTTGATTTCTTAGGATTCTTGCAGCATGGAGAAACATACAAGAGGCTTGCAAGCGCACGACGCTAGCTACTGTATTTATGTGTTTTTTATTATATATATATATAAGTTATATAGATGTTATATTGTGCTATAACTATACTATAATTAGCATATTTATAATTAATATATTTATATTTATATATTTATAGTTGTACGAGAGAAAATAAGATGACCTTTGTTCTAAACCATTATAAATTCGTCGTATTTAAAAATATTACAATTATTTATTGAATCGGCTTATAAAATTTAAAGCAGGTTATTTTGTACGTATGAGATGTCCTTAACCAGTTTTCTTGCATATAGTATTTTTTTATGGCCTAAATGCTCGCAGACATTCTACTTGCCCAGCCTTATCTTCTTCTAGCTAGGTCCTAGCAGCGAGAAAAGCAAAACAACGGGCGCCAGCTCGAGCTGCTCGCCGCCGAGGCCAGTCTGCCGCGCTGGCTCAAGCTGCACCACCGCTGAGACCACTCCGTTGCGCCGCCTCGGGCCCCTCCATCGATGGCTCGAACTGTGCCGCCGTCGAGGAGGGAAGGCGACGGCAGGGGGAGGAAAGATGTGCCTCAGATCTGAGAGAGGCGACCTGGTCGTTGCCTCGAGCTGCTCTGCCGCATATTCTCCGGGTAGCTACCAACGACGACAAAGTCATGGGAGGAGGAACAAACGGGCTCTCTGATCTGTCGGCCCCGTCGATCTCCCAAGCCGCCGCATCCTCGTTGGGCTCCCAAGTTGCCGCCAGCCTCATCGAGCTCACGCGCTGCGACCCAGCCGCGTCGAGCTCCCAAGCCGCTAGCGCCTCCCCGTCCTCGTCGGGCTCCCGAGCCACCGCCGACCTCGTCGAGCTCCTGAGCTACGCCCCGAGCTGCCATCGGCCACATTGAACTCCCGTCCCACCGCCCCGAGCTACCGCTGGCTGTCAAGCTCCCACACTGCGCCCCGGCCATGTCGAGCTCCCGACCTGCCACCCCAAGCCACAGTCGGCCTCCTCGAGCTAAAGCAAGTAGATAAGGACCGACAAAAAAGACGATAATGGCTTGGTATATTTTGGTTTATACGAAAATATAATATATAAGAAAATTTGTTTAAGTATATTTTAGATGTATAACATGTTTTAAATATTTTTAATACGATAAATATATAATAGCATATATCTAACTAATCCTATTATATTGTGCGTATGTTTGTTTAATGTCTAATAAAAAAATCAACAAATAGCAAAACTGATAAAAGTGAAAGCGTTTAAGCGAGAAGTATGGAGAAGACTCAATACGATAATAGATTAATCATAAGAATCACAGCCCAAAATCTTTTATAACTAGCCAACCATACTAGAGATGTTGTGAGAAATTACCGGCGATACAATGTCAAAAATAATATAAAAATAATATAAGTTTAATATACCAAAAATAAATAAAGCCTAACACACCTTCATGTCACAACATCAGTCGAGCAGACGTTGAGACTAGACCTAAAGTTGGAGAATACTGATGTAGAAAGATTTTTAGTAAAGATGTTAGCATACTAAAACGTCGTAGGAATATAAAGGACACAGACTACCCTATGAGCGACTTTCTCCTAGATGAAATGTAAATCAATCTCGATGTACTTGTTGCGTTGATGCTGGACCGAATTCGTCGAGAGATAGATCATGCTGATATTATCATAATAAACCAATGTAGCCTGAGTCGGAGAAACATGGAGCTCATGTAAAAGTTAACGTAACCAATAAGTCTTTGCCACTACATTGGCAATACTAAAGAGAGCATATGTAGAATGTGGGTAAGAAAAAGAAAGGTTACCATTATCGAAGGCCATGTGGAGATGTAGCACCTGTATCTATATACCAATCGTGAGCATCCGAGGAAGGCGCCGTCAAAGAGCCGATGTTCAAGGCATTCGTTAGTGTGTGTTGATCCCACACCAGTGCTAAGGTGTTAGCTGCACTATTTCAATATGTCGGTGTAGCAGGTGCAGTGGAGGAAGAAACCATAGGCAGCCTAGCACCAAAGCCAGGGTGACCAAATGGCGTGGCAGGGAGACTGGCAAAGACGGCCCCGGCAAATTGCCCTGCACTAAGCGGACCAACCGGTTGTGGGCCAATAACACCATGCCCTAAGGGACTAGGCCACATGTGGATCATTCTGGCCTATGGATTATATGGGCTGGGCTAGAAAAGTGGGAGTTGCCTGCTACTGTTGATTGAGAGGGGATTGTTGTGGAGCGATGTTGCTAGAACCGTGACCCCTGTCTCCATCACCGTGCCAGTGGCGGTTATTGCGGGAGTTATGGCCGCCATTGCTGTTGGAGCCACCGCTATCGCTGCCAGTGTCATCGAAGTCGAATCTAGTGGCATGAGTAGGATTGGGAGCCGAAGCGCCCTTGGAAACTGAGCCACGGCTGATGCCACCACTAACAGTAAGAAGAGCCATCGAAGCGTCAACAGGGTGACTGCCACACGTTATTTCCTCAAGGGAAAGTTACGAGCGTACTTCCACAAATGTGAGAAAAGGCTTCTACATAGGAAGAATTATTTGTAAATGATGATATTTTTCATTTAAATCTTTGAGGATGGTAAGAGCAAGCATGTGGTCCATGAGCGGCTCACTGAGGTTGGCAAGCCCATCGGCCATCATCCTGAGGCGGCAACAGTAATCCATGACAAAGAGGTTGCCTTGAGTGAAGGAGTGGAACTGTGCCGATATACTGAAGGTGTGTTGCTCGTGATTTCCTAAGAATTAGTGTTCGAGGCTGCGCCACACGAGATGAGCATTGGAAGAAGATGTCATGACAATCTTTAGGAGTTTAGCCGAGATGGAGCTGTAGAGCCATACGAGGACCACACAATCCATCAAGACTCAATCTGGTCGGTCTGAGAAAGATTCGTCAGAGAGGATGTAGTAGGCAAGGACGTACTTGCTGAGGATGACGAGAAACAACTCGTGCCACTTGGTGTAGTTGGAGGAAATGAGGTCGAGAGTGACAGGCACCAACATCTTAATGTTGAGAACGGCAACACAGCAATAGCTTAGATGTGAAGAAAGGCCATGGCATTGTCCTCCAGAGGCGCAGCATCCACAGGTGGCATTATGGGCGATGAAGTTGCCGTAGGTAGAGAGACGAGGACGATGGGCATAGCGTCTGCTGTGGGCGTGGCGACGGCATCGACAAGCGCGGTATCGGAGGTTGCATCACCCATGGAGGGTAGGACGGCCACACGAGTGGTGGCGCTAGTCGCGATAGCGGTGGCATCAGTGAGAGCGACATTGAAGGTCATAGCGCATGTAGATGAGAGGACGGCTGTGCAAGCGGCGGCATCAGCGATAGTGGCATTAGAGGCCGCAACGTCCATAAAGGAGAGAATGGTCGCACAAACGGCCACAGTTGCACCGGTGGTGTCGACAATCACATGAGCAGTGCAGAGGAGTCGATAAGCGCGGCCATAAGAGTTATCACCGTTAGCGAGAGAAGTTGGAGAGGAGCAAAATAGTAGGATCCGATAACTTTGATACCATAAAAAGGTCGGAATCACAATATATATATAGCTAAAATTATACACTGTCCAATGAGATTATCGGCGATACTAATATAAGCCTAATATGCCAAAAATAATACATGTCCAAACAAAAAAGATCATCAGGCAACCACCGAATTTGCTGTTGGTTATTTCCGTGAATTTGCTGGCGTATGGTGGCTGGCTTGAACTTAGCCGTCGGCGTGCGCTCCGGCCGCCGCCGTGTGGACTGTGGAGCACGGCTAGCTGCTTCCCGGCCGCAGCTAGTTGGTACTAGACGTAAACAAAAATGGCACAATCTCAGAGTACAAATACAAACGCTGGCCGCAATGCTTCCCAGCCGCGGGTCAGCAACGCCGGCCGGTGGGTACGTGAGCTCACGCCGTGGAGTCGCCACCGGCGGCAAAGGTAAACCCGGTTCCTCGCAGCGCGTCCTCGGCGACCCTGTCCAGCCGCGCCTCCATCTCCGGCGACATGTGGTTGCTCCAGTCTCCGGCCACCCCCTTTCGGAAGAACGACTCGTTCGCGACGGAATTGTAACGCCAGTTCGTGGCGCCGGTCTTGTTCACCTCGAGGCTCTTGAGGTGGCCGAAGCTGCATAGGTCGACGATGTCATCCGCCACCCCGGCCGCCTCCTCCTGGCTGGAGAACGGGCATCCCATGAACTCGGCCAGCTTCCGTAGGTTGCGCGCCGGCTCTCGCAGCATCTCCTCGTAGCGGAGGAAGAGCACCTTCTCCGGCCTCCTCCGGCTCTCCTCCCAGTACTCGAGGACGTGACGCCACTGTGGGCCGGCTACACACCGCCCGTCGCAGAACTGCTCGAGCGCCTCTTCGATCGTGTAAGATGGAGCCAAGCTCTTCTTGATGAACAGCCACCATGAGATGAGCGTGTCCTTGGGGTCTCGGCAAATGTACACGATCCGGCAGCCAGAGCCGTCCGCCGTGGCGCGCTCCGGCAGGAGGGAGTAGGGCAGGTGGGTGGAGAGCAGCCGCGGCGAAGGGAGCGCCGCGAGCACGTCGTCGCCGTCCGGGTAAGTGAGGGTGAACTCAAAGAACTTAACGCAGTCGTGCGGGCCACGGCGGCGGAGCGGGTGGGCCTCGCCGGAAGGAGGGTGCTCGGCACGGCTGGCCGTCGCGAAGGAGAGCGCCTTGAGCCAGGTGGTGCCGGACTTGGGGACGCTGGCGAGGAAGACGTCGGACGGCCTCGTCTCGAAGCTCGTGTGCGCGGCCGCCACCCCGGGGAGGGCGTATTCCGGCAGCCAGAAGCCGCCGTACCGCCGCAGCGGGAATGGCGGGTACCGCGTCTCCCGCGGCAGCGAGGGGGCGAGCTCGGCCACTCTGGCGACGTCGCCGGCGGTGTCTTCACCACCGTGGACGTCGTCGGCGGACGCGGCCATCGCCTAGCGCTGGTGCTGCGTCCTAATCGTGTCCAGGTTATATCGTGGTTTTAGCTGCTGCTTTGGTCTCTTTCCTCTTGTCAGTTGTCACGATCTTCTCGGTCCAACTAATACGCCATCAACTAGTGCTAATATAATGTCGAGTGGATTCTGTGATCAAAATAACGACAATAGAGCCACTCCCTCATGCACTGTTAGCTGCAGAATCGGAGGCACGAAAAGCTAGCACGCAGACATAAAAAAAAAAGCCTCCCTTATCCTTTTATCCACTCCATCTATCCAGCTGTCACACAAATCACAAATGCATTATTAGCTTTCTTCTCCAACCAACCTTTGACACTAGGGCATGTGGCTGGTTAGTATGTAACTAATATATAATGAAATGTGTTAATGAGTAATCTGTATGAAAGAGATGTTCAGATGGGATGAAATTGTGGATGATAGCTAGGGATGACAATAAGGCATCGCGCTCCGATATTCAGTGGAAAAAAAACATCATTAGAGGTTGAAAATAGGAGGATATTACCTCACATATGTCTGTTTTTGCTCAATTTCTCCCCCTGTTGGGTGGGCCGGGGCGCAGACTTTCACGAGGCCCCTGAACCTGATTCCCCATGGGCCTCGAGGTATTAGCCAGAAATATATGCATCTTTTTCAAAGGTTATAGCTCAGATGGAAAAAGTCTAGTCCAATTTAAAGATCCAAGTATATAAATCAATAATACTCTAGTACAGTTCGTCAATCCTTCACTTCACTCCTCCCTGTAGAAAGGTACAGTGACTATGAATCCTCCGAGCATATACGAGGGAATCGGATCTATATATATATATACAACCCAGGCCAGTGGTCTGTCTAACACCCCTCGCAGTCGCAGAGGGAGGGAAACGGACATAGAGACTAGACCAAAAACTGATGAACAAAGGCGTGGGCAGGCCTTTGGTCATTATATCGGCAAACTGATGTGCCGATGGTACATGGAGCACCCAAACCTGTTCTAATGTAACTTTGTCACGGACAAAATGAATATCGATCTCGATGTACTTGGTGCGTCGGTGATGGACCGGGTTGGCGGTCATGTAGACGGCACTGACATTGTCACTGTAGACGACGGTCGCGGTGGAGAGGGGTGCACGGAGCTCCTGGAGAAGCTGGCGAATCCAGTAGCACTCGGCGACGGCGCGGTACTCGGCTTCAGCGCTGGAGCGGGACACTGTAGTCTGGCGTTTTGAGGACCAGGATGCGAGAGTGTCACCGAGGTAGACGCAGTAGCCGGACGTAGAGCGTCGACAGTCGGGGCAGCCTGTCCAGTCCGCGTCGGAGTACGCGGTGAGGAAGTCGATGGGGCTGGAGCTGAGATGCAGCCCACTGGAGAGGGTGCCCTTCACGTAGCGTAAGATGCGCTTGAGCAGTGCGAGGTGAGGTTCACGCGGAGCGTGCATGAAGGGGCACACTTGCTGGACAGCGTACGTGAGGTCGGGTCGGGTGAGTGTGAGGTATTGGAGAGCCTCGGCAAAACTCCGATAGTGAGAGGGATCGATAACGAGGGCGCCATCGGCGGCGGAGAGTTTGGCAACAGTGTCGACTGGAGTGATAGTCGGCCATACCCGCACGCTGGAGGAGGTTGATGGCGTACTGGCGTTGGGAAAGGAAGAGCCCGTGGATGGAACGGGTTACGGAGATGCCAAGAAAAAGGTGGAAAGGACCAAGATCGGTCATGGCGAACTCAGAGGGGAGTCGGGCCATGATCTGGTCGAGGAGAGATGTCGAAGACGCTGTGAGGACAATGTCATCGACATAGAGAAGTAGATAGGCAGTGGCGGAGCCGATATGGAAAGTGAACAGGGAACTATCGGACGCAGAGGCCATGAAGCCGATGTGCTGAAGATAGGCAGCACAGCGCTGGTACCAGGCATGAGGGGTTTGTTTGAGGCCATAGAGAGAGCGTTGAAGGAGACAACGTCGTCGGGCCGAAAAGGGTCGACGAAGCCTGGGGGCTGCTGGCAGTAGACTGTTTCCGTCAGGTGGCCGTGAAGAAAGGCGTTCTTCACGTCTAGTTGATGGATCGGCCAGGAGCGAGCAGCAGCCAAGGTGAGTACGACTCGGATGGTGGCGGGTTTGACAACGGGACTGAAGGTCTCGTCGTAGTCGACACCGGGTTGTTGGGAGAAACCCCGAACTACCCAGCGAGCCTTGTGATAGGCAAGGGAGCCATCGGCGTGGAATTTGTGTTTGAAAATCCACTTACCGGTCACAATGTTGGCACCGGGAGGTCGGGGAACGAGGCGCCAGGTCTCGTTGTCCATTAGGGCCTTGTACTCGTCGGTCATGGCCGTGCGCCACTGAGGGTCGGCCAAGGCTGAGCGAGAAGTCGCCGGGATGGGTGAGATAGAGCTGTGGACGGCGGAGAGACCGTAGCGCGGATTGGGTCGGAGAGACCCGGTCTAGGAGCGGGTGACAATGTGAGAGGTGGAGGGAACTGGAGCCGATGGGGTGCGGGAGTAATGGGAAGAACTGGTTGGGTGGGGGCGTCATCGGCTCCGAGTCGGCAACTGTAGACAAGAGGAAAAGGAGGAATTAGATCGGCCTGAGCCGATGAGGTCGGGTGGGCCGAGTATTCCGATTGGTCCGATAGAGATGGATCAGCCGATAGGGTGGGGGGAGCCGATGGAAAGTGAGAAGCCGATGGAAGTGGGGTGTCCGATAGAAAGGGAACGGTATCGGCTGAAGGATAAATAGGATCGGTATTAGCCGATAAAGGTGGGTCCGATGGGGGTCCAATGGTGGGGACATCGGACCGAGTAGTGGTGGGAGATGTGACGGGTAAATCCTCAGCAGCGGCCGATAAGGAGGCTGATGGAGAGGGCAGTGGGGAAGACCTGGTCAGCATGGTGTTGGTGAGGAGGAAGTCGAGATCACTAGAGGAGGATCTCGGATGAAGGAGACCGAAGGGAAAACATGTCTCGTCAAAAATGACGTGACGAGAGATGAGGACCCGTCGGGTGGAAAGGTCGAGGCATCGGTATCCCTTGTGAGAGGTGTAATAGCCGAGGAGAATACAGGCGATGGAGCGGGGAGCGAGTTTGTGGGAAGCTGTGGCGGTGAGATTTGGGTAGCAGAGGCACCCAAAAACGCGAAGGTGGGAGTAGTCGGGTGCCGTGCGGTAGAGAAGGTCATAGGAAACGTTGTTATGAATGGAAGAGCATGGGCGCCGATTGAGAAAGTACGTCGCAGTAGCCAGAGCTTCGGCCCAATAAGTGGCGGGTAGGTGGGCGTGAAGTAGCATGGTGCGACTGATGTTGTTGAGGGTGCGAAGGAGGCGCTCGGCTTTGCCGTTCTGAGGAGAGGTGTAGGGGCAGGAGAGCCGGAGATAGATGCCCTGCGAAGTGAGGAGGTTTGTAACGGTATGGTTGACGAATTCCGTACCGTTATCGGCTTGTAAAGCCTTGATGGGGAGGTTGAACTGAGTGGATACGTACGTGACGAAGTAAGTGAGGTGAGAGGCGACCTCGGATTTGTGGATGAGCGGGAAGGTCCAGCAATAGTGTGTGTAATCGTCAAGTATAGCGAGATAATACTGATTACCGGAGACACTTTTAACTGGAGACGTCCATACATCACAATGTATAAGTTCAAATGGACGCGAGGTACAGGAGAGAGAACTAGAAAAGGACAGACGCACATGTTTGCCAAGTTGACATGAATGGCAAACTGTGAAGCTGCTGTGAGTACATCGTATGGAGGCGCTGCGACGGAGGGTGGCGACAGCGTCGGGGCCGGGGTGGCCGAGGCGAAGGTGCCAAAGGTTGGTGGAGAGGGCGACGCTGGCGTGTGGGGTGGACGGCGTAGAGGGAATGGTGTAGAGGTCGCCGCCACTATTGCAGGGAAGGATCTGTCGTCGGGTTGGGATATCCTTCACAGAGAAACCAGACGCGTCAAATTCAATGGAGCAATGGTTGTCTCGTGTGAATTGACGAACAGATATAAGATTGTGAATGAGAGAAGGGACAATAAGAACATTGCATAGGGGGAGGTTAGTGGTGGATGTAGATAGAGAGGAGTCACCGTGGCATTGGACAGGAAGAGAGTGACCATTGCCGATAGTGACAAAAGGGGAGGAAGAGGGGTGACAGGAGCGAAGTATACTGGCCGATGACGCCATGTGTGAAGACGTCCCAGAGTCCAGCACCCAAGGGTGCTGTGGTTGGAGCGTCATCTGGTTGAGGGCAGCGACGAGACCAGACTGGTTCTAGGAGGGAACCGACTGGGTGGTTGGGGTCGGTAGCATCGGCTGAGGCGGCAGAATGGGAGCCGATGCCAGGTGAGTTTGGGGATGGGCACTGAGAACTCCGAGTTGCCAGCCGATGGGGCTGCGTGGCTGGGGCTGGGGCACCCAGGGGTTGTAGCAGAGCCACGAACCCGTGGGACCGACAGGGTGGGTAGGGACCGAGGTAGGTCGTGGTGGCGTCGGACCCTGCTAGGTCCTGCCTTTGCCTTTGCCCTTGCCTTTTCCGGTGCGGGCTGTGTTGTTGTGGCCGGAGCCATGGCCACCAGGACCGCGGGAGGAAGGGGTAGCGCAAGAAGCTCGACAGCCATTATCGGCTGTGGCAAGAAGAGTGGTGTGGGCCACTGTCTTCTCATCATTGGCCAGATGGAGTTCTTTAAGAACTAGCATGTCATGAGCCCGAGCGAACGATGGAAGAGGTGTGGTGTTGGCGATGTCATCGGCGGTGTTGGAGAAGCGGGGATTGAGGCCTCGCAGAAGGGCGAGGACGAGTTGAGAGTCGGCCACAGGGTGGCCGATGTCCCGGAGAGCAGCAGCCTTGACTTTGAGGCGCTGAAAGTACAAGGAGACAGAGGAGTCGTCTTGTACCATGGAGTGGAACTCGTTGATGAGGAAGATGGCGCGAGGCTGCTTGTTGGCCAGGAAGATCCGCTCGATGGCCACCTAAAGGTCCCGGGCGGTGGGATCGGTATCGTCCATGGCGAGGTCGAGGACAGAATCGTCGACCGAGCCGAGCAGCCAGCTGCGCACGTAGCACTCGGCGATGTCCCACTGAGGATCATCGGGGTGAGGTGGAGCAGAGCCATCAATATGAGACCGGAGGCCGAATTTTCCACAGAGAGATTTGAAGAAGAAAACTCACTTAGAATAATTGACGTTAAGGTCAAGTGAGATAGGAACGTGAGATTTCACGTTCACAGCAGTGTAGGGAGGGGAGAAGATCGGCGAGGTGGTGCCCGAGGTGTGGTCTGTGGCACCGAGGGCCGGAGCAGATTCGGCGACTGGGAGAGTGCCGGAGCTGAGGGCGGACTCAGTGGCCATGACGGGAGAACGGGAGCAAAGAGCCGATGGGAGAGAGAAGTCGATGGGAGGGGGAAGCCGATGAGAGGACGGATCGACCGATCAAGGACGTGAGAAGCCGATGGGAAGTGGGCAGCGGAGTAGGTGAGGAGTGGCCAGCCAATGGGAAGTGGTTGGTCGATGGGGAGTAGGCAGCGGAGTAGGTGAGGAGTGGCCAGCCGATGAGGAGTGGTTGGCCGATGGGGAGTAGGCAGCGGAGTAGGTGAGGACAGAGTGGGTGGGTCAGAGAGTGGTTGGGTCACGGACGTGCGAGGATTCACATCCGTGAAGAGAAGATTCACGTCTGTGGACTCGTGGAGGCCAAGGAGTGGGGCGGACGTGAAAAAGGCAGGGAGTGGCCGGACGCGAAGAGAAAATGTTCGCGTCCGGGAGGCAGGGATTCGTGTCCGTGGACACGTTAACACGTTGGACTGGCTCAGACGTGAGGGGAGAAGGTTCGCGTCCGAGAGCCGTTGAGCGTGTCATAAAGGGTAAGAACCGAGGGAGGTTTCCAGCCGATGGAGACGATGAGCGCGGAGGTGCACCGGCGTCAGAGAAGGAGAGATGCACGAAACAAGAGGAAGAGCGGAGACGGGTGCGAGGAGGGATGAGGATGCGGATCGAAACCGTCGCCTGATCGCGCGGAGGTGGGGCGGAGAAAAGGTGACTGCGGGAGAGACGGGAAGAAGAAGAAATGGAGACGAGAGAGCAAGGGGAGTACCGGGAAGAGAGTCGGTGACGGGAAGAAGACGTCGACGACGAGGAGGAAAGGGTCGGCTCACCGGAGGGAGAAGCTAGCACGCCGAAATGTCTAGACTCGCTCTGATACCATGTAGAAAGTGTACATTGACTATAAATATACAACACAGGCCAGTGGTCTGTCTAACACTCCTTATAACTCATATAAAAAATTCTTGGTGGAGAGGGTGTGCCGATGCCTCCTGTCTGCCCTTCTACCACTACAAGCACATCGAGAAGCCATTGCAGTGCGGCTACACAGCACCGATCTCTTCACCTCGACGCCGCCGCCACATAGTCTTCGATATGTGGTAGTGTGGCTATGCGCCATGTCAGCCTCGGCTTGCTAGCTTGTAACTGCCGCTGTACTCATGTAGTTATTGATTCATGTCTGACATTTCATTTTGGGGTGCAGAGATCCAACGGATGCCCTGTACCCGCATAGGGACATGGACAGCAAAAAAAAAAAAAAGAAAAGAAAAAAAGCCTCCCCCGTGTGCAGGGATGCGAATGGAGGCAGGATTTTTCTTGTACATCAGAAGTGGGGATGGGG
Organism: Oryza coarctata; assembly: GCA_030770085.1. Classification (NCBI taxonomy): domain Eukaryota; kingdom Viridiplantae; phylum Streptophyta; class Magnoliopsida; order Poales; family Poaceae; genus Oryza; species Oryza coarctata. The sequence continues at coordinate 9,508,781 of CM061483.1, read as the reverse complement.
TGGCAAAACCCGGCGTGTGTGCAGCTCCGTTGCCATCCCTAATGATAGCTCAAGCTATTGTTTGACCTTTTTTTATGTTTTGAATCCTCCTTTGATCTTGCAGGTTGGTTAAACATCGTGTTCTGATATCTTTGTCTGATCTTGTATCGTTTTCAATGTCCAATCTCATATTGTTTTAGATGTCGTTGTCTGATCTTACATGGATGAAGGACGTCATGAACGTGTCTATTCCAAGGCACATTGTATATATATTGTATATATATTTGGTGTCGCTGTCTTAACGTATCAAAAGTCACCATTCCTCATATTGGCGGCCCACCTAGCGAATTCAAAGATTTCAAAATAAGCTAATTCTATCTTCTAAGGAATTCATATATGCCCTATAATATATGTCTCATGACCTCAGAACGAATCCCTTGACTCAAAAAAGTCACGTAGATCAACTTTATGCAATGGGGGAGATGCTCATTTCATAATTGGACAATTTTCTAGCACTTATATTTTGTCAAAGTGCTGTACGTGCATGATTGCAACTGTTTTACAATTTTTTTCTTCCATTGAGCAAACACATTATCAATTGTTTCTCCATTCTTGTATAGAACGCAATCGTATCACTCATCCAGAGAAAAAAAATCATCTAGAAAAAAAAGATGCATTGTGCTCAGTAAATTTCTCATGTTTGGTCTAACTCCGACAGGCTGAGGCATTCTCTGCAAATCACTCCGAGATGCTTACCTTGTCTCAGCCAAGTAGCCAATCTTTTTTTTTCTTTTGAGAACTCAACAACTTAATAATTATCATAAAAAATAGAGTACATGACAAATTGAGGAGCTTTGTCCTCATAATTCCTTGATTGGCCTACACGCATGACAAGAAGAGAAGAAATGGGGTAGGCTAGGTAAGTGATGTTATTGCACTCTAAAAATCGATTTTGTGAGGTTTGATCTCTTGCTTCCTTTGCCAATTTATCTGCCACCTTGTTAATTTCCATCGAGATCCATTTTATGCAAATTGAAATTTTGGGTTGTAGATTGAAGTTGGCCGAGTATTGGGCATAAGCTCCAGTGTCCTGGTTCCTATTGTACTTGAAATTGTCTTGCTATTTTGCGGCTCTTTTTTTTCCTAATTAGAAACTGGGTTTGTATCACCCACCATCGCTTGTCGATTTTGTGCGTCTCTGTTTCGATATCGGCATCAACTTAGGCTTCATCTTCACCATTCAGCTTGATTACTTGATCAAGCACCAAGCTACGATTGATCATCTTCGACCATGTCTACTAAGCATATAGCTTTGAGTCGCCGCTATGTTGTCCTCTTGGACAATAGTGTTTCTACTTGTGGTCACCTATCGCTGTATTGATATGGAGCTACAGTTATATTGTCCCTCTTGGGTTGCAGCATCGTCGCTCTAATAATTTTTAATGTCGACCGTGTACTTATTCCTTGTCAACCACACTGCTTATCATCAATCGCTCAGTTTTTTCTTCATCTACTTCGAGCACCACCACCACATTTTCTTTAGGCTACCACTTTTGTTGTCATGGTTCAACTGTCATTGCTCAGGTTACTATTGTCATTGTTTTAGGTCATTGGTCCTATTGTTTTACCTTTGTCTTTCTTCTTCGACTATGTTTGTTCTTCTCCGACAATAGCGGATTGCACTGGCACTTCCTCCTCCATACCACGCTATGTGCCACAAATGTCTTTGAGACATTCTCTGCTAGTCCCCTTTGACAATGACAAGGTCCATGGTTGTCTCCTACCTATATTGGCAATACCGTTGTAAGCATTCATCCCAAGTCATCCCTAGGCCTGGCAAACCCAAATGTGACACCTTGTCCTCAATAGTTTGATAACACCGGTTATTTGGCACCCTAGTTCATGGCACCATTCTACGCACAAGTGACCACTCCATGGCACCCTTGTAAGCCCGTGGCATGGCAGATCACTCATTATCGGCACCGCAAGTTTGATTACATCAACCCCAACTACTCTACGCATGGCTTCCTCAACCACATAGCTTCTTCTTGGCCTTCGCTTTAGCTTCCTCAACAATGGCACAAGGGTTATCATCTTTGCACACTCTCGGGTTTCTTCTCCAGTCTAAGATTATATGCTACTCATGCTTGGACTACAATGATATTAGAGTATAAATATGGATATGACTCTATAGTATCCAGTTGTTATGACATATAGGATTAGATTTCATCTTTATCTCTCTTGCTTAAGTTCTAAGCTAATCTATATAAACTAGCCCCTTGAAGCTAAATACAGTTGTCCTAGTTATGCAGTACATCCATTCCTTACAAACTTTCATGAATCTATCCATCAATTTGTGTGTTTTGTGTGTGAGATGTTCGATGAAATGTGTTGACACCCAAATTTGACAGTAGGTTAGAATATATGGGATATTTGGCCAAATTTAGAATAGACCCAAATCTTTCCTATAAGGCCTGTCAAACCGCCCTTAGGGGGCTGGTTCGACTGACGACATGAGAGGGGTTCTACCGACTAGCCCGATGATTGGATTGACAGTCTAAAATTGAGTTCAATTGAGGTCTTTCGTGTTTTCTTCAGTGTGCATGGGGTTTCCTAAGTGTTTATGGATACTCAGACCTAATTGGACGTGGAAAAGGCCCTATAGAGGCAAACCCAATCTCTTTATAAGGGGATAAGGCCAATTCAATTAGAACAACCAACACATAATCTACAATTGATCCAATCAAACAACCAACACATAATCTACAATTGATCTAATCAAATCATTTTTTTTTCAGTTTACATCTACATTTGCCCTAGTTTAGTCTTAGTTTGGCTACCTTCGTCAGTTTGCACCATAAACCGTCTTCCTTCACTATGAGAGTGCAAAATTCATTGTAGGGTTGTCCCAAAAATCTTCCGTTTCGTCCACGAGACGGGTGTTTACCCCTTGTAGGTTTGTCCCTAAAACTTTTCATTCCGCCCATGGGTCAGTGTTTACTTCCAATATTCATTTGGTTGGTTTTGAAAAACTGCATTTTAACCAAAGACAACTTATTGAAAAGAGGGTTGGAAGGGAGGGATAAGAGATGCCAATTTTGCAATGCTGATGAATCAAAAGAACATCTGTTCCTCTCTTGTCCACTTGCTAGATTTGCCTAGAATGTAATTGATAGTACCTTTGATTTGGGGCTCACTCATAGTATCAAACATCTGCTAGGATGGTGGATGAACAAATTTGACAAAAAATTAAGAAAAGTGGTAGCTGTTGGAGTGGCAGCTGCATTGTTGGCGATTTGGAAAACAAGAAACAAAAATTGTTTTAGAAATCAGAACTTATCACACACCATTGAACTAATATATTACATATCTTCTTTGATTTCTTCATGGCTAATCCTGCAGACCTTGGAGGAAAATACAAGAAATCTTCAGTGGGGGGCCCGGCTGCTCGAGCGGGTGGCAAGTAAGTGTACAAGATATGGACCATGGGCTACTGCAGATTGGAGTTGAACGAAGATGGCAAGGAAGCAAAAAAGATGTGGGAGCAGCAATGGAAGGACCTCTCTGATGCCTGGTGACTCGTATTCTGATCTGCTAGTTCTCCCTAGTTACTCCATCTAATCAGTGATTGTCCAAGACCTGAAATGCAAAATACCAGAAGCTGGTATGTATGACCAAAGTTGGTACTTGTCATGCAGGGGAACTTTCAGGAATTAGAGCAGTTAGGAAATTATCTAGATGGTTATCTACATAAGCAATGGGATGGCATTGTCGTTATGTAGTCTCCTGTTATCGCTGTTGTCGTTTTTTCGTTTTTTGTTACCCGAACACTGTTGAACCGAGAGCCATGCTCCTCTGTTTCAAAAAATAAAATGTTAATCGCAGTGATCAAGATGCGTACCATGAGCAAAGTATAGATTCAACAGATGAGGAAACAAAAAGGATGACCAAAAATGCAGAACGAATGATCTTACATTGATCAATATAGATTCATCACTCTACAAAACTTGCAGGATTACGATGTTAAGAAAGTACACATGGTACACAGTACACCCTCTCTAAATGCTGCTGAATAACATGAATCGGTCTCTAAAATGCACACGAGCTGCCATTTGTTGATTACACTATGCCTGTTGGATCCTTCAATTTTCATTCATGGAGGTAGCTGAACTGTTCATCGTCAGATGGTCACAGATGATGATGATGATCTGTTGTTAGGCTGTAAGCGGGTGCCTGATGATCCCCTGGCCTTCATCCAGGACGAAGTTGTTGTCCCTGAAGTGCACGCTCGAGAAGAAGGGCCTCAGGTCATAGATTTCGTACTCCTGGGCCTGCATCAGACAGATGTACTGGAATTAAGAGTGAAAATTGGATTTTGAAGCAGTTGCGCAATAAGCGCAATTTATAAAGGCGTGTGGATGAGGCAGAGATCATGGTTCATACCTTGTTCTTCAGGTCCTCCACTTTAACCTCAATGTGAGTCAGGCGCGTCGTTGGTCCTGAAACAATTTCTTCGAAGTGCAACACATCCTTGACCAGTGTGCGCAGAAGAAGCAGAAGCAGCTCATTGTAATCCTTCTTATACGTCATGTATTTCCTGAAGTTCTGTACAGGCAGAATAAATATACATTGGAATTTGCAAAAATGGTGGCATCTGAGAAGCTCACAGTAATATTGGTGATGATAGGAAGGGAGCACAAGTTTGAACTCAGAATAAGTTCAGCAGGCAACACAACTTCCACACGATGCAAGTAATGTCATATTGCTAACTAAGGCAGCCTACAACAGTTAAAATATGCTAGGTATGCATCAATTGGAACTTGGAAGATGATTGAATAGCAATACAACACCAAAAATCAAAATTTACCTTTTGAAGTGCTTTCTGGACACCAAATTTCTGAGTTGAAATAAATGAGTCAAGCAGGACGCGGATAGCCATGTCAACATCTTCCTGAGACACGTAGCTCCTAAAATGCATCCTTGCATGTGCCTCTGACATCCGGATAATGGATTCGATATGCCTTACAGCAATAGGGACTCCCTGACCATGCTGCAAACATGAAAAAAGGATGGATATTACATTGGTTTATGGTTTTCATAGGTATCAAATGTTCAATATTACCAATATATGCATTCGATATGGACAAGAAACAAGGATATCTTACAGATGATTCACGTCGAAGTTCTGCATAAACATGGCTAATCTTGTCCAGGTCAGCATCATGAATTTTCGGAAACACGTTCAACTTGGCATAAGTTATGTACTTCTTCAGCATTTCTTGAGAAAGGATCTAAGAATGTAGAATCTTGTTAGAAACAATTGTAGTACTTTTCTCTTGGAGTTTAAGTACAACAGGTACGTACATCTGGGTCAGCTTGTCTAGAAGCAGCCAATGGATCATCCTTAACATCAGTTGGAGCCCTGTCTTCAAGGTTAGCACCCTTGGGTTGAGACCTTGCATGACTATCTACAACAAACCTTGCAAGCATTTCATCTGTAAATGGGTCAACAATATCCTGCATTTGGACAAAAAATTTCAGTACGGATAGACAAACAGGACTGGACAAATATATTACACATCAAGATCAGCTCCGAACCTTAACAACACAAAGGACATCAAAACGTGAAATAATTGGATCCGTCAGTTCAACATTCTGGGTGAATGTCTTTGATGAATCATATCTGCAATATAGAACGTGATAAAATTAAGTATATTGCTTAACAAGAGTGTTGTAATAGCATCCCATGCAAGTAGTTCACATAACCTTCCTCCTATTGGGTTTGCTGCAGCAATAACACTGCATCGAGCTTGAAGGGATGTGACAATTCCTGCCTTTGATATACTGATACTTTGTTGCTCCATGGCCTCATGAATACTCACCCTGCAATAATCAGAAGAGAAAGATGTCTCAGTACAATAGAGTGTAAATGCATAAAGCCTTAAAAGCACACATTACCCAAACAGTATTTCATACCTATCTTGATCATTCATCTTATCAAATTCATCAATAAGGCATATGCCTCTATCAGCAAGAACTAGTGCACCCCCCTCAAGCGTCCATTCCCGTGTTACTGGATCCTTGTGAACTGATGCGGTGAGTCCAACAGCTGAAGCTCCTTTTCCAGTTGTGTATACCGCTCTGTGTCCCGTTTTTTCAACATACCTACAAAACAGTGAGTTAATGGAGCAATATAAAGAGAAATGACGAAACTGATTGCCTAACCCTTACTTGAGAAACTGGGATTTCGCAGTGCCTGGATCACCTAAGAGGAGCACATTGATATCTCCTCTTAAGCGATGCTTTCCCTTGACATTCTTCTCTTGCCCCCCAAACATAGCTAGTGCAATGGCAGTCTTGATGTCTTCATGACCATATATGGACGGTGCAATTGATTTGACAATCTGCAAACCAAAAGTCCATTGTCAGACAATGTTGATTAGCTAAATTATAATTGCTGCAAGGGATTTAAGGATTGAGTGACAAACCCTTTCACCGATCCGTGGATCTTTTGCTAACTTCTCAATCTCTGCCTTGTCCTCATCAGTTAATTTGTAAGCAGAGAACAGATCCTGTTTTTTTGCCACATAGTTTGCCTCTACCACTGTGGCAAAAACTGGGAAACCATTCTTTGTATTCAGAGACAAGTCAAAATTGTTGGTGTATATCCCAGTGACCTCCTGAACATGGGCAGATTAGTGAATTAGAGTGTACTTCCTACAGTAAGATATACAGAACACAAAAGGTACATGCAGAAGCATTACAATTTCCTCTCCTGGTCGGGCACAGTCAATCAAATCATTCAGAAGTATCACTTCCTTGTATCTGGGAAGCCTGCCAGCAGGAACAATTCCTGGACTTTCCTGAAGAGTGAGTTTCTGGTAGTTCCTATATATGGTCTGTGAGACAAAAATTCAACTGTTATTAAAAGAACAGTTTGAATATTAGAAGGACCAAAAACATGTTCAAGCATTAATACAAACAAGAAACCCCAAACGTACCAAAACTACCATTGTCACGGGCAACTTACTTGCTCAACATTGATGGTGAATGGCCCTTTGGACTGGCACTCAGGGCAGGATCCAACCTTGACTTCAGTGTAAGAATTCTGGAAGAAGGGGCCCAGGACAGTCCCACATTTGCTGCAGTCATACTTGACCTGTTGCAGCTGAGGAAAAACACCTGATCTCCGAGTAACAACACCACCAATTCGAATCATTGTGTTCAGATGGATTTGCCTGAAATGTGGCAAGTAGCATATAAGCAGACAATCAATCAATTTTAACTACTAAATACCATACTAAAGAAAGAAAGCACGCACTGACCTGATATTGCGTATTTGATCATAGACAGGAAGATTGGTTATTCGGACATAGATTTTTTGATGGATGTTCCTATAGTTCTTATGGAGATCAAAAACAACATTTTTAGCAACTTCCTCCATAACTTCTAGCACCGATTGAGGTGCATCAGCCAACCAGATAGCAATGTTTGGATGTATATAGATAAATTGCTTGTAATCTATCTCTAGACTGCATTTATTAGCTGCAAAGAGGTGAGGAAAGATTAGATAAGCAAGCATTTCTGACAATGCCATAAATTTGGCCTTTTCATGTAAACTGGAAAAGGAACAGAGGATCATACCTAAAACCATCTCATTAATTAGTCGAACATACTCAAACTCTCCTTGTTCATTCTTAGGGTTTACATATGTTAGAAGGAACTCTTTAAACTTCTTTGCAATAAAGCGACGGACTTCATCTCTTGTGACCCACTCTCTAAGAGTTCCTTGTACACGGTACATGTTCATCTCATCTTCTTCATCAAATTCATCCTGCATATAAAACATGAATTTGGATATGGATAACCATCTAGGGCTTTTAAAAAACATGCTTTTTAAATACATACTTGGTAAATAGGAAGGCAACCAATTGGAAAATCTAAAGCAAAAGCTTAAAGTAATTTTAGCTCAAATGTCACTACATCATAAGGATCATCGTCAGTCTGGTCAGTCATAGGTACATCCCCTCCAGAATACATTCCACGCTGAGATCTTCCAGGTGAACTAGGCGTGGCACCATCACCATCATCATCACTTCTTGGTGTTCTTGGTTCCCTTGGTGGTCTAAAATTAGCCCTGAGCCTTTTAGGACGCCTGAAGCTCATATCTTCATCTGTGTCTGCACCATGAAAGAAACATTATCTTCAACTTACAATCACTAAGACCAGCTAACCAAGGGTATTCAAGCCCAAGGAAAACACACAATATCTCACAAAAAGAACCAAGAAATTTTCAAGCAAACTAATTTTAGTAAATATAGAAATGATTACTACTACTTCAAAGTTCACAACAATACCACAAAATCCTATATTAGAAGGAATTCAGATAACACATTGAGTAATGTGATGCTCTGTATCGAATATTTAAGAAAAAAAATCATCATTGAAGTCAAAATTTCAAAATTCACAACTACACCACAGGTTGAATGAAACTTAAAACTCTATATAAAAGAAGCAAATGCAAACAAAGGATAAAACGTCAGTTACATATAGTCGACCCAAGAAGCATTAAAACATAACATTTCAGCAAGGCTAACCATATCAAAATAACATATCTCAAATTTCAAGCAACAAGAATGTAAAGTACAACGGCAGAAAGGTGGGGCTTTGTTCTAATATCTCATGGAAATGTAATTTTCCACAATGCCATTACCTTGATCATGTAGCATCCGTGGCAATTTCCTATCAGCAGTCACACCAGTCCTCACATCCCTTGCATCAAGTTCTGCTTCAGCAGCCCTTCGATCTGCCATGATCTCGTCCAGGTTCCTTTCATCCTCTATCGAGTCATCTAACCCAACAGATTCATACTGGTCCTGCTCATCCATCCTCCGGTAATCACTATAAGAGGGGGAAAGATGAAATAATTAATCAAAACTTGTGGAATTAACAATAACTTTGCCGCATATCACGAGTTTGCATTGGCTTCAGAGTTTTGGAACTGCTGAAAAAAGATACTTTGTACCAAGCAGGACTGTTAATCCACACCATATAAATTAGGCAAATTAGCAGCCAAATATACTGTCTCAGTTTACTGTGCCAACTACATAACTTAATATGGATAAGCATGAAGGAAACAGGCCAACTGATGATCAACAAATTTCTCATGAAACAAGTTACTACCCACAGAGGAAAAGACAGTTAACAACTAATTTACAAAATAAACAAATTTAGAGGCAATTAAACGAAGTTAAGAGCTTATATATGGGTTAATTTTTATACAATCAAACTGGAACTTTGCTGACATTTCACTGTAGGTCAAGAGTTGTTTGCTACAACACTATCAGAGTATCACTAGAGATACTTTGACAAAAAAAAACGCACTGAATTTGTTGACAAAAAAAATGCACAATTCAGTCAAGTAATTGGCCAGCCCCTCTTATGTGAGTCAGTGAGTGCCACAATTTGCTCATTCCTGATGTCAATATTTACCGTACAACACTAAAAATAGTTCGGACCACCAAAGAAAACACTAAATTTACAAGATCTCACTTGTCAACCAACAGTAATGCACCGGACAGAACTGCAGCAACTGAACAAATTCAGTCATCAGATCCGGGCAAAAATCTCGCTTACTCGAGGTAGTTGTCGTTGAAGAGGTCCTCCCCGTCCTCCTCCTCCTCGGCGGCGACGGCATCGGCGACGCCATCGTCCTCGGGGAGCACGTTGGGGTCGACCTCCGCCTCCTCGGCGCCGACGTCGACGTCATCGTCGTCGTCCGAGAAGGAGGACGGCTCGGTGGCGCCGCGGCTGGTGGTGCTGTTGGGCGGCAGCCTGTCGGTGCTGAATCCCGGCGACCCGGGCGTCGACGGCGCGTTGTTCTCCGAGTCATCCTACCAAAAAAAACATACGGCCAGGCTTCAGATCTGGCCGGCGCCGCGCTGCAGGAAGAGGAGAGAGAGGGGAAATGGAGGGCGGGCTTACCATCTCCGCAGACGTGCGTGCGCGGGGGGGGGGGGGGCGGGAAAAGGTTCTGGAAGGTTCGGGGAGGAGGAGGCAGAGGGCAATGGGGGGAGTGGAGTGAGGGGAGGAGTGGCTAGGGTTGTGAGGGGAGGAGGCGATGGCGGGGGAGGTGTTTTGGTTTAAGAGGGAGGCGGCGCGGGGTGCGAAATGGCGGGAAAAGTTGGCGCCAACGAGAAACGGATTCCCGCGCAGAAGGAGGTAGGAGTAGGCGAGGTGGGCCCGGAGAGTTGAGTGAAGTCCAGTTACACTGAAATATCCTTGGGGCTTCGGGCTTGGGCCTTGTCCTGGTCCATCACTCATGAGAGACCGGCCCAGTTTAGTAGACTTACGCCGTGTGGAGCGTTGTGGTTTGGTTTTATATAACCCAAAGCTGATTTTTAATTATTGAAATTTGATTTTTGAATTAGTTTTAATTGTTTTGTACATCACTTTTATTGTTCGGCTCTATTTTCATGAATGCTAAAAAGGCAAGTAAAAAATTGACCTAATATTATTCTTAAACATCAAACTTTAAGATTAAAAATTGACATTTTCACACTATTTATTAAATGTAGGTTATACCTATTGGGTGAATTTTAGCTGTTAGTTATGATAGAAGCTATTCACTCGATTCAAATGCTGAATTTGACACGGATGCGTGTATCTATAATTAATTATATTTTGTCAGTGATGACTTTATTAATATTGTGAGTGTGTATGTGTGATATAAGCGTTTGTTTTTTTTAAAACACAATGAAATAAGCAAAATATTGTTTCTAACCATATGTTATTTTAAGATACTGCGTAGCATAGCACGACAAGAAAACTTGTCCCTAAATACGACAAAAGGAAAAAGAAAAGGAAATTACAAAATTCAGATGCCATCACGAAATACGCCGTTTGTTGGCCTCACCGAATCACCTGCCACGAGCTCCCAAGCAAACCCCCGTGGCCGCCACGGCGCCACCTCCTCTCACAGCTACGCCAGGTGCACACTACCCGTAATTTCCCCACTGACACGCGGGCCCAGATCAATCCCTGGCCCCATCTGCTGACACACAGGTGAGCGAGCGCGATGACACACACGAGTGAGAAAAGAAAAGCACTAACAGTTATTCTCTGCTAATACGCCACTGAAATGCGGGTCCCAGATAGTAATTAATTAGGTAGAATCGCGCGATTAATTAGGAGGCACTAATCGAGCCGCCCACCACTGCTACTCCACTCAACATAAAACCAAAGCATCATCAAGAGAGCTCGAATCCGGTGAGCAGCGGAGGCGGCGGCGGCGGCGGAGGAGGAGAGACATGGCGTGCTATGGCGGGGCGGCGACGGCGTTGGAGGCGTACATGAAGGGAGGGGCGGTGAGGGAGGCGAGGGAGCTGGTCGCGGAGCTGTGCCGCCATTTCTACGGGCAGGGGTGGGTCACCGGCACGGGGGGAAGCATCACCGTCAAGGCCAACGACCTGGCCCTGCCACTCTCGCAGCAACTCATCGTCATGTCCCCCTCCGGTAAAACTGAACCACTCGCCTTCTTCTTCCCCCCTTCTCTTGCCTCCTACTCCGCCTCCGCGGCCTCCCTCCAACCTGTTCGATGAATTGTCACGGCGGGGATGTTGGAACCGGGATCGACGAGGGTGGGTAGGTGCTGCCGCGGCTTGAACCGGGGTGTCGTAGTCACCGTCGCGCTGTAGCTGTGCGGTGAAATGAGCTTTTGTTGCATGCGATTCGGTTAAACAAAGGATTTTGATGGCATTGACTTGCGTATGTCTGACTCTTGTGCTCCGTGCCTAGAGGAGTCGATCTCGTATTGTTTAATTACTTTACTCCTGCGTTGCACCGTGAGAATACCAACAAGAGTCAGGAAGGACCACGTATCATGTACCTTGCACTGCTCCTGTTGGACGAACTGAGAGATTATTTTGCATATGGGATTGCTCATTGCCATGCATAGTTGAGTGCTGAGTTTGGTGGTGCCAAAGTTAGTTATTGTGATCCGTATTAGCATAAGCTCGAAGATTGAGCAGTGCAAGTACAAAATAAGCTTAGTTGGCATTGACTTGGGCTTGTTACCTAAAACCGGACCTTCGATTGCTTTATCATTCTTATGTAGGCTACTTGTCCGGTCAGTTGGAATGGACTTAAGCATTTAGGAGGGTAGGTGCTTATTTTATATAGCCCTCATATGCTCAAATGCTTGCAGTTTTGTTGGAACGACTCAGCATACGCTGCAATAACAGTTAAACTCTATGGTCAACTTTATTTATCCAAGTCAGACTAACAGTCTGGAATGTCACCGAATGTTACACTGTAAGTCAGAAAACTGGTCAAGAAGAATGAACTATTCGAATTATTGAGGCTGGAAAACCAAGTGACTTCAGTACAAAGTCAGAGAGAATGAAACATGTAAAAAATAATCATATTACTACTTAAGGAAAAAAATCCCTGTTATGTTGATAATTCCTATGACAAAGTAAGATGCTGTGGAGCCAACGTCAGTTTTATTCACAAACTAATAACTTCAAAATTTTCTAGTCGTCAAGTGTAAATTATTATGCTTATTAGCTTGTGTCAATGCAGTTGAGTATGAGTACATGATGCATGGGAAGTGTTATCGTTACAGTCAATGCAGTTGAGTATGAGTACATGATGCATGGGAAGTGTTATCGTTACAGTTTTACTTTTAAAATACTTGTGAAATCTGTTTGGAGTTGGAATGCCCAGTATTGGACCAACTTAAGCATTTCATTCTCTAGGCCAGTTATAAAGCAATAAAGTGATCCCTTTTTAACAAAAACATGATTTTTTACTTGCTTATTACTTCCTCCGTCCAAAAATATAAAGACAAATGGGTATGAATCTGGACATGCACATATCCAGATTCATAGCCCTGCGTCCTTATATTTTTGGACGGAGGGAGTAATGTGGAAAGAGGTGTTGTCTAGCACAACTCATAGGGGTGAAACAGTGCTGAATATTTGAATTACTAAACAGAAAATGATTTTTTTACCAGTCTACCATACTGCCGACATTAAGCTTATGATTTGGGAAAAAAATAGTTGACATAACAAAATTTGATAATATTTTCATCTTCTTACCTTTTCTCAGGTGTGCAGAAGGAAAGGATGGTGGCAGAGGACATGTATGTGCTGTCACCAGATGGGAAGGTGATCTCCTCACCTGTATCAAAGCCATGGCCGCACAAGCCTCCAAAATGTACTGACTGCGCTCCTCTGTTCATGAAGGTTATTACTGCTATCCTTTGTTTAATTTGGCTGCTTCAAATTGTTTTAGTCTAAGCTGTCTAATTTCATTGGTATTTTTCAGGCTTATCTGATGAGAGGAGCTGGGGCTGTCATTCATAGCCATGGAATGGAGACTTGCATTGCAACCATGCTTGATCCTGGTGCAAAAGAGTTTAGGGTGAAGCCTCTTGTCTATTTTTTTCCAATTTTTTTCCATGAAACTTAGCTCATGCTGCAATTCTGCTTTATATTTTTTCATGAAAGTTGGCTATAATGTTTACAAAAATGTGGTAATACTAAGTAAACACACCATTTGTCATTATAGACATTTCTGAATCTGATCTAATATGTGAAATTGAAAAAGTGACCACTGTTCATTTTTCAGTTTCCATTTTCACTGCAAGAACTTCAATGGTTATTAATAATTAAGTGATAAACTTCTAGATAGTGCACAATTCAATAAATTGGAGATTATGTATTTATGTTTGCTCCATTTGTTTTCCATTTCATCCAACACATTATTACATATGTATTAGAAAGTAGGAAGGGTGGCAAACAGTTTTTTTCCCATTTTGAAGATTTGTTCTTCCATTATTTTCACACAAGCATGCATTAGCTAGCAGGACCAGTTGGGATACAATTTCATACAGATTTTCTAAATCTGGCACACTGTTGACTGTTGATTCCAATATTTAGAGAAGTGCATGATGCATACGTTGGTTTGGATGTCATGATACTGGCATGGCATGTATTAACTTCAAATATGAAGCTGACCATCCCAACATATTGCTTAGCTTACCCAAGACATCAGTGCTATTCTAACACTATATTATGGAGTAATTAATTCCAAAGCAAATTCAGAGAAAACCAAAATATCGTATATATCTGCTATTCCAACAAGGACATTAACTTCTTGTTCATTATGTTTATAATAGGCAAAGCTAATAACACAAACTATTTGACATCTGTCTGTATATGGCCAGGATTTTCAGCATCAGTAGTACTAATGACTAATAACTAATTTATTATCTTATTTGATTGATTTTTTAATTGTTCATCGACCATATGGAAATTTTTATTTGACCCTATACTTCTCTTCTACCTTACTACAGATAGCACATATGGAAATGATTAAAGGAATTAAAGGTCATGGCTACCGTGATGAATTGGTGATTCCTATAATTGAGAACACACCTTATGAGTATGAGCTCACTGACTCACTGGCTGAGGCGGTATGCTACTAAATTTCCTTCCTTTTGAGTTTCAGTTTCTCAATCCTCACAAAAGGACAATATTATGTCATTTTGTAGTCTGTTATTCTCATAACTTTGTGTGGGTAAAATACATATGGTTTTACCACAGTATTAGGCAACCTGTAGGCAATGAAGCAATCATTACTTCATTAGCACCATTTCACTCATCTGATTATTAGGCTTTAACTTAAAACCAAACCTTTTAAATTGATGTTGATTATAAAGATGTTATTTGTAGTATTGCCTTCATTCTCAATATGCCGTTTTTTTTAAAAATGTACAGTACTGCAGTCAAACCTTTACACTTAAGCTTACTTCAATGCACAAAATTATTTAAGTTCATTACCTATAAATGATATTAACATATATATAATTTTTATATACAATTAAAACGTAGTGGTAAAAACCGTGTATTGGAGACCGTGTTGTGACCAAATCAACAAATAAAAACGAACAGATGGAACATTTTGGATGGATATTGGGAAGTGGGAACTGATGCAAAGATCTATAATAGATTGCAGCATACCCTAAGGCAACTGCAGTCCTTGTACGGAACCATGGAATTTATGTGTGGGGTGATTCCTGGATCAACTGCAAGACACAGGTGTGTTTTTGTGACCTTTCACTTTAACTTTGTTTATTTCTTCATTTTAAATTGTTAGCTCTTTCAAAAATCAAATATTGGTCTCCCTACAACCATTCCCTTGTTCATTGATATCTTCAAAACTATCTAGGTTGGCCATACATAAATTATATGACTATATGTCTATATCTATTGTTAATTGCACTTTCATAATATTCATATGAAGCTTGCTATGTGGTGAGAGTTTTGTGATGAATAGAATGCTGCGGTTATGCATGCTATTGTGAGGCACAATCTTTTCTGGACTTTATGTCATGACAGATATTTATATAATTGTAATGACCTTGCTTTTCAGGCTGAATGCTATCATTACCTTTTCGATGCTGCCATCAAGCTCTATCAATTGGGTATTGATTGGACAACTCCTGAGCATGGTCCAATAAACAGTGCCAAAAGATCACGCAGTGTTATAAGCCCTGGCATTCCAAATGGATGTTCTGATTCCAAATCATCAAAGGTGTTTCTTTGTTCCTAGTATATGTGAATTCTCCTAAGTGGTACTTTTAGATCTTATAATGTACCACTTTGCAACCGTGGGTGTTATTGTTTTTGCTCCTTCTTAACTTTGTGATTTCTGTCTGGTCAATTCATCCATATAGTATGTTTCTTGAATATACAGAACCGGTACTTAACTATTTTGTTCTCTTGCAGCATTTTGTTGTCCTTGACATTGAGGGAACAACTACTCCAATATCATTTGTGACTGATGTTATGTTTCCCTATGCTCGCGATAACGTGCGAAAGCATCTCACTTCTACATATAATTCTGATAAAACCAAAGAAGACATCAATCTATTGCGCATCCAAGTAAGTTGTGAATTTTGCACATCCTGTAGGGTTGTACCATCAAAGTATTTGTTGATCCTGTAGGGTTGTACCATCAAAGTACTTGTTGGTAATATTGAAGTCATAATATTTGATTAACCCTGCGCAGATTATTTTGTTTTGCTCTTAAAAAATAGAATTATTAGATTAAATTTAGGTTACTATTCCAGTTATAATTCCCCAACTTCCTATTTTTGTGGATGTTGTTAACTGTGTTACCACCATGGTGGAATGTGGCTGGAGCCAACCACCAAAACCATGCACTTTACCAGTAGGCCATGTGAATGTGCCCATCTCTATTTTATACAAGATATAACAGATTAGCATCAACTATCCAGATTGAAGAAGACTTGAAAAATGGAATTGTTGGGTCTGTTCCAATTCCACCTGATGATGCTGGCAAAGAAGAGGTTATCAATGCATTAGTTGCTAATGTTGAATTGATGATTAAAGCAGACAGGAAGATTACATCGTTGAAACAACTCCAGGTAGCTTAGTTCACATTCTTTTTGGGTGTTGCAAGCATATTCCTGTTTCTTTGATGGACTTCAGTGTTTTTATTGACAATTCCAGGGTCACATATGGAGAACTGGCTTTGAAAGTAAAGAGATGCAAGGAGTTGTCTTTGATGATGTTCCGGAGGCGCTAAAGCACTGGCATGCTAGTGGCACAAAGGTATCTCTTTAGTCTAATTCCTGTGAAAGTGTGAACTTTAAGCTTTTCATGGCTCCTAATATGTTTTTATTGTTTATAGTTATTAGCTGAGCAGCTTTGGTCTAGAAAGTTAACCCTAGATAGTGTTAAACAATATCAATTTCAAAATTGTGATCATCCATTGCAAAAAAGCAAAAACAAAAAAACGGTGCACTTGATGACATGATACAAATTACTTGCCAATAGGTCTACATATACTCAAGTGGCAGCCGAGAGGCACAAAGGCTATTATTTGGTAACACAACCTATGGTGATCTGCGACAATACCTGTGTGGGTTCTTTGACACCACAACCGGGTAAGACCTGGATCTGTTGTTTCATTTGTATTGCTATACACAATACTGAAAAGTGATAACGGAATTATGATTCCCATATCACATAAACGCAGGAACAAAAGAGAAACAAAGAGTTATTTTGAGATTTCGCAATCACTTGGGGTGGACAATCCTGCTCAAATCTTATTTATCACCGATGTCTTCCAAGAAGCTGTTGCTGCAAAAACTGCAGGTAATGACTACATCTGGTCAATGATCTTGGGAATGTGCATGCTTTTATCAGGTGCACAAGGTGCTTTAGCCTTAACCAATCTACTCTGCAAGTGCCATTCTGGAAAATGTGATCAGTTTCATGCTATCACTCAATAGTTGTCCTTGGGTGCAGTATTATGCTCCTTAATGCACAGTTGTATACATTTTTATATCTTTAATAGTTTCCGTTTCCTCGAGTCAATATTTGTAATGTTTACTGCAACATTTTATCCCAGGTTTTGAGGTAATAATCTCCATTCGCCCGGGAAATGCGCCGCTCCCTGAGAACCATGGTTTCCGGACTATCAAATCGTTTAGTGAGATCTGAAGATATGCAAGACCTGGGTGTGTGCAATGTTAGAGACAGTGCTTTGATGGCGAGCTACCGTCCTGGATCGATTCTTGACAAGAGAGGGTATAGCACCTAGCATATAAGAAACGATGCAAATAATAAATGGAGAAATCTGGAATGGCGAAACAAATAAATTTGTAAATGTTAGCCTATCATTGCGTTCTCGTGCTATCCATCGACGGTTTTGTAGCTCAACTGCAAACTAGAGCAAGAATAAAATCGCCACGATCTTGTCGTGAAGGTTGTCATTTTGTTTGCTGTCTACTAAACCTACAATTGTTATCTTGTCTGTGTTGCAAACACATGCTACTGCTGCTCAAACTCACACCGTGCGTACCAGAGATCATATTCTAGTTTTGAAACTTTGATCAGAACATTATCCAGCAAATCCTGCCTCCTGTCTTCTCAATTTGTAGTTTCGATTCGTATGTGCTCCAATTGAAAATTTTAAATGGAAATTTAAAAAAGTTACTGTGAAATACGAACCAACCGTACGAATGGGTACAAAGTACAAACTCATCTCGCAAATCTCAATTGCATAGCCAGCAGGCGGTAAAGGGAGCAGTAGGCACAGTGGCGACGCCGATGGCTACCGCCGTGGGCTCCCGCGGCGGCGTCAGGCGGCGGCCGAACCTGTCCCTTCTGGCCGACTGCTGCGCCACCCGGCGCGCGCTCGCCGTCGTCCACGCCGCCATGCTCGTCTCCGGCCGCCTCGCCGACGACGCATTCGCGGCGTCACGCCTCCTCGCCGCCTACGCCGCGCTCCCCCCTCCCGACGCCGTGCTCCGCCTCCTCGCGTCCCTCCCCTGCGTCCCCAACTCCTTCATGCTCAACACCACGCTCCGCGCGCTCGCCTCCTCCCCCGACCCTGCCTCCGCCCTCCGCTTCTTCTCCCTCCTCCGCCGCGACGGCGGCGGCGGTTCCTTCTCTCCCGGCAGGCACACCTTCCCTTTCCTCCTCAAGGCCTCCGCCCGCCTCCCACTCCGCTCCTCCGAGCAGCTCCACGCGCTCGCCGTCAGGCACGGGCTCGACCACGACGCCTACGTTGCCAACGGCCTCGTCCGGGCCTACTCGCTCGCGGGCCTCGTGCCAGCGGCGCTCAGGGTGTTCGACGGATTGCCCGAGAGGACCTCGGTGGTGTACACCACCATGGTCTCCGGGTACGCGCAGAACGGGATGCACGACGACGCCATGGGGGCGTTCGAGGAGATGGTGACCGACGGGTTCGAGCCGCGCTGCGCCGCGCTGGCGTCCGTGCTGTCGGCGTGCGCGCGGTCCGGGTCGCGCGGGCTCGAGATGGGGCGCCGCGTGCACGAGCTCATGGGGGCGAGGGGGATGACGGCGCCCGTGGGCGTGATCCTCGGCACGGCGCTGGTTGACATGTACGCCAAGACCGGCGCCATGGAGGAGGCGACGGCGGTGTTTGACGGGATGCTGGAGCGGCACACGGCGACGTGGAACGCCCTGATCACGGGGCTAGCGCACCACGGCCACGGCGAGGGCGCGCTGGCGACCTTCCACCGGATGCGGCGGGAGGGTGTGCCACCGAACGCCGCCACGCTCGTCGGCGTCCTGTCGGCCTACGGCTGCACGGGGCGTCTCGACGAGGCCCACCGTGTGTTCGCGTCCATGGAGAAGGATTTCGCGGTGGTGCCGACCATCCAGCACTACGGCTGCATGGTCGACCTCCTTGGCCGGAGCGGGCTCCTTGTCGAGGCCGAGCAGATGATCCGTGGCATGACGACGTGCGACGCCGACACGGTGATCTGGGGAGCTCTGCTGACCTCCTGCAAGAACCACGGCGACATTGACGTCGCCGAGCGGGCGGTGCAGGAGATGCTGAAGCTGGATCCCGGGAACCATGGCGTTTACGTGGTGCTGTCCAACATGTACGCCGAGGCTGGGAGGTGGCAGGACGTGGACAAGCTGAGGAAGGTGATGAAGCGGGCGTGGCTGTCCAAGATCCCCGGCTCCAGCGCGGTGGCCGTTGACTGCTGACCACGGCATCGCAAGAATACACAACAGTTTCATAGCATGGCAGAACTGATCAGCCTTTGGTAGCTGATTTTCTGTTCATGAACAGAGGATTGCTGACAAGAATGCACAACAATTTCATAGCATGTCAGAACTGATCAGCATTTGGTAGCTGATTCTCTGTTCAGAACAGAGGATTGCTGACAAGTAACAAATCGGAAAGCTTGACAAGTTGTGAGGAATTGAGGATTCATTGCACACCTTACACCAGAGGATGCAAATCGATCGTTCGTTCTGTTGATACATCCATGGGGTAAAGTAGGACAGCATAGCATCAGCTTTGACATTGGATGCTAGCAATGCTAATTCATTATGGTGATGCCCAGATGAGTTGTTTACAGAGGGACAAATTCAGCATGACAATAGGTCATTGCCCTACATGCCATCAAAAATTCCGTTCCCTGGAATCAACGAAAGGGAGGGGAGCTATACACTCAAAGGTCAGAACCATGGACTCAATCATGATGTCCAAGTCACTAGCAAAGCAGGCTGTATGACGGCATGTCTTCGATCCGCATCACATCATCCAGCAGAAGCTCCCTCTCCAACTGTGCTCTTGTTGATTTCAGTATCTCCTGAATCACAGCAGAATCATAAAATTGGTCAAAAGAACGCAATGTGATGAGTTACGGACAAAGGATGGTGTGTGCATCGACAGGGAGTTACATTGAAGTCCATGTAAGAGGCGTTCTTATCGAGCCACTGCTTGTCCATAACGACGAAGGTGACACAGTAGAGGAGATCAAATGCCCACTCATCCTCTGGGACAACAAATCAAGGACAAATTTGTTTCGAACTGTAGACACATTATATGATAGATCAAAGGTATTTACTTCACTGACCCTACCTGAGAGCATTTGGATAAAAACAGCTCGAACAAACGTTCTTGGCTTAGCTGCATAACAATATTACTGCCTTATTAGTAAAATTACAGTGCACAGACTGGAGTTACTAGCAAATTTGGGTCTGTGCTTACTAGATTGGAGATCCAGCATCTGCATGATCATGAATGTGATATTTACACCAGCTACTGCAAATGGGTACTCCCAAGTGGCTCGATTACCGCATTGTTTCTTTAGCAGCCTCTGAAATGAGGCCTACAGGGATAACCCACCAAAGATGATCAATATCAATCAAGAGGGCAATTTTCAGTCTTCAGTCTTTCAGATAATGATAATGACAAATTGCTTACAGAGAATGTCTTCGCAAAGAATAGAAGATTCTCCAGAGATATGAATCCTGCACCTCTGTACCATGTAATGCAATTCTGCTCAACTTCACACCAAAGCTGAATATATTTTTTGGAGTTAATCTGTCAGGTGGCAAAGTTTTAGTTTAGATTACCTGAAGTCAGTTGATGGGTCTCTCCCTTGCCATCCCATGTCCTTCCATTGTTCAGAAATCAAACCTTGCAGTTCTTGATCAGGATAGGTTGCATGCCAAAGAGCTTTCAAGGCTTCCTTTCATCATAATTTGCAGGATTCAGGTGATACATAATACGAAGAAGTTAACATCAAGTATACATGTTACTATAGAACGCTGTCTGTGGTACTCTGTAGTCAAATCAGTGACATCAATACCAAAAGTGAGACAATTATTTTATCTGCTGAGCAGTTCAGTGCCATATTAATTATCTACATCTACAGCATAATATAGTGCGTGAAATTACAAGTCTAGAGGGGAAAAGAAAAAAGAAAACCTATGAACTTCAGTGTGAGTGTGCGCTGAATTAGACAGGGAAATGCAGGGCTAGCCTATTGTATGAATTCTTTATTTCTAGTACTAGTTTTACCTGATGATCTCGTCTGGAAGGATCAAAATAAACCTTCATACGATGCCTCAGCCTCTGAAGCCTCTCTTCCTGTAAATAATCAGCCAATTGGAAACAGACGATTGGCTTGACTATCTATATTAGTTGAGACATATGAAGAGAAAAGTTTCACAAGAAGTTCTGAACTGTAAATTTTCCGAAAAACTAATCGCCATGAATAGAGAAAAAACAATAACTTCAAGCCATAGCTTAATTAGTTAATTAATCCCTTTTGAGTGGTCACCGCGATTATGCATTGTGATTTTCTTCACCCAAAAGCAGGTCCCCATATCTATTGATTGATTTGATCTACAGATCATTGATCCTATTCTGACAAGAGAAAAGGCCCTGTGTGTGCACATTGACACAAACCATTGCAAATCTCTGAACAGTAAAGAAATCTTTGACCATTACCTGCACTGGTGTAAGATTCATGCATATTCTCTCATATGCTCCTTTTCTTTTGATGCATACGCAAGAGAGGCTCTTCCCTATCCATCTTGGTGATCCACAAGATGCTTCATCTACACACGAACAGGTACATTCCCTCAAGATTCAGAAAAAAAATCCCTCTTGTGAATCAGATAACACACACATGAAAGAACCGAAAAACTTGTTTTTCATAATTGCTAAGAGAAAATCACCAATATAATATACACACTGTAGAAAGCTAGATTTAACATCAGCTAAAAAAAAGAGCGAGATTGACTAATTAAAAAAAAAGGTTACTGAACTAGCAATCTTGGACCACAGTGCAAGCTGCCCCAGCATCATCCCAGAGCCAAAACTGATTGAGTAGGCCTAGTGACACAGACACACAAACCTTTGCTTATGCCATCTTAAATACAAGTTTAAGATGCTTATTATATTTATAATCCAGTGGATCTATCATGAGAGGATAAGACAGACATGGCAAATGTATTTTTGTAGCCGACCAAACTGATACCTCTCACGTGATGTTAGACGACAACGTTCTTAATCCAGAGATACAATTATCATATGTGCCCTCTCTCTTCATTTTCTCACCGGTCATCACTACTCTAGTTTGTCCAATAAATCTGTCAAAGGGAGCCAGCCATCACTGCCAAGATTTCTCACCAAATTAGAGTAGCCTAGCTGCCTCCAACCGATAAGATTAGGCGTATGAACACAACCAAAACTCTGCTTAAAAGCAAAAGCAACTGTTGAGTTGCCACCATCAATGAGCTATGCTAATGGTCCAGCATTTTGTTGTTGTAACTGTACAATCAAGATCGGTTGATGATGTAATCTAGCCATATTATATATATATATATATATATATATATATATATATATCTGTTGAGCCAAGGACAGAGGAAAGGGTGCCATCATTTTAGTACTGAAATTAGCACGAAAAAGGTGGTGAAGGAAAGCAAGTGAATCTGCTAACTACTACTTCAAGTACTGATATTATTGAAGCAGATAGTTAGTCACTTGCTGTAGCTGTACTATTATCAATGAACACCTTAACATTAGAGATTATATTAAATTTCCGAGCACCTGAAATCTAGCGAATCCCGAAAGTAGAAGAGAACAGGGAAGAAGAGTAATTGCACAGAAGTTAGCAATGTGGTGGCACCCAGAAGGATAAAAGGACAGGATCAATTATTAGTTTCATTGTGATTATGCCAGAACTCTGAGCCGCCACCACCACCACAAGTATGTGGCCAAAAGCGGTAGCAAGTACAAAACTGACAATACCAAGACCTTTTTTAATAAGATTCCTCTAGGCCCTCCAATGCTGACTTCTTGTGAATAAAAAAACCAAAAATAAAATTTGAGGCCATACTGATTGACTGCAGAAAACATCACAAAAATCATCAAAAACACATCGCCAAATGTATCGGAAGTGTTTTAAGGAAAAAAAAAGGAGAAGAGAGAAGAAAATGTAGAATACAAGAGCGGCGATGGACGAAAGATTACAACAGCAGGAGCAGAGCAAAACAGCATCAATGAAAGAAAATGTCCAAGAGCAGAACAGAGTAGATAAGAACCGTATTGATGGAAGAAAAATAAATCTCCACTCCAGCAAGAACAGCACAATATTTGGAACAGTGGAAAATGTTCCCTGATTCTAACCCACCAATAAACCCATGGAAATTCATAAAAACGCAGAGAACTTTTTTTCTGAGGAAGAAAAAAGAAATAAAAATTTGGGGGGAAAAAGCAAGAAACTGCAGGTGCCATACGTGTTACGCAATTACACAAGCAGGTGAGAGGAGCCAAAACCGTCGTACATTGAAGCGCAGAAGAGAAAACCGAAGAAATAAAGAAAGAGACATGAAAAGATTAAAGCGGGAGAGTTAGTCTCACCAGAAGATCCACCCAGCGCGGCGGCGGCGCCGCCGAGGGAGCACCGCGGCACCGGCGCCCTGACGGCCAGGCACCCGTGGAGGTGGTGGTGCGCCTCAGCAGCCGCCTCCATTCTCCTCCCCACTGCCCACCCACACCACACCTCCCCCACCACCACCGCCGCCGCCGCAGCAACTTCTTGGTTGATCTTGCTCTGCGGCAAGCAAGCTAACCGAGAAGGGAAAAGGGAGAGAAGTACACTATATTCAGAAGAGAAGAGGGAGGAGAGACGAAGGGGATTGGGCGACGGGGACGCGCGCGCAGGCGGAGGCGGCGGTCGGCGTGTAGCAGCGCCGCTCCGGGGAGGGGGAGGAGGAGGAGGAGGACGCCATGTTTAGCCAAGCGCTGCTATGCTGGGTCTTTCCTTTCCTTTTAATGTCTGGAGTATATTTAATTTCTAGGGATCTATAGCTAGCTTAGCTATATTATCTTTGGCAGCTTTTATATTAGTGACTAATTTTATTTATTTCATTTGAATGCTGATGAGTGACTGGGCACATGGGCATTGGCGCTCTTTCTAGGAGGAAGAAGATGAAATCCCATGTATGCACATCATGCTCACCTTGTACGCGGGGTGGACAAGTCTAATGCCATAACCGTAGCGCGGATGCGAATATGTTCCGCCCGTGTGGACAGTCCACGTTTCTTTCTATCTATCTATCTACAAACTTTCTACATAGAATATATATATATATAGTTTCGGCAATGAAAATTGGAGCAGCATAGAATTAGACATGTTCGCACACCTGCGGCTTAAAATCTTGTCTTATAGAAAGTTTGTGTATAAAATTTCTATAAGAAAAGTTGCCATGCATAAAGCTTTTACACTAAAACTTGAAGCCCAGTCAAAATCCGACGATAAAGTTTCTATATATAAATCTCATCTGCAGAAAATTTCAATCTACAAAGTTCATAAATCAAAAAGTTTATGTAAGTAAAGTTTCCACGCTGGAAGTTTGGTCCGAATCAGAATGGGGCATTCGTGCGCACGTATATGTGTGCATTAGACTTTTTGCTATGGGTGTGGTTGGCTCAGTTGCAGGTGCAGAGTTTTGCATGTGCTGGTTATTGAACCACTGCAGCCACAACCTGCTCAACCATGCAAGGCACTATCTATCAAATTTATTGAGGGCTTCAGTTTTGAGTGTGTGAGATATTATGAGTCTATCAATGTAAATTGATCAAACATGGTCCATGAGGCATTTGAGTTAATTCTCGTGTCAAGTTTAGCATAATTGACTATTTTTTCTCTCATCGTATTATATTGTGACTGGGACGATCCACAAACCATTTTTTTTTTGAGCTAATGAAGGATAACTCCTAGTCTGTGCAGACCAAATGTGTAAAACATATGTCCGATCCAATCAAAACAATCCAACAATACAATGTTGTGAAAGTAAATTCCAGGTTTCCACCGATGTTGTGGTTTTCACTATATGTTTTTCCCTTCTATTATCACGTTGACATACACCTTTTGCCATGCATCCCTGTTATCCTCAAAACAGTAGTTTCCAAAGAATTAACAATATGCTTTCTATATTTATGTATCTATTTATATAAATATTGTTAATATGAAGTTAAAGGAGCCAGCATATTTACTCTAAAGAATTAAAATTGCACAATAGCCGAAGAAAAGAAAAAGATCAACACCATTTGATCGTAGTGAGTTTCAGATTATATGGTTGATCATTGATTACTGCAGATGTTTACAGAACAAACTGGTATATATGTATAAAACTAGAAATAAGAGTTCGTGTATATCAGCATAATTTGCACAGAGAACTGGTTAGTTCAAATTAAATTATTAAACATTGATACACGTACAGCAGGCTACTCCTTTACTGACACGACGTGCATGAGGCAACACGTAATTACTCCATCCTCAAGCTTCATAATTCTCGTTATTTTAGACGACAATACAATTTTTAAAACATATCTTTAATTATAATTTCTATTATAATATAAATAAATAAATGTTTACTTTTATTAAAATAGTTTTTAAGATTCATCTATACATGTTTTCCTAGTTAAAAATTATTAATAGTTAAAGTTTTAAAAATCTAATCTTAATCTTATACAAAACTATAGAAATTATGAAATTGGAGAGAAGTAATATTTTTGTTCTATGTTCCCCTAAAATTATTTTGTAACATGTACAAGTTGTTAGCAAAGGTCAAATAGAAGTCCTATTCGTAGAGCAGTGATGATGAGATGGCTAGCACACCTTGAATTACTACAAGTTGTTTAATTTCTGACGGCAGGCCACCATGCATATGCACGCACGATCAAATTGAAATTGACAGGGAGTTGATATATGTCATTTAACATGGAAGAGAGGTTCTTATACTGTCTCCATACCAAGTGGACACATAGTCAACTTAGATACACTTGCTATTTAACTTAATGCGTTTGGCTGTAGCTTCGTTAAAGTTAAGGACGAAACGAGTTTTATTATCTAAAAAATTAAGTTAATGCGTATATACTCAGTAAATTAATGTACCAGAAAATGTGGCTGCTCGGGATAGAAACAGACAGAATTAATGACAGATCTAGAAATGTTCAGTATATTAAGTGTTTGTTGCTAGGAAAAAATGTTTTTAATTCATAAAAAAACATACAAATTCTATTTTGTATCTACCGACGAACCTGTGTGGCCACCCGGGGTTGCTGGGCGGTCGATCCGACCCTGACAAAATCCATATTTGATCTCCTCCTGAAAATGTTAGACCAAAGCTCTCGTTAAACATATTCAACAGAGTCGATGGATTATCTTAGACACAAGATACGAGTAAAATGTAGATAAAAGTCGAAGTATGATCTACAGTTTCTTGTGCATGATTTTTCTAATACGTTTCATTTTTTATAACACTACAATCAATTAATGTGAAGATAGAAATACAGATGAGAAGACTATTGTCGTCTATGCCGTGAAAGTGCTAAAGCCAGAGCTCCTAGCAAGCATTATTCCAAAAAACAAAGAAAAGGTGTGGACCTACCTTACACATTTGATGATCAACCTGATTTTATATGCAACAGTTCAAATTCAGAGACGTCTAAAGTCTTCAAATCAACCGGGAACTGAAGCTACCACAGCATTTTGGGCTGGTGTGGCCACTGCGGCGCGCCGACACGCCATCCCGCGCTGGAAGGAGGTGGGATTTCGTGAGCTCTCGTGAGCCCGCGTCGTCCCTGGTCATTTTTCAAAAAAGGCATTAATTTTGTTGGTATTTTTTGTAGGTCTCTCGTATTCTCTTTCATTAATTTTGTTGGTTGTGGCCATCTCAAGCTTGCATGAAGGGTGCAATGCTTGGCTCTCCTTGGCGGGTCTTGGCACCACTATGCTTGTTCTTGCCCCCACCCTATCGTACAATCAGCCATCCGCGATCACCTATAGGTCACATCCCTTACTCTATGGCAACCTTCGCCTTAGCACCTTACTCCATGAAGACCTCTGCCTTGGTTGGAAGTGGGCAACTCCTTTCCCGATCTCTTCTCCTACAACATGGTCACCTTGGCCTTGACGTCCTACTCCATGATGGCCGACGGCTTAGTGCCTGATCCACAACAACCTCCGTGATAGAATTTAGGGCCCTTGGCCCAACTAATTAAATAGAAAATTTTTAAAAATCACAAAGGCCCATATAGTAAAGGTGAGAGTGGGATTCTTTAATCATACATTGCTAGTTGGTGGAGAGGTAGCTCAACTTATAAAATTATCTCCCATTCCTCTTCTTGAGCAAGTAAGAGGGAGAAAGAAAGAACCCACACATGCGCTTGCTTGCATCGCTAATCTAGGGTGCGGCGCGGCGCAAGCCAAGACTATGATGTGCCACTTTTTGTAGTTTTATTTTTCTATTTTAAGATCATAATTGAATCGGTTTCTATATGTAGATTATGTCAGTTTTGGGCTCCACCCTAATTGTGTGCCTCCGAGCTATATATACTAACATCACCGCTCTCTCTCGTGATAAGATCAATCTGCTCTCGGGCTTAGGTTTTCCAGCATCGTGTCGCCTCTAGTCTTCCTTATCCTACTCTTCAACATGCACCGGTGGCTATGAGAGTAGGTCTCTGAAACCGTCACCCTTTGAGATCCTACACTGGGAGAGGGCAAATAAAATTTTTAGGAAGCGCCCGGTGAGACTGCTCGTTGCTTCCACTATATTATCTTTTTCCATCGAATGTGTCTTCCTCTGCGATCAACAAGGGTGGTCTCCCTGCATGAAGCTATGTTGTTCCGTCGACAACAATTCTTCTGGCGTCAGAAATAACAAGCCGCACAATGATCTGTTCCTGCCACAATGAACAATAACATGATGAATGACGACAAAAACAACACAACAGGCTCGGACTCTAATTAAACGACTGGCTCTGGACAACCACAGTATGTATTCTAGTTGTTGTTGGATCTTATATTTACTTTTTCCATGATCATGTTAGTAGATTAATTTGTTAGCAATTATGAGATTATGATATGTTATTTTAGGATTAGATTAAATCTTAAAGTGCTAATTATTCTAACAATAAAAAACCTTATTTTAGACACTTTAGTTTACAATCATCTCACTTTACTGATGCTCTAAGGCTAGATAAATCATGTTATCGCTATTCCATGATGTGGAGAAAGTGCTAAACTGCTTTGTGTATATGTCCAGCTAGCCTTCTCCAACACCTTATAATCCAAGTTTAATACTTCAAAAGAATATTCCTAAATTATTGGCCCTCTTATGTATCTAGTAAATGCAACGAGGCCTGACATCTTATTTGCGGTTAGCAAATTGAGTTGATTCACTTTGAACCTGGGTGATGATCATTGGTATGTACTTGAGCGTGTGACCTTTGGAATTCAATATAATGAGTACTCATCGGTACTGGAGGGTTATAGTGACTAAAATTGAATCTTAGATGCAAATGAGATAAAGGCCTGAGTGGTTATGTCTTCACCTTAGGTGGCGCTATTGTTTCATAGAAGTCTTATAAACTGACCATTTTAATGAGGTTAACCATAGAAGCAGACTCACTGCATTAGATACAACTACTATTAAAGCAGAGTGGCTGTGTGAGCTTTTGATGGACTTACAAGTGGTTGAAAAAATAATGCTAACGATAATGATGAATTGTGATAATCAAACAGTGATAACAAAAGTGAACAATTCTAAAGATAATATGAAGCCCTCAAGACATGTGAAAATACTCTTAAAGACTGTCAAGAAATTAAGAAACTCTAGAGTGATAGTCTTGGGATATGTCTAGATGACGAAGAACCTAGTAAACCCCCTTCACAAAGGGTTTATCATGTAACATGATAGAAAATGCATTGAGAGAAATGAGTATAAGACCCATGTGAATTATTTCATGGTGGTAATTTGGCTTATGTGATTGGAGATTCCGTGAATTAGGATCAGTAAAAACAAGTCATGGGTAACTGGAAAAGAGTACAAACTCTTAAAGACCCTCTTTATGTGAAGATGCAATACTCTTATCACTATATGGCAGGTTGGCTTTTGCCTTAATGTATTCTATTAACTTGTGATAGCGAGAGGTGCCATCCTACAGGGTATCATTAAAAATAATACACCTATGTGAGCCCGATTGTTGGTCATAGTCCGTGAGATTTAGGTGATCTCTATGAGGCTCATAAAGAGATCAAGGGTGTACGACTTATATGCTCTACATGATAGGTAGCTTAATTGGTAGCCATGTATCAGTTTGAATTTAAGTAAAACTTACTCACATAAGACTTTCAATTCAAGATGTAGTCCATTATCTAAGTCATAAGCGTAGAGTTCTATGTGTGTGTTCAACTTAACAGTCACTGCTAAAACACTGTTATATCAAAACAATGCTAGAAACATTTAAAAGCTTATTAGACCTTTGAGATCTAGTGGAGATTGATGGAATTTAGGGCCCATGGCCCAACTAATTAAATGAAAAATTCTAAAAAATCTCAAAGGTCCATATAGTGGAGTGAGAGTAAGATCCTTTAGTCATACCTTACTAGTCGGTGGAGAGATAGCTCAACTTATAAAGTTAGCTCCTCTTTTCCTCCTTGAGCAAGTAAGAGGGAGAAAGGAAGAACCCATATTGGTGCTTGCTCGCTTGGCCTTGCCTCGTCAGGTTGGGTCTGATCGGTTTGGTCCTGTCCAGGGAGTGACGCGAGCCAAGCTGAGATTGCATGAGCCACGATTGTGCGACACCACTTTTTGTAGTCTTATTTTGTTGTTTTGAGGTCGTAACCGAGTCAGTTTCTATATGTGGATCATGTCGGTTTTGGGCTCCGTCCTAACCGCGTGCCTCTGGATTATATATACCAACCTTATTGCCCTATATTGTTATTAGATCAATCTGCTTTCGGGGTTGGGTTTTGCAGTGCCATATTGCCTCTAGTCTTTCTCATATCATTCATCAGCATGCATCGGCTGCTGGGAGATAAGGTTTCTAGAATTGTCACCCTTCAAGATCTTACACATAGAGAGGGCGAATAAGGTTTTTAGAAAACGTCCGACGCGACTGCTCGTTACTTTCACTACATCATATTCTTCCATTGAATACGTATTACTCCACAATAAGACACGAAGCTAGGTGATTCCATCAACAACAGTTCTTCTGGTGCTAATAAGAACAATCTGCACAATGAGCTGCTGCTGTCATAATGAACAACAACATAATGAACGACAACGGTAATAACACAACGGGCTTAATCTCTAATTATGCGATTAGTTCTAAATAATCACAATATGTATTAGTTATGGTTGAATCTCATATTTGTTTTTTAATCCGTTAACAATTATAAAATTATAATATATTATTTTTAAATTAGATTAAAACTTAAAAATGATAATTATTCCATACTCTGTCTAGTAACGCAACTCTCGATTTGACAGGGAGGGGCTCGATAGACGTCTAAGTATATATCCAAGGAAGGACGCAAACGCAATGCATATGCATCGTGTCCAAGTTCAGGGAACATGCATGTGTATATACACAGTAGCTGTGTCGATCGAAGCGCATACCATATGTACGTACGTACGCGTCAGTCCTAAATTAAAGAAAAGACCACATGACATGACACACAAATGCATGCTGATAAATGCCGTGTCAAATCAAAGCCGCCTTCACGAGGTGAGCAGCAGCATGATTATTACCGGTTGCAAAGCCCAGCTAATTGCTAGCTGCACGCAATGGCTGCACTGCTCAAGCGAGACAAGATATAATGACATATAATGGCACGTGCTTTAGAGCCCGGCCGACATGCAGTTGGCTTCTCTTCTCTTGCATCGTCGTCATAAAATCTACACATAGATCGATAGATATGTAAAACCCTTGATACATGGAACGAATGTGCATAATATAAAAATACATATTATTCTTTTCATAGTTAACAATTCAACGTAGACTGGTGTGTACATAATGGCAACGAGCTACAGTTCTTGAAAAAAAGAAACTAATTAATTTAGGGATAGGCGTGAGGATAATCTATAGCTGAAACATATGAAATTTTATTTAGTTGAATTAGAACCAGCTACATTATAGATTATTCATGAGCCGACTCACGTTCATCCCTAATTATTTTGAACCCCATAATTAATTTTACTAAAGTTACACATGATCTACTTACAGAGAAAAAAAACTGTTAGGAAGGTGAAAAAAAGCCCTATCGTGTGTTGAGGGAGAGGTCAACCATGCGATGATTTTAGAAAGAGATGCACAACAAAAGGAGAAAAAGTGATATCTCAACCAAAAGCCAACAATACAATGCCCAAGTATGAGAAAACTGTGAGGAAAAGAGATTATGATAGATTAAGGCCATTCGTTTCGGCTAAACAGCCGAGCAAATTTCTTTTCCATTAGCATATTTCTTAGACTGTCTCGAAAGGCCAAACGATTTGTTTTTTTCAAAAATTATTTTAAAAAATCAAATAAATTTAAAATAATCAATATTAAATTAATTAAGTGCTAATGGCTTATATCGTTTTGCATGCCGTAATTTGCTCAGCTTAATATGCCAACTTGAACTTGGCCTAAAGATGAGAGTACTTTAACCCATTTTAAAAGATGTCTCTTTAAATAACCCGGTCAAATTCATATCTTTTTATAATCTGAATGTGATAGACTCAGATAACCTGCTAAATGAAGACTATGTCATTAGACATGCTCTAGATATAAGATCATACTTGTTAATTACCTCCTGAATTTCTTTGAACCTTTTCGTCTCCAAATAAAGTAGTATTAAAAAATGGCAGGCTGTTCACAAAGAAAAAAACCATATGATGTTTCTTCTGTTGCACTCGGACGCCTGCATGCGTGGGAGCCAACATGGAACATGCAATCATATATATGCTGCTTGTGTGTGCATGCCTTGGCCCCACGCACGAACACGTACAATGATTTTGCCGTGCCATGCAACACCCTAATTCATAGGGTGGAAAGAACCTTGTCGCTCGCTGTTGGACTCTAGTTTTGGCCTATCAATCTTTGCAGTACAGACATGAGACATTGTTCATTTATCTCTACAAGTAAACTGATGAATGGGTTGTTTAATTTATTAGTTAGCTAATGTAGTGACAGGTTTCCCTAATAAGACCAATAGTTTGGTGCTACTCAACAATGCATGGTTACTTTAAAATACACAATTAAGAAAAATATAGGAATAGAAAAAATATATGATTTTAATAGAGATATAAGTTTAAGAGTGCCTTTGATTTGAAGAAAAAAATAGAAATTTTGTAGGATTTCAACGGTATACAATTCATAGGATTCAATAGAATCTAATCATTTACTTTAAAGAGCCAAATAGAAAAAACAATGCTATAGAATTAGAATCCTGTAAAATTTGTATATTTTTCCTTTAAATTAAAGGACCTAAATATAACAATCCATTTACAATAAAGGGTTACGGGGTGGTTTATTTTTTAAAAAAAATCATCTCAGATGAACAAAGCACTTACGACAATTGTATTAAAAACCATTTGGAATATTCCTATCAAATCAGAGAGGTCACTCGATTACATAAGCCGGAGACAAACCGTTCAATTGTGTGTTCGATGGCTTTTTGTGTGGTAAGATACCCGTTTGGTAATTGAGAAGGGCACAAAACGTTCACCAATAAAAGAAAAAAAGTCCATTACTAATTGTTCGTCACATTTATGTGACCATCAAACCAAGATGAAGCACCGAAGCACAGATTGCTGGTCGTAGTGGTGGGGCCAACAACTCAGGTCTACAGCAATGAAAGAACACTTGTTGACCGTCAATAGTTTTTACGGCGATTTTCGGGAACAGACAATGGCGCTGCACCACTGCTATATATGTATATCCAACCCCTCACGGCCTATATATTTTGAACTGTGAGAATCTTTTTTTAAATCCTACAAAATATAAATTACTTAAAACCTATAAAACCACAATGAAACAATAGCCCTATATAGTCTTGGACAGACAAAAGTTTGATTGCCAGCTATATTTTACCATCATGTGCTAACAAAAATTGTCATACTTGTCACAACTGTAATGGTAACCAAACAGTTATCAAAATGATTAAATTTGTTTAATCTTAGACATAACACCCCCGTATCTTTAACCTCACCCACCAACGCATGGGCCCTCATGTAGCAGCTAGTAGCAAAGATTCCCTTCGCGCCATGGTACTCGGCTAGTACGGTGAACAAGCATAAAGAAACAAACACAGCATCAGCAACAGCAGCACAGCAAGAAGGGGACCTGAAAAATCTGAAATGCACTTGCTAGCTTTCCATGCCGGGACATGCGTAAGCACAGTACACAGTAGTCGTCGTCGCCTCGTCGCCGACCGGCGGGCCGGTGGTTCACTCTTACTACCGCACTGCAGCACCCCCGATCGAATCGGCCAAAGACGACGACGACGGCCTGCCCTGAATTCCTGATCCAAGAGGGAAGAACTGTCCCAGTAAAACCAAGCCAAGGATGGCCCACTCCACAGGCTTTTTTTGTTTAGTTTAACTAATTCTAATGCTTTTATAGAGAGTACGTTTTACGCACAGAACCCCCACACATCATACACAAAATAACCATGCGCACGTATCCTCTCTTATAATAATGTAAGACGTTTTTCATCTTTCTTAGTTAAACTTCTGAGTAAGTTTATAAAAAATAGTAATATTAGTAACACCAAATTGGTTTTATTGAATATAACGTAAAATATATTTTGATAGTATATTTACTTAATTAATTTTTTAGTTTAACTTAAAAAAATAAAATATCTTAAAATATAAAATGTCTTAAAATTGGTGTATATATACTTAGCCAGGACTCATGATTTTGTGAGATCACATTTGGATTTTGAACATCTCTGAGCCATCTTGAAATTGGGAGCTCAAGTGGGTGTATTTCAAACGGTTTAATGGAAGTTTGTTGGATTTCATTTGAAAAAAAGCATCAGATTTAGGAATTAAGTCAGTGTTCAAATGTGGCTTTTTGGCTGAGCTACTTAGTGGTACGAAAACCATAACAAATAATTAGCATATAATTAATTAAGTATTAATTATTATAAAAAATTAGAAATATATTTATTTGATTTTTAAATAAACTTTTATTAAAAAATTTTAAAAACACATCGTTTAATAATTAAGAAAATATGCTCACAATAAATAAAAGGAAGTAGCTCACTCAAATAAGCTAAATCAAACATTGCCTAAGCCTTGATAAGCTGACCTATAACCAACCATATCACCTAGCTATCTGGTCATAGATCATCTTATTTGTCGGCCCTTGGTTTCGAAGCTACAAACCTAATGTGTTTCCTGCACTAATTTCTATATCAATTGATACATCAACTATTAGGTATTGAATAAAAGCTAAGAAAATATTAATATTTTATTAGGGCAAGTGGAAACCAACGTAGTAATAGATCCCATTCAATATACCCACCAGTAGTTAATTGGAATTGCGACTTAGTCGTAACTAGCACTATGCTCATCCTGCTTAATACACAAGCAAGGCCTTTCTCTTCCACCTTACCAATACTAAAAGAAAATTTTAATAGAGCATCCATGAGTATAAAAGTACTCAGCTCGTCACCACAAACCACTGGAAATAAATGCAATATGTATAGGTATAAATCACGTAAGCCAGAGATGCAATGGTATAACAATAGATTTAAATTGTATTATCATAAATTGATTGTCTACATATCTATATAAGAGAATAACCCCATCTTGATCATAACCCAAATCCACATGGAGATTTGTCGATTTTAGGGTACTTTATCCTACCCACTAAAAATTGTTTGGCCTCACCTTCCAAGTGTTGTGGGCCGAAAACCCGCATGTATAATATAAATCATCGAAGTAGTGCACTCACTCTTAATCATCATTTCTTCCCAACCCTAGTTTTGTAAAACCAATACTAATCCAGATGAACATAGCTCTCCCATAATCACAGACATGGCTATTTGAATAGTTTACACTCTATAAAAGTTGTGTGCTTTACCCACATGCCATACATACTTATGTGCGTGGCCAATCAAGGCATTCAACATGAGTGCATGAAAAGGCCTTTACAATATATTACAATTGGCAATATTCTAGCTGTGGCTCCCATGTGTTAGGTATGTGAACGCTCTACCTAGGGCTAGTCACTATTGGGAAGGTAACAACACATCCCCAAACTCCTTACACCTATCGTCTAAACTAAGCGCATCACCAGGTCACTTCATAAACATAATGGTCTTGGCGCCCTATAGACCTAACAGGGATGTGAACCCACCCAAACTATCCTGCCAGGCCTAGCTTGTAACGCCTAGTTTGCCCATCGTCCTAGGTATATGCTCAAATTTTAGTAAATTAGTCAACCATATTCGCCCCATTATAGACATGTGATCGTACAATAAATAGCTAGAGGTCAAAAATGGAACTGGTCCTTAGCTAACTTGGGCTTGTAACTATAAATTGCCTCTACACCAATCTCTATAACCACACACACCCAAGTCCTACATGTAAATTTATTTTCTTTTAAATCATCTCACCCGATTCATCATATAACCAGTCATCTCTCATATGACTGCTTAGTCAAGTTTAAGTAGAGATTAAATGGATGTTATGTCACCCAAATTTAACTAAAGCATGGCTAAGCATTTGTCAATAACTTGACTCACATATTAATATAAATTTGCCTATCAAGGTATAAGATAACAATAACATAGAATGGATGTAACAATTAGGTGCATAATTCAAATATGGCATGCAATTTAAAAACAAAACATTTTCATAATTAGGATCAATATGATCAAAGAGAGTAAAATACGGTGGCTTGCCTTACTTCGACAATTAACTAATTGACTTGCTCTTTAACCTATTCACTCCTTTAGATCATCATATGGCACCTTCACGATCCTCGCAATGCTGAGACCTTCTAATTATGTGAGAAAACCAAACACAACAATCAATTTAGACCTAGAGCCATAACCTAATTCTAGGAAAGACCTAATTGATGGCTAAATCCATTTCCTGCTTCTGTATCTAGAGAGCTTGCTATCTAATCTAAAGGGCTGGGGATTTGGCTTTTACTCCACTAGAAGGTCTTTGTATGGTCTTGGCACAACAATCCTACAGCAAAGCTACAGCCTAGGTTTGCTATAGAATCACAAACATTTCACTCAAATTCTATTCTGATAAAATATATTGGGATTTCCTTCATGATTTATTCCTTTTTATTAATAAGATAATTACTTACCTCCATTTATGAGTTATGTAGGGTTTATTACCATCATGATTGTATTTCTTAACTTTAAGTTAACAAGATGCTAGCCAAGATTATTACTAGATCATGCTCTTCTAAGTTAAGTTGGCTTTGTAGATTATTTTGAGTGAAAGGTTGTCACTGGCAATATTTTATAAGAGTTACCTTGATTATGGAATA
This sequence comes from Oryza coarctata, assembly GCA_030770085.1. Classification (NCBI taxonomy): domain Eukaryota; kingdom Viridiplantae; phylum Streptophyta; class Magnoliopsida; order Poales; family Poaceae; genus Oryza; species Oryza coarctata. Next base: position 9,472,130 of record CM061483.1, on the reverse strand, counting down.
ACTTATTAAATGTTCAATTATCAAAGAACTTATATTTTAGTTGATAGATTTAAAAGTGGACTTCATTACACATCCTGAGTCTTCAGTTTTGTTACACTTCTTGATTTAGGATGTGCTTGTCTTTACATGCAAGAGTTCATGATTTTATTTGGTTTCTTCAAGATAGGCTAAAGATTGACAATTTTATTTCTCAAGTGAGTCGTTTGAATGACTTGGGTCTATTTTGTACATTGCCTTGAGCATTTTAATTACATGTATAACATAATGCACAATGTTTTGTTGGGTATACATATACATTTCATTTGGCCTTTTACAGGGCAAGGGTTGCTTCAAGGCTTTTAAAGCATTCAAATGTAATTAGAGTTGTGCATGTATATGCATCAACCTATATTTTAATTAAGGGTGACAAATAGATCATTTATGTTTTTCATCACAATTTGAATCTTAAGGTTCATCCATGTTTCATGATTCATGGTTTGTAATTTGGGCCACTATTTTGATGAACAATTATCTAAAGATAATTTTTAGTCTAGAAATTAACTAAAAACTTGGTTTACTTTGCATTTTGTGCATAAAATATGCTTGTTATTGAAAAGATCTTGAGTCGCGCAAAGGGGGTGAATGTGCACACTTTTAATTTTGAAATAAACTAGCAGCAGAAATTAGACTTCCCTCTGGAGTATCCGGATAATCCTTTCTGTCAAATAGAGAGACAAGTCCAAAGTCTTTAGTTATATAGTCCAAAAATTCTAAACCTCCTTCAAAATATCCAAGGGACACTCAAAGGAGGCAAACCCTGAGGGTTGGGGAGAAAGCAAGGAAAACAAAATCATAGAAAATATAATAGGTAATGGAATACTAGGAGACAAGCAATTTTCATCGAAGATCGGATCAATTGATCCTATGTCTCTATTGAGGAGCTCTAAAGAGTCGGATCTCTTTCGATCCCTTGCCTTATCAAGTTTAACCTTAGAAACTAGTTTAGCCTATAAGCTCTCATCAAAGCATAGCACTTAGTCTAAAATAATCGCCAAGATCTCCATTAGGACACCATGCTCCTGTTTTCTATGAAGCTTGCTCTACCAAACTAACCTCTAAAGAAGAACTCAGGAATTCACTAATATACCTCTTTCCTTACGGAGGTGAGAAAGACCTTCACAAACATTCCAAGCGATTGATATGTTGAATCCTCATGGGCAACTTGTAGTCATCTAGAAGGTGGTCCTCCAAAGGTAATAAGCTTGAGTCTTCACTGGTGTTGATCCACAAGTGCTCACTCAAATCCTTAGATTCAATCTCTCACAAATCAACCAAAAAGCATACTTAAAGGATGGATTAAACTCAAGATCTAAGAGAATGGAGTGGTAAATCTCTATAAAGCTCTTGGGAGTGGTGTAGAAATGAATGAGCAACCACCTCCTAAAAAGTGGTTGGTAGTGTTGAAAACCCGTTCCTCTCGAAACTAGCTGCTATTCATAGAATTCAAATTCTAGAGTATTCAAATAGAATGTCCAGAGTGAACAAGCCTTTCAGCCTAGATAGAGAGCATAGTCTGGAGTCTCCAACCAAATGGTTCGAAGACTCTAGATAGCACTTAGCTTCAAAAAAGTGAGGAGGTTTGGAGTGTCCGGTCTAAACTTTTGGAGACTTCGAACATGTCTCTCTACTAGACAAAGAGCTCAGTCTAGAGACTCCGGCATAAATGTTCGAAGGCTTCGAGCTAATTTCTCTGTTTGATAGAGAAACTTATCCACAAATTTCCACAAAGTCTAGACACAAACATCCAAACACTATGAGAGAAAAACTAAAACTCTAAGATATAAGTGGTGCAAGTGTTCACTTATCTAAATTTGGAAGTTTTATTGAACACTTACTTTTTGAACCGGTAAAACCTGAGCCCCTCTTAATAGTTCGACTTGTCCTACGGACTCAATAAATAATAAAATTATATTTTCATCACTTTAAGTCTTTCTTTTTTAATCTTCATAGGGGGTCTTCTTTTAACCAAAATAAACTCTCACTAGGCAAATTACTATAAGATTCTTAATCATAAAATGTTAGCTTCATAATTTCTTATCATCTATCACTTAAAACCTACTAGGGAGCCTAGATGCACTTTCAATTACAATGTTTATTTCTAGTCTAGAAGGTAGGTCTTGTATTTATAGAATTTTAGAAATAATTTTCTTTCAATTTGAAGTAGTCATGATTTTTTGAAGATTGATTCCAAATTTAAATCCCTATAAATTAAATACCTATACTATGTAGTAATTATATTTTCTTTCATGAATTATTTTCTTAAAGGAAAAGGCTTGAGCCTCTAACAAGTAGGCCTCGGACTAAATGGACGAGGTCAACGAGGCCTTTAAACCCATTGGGTCTACTTGTCAGTGGCACAGCATCTTAAGTAGATTTTAGTTATGTTTTAGGGATGGTTGGCCCGCATGTCAATAAGGATTAGGAGTAAGATAATTGTGTACTAATAAATGTCGGGGATAAGTGGCTGTGGGACTAGGCTATCAGCATCTCCTCTTTTTTCTTTCTTCTTCCTTTTGCTCTCCATGTTTCTTTCTTGCACATGCAGCAGTGCAGCACGGGGTGTGAGAACTGGATAGTGGCATCATCGGCCATCATCCGACGGTGAGCTACGATGCTATGGGATGTGACGCATGACATCCAAAGACCCTCGGTGGCTAGGGACAAGAGTAGACGCTCCTACATATGGGTCGAGTGGTTGGACTACAGCAGAGAGCTCGAGACCTCAGGCTGCCAATAGACATGGTGCTCCGACAGCTGAAGGTAGAAGGAGTGATTAAGGGTGTCTCAAAACGGGGCCCTGATACTTGTGACTACCTTGGCAATGGGGGAAAAACCTAGCACACGGGCCTAGCGGCCATGGCATCGATATGGGGCTCAGGTCGCTACTCAATGTGGTGGTGTAAAGCAACTCCAACCAAAGTAGAGGGAGCACGAGTATCAACCTAGTACATGGAGTATTTCTCCATAAACAAGTTGGCCGGAAGTGCTTTGAGCTTGGGCTGCCCACGACAGATAGCCATTAGGAAAAGGGAGGGTCCATAATGTGTTGGTTCTATAGGTTGCATTCTCCCAAGATGGGCGGACCTCTGTGAACTAGAAAGGGTGAGGTTGGAAGAGGTGAAAGTGTATCTAGGCCTCTAATTAATTTTGATGATTAATGATAATTAACTAGAAAGGACTAATGTTTCTTATCGAGTAATATTATAGAGAATTTAGTCATTCAAAGTGTAAGAAGCTTGTTTTTCAGTGAATCCGCTAGGTTGAGAAATTAATGGAATTTCCATTATTGTTATTATCAGTTCTATTGGTTTTGTTGGAATATTAATGGAACTTCTATTTGGTACTAACATAACTTCTGTTATTGAACAAGTTGGTTATGTTGGTTCTATTGACAAAATTAAAGGAAGTTCTCTTAAGTGCTAACGAAACTTTCGTTATTGGTCAAATCGGTTTTGTTGGTTCTGTTGAGAAATTTAACGGAACATCCGTTAGTTGCTAATGGAAATTTTGTTATGGTCTAAATCGGTTCTTTTGCCCATGTTGGGAAATTAATGAAACTTCCGTTGTGTTGTAACAAAACTTCCATTATGTATTTTGGTGGTTCAGCTAGAGTTTGAAATTTGTATTGAATGGAAATTCTTATGACATATAATAGAATATCTGTTATGAGGTGCTATAAATATCCGATGAATGGAAACCTTAGCCTCCAATGGACAGAATTTGTGGTGTGCTATAAATAGCCCCACCCACTCCCAAAGCAAAGAGTCTGGTCACTTTGGTTTTATTTGAGCTTTGGGTTTTCATCTCACTCTCTCATTGTGAGCCATTGTTTCTAAATTATTTCTCTATAGATCTATCCGGTTTGACTTTGTGTGAGCGGATTTGGTTTTAGAAAGAGTTAGTGCTTGGTGTGTTCTTGATTCCATTTGAGCACTAGCTTTTCAACCTCAAAGAATTCTTGTTGTATCTAGATGGCTAGATGACTAGGTGTTATGCTCAAGTCACCAATTCGCTTGTGGTGAGCCGGGGAAGTTTCTAAAGGCCGGATCTCGCTCCTGTAGGTAAAGAGATACCACTAGTGAAAGTAGAAGTGCATTTGTGCAACCTCTAGAGAAATGGGTTAGCAAAGACCTGGCTCTTTGTGAGCTTCTTAATGGAGAGTAGAATCATCTCAAGAATTTGAACTCTAGGAAATATGCTTACAAGTTTATCTTAGTGATATCCCTTTTTATTGATTCAATAGCTCTTTCACTACTTTGCTCTTTGTAGCTGCTAAGTATCTAGTTGTTGTTTGTGCAGATATATTGTGGTAAGTCTAGACCTAAGTCAATCTTGTTACTTAGCTTAGCTTGTTGTCACTATGAATAATGAAAATTCCGTTGGACTCCAACAAAATATCTCTCTGATAGAATATCTATTCTTTAGCATCGAATATTCTGTTATGATCTGTTGCTTTAGTTTTGCTTTAAAGTTTTAAATTGTCTATTCATCCCTCTCTGGGCCTCAAATGATACTTTTAATTGGTACCATAACCTAATCTCCACATTAGGCTTAACCGCTTGGAGAGATCATATTGAGAGAGAAGGGGGTTGGAGATGACGTTACTAGCAGTGTCAAGAAAGGCACCGAGATACTGTTTGATTATGGCAATGCTCCATCTACATCTTATGTGTCTACCTCTAGTGGCAAGGCTCCATACTTTAATTGTATGGACTATACTGCTTGGAAGTATAAGATGAATATGTATTTGAAGTCTATTAACTCATCAATTTAGAGAATAAAAGAAAAAGGCTATATTTTGCAAAGTCCTAAGTATCCAACAAAGGAATATGATGAGAATGAGCACAAGAACACTTAAGCCACTAATGCACTTTTTAGCTCCCTGAGTAGAAGTGAATTCAACTGAGTAGATGGGATCGAGAGTGCAAAGGAGATTTGAGACACTCTTTGCAAAGTGCATGAAGGAGTTGATAGTGTTTGGGAGTCAAGGATTGAAATCTTGAAAGGCCAATTTGAGCGCTTTGTCATGAACAATGATGAGGGGCCAAGTGAGATGTATGAGTGGTTGAGAAAGATCGTAAATTAGATCAAGGCACTTGGATGTAAGGATATGACCGATAGTGTGGTAGTAAAGAAGATGGTTCATGTAATCATTCCAAGGAACCTCAAACTAGTGACACTCATTTGAGAGAATTCCTTGTACTCCAAAATGACACCGCCTAATGTGTTAGGACGGATCTTGTCTTATAATATGCTCTAACAAGAATCCATGAAGGCTATTGACTTCATCAACCATGGTGCAACTTCTACAAAGCAAGACTTGGCATTGAAGGAAAAGTAGGAGATCAAGGCAAGCCTCAAGAATAATGAAGACCACTTGACCAATGATCAAGTTGATGAAGAGATGTCACTCTTCGTCAGAAGACTCAAAAAATACATGAAGAGAAGCAATTTCTTTAAGGGAAGATCCTCCAAGAAGTACTCTAACAAGAAAGAGAAGCACAAGCATGGTAAGCATGAAGGTAAGCATCAAGCACATATAGGTGAAGAGTGAGACTCTGACTACTCTGGATCAAGCTCAAGCGATGATAAAGATGTGGCAACCTTCCCCGTGAAGCCTTCCTCACCTCCTACGCCTAGGCTCTTTAATTACGACTCAAGTGGTCATGAAGCTCCTATGTGTCTTTTTGCAAAGGAGCCTAAGGTACCTTCATCTCTTAAGTCTCTAAATGTTAATCTAACTAGTGATTGTAAAGATGAAGTTGATGAGATTGGAGGTGATGACTTCCTCAGTGGATTAAGCAAAGAATCTCTACCTCACATGTGTGAATTTCTTAGAACCATTGAGGAACAATATGAAACTCTTGAGAAGCAAGAAGCCTTGCTCATCCATGAAAATGAGAGAAACCGTTATCTTAAGAGTGAGCTTGAAAAGGAGAGAGAAAAATGAGGTATTGGCAAGGCAATATATGCAAGCCAAGGAATTATATTGTATTAGAGAGGCGGCAAAATTAAAGCTTCAAAAGAGAGTTGATAGCTTGGACAAAACTCACCTATCTCTTGAAGAAAAGTTTGAACCTTCAAGAATAGGACTTCTCTTCCTAGTGAGACATCTTGTTCCAATGTGATCCCAAGCAATGATCTATGCTCTAGGTGCAAGGATATTGATATTAATGATTGTACTACTAACTATAAATCTTTGAAAGCTTTGATCGCATGAAATAAGAAGCTTGTGTGACTCCTTTACAATAGTCTTCTAAAGTGTTACATGGGCATTAAGGTTCTAAAGGAGTACGTTGGTTATCAAAGGGATAACTTCAATCATAAAGGGCGGCTTGGCTTTGTCACCCCACCTAAAGGAAAGATGGATTCAAACATGATGCTAAAGAAGACCTAAGGTCTTAGTAACATTGTTAAGGCCAAAAGTATCATTCCTAATGAAAGCATTTCTTATAATTCTATTGATACCTTTTATGTTCTTAGAAAGAATGCTAGTGGTCATGTTGTGGCCAAATATGTTGGCCCAAGAGGCAAAAATATATTCATAAAGAGAGATTTTTAGGTGCCTAAGGCATTTATTACTACCATGAGAAGACCCAAGCAAGTGTGGATACCTAAATCTAGAAATTAATCTTTTGTAGGAATTTTCCTTCAATAGAAGAAGTCGAGTAATTGATAGTAGGTGCATGAATCATATGACTAGAGAGAAAATGATGTTCTCTCTTGATACGAATGGTGCATCATAAGAGAACATTGTGTTTGGTGATAATGGAAAATTAAAAGTAATGGGGTTAGGTAAAATTGTCATCGCTAGCAACCTTTATTTCTAATGCTCTTTCCATCAAATCTCTTAATTGCAACTTGTTGTCCATTTCCTACTTATGTACAATGAGTTTCAATTGTCTATTTACCGATGTTGATGTGACCATATGTAGAAGAGATGATTCCGCTATAGCCTTCAAAGGTGTCCTCAAAGGGAAACTCTATCTTGTTGATTTTTCAACAAGTGAGTCCAAGCTTGAGACATGTTTGGTGGCTAAGTCCAACATGGGATGGCTTTGGCATCGAAGGCTGGCCTATGCTAGCATGAGAAATCTTCACAAGCTTCTAAAAGATGATCATATCGTTGGACTAATAAATGTGACTTTTTAGAAAGATAGGATACATAGTTCATGCCAAGCCAGGAGACAAGTTGGAGCCCATCACCTAACAAAAAATGTAATAACCACTACAAGACCTTTGGAACTACTTCATATGAACCTCTTTGGGCTAATTTCATACATAAGTATCAAAGATAATAGATATGGTCTTCTAATTGTTGATGACTTTTCTCGCTTCACGTGGGTATTCTTTTTGCATGACAAGAGTAAGACCTAAGCTGTATTCAAGAAGAGCACAAAATGAGTTCGATGTGAAGATCAAGAAAATATGGAGGGACAATGGTGGAGAATTTAAGAACACAATTGTCAAAAAATTTCTTGATGATGAAGGAATCAATCATGAGTTCTCGGCCCCCTACTCACCTCAACAAAATGGGGTGGCCAAGAGGAAGAATTGAATTCTCATTTAGATGTCACATACCATACTTGATGTGTATAAGACTTCAGATCACTTTTGGGCCGAAGTCATCAACACAGCATGTCATGCCATCAACTATCTTTACCTCCACCGCCCTTTTAAAAAGATTCCCTATGAGCTTCTTATGGACCTACTTCACATGGACCTCTTTGGGCCACATACCTTCTATTTTCAAGTTTTCAGTAGTAGGTGCTTTATTCTAATCAAGAAGGCTAGTTTCTCAAAATTTGCTTCTAAAGTAGATGAGGGTTTCTTGCTTGGTTATGGTTCCAGTGAATGTGCATACCGAGTTTTTAACAAGACCTATGATGTTGTTGAGATCACGTGTGATATGACATTCGATGCGACTAATAGCTCTTAAGTAGAGCAAGTTGACTCACATATGACAGGTAATGAAGAAGAGGCTTGTGAGGCAATTAAGAGGTTAGCCATTGGTGACATACACCCACAAGAGCCATGAGATAGATCTTCATTTACACAAGTCGAGCCCTCAACTCAAGACCAAGTCTAAGAATCCTCTCCTACAAAGTTGATCAAATGGTGGAAGATGAGGTGGTAGCATCTCTCTGAATTAACCTTGTACATCCAAAAATATGTCAAAGTGTGCAAAAAGATCACCCACTAACAATATTCTTAGTGACATCAATAGGAGAGTATCTACAAGATCCCAAGTTGTAAATTTTTATGAATATTACTCTTTTGTGTCCTCTCTTAAACCATTAAGGGTAGAAGAAACTCTCGGTGATCCCAATTAGGTGATGACCATGCAAGAAGAACTCAACAACTTTACTAGGAACCAACTATGGCCACTAGTGAATAGTCCAAGGCACAATGTGATAGGGACAAAATGGGTTTTCCTAAACAAACAAGTTGAGAACGGTGTGGTTATAAGGAATATATCGTGGTTAGTGGTGCAAGAGTTAACCCAAATCGAAGGACTAAATTTTGCTAAAGCATTTACGCTGGTAGTAGGTTTAAGTCGATTCGCATTTTATTAGCTTATGCAACTAACCATGATTCTAAACTCTACCAAATGGACGTAAAGAGTGCCTTCCTCAATGATTCAATCAATGAGTTGGTGTATATGGAATAACCGCCAGGCACTATATGGGCTTAGGTGAACCCCTATAGCATGGTATGAATGCCTTCGTGATTTTATTCTCATAAATGGCTTTAAAATTGGAAAAACCATCGCTAAAGCAAAACTCTGTCACCCTATCCACTACTGAGGCAGAATATGTTTTGGCGGAGAGTTGTTGTGCTCAATTGCTTTGGATAAAACAAATTTTAAGAGACTATGGCCTAAATGTGAGCAAAGTGTCCCTCCTATGTGACAATGAGAGTGCTATCAAAAGAGCCAACAATCCTATTCAACACTCTTGAATCAAACATATTGATATTCACTATCATTTCTTGAGAGATCGCTCCACAAAGAGAATTGGTGTATATCTTCACCGAACCCTTAGATAAGCATAGGTTTTGTGAATTGAGGAGTGAGATAAATATCTTAGATTCTTGGAATGTGGCGTGACCTCTTGCATACATTGTTTGGTAGTATAGGACCTATCAATTGTGACAAAATGGATGTCTAATCAATGGACAGGCACTAGTCACAAATTTGTGAGTAAATGGAATCCATGTGCTTCTAGAGCTCATTCTAAATGAATTTGGTTCTTGTACAAAATTATGGATTCATACATTCCCCTCATGGGGTAAATTAACTTGTCTCATATTAATTTACTCCATTTTAATCTTTGCATTTGACCATTGGACTTGTGGTTATTGTTTTGTTTGATCGATTGGTGGCTAAATGGCTAATCACAAGTGTAATGGTCCCTTAAAAGTTTGACCAACAACTCTCACTTTTGAATCTTGTCAAAACTCACCTTTTGAATCATGTCAAAAAACTGGTACTTCCAACATATTGGAAATTCCGTAGTCAAAACAGAAGTTCCGACATGTTCAAAATACCAGGTTGTCCTTAGTCTACTTTTTTATGATTTTACACTCAACACAAATTCCGTTATCCTCTAATGGAAATTTTGTTCTACTCATATTGTTAGATTTCCTTGGTTGTTCTAAGACCTAGTATTTTACACATAATGGAACTTCTATTAAAAACCAAGAGAATTTCTCTTGTGTTAAAAATAACATACCCTTGGCAATCTTTCCTTCTCAAGTTTTCTACACAGAACGAAAATTCCATTCGTTCCTAACAAAACTTCTATTATACACGTAATTGTCTTTTTATCCCTCTCCTTCCTAAGTTACCTCTTTACTTTTTTTACTCTAACTTTTATCACGCCTCATAGCCCCCTCTCACACCCTCTCCACTCTAGTGACCCCTATGGCCATTCCTCGCCAAAGAGCTTTTGGGGTGGCAAGACAAGTCCTTTAGAGCTCTTCTCGATAAGTTCTTTACCTCTTCACTAACTGGATTCTCCATTCTTAAGGGAAATTCAAAGGACATGTCTACTCTCGCTCTATGACTCACACAAAGCAAACATCTTGTAAGAAAGACAAATGACAGATGGTTGGCAGTGGCTTCTTAGAATCAAATGGAAATGACTTAGATTACCATGGTTCGGATGAAGAGGCATATGTCACTCACGTTGCGAGGGGTGAGAACTTATCTCTGTGCAGGCTAGTTAGGAAGGTGAAGTTACCAGTGGTTGGGTTTAGTTCTTGCCATGTAGGTTCTGGTTCACATGCAACTCTTGACGTCAATGAGGATACACCTGTTGTAGGAGGTGAAGGCAGTGGGGATGGTGGCTTGATTGGACCTTTTTTTGTGAATACTCCGCTACGTAGTGCCAACCATGTGAGACACCTATTGATAGGAATGTGAAGCCTTCTAAGGTGATGAAGCAACGAGAAGAAAACTTCAAGAATAATATCCACAATGCCACTGATCCATAGTTCTTGATAATCTTTTAGCATGACTTTTGTAAGGTGGTGATCATGAGGAAGTCAAAGCACACTATTGGTATGCAGTGTATTGACTGGATAGCAGTAGAGCAAGCTCCTATGTTGAATGAAGCTCTTGGTGCATGAGAGGCAATGGGGATAAAAGACATCATGGTGTTTCAATATGACTGGTGCGAGGAGGTTATCTATTAGATCTATGTTACAATCTATCATCAGAAGAATAGGCAGAAGACAATTCACTAGATGAATGAGGGAGAGTGGTACTCTGTGACTTTCATCTAGTTTGCATCTATCTTGGGATTTGTCACTCACAAAAATAATGAGCTGGACACTATGTATGATGATAGGGATTTGGAGTCCCATGAGATTGAATTTATGTATGACCATTCAATGGAATATGACGCTGGCACTACTAAAGGTTTGCTACCTTTCTACACCTATCTCAACAAGATGCTCTTTCAATTCATTTAGGAGGAGATTCGAGTCATTGCCTTCTCAACCAAGCAGGGTCTTGGGTATGCTCACTACATAGTGAAGATGATCAAAGAGGTGACTCTGCCGCAATTCTACAAGGAGAAGAAGCATACTGGTCTCTAGCTCAAGGTTTCCAAGCAAGCCACTCTCACATCTCTTATTGCTCATCATATCTCTCAAGCTTCCTCCTCTTCCACTACTGTGACTCACTCTTCTTCGCCGACTTGGAAGTTTCTCGAGTCCAATTTCACCTTACACAAGATGGCGGCTATCAAAGCTAATAAGGAAAGAGAGTTTAGGAAGAAGAATGCTCAACGTCTAAAGGCCATTCAACACCATCTTGAGCTCCCTTGTTCCCCTGATGGCTCTAATATCAATGTTAGTGAGGAATATATGTATGAGGACCCTTTTGTCGAGGTTGAGAGTGATGGCATGACACAAGAGGATGTAGGCACTAGTGGTGGTGCTGATGAGGAGGATGTGTGATAGCTTCATTTCTTCAATTCTTCCTCCATTCTTTACTCCCTTTTGGTGCTTTTGATAACAAAAGGGGAGTCACTATAATATATTATTCATTCCAAAACTTTATCTATCATTGGTCAGACATTTGGATTTGCTTGTATAAGACTATATGTGCTTTATTTTGTATTAGACTTAAAACTTTATTTAATTGCATATGTGGTGTATGAGATTATATGATGTAATTTTATTTATATGTTTTCATCATTTATGTGATAAATCTTATGTCATATGCATTTTATTCGCATGCAACTTCAAATTGTGTTTAAATTGTGTACGCAAAGATTTAGGAGAAGCTATCCACCTACCTATTATGCACACTTACAGGGAGCTAAACCTTTATCTTTGGATCCAAAATCTTTCATTTCATATCTATTTATTGCTATCTAGTTGGATTGTAATCAATCATAAAAAGGGGAGATTGAAAGTGCATCTAGGTGTTAACGCCAAAATTTGGAAAGCCCAGCAATAGATTGGAAAGATGATCGGCTTAAGTGAAAGGGTGTCCGATTGCTACAGGGAAGAAGCCGATTGGATTAAGGCAAGGAAAGACTCGGTCCTAGAATAAAAAATTATCCAGATAAGACCGAGTTTGAGGAGGAGCCGTGGTTCACGGTAGGGTATTCTATCCTATCTTATATGGATAGGAAAATTTAGTTAGTTAGTTAATTTTCTTAGAGATATTTTCCTTTATCTTTGTTAGAAAATAACGTCTGATAGTTATTGTAAACGCGTCGGACTCTATAAACCTAGGGTATAAATATAGACCATCTAGAAACACGTAAGGAATCCTTCGATCAATACAACTTCGGTGCATCGCCACCCTAGTCTATCTAGGTTTTTACTAGCGGGGTCTGGCTCTCGACGTAGGGCTGTATCGGTTAAGTTTGATCTCCGGCAAAGGGGTAAGTCCTGCCACTATCTCGATATGTCTCACTCTGTCTAAGGCTACATCGGTTAGGTTCGACCTCTTAGGACGATCGGATGTATCACATCACGTCCGTGCAGGGTCTATAGTCCTATCAAGCTCTCTCCGCCATCGTTGGTCTTGTTCTACATCGTTTAGGTTCGACCTGTAAGGCTGCTGATGGTGGAATGAGCTTTAGGCCTATAGGTCTCTATACGATGTTTCATTGGATTGTTAGTTGATGAGTTATCTATACGTTGAGCATCACGCCCAGCGTATCGACTCCTCGGCTGATATGCACCAGTCTTCAGAGACTTTCCTTGAGCGCCACGCCAAACGCATCGGCCTTCCAGCCGATACACGCCTGTCTTCAAAGAGACATCTATTCATCGGCTCAGCTAGCAGATGGGCTCGCTTCATCCTAACTTTAGCACATCCAATCCGACGTCCACCGTCCCGTTGTCGTTGGCCTCGATCTCGTACTATCTCGGTTAGGTCCGATCTTTTAGATTCGGTGCTAGCGACGTCATCACGATGGGCAACGGGTCTCGTGCTGCCATATTCAGAGCGGCATCGGCTTTGTAGCATGTGCCTTTTATATGATTGTTTGCTAGTTCGCATATGTCTTCATCGGCTTTTCAGCCGATGAACGATCGCTACAGCTTCCGTCGACTTCCAGGAGGGATCCCACGCCATACTATTCTCTGAATACACTCCTGTGCCTCCATCGGCTTTGCGACCGACGAATCAGGATATCTTTCACTACACCCGAAGCCATCATATCCTTCATCGACATCCGTCTACGTCCTCATCAGCTCCCCAGCCGATGGAAGTGTCCTAATTTCTATCGGCTATCAGCCGATAGCAGGAGCCACCCGGACGCGGCCGATGACCAATCCGATCCTATCGGCAGCCAGCCGATAACAAGGGCTCATATCGGCCCGTCGTCCGATTGACCCGTTCGCCTCACCTCCTTATCAATTGCAAGGTCAAATTGACTGGCGCGTCCGTACCCGCACCATCGTGTCGGAGCCGAGCGAAACCCACGGCCCCCGGCATATGTATCTCGAGCCACGAAGAGAAGCCGATCGACCTACACTATAGCTAAACAGAACTTCCAGGCGTAGGCGTACTCGCGCCGGGATCCAACGCGACCACTAGGCCTCTAATTAATTTTGTTGGTTAACAATAATCAACTAGGAAGGGCTAATATTTTTTATTGAGTTATGTTAGAGAGAATTTATTGTGAGAAGCTTAGTTTTTGATAAATCCGATATATTGAGACATTAACGGAAATTATGTTGTGCATCAATAAAACTTCCATTATTGCTATTATCAATTATATTGGCTATGTTGGAATATTTATGAAACTTTAGTTATCACCTAACAAAACTTTTGTTATTGGCTAAATCGGTTATGTGGTTCTATTAAGAAAATTAATGGAACTTTCATTAGATACTAACAGACCTTTCGTTATTAGCCTAATCGGTTTTGTTGGTTCTATTGAGAAAATTAATAAAGCTTCTTTTAGTTGCTAATGGAATTTCAGTTTGAATTGGTTATGTTGCCCTTGTTAGAAAATTAACGAAATTTTTGTTATGTGTTCTGGTTGCTAACCTAGAGTTTGAAATTTATATTAAAAAAAATTCCGATGACACATAAAAGAACATCTATTATGAGTAATCTCAGCCTCTAATAAGCATAATTTGTGTGGTATCATAAATAGCCCCACCTACTCCTAAAGCAAGGAGTCTAGTCACTTGGATATTCCTGAGTTTTGATTTGCATCTCACTATTCGTTTCCAAACAAATTTCTTTTTAGATCTACTTATTTTGACTTTGTGGGAGTGGATTTGGTTTTGGAAAGAGTTGGTGTTTGGTGTATTCTTGATTTCATTTGAGCACTACCCTTAGAGATTAAAAACTCTTAGACGACTATGTGTCATCTTTAAACCACCAATTCACTCCGTAGTGAGTCGAAAAAGTTTATGATAGCCGAATCTCGTTCCTGAAAGAAAAAAGATATCATGAGTGAAAGGATGAGTTTATTTATACAATCTCTAAATAAAAGGGTTAGCCGACAGAGAGTAGAATCTCCTCATGGATTTAAACTCTAAGAAATACGTCTATAAGTTTACCTCGATATCCTTTGTTAACTTCTTGTTGATTAAATAGCTCTAGTATTATTTTGCTCTTTGTAGTCGTTAAGTATCTAGTTGCTATTTATATAAATATGTTAAGTAGACTAAGACTAGTCAATCCTATTGCTTAGCTTAATCTTGTTGTATAAATAATAAAAATTCTATTGGTCTTCAATAAAATGTCTACTTGACCGAATATCCGTTCTTAAACATAGTATATTTCGCTGCGATCAAATTTTTTTTCTTATTTTAAAATTTTAAATTAATTATTCAGATCTTAAGGATGACCTATGCTTGGTGAGAGTCCTTGGCCACAAAGTTGTCCCAATGCGACGGTATATGACCAGCTTGCCAGTGGCTGTCACAGGTGCGTGAGCTGACGCGAAGGTGGGGCTAGCTTGTCAGCGGCAGCGTGCGAGCTGACGTGGCCATGCTGGCGCGAGCACGGTGGCGAGCATGGACTGGATGCGGTTGCTGCATGGTGTGTGACAGCGATCCGACTTGGCGGCTTGGCAAGACGGCAGTACACGAGTGGACAAGCTCGCTGCTTGGTGTTCACAGCGATCCGGCCGTGTGGCTGGGTGATTGGTACGACAAGATGGAGGCGAGTGAATGGCTGGGCGCTGTGCTTCGTGTTTGGGCGGTGACATGACAGGATGGCAGGGACAGTGGCGAAGTTGAGTAGAGCCGTGGAGGCTTCCTGAGTGGACGAGAGCGCCATGTCCCGTGTTCTACCGCGGCGTGGTCGCGATGGCGAGCAATGGACTCACTGGCTGTGCTGCTCGGTGTTTGGCGATATTGGAAATATTGTATCGCGTCTCACATGGGTACGAACGGCTGTTGCTTCCAAAACTAGTTCAGTTGTTTCGGATAGGATCAGTTAAGTTTGTTTCTATGTAATCTCTTATCCTTCCTAATCTCTTGTATCAATCTTTGGCATACGATCTGTTGATTGATGCCTTCCTTGTATACGCCACAGCCGGGGCTATTCCGGTTATATATTAACAAACACGTAGGCGACACAGAAGAAGTGATCGCTGCCTCCAAAATCACAGGTGACTCGATGGCACGGCGGAGAGAGCGGCGCGGTGAGATGTAGGTGTGCGAGTGGCTGTATTTCACGTCCCGTGTTTTGATCGGTGGCATTACACGACGACCGATAGCGAAACTCTAGCGTGGGGACAGCTGCAGCGCTAACTCGAGTGTGGGCTAGGAACAAGCCGAGCGAGATGGCTTGGCTTGTGGCTTACGGTGAGGTTGCTCGCTCTCTCCTAGGCAGAAGCAGAGCGGGGAGAGGGATTGAGCTCAGCTTGGCGGCTTTGTGCGGGGTCGGTATAGTACGAGGTTTTGTATTTTTATTTTGTTATGTAATGGATTTTCACACAAATGGTAACATGATATAAAAAGTTTTCAAATTTTCATATTTTACATATATTTCTTGCTTAAGATTTTGAAGATGTTACATTGTTATGATAAACTCAGTCTTACTTTACTTGCAAGTTGGATGCTAAGTGTAGGAGTGGCTTCCTCCTGCCAGGTTTGGCTGGGTCCTAGGCCCACCTGGGTGTGACCGTTCTTGGCGATTTTGTCTGCACAAGGATGACCACTCCTAAAAACTGAAATGGCAGCACAGGATGCAGACGGACTGTGTTTTTTTTTTTTTTTGTCTTGGATGGATTGATGCAGTCAAAACTGCAAATGCACATGGGAGAGTAGGTAGATGTAACCAGTTTTTGGCTGCGCTTGTTCTGATTTCATTGGTCAATGGCAATAGTGTAGATGGTTAGGAATGTACAGGGAGTAACATGGAATGGAATATATGAAAAAAGAAGTACATGAGATTGAAATGCAATTTACAGATTGAAATGTTTTCTTGCTGCAGTATTATCGTTACTTGAGATTGAGATTGAGAGAGATGGCACTTCTTACGAGTAAATTGCACTCGTGATATAAAAACTTGTCAGCTGTATGAGTTTTGACGTAAGAATTTGAAATCTGAGCGTTCTAGTGCATTAATTTGGTTAAGTGGTGCATTTTTTTAGTCAAAATAGAAGTCACGTGAGATTTCTTTTGCAACATCAATGGATACGTGGGCACCGATTACACACATTACTCTATATTTCAACCACATGCTATAACACCTAATTGTAAGAACCATCCACCACTTTTTACATCTATCTCCTCCTTCCCCAAACTGACTAGCAATAAATTCACTGGCATGCCTATGTTGACACAGCTCACTGCAAGTTCCGTCAATGGGAGACTCGTGCTTAGCTCCAAGCAGACTTCAGAGTCACGAAGCATAGCGATCTAAACCTGATCGCAAATGCCACGTGGCTTTCATGTGCCCTCTGATGTGGCAAAAAAAATCCCACGTGGATTTCACTTTGATCGAAAATACACACCTAATCAAGTTGATGTATTAGAATGCTCAAATTTTAATTTGTCATACTAAAACACATCCATATAAGTTCTACGGATGGAATTTGGGTGGATAAAATAGAAAAAATTATTAGATATTAAGTATCCTAAAATATAAAAAAATAAATTTTATAGAATGATGATTAAACATATGGTATGTACAAAATGTTGACTTAGACATATTTAAAAGTTGTTGTGAAAATACATATGTTTTGTTGTATTTATGAAATACAAAAATAGATGAAATTTAGAATAATGATATACGTAATAGACTATGAGTAGCATCAATTAAAGAAAAAACTTATTTAACATCGATTAAAATAGTTTGAACATATTCGAAAGATACCTTACCGTATATATAGTAGAATTCTAAAGCGTGATAATAATACAAGAAGAGATATAAAAAGATTAAAATTAATATAGAAGGAGACAATAAAATAAGAATATTTACTAATTTTTGGTTTAAATAGGAGTACATGAAAAACAAATATTTTCATGTATCAACCTTTATATGGGTTTTGTTTTTAACCTATTATAATTTAATTAGGACTAAAAATTTAATGATGGTAATGATAATGATCGTAGTTGCAATTTACTCTGATTGAATTGTATTTTTAGGCCAAGTTTTCACAATTGCTCAATTTTAAAATCATTTTTTTATTTACAATAATTAATAATCCATAAATTAAATAAGTAGACAAAGTTAGACCGGTAGAGTACAAACACAAATAGAAGTCAGTATATACTGTAGAGAAAAGAAAACAGAATCATTAGCGGTCAATACCTAGTCATTTAACATTCAACCTGTAGATCATTTTAACCACCCTTAAAAGAAAAAAAAAAGTTGGAAATAATGCCCCCACATCTTTTGTATTTTTTGAACATGTGCGGGAGGAAATCAGAATTCTTCAGCCATTTTTATTTTGCTCTCCTAGATGGCTTTGAACAATGATCTGTTTACACGGTCAAGCATCGCGACTTATTCTATCTAAGCACATCCCGAAGAGAAGCAACAGCATTATAGTCAGAATCTTTTATACCATTAAAATAACCCCTTCATCCAAGTGCAAGCAAAATACACTAACCACACATATTTTGAAGTAATCATATACACAGCTAGCATGTTTTACTTCCATTTGGTAGATAGCTGAAGTGCATCAGCTATCAGGGATGCCAATTGATTGAAGCTTTCAATATCACAGAAGCAAAACTATTCTGACTGATATGCCAACTCCGACAGCTTTTGCTAAGTGTTTGCATAGATGATATATAGCAGAAAAATATCAATAACCACATTATAAAGGACAAGGTGACAAACTTGACTGACAGGGAGTTGAATAGTTGATAATGCCAAAAAAGCTACACTCTACCAAGGAGAAGGGGACCAAAGTTTATAATTAATTAAGTATTCCCCCTAAAAACTGCCATTACTGGTAGCATGCCAGTTTATAATTAATTAAGTAAAAATCCAATGTTGTCCAATTTTATTTTTCTTAATTTCTGGTAAACCCATTCCATCAGTTAGAGAAAATATGTTTATATACAGAAGAACGAATGAAAATTAGACCGAAGACGGCGACAATTGACAGATGCCTATAATTATAGACCATATGTTGCTTGATAGATCATTAGAATATAACTTCTTTCATCTCAAAATATAAACATCAAATACTGGATTACACATATTCTATTCTAATGCTATAAAGCTACACAGTAAGTCTATCCATGTTCTACTGTTCAGATTTATAATACTAAGTTAGATTGTTATATAGGATTAAATTGTTATATGTTGAGATAAAGTTAATCTTTGCACCACCTAACTGAAATAGCTAAAGTTGTACCAAGCATAAAGTTAAGGTGATGTTTCCACGTAACACCATGTATAATTGACTTCACATTTCACTTCCATCGTGCATTCAATCCAAGCATACAAAACTAGCATATCTGCTCCAGTAGTATTTCCAACTTGATGGATATTGAGCACATTTCCTCCTGATTTTCCAAATTATATGCCTTTTTTCCTCCATTATTTCACTTCATTTCCCAACTATACTCTTTTTCTTGTCTGCCATAGTGCAATTCACTGAGTTGGGGCACAGTCACTCGTTTCTTTCCCTAGCCCTGGTCACACATGGCACAGTTAACTCATCACAAATAAATAAATTAATATAGGCTAAAAATAAGATTCATATATGAAAATACTCTTATTTAAAAACAAATTTTAAAAACATTCTCTCTTTTTATTATGTCCTCGTATATCGTATTTATCTATCTATCCTCATATTATTATCATAATTTAAAAATCTAAGATCTCCATTTTGTTTAATTGATGATAACCTAGCTATCACGGCTTGATCATTATAAATTCAGCACAACGTATATATTACTTGACTATTAAATATTTTTTTAGACTAATATTATATAAGTCTAATCATTAATTTATAAATTTATTTTTTAATTTTTAGAATACTTATAAAAAGAATATCCAATAATTTTTAACATTTTATCCACCTAGTATCTTCATCAATATCTCTCTCCATAACATCCATACTAATAGCAAAATATATCCTTCTATAGCATCCATGTAATGTAAATTAGCTTGGCAACTCATCCAGTATGCTGGTACCAACAACACCACATGCGCTTTGCTGCATACTCACTACCACAGGTAAAGAACTGGATAAGCCCTAACAAATAGGGAACTCAGGGCAAAATTTTTGACAAGCTTAAGGTAATGAGAACTCCCTACCAAGACATCAAATTCTGATTAGACACAAGTAACTCAAGGCCCCCCAAATGACTACATCTCCTTGAGCCTTAACATCCAGCCAGCAGATGAAGCCTGTTTCTCATTCTGCTCCCAGCAAAAGATTGACAATGCGACTAGGAAATACATCAACCTACAGCCAGCGGGACACGAGCTTCTCTATATCAATCATGTGACTGTCTTAAGCGAGCAATGAGTTCATCCTGCAGTAGGAAGGAAGGACATTACAAATTCAGTACACTTCTAGCACAAAAGATTATGGCCTAGGTAGAGACGTAGAGCAATGTAGGTATGATCAATTCTGTGAAAATAATTCTTAATTGGGAACATGTGTTTTCTCTAATGCATAAGAATGAACACTATCGACACTTTATTGACAACAACGCTCACATCTGTGGCATCAAATACAGTGTAAATATTACAAAAAACATAATGTGCTGCCAACGAAAGTAAAAGCAACAACTTACTGGCAACAAAGCACCTTTAGGAGAAGTTTGTTCTGGTAACTAGTATATTTTGTTCTTAAAATATTCTACTAGACACAATACTGCAGCTACATGACAAAGATCAGATCATTATCATCCTATTTATTTTATTTTATAAAGCCAACTTTCACTAAAGCATTATGAAGCTTCTACAGAGACAAAAATCCTACCATACCGTGCAACAAATAAGTTCTGAGGGAACATTTGGAATAGTAATTGGCCAATTTTTTAATTAACTAGAAGCTTCCAAGGAAAATATCAGGTGTCCAAAACATATTCAGAATCATCCAACCGTTCAAACATGGTGGATATCCTGTTATCTTAGCTGAAGTTCTACTAAAAAAATCTACAAGCAGAAATTCAAATGCATCTACTAGTGACAGAATTAAAAGCATGAAACTTCTTAAAATTAGAACAAGAAGAGAACATGGGAATTTTATTTTTTGCTTGCCTTTTTCCCTTTGGTCATGAGGCCCCTCTGTCGCAGAAGTGCATGCAACCTCTCAACGGTGAAGGACTGTAGTGCTTTCCCTGAAAATCCAGATGCTGCTTCCTCTGCAGTATTAAAGTTTATTACAATTATTAGATTGGAATTGTGACACTGTGCATGTTGTGTCATTGTCTTTTCTTAAAATTCTAAAGCATGTGTCAACATATTACTAATCTTAAATGCCAAATAGAAAGACAGTGGCTTGTAAACCTAGAACAAGGCAAAAATTCCTCCTGGCTGGGCACTTCATAAATTTTAAGTGTAAAATCATGGCAAAAAGTTCAATGCAATGTGGCAACTCTGGCCACTTTTTTTGTAGGAAGTTCAGAAAGGGTTGGCTTCTGGCAAAACTGGACAGTTCATATCCTTTGCTCTTTTTTTCCTTAATAAAATGCTAATAAATAGTAAAACATTATTGCCTAGATTCATATCTTAGCATTGTTAAGTATCACACAGTCACAAGTTCCCAAACTGAAAGACTTAGATTATTTACGAGCAGTAGACAGCCCAGAGGAACTACCCAAGTTGGGCCTTTTAGATGAACTTTGGCCATCCAAACTTCTGGGAGCAACTCTAGTCAAGCAAAAAGGAAATAAATTACTTCCAGAGCTAATTTATATAGTCATGTCATCCCAACTAATAAGCAACCATGAAGGATAAACAGTTCCATCAAGACAAGAAGGTATGAGTCAAACAACTTGTATTAATCCTGGATCACTGAATGGCCAAGTTATTCGTCAGCATCAGCATATAAGAAGTATTAAAGAAATCACTCCTTCAATAAATGGCTAAAGCACGTGTGGCTTCATAGCATGATGAACTACAAACAGTATCATCTGATTTGTAATGGATAAACGAAAAAATCATATGTTTTTCTAGGTTCCCACAAATTTAATGCGGCAAAATTGGAGATTACCACTCTGTTTAGGATTGTAGTTCTGCAGGCCACTACAGTAGGTACCTACTAAAGGATTTGATCCAATAAGAATTTGAAGAGATAAAAACTATGCGTTGTTCTTCTCGCAAAGGTACAAGATACTAATTTATTCAAAATAACCAATAGAATATTTGCTCCAGTGTGATCCTTTAGGATAAATAAAAAATACTCAACCAGCAGAGCAGGTTAAGATGGCCTGAAGAATTCAACTAAGTCGAGAAAAATCCTCCCAAATGCAGCATGCAACCAGACACACTCAATCTCACATGGGGAGCACATTTCTACCAGCGCCCTTGCAGGGGGGTTTTTTTGTGCAAAACCCGGGTTGGAGCCCAGGTTAGCGTCCTCTCTACTGGAGGCTCTACCACTGCGCTACACGTTTGTCTTTTAGAATAAATCAAGAGGCTTTCAACTAAATTAAACGTTACATATCTTAGCCTAATCTAACTAGCTTTCCAAGCAGTGTCACAGATAACTTGTTTGTGAAGGGCAACAATTCATCAGGTGTAATTCTTCCTTTATTTGTAAACAAGTAATCTAGTGTCCGTTTGTGGTTTGGGCACCAAGTTGACATGACAGATTCCAAATAAAACTTCATATTTTTATATACATTAGAACCGAACAAGACCCGAGTTAGAATTCATCCCATAATAAAAAACAGATTCTGTGTAAAAAAGATCAAAATGAAAAGGCAAAAAAGGAGTATTAATAGCAACTTATTACTTTTCTTTTCTTTTCTTTTAAACTAGCAACATACCCATGCATTGCAATGGGTCATGTGATTGACAATAGGCCGAGGCCCAGGAGTGTGTGGATCAAGGAAAAGAATCCAACCATTCTTTTAACCAACCACTTAGTTTTCTTTTTTTTCTGTTTTTTCTCCTGCAGAGCATGCTGCGTGTGCAAGGAAAGAGAGGGGGAGGAGGACAACTGCGCTTTGAAGTAGTAGAGACAATATAAGTTTAGAGTCTGAATTTTTAAAGGGTACTACAGTCTACAGGCCTAAAACATTCCATAAACAATTGTATAGTTACATCATAAAGGTGGAACAACCTAATATATTGCCATTCTCACCAATCATATGTAATCTATTACGAAAAATAACATCAACGTGTTCATAAATCCACATATAGCTTTAGGCAGGGGACTTTAAATCATTGTGAATTGATCAGATTTATGGAATTCAAATCTAGTTTATGCCAGTAATGTAAAAAACAGTGAGTTTGTAAGGAAAAGAAAGGCTCAGTCTTGTAACCTTAAAAGTATTCTTCAAAACTAGAATACTAGAGCCTGTTGTGCCCCAATAAGCACACAACATTGAAGTAGAGTCAAGCTAGAAAGGTCAAATTTGGACAATAAAAAATAATGACAACTGCTCTTCAATCTCCACCAATGGAAAAGTCATTTCACAAATACGACACTTGGAGTTGAATACTGATACGTATGGAAACTAAGCATGGTATGCTGGAAATCCATAGAGCTTTCTTAAGCACAGTAGATTCCAACAGCAACTGCTCATTGATTTACTGAAACTCCATGGGACTCACCCAAGAATTAGGGCAAGGATGTTACATTATGGTAAGTATCAAACTTGCACTATGCTTCAAAATGAAATGAGTGTTGTAAGACACCTAACTGTCCACATAAGCATTTTCGCCTAGAATACAAAGGAGACAGATTAAAAAGGCAAACCTTAAGCACAATGCTTGCATGTTTTGAAAATTTCGGGATTCCTTTGAATCTATAATTAATAAGATTATATGATCAAACCAAATAATAAAAGGAAAAATGAAAATGCCTAGAAAACATCAAACATGGAAGAAAAAGGCTTTGAAGTGAGGATATTAAATATGAGCACAGGGAAAATACGAAATCATGGATTCCAATAGGTTTACCCCTAAAAATTAATGCATCACATAACACCCATAGAGACCAAGAGCAGAACTAAATGCAATAGAAAGTGCCACAAGGGATGAGCCATCTCACATGTACAAGGGTACCATTTAAATCATGGAATGACATGGTAATTAGTAATAAACAGATGCTCCCAATAAGGCATTCTAAAACGCATACCATCAATTTGGCAGTTTTACCTTTTCCATTTGACGGTTTCCCCTTGATTCTTAGAACCTGTGTCTTTGGCATCTTTGGCTCCTTTGGCATCCATCTCCTTTTTCTTTAGCTGGAGATGTCTGATCAAAATATTTGTTGTATTGGTCTTTATAACTTGTCCCTCTAAACAGAAGAGATTAAACAGTTAAAATTATAATAAATCCAGCAGCAAATTATAACCTAGAAACAAATGAACCAGGTGAACAATACATCAAGGTGATATCTCCACCAACTCTATCCCTAAGGCCTATTGCCAATGTGTTAATATCAAAATTTAATAAGTCTCGTAAATAGGATCGAAGAGCCGATCAGCTTATAAAAATAGACCGATTAATATAAGAAAAGAGTCGATCGAATAAATAAAGATGGATTCAGTTCAATCGATGATAGAAGCTTATTCAGATGAGACCGGATCTGAGGGTTCGTGAAAGCCATAATAGGCTGGTTGTATCTTTATAAAACATATCTTATAAGATAGACAACTTTAGTTAATTTTTCTTTTATCTCTAAGATAGATTCTATTTTATCGTTAGAAAAATTTATCCCATATTTGTGTGAGATTTGTGTAACACTATGGTATAAATATACACCCCCTGAGAACCTTGTAAAACATATCCACAAATCAATATAATCTCGACACATCACCACCCTAGTTTATCTAGATTTTTACCCGTGGGTTTTGGTTCTCGACATGAGACTGTATCGATTAGGTCTGAACTCCGACAAAAAGGTAAGTCCCACCATTATCCTAATCTATCCGCTCTGTCTAAGGCTGCATCGGTTAGATCCGATCTCTTAGTCCGATTAGATATATCATACTACATTCACGTGAGATTTATTGGCTTATCAAGCTCCTTTGATCATCATCAGTCTCTAGTTATATCGGTTAGGTCCGACTTTCTAAACTACTAATAGTAGATTGAGTTTTAAGTCGGTGGGTCTTTAGGACACTTTATCGGAGTAGCTAGCCAATAAGTTATCTTTATATTGAGCTTCACATCTAACATATCGGC
This sequence comes from Oryza coarctata, assembly GCA_030770085.1. Taxonomy (NCBI): domain Eukaryota; kingdom Viridiplantae; phylum Streptophyta; class Magnoliopsida; order Poales; family Poaceae; genus Oryza; species Oryza coarctata. The sequence continues at coordinate 9,447,319 of CM061483.1, read as the reverse complement.
TTTTCAACCGATATAAATATATTACCAATTAATCCACTAGCGATCGAACTAGTTCTATTAAATCCGACCTTATACTATCTCGATTAGGTCCGATCTATCAAGGCCGTGTCTAATAGAACTGGCATCAAGATCTAGCGGGTTTCGTTCCTCCTATCGACTCAGCTAGCCGATGAGTTTATTCATATACCTGCATAAGACCTGCAGCCGATAGATTCACCCGTTCCTTACGTCCGCATAACGATCTAGCTTCCATCGTTTCCATGATGTTAGTTTCAGCCTTATACTGTCTTAGTTCGGTCCGATCTATCAACGCTGGCTTTAACGGAACAGTCATCGGTGATCGCTAGTTTTCGTCTCTTCAGAAGACTAGGCTTTGCTCTTTTCTTCTTATCGCATATTTTATTCAGAACATCATTAGCTCTATAGCAGATGTGTCTTTTACTTTATTTCCTGCTATCTACCTATGCCGTCATCGGCTTACTAGCTGATATATGAGTGCTACAGCCCCTATCGGCAACCAGCCAATTGCAAGAGTACATCGGTCTCACAGCCGATACCTATCTCAATTCTATTGGCATATCTAGTCGATAGTAATAGTCTGTATCGACCTATCAGCTAATTGGTTCGATGATCTAACTATATATGTCTTTCTTATCAATTAGAGATCAAATTGACTGGCACATCCACAACTCCAACAACTCGAAGGCTCTAAAAAGCCAAATGACCTATACTGGAGCTAAGCAGATCACCTAGGCCTTCGCGTGTTCAGGTGCAATCACATCGGACCACCATTGGGCAACCCGGTGGACCGATCCACGCGCGCAAACACAATGCAAAGCTCCATTTCAATTTGTTTTGACTAGAACACAGTAAAATAGCTGGAAAGCTGAGAGTTTCCATGATTTCTTACATTAAGCCTAAATTGCACATGGATATAAACATATAACAGAAACAATAGTCCCTTAGGTAGAACCTTTTCTATGGAAGAAATTTCTGCAGTAATATTTTCCACTGTAGTAATATCCTAGGACCATCACAAATTTACAACTAAACTACCAAAACTTAACCTAAAAGAATGAACAAAAATTGAAAGGCAGAAACTGCATTAACTCAAAGTTCCATTATACATCAGGCCACATCGAATGCAAAGAACCGCAATACAACAGAAGAACAATAGGCCGAAAAAGGTTAAACGGAATAAGACATTAAGACTACCACATCTGCAGAAGGGATGAAAAACTAAAATTTTCGTGCATAAGGCACAGAATCTAAGAGCAATTCAGCACAGATTCTTATTGCAGACATTTTAAATAAACAGCACTTTCACCAAATTCACTAAAAATCCTCAACAATAAAAACAAGACTTTTACATGCTTTTTAGCACACTAAAATTTACTCATCAGTCCTAATTTAAAGGAAAGACACACAAACCCTAGAAAAAAAATTCCAATTCCACAGATGCTAGTAGGCATATGGAACCCTAAAGACAGCTTCCATCAATCGAAGCCTCTACACACCACTATCACTACATGAAAAAAAAACTAAGTTTGAACCTAAAAGGGTAGCAGAAATGAGCGTTCTGAGGTAAAAGCATACATAATTTCTTCAACAACGAAGCACCCACTGACCTGGAGGATCCGTGTCGTGCTCGCAGACGTAAACCCTGAGCCATCCCTACGCAGATCACAGCCCAGAAATGGTCTCAGAATCCTCTCCCCTCATGAGAATCGACAAGATTCTTAATGCCAAAGGAAGAAAAAAAACTCATTTTCGGGGTTTTAGTCAGGGATTGGAAGTCCGAACCAGGACGGAAGAGACGGAGGTCGAGGAGAAATTGCCACGCGATGGCAAATCGGAAAGGAACTTGGCCGCGCCCGCGTCTCCTGACATCGCTGGCGAGGAGGTTTCCGGCCGCCGCGGCTGGAACCCTCTGCCGCCATGGAAAACTCCCCCCGCCCCCCGCCCCCTTTTTTCTTTTATTTTCCATTTCCCCTCCCCTCCCCACTTTCCTTTAAACTGGTGGAAAGTATTTTAATTGAGTCGAAAATAGGGGTGCGTGTATGGAATATTTGAATATTTAATTCTATAATATCTTCTTTAAAACTAGTTTGAAGGCTGTACAAGAAATATGATAAAATAGTATGCTGAAGTTAAGTGACCGACACAATGGCCCATTCCCGTTTCTCTGTAGTCTCTAATTAGAGAACGAGGATTGTTGTAATTGATTCTTCATGGAGAATTAAATAGAGAAAATATGTTCTTATCTGGTCTTATAGTGGTAGGGATGATCCAACGTCTTGTGTCTGTGTCTCTGTGCAGACCCGATTAATAGGTATATACGAGTTTAAGTTCAATGTTTTGTGCTAATGCCATATGATTATATTCCTTGTTTTATTTAATAAATGACAATCTTATACGTGAATTAGTGGATATATGTTGATTTATTGGTATAAAATGGGGATCATATATGATTTGAGATATATACTATGTTGTATATGCGGGACAGAGACTCGGGGATTAATTCCCCAGTGACGGGGATGAGAAAACTTTTCTTGTTGCAATTGGCAGGATGGGGATGGGAAAAATTTCTAGCTCACTGAATTTTCCATAACATAGAGAAAGGGTTAACAAAACCAGTGAGTTTTCGTGAAAATCGATCGGTTTTCTAAAATCGCTAGGCATGGGTTTTAGCTGCTTATGAAGTTGAGTGAAAGTCATCGGTTTTATCGGTTTTCACTCGATTTGTTTTAAAAGACTATGAGGAGCAGTTTTCACTTGCAAAAAGTAGTATGGTATTGAACATGTTTGGTTTATGATGCAAATAACCCGATGCCAACAAATTAGAGTATACATTTGGTTTGCTATTAAACTTTTATTTTGGGCAAGAGCAAGCAATAAACCACAGATAATAATGGTAAAATTGTAGCCAAAATTTTGGCTTACCAAAAAATGTAAGATTCAGAATGGCCCTGATCTAAACAAATTCTTATATTGATTGAGATTATTAGCAATCATTTTAAAGTTCAAGCTTTAATGATACTGATACCAATCATTTTACGGTCAAGATTTTCATGGGAGAATTAAGGAAGAAAACACTAAAGCATCATATGTTGTAAATGGTAAAGGTTTTTCATCTATCTTGAAAGGGATATTATTGTAAAGGTTGACATATGTGGTGAAAGTGGTGACATAGATTAACTTATTAGATTTTACAGTTAAGGCTTTCATGGGTAGAAGAGTTGCATAAGAGTCCAAGACTTCAAGAGGCAAAATAGATTTGGAGGCCAATGTTGATTTGGAGGGGAAAATGCTAAATTTGGAGAGAATGCTAAGCTTTGACTTACACTTGGGCTTGTTTTTAGAGACATGTAAATTCATGGGATGGCCTATGAGTTTGGGCCTCCCAAAATAGGCATTAGAATATTAGTAATTTGAAATAATTGTGCATTTGACCCTATGTAGCATAACTACTAAATTAACTCTACTTTTTCAACTTTTTGCATTTGATGCTCCTTTTCAAACTGAACCAGCCATGTAACCCTATTCTATTAAGGCAATATAACGGTGTTAACTAAAAAAAGTTATTTGATCTTATTTTTCCAAAAAAGTCATTTGATCTTATTTTTCTAAAGGATATGTTAATTTGACCACATTGTGTTGTTATGTGTCTAACTCAACAGGAATTGTTTTTAGTAGGTCATAACTATCATCCCACTTCCTATATATTATGTTAAGAGATTTTTTTTCTGTTCCTAAAAACCCTATTATATTGCACATCCATCTTATACATCATCTTGATGTTTTCTGTAACTCTTTTGATTCTATTATGGGTGTCTCTTAATATGTCAACCACCCTATTAGTTATCCAAATCTTTGAAGCCATTATATCACCACACTTATTAACTTAACCACAAGTATGTTATGGCTCATTTAGCTTAACCTACAACTACAAATTGTTATCTTAGTTCTCCGCATGTTAAACTTCATGATTAGTTGCATAAGAAAAAAAATTCAGAACATGTTATACATTGCACCCAATGTATTTCTTTTGGCTGGTGGATGAAAAAAACTTCCACTTACAACCCAAATCTTCTCGCTTACACTTTGCTCTAAACCTCGTCTTGCTTTTCTTAGTAGTTTGGTATGCATAGTCATTCAAGATAGTATACTAAGTTACTGTTGATTTGCACTGATTCACATTTGGAAACTCCACATATGCATCAATATATGGATCATCAACTATAGCATCATCAGGTTCATAGCTATTATCAACATCATCTTCATCAGAGCAATCAAAATAATCAGAACAATCAGAGTCAAGTGATGCCGCCAAATCAATCTCATAGCTATTATCACTTAGTGCTACTAGTGATTCAGTATCAGAATATATGCCCTCCTCATCAACTCCTATTGTCTCATCATTTTCATGAGCTCCTTTTCTTTTGGCTTTTTTGGTGTAACACTTGTGTCTCCATCATTTGTGACCTCTACTATATCTAGCTCTACCATATATTTTTGTGGGTTGGGTTAGATCAATGGGAGGATACAAAGCTAGAAGTAGAGCACTTGAACTTTTTAGCTAGCCTATAGACTCTGTTCTAACATCGGATGGAACCTTCATTTTTGGGTGAGCATTGTAATGGACCTAAAAAATCATCATTTGGGCTTCCATGTGCACTACTCCATGAGCTATGTTCAGGGCAAACCACTCTTCTAGCTATTCATCGCTTCTTATCTCAATAAAGGCATCGCCAATACCACGCCATAAAGAAATGTATTGCTTAGAACCTACATAATTTTAGAACCAATGAAATCAACTAATTATGACAAAGTGAAGCAATGTATGTCAACTGTTGTTGTCAAATGTTTACTCCTATAATAGGTCTTTGGCCCCAAATCTAGCATACTGAAATATGACCTTACTCTAACATCAAATTTCAAATTACTATGATTACACCTACAAATTGCAACAAAGTACATCTAATAAGCAAAAGGGTTTGCTAGATCAATTCTATGCTGCAATCTATCATTACACCATAGAGAGAGGAGATGAAACTATACCTTTCCATGGTGTGCTTTGCCTGCCTTGAGTTCTAGGCTATAGTAGCAGTCTAGTAGAGAGAAGGTGGGATGGACATGTCTTGCACCTCCCTTCTCTGCGTTGCGCATCGGATGAGCCACTACCTTCCTCCTCGGTTGTGCCTCTCCCCCTCTCAAGCATGCCACACCTTCTTGCACCTGTGCCTTCCTACTTCTCAGCGCCATGCACAAGGTGAGCCATTGCCTCCTCTCTCGATCACACCTTCCTCCCTCTCGAGCGCACCACATAGGGTAAGCAGTGTGTCTCTCTTCTTAGCGCTGCATGCCGAACTAGTCACCGCCTCTCACAACACACTGGCAAGCCACACACCTCCCTCCTCAACTCCGCGTGCCATGGGTTCCTCCACATTGCCTCCACCGATCTCCTACCATGTCGCCTCCACCGGTCTCCCACCACACCCCTTTCGTCGATCACATCTCTAGAAGCCCGTATTTTCTCCTAGTCGAGGTCGAGATAGGGATAGGGATAGATGTGGTTGAGGATTTTCTCCCAAGGACATTTCAATCTTTCTCATTTTCTAAATTTATTCCTAACGTTGTGGTTAAAATAGAGCTAGACATTAGGTTCTATTTTAAAAATGAGGGTCAAATGCACAATGTTAGGAAAGTGGGATAAATTCAGTAGTTAGGCTTTTAAATGGGGTCAGATGCACAATTCTCCTTAGTAATTTTGTAATTATCTGTTTCTTTTTAGAATAGCACATGTTAGGCACCAATTTTTTTTTTCAAAAAAACACCATTTGTATCAGAAAGGTCAATATGTCCACTTAACCCATAGATGGTAAAATTGTAAAAGTGAAACCTCCAAATAACCCTTACTGATAGTTTTGGATATGTGTTTTTTAATTTATCATTGTTTTGGATGTGGTTTTAGAAGTGGATGGATTGCTTTCATTGTTTTGGATGTATCAGAAGTTGATGAATTGCTTTCATGGTGAGAAGGTAGAATTGATGGAAGTTGATCAAAGACTCTAGCATAAAAACAGTTTAACCAATCAAGAATTGATCCGAGTTGGATGGGCACAAGGTAAAGATATAATAAAGCTAACAATATTTTTCTTTGTCTTTTATCGGTCTCGGTGTCTAGAGTAAAAATTAGGTGGCTAAATAGACACTGAACTATTAAGAGGGGTCAATGACTAGTTGTTTGATTTGAACCATGTGAAAATTGCTTAGTCTCAAATGCATGATCTTTTTTCCTAGGCATGCACATTAATGTATTGTTTAGTTAGAGTGAGGAATCTAAATTGAATCTCGTTTCTTTGAGACTCAACAAGAGCCTTTGAAATATATGTAGTAAGACTTGTTTAGATGTGTATCATGCATGGCTTTTTATGTCTTGTGCATCCATAATTCTCGGTAGAGTTGGTTGTGTAGACAAAGAGAGATGTGACCTTGTCTAGCGGGTGTCTAGTCAAATTTGGTGAGTTTTCTCAAGTCCTAAACTAAGACAGAAGTGATCATATCAAATAAAAATGGGTTGTCTCTTATCATCATGTCCGGTGGAGTTCCTTTATAGTTTGAGCCATTTATCATTGATAAAACTTACGATTCTTGAAGGGGTTGTTCATGGGTTGGATAGCCCTTTGAATAAAGTTTTCAAAGCCAAGAATGTCAAAATCCGATACTCAAGTTATAAGATATCATTGTTTTACTAACTATAGGTCATGCTAAAAAGTGACCGACGATTTGACCGGACCAAGGATAGTCTAACCGAGCTAAGGGCTAGTCTGATTGGTGGTTAAATGGCGGTCTGACCACTGAAGTCTCTTGAAACCTCCAACAATTAGTTTTCGACCATTAGACTAAGGGGGCGGTCTGCTTGACCAGCAGACATGCACAGAAAAGTGTTTTAGCCCCAACAGCTAGTTTTTTTTGTGTGGGCTATACAAGGGCATGTGTTTGAGCGGTTTGGTTGCTGCTCCTGGTCCTAGTGAAGGCATATACATGAGAGTCAATCTTTGTGAGCCTATTGTGTATGTTTGAGCTTGTGTGAGGCCTTTCCTCTCCTCTCCTCTAGTGCATGAGTTATAATTAGAGTATATTAGTTGTAAGTTGAGAGTGATAGAGTACATGTGATTGAGTTTTGGCACTTGGTGAGAGTAAAGAGAGTTTTGACTTATTACACTTCATGTTTATCGACACCTAGACAGCTTGGTGATGGTTGTGACCCGGTGATCTCTTTAAGAAGATTGTGAAGGAGACCCGATGTGTTGTGAGTGCTTTGGTGTTTACCATTTTCAGAGTGAAAGAAAAACAACTATTAGTAATAGAGGCATGGGAGATCACTTTGGATCTAGCTCTTACTTTATGAGGAGATTCAGAGGCATTGTGATTTGAGCGGAGAAATTAAGCTCGCCTCAATAGGGATTAGGAAACTGACAAGTTTTCGAACCTCGCGTGAAAAATCTTTTGTCACTTGCCTTATTTACTTTGTTCTATTTATTTTGAGCAAGTTTACATGATAGAGATTATTTGTGTTAATATTACCTTAGACTTGGAAATCTCAATATAGGCTAACTTCTTTGATTTAAGTTTTGAATTGTGTAAAACTATTTTGATTTACATTCACATATAAAACTCATTTAACCAAAAGTTTTTAAAACTGCCTATTCACCCTCCTCTAATCATCTTGTTTTTCGTCCATATATAAGTATAAAGCTAGATAAATAAGGGCATTTAGGATAAAATACACTTAATGCAAAATAATTAGTTACTCTCTATCCCTAAAAAAGACCTTGTTTTTACCCTATCTTAGACAAATTAGTATGGAGCCAAAAAACTAATATATTCTTTACTAAACCTTGGCTGCATGAGACTGAAGTAAGGAGTGCATTTCTCCATGCTTGCATGCTGCATGTGCAAGATTGGAGATTAGGTCTAGGTATAGTACTAGGTATAGTACTAGTATTAATAAATACGGCGAGTAAACCTTATATTTGAAAATAATGTTTTTTTAAGATAAATATAAGAGAAGCCTATGCGTATCTTAATCCACAGCCAACAACTTAATTTGCACTATAAAAAGCTAAGGGTTCTCTCTTCCCTCTCTTAGTCAGGGCTTAGGGCACATTTAAGAGTGAAAGTTTGGGCAAATTAATTTGTTCGTACAAAACAAAGATAAAATTATTAGAGTTTGATTAATTACGTATTAATTATTTTAACTTAGAAAATTGGTTTATTTGTTTTTTAAAAACAACCTTTCTATAAATTTTTTTAAAAAACACAAGCTAATAATTTATCTCGTTTTACATAAATAAATTAATTTAGTCCGAACTGACATAAAAAAAACTCATTCTTAGCTCCCATTTAGTCGAGGTCTTTTTTTGGCAAGGCTGGAACATAAACCAGCATCTATGTATCTAAAGTCAAGACAGTAGGGAATCGCATCAGCCCCAGCGTTTTTGCGCTGTCGTGGCCACTGCCACGTTCCGGCACGTCAGCCCGCGCTGGATTTCAGGTGGATTTCCGGCTTCCTCGTTGCTCGGCGTCCTGCCCGTTCGATGGGCATCGTGCGGTGCATCTCATCCTGCTGCTCGCGCGATTTGCTGCCGGCGGGCTTCCAGCGTGGACCGTGCGTGCGGTGACTCGTTTGGCTGCCAGGTGGGGTCGATTGTTTGCTGCTCTCTTGAGTCCATTGCACCGGGTGTGCTGCTGCGTGCAGCTCTGATGTGTACAGGTTTGGTGGGCCTCTGCTTTTTGCTGAGTTGGACGGTGGAAGTTTTTGGTTGATGGGGTTGGTCTACCTTTTTTGTCTAGCTGCGATGTGGCCCATCTACGTGTACCTATCATGGGATATGTCCATTTGCTGGTTCCGTCCGTGCATGCGCAGCTGGGTCGTACGTATTTGTGGGCTGGTAGGCTTAGTCCATCTTTTTGTCTGTGCGTTGCTAATTTTTTTGGCTGTCTAATGTGTTCATGGGTGCATGCCTTTTTCCCCTTGGCTTACCCGCATCATCCTCGCGTGCGGTCGGCTTGCATTTTGTCTAGGGTTCATCGATCGGTCGCCATGGCTTGGTAAGACCTTATGTGACGTCGTCGATTTTATTTTGTGCTCGCTGCCGCCGAGTTCTTTGTATGCCTAGAATTCGTGGTTTTTGATTTCTTGTTTGTTCGATTCCCTCTGGGTGTTAGGGGAGAGGACTTGCATGGGCTCGAGCGATCGTTCAAAGGCTCTTGATTGCTTCTGGTGGAGAGCTGCTGGTACAATCTAGCAGGTGGGCTAGCTTCTTTTTTTCCCATTTACGCGATTTTGCTATGTGTGTTTTTTATCAGTGCTCTCTCATTTCTTTGTGCTGAATATTATTTTTGCCTTGTGTGGCCTTCATCGTCTCTTTTGGGGACGGCTCCTTGCTTTTCCTCTTCACCTTCCTGCTTCCTCATTTCGAGCTGGTTGCCTTGTCCGTGTTGGGGGTTTCTTCCTTCTTGCTATTGGATTGCGCTGCGAGGTCATCCTACGTTGTTTGCTCCAAGGTACTTTCTTTTCTGAAGCCTTTTATGTATGCTATATTGAATGTATTTTTTGTATGTTTATACTGTTGTGCACGTTGTCTGTGTATGTGTAATTTTATTCTGTGTTTATGGACAATTGATATCTCTGTGTGTTTGTTTGCAGCGTTTTAGTGGTCACTTGCTTGATATAACAGTAATTTGGTGTTTGTTGATTTCCTTTCCGTATTGTCAGCTCATAGCAGTCAGTATAGCTTTGAGCTGCTTTAACGGTCACTTTCCTATACTATTCTAGCCGTTGCATGGATAGCTGTGCGGCTTCCTCTCTGTCTTCTTTCATACTGTCCTATTTATTGTGTAGTATATACAAGGGTGCTCCTTTCTTCAAGCTGTTCTTAAAGTTCTGCAACTCTGTCTTAGGCTCTGCTTTGTGCTTCCTACTCTCATCTTGCCTATCTTTCAACTTACCGTTCTTCTGCTTGATATTCGACGGGTCTAATTGTTGCAGCCAATATGTTTGTTATCCACGCTTCTCATGTGTTGCTTTTGAATGAGGCTGCACAGCGCTGTATGCTTCCTTCCCCATCTTACCTATGGGAATTTGCTTCAAATGATAGGTTGTTAGCTGGGATTGAGCTTCTTATTCCGTCGTCTGAAAACCCATCTGATTTGCAGACAGTCTTTTTCTGGGTGACAGCCTCCAATCCGCTTCATTCTGCACATGAACAAGTAGCTAGGGAAGCTCTTAAATACCTACAGCAACGGTACAGCTTTGTAGTCCATGACTATAATTTCGACTCAATGGTAGCCTATAGAAGAATAGCACGGTCTGTCGTTTAGGCTGCACTGTCAGCGTCTGGTTGCATTGCACGGTTTAGTTCATATTGTAGTTTAACTTCGTTGTTGAAGATAGCGAACATATTGGGTACAATGTAGGATGAATTGTGCCATAAAGATATATAATTTTTTTTCAATCTATTTATATGCATATTTTATGTGTATGTGTATGCGTGTGTGTTTATGCCACAACTCACATGTATTTGTTTCTAATTATTAAAAGTAGCGTGCAATGGTGTTGCGTGAAAAATTACATGTTACAATGATTGTTAGTTTTAATTATGTTTTTTCTTTGTTTGTGTTCGTTCATGCCTTTGGTTACATCCAGTTTTACAGATGTCAGACAAAGCTATGAATAGGGTGTGCAGAGTCCGTGTGAGCCGAGAGAGATGAGCTGCAACTCTTTTGTCACTGCAATCTGCTATGCACATAGAACATACAATACTAACACCAGCACTGCCAGACCAAGTACCTAGGGGCAAACGGCCATGCTCACTTGTGGATTTCACACCTGCGTTGGCTAAATTAAATAGGCAGAGGCGTTGTTTGCTACGGTCAAAGATACCTCCTTTACCTCCTGCACTGTTGAATTCTAGAAGCGTGGCCTTCCACACATACATTGCCTGGTCTGGCCATCTGCAAACACTTCTGATATATCAGCATCTGTCATAGATGGATTCATTTATGCTGAAATACCTTATTATGACACTGATCGATTAGGATATGAATTAGTTAGCTAATTTATGATGTATGGTCCATTTGGTGATTCCAACAAAAGCTGTGCTTGCATGAAAAATGATAAAGGCTCAAAACATTATCCAAAAGATTTCCAAGATGAAACAATTATTGATGAATATGGTTTTACAATTTATAGACGACAAAATGATGGCCGATGTATCATTCAAAATGGTATTCCCTTGGACAATAGTTTGGTCGTGCCATACAATATAGGCTTGCTGAAAACATACGAGGCACACATCAATGTTGAGTAGTGCAACAGATCAAACCTAATAAAATACTTATTCAAATATATCATGAAAGGACATGATTGTGCAAGGTATACTTTGAGATAACTTATCCAACAGGAAACATGTCACCAAATCATGACCTAGCCCCACCCAATGAAATATTAGAATATACGGACACTAGATTTTCTTTCCACATGTGAATCACTTCATCAAGTATTTGAATTTGACATACATTATAGAGTTTCACCTATTGAACGATTGGTTGTTCATGTGCCTGGCAAAAACTATGTTAGATACGATAAAGGTTTTGATTTACGAGCTGTGCTTGATAGCCCTGCTGCCAAAGTTCAATGCTAACCGAATGGTTTGAAGCCAATAACAAATATCCTAAGGCCAATTCATTAACATATTGCGAATTCCCAAAGGAATGGTCATGAGAATCATCACCTAGAGTGTGGCATCAACGAACACCTGCTCCCAAAATTGGTAGAATTTATTATGTGTATCCAACTGCTGATGAACTATATTATTTACGAATGTTGCTGATGATAGTTAAAGGCACCCAAAGCTATGTTGATGTGCGCACTTACAATGACATTGTATATAGCACATATAGAGAGTCATGTGAGGAGCTTCTTGAAGGTGACAATGAATGGTATCTGCTTTTTGATGAGGTCATACTGTCTGTGTCTTCTCGACAACTTAGACAACTATTTGTGACTGTTGTGCTTTATTTCTCTGTTACTAATGTCTGATCATTGTTTGACAAATATTGGGTTTACATGATAGAGGGCATACACAATAGATTAAAAAAGGTGTTAGACAATCCACGATGCATTATTCTGCAAGAACACTTGCTTAATCTTCTTTTGCATGACCTCGCAGCTGTTTTTCGAAATAGTGGTGGCAACATCAAAGATTTTGACTTACCACACCCAACCTCTCTTCCACAAATACATGGTGGTAATAAATTGATTGATGAAGAACTTACAACTGATCCACTTATGATGTCAATGCATGCAGATTCTTTGATACAACAACTAAATACTGATCAAAGAAATATTTTTGATGTCATAGCTTCTTGAGTTGCTGGTAATAACCCTGTGTTTTTCTTTGTGTGAACATGGTGGAACAGGCAAGACTTTTTTATGGAATGCTATTATTGCAAAGTTTCAATACAAAATAAAATTGTCCTTTCTATCGCCTCATTAGGAGTAGCCTCTTTGCTTCTACTGAAAGGCAGAACAGCTAACTCATGTTTCAAAATATCAATAGACATTGATGAATCCAGCATTTGCAATATAAAATGAGGAACCATGCTTGCTGAACTCTTGATTGAAACTGCACTAATTATATGGGACGAAGCTCCAACGACACACAGACATTGTTTTGAAGCATTAGACCGCATGCTATGTGATATTCTTTCTGAAAATTGTCCTTCAAATTCTATTATACCTTTTGGAGGGAAAACTAGTGTGTTAGGGGGTGACTTTAAACAAATATTTCCCTTTGTTCCTAAAGGCTCACGATCTGCTGTCATTAATGCATCAATTACAAACTCAGAACTATGGAAACATGTCACAGTGCTAACCATCAATATAAATATGAGGCTACTTAATACATCTCTACGAGACATTCAAAGAAAACAACTGCATGAATTTAGTGAATGGGTTCTGGCTGTTGGTAATGGAACCTTGCCTATGATTGCAAGAGGTGGTGAGGCCTATCCTTCCTGGGTTATAATTCCTGATGAGTTGCTTATTAGAACTAATGGTGATAAAATAGCTGCTATTGTAAATGAGGTATATCCTTATTTTCTTGCATCATACAAACATCCTGACTGCTTGTCTTCTTGTGCAATTGTTTGCCCTAATAATGCAACAGTTGATGAAATAAATGATTATGCCATTGGCTTAGTCCCAAGAGATTCAAGGATACATCTCAGCTGTGACACAATATCAAAATGCTCTGAACAAATCCTAGATTTTGACCTGCTCTATACACCTTAGTTTCTTTACTCAATAAATGCTGCCAACTTCCCTACACATAAGCTTGTTTTGAAATAAGGTACTGTTGTCATGCTGCTTTGAAACCTAAACTAGTCCATAGGCCTCTGCAATGTATAAGGCTATTAATCAAAAATTTAGGTGAAAGAATTTTACAATGCATTATACTTACTGGATCACACATTGGTGAAACTGTTTATATACCTAGAATTACATTAAGCACAACAAAAATAAAATGGCCTTTTTCATTACAGATAACACTTGAGGTGTGACTTTGACACTATTGCACACGAGAAGAGAGATATGAGTTTAGAAGGTCAAGTGGTATCTAAGAAGAACATTTTTCGATATCTAGAATCAATACTATAGATGGATGGGGATATTGATGCCGACGTTAGCTATAGAATCAAAGCAGGCAGGTTGAAATAACGCCAAGCATCTAACATCCTTTGTAATAAAAGGATATCTCAGAAGCTAAAATACAAGTTTTATAGAATGACGATTAGATCTGTTATGCTATATGAAGTAAAATGTTAGTCTAAAAAGGACGTCATGTTCAACAGCTAAGTGTTGCAGAAATACGCATGTTACGTTAGATTTGTGGTCATATAAGAATGAATCGAGTCTGAAACGAGGAAATACGTGATCGACTATGGGTAGCACCAATTGAAGAACGGTTGAGGTGGTTTAGCCATGCCCAAACTAGTATATTGTAAAATATTAAGTCAAAATAATGAGGTGAAGATAGATAGAGAAAGACCAAAACTAACATAGAGAGATACAATAAGAAGAATTTAAAATAGTAGAATATAGTTGAATGTTGAAAAACAGCTATTGACGTGTCTGATTTGAAGGTTCTTATTAGGTTTTAATTCTAGCCTATCCTAACTTGTTTGGGACTGAAAGACTGTGTTGAGTTGAGTTGTTGCATTGAGTTGCATTACAGAGAAGACAATTCCCGATACGAGATTCTGTGACCTCAATGATAATACCAAGATTATCCACAATAATCTTGTTTTGCTTGATTAAGCTGTAATAAAATACTCAATACATTATTTCTTATATCTTTACCCCAGTACATTGCACCGATACTATCATTCATATTCAAAAATGCAGGGGAACAGCATACATGCACAGATTTACCCACCTACAACTCAAAAGCTAAAGCTTCTCCCTGTAGGAAGGAAAAATCTATTAGATTGACTCCTTGTGTCAAATATGCAACCAGAACATGTAGACCAGTTGCCAACGAAATAATGGTCTCATTCACTAAGTGGACATCTCTTGAAGAATCCCTTGATGTTTCTGATGATTTTCCTGGTCTCACACTCTTTTAACACCTTTTGAAGATATTTCATCTCTTGTGGATAAGAATTTCTTCTATGTCGGTATGATACAGTCTTTCAGCTACATATTATTATTTCTGCCTTTTATATTACTATGTCATCAGCTAATTCTGTGTATTATCCAATCAGATATTATGGGTGTCATTACTGAAATCAGTGATACAGCTACTCTGCGTCCTAAGACGAGAAATACTGTCAGCTTAACAAGGACTTTGCAAATCTGTGATGCAAGGTTAGTTAAATCAAACCTATTTATTTCCTTTTTATGACCTGGATTAATCTTATACCCTAATCTGGAAATAGCTAACCCCATGAGCTACTAACCTACACTCATCCCATTCAATTATAATTACACCATAAACTTTTCCATAAATCTACGAACCTAGCGATTCGATGCTGCTTGTCACATTCTGGGGAGAAAGGGTGACTGCTTTTGATGCTGACAAAACATTTGATGCTGGCCAAACTCAACCTCAGATTGTTGTATTTGTTGGCACACATGTCAGAAATTACAGAGGCATAGGTATAATCATATAAAGTTATGAAATTACTACAGTTTCTATTAAATACTGTGAACAAGACCTAACTACTTATGTCATGGATAGCAAGCCTCACAATAACTGGAAGCTCACCTTTCCAATGGTACATTAACCTCAACATACCAGAGGTGCTTGAGCTAAAAATAAAGGTAGTGTTCTTATTTTTGGCTATCTTCCTGATACATCTGCAGCACTGTCTTTAACCTTCCAAACAACATCATCCATAAATTTTAAATGCATCTTTTGTTTGTAGCTTTAGTGCAAACTTCCAACCAATCAAATGGGTTCAAAATCCTCAGACAGGGTACAAGCAGGACATTCCCCAAGAGAAAACAATCGAAGAAATCCTTGCCATCAATCCTCACAAAAACAAGGTTTCTGCTGTTTACTTCCTTCCTATTCATTACATCCTTATACGTGCTCTACCAGTATTACTAATTAGATGTTGTTTCTATGCAGGGAGCACGTTATATAGTCAATGTGACTAAAAAAATATGTAACGAAAATTCCTGGTGGTACAATTCATGCTACATATGCTATAGGACTTCAAAACCATATTGCTCAACTTATAAATGCACCAGCGGCTCCTATATAGGAATTGCAGCACCAAGGTTACTATCACAATAAAAATGATTTTGTACAACTTTAGGTTTTACAGCAAACAGATTCTTATAATTATATTCTTCTATCCACATAGGTACAAGGTTGTGGTCATCGCTGTGGACGATACTGCCAGCACTACATTTATCCTTTTTGGAAAAACTGCACAGCTTCTGCTATGTAGACCAGTTGAATCCCTTATTGAAGAAAACCCACCTGACAAGGAATTTATTCCAGATGAAATTATATCTTTTCTTGACCAAAGATTTGTATGGAATGTCAGCTACACACAAGAAGCTGTATGAAGGAACCAGGAGTCCCTGCAAGTTAACAGCATTGTGTCATCTCATGCCTCATCTGAGCCACTGATGTTAATGTCTCCAAGTACTTCGCAGCCAACATCAGCTATCATATCAGCAGGTTCATCCAGCTCCCTCTAACCCCCAGCAATAACAAGTGAAATCAGTACTCCATCACTGATATCAGCCACAGAGAAACAAATTGTGTCAGCAGAGGCTACCCCATCAACACCACTAAAAAACCCTATCAGTAAAGCAGAGGACGAGGCACCGACTAGCAAACCTACATCAAGTTCAACAAAGAAAAGGTTTGCTGTTTCAGTCTGTCGTATGCCATCTGCAGCTACACAGCCATCACACCCTGATAAGGTTTGCAATCTAGTAGCGCTACTCATAAAAAATGCTTTCTATGGTACTATATAACATGCAATCTTATTGTGCAAAGCCCTGGCCAAAAGACTTCACATGATACATCCTATGATGAGGTTGACCACTCTGCCTCCCAAGATAAGGTACTAGTATTTCTCTATACAGCTAACAGATAGCATTTAACTACCTGATTCTACAAGGCAAAACAGCTTGCACTGTCAACAGATGACAACCAGCCTAAAGACACTTCCAGACCAACCGAGAGCACCAGCAAGAAAAGGTACCTGCACCCATATTTCCTGCATTCCAGACATAAGCATCCTTTTACTGTGCCTCGTCTAATGTTATAGGAAATGTTGCATCTCTTACTCTAACTCAACTTAACACAGATTTAAAACTCAACGACAACTCATATTAATAACTATTTTTTAAGCATTTTTATTTAATTACAGATATTCGGATATTTTAATTCTCTTTTTATTATCTGTTAAATTTGGTTTTCTTTTATATTTCTTTATATTATTATCGGGATTTAGAATTCTACAACTGGCGCCTTTTGAGAGTCTTATTTGAACATTACCAAACTATTTTAACCGATGTTGAATAAGTTTTTTTTAATTGGTGCTACTTCTGATCGATCACGTATATTCTCGTTTATCTATTCTTCTATGGCCATAAATCTAACGTAGCATATCTATTTTTGCAACACTCATCCTCTGTCCTATTGAACAAATTGTCAAAACACTTTTTTCATCTATATCTAATCTCATTCTTCTTCAGTAATGATTTCTCATTCTTAATACACTTAACTTGATTGAAGTCTCTTGTCTTTCTATCACAAGGTTTAGCTATTTTATAGATGTCTTTCTCTTCTTTCGTATTCAGACGTTGATATAGATCCTTAAAAGCTCATTATTTTACCTCAGCTTATTTTTCAGTCTTCTTTGTCACCTTTCTCTATGTTGTTCTCACTTCTATCGTGATACATTTATAGCATTTTTTTCCTTATTAACTCTTTGCACGTCTTCGTTTCACTATAAAGAGTTTTTAGTTTTACATTAACTTCATTTGGTCACTCTAAATAACACAACAACAAAGTTTTAAATAAGTTGGGTAAACTAGAGTTAAAATCTAATAAAAGATTTAAATCACTATTCAAATACGTATATTTTTAGTTATATTTTATTATCCCATGTTAATTTCATTTCACAATATACCCTTGGGTTTTTAGACATGGCTAAACTATACACATTTGATTATTTTTTACAATACTCAAGCTGTTAAACATACCATGGCTAATATTCTGTCTCATATAGCATAGTAAGTTTAATTGATGTTTTATAAAATTCGCCTTTTAACTTCTGCGTTATTCTCTGCGAAGAGAATGCCAGATGCTTAGTGTCACTTTATTCAGCCCGTTTTAATTTTATGGCTAATGTCTGCATTAATGCCCTAATCCATCTATAGCACGATTCTAGATATCAAAATGTCATTAGATATTACTTGGCCTTCTAAACTCTAAATTCTTTGGTCTATTATAGTAACTCTAGTTTCTTATTTAATCTCGCTCGGCTCTTATTAACTAATACTATATCATCTACGAAAAACATACACTAAGCGATATCCTACTTTATCCATATCCATTAATAATAATAATAAGAGCCACGGGCTCAAGTCTAATCCCTGGTGTATTCATATTTAAGAGAATTGAGAAATTTAGTCTTAATTTTAGTTTATATTAAAATTGGTATTGCATAAAGTTATATTAAAATTATTTATGGCAATTGTGGTAAGAGTGTATATTGATATAGTTTACGTTATGAGAATCTGTTTTTTTATGTGTGTAATTTTGGACAAAAGCTAATAAATTTAATTTTAAAGTGTGCTACATTAATGGCTGAAAAGTGTGTTTAGGTCAGTTGCACAGAATGAGCATGCCATAATGATGGTGAGCGAGTAGGCTGGTAAAGGTCAAAAGCTAGCAGCTAAATCGGTAGACAGGCAAAAAGTTAGTAGGCCAGTGTAACGGGATGACATGGAAGCAGTCTAGCACAGAGGCGCAAACGCATGTGGGACTAGTGGGCCAGTGTGGCAGTGACGAACTACTTACAGGTGGGTCTAATGTGGCGGTGTCTAACGCGGGCAGGCTCGCACACATTGGCACGGGCGATCCATAGGACAGGTGTCAGTGCATAGTGCGTAATTGGCAGTGTTGTGGTAGGCGTACGAGCAGGATTTTACTCTATGGCCCTCTATATTAGGATGTATTAGGTGACATGGCGCAATCTGGAGTGTTGATTTTTAATCTGACGGTTGAGAGTGGTTGAGTAGTGGTTACGAAATTTTAAGTGTATTTAGGCTAGATTAGTATGATAATTAATCTCTTTTTTTAATGTATGTCTAGCGATCGGATTTTAGATTGACTTGTTTTTTCTATGATTTAGGTTAATTTTTGAGTTTGATTGGTTAATTATTTTCAAATCTTATATTCTTAATTAATTAGAGTTTAATTAATTTTGATTAACTTAAAATAATTTTATTTCGTTAATATCGATTGATGTGATTTTAGTTGGGTTTATTTATAAATGGTCTAGTTTATTTTGGATAGACTCATGGCTATAATTTTATAGTCTAAAAATGTGGTTTTATGTTTTGTGATTAGAAGGAAGTGTTAAAATTATTTTTTAGTTCTGCAATCAGTGTGAGTCGATCCTATAACAACTTATTTTCAGCCTCTATATAAGAAAACATTAATATTTGATCAATGACCACTTGCATGAGTTGTATATATATAGACCTGACCCTCTTATATACACTCGGGGTCTTAGTCGCTGTACATATTTCTACATGGTATCAGAGCGAGTCTAGACATCTCTCACCGGCAAGCCGACCTTTTTCCTTCTCGTCGTTAACGTCTTCTCCCCGTCGCCAACCGTCTTCTCGGTACTCTCCTCGCTCTCTCGTCTCCGTTTCATTCTTCTCCCCGTCTTTCCCACAGTCACTTTCTTTTCTCCGTTCCACCTTCGCGCGACAAGACGACGGTCTTCATCTACCTCCTCGTCTCGCCTCGCACCCTTCTCCGCCCTTCTTGCTTCGTGTATCCTTTCTTCTCTGACGCCGACACACCTCTGCGCTCGTCGTCTTCATTGGCTGAACTTGTCCGTCCTCCCATCGGCTAGACTTGTCCATCTCTCCATCAGCTGGAACCCTCCCTCGGTTCCCGCTTTTTCCAACACGCTCAACGGCTCTCGAACGCGAACCTTCTTCCCTCACGTCCGAGCCAATCTGACGTGTCCATGTGTCCACGGACACGAATCCCTGCCTCCCGGACGCGAACATATTCTCTTCACGTCCGGCCCCTCTCCGTCTTTTTTGCGTCTGCTCCACTCCTTGACCTCTATAAGTCCACGGATATGAATCTTCCCTTGACGGACGTGAATCCTCGCACGTCCGTGACCCAACTACTCTCTGACCCACCTACTCTGCCACCACCTTTTCCTCACCTACTCCGCTGCCTACTCCATATCGGCCAACCACTCTCCATCGGCTGGCCGGCCCACTCTCTATCGGCTTCTTCCTCCCATCGGCTATTTGTCCCTGCTCTTCTCTCGTCATGGCCACCGAGTTCGCCCTCAGCTCCGGCAATCTCCCAGTCGCCGAGTATACTCCGGCTCTCGGTGCCCCAGACCACACTTCGGGCACCACCTCGCCGATCTTCTCCCCTCCCTACGCTGCTGTGAACGTGAAATATCACGTTTCTATCTCTCTTGACCATAACGCCAACTATTCTAAGTGGGTTTTCTTCTTCAAATTCCTCTGTGGAAAGTTCGGCTTACGATCACATATCGATGGCTCCGCTCCACCTCGCCCTGAAGACCCCCAGTAGGACATCACCGAGTGCTACATGCACATCTGGCAACTCGGCTCGGTCGACGACTCTATCCTCGACCTCGCCATGGACGATACTGACCCCACCCGCCCGAGATCTCTAGGTGGCTATCGAGCGGATCTTTCTCGTAAACAAAAAGCCCCGCACCATCTTACTCCTCAACGAGTTCCATTCCATGGTACAAGGAGAATCCTCTGTCTCCTCGTACTGTCAGCGCCTCAATGTCAGCGCCTCAAGGTCAAGGCTGCTGCTCTCCGGGATGTTGGCCACCCTGTGGCCAACTCTCAACTCGTTCTCGTCCTTCTGTGAGGCCTCAACCACCGCTTCTCAAACATCGCCGATGACATCGCCAATGTCACACCCCTTTCATCGTTTGTCCGGGCCCATGACATGTTAGTTCTTAAAGAACTCCGTCTGGCCAACGACGAGAAGACTGGCCCACACCGCTCTTCTTGTCGCAGCTGATAATGGCTGCCGAGCATCCTGCGCTGCCGCTTCCTCCCGTGGCTCTGGCGGCCATGGCTCTAGCCATGACAACAAAACCTGCACCAGGAAAGGCAAGAGCAAAGGCAAAGGCAGAAACTGATAGGGTCCGATGCAATCACGACCTACCTCAGTCCCTGCCTAACCTGCCGGTCTCATGGGTCCGTGGCTCTGCTACAACCCCTGGGAACCTCAGCTGCAGCCACACAGCCCCATCGGATGGCAACCAGGGGTTCTCAGCGCCCATCCCCATGCTCACCTGGCATCGGCTCCCATTCTGCCACCTCAGCCAATGCTATCGATACCACCCACCCAGTCGGTTCCCTCTTGGAACCAGGCTGGCCTCGTCACCGCCCTCAACCAGATGACACTCCAACCAGGCTAGACTCTGGGGCGTCCTCCCACATGGCGTCATCGGCCGGTATACTTCGTTCTTGTCACCCTCCCTTTGTCACCATCGGCAATGGCCACTCTCTTCCTGTCTAATGCCGAGGTGACTCCTCTCTATCTACACCCACTACTAACCTCCCTCTTCGCAATGTTCTTATCGTACCTTCCCTTATTCACAATCTTGTATCTATTCTCCAATTCACAAGAGACAACAACTGCTCCATAGAATTTGACGCTTCTGGTTTTTCTGGGAAGGATATCCCAACCCGGCGATAGATCCTTCGCTGCAATAGTGGCGGAGACCTCTACACCATTCCCGCTGCGCTGTCCACTCCACACGCCAACGTCGCCCTCTCCACCAACCTTTGGCATCTTCGCCTTGGCCACCCCGGCCCTGACGCTATCGCCACCCTCCATCGTAGTGCCTCTATCCGATGTACCCACAGCAGCTCCACAGTTTGCCACTCGTACCTCGCGTCCGTTTAAACTTATACATTGTGATGTATGGACATCTCTAGTTAAAAGTGTCTTCGATAATCAGTATTACATTGCCATACTTGACAATTACACACACTATTGCTGGACTTTTCTGCTCATCAGCAAATCCGAGGTCGCCTCTCACCTCACCAATTTTGCCGCATACGTTTCTACTCAGTTCAACCTCCCCATCAAGGCTCTACAAGCCGATAACGGTACGGAATTCGTTAACCGTACCGTTACAACCTTCCTCACCTCGCAGGGCATCCATCTACGGCTCTCCTGCCCCTACACCTCTCCTCAGAATGGCAAAGCCGAGCGTCTCCTTCGCACCCTCAACAACATAAGTCGTACTATGCTACTTCACACCCACTTACCTGCCATTTACCTTTCCACCCGACGGGTCATCGTCTCTCGTCATATCATTTTTGACAAGACATGCTTTCCCTTCGATCTGTTTCATCCAAGATCTTCCTCTAGCGATCTCGACTTCTTCCTTACCAACACCGTGCCGACCTGGTCTCCTCCACTATCCTCTCCATCGGCCCCCTCATCGGTCGCTGCTGAGGACTTACCTTTCACCTATCCCACTACTATTCGGTCCGATGTCCCACCCATCGACCTCACCTCTCTCATCGGCTTTAGCAGATCCCGTCCTTTTCCATCGGATACCCCACTTTCATTGACTCCTCAACCTCCATTGGCTCCCCCCTCCCTATCGGCTGCTCCATCTTCATCGGACTAACCGAACCAATCGGTCCATCCGACTCCATCGGCTTAGGCTGATGTAGTTCCCTCCTTTCCTCTCACCTACAGCCGTTGATCCAGAGCCGATGACGCCCCCACCCAACCAGTTCTTCCCATCTCTCCTGCACTCCCATCGGCTCTAGTTCCCTCCACCTCTCATATGGTCACTCGTCGATCTTGGTCCTCTTTACCACTTTCTTGGCATCTCCATCACCCGTTCCTCTCACGGGCTCTTTCTTTCCCAGCGCTAGTACGCCATCGATCTTCTACAGTGTGCGGGCATGGCCGATTGTCACCCCACGACCACCCCGGTTGACACTCGAGCTAAACTCTTCACTGCTGATGGCGCACTCGTTGCTGATCCCTTTTAGTATCGGAGTCTTGCCGGGGCTCTCCAATACCTCACCCTTACACGGCCTAACCATATGTACGTTGTTCAGCAAGTTTGCCTCTTCACGCACGCTCCGCGTGAACCTCACCTCACGCTGCTCAAGCGCATCCTACGCTATGTGAAGGGCACGCTTTCTAGCGGGCTGCATCTCAGCTCCAGCCCCATCGACTCCCTCACTGCATACTCCGACACGGATTGGGCAGGCTGCCCCGACTCTCGACGCTCTACGTCCGGCTACTGCGTCTTTCTCGGTGACACTCTAGTCTCCTGGTCCTCAAAACGTCAGACTACAGTGTCCCGGTCTAGTGCCGAAGCCAAGTACCGCGCCGTCACCCATGCCGTCGCCGAGTGCTGCTGGCTTCGCCAGCTTCTCCAGGAGCTCCGTGCACCCTCTCCTCTACGACCGTCATCTACTGCGACAATGTCAGTGCCGTCTACATGACTGCCAACCAGGTTCATCATCGACACACCAAGCATATCGAGATTGATATCCATTTTGTCCGTGACAAGGTCATATTAGGATAGGTTTGGGTGCTCCATGTACCATTGGCGCACCAGTTCGTCGATATAATGACCAAAGGCCTGCTCATACTTTTGTTCACCAGTTTTCGGTCCAGTCTCTGCGTCCGTTCTCCTCCCGCTACGACTGCGGGGGTGATAGACCACTGGCCTAGGTTTTATATATATAGACCCGACCCCTCTTGTATATACTCGGGGTCTTAGTCACTCTACACATTTCTACAATTACAATTCACTGGCTCATACATTTTCTATTTCTGTCCACATAGTGAGATGGCCACATGGAACAAGTCAGCAAGTATTTTTGTTATTTATATAAAACCTATCATCACCATCAGAAGCAACAAGCAAGCCGAGACCAGCATGAATGTTAAAGGCAGCAACTTTTCTTCAGAACATCTAAGTATTCTATATCATTGTAAGTGAGTCATGCTATCTCCAGAACCCCTGCATCTCCCTACAATGTAAGATACCAGTGGAGCTGCTACCATCTGCATTTGCATAAGACCTAAACTATCTATGCCGTATATTCAGCTAGATGCTTTTCTATGAAGTGAAACAATGTGCAAAAAACAATTCTTGCATGCCAGAAGTCACTACCATGCTGGGCCGAAAACTTCCTGCTGCTATCGCTTCATATAGGATGAAAGCGTTTCTGATTCGGAACCAAACCTAACTGGTACTAATTAAATTAACACCCAAAATAACTTCATAAATTTAACTATACTAGAGCAAATTCAACCATAAAGGCTAATGGAATAAGACAAAACCATTTGCTTCGTTTACGGTATAGGCTGCCAAAATATCACTATAAGCACCCTAACAGCAGCCCTAAACTCCTCAGTCAACAGGCAAAATAAAATGTCTATTGCACATTGGTGCGTTGATATTGGACTGGGTTAGCGGACAAGTAGACGACGCTGATGTTGTCGTAGTAGACCAATGTAGCGCGCTGTAAGGGGGACTGTAATTCACTGAGAAGTTGACGCAGCCAGGAAGCTCAGCAACGGTGTTGGCAACGGCTCGATATTCAGTTTTGGCACTTGGAGGACTAGGAAATGAGGTTGTCACTAAGGAAGACCGTATAGCTAGAAGTGGACTTGCGAGTGTCCGGACAACTGACCCAATCGGTATCAGAGTAGGTGACCAGTTCATGCTGCGCTGTGGGAAGGAGCACCAGATCCAAATGAAGAGTACCATAAACATACCGAAGGATCCGTCTAAGGGCAATCAAGTGAGGTTTCCATGGGTCATACATGTGGAGACAAACTTGCTGAACAGCGTAAGCAACATCCGGCGGAAATTATAGGTATCGTGAACTAGGTCACCAGTGACTACAGAGAGTTTCGGATTAGTGTCGACTGGAGTAGAGCAGGGTTTGCAGTCAGCCATACAAGCCCAATCAAGAATCTCCATTATGTATTGTTACTGAGACAAGAAAAGGCATCCATCACGGTGTTGAACTTGCATTCCAAGAAAATGGTGTAACTGGCCGAGGTCTTTCATGTTGAACTCATGCTGTAGAGCAGAGATGATGCGATGAAGGACAGCTGTGGATGAGGCAGTGAGCACAATGTCGTCCACATAGAGTAGTAAGTATGCTATGTCGGTGCCATGATAATAGACAAATAGGGAGGTGTCTGCCTTCACATTCATAAAGTCAAGTGAGAGAATAAAGGTGGCGAAGCGACTATACCATGCTCGAGGAGCCTGTTTGAGGCCATAGAGAGAATTGTTGAGGCGATAAACATATCTGGGATGAGTAGGATCCTCAAAACCAGCAGGCTGTGCAGCAAAAACAGTCTCAGACAGAGTCCCATGAAGAAAGACATTCTTCACGTTGAGCTGGTGAACTGGCTACCCACGAGAGAGGGCGAGTGAGAGCACTGTCCGAACTGTGGCGGGCTTGACAACAAGACTGAATGTCTCATCAAAGTCGATGCTAGGACACTGAGTGAAACCATGAATTACCCATCAAGCCTTGTATCGCTCGAGAGACCCATCAGCCCTAAACTTGTGCATGAAAATTCATTTGCCGGTGACAATGTTGACTTGAGGTGGTTGAGGGACAAGCTCCCATGTGTTGTTCTCTTCTTCCATGGTAACCAGCCAATTGGGATTGGCAAGGGCGCCATGGAAGGTGCGGGACACCGGTGATAGTGTTGTGCTGTTGTAGATACTGGGAAACCGGTGACCAACTTTAGCGCGCGTCGTCATGCCATGGTTGTTGGTGATGGGCTGCATGGACACGGCACCTTTGGGCAGAGCCAGCGTGCATGGCACCGTGAGTAGACTAGTAGCGGTCGGGGGCAGCCCGGGACTGTTGCAGCAGCAGGGAAAGCCGGGGCGCTAAGGGCTGCAGCAGCAGTAATGGTAGGTGGAGTGCCTGGAGTTGTAGCAGCAACAGGCACAGAGGGAGTGTCCTGTCGGGTGCCTGGTTGGACTAGAGAGATCGGCGTAGGGGCCGTGCTAGGCATCAAAGTGGCAGCCTCTATCTCAATGGCCGTGCCCGCGCTAGATGCCACATGAGGACAACCTGCGCTGGGTGCTGGTGGCGTGCCAACAATTGGGGCCGCACGTGGCTGTTCAAGAACACTAACGGGAGCACCTATAGGAAATAAAGGTAGAGGTGCACTGATAGAACTGCGCATAGAATTTGCATCGTCAGTTAAAAAATCAAGGGTTGTCGGGTCAGTAGGAGATGACTGTTGTGAGAAAGGGAAAGAGTGTTCATCAAACACGATGTGTCGAGAAATGAAAACACGATTGGACTGGAGGTTATGGCAGCGGTATCCTTTATGATGGGAGGAGTAGCCAAGAATAATGCACAAGGAGGATCGTGGTGCAAGTTTGTGAATGGTTGTGGCGGAGAGGTTAGGATAACAGGCGCAGCAAAAAACACGAAGATGGTCGTATTTGGGCTGGACCACCAAATAGGACATAGTGAGGTGTGGAGAATTGAAGAGTTTTGGTGGGTAGAATGTTGATAAAATGTGTGGCGACATGTAAGGCCTCAAACCAGTACGAAGGGGGCATGCAGGCCTAAAAGAGAAGAGAGCGAATCGCATTATTGATGGTACGGATGATGCACTTAGCCTACCCATTTTGAGATGAGGTATATGGGTAGGACATGTGGAGGTGTATGCCATGGGTGAGGAAGAAGGAGCGGGAGGTAGAGTTATCAAACTCCCAACCATTGCCACACTGGATGGCTTTTATAGTGACACTATATTGAGTGCAAACATAGGTAAATAAATGAGTTAGAGTGGCAAACATGTCAGATTTAAGACGAAGAGGGAACGTCCAAACATACTGTGAGTAATCATCAAGTATAATTAAGTAGTATTTGAAATCGAAAACACTGGCAACTGGAGAGGTCCACAAATCACAGTGAATAAGCTCAAATAAGCTAGATGCGATGAAGATAACTGAAAAGGAGGGCGAGTATGGCGTCCTAACTGACACGCATGATAGAAAGAATCAATTTTTTTAGTGCAACCAGGGATAACAGAGGCGACTTTGGACAAGGCGTCGTGACCAGGGTGGCCGAGCCGGCGATGCTAGAGTGAAGGCGAAGAATCAGCGGCGAGAACGGTGGCGTTGGGAAGGTGTAATGAGTAGAGGGGCCCAGAACTATTGCACCTTATGATCACCTTCTAAGACTCCAGATCCTTCACAGAATAGCTAGTAGGGTCAAATTCAACAGCACAATTGTTGTCAGTAGTGAACCGGCATACAGAAATGAGATTCTTAATAAGTCATGGGGATACAAGAACATTATTAAGGAACAGAGAGTTGGTGAGAGTGGTGGCGCAAGTGGCGGTGACAGGGAGTAAGCAGCCATCACCGACAATAATAGAAGAAGGAGAAGGATAATACGAAGTAGGGTGTGAAAGAGTGCAAGAGTTAGAGGTCATGTGGGAGGTGGCACCTAAGTCGAAGTACCATTCGTTGTTCGACGGCTGCTGAAGGGTCATGGTGCTAAAAGTTAAAGCGAGAAAGTGCTAATCCAAGGTTGCTGGAAGACTAATCTACGGGTTGTAGAAGCCGGAAGGAGCCGAGGCGCCAAGTGAAGGCAGAGGGGCACCCTACTGACCGTAGTAGGCAGCAAGAGTGGCCTGCTATAGGTACTGCTGAAACGGCACCGGCGAGAGCTGCTACGAGGCTGAGAAGGCCTCCCATTGGGCCAGCAGTGCCTGTTGGTGCGGTGGCTAGGCGGGCGAAGTGCGAGGCAGGGGCTGTGGCCTGGGGATGATGAGCCACGGGTTGTAGGATGTGGGCCAAGGCCTACTCGCCCCCTAGTTGAGTGAAGCAGACGTGCCTGAGCCACCGCCTTTGCCACCCCTGTGGTCACCTTTGCCACCTCTGTCGCAGGCGCTACGGCTACTGCCTTTGCCACTAAGACTGCTCCCTTTACCACCCTAGGTTGGTGGTGGGATGCCTAGAGAACTGTTGGGAGGCGAGGTAGGAGGACGAGGTGCTACTTGTGCCAGCGATAAGAGTTGTAGGGGAGACAGGGTCGGGGGCCATGGTAAGCTCCTCGAGTATGAGCTCATCGCAGGCCTCCAAGAAGGAAGGGAAGGGACGGCCATGTTGGAGATGGCGGCCAATGGAGGCAAACTGCTCATTTAAACATCCGATGAGGTTGAGGACGAGAGAGTGGTCGCTGATTAGTTCACCAAGATCGGTGAGGTTGTTGGTGGTGGTCTTGAGGAGCTTGCAATAGTTGGTGACAGAGAGGTCTCCCTGGACGAGTGTATGGAGTATGGCATCAAGGATGAGGGCCTGCGCCTTCAGGTTGCCGAGAAATTGGCTCTCGATGGCAAGCCAAGTGGTATGGGTAGTGATGCTTTGGTCACTGTGGCTCCTAACAATGTCGAGGAGGTAGTCAGAGAGAGTGCCGTAGAGCCAAGAACGTTCAACGCAATCTATGCACTCCCAGTCAGACGAGTTCTAGAGATGATCGTTGTGAAGGATAGTCTTGAAGAGAATACTTATCTAGGGTGAGTAGGAATTGCTCGCGCCACCGAGCAATGCTGTTGGAGTTGACGTCGAGAATGACATGGACAAGGATACGGATGTTCTGAATGATCACAGCTTGGGCGTGGAGGTTTAGAACCGTGGCGGCCTCCTAAAGAACCATGGTGGTGTGAACTGAGTGATGAGGGCCATCGGAGAGGGAAAACGCGACCTTGTCAGTGTCTTCCGGTGGGTCTTTAGGGGGAGGTACGGTGGCGGCCCACTCTAGGGCAGCGTGGACGCGTGCGGCGGCGGCATCGCGCTCGATGGCTACGGCGGCGGCCTCAGCCTTGGCCTCCTCCGCGCAAGCGAGGACGGCGCAGTAGGTCTTGGCCACGGTGGCACGGGCATCCTCTAGCCACTTGCGCTCGGCGGCGTCGCCAACAGCAGAGGGGTGGAAAGAGTTAGCCATGGAGGGAAGAGAGGGGCGGCGTAGGAGCAACAGGCCGAAGGGGGTGGCGCTAGAAGCAGCACACTAGAGATACGGAAGAAGAAGAATTGGGTGGAACCTGGACTCGTGATATTATGTAAGTAAGAAAGACTCCGTGTTGTATATTAGATTGATCATAAATTACATAAGTTTATAAATATATATAGACAGGGAACTTTAAGAATTTAAGGTGTAAATACTAAACTAGAAAATATCAGTCCTAATTAATACATATTAAGCAATATAAGTGTCTAAATCGGTGTATGGCTGCAGCCAGATCTCAAGACGTAGACACAAGCTTACAAACGTAACTTAACAGACCTCTATTACTAGGCCTGCCTTTGTTCATCAAACCAATTTGCAGATAGGAGACATTATGATGCTGAAAATAATCACGCGTATTCAACAGAGGTGGCCAATAGAAACAACCCACTCCATGTATACCAGCAAAGCCATCAAAAAGATCGCCACCAATGAAAAGAGGGCTTCCTTCCACACAATTGCAGACAAACAGAAAACAATTTAGTGGTCGATGATTTGGACGATGAAGGTAACGCTACAACATTTTTTTTAACTGTTAGCTATTGCAATAAAATGCATCCATTCCATCATACTCATAAAACCAACTCCTTTTATTCACACAGATGATTCAACTGACGACGGCGAAGAACACAGCAACCACCCATACTATATCGAAGGTATAATTCTTTCCAACCATACTATCATTCAGAAACTAATCCCAAGCCACATCTCTATTTTCCAATTTATTTCTGCTACCATCACTTCTATTATTCAACCATCCTCATTTTATAGCCAACAACCCTCATTATATCATTACACTTACGCATAACAAACACAATATTTATTCGTTACCTATACCTTTAATAATATACAGTGTTGTCCATCCATCACTCAGTGCAGCGTTTTAATGATGGCATAATATATAGTATATAACGGAGTAGTACCCTAGACAAGACTACATATGCTCTATCTTATTCTATTACAGGAGTGATATACGCATGCGGTCCACACTCACACGCTTAAAATTTTGTCACTTCAACACACTTAAATATGGATATCTCTTCTAGACCCAACTTTAAGAAAACAATTCAAACAAATCCCCATGGAAAAGAAACCCCTTGAACTCAACATAGAGCAAAATTACTTGTATTTAAAATGAAAACCCACTTTTCAACTAAATAAAAAGTAACTTTTAGCTTAAAATTGAGTATACTCTAAACTAGTTTTAAATATTTTAAATGGAAAAAAAATAAGCAAAAAATTCAAAATTTGAGCCATGATGCATCCCTAATTAACCACCGTTACTCGGTGCACATAGCAGTTTACAATATAGTAAGCAGGCACTTTCCTAGATGCACATTTGTTATTCCACACAAGGTACAGCCATGTGGTTTAGATTTTGACCAGCATTTGTTGAGACTATCTTATATCTTCCAGTGTTAGAGTTTAGACAACGTGCGATTCCTTAACCTCTTTTGTTTCTTCGCTGATAAGTCATAAATAAACTTTCTTTCGAGAGAAATTAAGAGCAAATGTCACTTTAATGTGATCATATGAATTGAAATTTTGGAACTTGTGTGATGATAGGTGCCGTCTCACATAAGCAAAACCATATGTTTCTTTCATATAAAAGGAAAGAGAGGACGACAAAAACTCTATTCTCTGTCCAATATTTTGTATGAATAAATACATGATAGTCTAAAATAAGAGGGCTCAATATAATTTGGATAATTATTTAGAAAAGAACTACGACTAAGTTACGACTTTATGACTAACTGCTTTAAGATTTTGTAGGAGCTATGGCTCTCTCCCACAATGGTGTGAGGTGCAAAAGAAAGAAAAATTATATGTTTTTAATAAAAATAGTGGTGATGATATACTCGTGTATTTATTGGGAGATCAAAAGGAAAACACTAGTTAGTGTTTGGTTTAAGTGACAAAGTGGGGAGAGACCCTTAGAGGTGTTTGATGAGAGTCAAGTAGGGATGGGATGATCCCTATAGAGAATGTTATCTCAAGGTCCAAAACAGTGTAGTACCAAAAAGATGGTAGACCAATCCATCCTACTCTCTCTATGTCAAACATGTGGGCTATACCATTCCATCCCTTAAAAACATGATCATCCTATCCATTGTGCCAAACATGCAGTTAGGACCATCTCATCCCTAACAACACTGATGGCTCCAACTCATCCCATCTTATCCCAAAACAAACAAATGCTAGGAGTTTTTATTTCCTACAATTATGATTAGAAAAGGGTTCATGTAGATGGAATTCCTCTAGAAAGGGTTAATATATCCACAATAGAAGAGTCAAATTAATGACAGCTATATATTGGCATTATTTTAAAATTTTATTTACTGTAATAATCTACCTCTGAAATCCCATTAGTTCGGCTCCCACGGGGAACGTGTTTATCTACACGTAGAGATGTCGTTCGAAAGGAGTTAATATTTCCACAGCAAAAAAATCGAATTAATGACATCAATTGGCAACATCTATCTACGAATTAAGGATTTGCCCGGAATAACAAAAAAAAAGCCTAAAGAAAGATCAATATAATATATATAATGTGGGTTGATGAGGACAACACGACCTCTTTCTAAAATTTGTTTTGTTCTTTATTGCTCTAATGTACATGCATTCGATAAACTACAAAAGTTGACTTCGTTATCGTTATTTATTCAGCCCAAGTTCTACAGAATGGGTTGGGCTTACATAAGAAGCCAGCAGACAAGCCATACACACATCAGGGAAAATTTCCAACCACCAAACAGTGATCCTGACCATACATGTCCGTATCTTGGGATAAATGAAGCAATCTCTTCCATGTGCTAAAATACACAAACTGCAATATGATTCTTGTGTTGTATTTTTCATCTACATATAATTGATCAAGGGTTCTATTATTGTTTTACCCAACATTACCAGTATAATATGAGAACGAACACCTCTTTTTATTACTTCTAATAATTAATGTTTTACACTTTTTTTATAAAGAGATCGATAATCAATGTGTGTTACCAATTGCACTATAACACAAAAGGAAAAGGTCTAATATAACTTCATAAAACAAGACAACTGAGTGTTTTGCATTCATTAATTAAGTATGAAAATAGATTCAAATAACCTCCTAAGAACAGTTGGAGATGGTTTTGCCGCTATGGCTTTGCTGCAGACCTTAGTTATAGCTGTCTTTGTATTATTAGTGGCTTGTCTCTCTAGATTAACATTTCTTTTATTTGTGTTCACTAAATTTGACTTATGTTGATAGGAACACTAAATTTAACTTTATTTTCCATATAAGCTTAGAATATTCTATTCCAATCTTTATCCCTCGTGATGGAAACCACACCTGACTGCTAAAGATGCTGGGTCAAGATTCAAAGGCCGGAAACCTCTCTAAAGAGCGACGTAATTTATTTCAGTCAACTAGTGGCCCTGTTCTAAAATGCTACCAGCTATTCCCTCCATTACAGAAAGACTTTATTTCTAGCATTTAAAATTTGCTCCAAAAAACTTCATTTTAGGGGTAATAGCCAATTAGGTTAAGGCATACGTATTTAATTAGAGTCTAGAAAATACAACCAAGAAAATACAATAATGAATCATAGGCATTTGTATCCACTAGAAAATACAACCAAGAGGGTTAATAAATCATAGGCATTTGTATCCACTATAAATTTGTCTGATAATTGCTAGAAAATTAATGTAGGAAGGGGAATACTAGATTATCATCATAGGCGTACTACTCAAACCGCTAATAAACGGTATATTTTTTTGAAAAAAATATATAGAAATTTCTTGGAACACCTCTTAAATCCATTTCTAAAATTTTACTATTTAATGCATTTGGTTGTGCCGTAAATTATCATCACAAAATCATATTAATATACCATTCATCTTCTACAATCTGAAATAAACTATGCGCGTTACACATAGCCCAGTTTGGGGCAATTTTGTTATCGTCACTTATAAACCTAAGATTGCAAATAAAATAATAATTTTATGGCATGACTTTTATGTTTCTGCTTTTAGTGGTCCAAAACACAAGTGAGTGACAAAAATGAAGGAAAAAAGCACTTAAATTAATTATAAAATTAAGTCCTAAAATACAAAATTCAACTAATATAAGCTGGTTCATAATTTTGCATGCAATTCACCCAATTCATCAGATTCAGTTGCCCCCTTATAATTAAGTAGTAATATAACTAGTACAACAATATAATTAAGCTCTCCTCCATCGATCAAAGAAGAAAAAAAGGCAAGAAACTCATAAGTGAGAAAGCAAGGATATGATGGGGCAGGTACATATATATATTCAGCACGTGGTAGCAAACATGAATTTTCTCTCTCTCTTCCTCTTCACTTCAACCATACTCTATACATAAATAGATATATATTAATTAATTAGTCTCAGTTTTACCAAACCTTTTTTCTCTCCTCTCTTTCCACCAAAGTTTGATATTTCCACAACGTTTAATTCCCATCTCTGCAACTGTGAAAGCTACTTGCACTTGGGCTCATCCCTTCACCTAACCCCATTAGAGCAAAATCCCCACATGCTCTTTTATGATCAGCATGTCTTTCTGTCTGTCTCTTTGTCTATGCATATGAATATGCTGGTCTTAACTAGAAACTGAACCCATGAAGAACCTTCTAATTGATGATGAAGCTCACATCAGGCTGACCTGCCTGCAGGGCAGCAAAAAGCTAAGCATCAAATCCCACCTAACGGTGTGGTAGTACATGTGTGTGAAAAAAAGGTGATGTCAACTTAATTTCAGTAAATCCATGAACATCTCTGTCTACTCATGATTAACCAGGCATAATGTGCACAATCCAATTGATGTTGTTGTTGATCATGCATTTTTTTATGTATTTTAATATTTGAGTTCGTGTTACAAAATGTATATACATGAGACGAAATGTTTTAGTACAATATTTGATAAATGGATGAAGTGGCCTAATTAAGCTCTGGTTTTGCTTTAGGGTGCGGCGGAGGACGTTAAGATGGTGTGGAAGAGCCACATAGGGGGATTTGTAAGTTGGCACAGAGGTACATCATGAAGTGGAGGTACACGGCGTGGCATGGATGACGAAGTTTCATGTAACCAACCAAACACTTAGTTAAAACGATTGATGTGGCAATCTGTGGCCGCGAGCAAACCAAACAGGCCCTTAATTGAACAAAAATCGTGCCTGAATCAGCGCCACAAACGAAGCTGCTTGTGCAGCATGAAGATACCTTGGAAAGTTCCCAGGTTACCTTGGATCAAGGATCTCAATGAACATGGTGTGTGTATCTCTTTAATTTCATATGATACAGTGTGTACAGTGCTAGCTGTAAGTTGCAGTAATATTTCATAGCTACCACAGTTGTATATTTCATGCCACTAATTTAATCCTTCTTTTGGTGTACTTACACGTGGGTTAACTACTAGTTAATTCCACTCCTGTGCCATTGGCCGCGCTACAGCTCGCCGTCGTCCTCCGCCGCACAGTCACGTTGAGCCCGCCGGCCATGTGGGCGGTCATGAGAGGCACGAACGCCGGCGTGCGCCCCTCGTCGACGGGGCGGAGCTCGAAGCGGCGGAGCACGGCGCTGGCCACGAACTTCATCTGGACGAACGCCATCTCCTTGCCGAGGCACGTCCTAGGCCCGCCCTGGAACACCGGGTACTTGAACGGCGACACGCCGGCGAACGCCGCGGCGGCGGGCGCGGCGTAGGCCGCGAAGCCGTCGTGCGGGAGGGAGAGCCACCTGTCGAGGCTGAAGTCGGCGGCATCGGGGCCCCAGATGGCCTCCATCCTCCCCATGCCGTACTGGAAGTAGGTGACGCGGTCACCGCGCCCCACGGCCGTGCCGTCGGGGAGCACGTCGTCCGCCGCCGCGTGCTTCGAGTCCCACGCCACCGGTGGGTACAGCCGCATCGTCTCGCACAGCGCCGCGTGGAGGACGCGCATCTTGCGGTAGTCGTCGAGGTCGAAGCCTTCGCCTTCCTCCTCTCCAGTGGTGGCGCGGGCGCGCCTTGTGGTCGCCATCTCCTCGAGGACCTCCTGCTCAACGTCCCGGTGGCGCATGAGGAGCCAGAAGAACCAGGTGAGCGCCGAGGAGGTGGTGTCGCGGCCGGCCATGATGAAGCTGATCACCATGTCGCGGATCGCCTCGTCGGGGTACCCACATTCAATCATCCGCGACAGAAGGTCGCTCCTCGCGCCGTCGTCGCCATTGCCTTTGACCAGGAGGAGCGCGCGCTCCTTCCTCCGGCTACGGATGAGCCCCATCACGGCCTCGTGGATCACCCCCACCTCCTCTCGCAACCGCCGCTCCGACCCGGCGTCCAGCGCGCGCTTAACCTTCCACACGGCGGCCACGGGCGCCGCGCCTCGCCGGGCGATGATCCCCGCCGCGGTGTCGAACGCCGCGGCCAGCCTCGGCGCCGGCAATGCCGGGTCGAGGCACCCCGGGTCAACGCCGAGCGACACGCGGCAGATGACGTCGAACGCGAACCGCCGGAGCACGTCTTGCATGTCCACCACGCCGCCTCGAGCCGCCGCAGCCAGCGCCGGGACGAGGCGGTCCTGCGCCTCGGCCTCGAGCACGGTCACCTCCAGCTCCCGCAGCGCCCTCGCCGAGAACTCGTGGCTGACCAGCTTCCGCTGCGCGTGCCACAGCTCGCCGTCGACGTTGAAGATCCCCATGCCGAGGAGGTCGCCGAGCACGTCGGTGAAGGGCTTCCCCTTGGGGTAGTTCCCGAAGTTCCCCTTGAGGATGTGCTCCACGTTCGCCGGGTTCGCGGTGACCACGGTGCGGCGCGCGCCCAGCCGGTCGACGACGATCGTCTGCGTCGGCGACGCCGCCAGCATCTCCGTGTACCAGTCCAGCAGTCGCCGCCGGTTCAGGTAGAACACCACCAGGCACCCGATCACCGGGTAGCTCCTCGGCCCCCACCCACCATGGCCACCGCCGCAAGAAGAACAAGAAGCTGACTTACTAAACCTCATGGAGCTCACCATCACCACCACCAAGAGGCAGCTCCAAGCTGCCACGAACCACGCCATGAAGCAGAACATGCTCTCCTACTACCCACTACCACTACTACTCTACTGCTCCTGCTGCTGCTGCTGCTGCTACTAATTTCTTGAAATTCTAGTGAGAGAGAAGAAGAAGAAGGGAGAAGCATGGGAGAGATGGCTATGGACTATTGGGAGGTGTATATGTGTATATATATGTGTGTCTATATGTGGATATATGGGGAAGGAGAGGAAGGTCGGCAGGGGGCGAGCATGCTCTGGGAGGTCATTGTTAATGCACGTTTTATTTGCTTGGGGGGGGGGGGGGGGGGGGCATAGTCATGGGCAAAATTATAAGGCTCCGTTTGGTATCGCGGTGTGGTATGGTTTTTCAATCCAGGTGTTTTGACAACCTACTTTCGCGCCAGAGTCACCGTGCATTGTTCCGGTTTAGAGGCGATAATTGAAGTTATTGCGACGCGATATAACCTCTTTCCATTTCTTTTTTTCTCATTTTGTGGTCGATATGGTCCTTTGGCCCACATAGAAAACTAAGTGGACTAACTCTCAATAAATTTCTAGCCTTAGTGACAAGATCCACAGAAAAATATCTATTTTACCCTTATGTATGCAATAACAAATTAAAGAAAAATGATGTACACAAATGAATGGGTGTATTACCCTAAAGCTGGTCAAGCCAAGCCGAGTACACACGACATTCATGAAATTGAGTGCCTTTCTATAGTAGCATTATGCATTTATTTACATAAACAAATCCACCAGTCACAGCTAGCCATTTTGCTACAGTAAACATAAGGGTAAATTATACATTTACCGTGGATCATTCAACAAGTTCTCCCTCTATTCTTATAACAAGAATTTTTGGATTTATCCTAATAATTCAAACGTTTCTAAGGGCTGTAGGTTAAGGGACAAACTTGGAGGACACAGTTGGACTAAATAAAATGTGTTGAATATAAAATCGACCATGGAACGAAACTTAGGGGAACAAACTATCTACTCTCTCTCCTTCAAAACAATATGTTCATTGAAAAAAAAGGAACAATTTCTGCAATGAGCAGATGCCTCTGCTCTCTGTTGGAATTCAATAGCCGAAGCCAGGCTCATGCTTGAATCGCTGGGGAAATATATACCCCATCTCACTAGGCTAATTAAGCTAGCTAGGCAAATTCCTGGTTGATACATTTAACAAAAGAAAATCATGTGAAGTTTGCAAGACTATCTCAAATAATTTCATTAAAAAATAGTTAAGGAAATTAATTACCAGTTGTAGGGACATTGATGAATGACAATATAATTAAAGACTACAAATCAATTCAATTGTATTTGCAGGATATAGAAAACACGATCAAGTTTGTTTTCCACATTTCATCAATCCTTTTCAACACTTTTTCCCTCAGCACTATGCTTGATTGAGTTTACATTGAATTTTCATGGTCTTGAAACATTTCTCTACATTTTATATTAGTTGTTTTCGAATGTTCTCTAGAAATTTTTTTTCATGAAAGTACATATAAGCATGTGAAGTAGTAGGGAACGCTCCATCCTCCATCTAAACCCGCATGTTTTGGTGCATGCCTATGATTACCTAAAGTTAGACATTTTTAAGAAAAACACCACCCAAGGAGGAGACATTACATTTAATTGTGAGAAAATGCACCAAATGTCATAATTTCATATGTCGAAAACCACAAGGTGTCCGCGTCGCTACCACCCCAAGGGCGACACAGACGCAACTAAGCGGCAGCCGCTGCCACCTTCCTCCCTCCCCTCCCCAGCCTTGTTGACAAGTTGAGCGGCTTCAACGATTGTGGTGGTAGGGATCTTCTTCTTCCTCCCCTCAACACACATTGGCTAGGGTACCGAGGTGACTAGGGAGGTGTTGCTAAGATCTAGGCCCCTTTTGGCTGAACAGCAGGGTGGAAGAGGCAAGCCAACGCGCTAGGGTCACAAGCAACAGTAGTGAATGGTGGTGGAGGGTGTGGAGGAGGCGGCTCGGGCTACTAGATCTAGTGCCTCCATAGCTAGATCCGATAGCGAGGACAAGACGGCACCGTGGAAGTGGCATAACGTAGTGTGCAGAAGGCGGGGACTTGCGCGACCTGGTGTGGAGGCAAGGCAATGCCTAGGAGCTGATGCTACTGGTGTTGTTGTGGCCTCCTTCGACCTTGACGATGGCGGTGGTGGTGAGCATCTAGACTTGGTCTAGCCTTTGCCGCTACTTTGATAGTGCACGATGAAAGAAGAGAAGGGGTCGGTTGGGCTGGTAGAGGAAGAGGACTGATGGAGGCGACATGGGCAGATCCACATCGAGGAAGGGCGGACGTGCCTAGCCCTAGGATGATATGAGCCATAGCAGCTTGAACGGCGTCAGATTGTGATGTCAACGATGAAGGTTCATATAAACACATGGGCAAGGTGGTTGTGCTAACCCACTACTAGAGAAATGGTTTTTTAGTACCGGTTCATAACCTCTCGTAGTCCCGGTTGTATAATCGGTACGCGCAATCCAGAACTAAATATGGGTATTTTTAATCTCAGTTCAATTTACCGATACTAAAAACATATCTTTAGGACTGGTTAACCAACTAGTACTAAAAATGATTTTTTTGCTATATAACTTTTTGCTATTTATTTGCTATAGTGTTTGTTCGTTGTTTTCTTATTATATATATATATATGTTTATAGCATTACGTATATATAATTGTGGTATACAATTAGAATTAAATATATGCAATTAATATATTACAAATATACAACCATTGTCATTTCTCATATTCTATCTTATATTACAAATATATAAAGCTAATAGGACTCTGCTCGTTGCCGAATAACGCATCCATTATCATGGAATTCTTTAGATGAATTAACGATCTCGTCCACAATAAATCATATGAGTTGTTCTTGAACATTTCTTATGTAATACGCTAGCAGTAGTTCTTGCTTGATATGCAAAGTCTATTATTTTCTAAAAAATGTGAATATGTTAAATCAATAATTCAACACAATGAGAAATGTATAAATTATGTAGGAATGATGTTTACATACTTAAATATCCCTATTAGAGTTAATGCTTTATACAATATGGTGAATAAATTCACAAATGTAGTAGCCGCATAAGTTGTTCCTTTTTTATCTCAAACACTAAGAGAGAAATGAAGTATGAAATATTTGTATTATAGAATAAATAAGATATATATTTTTGGTCCATGTACGTACAAAAAGTTCATCCTCATGGACCGCACATGTATTTATATAACCATGCCCATGTCCTACAATTAAAAACGATAATATTATTTGGTGCACATAATTTGAAGCATGCATAATTACATAACAATATATGACGTTACGTATTAAGCAATTCTATGATTTTCCTGAAATTCTCTATTGGTTTCCACAAGGAGTCCAGAACATGGATTCTGTTTTCAACAACATCTATCATAGGAAAGAGCTAGTAGAATCTACACATTATATTAATTAATAGATATAACATTGTGTGTCTACGAGAAAAAAGGGGTACAAAATTTGGTAAAATCTCACTTAAAGCTATAATGCAACAGTATGAATGTCTTGTAATATAATTGTACTTGGAATTTGTGAATGTTCATCTCTGTTTCTTATGAAAATTCCCATACAGTCTTCTTGTTAATAACCACAAGGTTCATAAAACCCACCTTAAAATACCCCTCCCTACAGCATCTTTAAATCTCCATTCTACGGAACAAAAAAAAGTGAGAAAGTCTGCACACAGTATATGGAGCGATGATACATACGAATGGACTAAGATAAGAAATAAAATAACACTTACAGGACCCAACAACTGACAAGAAAGAGGTCAAGGGCGTCTTGATGGTATACTTTAAAGATGTCCTTGAAGTTCACCCATATCTCAGATTCTTCATGGAAGTAATCACTATCTATAATCCAACCAGCGAATATGACCCTACATTTTCTCAACTGTTCCATGTACTAACTATGGAATCGATACATTTATATTGGTAGGGATCTGACGAGCTCTAGCCTAACAAGTGGTTCACCGAGCTTAAATCAATGCTCGATAGTAGCTTATAATACCTTCTCGATAGGGGTCACTCCTAGTAGTTGATCTTTGGTGAGACTTGTATCTTTCATAAATTGCTACATATTAATTTCTCAATCAGATGGCATTGGGTCAACTACTTGTCTTGCTTGCTATTCGAGCTAGAGAACAACATTGGACTATGCTCTTTTTTTCTTGGGATAGGACTTGATGGATGAGCGTTCGTAGTCTGATAAGATCTTCTTCTTTGTTTGTTCAGTCATCTTCTGAAAAAATGCCCTTGTTATTAGGTCTATTAGAGTCTTTTTCTTTGGACTTCACTGCTTGAAGTGCTCCTTCACCTATCTTTCTACTTCTCCTCTAGTCTTCTTGTCAATCAAATCGTACGATATTTTCTTTGGTACATATTTTTTTTGCTCGTCCGATGGCTATTTCTTCTTTTGTTGATACCTTGATGGCGCGGGAGGAGGTGAGCATGACCTTTTTTGACATGGTGGAGACAGGGTCGATTTCTTGTCCATACCAGTAGACTGTAGCAATGGAGATGGAGGTTGTGGAGGAGGTGGTGGAGACCGATGTTGGAGAGAAGATGATGGAGACCGATGTTGAGGAGGAGATGACATGGGACCTCCGGTAGGAATCAACGCTACCACCCGTCTGGGAAGTACGATGCACCACTTGTGCCATAAAATGATCCAATAGGAGGCCTTCCCTAGTGTCCTCTCCCTATCACCTCTAGGAAAGTCGAGCTCAAGATTCTCAAAGCCCTCGTAGACTTACTCCACCTCTACCTTCGAGTAGCCAACTGAAATCGACATGCAATGGATTGTTTGGCCATGCTCCACTTATATGGCTATGCCGTATGATACCTTCATGTGAAACAAAGTTAATTAGTACATATTAATGACATATAACAAACTACAAAATGAGATGTGAAAACTACAAGTATACCTTAATGGATAGGTTTTTGAAGCGAATATGCAGCTCACATGGTGTTCGCTGTGTGATTTCATCCAGTAAGTAGCGTGGTTTGTTAACCTATGGTGGCACTATAGCTTTGTTGGTCTGATTGTCTACTTGCTCTATAGAAGCACAACTGCTTCGATGGCCTGAGGGGCTAAGCAGGATGTTAGGATTAGTCCAAGTTTGTAGTTGGGTCTCGCTAAGTGATATCGCAACCTGCCTTTCTGTCTCTTCAGTCGTTCTTTGATTGGTTTCTAGGATCTGCTACTCCAACATCTGAACCCTAGCATCCTACTAAGACTTGCTTCTCATGTGACTCATGTACAAGTTGATGTCCTCGTGGAACCCATACTTCCACGGGACCACGTCTTTTCCGCGTGTTCATCCTGAGTACTCGGAATTCTGTAGGGCTATTGTAAGCCCGCCCTTCTCTCTATCAAGCTTGAATGTATCCTACGAAGTGGACTCTAGGACATCCATGAGACGGAATGTTGTCTCATATTTTTGGGCTAAAGATGAGGGAGCCATCCTCTGCACTGAGCATACCACTAGGAGTATAGTACCATTATTTCGATCGTTCGAGCCAGTCAACTGTGGCCGAAATGATACCCCTTGCCTCTAGAGCATCTTCCATCTTTTGCCATTTAGCAATCCCCTTCTTATAACCACCTAACCCTAGCTTATGAAAAAAATTCTAGGTGGCATTGACTTTGTTCTATGCCACCTTATTTTCACTTTTCTCTCGTGACTTGTATTTGACAAATGCGTCCCAGTGGTCCATTAGTTTTGGGTATGCACTGAAATTCAAAGTTCGAGCCTTTAGGATATAGTTCTTATACAGATTCTTCTTAAAGGTTTAAAATTATGTGGCCATCTTATAAGAGCCCACTCCTTCACTTTAGGTTGTTCTGCCTTAGGGACATCAAGACTGAAGTTTTGTAGAAGGGTTGTCCACAGCATGTCTTTCTGTGACTACAGGAGCATATTTTGATCACCCATCCTTATGGACCGCCATTTCTATATGCTGATTGGCATGTGATCCCTCACGATATAACCATACATAGACACGAACTTTCTTGTAGCAGTGATAGGAGCAACCGGTTCGCCATCTTCTTTCACTTTAGTTATAATATACCTCCCTTCTAACTTTTTCGTGGCATCTCTTTGCCCTTGTTTCTTCTTCGTCCTAGCCTTCTTTTGTCCCTCCTCATCATTATCATCCTTATACCCTGACTTGTTGTTGGGACCCTCATCACCTTCAGTGGCTTCCTCATTGAAGTATTGACTGCAATTCTCACCCTCATCACCCTGGTAATGCTGGCTACTACCCTATGCACTTTAGTCCAGAGGAACTTTTCGTCATCTAATATTCCCATCTTAACTAATAGGATAATATATGAAATCTATATTAATATATATTATGCACAGTATCATACTATCTTTTTTCTTTCTTCTCCTTCCTAATGAAAAAATAGTTTGACAAGTGTGCATATACTCCATAAGCATGCGATGTTTCAATTCCAACATATGATTCTAGTTTCGATCAATAGGCAGGAGAATACTATTCATGTATGGCAAATTCATATATACAAATACAAATAATAGGATTATATAAAAATAGTTCACATATAAAAAACAATTCATGTGTCACAATTCAAGTATACAAATATAAATAATATGAATATATGATAATGGTTAATGTATATAAAATGTAAGATACGAATATATAAAAATAATTAGTATGCCACAA
The DNA here is from genome assembly GCA_030770085.1 of Oryza coarctata. Lineage (NCBI taxonomy): Eukaryota > Viridiplantae > Streptophyta > Magnoliopsida > Poales > Poaceae > Oryza > Oryza coarctata. Next base: position 9,404,649 of record CM061483.1, on the reverse strand, counting down.
AATTGGCTAAACATTTTAAGAACTATAAAAATAACAATTCATGTATAAATATAGTGTGATATGTATATATAAAAACAACTCATGTATAAAAAATATATAATAGGAATATATATCACTACAAATAATAGGTTAATCTATATAATTTGGTGGGGGAGATGCTGACACAGCATGAACGACGATCGAAGTCGGCGTTAGCATGCATCACGATGTCGGCGTCAATGGGAAAGACGGTGGTGTCGGTGACGATGGGAGGGGACAGTTGTGTAGTGGGCATACGGTAGCATCGTTGGTCCAATAAGGGTGCTAGTGTATTTGACGCTGAGACACCCTCCCTCGGCGCCAAACGTCCCTAGCGCTGAGATAAGATCCATATGTACAATAAGTTTTCTACGATATCTATTTGTAAAATATGTTTTTGAAAGGACTAAAATGTCAAAAACCATTGTCCTCAACTCTAAGGCTCACATTCATTCCTACACTTCTCCCTCTTATGTTTTTTTTTCTTCTTTTACTTACTTATTAATCTGTCTTTAGTATCACACATGTAGGAAATTAATTATTTTTATTCCTACATCTCATATATAGAGAGAGTAATGATTTCTAGTGTAAAATATATGTCAAAAAATTACAATGGACCATGGCATCGGCGTCAGCATCAATGGGAAAGGTGACGGCGTTGGTGTGGATGGGAAGGGCCAATGGTGTAGTCAACGTGTGCTAGCGTCCTTAGTGGATGGGTGCGTGATGGCATCGACGGTGCAGATGGGGACGGTGGTGGTATGGAGGGCTATGTTATTAATGGGAAGATGGGCGTGGCGGCATCGGTGCAGATGGCATCGGCGTGGAGGACTGCGGCAGTGTCATCGGTGGGGATGTTACAGGAAGAACGATAATAAATCCACAATCTGGGGACTCAGATTGGAGAAGACTAGGGGATGGTCTATATATACCATCTCTTTTTTATACCGTCCATTAATAACAACCAGTACTAAAGAGTCTATAGTCCAGATTGATATTAACAATTGGGACTAAATATGAATTCTTTAGTACCGATTATTCTTAACAACCGGTGCTAAAGAGTTTTTCCGCGTGGCCAAAAATTATTTTAGTCCCAGTTGGTATTAACAATCGGGATTAAAGATGAAGTCTTTATACCGGTTGTTATTATCAACCGGTGCTAAAGACTTCTCCCTCTTGGCCAATTTGTTTTACTTCTTTTTTTTACAATAGATACAAAATATTTTGAAGTTGTTAAAATATGATAAACAATTTAGAAAAATAGCAAAAATATGAAAAATATTTGAAAAACCAAAAAAATTATCAAAAATAATATCATAAATAAGAAAATTAGGATAATTAATTTTACAAATAGTAAATTTAGGATAAATATAGTGTATTGTGATGCATGAACTTGTATCAGTGCTAATATTATAGGATTTGTTATTATTAGCAAAGCCAGCTGATATAATTTGCATAATAGTGTACTCCATCCATTAAATATTACAGTAAAAATGGGAGGTTGTAAATATTAAAAAAACACAATACATGTAGCCAGTATACATTTATTTTCATGACGTGAGAGGCAACAAACTTTTTTTATGAATATCCCTTGGCTATGATCCTAGCGTAAGTATGGAGTTCCTTATTTGCTAAGAAGAGGCTTGGGTCAACCGCCACTGTGAACAGAGCTTGCCTATCAAACTGATTGTAATATTTATCTGTCTTATGCTCAACTCCGATGAGTTTTCTTTTTCCTAGGAGAACCATGTGGCATTTTTGCTCATTAAGCACTTTACTTGTTTACTTAGATATTCGCTTCTTTCCTTTGCTAGATATGTCCTTCACATAGAAAACTTGAGTCACATCATTGGTTGGACGAATGGTTCATGTGAGTACCTAATCCTATTAATGTCAAATGTTGTCATCTCGCACTCATCAACCATTACATCTCTACCAGTCAGACTCACCCATTGGCACCGAAAGGGAGGGATCTTCAAAGGACCACACTCGAGTTCCCATATCTCCTCAATGACACTATAGTATGTGTTGTTTGTCCCATTGATGTCTATGGCATCTATACGGACAGCATTGTTTTGGCTAGTGCTATTTGTCTTGGGCTCTTATATAAAATGTATACACAGTTATCTCGTATCCTTGGAATGACAAGAATGAGCAAGATGGTCCCTCGCCAACTAGGCTAGTTGTTCATCAAAGACTTCCCCTGGTTTTTGGAGCATACAATCATCATGTACTCTTTGATGTACGGAGCTACCAACAAAGATTGTTGCAAAACCGTAAAAAGTGCACTAAGGAATAAATCATCGTCTATAGTCATTATTGGTTTTCTTCCAAGTGTGCCCTTTCCCATCAATATCCCCTCATGGCTTGATTTGCGGACCCCTATTGGACTAAGATCGTTAATAAAGACTACGTAAAACTCAATGACCTTATCTACTTCATAGCCTGTGCGATGTATCCTTACGGATGAGAACAATTACAAATGTACTTCTTTAGGATGCCCATGCAACTCTCAAAAGGGAGCATACTATGTAGGTATACAGGACATAGAATACTGATCTCTTTGACAAGGTAAGCCAGAAGATGCGTCACAATGTTGAAAAATGGTGGTGAAAAGATCATCTCAAAGCTCACAAGGCATTTCGTCATAGCAATATATAAGCTTGTTAGATTGTCTGGATCGATAACCTTTTGCAAAATTGAGTTGAGAAATGCACAGAGCTTTATTATTGCTATATGGACATTAACAAGAAGAATACCCCTAAGTACAATAGGAAGCAATTGTGTCATCAACACGTGGCAGTCAATAGACTTTAGGTTTGTGATTTTTTTTCTCTTTTATGTTTATTATTCCCTTCATATTTGACTAGTATCCAGATGAGGCCTTGATGATGTCTAGGCATTCAAACATGACATGCTTCTCTTCCTTGCTGAGAGTGTAGCTAGCAGGACTTAAGTAATGGCTTCATTTCTACCTCTTTTTTAGATAAAGATCTTCATGTTGTTTCATATGTTTCAAATCCTTTTATGCTTCAAGTGTATCTTTGGACTTCCCATACATACCTAGGAAGCCTAGCAGGTTCACACATAAGGTTCTTAGTGAGGTGCATCACGTTCATTGTGTTGTGGACCTCTAAGACTTTTCAATAAGGCAATTTCCAAAAAAAAACAAGCTTCTTGTTCCACATCGCTACGTGACCGTCTTCATTAGGATAGGTTGGCTGGCATGTCCCTTTCCAAATAATACTTTTAGATCTTTCACCATAACAAATATAGTTTTCCCATTACGGAGCATACCCTTAGTATGATGGTCTGCCTTCCCTTTGAAATGCTAGCCTTTCTTTCATACAAGGTGTTTGGCAACAAAAAATCGACGATGCCCCATATACACAACCTTTCTACAGTGTTTCAAATATGTACTGATAGTTTCATCTAAATAGTAGGTGCAGGTCCTATACCCCCGTTTGTTAGTTCTGATAGGTTGCCTAGTGCAGGCCAATTGTTGATGGTTATAAACAGCAATGTTCGTATATTAAATTGCTCATGTTTGTCATCATCCCACATAGAGACACCTTCTTTGTTCCACAACAGCAGCAGTTTTTTAACTAATGATTTTAGGTACACATCATTGTCATTACTAGGCTGTTTTAGACCTTGAATAAGTACCGACATCACGATATACTTTCGCTTCATGCACAACCAAGGAGGAATGTTCTAGATACATAGGGTCATAGACCAAGTACAATGACCGCTACTCATATCCCCGAAAGGATTCATGCCATCTGTACTTAAACCAAACCTTATATTCCTTGCGTTATTTCTGAAGTCTAGGAATGTTCTATCGAGTTTTCGCCATTGGGATCCATTGGTGGGATGTCTCAATATCGTGCCTTGTTTACTTTCTTCTGCGTGCTAGCACATCAATTTAGCATGCACTTTGTCCATAAACAATCGCTTCAGACATGGTATTATAGGGAAATACCACATGACTTTAGCGGGGTGTCTCTTTGAATGTTTTCGCTCAACATTACTAAGATCATCTTATTTGATCATATATCGTAATGCCTTAAAAACCAGGCATACATCCAGGTTCTCATGATCCTCACCGCGAAAGAGGATATAACCATAGGGACACCTATGTCGACTTCCTATCCTAGAGGGAAGACTACTTATTTTTGCTTCTTATGTTGTTGTAGATAATTTGTTACCCTTCGAAAAAACATTCTTTATGAGTTAGTCATCAGCCACGTCCGGATGGCTCCTGCTATCAGCTGATCGCTGATAGAAATCAGGACGCTCTTCCATCGGCTGGGGAGCCGATGTAGGCAAATATCGACGAAGGATATGATGGCTCTGGGTGTAGCGAACGTGAGACCCTGATCCATCGGCCGTAGAGCAGATAGAGGCATAAGAGTGTGCTCAGAGATTAGCAAAGCACGAGGGATCCCTCTAGGTAGTTGACAGAACCTGTCACGGTTGTTCATCGGCTGAAGAGCCGATGAAAGTATATGCGAAGTGGCAAGGAATCATATAAAAGGCACCGGCTGCAAAGCCGATGCCACTCCAAATATGGCAACACGAGACCCGTCACCCGCCGTGACGACGCCGCTAGCACCGAATCTCAAAGATCGGACCTAACCGAGACAGTACGAGACCGAGGCCAATGGCAACGGGACGATGGACGCCAGATCAGATATCCTGAGGAAGGGCGAAGTGAACCTATCGGCTAGCTAAGCCGATGAGAGGACATCTCTCTGAAGACAGGCCGTACATCGGCAGGAAAGCCGATACACTTGGTGTGGCACTCAAGGAAGTCTCTGAAGACTCGGTGCATATCGGCCGAGGAGCCGATGCGTTGGACATGTTGCTCAATATATAGATAACTCATCGGCTAGCACTCCAATAAAACGTCGTACAAAGACCTATAGGCCTAAAGCTCATTCTACCGTCGATAGCCTCATAGGTCGAACCTAACCGATACAGCACGAGACCGACGATGGTGAAGAGAGCTTGATAGACTGATAGATCTTGCATGGATGTGATGCGATACATCCGATCGGCCTAAGAGGTTGAACCTAACCGATACAGCCTTAGACAGAGCGAGACATATCGAGATAGTAGCGGGACTTACCTCTTCACTGGAGATCGAACTTAACCGATGTAGCCCCATGTCGAGAGCCAAACTCCACCGGTAAAAAAACCTAAATGAACTAGGGTGGTGATGCGTCGAGGTTGTATTGATCAAAGGATCGAAGGATGCTTTTCATGTTTCTAGGGGGTCTATATTTATACCCTGGGTTTACAAAGTCTGATGCGTTTACAACAACCATCGGACATTATTTCTTAAGAAAAATAATGGAAAATATCTCTAAGTAAGTTAACCAAACTAACTAAATCTTCCTATCCATATAAGATACGATAGAATACCCTGCTATAAACCATGGCTCCTCCTCAAACTCGGTCTTATCTGGATAATCTTTTATTCTAGGACCGACTCTTTCCTTGCTTCAATCCGATCAGCTTCTTCGCTGTAGCAATCGGACACTTCTTTGCTTAAGCCGATCGTCTTTCCAATTTACCGCTGGGTTTTCTAAATTTTGGTGTTAACAGGTCCATTAATATATGCTCTAATTTCTTTAGCTTCTTCTTACTTTTCTAGTTTTTCTTTGCATCATGCAACATCTGACCAAGATCATCTGCATTGTCATTTTATATAACCCCTCCTTCCACCTTGCCCATTATAGTATTTGCAAAGCAACCGTATTGAGCCTAGTGGGGAATGTTGATGTCTTCTTCTTCATCGTCTTCTACTACAACCCCTCTCTCTTCATGCTTGGTCCAATAATTATAGTTAGGCATGAATCCCAATTGTAACAGGTGGCTATGAAGAATTCTTGAAAAAGAGAACACCTTTTGGTTCTTACAGTTTTTTCATTGACAACATATGAAATCCTTAGTCTTGTGGTTATCGACCACCCTTAGAAAATAATGCAAGCCATCGATGAACTCCTTCAACCGTCGGTCCGCATTGTATATCCATTGTCGATTCATTTACATTACAAGTAAAGAATTACTTAAGAAAATTAGTAATTTTAAACGTCCTAGCCTCAAAAGGTGAGTAGATGAAGAGTATTGCTACATTTATATAAAACACTTCGATCGATGAAATCTAAAAAATATGTGGACAAATCTGACTGCGCCTCCCCTAAACCGGCAGCACCACGAACCAATAGAGCTCCCTACAAAAATATCAAATACGACATACTGCTACAACTGTTAGATTTCTTGTACTTTTAATATTAACATACTCTCTTGTTTTTTCAATTTTTCCTAACCCTTTATACTTTTCCTCCATTTTTCCTATATTTTTTCTTATTTCCCCTTTTTCTCGTACTTATCATATTTTTCCTTCTTTTTCCCCATAATGTTCCCTATTTTTTATATTAAGACATACACTATTTTTTTCTATTTTACCTAATTTTCTATTCTTTTTCCTCCATGTTTCTATAATATTCCTTTGTTTCCTCTTTTTAACCTTTTTTCCTATATTTCTTGTATTTTTGCTATTATGAAATACTCTTATTATTGCTAGATTTTCTCTATTTTTACAATCAAGATGTACTCTTATTTTCTCAAAATTTTATTCTTTCTCATCCATTTTTATATATTTTTGAGAGGATAAGGTATACATATATATATAGCTAGAAATATAATATCATAATCATACAAGAATGGAGGATGAAGTTGCTAACCTTTTAAAGCCTTTGAATGAGTCAAATCACCAAAAAAATCCCACAAAAAATTTTGGCAGCACCTCTATTATAGTTCCTACCAAATCGACATGAGGTTGCTCTTTATTTATAAAATTATTGGGCTGAAGGAGGAAGAAGGATTTAAAAAGGAATATCATTAGTGCCAGTTAAAAACACCAACCGATACTAATAACTACACAATAGTACTGGTTGGTGTCTCCAACCAGTGCTAATGCATTCAGCAATATTAGTACTAGCTAGTAACATCAACCGACACTAATGTATAGATCTTTAGTACAGGTTGGTGTCACTAATCGTTAGTAAAGATCGTACACGGCCATCGATGATGCTTGACTCTTATAACCGGTATTAAAGAATAACATCAGTAACGGTTGGTGTTACAACCGAAAGTAATGATACTACAGTGGCAACAACCCTTTAGACTCGGTACTAAATACCATCTTTAGTATCGGGTCTTTTATCAGCCGGTATATTTGTGTTTTGCTCTATTAGACCAAAGACCATTTTTCTAGTATTGACCCTGTAGTGATCTAGCTATTTACACCGAAATTTGGTAAGCTCTGCAAACAGGATCGAAGAGACAATTGGCATATGGAAAGAGGTCGATTGATATAGAGAAAGAGTCAATCGGATAGATGAGAATGAATTCGGTTCAGTCAAAGATAGATGATTATCTAGATAAGATTGAATCTGAGAAGGAGTTGTGAAAGCCTCATCAGTATGGTTGTATCTTTGTAAAATATATTTTACAAGATATGCAAGTTTAGTTAGTATTTCTTGATAGATTTTATTTTATTATTAAGAAAGTTTATTTCGTATTTATGTGAGATTTGTGTTACCCTAGGGTATAAATATAGACCGCTAAAACCTTATAAATCATCTACATAGATCAATATAATCTCAGCATATCATCACCCTAGTTTATCTAGGTTTTTTCTAATGGATTCTGGCTCTCAACGCGGGGCTATATTGGTTAGGTTCAAACTCTGATGAAGGGGTAAGTCACACCATTATCATGTTGTATATGCTCTATCTAAGACCGCATCGGTAAGGTTCGACATCTTAGTTCGATTAGATATATCACATTACGTTCACGTGGGATCTATCGGCTTATTGAGTATCTTTTATCGTCATCAGTCTCATGCTGTATCGGTTAGGTCCGACCTATTAGATTGTTGATAATAGATTGAGTCTTAAGTCGGTAAGTCTTTACGCGACGTTTCATCAAAGTAGCTAGCCGATGAGTTATCTTTATACTGAGCTTCACGCCTAACGTATCGAGGTTTTAGCCAATATACATATATTACCCATTAATCCACTAGCGATCAATATGGATCTATTAGATCCGAACTTATACTATCTCGATTAGATCTGATCTATCAAAACTGTGTCTAATAGAGTTGGCATCGAGATCTGGAGGGTTTCATTCATCCCATCGGCTCAGCTAGCCGATGAGTATATTCATATATCTGCATCGAATCCATAGCCGATAGCAGCCAAAGGGTTTACCTATTCCTTCCGTCGGTATGTCTAATTTAGCTCATGCCATTTCGGTGTCATTAGTCTTAGCTTTATACTGTTTTGGTTTGATCTAATCTATCAAGACTGGCTCTAACGATACTGTCATTGATGGTCGCTAAGTCTCATCTTTTTGGGAGATTGAGCCTCGTTCTCTACTACTCATCACATATTTTATTCAAAGCGTCATCGATTCTCTAGTTGATGTATCTTTTATTTTATTACTCACTATTTGCCTATACCATCATCAGTTTTCTAGCTGATATATGAGTGCTGTAGCCCCTATCGGCAATCAGACGATAGTAGGAGTACATCGGGCTCACAGCCGATGACCATCTCAACTCTATCAGCACATCTAGTCGATAGTAGGAGTCTATGTCAGCCGATTGGCTCCATGATCTAACTTTATTTGTCTTCTTTGTCAATTAAAGGTAAAATTGACTAGCACGTCTGCAACTCCAACAACCTGAAGACTCCAACGAACCAATGGACCTGCACTGGAGCTAAGCGGATCTTTCGAGCCTTCGTGTTTTTGGGTGCTACATATCGAACCTCCATCGGCCAACACGATGGACCGATCTGCACATGTGAACACTAGCCCACAGTGACGACAATAGCATGGGAGGCGTCGATTGGTGAGGTTGATGACGGCATGAGAGACCCACACTAGGGGGAGGGCAGGTGTGCCCAGCCCTTGTGGTAGCTTGACCGTGCCATCAACGGTGGTGTGCATATGAGGCTAGCGGCCTAGGGTGAAGAGTTGCACGTTAGTATGCAAAGATGGGTGGAGCGTATCTAGCGGAGGGGCATTGGCACAGCGGTGTGTACACACTGACAGTTGTGGATGTTGGTGAGACAATGGGGCTATGACTACTGGACGGCTAGGAGGTAGGCAAAAGCCTTGTCCAAAGGCCCTCTGGGCTAGCAATGGTGATACTTTTGAGTGTAGTGTTCCCTCTTGAGGATGTTGCCGAGATGTCTTGCTCCCTAGCGGGACATTCCCTGTAAAAACCACATTCAGATTCCTCTTAATGGGTGATGGCATCAGTTTGGCATCATGTCCTCCCTGGAGGTGTCACCTAGGAGGTTCTATTTCTGCCTCTTTTGCCTATAGATAGTTGAGCTGATACTTTTGGATAGCAGTAGGTCTATATGAGGGTTTTGGTAACGTTTGACCTCACATAGCGACGGTCTGTGCAGTGCTAGTTCTTTGAAATATGTTAGCTTTGTCGGTGTGTGGGCATGTTTTTGTTTTCTTTTCTTGATTATAGCATCTTAAGGCTATGGTCTTGTATTTTTTTTCCTGCTATATCAATATGAAACATCGCATTGTCTAATGCTATTCATATAAAAAAAGAAAAAGCTCCAAAAACCGACTCTTGCCTATATTGTGACTCTATTGTTACAACTTGTCTAAACCCGTACTTTGGGGGGATTACATAAAATAAACCTAAATGTCACTCTAAGTTTAAGTTTTCTCCTATAAGATAATTTGTTACAAATACCCCTTCTAATTCACCTTGGTTTTTATTCCCTCTGTTGATACTGTTCACACGTTCTCATAGCCCCTTTTCGTACGTGCTATATGAATCAGCATATTTCTTTGTTATGGTTTCAAAACTTGCCACATGAGTCAAGTCTGGCTTGGTGGTTGTGTGAGACATAGCTAATTAAGTCACTTCCATTGTGCCTATGGCCCCAAACACTTCTTCTTCAGCAACACAGTGCCGCATCAAGCTTCTCTTCCCCACCTTGAATCTACCAAAGAAACTAGCCACCGTTGAACCCCATAATACAGACGCAACACCCATCTTCCAATGACCCCAATCAGGCATGGTCAATATGAACAACGACTATGGCTTTCCTCGGGTTGTTGGTATTCCTAGCAGTATGTGTGAGAGAGTGAGGCCGCTAGAACGCATGAGCAATGGCAAATAAGGGGAAATCTCAAAACAATGTGAATTAGCATAGGGTTTTTTTTTCAACAAATCATATGGGAATCTCAAACTCAGGGTGATTTTTTTTTTTGCCATTTTCCCTTTTGTCTAACCAGGTTTGAGCTTTGGTTGATAGCCTAGAGGACTTACCACTGTTTTGCTACATTCTCAAGTTAGACATCTTTTACTACACTTCAAATATACGTCGTTGTTTTCATAAATTTATTTTACTTGTTAAATACATATTGTTTTTTGTTTTTATCACGTCATTTGCCATGATATCTTGTGATGATTGCTTATTGATGTGGAGATCCTATACAGACAAATATACAATCAGTAGGAGAAACCCATGTCAAAACCTAAAAAAACTACTACTAACTCCATTCTAAAATATAAACATTTCTAAATTGTTTAGCACATACTAATGTTAGGTAAAAAAATTGTTTGTAAGTTAGTTCAGTGGTCAATTATAAAATTTTGAATTCCATAGATTCCCTATCTAGCCACCTAATTTAGTAGAGAATTATTGAAATGATAAGAATCATAAAAATAAATGTAGGAAATATAAATTTTAAATACTAAAATACTTATATTTTAAACTGGAGGAAGTACTAAACAGGAAGTAAATTGCATCATTATATATTGGTAAATCTCTTTATTTGCCTTCATTTTGTCCCATTAAAATTAAAAACCATAATAAAAGTCACCTTCCAATAAGCAGAGCCACTTTATTTACCATTTTTTGTTTGACCCAAATTTTAGGTGCTGTGCTCATGAATCAATGAATGAATGGTCTCTTCTATTTTCTTATCATTAGGTAGCTGTCCTTGATCAGCTAGCTTTCTTCCTTTAATGCCATTCTTCCAACTGTCCTTGGGGGAGAGGCTCTCATGCATGCACAATTGGTGATTGGATTGGATTGGCTTGGATTAATTTCAGTTGTAACGGTGACTGCATCATCAGACAGCAGTGTCCTGGAAACAAGAGAGCTACTATTACTCCTAGCTGAGCTAGCTGCAGGGAGGAGGTGCCTGTCAGGGCATCTTTCTGTTTTAAATTCACGGCTTGGGCAGCTCAACTTCATCTTCCGCGCAGTACACTTTTTTTTAATATATATATATATATATATTCTGATCTCACCTCATGTCTAAAGATTTTTCTTCTGATCTCATCACCTCATGCGTGCCTAAAAATTACTACTCCCTCCGTAGTTCTTTTCGAATGAGAAAAAATAGTTAAGGTGAGTAGATATTTGAGGAGTAAGATGGAAAGAAATTTAAATAAAAAGTAATAGTACTCTAAATTTTCTTATATTTAAGAATAATAGTAAATCTTAAAATCTCTGTGGAAGAATTACACGCATAAAATATACTATTAGAGCTAGTAAAATATTTAAGATCACATCACAAAGTGACTTGTCTTGTGTTAATAATGATAGTAAAATTTTCAATGCTTATCCCACCTCAGGTACGTAGCATGCCCACTGTTTGAGAAATATATAATTTGTTAATAGAAGATCTAAGAAATTGCATACACTATAATATAATCAAACTTCAGACAAAAAACATATTAAAATATATAGTATGTTATAGGAGAAATGAGAAACAAAGCATTGCAAATGCTACCTTTATCTTTTCCTATTTTTGATTCTTTTTCAAAGTGTATATAACAAATTTAGTTATTAGAGTTTATTGTAGGATTACTCAATTTTGTGTCTCAAAATTTAGCTTATCATGTGTGCATATGCCAAAGAAAATCTCACCGGTGCAATCGATTGTAGAACCAAATATATTTTTTCTCATGTTAAATTTGTTACTAATAGCTAGTAGCTTGGAGCCTTGGAGTGGTCCATGATTATTCTAGAATCATGTGATTTAATGATTATTTTGTACATAATTTAGTATAAATAATTTCCATAATTTGTCTTTGAGTACAAATTAACAAACAACATTTAGTACAACAATTTGAATTGTTACAAAAAACCACAGTGCAACCTACTGTTAGTACTGTGATAGCTACAGCCATATCCTAAATTTATAAAGAATTAATAAATATAATCCTGGAAACAGAGCCTATGTTGCCTACAGTACCATGAGTTCAGCTGTTGAGGACCTATCTTGAATAGTTTTTGTACTTGATGCAGCAACTGTTGTCTTTTCAGTCCAACAAACTATTGTCATTTCACTCCTAGTGCCCTACCTACTCCATTCTGAGGTTCTCTATGTTTGATAAAGCAGTAGAGTAGCCGAACACCAAATGTACTTTTTTCAACTATGGTGCCGAATCTTTGTTTCACTTACACGCGTTACACATTTGTGTATTCATTGATCAAGAAAAGAGCTGATTACAAACCAAAAGCATGTGCATTTGTAATTCCTTCAGCTTAGCTACTTTGGAATGCATGGATTTCATCGGTGATGGAACGCATGGATTTCATCGATGACAAGAACCGATTTAATTCCATTAGAAACTGTAAAAAATCATTACAATGAAAACTATTTTCATCGATACTCATATTTTCATCGATATCCTAGATCAGCTTAAGTCCATAAGGAGATATGCCTTTGAAGATCACCAAGTGAGCCTACAGTAGCCTGCCTATGAAAAAACTTATATAAAGGCGGACAGCTTAAGCAACCCATATAAATAGATTGTTCCATTTCTATAGCTGGGTCTCCTTTTGTCTGTTGTGTCAATTGGCCATTTATACGGTTGTTTTGATAGAGGCGGGTGCTCTACCAGCCTCTGAAAATATGTTTGGTTCGTTAGCAAAATGTTTTTTTATAGTGGATCATGCATGCCAAAGGAGGGTTAACTAGTTTTGGATGTGTGGGCACACACCCTTGGCTCCTAAGATGGATTAATCTCGGGGCCATACATAATATTGCTTATTTTCTTGATTAAATTGACAAATATTTTCTTCTAGTTGTTGCACTTTTAGTTTGTTCTAGTTAGCTATGGAACTCAAACAGGGAACTTGTCAAGCTTGGAAAAACCTCAGCTTCTTGAGTTCAAGGGGATATTCAGGACATCCTCAAAATTCTATTGAAGTTTTGACATCTCCATAAGAGAGATCATGCAAACAGGTAATCTGAATTTGAAGAAGAGGAATTTTGTGAAACTTGATGAGTTACCTACATGAATCTGTAGCTGAGCTAGAAGCCAACACTTACCAGCTTTCGAAAATCCACTGCAATGTAAAACAGAGTGATAAAAAATTATGGTTGTTAAGAGATACCGATCGAGAGGTATCAATTTCTAGCATAATTTTTTTTATCAAGTTTTACACTAGAAAGTGTGATAACCTCCTTCTCAAAGATCATAAAATCACTCAGAAAAAAAAAAGTTCCATAACCTACTTGACCATCGCCTGATTCCCTTTACATTTCCTCGCAAGTTGCGTTTGATTGTGGAATAGTACCGAGTTTGCACGCCATGTACGGATATAAACATCAGGAGGGGAAAGAGCAGAAACCACCTTCCAAAACTGAGCCCCCATATGGCCATCTGGGCATAGCAAGCACAAGACACGTTTTGTATACCACGTTGAGAGCCAGTGACCAAGCTACCCTTTCACATGCCTCCCCATGGACGCAATACTTGATAGGGTTATATCATGCATGCATGCACATTTGCTCATAGCACTTGTAGCAACAACACCTGAAAGCAACATGTACCAGCATGTCCCCCTGCCCCTCAGCACAGGCCAAATTCAGATTTCATGATGATTCATGATCTTTTAGCCCCTTATCTTCTCTCTCTACACCCTCTCCATGCTCTGTTTGAGGGAGTTGAAGATTCGGAGAGCTAGTAAGCAATAAACTAGTGAGCATATGTAGCATTAGTCTTTATTTTTCCAATTACACACAAAACACACGTGCGCTTAATGAGATGATAAACAAATCCTAATTAAAATTGTTTTATCGCTTGTTGGAGATTTTAGCATCCATATATATTCTAGTAGAGAACCCCTGTAGATAGTTGTATCTAGTCATATATTACAAGGGGCTTATCTACAGGTTGCGTATATGTTCTTGTCTTGCATAATTGAAGAGAGAAATACTTAGAAATGCATGACCAGGATGGGCTCGATCTGCACTACTGCAGATGAACTACATTAGCCACAGGAGTTCTGAGTGTCCTAGTGCAGTGCAGGCACAAGAAACCACTGCCTGTATTATGACAGTGCATTTAAAGACAAAAAAGAACTAAAATTTGTAGCGTCGTTCAGTGTCCAAGTATAGCACATGTCTCTACCAGACAGGAGTATTACAAAATACTAACTCCATCCCAACCCAAAAAGGTAGTATTAAGATAATATGTGAAATTTTAAAAATTGAACCAGTAATTTTTTTTCATAACTACGTATACTAGGGGAAACTATAAAAAAACTAAATAAAATTTTAAATGGGTATTTGAAGTTTTCAAATTCAAAAGTATAAACATCAGCTTTTAATTTCCCAAAAACTAAAACATAGATAGGTGTTTGATGTTGAAAATTAATATGATTTTTGACAATCAAATTAAAGTCTTGTGGTTTAGATTTATTAAATTCATGAAGTTAATATTTATAATTTTGAAATTACGTGTAGGAAGTTCTATTGTTTTTAATCAAGACTTCAATATTATAATAAACTTTTATTTATACAAAAAAAGTTATATTCCTGTGACCATGACTGGTTGAGCTACGATTCTAAGCTGAAGAAAAATAAAAGAAGGTTAAGACCTTATACTTCTATTTTTAGCATTCTAAAAGCTAAGGCTAAAAAATAGAATACATGGAAAAAGCCAACTCTAAAATTAAATAGTAAATTTTAAATTCTGGCAGACGAATTTCGTTCCACATCTCTACGTAATTCTGCTTGCCAGTTGTAATAATTGTTGGTAATGTCGGGTTCTAGATTTGGATTATCCTCCAAGGATTATCACATTGAACAAAACTAAAAAAAGCTTAGGACATAGGAAAGGAGCATGTTTTTGAATTAGCAAGACAACGACTAATTTCACGCTTACATAATATTTATGCAATTTAGCAGTTGCATAATTCTATTTTCCACAATATTCTCTCACAAACAAGCGGGCCAAGCAAGTGCTAAAGGTCTCTAAAATCAAAATTGGAACTGTTCAAAGGAAAAGGTTCTTTCTTCCATATTGGAGACTAGAGTTGATAACGATGGGAATCAAACCAAGTAGAGAGACCTGGCCCATTTACAATGACAACCAAATTATGATGTCCTTACAACCACAAAAGAAGGAGGAGGTGGCATCAAGCGTGATAATTAAATTAAAACCGAAATATGCTGCATGTCTGAAAACCACACACAACTACGGCAGCATCCACCATAATTAATTAATCATAATCAAAGGTCAAACCTGGCCCCTGTGCTTAATTGGCCATGTATCCTTTTTGCCATCCCTCTTTGCCTGAGCCTGCCGATTAAATTCGTGAGAAGGATGGTCTAACCAAGAAAAAATAATGTAGGCTCTCTGACCCTGATGGCCTGATTAATTGCGGAAATTAACAGTGCTTGTAACCTCCATGTTCGCTACATGAAACTCTAGTTGATCATTGGCACGATCGAGAATATATTTTCAGATTAATTAATTAATTAATTACCCACACGTTTAGTTGATGCATTCCTGTACTGTTTCTGCAACATCATGTCGTATTAATTAGCTTCCCATAACTTTGATTAATCAGCATGTGTAGTGATCGGTGACCTAGCTACTATAGCTATAGCCCGTGGTAGCATTTCGCACTAATTAATTACGAGCAGTTAGTAATTAATATAATTAATCAAGGTGGCGTAGGGCTGGAGGATGCGTCGCTGTCAGGGGAGATTTTTACCGGAAAAAAATAAATCAGCATGCCTGTCTCGCAGAGAGGAGAATCTCTCTTGAAGGAGTAAAACCACACATGCTGAATGCGGACTATTGATGAAATCTCCATGAAATCGCAGCAGAAGGCAATTGGAGGAAGCTAGCCAGCCAGCTAGACATGACCTACTTTGAGAGAGATGGATGGATTAGGCAAATGGACGACGACTACTATGTTTCCCCAGCTCCGCGAATCACTAATTATGGCTCTGTTTGGTTGCGCTGTAGATTATAATTTGAAATGATTTTAGAGTTTGATTTTTAGCAACAATTTTTTCTTCATGTTCTTACCATCGGAAAATAGAGTTGGGCAATAAAAACGAGCAAGAAAACCCTAAAAGTCGATCCTAAATTCAATATTAGCTTTAGGCTATAATCCAAAAAACCTAAGTAGGACGAACATGCAAAGATTGGAACTGGGGTTTACCTTTCCAAAGGACTCCCTAATCTCGAACCCCCAGCGATACTGATGGTTTTCACCAAATTTCACTCGATTCTACTGTTTTAAAATTGAATTTCTTAAAAAATTATTTGAAATTTGCCTCAAAATCTTCTTTCGCACCATATCCTCAAAATTTATTATTTCAAATTTGAATTTCTAGAAAACCATTCAAAATTTTACCTCAAATTCGCTTTGGTCTAGCATCGAAACCTCGAAATTTCATAGTTTTTGACTGGTTTCAATCGCAGACGTGAATCCTGCCTGGAGGGAACAAGTGTGCACTCACAAGACCGTCTGATCGCATAACACACGTGTGGTTGAAAAAGGAGGGTGCTCATCGTGGAATACTCTCCTTGATTCTCGGTATACGTCCAAATCCATCGTATAGGACAAGAAAGCAGCCTGCTTGGCAAGGATAGCGTGGGCCGGGGCCTACAAGGCCTAAGTGTCCATGTATGTATATAGTTCATATCAAGAAACACTGATCCCTTTGATTCCAAAATACTCACATAACTAATTAATAGAAGTTTTCAGATAACTTTTGTTGCTCTGTATTTTAATTGCATCGGAAAAGATGAGCCATTTCTTTGTGAGGGATATATATAGAACATTCATTTAGTAGGAGCAAAGAGGGACGAAATTACTGAAAGCGCCTGGAAGTTCCAAAACGACACAGATCAAAAAAAAGACTTACTATTTTTTTGTCTCTGTCTTTGGGACCATTTGATTGGCTAGATTATTTTTTTTATTTGTTTTGGGACCATTTGATTGGCTAGACTATTTTTGTCAGTTCATGCTTGATACTGACTAGAAAAATAGAAATGCATACTTGGCTAAATGACTTTCTGTCACCGTTGATTCTCTTTTAGAACAGATGGTATTAAGGAGTTGTTAACGCTAAAATTTGAAAAGTTTAGGAAAAAGGTTGAAAAAGATTGGCTAAAGTAAAAGAAGAGTCTGGTTGCTACAGGGAAGAAACTGATCAGATAAAGCAATGAGAGATTCGGTCTAAAAATAGAATATTATCTAGATGAGGTCGAGTTTGAGGAGGACCCGTGGCACTCACGGCAGGATATTTTATTTATGTAAATTGTATAAAGATTTAGTTAGTTTAGTTAACTTTTCTAGATATTTTCTTTTTATATTTTTAGGAGATAATGTCCGATGGTTGTTGTAACCATGTCGGACTCTGTAATATCAGGTATAAATATAGACTCCTAAAAACCTGTATTAGAATCAACACATCTTTTAATTAAAACTACTTTAGCGCATCGCCACCCTAATTCATCTAGGTTTCTACCGGTGGGGTCTGGCTCTCGACGTGAGGCTGCATCGGTTAACTTCGATCTCCGATGAAGGAGTAAGTTCTGCCACTATTCCAATATGTTTCGCTCTGTCTAAGACTGCATCGGTTAGGTTCGACCTCTTAGACCGATCGGATGTATCGCACCACGTCTATGCAGGATCTATCGGCCTATTAAGCTCTCTCCGTTGTCGTCGGTCTCGTGCTGTATCGGTTAAGTTCGACCTACGAGGCTACCGACGATAGATTAAGTTTTAGGCCTATAGCTCTCTGCACGGTATTTCATTGGAGTGTTAGCCGATAAATTATCTATACATTGAGCAACACGTCCAATGTATCGGCTCCTCAGCCGATACGCACCAGTCTTCAAAGACTCCCTTCGAGCGCCACTCCAAGCGCATCAGCCTTTCAACCAATGCACGCCTATCTACAGAGAGACGTCCTCTCATCGGCTCAGCTAGCCGATGGGTTCACTTCACCCTTGCCATATCTGGAGCGATATCGGCTTTACAGTCGGTGTGTCTTTTATACAATTCCTTGCTACTTCCCATATGCCCTCATCGGCTTTCCAACCGATGGACAACCGCTACAACTTCCGTCAACTATCAGGAGGGATTCTGCGTGCTTTGATTTTAATACCCTTCAGTGCTTCCATCGACTCTGTGACCAATAGATCAAGATCTCGCTTTCACCACATCCGAAGCCATCATATTCTTCGTTGACATCTGTCCACGTCTTCATGGGCTCCCCAGCCTATGGAATAGTGTCTCGATCCCTATCGACGACCAGTCAATAGTAGGAGTCATTCGGACGCGGTCGATAGCCACCTTGATCTATCGGTGACCAATCGATAGCGAAGTCTCGTATCGGTCTATCGTGCGAGATCCGGCGTGAAAAGGAGTTCGGACCAAAAGTTAAAATTCTAGAAATCAATTTAATAATGATACGTACCTCGTATTTTTAGAAATGGTTGACTTTTTCATACAATACAAATTCAGATGGATATAAACTTTATACAATATTTACAGTCATCTCAATATGTAAATATTCTTTACAAGTTGGGTAAAAGGGTTATAGTCTTATAGAATCGATAGAACACCATTGATTTATCTATGTCAGCCATTCAAAATCGGCTCTAATAGTAGATGTCAAACGACAGAGATGTCATGCTAATCTATGGTGGTGGTTCGTAAGTCTATGAAGGCAAGCATCTCCAAATCTATTTGCATTATTTGCATTATTGTTGTTGTTGTTAGATAAAACTATAAATAAAATTACATTAGAGACTAAACGCAACAAATAGGTTTTCAAAAGATCCGATCTTAACATGTCCAAAGAAAGAAAACACCAATCCTTATATATCGTTGCCGATTCCCTTTTAGAACAGATGGTATTAAGGAGTTAGAGGGAATAATGGTAGGGCACCTGTATCTTCAGAAATTCTCAACTTCTTCATAAAAATTCAGATGGATATAAATTTTATATAGCATTAGAGTCATCTCGGTATGTAAATACGTTGCTAACAAGGGTAAAAGGTTATATAGTCTTATAGAACTGATAGAATGACCACCAATTTACCCGTGATAGTTAAAAACCAGCATAATAAGTAGATGTGAGACAACGAAGATGCCATGCTGATCTATGGTTGTGCGTAAGTGTACTATACTAAGGTAAGCATCTCCAAACCTATTTGCATTATTAATATTCAATAAAATTATAAATAAAATTACTCTGGAGACTAAAGGTAACAAATAGGTTTGTAAAAGATCCGATGTTAACATTGTACAAAGAAAGAACGAGTACTCGATCCCTCCGTCCCTACTAAGCACGAACCGATGCTCAAAATTCTATGTAGACGGATTGTTTTCTTCTGTACAGCATGTATTGTTATGTTATTTTTTTTCTGTATGATCACGGTGGCTCAATCAGTCGATCCTCTCTGGGTTCAAATGTTGGCTCCATCATTTGATAGTAGTGGTTCGAATGAATTTGGGGAACAAATTACTGCAGAGTCCCAGATCCCAAAACATTAAAGCTGATGTTACTAGTATATATGTGTTGACTGACCTGTCGTCGTTTCTCCAACTGATCTATGCACACACCAGAAAATTCAGAGCGTTTTCGTATGTATTGACGTATGAACTGAGCTGTGAGAGCCTCCGGAAAACACAGCAAAAACTCACATCACATGACGCCCCCTCAGCTCTACAGATATGATCGATCGCCGTCGTCCGGTCACCGACCTGCTGCATAAGCAACCTGCGAGTGAGTAGCCAGTGATGTGTCGGAGCGACGACGGACGCGATCGTGGTGTATATACGGAGTGTACATCGTGTCCTGTCTCGATCGTCGATATGATCGGCTCTGGCAGCAGCAGCAGCAGCAGCAGGGATCGATATATCAACAGCGACGATGCCGACGACCGATCGATCGATCGACGAGCCACGCACGAAACGATCGAGGAAGCGAAACGCGTCCCTGCGTGACAGGT
The DNA here is from genome assembly GCA_030770085.1 of Oryza coarctata. Taxonomy (NCBI): domain Eukaryota; kingdom Viridiplantae; phylum Streptophyta; class Magnoliopsida; order Poales; family Poaceae; genus Oryza; species Oryza coarctata. Next base: position 9,384,290 of record CM061483.1, on the reverse strand, counting down.
CGACGTTGCGTGCGTTCGAGGAGGTGAGCTAGCTAGGCAAGGAGCAGCTAGAGCTAGGCCACCACCAGCAGCAGCAGCAGAGGAGACGACACGTACGACGGCAAAAAGACTACTCCTTACGTCGTAGTACTACGTCTCCGGTCTCCCGCGTTCGAACGAACGTCTCCGGCCGGCATGCAGCCACCGCACTACCGCAGAGTGGAGAGATGTGGATGTAGCCATCTTGTTCTTCTTCTGCCACCAGTCCCGCACCACAACGAAAGTACATGCAATGGCTCCCGGCAAGTACATAGTATACCAGCTATAGGGATAAATACGCACACGCAGGCATTACGTACGATGCCACGTAACTGGCTAACACGCGGGGGACACGCCTCCAAAATACAGATGGGACGGGAATGCTCGATAAAGACAATTGAGCACATACTATATCTTTGTTGCAATAACAGTATAATCAATTGATTGATTAAACCGTAAAAGAAATGGTACGCTTATTTGAAAATAAACCACCAATGATTCAGTGCACATAAAAGATAATGCTAAACCATATAAGCCAGGTGCTGGGCTGTTGCCCGTTGGTTAGAGCACGCACCCACCGATGGCGACTCGGCCCACCCTAACTAGATGGCTGAGATACTCACAGGCTCACTGACCATACTGTATCCACCAGCGAATAGATATCATCATGTCTGGCATCTCCAAGACGAATGCGAATAGAACAGACATCACAAAGATGATGAGACAACGAGCAAGCGTAATCATGACTCATGAAGACGAGAGGATGAATCGATGACTGGCCTAACGAGGCAAGATGGACTGTTGTGGTCTGGACCTAGTGAATATGCTACAGACAACTAAGCCCATGACTTAGAAGGAGGTCTAGGGTTGTGGGGGCAGTGCGGGTTGTAGTTGACCTGGGCTGCCCATCCTGCTCAATGGGTAGATATGTCCATGACGCAATTGCTGCATGTCTAATTGGCTAACACTGTTGATAGCCCAAAACTAAATGCAAACATATTACTACTAAACTAACCACAACATCATTCATATATATATATATATATATATATGTCTTCAAGGTAACTACATAGATTTTTTTAATGTGTTCTCCCCTATGACTCCTCACTCAATTGTAATACTTCCCATCACAATATTAGTAAAGGTGTTTTAACATAAAGTAGGCATCATATATCAATTTTGCCATTCACCCTCTCAAACTTGTTTGGCTCTTGCAATGCTCGGCATCCTTCCTTGCCTCGTCCTAGTTGGATTCTACTAGGTTGCTAACACCCTCACCCTCTCACCAAAAATAAGTATCTCATTTTATCCAATATCCAGTATCAAGTACATAATCCTAAATGGCTCTTAGCTCTCTTGGTTTGGCTTGATGTGTTCATTCTCTTACCTAGGGTTATTGCAGCGTCGTTCTAGTGGGAGTCTCATCAAATTCGTTTTAGTGGGAGTCTCATCAGATTCCCTCACTAGGTGCTTTGAGAATTTTTTTTTTAAAAAAAATCTTTTTGTTTTTATTTTAGGATTAAACCGCATCAAAATTTATTTTCAGATCTGAACATTTTAGCCACGTCACATCGCTTGGTCTAGCCAAATAACACTGTCCTGACATGAGGCCTGGCCAAACAATATTGTCATGCGGTATTCTTGTGATTTACTCTCATTAATTACATCCTAATTATCTTTTCTACAACAAACTTTAAAATTTAGAGTACTAATACAAGTATGACTACATTAACTAAATTGATGAAGAGTAAGAAGGAAAAGACACCTCTAAAAGTGTTATGGAATGTGAAAAGGATGAGTATTTTGAAAAAAAAAATACTAGAATGATGAGTAAATTGAAACGGAGGGAGCATACAGTTAATAATTGTAAGTATTCTAGTAGCTCCGACACAATGTTAGTATTGCAATGGTTGAAGGAAAAAAAAGGTAAACTAATATAGTTTATAATCGAGCTTCATGGAGGTAAATGGTGAGAAGTTAATTTTTGTTTAGCTAAAGAACGCATAGGGGGGCATGTATTTTGTGTGGCCATGGCCCATGTGAGCATGGGCTGCTTAGCACGCTGCCCATGTGGGAAGGAGGGGACGATGAAAGAAGTCGTAGCCATTTGTTTAGTTTGGTCTAAATTTTAGCATAAGACAAGGATCATGAACTACGATAATAGCCATAACTTGGGATTTAGTTGACAGACATCGACGAACGTTTTGGGATCTGGGACTCTGCAGTAATTTGTTCCCCAAATTCATTCAAACAGCTGCTATCAAACGGTCTAGCCAACATTTGAACCAAAGAGGACCGACTAATTGAGCCGCCGTGATCGTAGAGGAAAAAATAACATAGCAATACATGCTGTACAGAAGAAAACAAAAAATCCCTTTTCATGCCTGTCATTTGAAATCATAAATTCGAAATTAAAGTAAAAAATGTATATTTTATACTTGAGGGTATATAAACAAATGATTACTAGAGGCTCAAGTTCGTGCCTCTCTAGAGATCAGAGGTCTGTCTCAGCGCTCATCGGATCATCGTGTGTGCCACTCGAACAGTGGCGACGGTGCTGACACCGGCGCCGGCATGGTGAATCACGCAAAGCCGCGGAGAAACTTGGTGCGAGCTCTGAACCCTGAAAGATTTGGTTTTTTTGACACTTCGAAAATTGGGATGCCATTATTTGACTTTTTAGCTCACTGTCATTCACTCAATTTGGGCTCGTATTGACTCAAAACGAGCCAAGCTCAAGCCTCCTTCGTAGTTTGTTTATGAAACGAGCTGATCTTGAGCTTCCTCACGAGACACTCTGTCGCATAAGAGAGAAGGAGAAGCAGCGACGGAAGGAGGCCCAATGGGTTTTTTCACTACTTGTAAGTTGCCGGTGCATTGTAACAGAATATTAAAAAATACATCCATATGAAAATTTCCATCTATCGCCTGCCGTTGTGTGTGGCAGACGTGATAAAAAAAATTAGAAGCAGCTATCGCTTTAAAGAATTTCTAAAATCTTAAACTCATACAACCCAAACAAATTCAGAGAAAGCATGACGAAGATGAAAACCCTGCATGACAAAAGAATATCAACATTAACCTTGATCTGCTATGTCGCCGAGCGCACGTCCTCGGTCTGCATCGCTTCGCGTCGGTCTGCTACGCACGAGTCATAAAGTGAGGACTTGATTACTTTTTTAAGTAACAAAAATTTCGACACAAAATCGAGATGTTGATGAGCCGAACTGGATAGCTGACTTTATTTGTGGCATGCCTATCCAAATCTCGATGAGTTCAAATTTCATGATGCATGGTTACTTAATTGAGTACTAACTTGTCATCTCTTGTGTTGTGCTCATGCTAGTATATGTACCCACCGTAATGAGGATCGATTGATTGGACTGGGTGTGATGCGTGAAGCTTGTGTGGCCCATGGAAATAGTTTTAGACAAAATAAATTTCGATGGACTGTGCTCTGACAAATTACGGAGTCATAGATGCGATGCGCGCGTCGCTGGAAACAAAATCCGATCGGGAGATGGAAACGATGGACGAAAAAAAGTGAGCACGCAAACCACTTCAATTTTTAAATTTTTTTACTATTTGCCATCATACTCGTTCTTACATTCTATTCTTTCACTTTAACTATTCGTCATCCGTGTCTATTAATTTTTTTTCTATTTTATTATTATCAACTTAACAATTTAAATAATAAATAATATTGCTGTCCCCATCGTACCCGACGGGATCAAGAAGAAGACGGTAAAAGGAGCAGTGTCGACGTAGACGGTAAAAGATGTATTTGAGAGAGTGGCAAATAGTTATAAAAAAAAAGGGTCCAATGCGCCAAATCCAGCAGGAGGCCTCTGCTCTCCTCCGCTCCGACTCCGTCTCCCCCACCGGTGCCGATGCCGCGCCCCGCCGCGTCCGCCACCGCCTCCCGCTTCGCCCGCTACTGGGCCGCCGAATCCCTCGCCGGAGACGACTCCCTCGACTTCTCCGTCACCAAGGGTAGGGTTAAATCAACCACGGCCGGGATCCTGCGCGCGCGCTTCCGTTTTGCATGCCTCCTCGATGTGTTCCTTCTCTCACCACCTAGGGTTTATTGCTTTCCTGTCCTCCTCCCCCCCCCCCCCTCTCCCCCGCAGCGGTGGTGGGCGCCTCCCAGGATTCTCTCACGGGCGCCCCCGAGGCCGTGCGGGAGCGCGTGGCGCTGCGGTGCCTGCGGGAGGTCGTCTCCCTCTCCGCCTCCGAGGGCGACGCCGCGGCGGCTCCGGAGGAGGCGGTGCTGGCGGCGGGGATGCTTAGGGTGGACGCCTCCCGCACCTGCGAGGATTTGCTGCTTGAGCTCATTCGAGAGGTATTGAGCGCAACCATGGGCGTTCTTGTGGATCTTATTTTGGTTTTCTTTTCTTTCGATCAAGTACCTTCTGTTCATCGATTCATGTAGATAAGTGATCCCCATTCAAATCGCTGGGTACATTGTTGGAATAACAGGGTAAACAGTTATTGGTAGCTAGATTGGTTATGGTGCTGGATGCGATTGTACCGGTGTGGGGCTACTCGTTTGTACAACTGTGTGCGAGAGAGAAAAACAATGTACACTTAGGAAGTGGTTTTAGATGGTAGAATGTTTGGAGATGAAACCGCCATTCATACACTTTAAAGTAGAACGGAATATCCAATTGCATTTATCTGAGTAGGTACCTCACATGTTACAATGTGTTGAAGGAAAGCAAAGGATGTATAAGCTAGGATAAAGTATACATTATTCTGATTCCATGGTAGGGACTGGAATTTGCACTTTGGTTATGTGTGCAATTTCAGTTAAATAAGGTTCCCATTAATAAATAACTGGATTTTTTTAATTTTCGTTATTGATTCAAGAATCAAGAGATATACTATAATGAGAAGTGGAACAAGTCATATGAACACATCCATCATGGATTGGTGGATTATCTTGGTTCAATTTCGTAATGACAGGACCTTTTTTCTGATTGTACCTAAATGCCTACATAATGCTTCTTGTTGTGATTGTAGTAAATAACAAAGGACATAGTTTGAACTGTGGAAAAGATAGTTTCTGAGCTTCTCAATATTGCACCAGCAAATTATACTGCTGTGCACATTATCAACAAATGATGCAAACTTGATCAAAATGATCATACTTTTAAACATGCCATTAAGAAACAGAAATATTACTTTCATGAGGCTTTTTTTAAAATGGCCTGCTGTTAAAGTTGAATATGATAGGTTCCAATATATATTTTATACTCTGGATAGTTCTCATTGATTCTTTTATACTTATTTTGTTACACTTCTTTTGTTAGTTGTTACATTATATTTTCTTTCAAATTAAATGTTTTTTCCATGGACTCAAAACTGATAGAAGCATTCTAACAGGAAAAATATTGGTAGCAAGCAAATTAAGGTAGGCTTATGTAAGTTTGGTAGCAAAAATATGTAACCTTTCAATTTGATGTATTCCACTTCAGTATGCCTTGGGTCCTCTACCCAATCAGTTAATCCCTGATCCAATGTTATAATTGACCAATTTTGCTAGATTAGATCCTGTTAATTTTTTTAGTTTGTGTGTTCTGTTGACATGAAACATGATATTTTTCTTGTAACATTTCCATCTGTTGTGTTCTCTGTGGATAAATTCTGCTTAAAATGCGCCTTGCGCCCTCCACCCATTGTGTGTTCTAGTTGTGCAATATTGCTAGGCTAGACCTGGTATATGTTGAGCTCATGTATTCCAGTGGTATGTGAAACATTAACAAGCCCCTTTTAACTTCTAATCTGCCGGGTTCCCACATGTATTTGCCTATATCTAGAAATGTAATGTCTAATAAAATAACTCTGAGTTAATTCCCATCTGATCAGAGTGTAAGGCTTTCCGGGTTGAGGTACTAGAATGCTATGTAATATATCCCTGTGAAGAATTTATGCATAAATGGACCTCCAGGTCTCAAACCAATGAGTTGTTCATTGCTACATGTTCTAATTGTGCAACGTTGCTAGGCAGGACCAGTTATTTTCTGAGCTCATGTGTTCTGGTGATATGAACATGATATTTCATCTGGCATTTCTTTGTCTTAAGTATTGCCAATTGACTGCTACCTTTGCTCTAGTTATTATAGAAAGTTTTATATAATTATGAAGTCTCAATAGATAATCGTTGCATCACTTTGCAGATGATCTCCATAAATGCTTTAATTTGTACAGGGAAAGGGTAAAGCCATAATGCCATGTTAAATGTTATTTCTCACATGATTATGTGTGGCACTGTGGTGCATCGCCTTGAGATGATCTCCATGAATGCTTTAGTTTGAGCAGGGAAAAGAGGATGCTGTGTTAAATATTATTCCTCGCATGATTATGTATGGAACTGTGGCTCTTATACTTTTTAGTGCTTCTTTGTGATTAAACCTGTCTTATCTCTTTGTGAAATAATATTATGTGTGTAGTCTATTCATTTAGTTTTGAAGCTAGTATGCTGCAATTTGCCTATTATAAAGCCCTTCCTGATGTCCAGATAATTTTAGTATTTACTTTACATATGTAAAATTTTCAGGTTGGCAGCTCAGGAAGCTTGGAGAAGGGTATGCTTCTGCCTTTTAGTCATGAAATCAAGAATTTTATATGTATAAAGGGACCTACATTACCTGAAACTTCTTTTGAGATGGTACGTTAAAATGCGACTTTTCATAATTGAAAAAGAGGACTTCTCTTGACATATTGGTGTGCTGCTTGTTTTATGTTCAGCTCAGAGAAGTTCACCCAGAGATCACACCTGTGGTCCCACCATCCCCAGTGGGGCAGAATGGCAATGATCAACATGACAATGTCAGCCATGGTCTTGAAAATACAGAGAGGATTGGGATCAATATAGATGGAGCTCAGCTTCAGCAAGATGATCTAGCAAATTTGGTCAGTGAAAGTAATTCAGAAAATCGTCAGAAGGATACAATGGCAACTACTGATTTTCACCAACCATCCACATCAGACAATAGGTGTTTTGATCAGCCACAAGAAGATTCTATTGCTGTTGGTGTCAACATCAGGTCTCTAAAAGACAGTCCAAATAATGTCGATAGACACATATCAGCTGCAGCTGAGCCTTCTTTAACTAGTTCTGCAGATTTGCTTGGAAGTAATACAGGAACAATTTCTGAGCGGGGCATGATAGATCATACTGCCATGGTTCAATTGCAATCCTGGGGGATAAAAAATCCTTATACACTTCATTATAATAATGGAGATGGACCACTTGATGCCAGCATTCAGCCACCAAAGCATTCCATCCATGAAGGACCAACCATGCAGGCAATTGTTTCTCCAGCTTTTGACAGAAGCAATGATGCTTTATCAGCAAGTACATCTGAAACAAGCCACTTGCCAGAGTATATTACTGCAGAGGATACGGTAATGACTTCAGAGCCACACATAAGCAAACCTCATCCAAATTCACCACAACATGACACTGGTTATAAAGCAAATCAAGATGTGGATTGTGGTAGTGTTCCTATTCAGAAAGCTGTTGCCTTCCTATCTGAAGGCTTCAATGGGCCTATTCAAGGAAAAAAATCTGTTATTAAAGAACCACCAGAGAATACTACAGAGCATATGCAAATGCCTGAACAAGAAAATAGTGACAAGGCTCCTCATTTGGAAGTTGGTTGTTTCAACAAAGTTAATCAAGCTCTACATGATGATGGCAACATCATGAAAAAGAATATGGTCTGTGATGGGCTAAATGTGCAGATTGCTCCAGAATCTCATAGCTGCAGCATGGCCTTGCATAACAAAAATTCAGAGGTCAACCATCATTTGTCCGAGCAGAATATTGGAAGGAACACAACTGCCATTCAGAAAGATTGCTTCAGTATTCTAACCTCTTCTCAGGATGTTAATGACACAGGAGCAAATCAATCTTCAAACAAGAGAACCGTAGGAAATACTGGGGCTGAAACATCACATGTGCATTCTTCAGATGATAGTTTGAGTGGCTTTGCAGCTGCTGGTCTTCTATCAATGACTGACAAAATACCATTCTGTACTCAGGACCAAGATGCCAATGGTCCTGTTGAGGGCTCGTCAGAACAAGATTTGTGCATAAAGTGTGGTAAAGATGGTCAGTTGCTGAAATGCAACAGCTGCTTGTTAGCCGCTCATGATATATGTTTTGGTTCATCAGTGACATTTGATGATTCTGGTCAATTCTATTGTCCTGTATGCTTCTATACTAAAGCAACTGAAGCATATCAGAAGGCAAAGAAAACATATTCTGAAGCAAGGAAGAACCTATCAGCTTTCCTTGGTAGAAAGCAATTGGCTGAGAAACATGAACAACAAAATGTGGTGTGGCAAAGATCTGCCAACAGTGAGGATCATTTGAATGGGTGTAACAATTCATCTAAAAGGCAAGGTAATCATCTATCTGAAGGAAATAACCTTTCTCATAGGGATGAAGAGCCTACTTGGCAGAGGAAGAAGCAGAAGACAAATGCTACCGGTGATGCTTGTGCTCAGGAAGTAGTCACTGAAAAGGAACCCATTCAGAATTCTGATGTTGCACACATGAATAAGCATTCTGTACTCCAGAATAACAAAAAACAAGCTCCAGTTGCAGAGCACGACCAGCCAGAGGAAAATGCAGAAGCTAGTAGATCTGGTAATGACAATTCATCGCACAAAACAACACATTCATCTCAGAACAAGTGCAGTCCTGCAAATCAGAATGTTGATGCTGACAAAGAAGATGGCCTTGCAAGTTCTCAACGGTCAGAAGAATCTGATGAAATTGAAGCTACATCTTCGAATGACTCTAGCAAGCAATCATCGCCTCCTTGGCACAAGTTGAGACACGGCAAAGCAAGATATCAGGATAAGGATGCAGCAGTGCCAAGTAATTCTAAGAAATCACTTGGGCACCCTGAGCAACATATGGCTTCACCATCAAGGAAAAGGAATTATGCATATCCACCCAAGCGTTAGTAAGTGTTATTAATAACTAATAAGCTTCATAAGCACTTCTTTCTTCTGTTGTACTCCCATTTACTGCAGTCTGCATATAGCCAAAAGCATAGTAGACATTATTTATATGGGCATTAAAATGTCTATGAATTGTGGTTAATTTTAAATCAAATGGCATTGAACACTCTGATTTAGACATGTAACAGATAAAACTGTACTATGAGATGGTGGTATAGAACATTGAGTTTTAGCACGCAAGTTGCAACACGATGTCCATCATTAAATATTCAAAGTTCACAATGTCCATCATTAAATATTTATAGTTCAATGTCAATAGAAGAAAAGCTAGAGGTAGCATAAATTGAAGAAAAGCAAATCTAACATCGATGGTTTGGTTATGTTTAAAAGAGACTCTCAAAAGCACCAAAGCACCAGTATATTGTGAAATTGTGAAATTGTAAGTCAAAATAATAATATAATGAGAGATAAAAAATATCAAAATTGATATGAGAAGAGATAATAAGAATAGACTTGAAAAATTAGGATATAACTAAGTAGCTATTAATGTATCTGAACCGTAATTTGATACTAGTGTCTGAATCGTAATTTAAGACTCATGTTAGGTTTTAATTCTATCCTATCTTAACTTAAGACTAAAAAACTTTGCTATTATTGTTGTTGTAATATCAATTGACAGCATCATGCATTAGCTCCCATATAGTTTAAAAGGACATTAGCTTTATCATCTAATGGCACTGTACGGTGGAAAGCAAATTCATAGGAATAATTAATACTAAGAATTCATAGGAGTGTGAACTCATGAAGTTATATTTAGGATAGTAAACTGACTGTACTTACATATGGTCCTGACACAGAAAATGGTTTCTTCTTATTATTAAGCATTCTTACACATGTATTCTCTGTTTTGTGAAAATGCAAGTATTTACAACAAAAATGGAATCAACAACGGAAATTTTGATTTATTTTCCTTACAGAACTTAGGTGTTTGCTAGTACAGATACCTATTAGGATGCTTCATTTGTTGTGAAAATTTTTCATTGGAAGTGTCATACTTTGGTAGTACCAAGAATTTAAGCATGCCTTTTCTTGCAGCTCTAACCCTGTTGGACTGGCTGGAAGGCGCACAAAGCTATGTTGGACAGAACAAGAGGAGACAATTTTGAGGGTAAGCTCACCTGATCTGTAGAAATTTGTTACTAACACTGATATCTTTTATCATCTTTTGTTGCCTATCGAGTGATGTGCATCCATGTATCTCTTGTATGTACACTATTCTTGGGTTTCATTCAGGAAGCAATGGCAAAATTCACCCCAAGTGACAACGGACCAATTCCGTGGGTTCAGATACTGGAGTACGGCAGGGAGGTGTTCCACAGGACACGCCTCCCACCTGACCTGAGGGTCAAATGGAGGAACATGAAGAAGAAATCAGGCTATTGACGCCACAGCAGTCTAACAACCTATTAGTGCAGACTGTGCAGCTGATTCTTTTACCTCTTAGAGCCAATTGTGTGTCACTATCTTGTAAGATTGTAAATTCTCCTTATGTGTAGAGCAGTTCAGTTTTATCGGTCCTTCTTACTAGTAGAAGAGTTAAGTGAACTTCACTGCTGCTTTCCTTTTTTTCGTAGCAATCTCTTATAGTCTATTTCCAAGGTATAAATTTGTGATTGTAGTGAAACATCAAACGACCTTTTCTCTGTGTCCAAACATTGCCTCTGACTTCTCCATGTTAAAGTGTTAATAAACTGTCCAGTTGTCCTGAACATTTTTCATATGAGCACAAAATTTTCTTCTGCGTTGCACCCATTAGCCTTCATTAACAGTAGGGTGTCAGATTTGTTTCTTTGTTTTGTTATGTTTGCTCTGTCCTCATCATGTTTGTGTGGGCTTAGGCCATTGGCAGCCTAATTTTGCGGCCTACTAGGCTGAAATCATCTACTACAAAGGCTCGATGTTGGCCAGTATAATAGAAAAAAAGTCATAGCTGACGGCAGGGCATGGGGACCAGGGGTGAAAACGGGAACAGTAACTTCCGGCCCGCCCACCCGGCCGTATTTTTCTAGGACAATTTCGGGTCAAAAACTTGACTGCTTACACGGGTATCAGAGCCGAATACGGATATTCTTTTGGCGGATATAAGATTGGATTCGGGAGAGCACTATCCGGCGGATACAGAGTATCCAGTACATAATGCGGATATTACCTGGCCCAGAATGCCTAAAAGGGCACCGCCGCTAAACCTAGGCAGGCAGTGCACGTACAGGCACACATCCGGTCGCGCCGCCGCCGCCGCCGCCGGCACGAGCGCCAGCTGCGTGCGGCGACTACGCTGCGCCGCTACACCCGTCGCACCGCCTTCGGCCACCGTCGCGAGTGGCACCCGTCGCTCCACCACCGGTCCCCATCGGGAGCGCGCCGCCGCCGCGCTGCGGCTCAGGGCCCCTCGCTTCGTTGGCCCCTTGCCTCCTTTCCTTCGGTTCCTCAACGCCGGTAGCCGAAGGCCATTTTGCATCCCTGCCGGAAGTTAGCGGCTCATCACATGTTAAGCAAAGATCATTGGCCTTACCCAACATCACGTCAGGAGGATATAGTTTGCTCATTTCACTTTTGCCGTTCGGTTGTAGGATAAATATGGCTAGTACTGGTTATAGGATAAATGCCTAATGAGTAATGATGTACTATGCTACTACTTTGTTACTGTTTAGACATTACTATACAGTATAGTTGCATTATAGATATACCGAATGAGTTATTATATATGGTTGTTGCTTTAACTTCGTAATCGATAGTGTTTGTATCACGTATTTATTTCTTATTTGTGCTTGATATTATCCATGCTCATATCCATATTCGATACATTCATGTTCAACCCGATTTCTATTACAAAATATAGGTTAAAATATGGAAAGGACGAGATATGACTGAACTTGACCCATTTCATCTCTAATGGGGACACGTAGGGCTTAAGCTCATTAGATCTAAGGGTCATTGCAAAGCTCGCAGTATTTGAGAGTAGGTGAAGAGGGCACTTCGAAGGCGAGCAAGGTGTGACAAAAAAGTACATGAGGCAGAACCCAACATACTTAGGGTTGAACTCATGGAGAAGATAGTAGCTAGCATAGGTCATTTAGAAGGTGGGTAGGACAGAGGTGGCAGCTTGCTTTGCGAGTGTAGCGTAGGCATCCTTCATGGCGGGGGAGGAGGAGGAGCCTAGGACAAAGCAAAAATATTTGAAGTGGCAGCGAAGGGTGGAGGAGGAGAGGGGCGAGCCCTTAGGAGGTTAGGGAGGAAGATGTTACGGTGAGAAGATTCATCAGCGATGAGGACAAAAATATAACATTTGATAATATGCCATCTTTAACATAAGCGGCATATTATTTATCATTCTAGACTATATTCGATAACTCAGATGATCTCATATGTCAAAAAATTCAGACAAAGACGGTGGTGAGAGAAACATGGCGCGAGGGAGTCCAGGACGAGGATAACGACATGTCGAGAATGCTTTGTGCGTGGTGTGGAGATAGGCAGCGTTGAGGTTGGCCTTGGCCAAAGAGAGGAGGCGTGAGAGCTTGTTGTTGTTGGTATTGATGGCGCGCGAGGCCTCTCAGCATTGGCGTTGTGGGAGTTTGTGGACATATGGCGTCTATGTCTACACGAACATATGGGTCCAATATTTTTTTATTTATTTTCTAATTGATCCAATTAACTTTTTATTTTTTTATTTTTATTCTAGTTTTTTGATAGTGAGGAGATGTTTTATATTATATGGTTAAGAGTTATGAACTTGACCAGTAATTATTTTTCAGTACAATATGGGACGCACTTGGGCCACAAAAGAGCCTCCATAGCCCAAAACGAGTCCAACGGGATCTTAGACCATTAAATTACCAATCAAAGCAGTATTCAGACTATAAGAAGGCCTAGCGATCAATACCATTAAACCCAATTGGGCCCAAAAATACATTGGTCAATTAACCACTTGATCCCTCAAAAACGCATGCCACCTCACCCTATATTCTCCATCACCAATACAAATGCTGGATGTGAGGCTGGAGGTTCAAATACCAGCAATGGCATACAATTACATGCAACCATCTTCAGAAACCAATTCAACGAACAAACTGTCTGTAAGTTAAATTTCTTTAAATTTAATCAAGTTTAGAAAAAATATATAGCAACATCTATAACACCAAATTAGTTTTATTAAATTCACTATTGAATATATATATAATATATTTATTTTTTAAAAAAAATATTACTATATTTTTCTATAAAGTTGATTAAATTTTATAAATTTTATTTAAAATAAATCCAAAACGTACGAAATACTATGCTTTTTGTTAAATAACTCTATCATTCATACAGCAGCTCTACGGTACACTGATCTCCCTCTAGTATAAGATCAAAGAATGGGGGTTACTGTCAGGTTACAATTTGAGTTTAAACAACAAAAATCTTATAACTGATCCTAGGAACAAAAATCTTATTTACAACAGATCACAGGTATTCACTGTCCTATGATGTTAACCTTGTGTACAGGTCATGTGATGACTATGCCTCATTTTATATATTTTGATTTCATACAAAGATCTACAAAAATTCACAGAGTGATCAGTTCACGCTCGCTTGCCTCGAACGAATTCCGTGCAACATGTATCTTGTAATCTGTTTCCACTACAAAACTGTTGAGCTCCTAGAGTAGCATGTAGGGGTAAGATTTCCAGTCTTCTCACAATAGAGCACCAAAATCTCCGCAGGAGCACCGGCCATCCTTGAACTTGTGAAGCCGTTTGCTATCCCGGACAACAATTTCTCTGTTCGCAAGCAATGAAAAGAACTTAATGGAGCAGTGGCAGTCCCTGCACATGGTGATATTCTTTGTGACGCGAACTGTCGTGCCTGGAGGTGTTTGCAGCAGCCCTAGTGCAACAGCTAACCTCTCACTGTGGTGCATCAGTGAACCAGCGGCAGATTTCTCATCATCCTCACTATCAGATAACTCTGCACTCTGGTATGGTTCATACCCAATGACTTTAGCTTTCTCCAACAAATTCTCCAATAGTTGATACAACTCAGTTGTTTGAGGGTGAGTTCTATCATTAGCTCTGAAGAAATACACCTTGTCTTTGATCGTAATCCAGCTGCGATCCCTAAGAATGCCAACATCTTCCTGTTTCATCAGTTTTCGTACTCTCGCCACATCCTGCCATCTTTCAGTGGAAATGTACATGTTCAACAGCAGGATATAGGTTTCAATCCCTTTTGGCTTGAGCTCAAGCAGCTTATCAGCAGCATAGAAGGCAAGTTCCATGTTCCCATGACTCCGGCATCCAGCAACCAAACTTGACCAGATGGCCTCATTCAGCTCAAAACCTGCCCTTTTGATAAAGGAAAATGCATCATCCAACCGCCCCAACCGCACAAACATGTCAATCATGCACCCATAATGATCCACAACAGGTTCAATACAATACTCTTTCTTCATCATGTCAAAGTAACGCTCAGCTTCTTCAACTAAACCAGCATAGCTACAGGCTGAGAGCACACTTACAAATGTGATTTCATTTGGTCTCACCCCTGCCGATCTCATGTCCTCAAAGAGTTGTATCGCTTCCTGAGGCTGGCCATGCTGTGAGTACCCTGAGATCATAGAAGTCCATGTGACAAATGTTCGTGTTGGCATCTCAAGAAAGGCTTTGTTTGAATCTTGGATACACCCGCACTTATTATACATATTCACCAGTGCACTGTTTACCACAACATCTGACAAGAAGCCAGTTTTTATTGTCTGTGCATGGATTTGCTCACCCAGCTCTAAAGCCATCATTGTACTGCATACAGATAGGATGCTTGAGAAAGTGAACAGATCTGGCTTCATCGAAGACCTATTGAGGTCACGGAAAATTGCGAGCGCCTGGAACCCTCTTGATCGAGCCTGGAGATCATCCTTTGCTGAGTCCATGATCTGAGCATAACCTGATACCATTGCATTCCATGTGATAATACTGACATCCTCCATTTGTTCGAACAACCGCATCGCCTCGTCAGTTTCACCTTTCCTCAGGTAGAGGTACATTGTCGAGTTCTTTACTGGAAGATTTGTTTCACAACCAATTTTGAAGCAGAAGGCTTGAACTTGCTTGCCCAGATTAAGATCCAGCCTTGTACCACACAAGCTCATGACACTTGTCAATGTGAACTCATTTGGCATCACTCCTTCCACAAGCATATCATGAAACAAGCTCAATCCAAGCTCCACATAGTCCTCATCTTCGGCACACGCAGATATCATTGTTGTCCATGTGATCACATTCTTCTCAGGGATCCTCCAAAAGGCCGTCAATGTAGATTCTAAGCTTCCTGACTTGGCATACAACCTACAAAGCGAGTTCCCCATGCTCGTGATCGACTCGGCCCCATACTTAATCGCATACCCATGAACCTGCTTCCCCAAATCAACATTGTACGAGGCAGAGCACGCGTTCAACATGGCGCCCAGCGTGTAATGCGAAGGGTACCTCCCCAGCTCCAGCATCTCCACAAACACCTCCAGAGCCAACACCAGCTGAGAATTCAGGGTGTATCCCGTTATAAGTGCCGTCCACGTGACAACGTTCTTCTCAGGCATGTCGTCAAACAGCCTGCGAGCATCCCCGCTTGCACCGCACCGCATGTAGACATTCACCAGCGATGTTGCCACGAACATGTCGGCGTTGGTTCCCGTCTTTACCATGTGCCCATGCATGGCCTTGGTGGAGCCGAGGCTGCCCGTCTCGATGCACCGGTGCAGCAGTGGCACGTACATTGCAGACTGCACTGTTTTGCCCTCTGTAAGCATGCTCATTGCTTCCTGGACATCGAGTGGTCGCAGGGGAGCTTCCAGGCCGCCGCCATTTTCAGTACCCTGCATGCTCCTACTGTATGAACTATTCTGCAAAAAAAAAAGGAAAAAAAGAGGATTTTTTTTTCATGAATCAATCAACTGATTCGTGGCATTCCTGCATTGCGCATTCAGAAAAAATATATTCAATTTTCACACGGGCAAACTAATCCTAGTTTCATTCCCATTATTCACATTGTTTATGCTAATTAGTGGCAATGCGATCAATTAGCGAAAAATCTTGGAACGTAAAAACATGAAATGCTCAAAAGATTCGAGCTTTTTCTTGACCCGTGTCCAGAATCCAGGCAGTCGAGAATGGCATGGCCAAGAAAAAGAAAAGAAAAGAGTCACCTCACCTTGTCGACGACGGCGACGGAGCTCGGCGGCGGCCTGCGGTGGTCAGCGCCGGCGGCCCCCGGGAAGACAGCGCCGCCGGAGATGGCGAGGGAGGGGACGGATGCCATCGGCGCTGGCGCGGCGTGGTCAGAGGTGGGGAGCGAAGAAGCGTGAGGAGGGAAGCATCGTTGGAGGAAGGAAGGCAAGGATTCTTGGGCGCAGTGGTGCACCAGCTTGTGGTGGGAGGAGGGGATAAGCTCTGCTGCTGCTGCTGTCTGGCTCAACTCAAGTCTGAAGACGATGCTGATGAGGTGAGGTGATGACTGATCAGAGTTGCTGCTGGGTTTACTAGGTTTTCACTCAATCTTTTTTTCTCTTCCTTTTTACTCCATAAAAGTCTATGTTACGTTTGATCCTTTTCTTATTTAAAAAATTTTATATGCAAATATATAAAATTATAAGCTTTAATGATAAATCACAATAAAATAAATGTAATTTTTTTAATAAAGCAAATTGACAAACTTATATTCAAAAAGTTATAGCGTCATCTATTTAACTATTAAAAAAACTCTTTACCAACACTAATCTCTGTGTTACTATAATTATAAGCTAGTTTTTGATTAAATTAATTGTTAGCTATGAATGTGAGTTGTCTGACCAACAATATTGTTTAAATAACCGTAAAAAGACAATATTGTTTAAATAATTTTATGATTTAGCATAGAGTTGTATCATTAGATTTTTTTCATTTAAATTGCTTTACTAATATCTTACATTTAATAATGTTGTTTCTTTGGTGTTATTTAAAAGTAATGTTTAAAGTTTATCTGCTCTTGGTTAAAACCGATAGGTATTTAAAAGTGTGCACTTTTAAAATGAGTAGCTTTGTGACGAGACCATCTCTAGGAATTTGAGGCCCTGGTGCAAATTACAAAATGTGGCCCTAAAATTGAAAATTTTATATAACCAAAGCATACTTTTACTTACTTATACAACTTTAATACATATTATTTATTATAGTACTTAGGAATATATTAAATATTAATGATAAAAGAGTAAAGGTGGGCTTCCTATTGGGCTAAGACGGGCTTTTCTTTGATTAGTGATTAAGTATAGTACTTACTAGATCAGGATTTGAGGGCCCTGTGCTGCTGGCCACCTTGCCCATGACACTTAACAGACCTACTTTGTAATAAAACATATGTTAAATATGTTTTTTAATACCATGCCTTACATCGAGTGTAAATATATAGTTTGGTGATCTGACCGTTTAAATGTTTATTTTTTATATAGTTTTGCCAAAGTATAAATGTTTGGTCGTTATAGTTTTTTCTTGGCCATAAACAAATTTTGAGAAATGGAGATAGCAAGGGTTTATAGCTTCTCAATTGGCTACTCTTATTAGGAATTTTAAATCAACTGATTTTATTGCTATGATGAGCACATATTCGCCACAGGATTTGCTGCAAGATATATACGAGCTAATGAGGTGAATTGATATCGAAGTTAATTGGTATGTTCGTGGCTGAAACGAAATTAAGCAAGCATGAGTTAAAACGCATGGCTACAGGTCAAACGGAAGAACAAGTCGCCCATTATTGAGACAAGAATTTTGCAACGATGAAATTCTCTGTTTCATATAAGGCAACCATGGAGTTGACGCGCGTTATTGGTCATCTATGATATTGCCATGTCCCATGTGCCACCTTGACAAATTGTTCCAGGATTTGAAGAATTCAAGCACGCTGATTGCATTAGTTAAGCGTGTAGCGTCACGTCAACAGCATCTTATGCATTTATTTTTGTCAGCAAACATAACAAAAGCTTCAGGTGGAGTTCCCCAACCTACTAATCAGTAGTATTTGCTTATACCTTGCAAGGAAGAATAGTATGCGTTCATATCAACCTGACCAGATAATACAACTATTGGGGCGTGTGATATATATTATTATACCAAGCCAAATAAAATTTACAACCTTCTAAAACTTTATAGATTCCAATCAGACTACAAAATTCCAAAGAATTAGACAAGAGGTGCCAATGTGAATTAAGTAACCACAACATTCTGACTTTGACACTAGTAATTAAGAAAGCACGAGGCATGAACAAGTCTTCAGAAACCAGTTCAACATTTTTGGTGCCCTCCCCTCTGTCCTATCATCTCTTTCTGCTCTTGTGCTTCTCTCTTCACTATCTCAGATTTGTTCATTCAGCTTTGTCTGCTTTCCAATCTTCAGAACCACATGAATCTTTCTTCACCTCCATTTAATGTTTCTTCTAAGCGTAACTCCTGAAAGAGTTTTTGCTATTGGATCATGGCGGTACGTTTAATTTCTCTGATCACCTTTTTTTTCTCTTTTTTTTCATGTACTAGGTGAGAACTGTTAGTGGTAGCTGAAGTTGATTCTTCAGAAGGCGTGCCTTTATTGGATTTCAACTTCGTATAGTTCAGTTTTCTAGCTTTTTCTGCATGAAAAATGTATCTGCAGCTGCTCATTTCTATTTACCACCGTAAAAGTTGTGTTCCGTGCCAGTCTGTTCTTGTATAATTGGAAGGAAAGATTGGGTTGCATTAGAACTAGCTACTTTGCATCAATTCGGTGAATCTAATGGAAGGAAATATTCAGAGTATCAAGAATAAAACGGTTGAACAGACCATCAAACGAGGAGACACCCCCTTTTGCTTAGCTGATCCCATGATAGTTATCCCCCTTTTTCTTTCGTCACAAGGATGGCACGTTGGACAGCAGGAGCTGCATTACAGTATTACAAATACTGTAGATTTGCATTGTGAAAGTTATATTTGAAACTGTTTTTTAGCTTTTAATCAAAATCTTGGATATGGCACAATTGCCATGTGCAATTTATGTCTGCATCAGATCTCAAACTACTATTTTTCTAGACATGTTGCATTGACAGTTCAATGGTTGAATGGCTCACACTGAATGTTTTATTTTTCTTCTGAAGTAAATGCCAAATTATCACTCTTCATGTCAAAATACTTAAGCTTTAATTTCTTGTGTAGCAGGGCAAAGGAGGGCATATCCCAAGGTTTGGAGATTGGAAGAGCAGTGATGGTGGCACCCCTTACACCGTGTTCTTTGAGGATGCCAGGAAGAGGAAGAATGCAGGTGGTGTGATGCCTCCTCCTGAGCCTCCTCTAGCTCGTGGTGACTCTGTACCTCCTTCAGGACATAGAACACCTCCTCATGGGGCCGGTTCTGCTACTCCCCGAAGAAACAAGGATCCCGCGTCTCGGCCTCGCAGCCGAAGTGCAGTGAGTTCTAAGACCTTGGAGGTTTTTTATTGTCCTAAAGAAGGTAGCACGAGACATCATAGTTTCTAGCGTTATTCTGTGGCACTTGTCGGTACTATTTGAGTATGGAGTTACCACAGAATAATACTACACATTGTGGTACCTAACGTCGGTGCCTCTTTTTTAAGGACAGTAAATGGCGCTCGATCTAAAGTAGGCTTCAACTTCAGCTAAATAGGATGTGGTTTATGGCCGTCATGTTTGATCAAATTGCACAGGTTGGATATGGTGGGTCTGTGCCTGCTTGGGGCCAATGGAATGAGAACCAGGCTGGTGGTGGTGCCCAGCAGTACACACTTATGTTCAACCAGATTAGGGATGAGAGGAGAGGCAGTGCTCCTTCAACGCCTACCATTGAGCAGCTCCAACGTGCTACTCCAACTCGGTACAATCGTCAGAGTCAACATGACAATAGGCCCAAGGTATTTCTATCATCTATGTGCTGCATTTGGGTGTGGATTCAATTGATCAACCCTCCTCCATATTGAGCATTAGAGTTCTTAAATATAGCTAATCTAGTCACACGATATGTTAAAGACATTTGGTTTTCAATGCAGAGATTCACATGTTTCGGCTTGTGCTTGAAGTAAAGGAAATCATCATGGTTGGATCAAGGAAATTGTGCTAATGGAAATACTACTTTCTTTGTGCACTTCTGGAGTTACTGTCATAAGTTTTCCATCCTTAGTGAAATTGTAAGTACAAGGATTTTGACGTTGTTACCCATAATGATGATGATGATGATGCCATTTCTCTCGCATTTGCTATAGTAGTGAGAGGCGCAACGTCAAATCTTGTAGCAATGTATGCATGAGTTTGGTGAAATCATACGAATAAGATTTGTAAAACAATTCAAGTTGATATGTTTGATGGTCCCATATATGGATATGAACATACATCTTGGTACATAACTACTGTTTTCCAAGAACGTATATAGTCCTTGTCCCAAAGACGAAGATGATTAGCGCACGAACAGAAGTGCACAGGTAGGATAGGCAGCCTTGCCACAGGCCACGGTTGCCTTTAGTCAAGGAACGAATGCAAGAGGGAGTCAAACAGTGAAAGTTCTCGTTTGAGCAGCTTAATTGTTGCAGGCAGGCAACCATTAAACAATCCTGACGTTTTTCGTACATAAGCTTGAAAATTTTATACTTCACTCATACTGTTAGCTAGGTATAGTTTTATTGCTAAACCACTTATATTCCTTTGAACAATAATACACCCTCCCTTCACAAGAAATTTCAACAAGGTTGCACAATCAGAAACACGAAAAAGAGACGCCCCCCACATCCAACGGCCAACACTTCATCTGTGTACAAGATATACCACCCTCCCAAAAAAGCTATGTTGTAAACACTGCAGGCCTTAATTCCAGAAAAATCTATTCTCCGGGAAAATGACCCCAACTCAAATGGTGATCTGGAGTCTGCCCTTTGCTTCTTTGCAGTAACCTTATGCCGAAACCGATCTCTTCTTGGTCTGTAATCCATCCACTAACCAAAAAAGCGTGGCACGAATATGGCATGTCACGTCATCTTGCTCTGGATTTGCCTATGGACGTGCACAAGGAACTCGACATAGGAAAGACCACCAGGTGCCTTATCCTCTACCAAAAATGAGCGGAAGAAATCACCTGCAGATGAACCAAATGTTTGTATTATTATTTATTAACAGTAAAATTCCACCGGGTAAACAATAATCAAGAACATCACAAGTGTTTTCAGAAGACTAACCAGATGGTTCACCCCTTCTGCATAGACGCAACCTGCAAAACAATCTCAAAGCATCAGCATCTCATGACAAAGGAACTCCTTAAAAAAAATCAGAAGGCTAGTTCCTATGATGCACTGGGAGCTTATAGACAGAAACAAATCTGTTTAGACAGTCCCTTGTGGCTCCGATGGAAACTAGATCAACGCGTCATTGGGTTAAGAGAAGTTCCGATTGAAGTTCAATATGAATCTTTGGGGACTTATCGTGAGATTTATGCCCACTATCTAGTAGTGGGAAATAGAAAAAAGGAAATCCGTTCTATATACATTCGCACCACTCTTGGTCATATTTCTTTTTATAGAGAAATAGAGGAAGCCATACAAGGATTTAGTCAGGCCTATTCATACACTATCTAAACAAGGAAGTTAGATTCGGCGATGCCCCTTTCGAGGGGCATTCCGATTTCGCTAGTATCATCATTTTTGCCGCACGAATCTAGATTGAGATTGAGGAAAGGAAGTTAACTAAGTTTTCGAATCACTGACTCAGGCCCATTGTCGAATCCTACTCAGCAATTGTCGAATTATACTCAGCCGAAAAAGGGGGTACTTATTTATGGCGGAACGGGCCAATCTGGTCTTTCATAATAAAGAGATAGATGGAACTGCTATGAAACGACTTATTAGCAGATTAATAGATCATTTCGGAATAGCTTACCTTAGGTAAGAACATCTCTGGCGTCTTATTTCATTAATTACTTCATTTACCTTCCTTGAGAGTTCATTGTCAAATTGTTCCAATACAACCTGTAAGTCAAATTGTTTATCAGATCTATTATGAAAAATATAATTTAACGCAGGGAGCATGCATCAATGTTAGGAACAATTATGCAATTGGCTCTTAATGTTAAAGTCCTTGATAACTATCAATAATCCTGTTGAATTTGCTCTAGACATTTCAGCAGAAGAAAGATACGGTTCACAGACTGACCTGAGTTGGTAATGCAGCCAAAGACACCCCAAATATTTGTTCGAGGATGGTAGGGTCTACTGCATTTCCTACATAAATTAGACCATCCTCTCCATTTTCCAATAAATAGACTCCATCTTCACACATATTTTCGCTATTGAGCATAAGGGGGCTTGGAATAAGTGATTCATCATCTCCCTGAAAAAAAGGTATTTACAAAATAATAAGCCATCCCTCTCATATAAGTTAAAAGTTTCATGATGTGGCTTCTATTCTAACAAAGTTAAAATTCAAGATTGACAGCTTGTACCCTTGATGTGAGATCATGGATTGGAATCAATCTAGGAAACACCATTGGAACAGCTAATAAAACAGAAACTGAGGAGACGTGAGATATCCAATACGAACGATCATCCAACCTCCCCTCATTTCGCAAGCCTATGCTTTTGATAAGTGCTGAAAATGAAAGTAAAATATTAGTGGAGTCCACAACAATGAATGAAACAAAACAATAGTACACTTCATCAAAGTTGTCATACCTAAAGTATACAAGGGCAGTAGTTTGAGTGCCTCTGGAAGGATCAACTGCCCAGACGAGCTTACAGATGCACAATATTTACGGTAGGACTGGAGAATATTTATACATGTATTTGTTACTTCCTCCCGAAGATGGAGTAACATAGATGTTGGACTACCATTAGCAGCTGTATAAACCAACAAGGTTATCAGAGTTAACAAAATTATTTCATTAAATGTTATCTTGTAATTCTTGTTTATAGGTTTTCCCAATTAAGATGGATAACAACTGTTTTACCTTGCTTCAGGAAGCATGTAAATTGTGTTTCCAAATCAGCATATCGGAAGAGATTGCTGAGCATGTTTGTGCATGGGAGTGAGAGGTTCATGACTCGAATCCTTCTTTGTCCATATACAGTAGTGTAGAGAAGTGCGCACTGAAAGAAGCCAAATAGTGCATGTCAACAACATTTAATAACATGGTTGATGATTGAAGCAAGTGATCCAATAACAATTTATAGCTCATCCTAGATTGTTAACAAGTTTGACCAGGCATGAAGACTCATGAAAGAAATAGCATGGCTTGAACTTGGAAATACTTTGAAATAAGTTTGTATTTTGAAAAGGAGTGGGTAGTTATATTAATTTACATTACTCGAATCCTAACTGCAATATATTCTGTATAGATATTTGAACATTCTTTTTAAAACAATGTTCAACCAGGACGAATGCAAACTAATATTCCATTGGAATCTTTAATCAACGATCATTCTAAGTTTTGCCCAGAGAAAAAAGTTAGTGCATGCATGACGCAACTTTTGAATGTATGTGGCCTTATATTTGCTAGTCAATGATTAATCTAGTTCAAAAGTTGACAAAGAAGTACAAGTAAATGCTAACTATCAGGTTCAGAAATCTCCCATGGTCGTAAACCCAGTTCTCTTAACTAAGCTAGTGAACACCAATAATAGCAATTCAGTTGATGCACCAATATCTATTCAAAAAACATTGACCAAAGCCTAGCAATCAATGGAGCTTAATTCTGGAACAATAAGACATAAAGGTGTTAAAACTCGTGTGATGTAGCTCAATAATTTCCAGGCAAAGCCTGCAATTTGGTTAAGCTGAACATTTTCCTAATGGAGAATTCTCATATTTACGATTAATTGTAGTACTTCCATAATCAGTGCCTAAATAATTTTCAATGTATGCATATTTTTCACTGTAAAAAATTGTTTGAATAGAATTAGTCAATCAAGCATGGAAACATCAAAGAATATAGTCTAATTCATCATTACCTGGAAACCACATTCTGAATTTTCCTGTAACTTGTCATCATGCTTAAAGGTGACCATTATAGTTTTGTCGGAATCAATCTGCATCATAATTTTTTTTCAGAATAGGCAGTTATGGAAACAAAACATATAGTATGTATCCTGCATTCCAGCTAAGCTACAGGCAATTAAAAACGAATCAAATATTCCAAATATGAATCAGACAATATGTCTATGGATCTTGGATAAAACAAATAGTCACAACTCATTAAATTTAAAGTAACCGAAGAGTCCAGATACCAGTGCCAGATAAACAGATAATTAGGATAAGAACTTTAGTGAATAAATTATAGCCATCATCGTAGCCTCGTTCTACAGTATACTATTGACAAAGTCCAATTCATCAGATTACTTTTCATTTCTACACCATAGTCACTACACAAAACTTTTAGCCATCCTTTGTTAGACAAGGTAAAATGACTGATTTTCCCCTTGCTTACCTTGAAGCCAGTATTATATGCAATAATTTTTGAAAGACACTAAAATGGTGCACATGAATAACTAAACTAGCCTTTGTTGATGGTGTGTTGTAGAATAGGGGCTTAATCAATGGCATGTGTAGGTATCAAGTCTAAAACTAGTGCTGGAAACAATGGAATTCAGCAAGAATTGGATTTTAAATCTAATGCAAAGGATTAGCTTCATAATAATGTCCATTCAGTGCAAGTGTTAATATGTGTATTTCTATTGTTTATATTTGAACAAATTATGTGTCAACAGACAGTTCTTTAGGCAAAGCTTCAAATAAAAATTACTGCAGAATTTTTCAAAATCAATTTTACTCAGAGCCACTATTAGTAGTATACTAACCGATGGAAGATCAATGTCAGTAGGAACACGCTTGCAGAAATTGCCAAAATAGCCCTGAACTTGGAGCCCCTGATCACGTGTGAAAAAAAAATAAAGTCATGGACAAACTATAACATAAAGCACTGAAGAAAAAGTTCTGACATTAAGCCCACCTGACTGCATCTGACACGCATAACAGCCTCATAACCCTGAGGCCTACTGATATTCCATCTAAGGTCATTGAATAGCTTGGCTGGATCCGAACGAGCAGAAAAAGGATAGTAGTAGTAAACCTGTAGAAGTTTTGTACTTATTGAATTGAGAAACTAAGGGTACAATCAAAGATGAAAATCAATAGATATGAAATGAAAAATTCAATGCTTTAGTACATAAGAACATGTCAAGGTCCCTTGCCCACCTTGCTAAAATATTTAACAACTACTCCCCCCATTCATTTTTATTGATTTTAGAAAGTCAAACTTATACCACTAGATTCATACTTGAAAGTATTTTCACACTATTGATTTTATAGTTATTAATAATATATGTTATGAGAAATTAATAATCAAAGTTTAATCTTATAGACTTTCTGAAATCAAAATACACCTTACAACAATGAACAGAGGCAGTACCCAATATAGCTCCCTCTATTTGCCAAGCATTGTTTTATTTAGCACTCCATACTTCATTATTACAAAGCAAGGTCCAAAAAAGCAACCCAAAAAACACATGCAGAGTGTATAGAAATTGATAATGAAATCAAAGTGCCTATACCTAGAGGTAGTATGCTCTGAGAAAAAGAACGGTCTTTATTCGTAGGGTGAAAACATACCCGGCCTCCTGTAGTATTGGGAACAACAGATATCGAAGCAATATCAACATATGATTGTGTAGTGAGGAACACATCCACGCAGACCTGAAAAGGGGAGAATACAACAATGATGAACATGTAACTAGCATGCCAACAAAGTACATGCACATCAAGCACCTTCAGAGCTAAAGTATTATACCTGATATTCAGCAAATTCTAGTGCCATCGTCTTGAGAGTTTTGTCGACTGGCTGCAGAAGCTTCTGGGGTTCCTGAGAATCACAAATTATTGTAGTGTGTCATTTGGCACATTTCCAATAACAGGAACATAAAGTGATGTTGATAAGACAGATGCATTAGATCAGATCATGTTTATATAATTATCTAAAAAATTTAAATTGAGCAATAAAGCCATTTATACCTTGTCACCAGTGGAAATATTTGCTCTACCTTCAGCTTCCCTAGCAGACAAAGAACCAACACCAAGAGATGGAAGCACTGTCAACAGTACAATATTGTTAACCAAAAGGAATACACTTAACTTTTCTGAGACAAAGGAACTACATGCAAAATTAAGAAAAGCTTTTTAGCTACCACCTACAGAAGTGAATAACTGACGTAAACATGAAAAGGCATAGAGATATTGTATGCACATATTTCAAATCTCAGGGTAAACACTATCAAAGAATCTACCTCCACTCACTAAGTAAAATTTGCAAAATGGACAGCAAAAATAAAATAGAAAATCTCCTATGGTACTTAGGATACCTTCATGACTATTTTAAAAGCAGGTCAAAATCTCGATGAGTACTTATGATTGTTACAGACAAAAGCTAGTTCAAGGCAGTTTCTAAGGTGATTTTTCCATCGTTCATACAGTGTTAGGTGCAAGGAGAGTCTGTGGTGAAGAGGGAGACAGAAAGAGAATGGAAGTCTACATCATGCCCTCTCCTCTGTCATCCCCATCATGAAGATCAACTTCATTACCAAGTAGAGCACAATATGTTATACTCATCACCATGTATCTTGGGGGAAACAGTTCAATTTTTAGGGCAGGAGCCATACAGGCCTTTTCTCAACACAAGTTTTCGGCTTTTCTAGTGCATCCAAACTCCTTTGGTAGTTATTGGGCCTATTTGGTAGTAATGGCAGCTTTATACATCTAGATCAAGAATGTGGAAATATTATAATTCCTAAACCATACTGTGTGTATGTTCACCCATTTTGCAATAGCTATAAAATCAGAATCCAACTATATCAAAATGCAGCTCACTAATTAATCAACATGTGGATCAGCAGATCAGCTAAAAGAGCAGATACAGATGCATCTTGAAATTGTCTAACTAGTTTACTAGGTGTACCTGATTGAAAAACAAGTAGCTTTCCACCAGTTGATTTCATAGCCAGGAAGCCAGCCTACATAAAAAATATAATAGTGAGAACCACTGCACACTTGATGATGTGAATGCAAGACAGATAAGTTGCCACATATAAGAGTGCTTAATTGGTGTGTACAAAGATAACACACCAGGCAAATGGAAATAATACAAGAAATGTTAGTGGAAAGGTCAAACTGGCACCTTCATAGCTGCTCCACAAGCAGAATCAGCAACTCTATTATTCTCAAACATGCTAGGGATGCTTTCCAGCAGCTGCTCCAGATTCTCACGGCACTAAAACCACAAGATGGTAAGATGTCCTGAAATATGTTAAAGCAAAAATAGCCAGAAGTTCATTCACTTGAATTCAAACCTCAGAAACTGGAAGAATCAGATCCTTTTGTAGAGGTGTATATACATCTTGCACATCTGGAACGATGAGCATCAAAGGCTGCAAGGAAAATAAGGCCAAATGGGTGATTCAAAACTACACATATTAAATAATCATGCAGATGCAAAATATTTTGAAATATTCAAAGAGAATAAGTTTCTCTGGCAAGCTTAACGGCATTAAAATGACACAACTTTCAATATCACATAGAATGTATAAAAAACAATGTCTGTTTAGTGAAAAATAACTACCATCCAATTAAATCATTTTAGATTTTTAGGTTCCCAAAAATAAAAAAAAGGGAGCAGGGTAAGGAAGATAGCATTCACAGTACTTTAATGAAGAAGCCAATGACAAGTTTAAAGGAAATGTAAGTTGTAAGCAGATCTCTCATCTTCCAAAGTTCAAAGCAGTGGTGTCAAATTTGTGTGAGAATATATGCTAGAAAACTTATGTGTGTCATACCTGCTGTTGAGCACGCTTAAGGCTGTAAAAGTGAATAGCGGAATCAAATGTGGCAATTCCAACCATTGTTCGAGAACCTTCCTACATAAGTCAGAAAAAAAAAGGTCAGCAACTTCACAAATAAACCTTCATATGTCAAAAGTTTATTATGTAAATAAACCAATCTATCTATCAGAAAGTATAGCCACTGTGAAGGAAGCATGACAAATGTTCTTTCACCAATTCATCATTTAAATATTTGAGTGGCAAGTGAAAAATATATAAGTAATCCCTAACATAGTAATTTTAAAGTTTTGCAGATACATTGTGAAAACGGTCAAAGATAATCCTGGAAACAGCAAAAAGTCAAAGTAGTCAAGTATTTTTTTGTGGGGTGGGTAAGGGGTGTTTACAAGTAAACTGCAATATGCCTGTCGGTTACTAATGATTGCAGTAAGTCCAGCATTTATTCAAGCTTGCCAATCAACTTGGGTGCTCTACTTACAACATGGGATGAACCATAATTTTCTATTATTGAAATAATGACCACATATCAAACAAAAAAGATCTGCACGATGCCAAGCCCACTATGTATCTCATAGATATGCTCATGAGAAAAGAGAATAAAATAAATTTAAGATCAAGGCAATTCTTCAGTAATTGAATTACTTCTACAAGTATCAAGCACGTATTTATCAATATTCAGCACTACATAAAAAATCAAAATTGAAGTTGCTTTTGCATCATAAAACTTAAGTAATATTTTATTGATAATTCAGACATTTGAAGTTATTCATACACCAATTCTATGTAATGTAGCATATATGTTTGGTTAGGTAGATTTAATAGGCATTACTCACTGGCAGATCTGAAATAGCCTGTGAAATTGCACTGCAAGCTGCAGCAGTTGCACCGGTTTGTATAGCATTCATGGAGACATCAATAAGGAAGAAATATACAGCAGGCATTGGGTCACGAACCTGAAAAGTTGATTATGATGAGTAAATACTAGTATTGTTCAATGGTATGGTGCATGCAAATCATAATCAAGAATCTTGAATGCAACAACAGGTAAGTAGTTCTTCTATGATCTAGCGATCTCTGATGAAAATTGTACTTTTTATGGGCTACAGATCCAAGTTCTATTAATATACTTGTTTGTTCAGGTGAACTGAATTCTAGGCTTGTTGCAATAATAAATTGCTATAAGATGAAAAAAGCATAGTATATAATAACCAAGCTTTAGAGAAGCATCAGTTATGGATACTCAAATGCCTATATTATCACAATAAGTTCAGGCTTAGGTGTACAAACCAAAAATTCCTTGGATGCGACAAATTCAACGGTTCCTCTGCATAACTCAGGTCTGTCATCAGCATCACGGCGCCTACCATCAGGCCCTAAGTTGCATATGTACTCCCTAGGAGTGTCATTACTAAACCCTGCAGAGTAAGTGTACTGTATTAATTATACAATATTCCAGTGAGCTCAACATGCTAAATTGTTGACAAAATGGACAAGAACCAAATGAGACATAGTGACTCATAAAAGATGACTGGCTACAGATCAGAACATGCCACCTTTCTTTAGGCTTTCAGCGTGATACAAGATTGTTTCACATAAACAAACTTATCGAACACCAAATGTTTAAGAAGCAGGGGAAACCAACAAATATTTAGAAGATAAAGGACCAGTTTTCAGTTGTTGTGCTGTCCCATACTGCTGTGATTCTAGTTAATTATGGAAGTATTTACTAAGTCAATAAGAATTATTGTCATTGCTCCATAAACCATGCAAATGCTTTCAACTAATCATCACATCCAATAGTAGAATAAAATAATAAAAGGGATTTTCAACAAATACCACAATGCCAAATGTAGCAGTCTATGGCAACCAAACAATAAAATTCTACAGAGCAAATTAACAAACAAGATTGAAATATAACTAATTGAAATATATGTATCTTTCACCCTTACCACATAAATTACAGATAAAATGCCTCCCTTGATCAACAAATCTCATGAAAGGATTTATGTATGCTTTGCAACGAGAACACCGAATAGGTCCCATATCACCGAAGTCCACAAGCTAAAATATGGAGGAAACAGATCAAAAAGCTTAAAATAACAGAGAAAACTTATACAGCAGCAGATTACACCACCAAAACAACATTACATATTATAATTAACAATAAAGTTTAGGTGTAAACTAAAAAAATGCTGGAACCTGCAACTAATACAACTCCTGGAAATTAGATGCAGATTTACAGAATCTTAAAAGCAATCAGTAGCTATTGTATAGATTATCATGAC
The DNA here is from genome assembly GCA_030770085.1 of Oryza coarctata. Lineage (NCBI taxonomy): Eukaryota > Viridiplantae > Streptophyta > Magnoliopsida > Poales > Poaceae > Oryza > Oryza coarctata. The sequence goes on along the minus strand of CM061483.1, from coordinate 9,354,092 downwards.
AAGGAGCCTGCAACCAAACACTTCCGGAATATCAAATTACACCAATTGCCCATTGCCAAAAATAATGTTATGATCTTCTTTTCTGTTGGTCAGTTGTGCTTGCAGAATTGCATGTCAATGCGTTTACAAGTTTAACCATTGATGAATAACTGTCATTGAAATTTATAATTACAGGTATGGCATTAGGATAATGAGATCAACATATGTACTCATGCTGATCCATTCATATACCTAGAGGTTCTATGCACCAAAGGCATGCCTTTATAGCATTTATTAAATAGGTCATATATGAACGACTTTTGTTGAGCTATATCCATGAACAATGTTTTGCCTAGGTGCAAAAGATAATATAAAGTACCTGAATAGGTTCCTCAGATGGGTGAGGAAGAGAAAAAGGCTGAACCATTAGAGATAAAGGCATGCCTGACGTTGTCAAGAGGTCCCCTGTACAAGGTATCTGATAGCACACATATTAGCAATGACTTAGAAAGAAACAAATTACCCAGAGTAAACAAGAAAATAAAGATGAATGAACAAATTTACCTGATTAACAGTACACCGCATCAAACGGGGACTACAGTTCCCAGTGTCCTTCACAATGAATTCGCTTGATGCAGCCTGTGATCAGTGACACCACTCTTATATAAGATGAAAACTCCTTTCTATGAATGAGAATTGGCACCCACTTATGTAACTGAAGGTATAAGACATACCGGGGGAATGGCTGCTTGACCACCTTGACGGGTCTCAAAAATGATGACTGATGTTTCTGCCATTGGCCGTGGAATTTGATTAGGATCAATCTTGGATGGGGTTGAGACCTGGGTTCGAGCATGGGGAGAATATGGCATGGTGGGGGTAGTAGGAGCCATCCCTTGGCCAAGTGTGTTTGGTGGCATGCTAGGCATTCTCATTGGTGGTTGCATAGCACCAGACCCAGCTCCCTACAAGTAATTTGATCAAGAGTGTGAAGAAAACATCTAAGGTTTCAAGCATCTCTGGCACAACACAAAAAGATATGCACAAAAAATAATTAACTATTGGTGACCAATCTAGTAAATCATAAGCGTATTATCTTAAATAGTTATAAAGTTCATCCCCACTAAGTGTAGTTAATGCTAATTTTCTCTTCTCTCATGAAGCCACACAACCCCAATTATTTGTAGCCTTTGAATCATTCATCTATCGTGCAAATTGTCTCTATTCTCTAGCTATACACACAATCTCATTTGTTCCTAGCATTTTTTACTACATCATATCAATTATTTGTACCCTTTGATCTCTTATGAAGCTACATTATTTTAATATATTTTTAGCACTGGATGATAAATGCATGGAGGGTGTAAATTGTGTAAAGCACATGAAATCAAACTGTTTAGCAACAAAGAAAATCCAATTTGCACCACATGTTTACATATTGTCATACAAATTTCCCATGGCAGTGCGCAGGGTTTACTCTAGTTCCTTAAATAGTCAAATAACCTAGACAAAATTCAAGCTTTCAAACAGTTACCTAGGTTGAAATGAAAATGTACATAACATATTAAGAACTAAAACGTCTAGATTATCATCAAATGGTTGAAACTGAAAAATAAACAAGAAGATAACTAATAAACCCATTCACTTTCTTACTCATGCATAAACGATCGGTGCCTTGGTAATCATGAGTACATCCTATCCAATGCATAGTATTGATAACTGGATCATAAATAACTTGTTTTTGTCCATAGGCATTCAACATTAGACATGCAATCACGGTGTTCAACATTTTTGAAACGCAACTCCCTTTCACAGAAAAACCATACCTTTCCATCAGAATGAGACATAATAGTCAAGAACTCAAGATTGATCACCTGAGACTGCCACGGCACAGCTCCAAACGCAGCGGTGCTACCCCTTGGAGGTCCCATGAACGGCACCTGCTGCGACAATGGAGCTGATTTTGCAGCTGCAAAAGGTGGCTGCGCACCAGGTCGCACACCCCCAAACTGGGGCGGTGCACCAAACGGCGGCGGCTGCTGCTGCTGAGACCCGAAACTCGGCGGCATAGCTTGGGATGATGCTAGCCCTGCTGCCGCAGGCGGTCCAGAGAATGCCGGCCGCGGCCCACCAAACTGCGGTGGCCCCGCCTGAGACATCGCCCCAGGAGGCCCTCCGAATGGCGGAGGAGGCTGGGACATCGCCCCAAGTTGGGCACCGAACTGCGGCAACGCTTGCGACACTGCACCGGGAGGCCCACCGAACGGAGGAGGAGCCTGCGACGCCGCAGCAGGAGGCCCCCCGAACGGAGGAGCCGCCTGGGACACCGCCGCCCCTGGAGGTCCACCAAACGGAGGCGCAGGCTGTGACACCGGCGCCCCTGGTGGGCCACCGAACGGAGGCGGCGCCTGCGAGACCAACCCCGGAGGCCCACCGAACGGACGAGGCTGCCCCGCCGCCGCGGCAGGCCCACTGAAGGGCGGAGGAGCGGTCTGAGCAGCCGGCGCGCGCGCGAACGGCGGGCCGGTGGCGGGCGGGCTTCCGGGGAAGGACCGTGCCGCAGGCGGCGCCTTCGCCGCCGACGGCTTAGCAGCAAATCCAGCCGGAGCCGCCTGCGGCGTGAGCCCGCGTGGAGCCCCCGGGGGCGGCGCGGGGCCACGGGAGATCTGGAGGTTGGAGAACGCCCCGGGGAGGGAGGACGCTCCTCCTCCCGCAGGCGCGGAGGTAGGGTTTTGCGCCGCGGCGAACGGCGGCGGGTGCCGCGACTGCGGATGCGGCGGCGGCGACGACGACGACATGGAGACGATCCCGGCGAGATCGATCGGGATCTGGGTGGGCGGAAGCGAAGCTTTGGAGGCAGGGAGCGAGGCGTCGCGGCGTCAGGGAGGACACGGAACGGAAGAAAGGCGAGGCGTTTCGTCTCGTGCCGGGGCGCGCTCCCGTGCCGGACTCCTCGGTGCACGGTGGGCCGGGTGCACCCAGGGTCTCCCGTCTGCTGGCATGGACCCACATGTCATTGTGTGGGTGGACTGGGAGTGTGGTGACGTGGATTGGGGTGTGGAGGGAGGGATGGACGCGGTGCAGTGGGTGGTGGGTGACGTGGCGGGATGCTATTGGGTGGGTTGCGTGGAGGCATAAGTTTGGGCGTGGCGCGTGGCCACGTGTCACGCTGCTGACAGGTGGGTCACTTTGGGGGCCAAATATTCCCCTGACGTGTACTACCAGGTTTGAGCTGGCAACATCGTTGTTTAGCTCCCAAAATGATTTAAGGGCATTTGCAATTTCAAATTTGCAATAGGGTACTATTGCTGTCTATTCCGTGTGGACAATTAGAAGAGGAGAGTGCAGACTAAAGGTCCATCTTTTATTATGTGTGCCAGTCTCCGACAAGATAAGATGATGCAGTCATTGAGAGCTTATACTTCAAAAAAATATTTAGTGTTAACATCTTGTTGATTTATAAGTGGAAGCATATAACAATAGGGTTAATTGTAGGCAAGGGATTAAAGCAGCAACCAATATTGTTTGCTAGTAAGAGAGAGGTGAAGGTATAGCAATGAAAAATACAAGGTGAGTGGTGACTCAATAGGATAGGAAACAAAGGGCCATAATGACTAGGGGAGTGACCATTAATAAAATCAGGGGTCGTGAGCTGAGCAAAATAGAATATGAATGCTAATGTTAGGCTTATGACACATGAAAAAAGAAAAAAATTGAAAAAATGTGTCTAGTTTAGCTAGTTTGAAGTAAATACCATTCATGAATAAAACTACTACAAACTTATCAAACTAGATAATTGATAAGTATTGGTTTGACCAGCCAACCTGAGCTTAGACAAACATTTTAGAGACCCACAACCTCTTTTAGAAACAGCCTTGATTTTACATGAAAATCCATAAATAAAAAAATAGAGAAGCAACCCATTAAAAATGAAGCAATAGGAATTTTACCTTATCCCAATGGAAATTGATGTGGCCAAATTCCTAACACCACCACTGGGATAGAGGATGTCTATACATGCATTGTGGTTGTCTGTTGTTGAACTAATGATGGTCCAAGGAGGAAAGATAGGTAGAGATCGAGTTATGATGTGATATGAGGTTGCCATGTAGTGTAATTAGTAGGATGCTTGAGTGAAATGGCAACTCTAATACTGTGCTAGTAAGAAAATGAGATTGATTTAGGTTGTTTTATTTCTCTGGTGGAGAGAGATCAAGGGCAATATGCAATGTAAGTGGTGACAGCTAGTTGTTAATAGCATTGGTTGTGCCAGTAGTGAATACAATTGACAGGTGGTTTTATCTTTGCCAGACATTAGAAAGAAAGGAAGAGAGCAAAAGAGAGAAAACCATGCATATTTTGGCTTGACTTTACTAAACACATAATTTTAAGAGCATGATGAACTTGTGCGGCCTTCTTATAGAAGATTAAGTGTATATCGGTGGATGAAGGTCTTTCTAGAGATACATGGCCATGAAGAAATAATATTAATGAATAGTAATAACATCCTCAATAATCTTTTTATATGAATAATAATATGTTAGTATCATTTTTATTAAGAGGTGAAGTCTCATCCATAATGGGCCTTATCTCTAAAAAAGATTTGACATTGAGATAAAAGTTTAGCGGTGAAACTGTGCATTCCCTTGTCACTTAGGCATTTTCACTTGTACATGTGAAACTTATTAATGCTAGGCCATAATATTAGTATCTAGAAAAGTTAGCAATCACGGTGTTGAACTACTATAGACGTTAATAATAAGAATGCTACCTTGCTATTTTTATTGAATAATTAGCGCTAGCATTAAGTTATCTTTTTTCTAACGCTATTTACTTGGCAAATTCGTTTATGACATTGATTTATTTCTACTTGATCTATTCATATGATCATTTATAACAAAAGGCTACTACCATACTATATTACTATAAGTCTTCGCGCGCGTGGGGAAGATTGGACCGGACGGAGAGGTGTGCCAAGACGACGAGCGAGCATGAGCTGATGAAGGTCTGATGGATGGCACATGAACACGTCGAGCCCTCAGAGATTTGCTTCACTCTAGTGCAGATTCTTCGGCTTTAAGGTTCCTTTGTTTGGGTTGCTGGAGTCAAATTGACCCTATAATTGATAAGAAAATAGACCGATGAGTCAGTTGGCCGATGGGCCGATATAAATTTCTACCATCGGCTGGTCATCAATAGAGTTGAGATAGTCATCGACTATGTCCGATGTACTTCTACTATCAACTGATTGTCGATATGGATTAAATCACTTGTTCATTGGCTAAAAAACCGATGAAGACATAGACAGATGGTGACGAAGGAAATAAAAAACATATCGCTGTAGAGCCAATGACGTTCTAAAATAGAGTAATCAACAAACATACATAGAGAGGCTATTGGTTGGTTGTTGATAGAAGTTATAGTGCTCGTTCATCGGCTGGAAATCTGATGAAGACATATGCGGATAGCAAGGAGTAAGATAAATAATTCATTCGTTGCAAAGGCAATGACGCTCTAAATAAAATATGCTATGAATACTAAGGAGCGAGACCCGATCTTCTAAAGACGAGAGGCTAGATCGGACACTCGGATAGAAGGAATGGTCAAACCTATCGACTAGCTGAACTAATGAGAGGAATTATTTAAAGATATATGTATATCGGCTGAGAATCTGATATACTAGATATGAGATTCTATGTATGGATAACTCATCAGCTGTCCGCTCTAATGAAACGTCGCGCAAAAACCTATCAACTTATGACTTAATCTACTGTTAGCAATCTAGTAGATCGGACATAATCGATACAATATAAGACCGATAACAATATAAGAGTACGATAAGCCAATAGAACACACACGAGTATGATATGTTATATCCGATCGAATTAAGAAATTGAACCTAACTGATGCAGTCTTAGACAGAGCGGATACACCACGATAGTGACGAGACTTACCCTTTCGCCAGAGATCAGACTTAACTAATGGAGCCCCGTGTCAAGAGCCAGAACCCACTGGTAAAAACCTAAATGAAATAGGGTGACGATTTTTACAAGGTCTCTAGTGGTCTATATTTATACCCTAGATATTAATGCCCTGGAGTTAAAAGAGTCCAATGCGGTTACAAATAATCTCCAGACATTATTTTCTAAATATAAAAGAAAAATAAGTCTAAAAAATTAACAAAACTAATTAGATTTATCTATCTTACAAGATATATTCTATAAACTAAAATATCATGGTTTCTATGATTCGATCTCATCTGGATAACTTTTTATATTTTGACTAAACCGAATAAATCTTCAGTTTGTTCGATCGGCTCAATCGGACTTTTTTAAGTCCATCGGCTCTTCAATCTTATTTGGATTTATCAAAATTTTAGTAGTAAGCTAGTGGAGTCAAAATAAGTTTCTAGACTAAAAGGAATTTATAAAATATAAAATAATCGAAATACTTGGGAACATGAATTTCATTCATTATAAAATATTATTTAGAAGTAATATACGGCGAGAATAAGATGCTTAGTCTAACACTGATAATTATTCGGGAAAGGAGGTAGTAGTAGGATATTTTGTACCGATTGGAGAGTACATTTCTGCCGTAAGTTTCGTGAAGGTTCTACTTGTAAAACTGTTTCTCAAAAGGCCCAAAATACAAAACCTACGCCACCCTCCCGAAGCCATGCTTGCTCGGCCTGCCCCGGCCCGGCCTAACAAGCAGTCCATCCACCGATATAAAGGGAATGCAAGGCCAGCCGTCCCATCCCTTGCTCCCCAGTCTGGTTTAGGGTTTCCCTCATCCGCCGCCGCCTCCACGCCCCCACATCCACGCGCCGCAGCAAGGAAGCAAGCAAGGATAAGCCATGGCGGAGGTGGAGCTCCCGCAGCAGGAGGTCAAGCTCTTCAACCGCTGGTCCTTCGAGGACGTCCAGGTCCGTTGGTTTCGTCGCCCCCCTCTCTCTTTCCCGCCCCCGATACAGTGGGTTTGGTCGCTAACTGGTGCTGCGTTCGCCGTCGCTGGCATGGGGGCAGGTGAACGACATCTCGCTGGCGGACTACCTGGCGGTGTCGGCGACGAAGCACGCGACGTACCTGCCGCACACGGCGGGGAGGTACTCGGCGAAGAGGTTCCGGAAGGCGCAGTGCCCCATTGTGGAGCGCCTGACCAACTCGCTCATGATGCACGGCCGCAACAACGGGAAGAAGATCATGGCCGTCCGCATCGTCAAGCACGCCATGGAGATCATCCACCTGCTCACCGACACCAATCCTATTCAGGTCATCGTCGACGCTATCATCAACAGGTATCGCTTGTCTTTTTACCGATTCCTCTTCCAAACCAGAAATTTCGGTGAAATGTGTTGTTACCACTCCAGAATTATTCTCTTTGGAAATGCCATCTATAGTACTTTTAGATTTAATAAAATAAAATGTCGCTCGGAAAGATCTCTCCGGTGTATGTCATCCTGTTACATTTTTGTAAGGTAGAGCAGCCTTGCGTAGTTGCGTTGTGAGCGGCGCCGTTGAGTGTTGTTGGCCAATAGTGTGGACTCTTGAATCGTGTTGGAGCTAGCAACAGGGACGGCGGGGAGGTGGAGGGGTAGGGAGGATCGACATAAATTAAAGTGTGCATTTTACTTGATGAATCAGATGCGATGAATTGGGTAGTTCTGTTTCTTGCATCCATGTAGTAGCATGTGATGGTAGCAATTGATCAGTGAATGTGAGGAGGCATGGGAGGCTGGACGTGTGGCTTTGGATATACCCAGCAATGGAGAGAGATTAGGGTGAATGAAGTAATAGAGGCAGAAATTTTACAGGAATGGCATTATATCAAAAAGATCTTTTCAAGTAGCATTAAGATTCTAGGTGGCATTTTCAAGGAGGCAACTGTTGAGTGGCACATCAAAATTTGCTCCCTTTTCAAGCAGTAGTGTTTACATTATCTCCTTGTTGGTGTACATCCATAGCTACATGATTAGTTTTGGTATTCAGTGTGGTTATCAACGATGGATACAAATAATCTGAGGTGTTGTTTGCAGTGGTCCTCGTGAGGATGCCACTCGTATTGGGTCTGCAGGTGCTGTGAGGAGGCAGGCTGTGGATATCTCTCCCTTGAGGAGGGTCAACCAGGCAATCTACCTCCTCACCACTGGTGCCAGGGAGAGCGCCTTCAGGAACATCAAGACCATCGCTGAGTGCCTTGCTGATGAGCTTATCAATGCCGCCAAGGGCTCATCCAACAGGTGCAACACATTGTCATGCCACATCTTGCTTCTTTTTAGATGAAACCAGGCTAGTGACGTCTGTGGTACAATCTTGTTACAGCTATGCCATCAAGAAGAAGGATGAGATTGAGCGTGTTGCCAAGGCGAACCGTTGAGGGGTGGCTCCATCTCTTTGTGCTAAAGCTCTTGCACTGTTTGCAGGACTATACTTTTTGCTAGTGTTTTTCCGTTCTGCCTTTTCCAAAGTACCTGTGGCTTTCTATTTGAATGAACATCGACTAGCGCTAAGAAGATGTAGTGGTCTGTTCGCTATCTATTGACATGGTTTTATATTGAATCTGTAATTCCTGTTACTGCATAAATTGTGTTCCTTGATGCGTTCTGAGTGGTTACGTTTCTTTTTACGTTGCTGAATTGCTGAGCTATAGACGATAGGTGATAATAGATGGATTGGGTACCCATTGTTTTTCGATCGAGTTGATTTAGCTGCTGTCTAAGATGGTGCTAGCTACGCAGTTTGCCGTACCAGCACAAGTTAATGTGATGTATCCGTAAATTTGTTTAGCTAATTTTGATGGCATATCAATTTGTCGCCGGTTGCCCCGAGCTGACAAGAGCATCTTCATTTGCAACGCAGACAAATTTGTCTGAGGCAGAGGATTAAATTTTTGGGGGAGAGAATCGGGGGCTTAGAGGAGAGAATTAGTGAAAAAATGTGAGATTTGCATGTGAATTTAAAGGGTTAGTAGGAGGTTTAGATGGGGGACTAGATACGTTACAATTGATGGGATTCTCTCCCAAGTCCCAACTCTCTCCCCACTCAAGTGAAGGTAGTGAGTTCCTCCGTCAATTTGTTTTAGCTTTGGTTAATAATTTTCAGTTAATTTTAAATTTTAGAGCTTATTTTTTAATAGATTTACCCTTTTTCTTCTCTGTCGTCACTTAGAATTCATCCTCGTTAAAATTAGATGTATAAATGTCTTAACCTAAAATTTTCTATATATATTATTGGTGCAAGAAGCCAATAGTTACAGCTAATCCGTCCCTGCTATTTGTACAACTGAAATTTGCATTTGGATCTTTACCTCCAAATCTACCATATAAACCTTGAATCTGCGCTTAATGGCCCTTTAATCCCCTTCTAATTCCGCCAGGTCCATGGTCACACCATATCCACACCTGTCCTGCTTAGGTTGCTCCTTAATCTTCCGTGGAAAGTTTGGAAAACAATAATGCAATGATGATTTTGCACCAAGGGAACAATAATTGTAGTCCTCAATGTGGACAATTACGGAAGTAGGGTGCAGAGGAAAGAGAGCGTAGCCATCTCTCATGCATGAAAATGGTATTGCACAACAACTTAAAAAAACAGGATAGATTTTTTATTGTCAACTACATATCCATCTTAACTTGTCTTTGCTAGGTGTGCATTGTCACCTGCCTCAGCTAAGCGAAGGCGTTCCTCGGTGGTGACATTTGATAATATAGAGAGTTTAAACCTTGATGGCACAATGCAAGTGATCGACACAGTAGCCAGTACTGCTCACTAGTGTGTGTGTGAGAGAGAGGGGTAGGGGCATGGCATTTTGGCAATGCTCAACGAAGGAGATGAGGCCCTGCAAATGGCTACACTTGACATAGGTGGAAAGCAAAAGGCCCACACAGATTTAGGTGGCAACGGGTGACGGGGGGTCCTAGGCTAAGGAGTGCTAACATTAGGTTAGACCATATGAAAAAAAGGAGAAAAAAAAAGAAAAAGTGATTAGTTTAGTTGGTTCTGAGCAAAAACCTTTCATGCATAAAAACTGCTAGAAATTAGATAAACTAGATGATTTTTACCACAAACCATCCTAAAAACAATGCCAGTCAACTAGTTGAGTTTAACCAAACATTCATTAAGTAGACTCCATAACTTTTTTAAAACACCCTTATGAGCCCTCATTTTACACGTAAAGTTATAAAAATAACCCCATTGAAAATGAAGCAGTAATCTTATACTATGCCAATCAAAATTGATTTCACATGATAAAATTCCTAACACCGCACTGACAATTAAGGATGTTTATATATGCATTCTAGTTGTCTATTGTTGAAGGATTGATGGTCCAATGTGGAAAGCTAGGTAGAGATTGAGTTGGGATGTGATATAAGGTTGTCATCTAGTGTAGGTAGTAGGAGGCTTGAGTGAAATGACAAACAAAAATGATATTATGTTGGTAAATAGAAGACGATATAGAAGACTCTTAGGCTATTTCGTTCCTCAATAAGAGCAGGTGCAATATGCAGTGTAAGTGGTGAGAGCTAGTTGTTGATAGCACAAATGGTACTAGTAGTGAATGCATTTGGTATGTGGTTTTACCTTTGCCGGATATTGGGAAGGGAATGAAGAGAGGGAAAGAGAGAAATCCATACTTATTTTGGCTTGACTTTACCAAACACAAAATGACAAAATTTTAAGAGGCATGATGATGTGTAGAATGAACTTGTGCGGCTTACTTATAGATGGTTCTATTAGTAAAGGCATGATAGATCTAATTTTTATTTGATAGTTGTTGCTTTTTATATAGATACACGGCTAAGCAAAATACTAATAATAATGAATAGTAATAATATCCTAAAATACCTTTCTATAAGAATAATAAGGTGTCGATATCTTCTTTTTCACCTTAAGGTGAACTCTGATCAATGGTGGTCGTCTTGTCTCTATGAAAGATTTAATATTAAGATACATATGTTTAGCACTGAAATCGTTATTTTCCTTGCCATATATGTTTATATTAACATCGAAACCATTACTTTCCTTGCCACTTAAGCATTTTTACATAACTCATATGTGCTAGTGACCATAGTATTGGTACCTAGACAAGTTAGCAGCCATGATGTTAGATAAGGGTGGATAATGAGTCAGCTTAGCTTATCAAGACTTAGCTTGTCTGAGCTTGTTGCCTTAACCTACCAACTCGGCTTGGTTAACAAGCTAGCTCATTAAGCTTGTTTACAAGCCACATCTCACTTGTATCACTTTTATAATTTTATATTTACTATTTTATCATAAATTAACATAGTAACAAAGACCAGTTAATGAAGAGCTCTCTAAATACAAATTGTATGGAAAACATATGAAGATATGGTGATTCTACATACTAACAAACTAAATGAGCAACTTCAGAGCTAGCCAGTTAAGCTTACTAGCTAAACGACTAGTTAGGCTCTATTCATTATAACTATGAGTTAGAGGCAATTTGAACCACCATCTTTATGCCTTTTTCACTTAGGACTTAAGTGGTAGACAAGTTATGTTTTTTTCTCGCTTAGTATAATTATAGTTAAATTTATTGTTTTAAATTTTACATTAACAAGTAAAAAATAAACTATTAAATGGGTTTTTACATGGATAACACAATTATCCACTTACATCCCTACATCGCTAGGTTATTTGGTGCCGATGTGGTGATACATTTCTACCCTGAGTTTTTTTTAAAAGATCCATTTCTAAAACTGTTTCTCAAAAGGACCAAAATGCAAAAACTACATCTTCCATCGAAACCTAGGTTGCCTCGGCCTGCCCTGGCCCGGCCCGGCCCGGCCTAACAAGCAGTCCATCAATGTAAAGGGAAGGAATGCAAGGCTATCCATCCGTCCCACTCCTTGCTTTCCCAGTCTCCTTTAGGGTTTGCCTTATCCGCCGCCGCCGCCTCGCATCGACGCGCCGCGCAGCAGAGCAAAGCAAAGCAGCAGCCATGGCGGAGGTCGAGCTCCCGCAGCAAGAGGTCAAGCTCTTCAATCGCTGGTCCTTCGAGGACGTACAGGTCTGTTGGTTTCGTCGCTCCCCCCTCTTTCTCTCTCTCTCCCCGACACCGTGGGTTTGGTCGCTAACTGCTCCGTTCTCCGGCGTGGCAAGCAGGTGAACGACATCTCGCTGGCGGACTACCTGGCGGTGTCGGCGACGAAGCACGCGACGTACCTGCCGCACACTGCGGGGAGGTACTCGGCGAAGCGGTTTCGGAAGGCGCAGTGCCCCATCGTAGAGCGCCTGACCAACTCGCACATGATGCACGGACGCAACAACGGGAAGAAGATCATGGCCGTACGCATCGTCAAGCACGCCATGGAGATCATTCACCTACTCACCGACACCAACCCCATTCAGGTCATCGTCGACGCCATCATTAACAGGTACTCTTCGTGTACTTGCCCAATTCCTTTCAAACCAGAAAATTCGCTGAAATATGTTGTATACCCCTTCAAAGTTCGTCTTGTTTGCCAACAAAAAAAAATGCCACTCCAAGAGATCCAAAAGATCTCATTGGTGTATGCCATTCTTCCCTTTATTAGTAGAGTTGGGATATTGTTGCTGTGTGTCGGCCAACAGTGTGTGATTCCTTAATCGTCCCGTCGGTGGATAAGGCTGTGTCGGGCTGCTATGTAGCTCCGTGTTGGCATGATGGTTGATGCAGTGCATGGTTCAGTGCACTGCGATGGTGTTAATTAGATACATAAATGAAATTATGTGTATGACTTGATGAATCAACTGCAATGAAATGGATTGCTTGGTTTTTCGCATTGTGTGGCAAGGTGGAGGCTGGATTGGGAAGGAAGTAAAGTAGGGGAAGAATTTTACTGTATGACATATATCGAAGATATATTTTGAAGTAGCACTAGAAAATCTTAGGTGGCATTTTCAAAGAGTCATCTTTGAGAGTGGCATATGTCAAATTTTGCCCCCTTTTTTCAAGCACTAGTGTTTACTGTGTTGATACACATACATAGATACACGATTAGTTTTGGTATTCAGTGTGTTTAGGAATGATGGATACAAATAATCTGAGTGCTTTCTGCAGTGGCCCTTGTGAGGATGCCACCCGTATCGGGTCTGCAGGTGCTGTGAGAAGGCAGGCAGTGGATATCTCTCCTCTGAGGAGGGTCAACCAGGAAATCTACCTCCTCACCACTGGTGCCAGGGAGAGCGCCTTCAGGAACATCAAGACCATCGCTGAGTGCCTTGCTGACGAGCTTATCAATGCCGCCAAGGGCTCATCCAACAGGTACAACACATTATCAAGCCACATCTTGCTTCTTTTTAGATGAAATCAGGCAATTGATGCATCTGTGATATATAATTTTGTTACAGCTACGCCATCAAGAAAAAGGATGAGATTGAGCGTGTTGCCAAGGCGAACCGTTGAGGGGTGGCTCCATCTCATTGTGCTAAAGCTTTTGCACTGTTGGCAGGACTACTTTTTGCTAGTATTTTTCTGTTCTGCCTTTCTGACCAACCTGTGGCTTTCTGTTTGAATGAACATTGACTAGTGCTAAGGAGATGTAGTGATCTGTTTGCTATCTATTGACATGGTTGCATAATCTGAGTTCCTTGATGCATGCCGAGTGGTTACATTTCTTTCTAGTTCCTTGATGCATGCCGAGTGGTTACGTTTCTTTCTAGTTCCTTGATGCATGCCGAGTGGTTATGTTTCTTTCTACGTTGAATTGCTGAGCTATAGATGATAATAGGTAGATTGGGTGCCTTATTGTTTTGATCTGATTTGATTTGGCTGCTTCCTGAGATGGTGCATATTATGATTTCACCGCTTTGCCATACCAGCACAACTTAATGTGATGTATGCATAAGGTTGTTTAGCTAATCATGTTGGCATATTAACTTGTCTCCGGTTGCCCTTCTCAGCCAAGCTGACAAGTTGATGAATTTTCATTTGCAACGCAGACCAATTTGTTTGTGTTGAGGGAGAGGATTAATTTTGCAGGACTAAATAGGATTGGATTTATGGCCTGTGTGGCAAATTTTGGGAAGAGAATTTGGGCCTGTTGGCAAATTTTGGGGGAGAGAATTAGTGGTGAGATTAGCATGTGAATTTTAATGGTTAGCAGGTCGTTTAGATGGGGGACTAGATACGTTACAATCGATCCCAACTCACTCCCTACTCAGGTAAAGGTAGGGAGTTCCTCCGTCAGTTTGTTTTAGCTTTGGCTTATATGTTTCAGCCAATTTTAAATTTTAAAACTTAATTTTTCAATAGATTTACGGTTTTTCTTCAATCTCGTCACTTAGATTGTCTCGTTAAAATTAGAAGTATAAATGTCCTAGCCTAAAATTTTCTGTCTATAATTTATGCAATAAGCCAATAGTTGCAGGTTGACTTGATACAGCTAATTCGTCCCTGCCATTTGTACAACTGAAATTTGCATTTGGATCTTTACCTCCAAATCTACCCTATAAACCTTTAATCTTTGCTTAATGGCCCTTTAATCCCCTTCTACTTCCGTCAGGTTCATGCATATCCACACCAGTCCTCTGCTTTGGTTGCACCTTAATCTTCCGTGAACAGTTTGAAAAACAATAATTCAATGAACAATACTCGTAGTCCTCAATGTGATTATGATTTGCTGGCAGAAATCAGGCAGAAAACCATTTCTAGTATTGAATTTACAATCAGGGTTTCAAATTTCGGTCGGAACTTTCAGGAATTTTGGCAGCATGAAGCTATTTCATTCGAAAAAAAATCATTTTCCTTTTTTTTGATTTTGGTCAAAATTTATTCAAATTTGGTAAACAATTGTTTACTTTTCAAACTTTTTCATTCTGAAATTTCTGGAAATTTTGCACCCCCCTCCCCCCCCCGGAAGAAATGCCCAAAATGAAAAATATAAACCCTATTTACAATCCGTTGCTCGATGAAACGCCTTTGATAGCTTGTCCTGGTTTATGCTTCTCTCGTCATGATGTTGCCATCCACGTTTTCTAAAAATAGTAATCCCTTCGTTTTTTATTTGTTTGACGTTGGTTAGTTTAAAAATAAAATAATCTAAAAAAAGTTTAGTAATGTAATTATTGGACAATGCTTGAACTTTAAGATTTGCTCTATTTTGGATTGCACGACCAGTTGTGTCCAAGGTAGAGGTCTCTGGAAATTTTAGTACAATTGCGACGCGTTGATTACAAGCCGTCCGATTGGGCTTGTCCAACGGATCGGACGGCTCCTTGTTGCTTCACTCCCAGGCTTTCTTCCTCCTTTCTTTTCTCCGGCTTCCCGCCACCGCGCTGCCGCTCGCCGTCGCCGCCTCGCGGAACCCGTCTCCGGCTTGATCTCTTAGGGCAGGACCTTCCAAGGCGATAGCCTCCCTGCCGCTGCCGGATTGGTGGCTTAGCTCGCTCAACCATCAATACAGAGGCTAGTCGTTACGAGTAGTTATCTAATCTGTTCCTCATCTTTTCCTGTGATTTCTCATGCTCGCTCATCCACGGACGGATGCTCTTGGGTTGGTTTGCTGCAGGATCGTCGATCAAGCCGCTGAGCATACCATCCATCTGGATTGATTCGCTGATGGACTGAAGCAAAGTGGCTAAATATTGTAACGTACGTTATGTATGCCCGTCCATTGCTCGATGAAATGCCTCTCTAAGTTTGTCGTCCGTTCGTGCTCCTCTCGTCATCGTTGTGTCGGTTACCGCGGCTAGGCTGTCTTCACATGACATTTGACAATACAATGCCCAGATAACAGAACATAACATAGCTATAATTATTTCCTGCTATTAGGCGATGTCCGCGTGACAATCTTGATTTATGTGACAAGCAGCACACAACGTGATGTCAGACTAGGTTCAGACGGGCGAAATCTCAGAAAGAGCTGGTTCAGGTAATTTATATCTATGACTTTTTAAATGGTAATATCAGTTAAATTAGATAAGAACTTATGCTTGGATATGATTTTTTAGTTGTTTATATATAGATATTATCTGAGGCCTTAAGAGTATTACAGATTATAGATTGATACTGTGCTTTGAAGAAATTGAGGTTTACACGGTCAGGGAGATTATGCGAGATATTAAGGTTAGAAAATAATACATGTAGAGATAAAGTTTTTATATCACATATAAGAGAGATTATATGTGTATGAGAAGTAAAGTCAAATTTAAATGAAGTCTAAATTTGAAAAGATTGAAGTTCGTATTTGGTATAGATGAGTTGGATAACTGTACGAGAGAGTTTCTTATGAGATTAGGAGTGCTAGTCCTAATAGGATTCAAAGTCTTTGTGTAGCCACATATGAGTATAAATAGAGAGATGGTCTAGGCATCAAAGTATTACTTTTGAAAGAGAAAAAAAATTAAGGTTTAGATTTGAGCTGTGAGTTTAGCTGAAAGTTAAGAGATGAGTGTTTTGTATATATTTTGCAGACACATCTTGATATAATAAATTTAATATACTTTCAAGAGTTTCATCAACTTGCGAGATTTCCATTTAGGTAGTTTTTTTTCTAGTTACAGGTAGTCAGACCGGAAGGTGTACTATGGTCGAACTAGAGGCAATAATCTGGTTGAACCAGCGACATCCAGAGGGTATGATATTTTAATTAAAGTAAGGTTAAATTCATTAATTAGAGATAATTTTTAATTCCACTTAAAGTTTTTAGTTTTTGATAATCCTACCATTCACTCTTCTCTAATAGACTTGATCCTTGTGTTCGATTTTACAAGAAGGACAACAAGGAGCATCGACACCATGCTGCCCTCTAGCGTTTTCATGATGCTCTGGTACTGCTCTCTCCTTGTGAAGGCAACAACAATATTACCTTGGACGAGCTCATCCGTTAGCGGGCTGCTCAAGGCTTCTTTACTAATACCAGTGAGTCAAGAGCAGTTAAAGACAACATCCATAACAAGGAAGACAGGCACCATGATGATATATATCAAGTTGGGAATGTCATCCTCCAAGTGTTCTCAGAGAATTCATTGCTCAACTTACCATTTTCCCTAGCAGCTAAAGTTAATGAGGCTACTAAGACTACTGCACACTTCTTAGTATATCATTGTCTCATCGCATCCGACCTCAGTGAAGATGAAATATTTCATCAGGATGAGCGATTGCAAAACAATAGATGGATAAAGATGACCTGCAAAAAGAGAATGGAGAATCAAGGGTGGCATTTAAGCACACAATGGCTGAACAAGGAAGAACCCAATGGCCCAACCGCACTCATTTTAAGGCATTTCCCGCATACAACAAGCTTGCTTAAGCTCACTGACAACATCCTACCTAAGCTTCCTTGTCTTCATGTTCTTGTCCTCTCTTATACTTTACTAGAAATACTCCCTCCTTCAATTTGGTATCTCTCCAACCTTAGATTGCTTTCTCTTAGCGGATGTCATGGCCTCAAAAGCCTATATAGTGTCTCCAATAGTGGCAGTGCTCACCCAAAAAAAAAGACAAACACAAAATGAACTTACTCTACCTTGATCTCACCCTTCTCAACATAAACATTTTGCTAGTGATTTTTTCGAGGCATGATAAAACTTGAAGAGCTCATGATTGCTAGGTGCTCCAACCTTGTGGAGTTGCCTCATTCCATGTCTGCTTTATCCGGCTTATTGGATCTTGAGGTCCCAGGTACTAAACTTCACTTCTAGGTTTGACGTTTGCAAGGATGCAAAAACTTCAATCCCTTAAGCCCGTTGACAATAAACTATTGATTTCTATTCTAAGGTCAACTTTAGAAGCATGTGCTCTTAAGGAGCTACATGTCCTAAGGTGTGATGAGTTGAAAGAAGTTGATGTGTTCAGGGGAGTACGACTTAAGATTGCATCCTGTCCGGTAGAAAACAACTATGGAATTTGCCAAAATCACTTATGGAAGAACCACATGGGTGTCTTGCGGAGATACATATTCAAGGTTGGCATTCAACCATGCATGAAGATATCAAATTGGATGGGCATCCTACCCTAAAGTCATTCTCACTAATCAATGCTCCTCATATGAGGAGTTTGTCCCTACAAGGATGTATAAAGCTTGAGTGTGTGGAGTTAAGGGACCTTGGAACATTGGAGGACCTAGACCTGTTATTTATAGTTATCAAGGAGCTCCCAACTAACATCCCTAATCTACCTTGACTTAGGGGTTTTTATAACCTTGAGCCATGTTCTTATGGGTTTTTCAGCCTTGAGCCAATTTCCATGGCATAAGCTACAACGATCCCCTACTGTGTTTTTTGCTTGGATAGCTATGCACAAGGACATGGCAACCATGATGATCAAATTGCTCGTGTGTGCGTCAAAGGTTTCAAATTGTTTTATAGCTTCAGTAAGAACACAAAAAAGTTAGTACGACGTGGAGAGTTTTTATAACTTTTCTATGTTCAACTTGTACCAAACACAGTTAATATTAGGAGGATAGAGGACGAAGAAAAAATGTTGGCCAAAAGCTGTTGGAATAGCACAGAAGAGATCACGTTATGGTGACGTGTATTGTCATTATATGGAAAAGGTTTCAATGGTATCTATGTCCGCATCTTCAATTCGTCAAACCATGTGGCATGTGAAGTTGTCAATAGATCAGTATCATGGTTTAAAATATCTTTTGAAAGTTGCCAAATTGATTTCTATGATAGATGATTATTATGTCTCCAGCCTTAGCAATCTGAGCAACTTGTATGAGCTTCATTTTTGCCATCAAATGAAGCATGTATTTGAAATATATGACATGAGGGAAAGCTCTGTAGGATATACGGGTTTCTCAACTCAAAAGTACATGGGCCTCTCAACTCAAAAGTCCAATTCATTTCTACAGACATGTAGACAGATATTAGGTTATTAAAGCTATTGACTTCAATTAACTAAACCACCTGCATTTGGAATATTGCTCAGGACTGGAGAGAGCATCATGCCATGTGATTGTGCACTACCAAGCCTCACAACTCTTAACATCCCATTCTGCTACAACCTCAACACAATCTTCTAAAAAATCCTAACGTGAGGACCGTCAGTGATGAGCTCCTATTCTTGATATAAAAATGTTAGAGATTACCTGTCATCTCAAACGGATATTGAGATTACATGACGTGCGATCCAGGGATCGGTAACCATTTCTATGGACTATACTAGTACTATACTTACATTTCTAAAACATATGTATAATAATTTACACACCGTAACACTACGTCACATATTGTACTTTTGTACAGCAGAAAAAAACATTGAATGATATAGAGTTGACCAGCCGCTATAATTCAATGTTTACCTCTGCTTTGATTGCTCCTTTAGTCCTTCCATTGAAACATCCAGGTGTGAACAATTTGGGAAGAGAAACAAATTAGCAAGAATACAGGACACCAAACATTTTCCGCCCTCTTGAGCCCC